>OV702294.1:440610992-442110544 GCA_916181665.1 Avena sativa | reverse complement strand
CCATCCTCCTGATAGTCCTTTTCATAGGCTGGCCACGGGAATAGCCAGGGACAAAGCCATGAGTACTCTTTAAGTACTCCCAAACTACTACTAACAAGTAAGGTGTTTTGAGTAGGAAGCCTAAACTCTAGGTTTTTCTGCAAAAATCCAGATTTATCTCTAACTGAGTTTAGAGGCAAAGAAAACTAGTTTAAGGTTTCATAACACCTAAGTGGGAACTTGATTTTCATATCACAACCCTGTTGTGGTCATGATTCATTTCACAAGTCATTTTGAAAACATCTGACGAAGAAACAGTATGGCCACTCCAACTGTCCATAACCGCGGACGTGGCTATTGGAATAGTTTGACACTCTGCAGAGGTGGTACACTTTCACCCCAATATTCGATACATCCGTCAGGAACAATCCTGAATTCACCATACTCAGTATGCGGATAATCAATCATAACCTTTCAATTAGACACCCTAGTAAAGGCACCTCTCCTATGAGTTTGGCCTCCCAACCATGACCATCTGTCATCTTGGGAACTGCACAGGTGGTCAATCTTCATGAGGTAGCCTCATCTCAAACCTCGGCCACAAGGGAACCCATACTAAGGTATGTAAACTTCCAGTCAAGCCCTACCCAAATTCGGGTATTGTGGTTGTACGGTAAAATTGGAATGGTATCGCATCCAGACAACCATCAGTTTTATAAAGGGCTAAGGCTCATGCCTCAACATTTTCATCATCAAAATCATCCGGTGTTCAAGAACACATGTCAAAACATTTCATTAGAATGACTCATAATTCTAAGGTTTTCATAACCATTTTCACCAAGTATTCCCATCTAAAGTGATAAAGTTTTATGCTTAGCGCTAGCCACTAAAGTTGGGGGTAAATACGAATGAGGTGTAACATCCCAATTTCAACAACCCTGATTAAGTGTCCAAACAGGCAAAAATCAGGGGCAACAAAAAAAATTCTTGTACTGTGTGATCACTTGCTTGCTTGTGCTCAAGCAACTGCTTGTATATTAGGTAATATACTCCTCATCTCAACACTAGCTTACAAAAACTATTTTTAAAAAGAGATGTCTTGGCTCATCCTTTGTATTCTCAAATGTTCTGGCATTTCAAAAACCTGAGCGAAGATTACGTTGACAAAAACAAATACTTTACTAGCTTCTATTGCCAAAACTATGGAGACATATATATATACTCTCCTTATGTTTTCAAGACAGAACCTTCAACTACCCTTATCTCTAGGTTTTCCAAAAAAAAACCTTTATTAAAACATTTTCATCTCAATCTTTGTAGAAATACCAAGATGATCCTTATATTACTTCAAGATACACCTAACTCAAAATACCCAACCTTACCTCAAGCTAGGCTTGATGGTAACCCTAGTAGTAGCTAGATAAGTGATATGATGAATTGCCTTGATCTGCTGGTTGATGATTTGCCTTGATCTGCTGTCTACCTTGATTGCTTAGGATCTAGAAGTGAGCTAATCTAGTAACTTATCCTTAGGGACCCAATATAGGCTTGTGATCATCAATCTCAAAGCAAGCATCTAAGTCTGAATCTATCCTAAGCCACTCAAGTACTCATATCCTCCCATGTTCAGATCAATCCTAGGATAACCCCCTTGGATGGTTTCCAACTCAGTGGAGACCCAATCTAAGCATGAAGCCATTCTACTTAGTTAGTACCCCAACATCATCTCATTGATCATGAGTTTGGAACCCAACATTCTCTCAAAAAGCACCTACACTTGCACTCTAGTCTAGAACCCTAAATCTGCCAAAATGGCTAAGTCTGGATTTCCTATCTAGATACCATTTTTGGAGCTCCACCTCTTCCAACCTATGTGCATTGTTGAGGTTGTATTTGAACCATCTTGTAGTACATATTTAGTACTACCAAGGACCACTATTGACCTATGCTAAGCCATTCTATCTCCCACTCATCTTGCCTACTTGGGCAGAAGCTCAAATCCATATGCCACCTCCCCTTGACCAACTCTTGGCATGGTTGTGATGTACTAATCATGGCCTATCAATCCACACCTCACTTGTTTCCATTGGAGCCTTGTGCTTCCTAAACCCACATGGTTTAGGAGGCTAACTGATGTATCTGCTATGGCAGCCTTATTTTCAACAAAGTTTGCCATCACCCCAAAACCACCTCAAATCCAACCAAGCTCAACTCCTTCTTACATGATCATCTATATGAAATATTATATCCATCCATATACCCCTTTTACCAAGGTGAGCTCTGAGCTTCCTAATCCAACCCTATTTAGATGGCATCAGAATAACAAAACTCTAGATCCTCCCCGAATCTAGTTTCCATCCTTACCACCACTTTTCTTCCAAGCCAAGGTGAACCTTGATGCCTACATCAAGTTTACATAATCTACCTTGTAGATAAATCATCCCCAAAAAATTCTCCCAATTATTTGGATTATTAAACTATTTAATTGCCTTTATCTACCAATTTCTCCAAACCTTTGACTATAGAGACAAGTTTGTTTTTCTCCAAACCATCTTGCCAACTCAAGGCACTTTTGATGCCTATTTATCATATCCCATCTTTCCAACTCAAAAATAAATATTTTTGAGATTCTTATTTATTTCTTTTTGCCTTTTTTCTGACATGGTAGAAACAAGAAATAATTCCCTAAAAATACTTATCTTCCTCATTAAGTCCCAATAAAATTCCCCAATGTGTGTTATGGTATTTAGGACCATTTCACATCAAAAACCCACCTTTTCTAATGCAAAAATATTATATTAGATTCCATAATCTATTTCTACACTTTTTGAATAAATAAGATTAAGTGGACTTTTAATCATCTGAAAAATCCCAAACAATTCTCACAAGGGTATATTGATCTTACCTACTCACCAGTAACCTCTCCCCACTTTGTCCAAAACAAGATCATCAACTCCCTTCATAAACTTTGTTTCTTCCAAAATTGCACGCAAACCCACATATGAAAACCTCCCAAAACCTCCACCCCACCAGTTGCAAACTTACCTAGCACTACTCCCCACTCTCCTGTTTGAGCTCCACTCTAGATTGGCATTGTTCCCTCTTGTCCTATAGCTTTTGAAGAAGAGAGGGTGGCCACACAATACTTGTCTAATAAAAATCTCCACCCTCCAGCCCTGCCATCACCCCTGCGCCCTCCCAGGCCCCGCACCCACACTCTCCACCGCCACGTGTAGCCAATGGACAAGCCCTGGACTAGCCCTACCCCCCTCCATGGTCTAAGATCACCATGAACCCATCTACCTTGATATAAGAGGGCCAAAGGCCTCCCAGCACTTCTCTCTTCCCCTCATTTATCCCCCACACTCCCACCTACCTCCCCTTAAGCTACAACCCTCCCCTCTGCTCTCATTCGCCCTGGACAGAGAGCTTCGATGATCAAGTTGCCGCAAGGTAAGAGGAGGTCGTGTGCCATCCCTATTGCATCTCCTTCTCTCATTCTTGTTCTGGCGTGACCCCCTGCTCCAGCTGCAACTAACCCACCTCCTCTTTTGTTTTGCATGCGCCCCTGAGAGCCTCTCTAATGAGCCACCGAGGAGGCACCGTCGCCGTCCTCGTGCAAGGCCTCTCCCGAGGCCGCACCCACCCTTTCCGCCCATCTCTGAGCTCCCCTCTGAGTATCGCGTCCGCCACGACCGCCCCAGCACCTCTCCATCGCCCAGTGAGCTCCCCTACACCTTCCAGCTCCTCCCCTAGGGTTTTTGCCCCACGAAACCTTCCCCACGAGGAAGACAGTGGTGTGACGTCGATCTCTTTAAAATCGAACGGCCACCCTCCTCATACCCCTTTGCCCCTGACGGGCCAGCCTCGCCAGGCTGGCCTCCGATTATCCCCCACGTGCTTCGCCTCCCGGGTGGGCCGAAACTCCCCCTATAGCGGCCCCGTGACCCCGGATCCAGCCCAAAAGCCCCCCCCCCCCCCCTTGTTTTAATTATTTTCACCAGACCCCAATTTTCGGCCCTTAGTATAAATCATTTTGAAATTGGAAAACAGCTCCAAATGCCCAGATCTAAATTCTCTTAAATAACATGAGGTCTTTACAAACATGCAGACTAGTTGGTGAATCAAATTGAGGTTTAAATCAATTATGATAAATCCCCTATTAAGATCTGTCTACATCACTGATTAAATTCCCCAGTAAGATTGGTATATCCAAATGACCTATTTCCAACTGGTATTGAAAGGTATAGGCCATACCTTTATAACCCCACTGGCCCCACCTTAGTTTGCTTCTTAGATTACCCCTGATAAAAATATCAAAAACAATTCTTTTCTTCCTTTAGCAAATTTTCTAGGCAAAACAAAAAATGTTTTTGATCTAATTACAACTCGCACTAAACCTCAATACCAATAAGTACCTAAAACCAGGAGCCCAAGATTTATTGAGCCTTTATTGAATTATGGTGAATTAAACAATTCTATGCATAGTTTATTCACTACTTAAATTACCAAAATAGTTCTATAACTCCTAAAAGATTAATTCAAATTTCTTCAGGAAGGTATTATCATTACCTAACAAGTACCCTTGGAATCACATATAATCTTCTATAGGTTTAATCTGGTGAAAAAGACAAATCCCATCTAGTACTGTCTTCGGAAATTTCTCAAGGGTATTTTGGTAATTGTTTTAAGAGATTCCAACTCCTCTTGATTCAAGCCATCAAATACTACTTAACCACCCAAGGAAATAATTTTTGGAACTCCATAGAATTTCTGGTGAATTATTTCCTAAAACTAGAGTCTTAATCACTATAAAATCCCTTATAAATCTTTGGTAATGGATAAAATAGTGAAACCACTTTTGTTGGATTCATTTTATCAATAACTATCTGAGGGTATCATGTTTTCACATTGACCTCATACATAACTTGGCCTTGCTCCTAAACCCCTATCTAGGGAGACTCTGAACCTTAAAATCCTAAATAGAAAATCCACTAACGGAAACAAAGCATTACCTTGTATCCCCAATCAATTCTCCAAACATCCTACTGATGTTTATCTTGTTTATATACTTGTTTGTTGTATGGTTTGATGTTTGTATACCTGGTATGGAGTGGTGTGTTATTTGTTTGCATATATGCTCGATAACGGCGATAGTTGCGGTTGTGTGCCGTCAAGAAGAAGGAAGCCTTGGAGAGTTATTATCGCTATCATTATTATCATGGGTTTTCTGGTACTCTAAGGAAGTCACGGGACATCTCGCTGGCCTCAGGAAAGCCACCTTCTTGCTCATATGCCTTGTACCATTATTTTAATTATGCATGTTTTACCTACTCATTTCCGCAAATTGCATTGTTTTACTATACTATGTTATATATGGGGACTGTTTGGCTCCTCCAAATAATTATCCCTTAGTACCTTTAGGTACAACCCATTTGTATAATACCTACCTCCCCCCTTAGTATGGTAGATGGTGTTTAACACCATAACCCCTTGGAGACCCCGTTTTAGTCTAAGAAAAAGTGTAGGATGGGAAGACCCCGGGAAAAGACATTAAAAAATGTTTTATGAGAAAACATTGGTGAGGCTTGTCCTATCAAGTGGTTTGGAAAATGAGAAAGGTTTTTTTTTACAAAATGATGGAGAAAAATTGTTTACGAAAACAGCCGGGCTGGCCAGTTTTGAAGCTAGCGCAATTAAACACATGCAACCATATTACTCTGGAATGGGACGGGGCTGGGCTGGAAGTTTGTCTAATCCGGTATAGGTGTCTCAAACTACTACGGGGAAGAACTAATTCCCGGAGGCTGGGCTTTCCCCTGTAAGGCCCATGTGAAACATCGGTCTAGGGTTAGTAAACACCATCTAAATGGCGGCCAGACGATACTATGAGCCCCTCATTAAAAGATCCCACCCTGCGGGGTGCAAAACACGCTTCGGTTGGCTTGTGAACTATATAGGGCGTCCCGTTTTGAGGGGATGAACATCATAGGGTAGGCCCTTGTATCGAAGAGGGCATTCAGAAGGCCTTGACCGGTTATTTGACCCACGATCAGTGTATATCAGGGACGGGTAATCGGATGGTGTGGGTATAGTGTACAGTGTACAACCTCTACAGAGTGTAAATATATTCGAATAGACGATTCATCGGTCATGGACGGTTATGCTGGCGGCTGTACAGAGGTGATGCTTTTGATTTCAAAAAGGACTTCGGAAAAGCAATGGCTCAAAAATGTTTTGACCATGGGATGGTCGGAAAAAGGAGGAAGGAGTTTGGTCATGAGATGACCGGACAGAAAAACAAATGGGTGACCCAATCCTAGTGTTTTATTAAAACATTTCTAAAAAGGTTTCCAAATGCTTTACCAACGTTTTTCAACAAAGTTATAGAGACATGATATATCTATAATAGAAACTATTTTATAAAAGAACCTCTCATGGAGCCATCCTACCACAGCCATATTGCATATCCTTTATTATTGTTCTCTTAAGGTGGTTTGCGAGTACATTCAAAGTACTCACCGGCATTGTCCCTGGCTATTTACTTGGCCAGATTGCAGATATTAAGAAGGAACAAAGGTGCTGACGTCTATGCGAGCTAGTCCATCTTCCCAGTCAGTTGCCTGTAGGTTAAGGCACGGGCTCGGCGCTAAAGACTTCCGCTATTGTGTTGTATTCGCCATAATGGCCTCTTTGTAAGTGTTGTACTAGTTACTTTATGGATGTTGTAATGATACTAGTCGGCTATGCTCACGGATCACTAATCATGGAAACGTGAATTGTATGCATAACGGTTATTTCTAGACCGTAAATCCGGGGTGCCACATGAGGGGTGGTAATCAAGTGTGAATTATCTAAGTTCAATCTCA
Source organism: Avena sativa (assembly GCA_916181665.1). Taxonomy (NCBI): domain Eukaryota; kingdom Viridiplantae; phylum Streptophyta; class Magnoliopsida; order Poales; family Poaceae; genus Avena; species Avena sativa. The sequence continues at coordinate 442,103,696 of OV702294.1, read as the reverse complement.
TCCCTCAGGATGACATCAAGATCTATCTAACTTAGGCCAAGTTTTATGCTCTTTATGATACCTCTAAAAATCTTTCCAAAACTTCACAAGTCACTAAGTAAAGGGAATAAAGAGCTTTGATAAAGAAATAAAATAATAAGTCTTGTAAGTAAAACTGGGATTTGGTGTAATCAAAGGGGTATAATCACATATGCCTAAGGCATCTAGTTTGCATAGTTATCATGCAAGTTTTAGCTTGCTAAGTCAACTTGTAGTGTTAGGCTTGATTGAGTAGTGCAGTGATTGAAGTTCTCCTCGGCTTCTTCCTCGTAGTAATCTCCTTCCTCTTTGTATGCTTGGTTGGTACTAACGTCTATAAATAAATACGAGGTACACAATCACCAAACAATACTTAACTACTTCTATTTATCACACCAGGGTTTTCACTAGATGATCTAACATCATCACAATCATCACAAAGATTAAGTCACTAGTTTCATTTATTATATTTTAGAAAAGTAATTTCTACTCATTGAAAACTAATTAAGATTTAATATTCTCCAACTAAAACATGGGATCATGTTGACACATGTCATCACCATATATATCAATACTTGGGAATGTGATTTGAAGTGGTGTCACGATTTATTAAGGTTTAACCTTTTTATTTTAATTAATTAAAGTGACTAGAAATGCCTATGGCGCATTCTTTTATTAGTTTTCCAATATTACTGCAAGTAAACCTATATATTTTTATATATTCAGAAAGGTCTGCCTTGTTATTTATGTCAAATGTGATTTTTGAGAGTTGGAATCAACTCAAAAACTTTTATGGTTGAATTTTGAAAAATGTTTGAATGCAGAAAAGTCTCCGCCTTGTTATTTTTACTATAGATGATCTATATTTCCAAATGTTTTTAAGCCAACGGGTTTGGATTAAGAATTCCAATACCTTTGTAAAAAAATTGGTTTCATGCAATTTGGTTCAGTGGAACTCTCTGGATTGAATTTTGAATCTACTACCAGAACTAGGTTTAAACCTAAATTCAAACGAACTGGGTCACATGGGAATCTAACTGGACATGCCCACTACCCACAACATGTGCGGGCGGTTTAAGTGGTTGTCCCCACCAGTCAGTGAGACAGGTGGTGCGAAGGGGTACGGGCGAACTACGGCCGTAGGATTAGATGTAAGATCAATGGCTGAGGGTCATCGTCCATGTCTGAACAGAACGCAAAAAGCACGAACCCTAGCGCGGCCAGTCGGGGTCTGTGGCGGCTCACCGGGGCTGAGGAGACGGTCGGCGATGGGGGCGAACGACGAAGTCGATGGGGCGATCCTCCTGGTACCGGTGGCTCCTCCTGGGGCGGCTCCAATCGACAGCGCCCTTCTCCTCCAGCAGCGGCAAGCACCAGCGAAATTCCGCCGATGCTGCGCTCGCCTTGCTCCGGGAAGAAGTGTGGACGATTAGTAAGAGGTGGGGATTGGAATGGTGTGCGGAAATCGAACGGGGAAGGCCTCTTTTTATAGTGCGACGAGGGAACCGAAGGGTGCAGGCTGAGCTCGTTGGGGTCGGCTTCATAGTGAGTTATGGACATGGCCAAAGGAAGGGTATGGTCCGCTGCCTCCTGTCGAAGCTCAACAGATTGATGGCGAGGCGTGGGGCGGTGTGATTCGGTCGGAACGCGTCGACGCTCTGGGCGGCACCAACGACAGTTTTAATGGCGCACAACGGCTACGGATCGCGCGTCGGCGAACGGGGTTGTCTAGGAGGTTCCTGGGATGGTGGTGATCACGTACGCGAGCGGCGAAGGCGAGACGTGGTCTGTGTGTGCGTTCTCTGTGGTCCAGTTGCTCGCAAGGCTCGAGGGCTGGACATGGGGTGGCGGTGGACGGTCGCGCGCTTGCTAGACACGTGTGGCTAGGCACGGCGTTTGCTCTGGCTAGCTAGCCATGGTAAGCTAGCAAGGGTTCTCTCAGGTTGGCATGGCATGCTGCACTGGGTAGGGGATAGGGGTGTTCAAGGCACTGGTGGGCACTAGGGGAGACAAGTGTGATCAATGGTGAATAATGTTTAGCCAAATTACTTCACAAAACAGTGAAGTTTGGCCAATTTGATTTTCTGTCTACAAGTGTTTGATGAAATGGACGCAAGAAATTCAAATTTGAATTTTGGGTCGAAGCTTGGTGGATGCAATGGTCACATACTAGGTAGTCTCTGCTTGCTTGGATTTCCCATGATGCACTGGTTTGGTTGGGTTTTGAGAAATGGTGATCTTCCCATATGAACTAGATTCAATTTTCAAATGTCATTTGAATAGGGTGGCCAAATGTTTCTGTGGGTTTGCAAGGTGGTCTTGGGTTCACCTTCACTTGGTCTAGCAAGGGATGAAAAGAAATGGAATTGTTTCTGTTTGGAATCCTGGACTAGAAACACTCAAATTGGTCTGGTGAGCAAGATTGGCAAAAATGACCATTTGCTTGTTTTGTTTGTTTTTGAATTTCCTTTGATTTGATTCTGCCTGGAATTGATTTAGATGATGTTGTTTTCATCTTTAAATCAATCCTTGCCATTCATAACAATCACACAAGTCCATCCAAGCATTCATGCAATCATCATATTCACACATGCATTCATAATGATTTTGTTAACCATGTTTTTGTTAACCCTAATTTTGGGTGATTTGAATTGATAACCTTGATCAATATTTTTGGGATGTTACAATTCCCTCAGGGAGATCATCCCATGGAGAATCCTGCTTCTTGTTGCCAGCCATGGATGATGGTGTCCGTGTGTGGTCTCGGTCCCGTCGAATGGCAGAGGAAGCAGTTCCAGAGACAGACATTTATTAAAGAAGGTCTAGGAATGCCAAGGGAAGCGTGTGGAAACAAGATGACCGCATGAACATAGCAACCGCAATCCCAACCGCCAACGATCCTTTCCCATCCCGCATGCAATCTCTCTCTTAGGTTCCGTTCCTAGCAAGTTAATGCGGTGGGTTGCTACATGCGCGCAAAAAGGGTCCAACTAACGATTATATGCGTGATATACAACACAATATGGGAATTCCTAGAAAAACTACTCCCTCCGACCCATATTAGTTGATTTGGATTTATCAAAATTTGGATGAACCTAACAAAATGGACAGGAGGGAGTGACTAGTACTCTACTCAAGTGTGGTCATGGATGATCAGTTGATGTGACTCTCGGCCATGAATTCCTGACCAGATAGTCGTACAGTCTATCACCTTAATTTCTACTAGTAGTAGAACTACTACATGGGCGCTAGCCAAATTAAGAATCTCAATTAAGCGGCAAAATCACCCACCGACCTTGCAGCATTTCCCGCCCCACCATTTCAAAATCTTTGAGGCCAAATCTCCCACCCGGGGAGTACCATTTTTCTATTATTATTAGATGGACGCTAGCAAAATTCAAAATCTCAATCGAGCGGCAAAATCACCCACCGACCGCGTAGCATTTCGCTCCCCTACGTTTCAAAAACTTTTGACTTTAAAATTACCATTTTACCCATTGTTCAGACGCCCTATGGTCAAGATACATTAGGTAGCTTGGGGGCACGATCATAATTATTTTTCTTTTCACACTCCATTGTCCCTAATTCGCGCAGTTTTTCGCGCTGGCCCCTCCAAAAAATCCCAGGATCCTCCCCCACGTCCTCAGCTCCACGACCACCGCGCACACGGGCTGGCTGCAATTCCACGGCATCCTGAGCCACTTGAGCTGCAGTCTCGTGCACAACCGCGGAGCTGCTTCACCGTTGCCCACCCCACCGGATCTAGTTCATCGGGTCTCTCTCCCACTACACCAGAGCTGCAGTCTCGCTGACCGTGCCAATGTGTCCTCAACCGCTCAAGCTCTGCTTCCCTGCCGCCGAAAGCTACCAAACCGTATCGGAGCCACTTCACTGGTGTCCACCGGACGGGATCTAGTTCAACAAGTTCTCTGTCCACCACTCTAGAACAGCTTCACGGGTGTCACTGTTTGCTGCACTGCATCTGCCTCAGCGGCGCTATCGTCCACCGCGCTCAAGCCAGCATCGACCTCCCAAGATCTTCCTCCGCGACCTCCCAAGATTTGCTTCCGCGACCGCCTAAGATCTTCTTCCCCTCAAGCGCAAAACCCTTAGTTACCTGGACGTCACCTGCACGATACCGACGATGCTTAGATGCCTCTCCGACCAAGGTAACCAAATCTCCAACCCCTTTTTGTTTTCTCAGCAGTATAGCAGGTTAAAGCTTCTGTGAACTACATTTTTGTAATCATCCTAGTACACACAAGTCACAACACAAGTTGGTTTGCATTCACTACTCTAGAAATTTCAAGTCATGCACATGTTTGTTATTTTGTCATGCACATGTTCTTAGCTACTCCCTATAACAGTAGTTGCCTGCTATTCTGTAGTTCTTGCAAAATGTAAAGTCAGTGGAAAATATTAGTGTGGATGCCCTGCTTCGTAGTTACTGAATCTATCTGGTTTGTCCCGAGCTAAGTTCCTTCTATATTTCCTCCATGGCATCATTCTACTATCCTTTAGTACCCGTTTAAACTCATTATACTAGTTCGATTATAATTTTGTTGTTGCTATCTAGATCTTTAAATGATGCAAAGCTGACTATTTGTTTTTTTTGCACAGATCTCAAAAGGGAACACTGAGTATGTTGGTTTGCACAGCCTCTTCTACAGGTTCACAAGCGCGATGTCATTGTTTTCTTATCCGTTGTTGGTTCATCCTAAGCAACGACATAACTATCCTCTACTGTGTAGTTCATTTTTGGTTTGCGTTCCTACTTTGCAAGTTCTCGCATGATTCCATATAATTTCTGTCTCGTTCATTATTAGCTACGAAAGTAACTGCATGCCCATTTTGTAGCTCACCACAAATTCTAAATCACCCAACATCTCTTGTTTTCCAAGATATACTACTGCTTCCATATATATTTTTTGAAATGACCTGGCTAGTTTATATTAGCTGAAATTCTAGAAAACACTCTATTCGATTTCTCAATTCATATGTAGGCAATATTGTGTAATGCTTGCTTGTCCTATTCTACAGCTCCACAAGCAATGCTATTATATTTAATATCTAATGGTTCGTCCTAAGCAGCGATATAGCTATCCTCTTCTTTATATATAGTTCATTCGTAGTTTGCATCCTTGTTCTACAAGTTCTCTTATAATTTCTACGCGGTTCCTAGCTACAATAGTAACTGCAAGCCCATTGTGTAGATCACCACAAATCCTGAGTCACCCAATGTCTCTTGCATTCCAGGATATACTACTTCTTCCATATATATTCGATGAAATAACCTCGCTAGGTTATATTAGCTGAAATTCTAGGAAACACTATGTTTGATTGCTCAATTCATTAGTAGGCACACTTATGTAATGCTTGCTTGTCCTGTTCTACATGTCCATAAGCAATGCCATTACATTTAATATCTATTGGTTCGTCCTAAGCAGCGGCATAGGTATCATGTACTGTATATATAGTTTATTCGTAGTTTGCATTCTTGCTCTACAAGTTCTCTTATTATGCCTTTATAATTTCTATGCGGTTCCTAGCTACGATAGTAACTGAATGCCCATTGTGTAGCTCACCGCAAATTCTGGGTCACCCAACGTCTCTTGCATTCCAGGATAAATGACTTATTCCATATATATTTGTTGAAATGACCTGGCCAGTTTAAATTTGCTGAAATTCTAAGAAACACTTTGATTGATTGCTCATTTGATTGTATGCACACTTGTCTAATGCTTGCCTGTCCTCTTCTACAGGTTAGCAAGAGACACCATTATATTTCTAATCTGGTGCTGGTTCATCCTAAGAAACGATATAACTATGAACTATTATGTAGTTCATTCGTGGTTTGCGTTCCTGCTCTGCAAGCTCGCATGATCCCATTATAATTTCTGTCTCGGTCATTCTTAGCTACAAAAGTAACTGCATGCCCATTGTGTATCTTACCGCAAATTATAAGTCAACCAACGTCTCTTGCATTCCAGGATATACTACTGGTTCCATATATATTTGTTGAAATAACCTGGCTAATTTATATTTGCTACAATTCTAGAAATGCTCTATTTGATTGCTCAATTCATTTGTAGGAACACTTGTGTATTGTTGCTTGGGCTGAGGTTCACAAGCAATTCCATTATATTTCATATCTAATGGTTCATCCTAAGCAGCGACATAACTATCCTCTCTATATAGTTCATTCGTGGTTTGCATTCTTGCTCTACAAGTTCTCTTACGATGCCATTAAAAATTCTATTTGGTTCATATCTACGAAGGTAACTGCATGGCCATTGTGGAGCTCACCACAAATTCTGGGTCACCCAACGTCTCTTCCATTCCAGGATAAACTAATGCTTCCATATATATTTGTTGAAATGATCTGACTAGTTTATATTTGCTAAATTTCTAAAAACACTTTGATTGATCGCTCATTTCATTGTAGGCACACTTGTCTAATGCTTGCTTGTAATCTTCTACAGGTTCGCCAGAAACGTCATTATATTTCTAATCTAGTGTTGGTTCATCCTAAGCAACGACATAACTATCCTCTACTATGTAGTTCATTTGTGGCTTCTGTTCCTGTCTGCAAGTTGTGGTATGATGCCATTATAATTTCTATCTGGTTCATTCTTAGGTATGGTAGTAACTGCATGACATTGTGTATCTCACCGCAAATTCTGAGTCAACCAACGTCTCTTGCTTTCCAGGATATACAACTACTTCCGTATATATTTTTTAAAATAACCTGGCTAGTTTATATTTGCTGAAATTCCAAGAAATACTTTGTTTGACTGCTCATCTCATTGTAGGCACACTTGCCTAATGCTTTCTTATCCCGTTCTACAGATTCACAAGCGACGCCATTATATTTCATATCTAGTTCTGGTTCGACCTAAGCACCGAAATAACTATCCTCTACTATATAGTTCATTTGTAGTTTACATTCCTGCTCTACATGTCCTCGCGTGATGCCGTTATAATTTATGTCTCGTCATTCTTAGCTACGACGGTAACTACATGCCATTATCTGGTTTATTGTTCTATATATATATATTTGTTTATATGACCTGGCTAGTTTATATTTGCTGAAATTCTAAGCCACAAACATTGTTATATTTCTCGTTTCTTGGTAGGCACACTTGTTTAATGCTTGCTTGTCCTGTTTGTTTGACGTGATGGTCAATATATTTGAACCATTGATCAGTAGTAAACTCCAGTTCATAGCTCCTGTCGTATTAGTTAAATGACCAGTTGCCTTCTTTGACGTATTAACTTGTTATTACTTAGTTTAAGACTGTAATTATTGCTATCATCACCAAAGAGGGGGCTGCAAGATCATGTCTCAAGTTTGTTTTCCAATGTAGATGTCATACTCAAAAGGGAGATGAAGTTGATAGATGGAGAAAGAAAATCAAGGACATCTATCAACTCAATTGGCAACTGAAATGCCGATTTTTCTTTCCCTTGAGTTGATAATATGTAATAATTTTAAGTAGTTTGCATTTGATGTAATATCTAGACTAATTGCATAGGCGGAAAGGCATTTAGTTGATGCTATCCACACATAGCGGTAGGCGGTATCGTACCTGCGCTAGCTAGGTGGATTAGGGTACAGTATCGTGCTCTGTATTTTCCCATCTTATATTAGGCCGACGATGAACAGTAAAAATGCTCACAAGTTGTACACCTTTTATGGTGTCAAAATGAGCTCCAGAAATGCAGAAACTGTAAAAGTGATGTGGCCGATCCATAGGAGAGATTAGTAACGGTAACGGTACGTAACAACGGCATGCCATAACAGTGGCAGGCCGAAACAGTAACAAACCAAAATAACGGCGGGCCGAAACAGTAATAGATCTAAACAGTAACATGCCAAAATAGTAACGGGCCGAGAAAGTAAAAGGCTGAAACAGTAACGAGGCTGAGACAGTAACAGTCTGGAATAGTAACTCTCGAAACAGTAAAGGGCCAGAACATTAAATGGCCAAAACAGTAATGCCTAGAATAGTAGCAGACCTGGCCAGGAAAAAGGCCAGGATTGTACCAGACCAGAACAGTAACAGGCCGAGTTTGTCCTAGGAAGAAACAGTAACATGTCGAGGAACTCACCAGGTTAAAACAGTAATAGGCCAGAACATAGGCCAGACATTTATGGGCCTAAACAGTAGGGCCCAAAGTATATAGGCCCGACTCGAATAGTACGTGGATATACAGTAATGGGTCGGAACTGTTACGGGCCAAAGCAGGCTGGCCAATCGGGCAAATTTCGAACAATGCAGGGCGGAACACTAACGGGCCCAGATATTTATGGGCCGTGCGTACGGGCCAACTTCAAACAGTCTGTGTGGAAACAGTAACGGGTAAGAAAGTTTACGAGCCGACTACGGCTGCACCAGTGGGCCCATTTGTAACAGTGCATGGCAAAATAGTAATGGGCCATGATCCTGTTGGGCTTCCTTAATGGGTCGGCCTACTTCATAATTACCAGGCCTTGGCTGGGCCTATCTTCTACCACGGTTTCGCTGACAGTTAACTCCATTAACTGGCTGTTAATGGCGCTTGTCACGTGGGAATTTGCATGACGTCAACAGTAAACATAGCTGGCGAACACATCTACGACGGAACAACTTTTCGTGGCTGAAGGGTGCGATCCACCATGGTCGAAGAAAACTATGGTAGATTCATTTGTGACGGGGCTTTTAGCATGAAGGGCATCCATCGTAGAAGGCTTTTCAACCACGAAAAACGGGCCTTCAACCACGAAAATCATCTATTGTAAAAGGACATTTTTCTTGTAGTGATAGTTTGTTAATGTTCTCATATTCCTCACATGTGTGTATATTGTGATGGCAAACAATGTTGCTTCATGAAGATTTCACGTTCTATGCAGGGAAAATTCATTTTCCATTTTCCCGGTGCCGAAAAAGGGCCTATTTTGTGAAGCATCCACCAAGGATGTCATGTGAAAATGCATCATCCCATTTTTAATAAATACTAGAGAGCATTTAGTTGCTAAATCACCGATCAAATTCACCTAAAACCTCTCGGCGCAACCCCCGTGATATAAACAAGTTTTTGCTGGTCTAGCTCGAAGGGACTCAAATTTATCCTGCAGCTACCTCGTAGCTCTCCCAAAAAAATTCCAAAAAATCATTTCCAGGAACAAAACATGGGACTTCTTCAGAGATCCAATAAGAGATTAGCAAGTCCCTTTACATATCTAGGAACCCTAATTGTCGCAAACTTGGCCGAATTTCGAAACTAACTTAAAAAATAAAATAAAAAATGTGCAACCTTCGCACATATTCGTTTTATGTTGCCTAGTTGCAGGCAAAAATAACAAACATGGAATATTAGGATTATTAAAAAAAATGTTCACAGAAATCACCTACCGCCTTCAAGGATTCATGGCTTTCGGGGAAAGATGAGATAGGTAATGACCATAACCATGGCATAGTTGGTTATAATGTGCCCATATTTCGCACTTGTGCGTATCTTGTGATGGCAAACAATATTGTTTCATTAAGTTTTCATGTTCTCTACACGGAAAATCCATTTTCCATTTTTCTGGTGCCAAAAAAGGGCCTATTTTGTGAAGCAGCCACCAAGGATGTGATGTGAAATTGCATCATACCATTTTTAATAAATACTAGAGAGCATTTAGTAGCCAAATCGCTGGTAGGATTCACCTAGAACCTCTCGGTGTAACCCCGCGATATAAATAAGTTTCTGCCGGTCTAACTAGAAGGGGCTCAAATTTAGCCTGGAGTTTCCTCGTAGGTCTCGCAATAATTTTCCAAAAAATCATTTCTAGGTACAAAACATGGTAGTTCTTGACAAATCCAATAATATATTAGCAAGACCCAACACATAACCAGGAACCCTAATTGCCACGATCTTGTCCGAATTTTGAAACCGCATAAAAAAATAAAAAATAAATCAAAAAATGTGAAACCTTCACCCATATTCCTTTTATGTTGCCTAGTTGCAGGCAAAAATAACAAACATGGAATATCAGGATTATTCGAAAAACGTGTCAATAGAAATTACCTACCGCCTTCGAGGATTCATGGCTTTCGAGCAAGATGAGCTAGGACATGACCACAGCCATGTCATACTTTATTATAATATGCCCATATTCCACACATGCGTGTATCTTGTGATGGAAAACAATGTTGCTTCATGAATTTTCCACGTTCTCTGTACGGAAAATCTACTTTCCATTTTTTTGGTGCCGAAAAAAGGCCTATTTTGTAAAGCAGCCACCAAGGATGTGATGTGAAAATGCATCATCGCATTTTTAATAAATAGTAGAGAGCATTTAGTGGCTGAATCACCAGTTGGATTCACCTATAACCTCACGGTGTAACCCCCACGATATGACCAAGTTTTTGCCGGTCTAGATGGAAGGGCCTCAAATTTATCCCGGAGTTACCTAGTAGCTCTCCCAAGAATTTTCCAAAAAATCATTTCCAGGTACAAAAAATGAAACTTCTTTAGAGATCCAATAAGAGTTCAGCAAGACACGGTACGTAGCTAGGAACCCTAACTGTCGCGATCTCGGCCGAATTTCAAAACCGTCTTAAAAAATGTGAAACCTTCACACATATTCCTTTTATGTTGTCTAGTTGTAGGAAAAAATAACAAACATGGAATATCAGGATTAGTCGAAAAAAGTGTTCATAGAAATCACCTACCGCCTTCGAGCATTGATGGCTTTTGGGGTAAGATGATCTTGGTCATGACCAAATCCATGGCATAGTTTGTTATAATGTGGCCATATACCGCACATGCGTGTATCTTATGATGGCAAACAATGTTGCTTCACAAAGTATTCACGTTCTCTACACGGAAAATCCATATTTTGAAGCAGCCACCAAGGATGTGATGTGAAAATGCATCATACCATTTTTAATAAATATTAGAGAGCATTTAGTAGCCAAATCGCTGGTAGGATTCACCTAGAACCTCAAGGTGCAACCCCCGTGATATAAACAAGTTTCTGCCGGTCTAGCTAGAAGGGGCTCAAATTTAGCCTAGAGTTTCCTCGTAGGTCTCGCAATAATTTTCCAAAAAATCATTTCTAGGTACAAAACATGGTAGTTCTTGACAGATCCAATAATAGATTAGTAAGACCCAACACTTAGCCAGTAACCCTAATTGCCACGATCTCGTCCGAATTTTGAAACCGGCATAAAAAAATAAAAATAAAAATAAAAAAATGTGAAACCTTCATCCATATTCGTTTTATGTTGCCTAGTTGCAGGCAAAAATAACAAACATGGAATATCAGGATTATTCGAAAAACCTGTCAATAGAAATCACCTACCGCCTTCGAGGATTCATGGCTTTCGAGCAAGATGAGCTAGGACATGACCACAGCCATGGCATAGTTTATTATAATGTGCCCATATTCCAGACATGCGTGTATCTTGTGATGGTAAACAATGTTGCTTCATGAATTTTCCATGTTCTCTGTACGGAAAATCTACTTTCCATTTTTTTGGTGCCGAAAAAAGGCCTATTTTGTGAAGCAGCCACCAAGGATGTGATGTGAAAATGCATCATCCCATTTTTAATAAATAGTAGAGAGCATTTAGTGGCTGAATCACCAGTTGGATTCACCTATAACCTCTCGGTGTAACCCCCACGATATGAACAAGTTTTTGCCGGCCTAGATGGAAGGGCCTCAAATTTATCCTGGAGTTACCTAGTAGCTCTCCCAAGAATTTTCCAAAAAATCATTTCCAGGTACAAAACATGAAACTTCTTCAGAGATCCAATAAGAGATCAGCAAGACACGGTACGTAGCTAGGAACCCTAACTGTCGCGATCTCGGCCGAATTTCAAAACCGTCTTAAAAAATGTGAAACCTTCACACATATTCCTTTTATGTTGCCTAGTTATAGGAAAAAATAACAAACATGGAATATCAGGATTAGTCGAAAAAAGTGTTCATAGAAATCACCTACCGCCTTCGAGCATTGATGGCTTTTGGGGTAAGATGATCTAGGTCATGACCAAATCCATGGCATAGTTTGTTATAATGTGGCCATATACCGCACATGCGTGTATCTTATGATGGCAAACAATGTTGCTTCACAAAGTATTCACGTTCTCTACACGGAAAATCCATATTTTGAAGCAGCCACCAAGGATGTGATGTGAAAATGCATCATACCATTTTTAATAAATACTAGAGAGCCATTAGTAGCCAAATCGCTGGTAGGATTCACCTAGAACCTCTCGGTGCAACCCCCGCAATATAAACAAGTTTCTGCCGGTCTAGCTAGAAGGGGCTCAAATTTAGCCTGGAGTTTCCTCGTAGGTCTCGCAATAATTTTCCAAAAAATCACTTCTAGGTACAAAATATGGTAGTTCTTGACAGATCCAATAATAGATTAGCAAGACCCAACACATATCCAGGAACCCTAACTGCCATGATCTCATCCGAATTTTGAAACCGCCATAAAAAAATAAAAATAAAAATCAAAAAATGTGAAACCTTCACCCATATTCGTTTTATGTTGCCTAGTTGCAGGCAAAAATAACAAACATGGAATATCAGGATTATTCGAAAAACCTGTCAATAGAAATCACCTACCGCCTTCGAGGATTCATGGCTTTCGGGGGCAAGATGAGCTTGGTCATGACCACATCCATGGTATAGTTTGTTATAATGTGCCCATATTTGGTACATGCATGTATCTTGTGATGGCAAAGAATGTTACTTCTTGAAGTTTTCACGTTCTCTGCACACATAATACATTTCCCCGGTGCTGAAAAAGGCCTATTTTGTGAAGCAGCCACCAAGGATGTGATGTGAAAATGCATCACCCCATTTTTAATAAATACTAGAGAGAATTTAGTGGCCAAATCCAATAAGATATTAGCAAGACCTAGCACATAGCCAGTAACCCTAAACATTGATAAAAATTAAAAACTGTGAAACCTTCTCACATATTCGTTTTATGTTGCCTAGTTGCAGGAAAAAATAACAAAGAGGGAATATCAGGATTATTCGTGAAAAGTGTTCACAGAAATCACCTACCACCTTCGAGGATTCGTGGCTTTTGGGGAAAGATGAGCTATCTCATGACCACAACCATGGCATAGTTTTTATAATGTGCCCATATTATGCACATGCGTGTAATTTGTGATGGCAAATAATATTGCATCATGAAGTTTTGACATTCTCTACACGGAAAATCCATTTTCCATTTTCTCGCTGCCAAAGAAGGGCCTATTTTGTGAAGCGGCCACCAAGGATGTGATGTGAAAATACATCACCCCATTTTTAATAAATACTAGAGAGAATTTAGTGGCCAAATCACCGATTGAATTCACCTAGAACCTCTCGGTGTAACCCCCGGGATATAAACAAGTTTCTGCCGGTCTAGCTGGAAGGGGCTCAAATTTAGCCTGGAGATACCTCGTAGCTCCCTCAAGAATTTTCCAAAAAAATCATTTCCAAGCATTAAACATGGCACTTCTTCAACGATCCAATAAGAGATTAGCAAGACCCGGCACATAGCCAAGAACCCTAATTGAAGCGACCTCTGCCGAATTTTTAAACCGGCATAAAAAATTCAACAATAATTAAAAAAATGTGAAACCCTCGGACATATTCATTTTATGTTGCCTAGTTGCAGGAAAAAATAACAAACATGTAATATCTAAATTATTTGAAAAAGTTTTTGAAGGTGGCAGAGAATACATCACCTACCACCTTCGAGGATTCATTGATTTCGGGGCAAGATGAGCTAGATCATGACCACGGCCATGGCTTAATTTGTTATAATGTTCCCATATTCCGCATCATGTATCTTGTGATGGCAAACAAAGTTGCTTCATGAAGTTTTCACGTTCTCTACACGGAAAATCCATTTTTCATTTTCTCGATGCCAAAAAAGGGCCTATTTTGTGAAGCAAACACCAAGGATGTGATGTGAAAATGCATCACGCCATTTTTAATAAATACTAGAGAGTATTTAGTGGCGAAATCACCGGTTGGATTCACCTAGAACCTCTCGGCGCAACCCCGTGATATAAACAAGTTTCTGCCGGTCTAGCTGAAAGGAGCTCAAATTTAGCCTAGAGCTACCTCGTAGATCTCCCAAGAATTTTCCAAAAACCAGGTACAAAAAATTGTACTTCTTCAGAGATCCAATAAGAGATTAGCAAGACACGACACATAGCCAGGAACTCTAACTGTCGCGATCTCAGCCAAATTTAGAAAACGGCATAAAATTCAAAAAAAAAGTGAAACCTTTGCACATATTTGTTTTATGTTGCCTAGTTGCAGGAAAAAATGACAAACATGGAATATAAGGATTATTCGGAAAAAGTATTCACAGAAATCACCTACCGCCTTCGAGGATTCATGGCTTTCGGGGCAAGATGAGCTAGGTGATGACCATAGCCATGGCATAGTTTGTTATAATGTGCCCATATTCCACACATGCATGTATATTGTGATGGAAAACAATGTTGCTTCATGAAGTTTTCACGTTCTCTGCATGGAAAATCCATTTTCCATTTTCCGATGCCGAAAAGGGGTCTATTTTGTGAGGAAGCGGCCAAGGATGTGATGTGATAATGCATGATCAGTTTTTTAATAAATACTAGAGAAAATTCAGCGGCCAAATCACTGGTTGGATTCACCTAGATCCTCTCAGCGCAACCCCCACGATATAAACAAGTTTCTGCCGGTGTAGCTAGAAGGGGCTCAAATTTAGCCTGGAGCTACCTCGTCGCTCTCCCACGAATTTTCCAAAAAATCATTTCAAGGTATAAAACATGGCACTTATTCAGAGATCTAATAAGAGATTAGCAAGACCGCTCACATAGCCAAGAACACTAACTGCCGCGATTTCGGCCGAATTTCAAAACCGGCATCAAAATGCAAAACATGTGAAACCTTCGCAGATATCCGTTTTATGTTGCCTAGTTGCGGGCAAAAATAACTGAATCTCCTCTGGGTAGATTTCATCCCAACTTCAATAATACTACTAGTCTGTTACCAAAACCATGGTATGTCACTAGGCAATTAAGATCCTTCAGGTTGCCTAGCTAGGCATAGTGGCTCCTTGTGCTCCTCGAGTTCAACTAGTTTTCCATAGATATCCCCGTATCACTCGGGGGGTCACCGGTCTTCTAGCAAACAAGATCTTATCTATGTAGAACAAAGTATCATGTTGTTTGGGACGTTAATTGGACAACAAGCATTAGGAATCCCACAGATAGTCAAGCACACATAATATAGTAACTAAAATCAATCACAAATTAATGGAAAGTATATATGGGCACATCACATCTCACCAATCCCCTACATCTCCCACGCACGAAGGAACTTACTCACACATGAGAGAAGAAAGCTCTTATATATAATTAAATAAAGGGAGTTCTTCTCAATATTACCATGGAGATCCACAATAAGAATAGAAAATCAATCCAACACAATTCAAGATAGGAAGAAACAATCTCAAACCATAATCTTGCAAGGTGAAGATCTCTCTCTCTCTCGAGTAAAAGTAATGGCTATGGGGGTGTGTTGGCTAAGAGGTTGAAGATCATGGACCGAGATGAAGAATGTCTTCCCCTTCTTATCCGGGTCTCTTCTTTCTCCCTTCTAGATGGAACGGTGGCTGTTGTGTTATGATTTCGCGTATGCCTCCTTCACAAAAGTTGTTCCTTTTGACAAGATGAAGGCAGTGGCAACTATACGGCAGGAACTATACGGCCGGAGAAAATGTTCCCGCCGTATAGTTGGTCGTTAAACCTACAGGTTGCCTTCCTCGATTACTTCCAAAAGGAGATTTGCTTGTTTTTGCCTAAATATTCTATTTTAGCTGTTGAAACTTTTGATGGGATCAGATCACTATAGAGCCTTGTTGGGATACCCCAAGGGCAAGGTGTGATGATCACAACAACAAGTTTTCCCTCAGTTATGAAACCAAGGTTATCGAACCAATAGGAGCAAGGAAACAACTCCAATGTGTTCCTAACAACTTGGAATTCCTGCACAACACAAACTGAAGACTTTGCCCCAACTTATGGTGAGGTTGTCAATCTCACTGGTTTGCTAAAAACAAAGGATTAAACTTAGTGTGCAAGGTAATGGTTGCTTATAGAAAGTAAACAGTAATAGTAATAGTGGATGATGTATCAATGGTAAAGATTGGACTGGGGTCCACAGTTCACTAGAGGTGTTCTACTCAAGATAAATGACATGCTTGGTGAACAAATTACAGCGGGGCAATTGATAGACTGAGGAAGCATAACAAGCAATACTAGACATCATGATTCCTATGATATTTGATTGGGCATTACAATAATATACATAGACTGTAATCCAACTACATCTATGACTAATAATCCACCTTCAGTTTATCATCTGAACCCCCTCCAGTATTAAGTTGCAAGCAACCGGTTATTGCTTTAAGCAATGTGTGTAAAGTAAACAATACAATTGTTACATGAACAAAAGATTGTTGTTTTCTCCCTAGTAGCAACAACACATCTACAACCTTAGAGATTTCTGTTACTTCCCCAGATTACTAGAGGCATGAACCCACTATCGAGCATAAATACTCCCTCTTGGAGTCATAGGCATCTACTTGGCTAAGATAGCTACTAGCAACGAAGAGCATGCAAGATCACAAACAACACAGACATGATAGAATCAATAATCAATAAGACATGATAGAATCAATTATCAATCTGACATAGTATCTCAATATCCATAGGATCCCCGCAAACACAACATGTATGATTACAAATAGATGATATTAATCATGAACGGAGATCACTAGTCAACACCTGGATTTTTAATCCCAGATGCCTGTTATGCCATACATCGCAATCCCAGGATTACCATTTTTGCGAGACATAACAAAATTGGATACCATAGTACATTATCCATTACAAACCATACATAAGGTCTTACACAAATAAGGATCTCATGATCCAGTTCTTAATACAACTCAGGCAGCGGAAATACGTAATAATAATAAAGGTAGCGTAGGCGAAGCTCCATCTTCGGGGTCACAGGCAATGCTAACGATGGGAGATGATCCTAGTTGTCGTAACCTTCCTGGGGTCCATCATCCTGGTACTCTTCTTCATAGTCTGGCCACGGGAATAGCCAGGGACAAAGCCATGAGTACTCTTTAAGTACTCGCAAACTAATACTAACAAGTGAAGGGGGTTTTTGTAGTAGGAAACTAAGCTCTATGGTTGTTTTGCAAAAAGCCAGATTTACCTCTACTAAGTTCAGAAGCAAGAAAAGCTAGTTGAGTTTTATAACACCTAAGTGGGAACTTGTATCTCATGTCACAACTCTGTTGTGGTCAAGTCAAGTTCTCAATTCAATTCACAAGTCATGGTTAAAACATCTGACAGGGGAACAATATGGCCACTCCAACTGTCCATAACCGCGGACACGGCTATTTGAATAGTTTGACACTTTGTAGAGATTGTACACTTTCACCGCAACATTCGATACATCCGTCAGGAAAAAATCCTGAATTCACCATACTCAGTATGCGGATAATCAATCCTAACTTTTCAATTACACGCCCTAGTATAAGCACCTCTCCAGTGAGTTTGGCCTCCCAACCATAACCAACTGTCATCTTGGGTACTACACATGTGGACAATCTTCACAAGGTAGCCTCAGCTCAGACCTTGGCCGTGAGGGAACCCATACTAAGGTATATAAGTTTCCAGTCAAGCCCTACCCATTTTTCAAGTATTGTGGTTGTACTGTAAAATTGGAATGGTATCGCATCTAGACAACCATCAGTTTTATAAAGGGCTAAGGCTCATGCCTTAACATTTTCATCATCCAAATCATCTGGTTTTCGGAAACACATGTCAAAACATCTCAGTAGAATGACTCATCATTCTAAGGTTTTCATAACCATTTTCCACCAAGTATTCCCATCTAAAGTTGATCAAGTTTTATGCTTAGCACTAGCATCTACAAGTGGGGGTGAGTACTAATGAGGGGTGGTAAACAAGTGGAGTTTTAACTAAGTACCATCTCATGCCTTAGGATGACATCAAGATTATCTGGCTTAGGCCAAATTTAATGCTCTTTATGCAACCTTCAATTATCTTCCTAGAATCTAAATACATCACATACCACCTTTTTCGGCCCTTTTTCACAAAATAGGACCTTTTTCGGCATCGGCATCAAGTGTTCTAAATACATCACCTACCACCTTCGAGGATTCATTGCTTTCGGGGTAAGATGAGCTACATCATGACCACGGCCATGGCTTAGTTTGTTATAATGTTACCATATGCCGCATCATGTATCTTGTGATGGCAAACAAAGTTGCTTCATGAAGTTTTCATGTTCTCTACACAGAAAATCCATTTTCATTTTCCCGATGCCGAAAAAGGGCCTATTTTGTGAAGCAAACACCAAGGATGTGATGTGAAAATGCATCACCCCATTTTTAATAAATACTAGAGAGTATTTAGTGGCGAAATCACCGGTTGGATTCAGCTAGAACCTCTCGGCGCAACCCCGTGATATAAACAAGTTTCTGCCGGTCTAGCTGAAAGGAGCTCAAATTTAGCCTAGAGCTACCTCGTAGCTCTCCCAAGAATTTTCCAAAAACCAGGTACAAAAAATTGTACTTCTTCAGAGATCCAATAAGAGATTAGCAAGACACGGCACATAGCCAGGAACTCTAACTGTCGCGATCTTAGCCAAATTTAGAAAACGGCATAAAATTCAAAATAAAATAAAAAAAATGTGAAACCTTTGCACATATTTGTTTTATGTTGCCTAGTTGCAGGAAAAAATGACAATCATGGAATATAAGGATTATTTGAAAAAAGTATTCACAGAAATCACCTACCGCCTTCGAGGATTCATGGCTTTCGGGGCAAGATGAGCTAGGTGATGACCATAGCCATGGCATAGTTTGTTATAATGTGCCCATATTCCAGACATGCATGTATGTTGTGATGGAAAACAATGTTGCTTCATGATTTTTTCACGTTCTCTGCATGGAAAATTCATTTTCCATTTTTCGATGCCGAAAAGGGGTCTATTTTGTGAAGAAGCGACCAAGGATGTGATGCGATAATGCATGATCGGATTTTTAATAAATACTAGAGATAATTCAACGGCCAAATCACTGGTTGGATTCACCTAGATCCTCTCAGCGCAACCCCCACGATATAAACAAGTTTCTGCCGGTCTAGCTAGAAGGGGCTCAAATTTAGCCCGGAGCTACCTCGTCGCTCTCCCACGAATTTTCCAAAAAATCATTTCAAGGTACAAAACATGGCACTTATTCAGAGATCTAATAAGAGATTAGCAAGACCGCTCACATAGCCAAGAACACTAACTACCGCGATTTCGGCCGAATTTCAAAACCGGCATCAAAATGCAAAACATGTGAAACCTTCGCATATATCCGTTTTATGTTGCCTAGTTGCAGGCAAAATAACAAACATGGAATATCAGGATTATTCGAAATGGTGTTCACAGAAATCAGCTACCACCTTCGAGGATTCATGGCTTTCGGGGCAAGATGAGCTAGGTCATGACCACAACAATGGCATAGTTTATTATAATGTGCCCAATTTCCGCACATACGTGTATCTTGTGATGTCAAACAATGTTGCTTCATGAAGTTTTCACGTTCTCTACATGGAAAATCCATTTTCCATTTTCCGATGCCAAAAAAGGGCCTATTTTGTGAAGCATTCACCAAGGATGTGATGTGAAAATGCATGACCCCATTTTTAATAAATACTAGAGGTAATTTAGTGGACAATCACCGGTTTGATTCACATAGAACCTCTCAGCGCAACCCCCACAATATGAATAAGTTTTTGTCGGTCTAGTTGGAAGGGGCTCAAATTTAGCCTCATAACTCTCTCAAGATTTTTCCAAAAAATCATTTCCAGGTACAAAACATGGCACTTCTTTAGAGATCCAATAAGAGATTAGCAAGACCTGACACATAGCCAGGAACCCTAACTGCCGCGATCTCGGCCGAATTTTGAAATCGGCGTAAAAATTCAAAAAAAATCAAAAAATGTGAAACCTTCGCACATATTCGTTTTATGTTGCCTAGTTGTAGGCAAAAAGAAAAAACATGGAATATCAGGATTATTCGAAAAAACTGTTCACAAAAATCACCTACAGCCTTCAAGGATTCATGGCTTTCGGGGCAAGATGAGCTTGGTCATGATCACAGCTATGGCATAGTTTGTTATAATGTGCTCATATTCCGCACATGAGTGTACCTTGTGATGGAAAACAATGTTGATTCATGATTTTTTCATGTTCTCAGCACAGAAAATCCATTTTCCATTTTCCCGGTGCAAAAAAAGGCCTATTTTGTGAAGCAGCCACCAAGGATGTGATGTGAAAATGCATCACCCCATTTTGAATAAATACTAGAGAGCATTTGTGTCAAAATAACCGGTTGGATTCACCTAGAACCTCTCGGTATAAACCTCACGATATAAACAAGTTTCTGCCTATCTAGCTAGAAGGGGTTCAAATTTAGCATGGATCTACCTCGTAGCTCTCCCAAGAATTTTCCAAAAAATAATTTCCAGGTATAAAACATGACACTTCTTCAAAGATCCAATAGGATATTAGCAAGACCTGACACATAGCCAGGAACCCTAATTGCAGCGATCTCGGCCAAATTTGTAAACCGACATAAAAAATTCAAAAAATGTGAAACCTTCACACCTATTCATTTTATGTTGCCTAGTTGCATGAAAAAATAAAAAACATGGAATATCAAAATTATTCGAAAAAAGTGTTCACAGAAATCACCTATCGCCTTCGAGGATTCATGCCTTTGGTGCAAGATGAGCAAGGTCATGACCACAGCCATGGCATAGTTTGTTATAATGCTCCCATATTCCACACATGCGTGTATCTTGTGATGGCAAACAATGTTGCCTCATGAAGTTTCACTTTCTCTGCATGGAAAATCCATTTTCCATTTTCCCGGTTCCAAAAAAGGGCCTATTTTATGAAGCAGACACCAAGGATGTGATATGAAAATGCATCACCCTATTTTTTATAAATACTAGAGAGCATTTAGTGGCCAAATCACTTGTTGGATTCACCTATAACCTCTCGGCGCAACCCCCACGATATAAACAAGTTTATGCCGGTCTAGCTGGAAGGGGCTAAAATTAAGCCTAGAGTTACCTCTTAGCTCTCCCAAGATTTTTCCAAAAAATAATATCTAGGTACAAAACATGGCACTACTTCAGAGATCCAATACGATATTAGCAAGACCCGGCACATAGCCAGGACCCTAACTGCCGCAATCTCGACGGAATTTCAAAACCGGCATAAAATGCAAAAAAAATCAAAAAAGTGAAACATTTGCACATATTAATTTCATGTTGCCTAGTTGCAGGCAAAAATAAAAACATGGAATATCAGGATTATTTGAAAAAAAAGTGTTCACAGAAATCACCTACTACCTTCGAGGATTCATGGATTTCGGGGCAAGATGAGCTAGGTCATGACCACATACATGGCCTAGTTAGTGATAATGTGCCCATATTCTGTACATGCGTGTTGATGTATGCAAGTGCACATATCAGTTGTTGCTAGTTTTGAAGTTAAGATATCGATCCCACAAGGAGTCCAAACGAAAGTGTTTATAAACGGAGTCTCTGTCACTCTCAAAGTTGTCACATGTCTTTGAGTGAATTGACTACAAGTGTTGAAATAACAAAAAAATTGGATTAAATTGAAGGTATTTAAATAAAACTAAAATATAAACTTTAGAAATAAAAAGCATAAAAGTAAAGAACGATTAGATTTTTGTTGTTTTCGGTAGATCACAAAACAGGCACGGGGAGATACAATTCATGGTGATAGTGATTGTGCCAGGTGGATGAGTGTTAAGTGTAAGAATTATAATCATATAAGTATGTGTGTTGGCGAGCAACCCATAATTAGCTCAATCTCCTCTGGGTAGATTTCATCCCAACTTCAATAATACTACTAGTCTGTTACCAAAACCATGGTATGTCACTAGGCAATTAAGATCCTTCAGGTTGCCTAGCTAGGCATAGTGGCTCCTTGTGCTCCTCGAGTTCAACTAGTTTTCCATAGATATCCCCGTATCACTCGGGGTGTCACCGGTCTTCTAGCAAACAAGATCTTATCTATGTAGAACAAAGTATCATGTTGTTTGGGACCTTAATTGGACAACAAGCATTAGGCATCCCACAGATAGTCAAGCACACATAATATAGTAATTAAAATCAATCACAAATTAATGGAAAGTATATATGGGCACATCACATCTCACCAATCCCCTACATCTCCCATGCACGAAGGAACTAACTCACACATGAGAGAAGAAAGCTCTTCTATATAATTAAATAAAGGGAGTTCTTCTCAATATTACCGTGGAGATCCACAATAAGAATAGAAAATCAATCCAACACAATTCAAGATAGGAAGAAACAATCTCAAACCATAATCTTGCAAGGTGAAGATCTCTCTCTCTCTCAAGTAAAAGTAATGGCTATGGGGGTGTGTTGGCTAAGAGGTTGAAGATCATGGAGCGAGATGAAGAATGTCTTCCCCTTCTTCTCCGGATCTCTTCTTTATCCCTTCTAGATGGAACGGCGGCTGTTGTGTTATGTTTTCGCGTATGCCTCCTTCACAAAAGTTGTTACTTTTGACAAGATGAAGGCAGTGGCAACTATACAGCAGGAACTATACGACCGGAGAAAATGTTCCTGCCGTATAGTTGGTCGTTAAACCTACTGGTTGCCTTCCTCGATTGCTTCCAAAAGGAGATTTGCTTGTTTTTGCCTAAATATTCTATTTTAGCTGTTGAAACCTTTGATGGGATCAGATCACTATAGAGCCTCGTTGGGACACCCCAAGAGCAAGGTGTGATGATCACAACAACAAGTTTTCCCTCAGTTAGGAAACCAAGGTTATCGAACCAATATGAGCAAGGAAACAACTCCAATGTGTTCCTAACAACTTGGAATCCTGCACAACACAAACTGAATACTTTGCCCCAGCTTATGGTGAGGTTGTCAATCTCACTGGTTTGCTGAAAACAAAGGATTAAACTTAGTGTGCAAGGTAATGGTTTCTTATAGAAAGTAAACAGTAATAGTAAGAGTGGATGATGTATCAATGGTAAAGATTGGACTGGGGTCCCTTATTCACTAGAGGTGTTCTGCTTAAGATAAATGACATGCTTGGTGAACAAATTATAGCGGAGCAATTGACAGACTGAGGAAGCATAACAAGCAATACTAGACATCATGTGTAAGGGTCCCAACCTTTAATAAGGTAGAGTCCCCTGTGTTTACAATGCTAGTCCCTGGATCAATAGCTAGCATCCACAGTTAAGATGTAATATCAAGAAACAAAGGTCATAATAGAACTTTATAACCAGGAATAACATAATTTTATTACATCTTACATAGCTCATTTGGCTATTACATTACATTGTAGCAGAATATCTATAAGCATGGGGTCCTTCATCTTCAAAGTGCCACAGGCAGACATGTTGGTTGTAGACTTTGTAATCCTAATCATCAAACTTTACTAACATCAATCAAACCTGCAACATACAAGTTACAGCCACAAGGGTCAATACATTTGAATTGTATTGGCAAGTGATACTATGGTAGTATAGTGGAGTCTATCAACTATATGCTTTTGGCTAAGTGGAGTTGAGGCTTGCATTGCTCAAAATAGATTTTTCCTTATCATTTGAAAACATTAAGTTTTTGCTTGACAAAAATCACCCAAGGCATCTACCAATCAAAGATTGAAGATCCTTTAACCCTTGTTCAACCACAAGTTTTTAACTTAGAAATTTGGATGATGAGATTCTTGATAGCTTCCATGTCTTGATGCTCAAATTGTCCTTTAACAGGGACATGGCTAAGTACTTAGATTTTACACTCTGTAGAGGTGGTGCACTTTCCCCACAAGACTTGGTTTCACCAAGACAAGATCTTTCAGAAGCCTTTCCTTAGACCAAATGGACGCGTTCCAACCTATCATTCCCACTACCACCAACTGTCCAAATGGCTAAGTTCTAGCAACCTATGTGATCCAGGCAGAGCACATAATGCCAAGTGGTTGCACTTGAAGCTTCTCAACATTTGACATCTCAAATCTCTTTGTTCCTGGGTGGCCATCCACAAGTGAGATACACAAGGTAAACCATAGCCATGGGCCTTGTGTAACCACTCAACCAAAAACCACCAAGCAATTACCATTCCACCCAGGTGATTCATTAACTTAGTTGTTTTATTAAACAAAACACAAGTCCTCAGACTTAGAAATTTTTCCATAATATGAATCTATATTCCACCCTTGTTTTCTATTAGCTAAGCTAAGCTTGATAGTAGTAGGAACCTTAACTTAGGAAATTTTACTAAGGTTTCATCTAGTAGGTTTTCCCATAGCATGGTTTATACTTAGCAAAAATTCCATGCAAGTTTTACTTAGAAAAATCACTAATGCATAGTGAAAGTAATGGGACAAAAGTATGAAGCATCACTTGCCTTTTTGGTAGAGTATAAGTTCACTCCTTGTCCTTTCTACAATCACACTCCTCAAGTCACTACAATTCAATCAAGCAAGGCACAAGTTCAATCTACCATTCAAGCATTTCATCACATAAAATCATATAAACAAGACAATGCATGCAAGCATGCCAAGCTTTGTTTTATTTGAAAAAGTGGCTCCATATTGGGTCATAAACATTTGAAAACACCTATTGGTCATTTTATAAAGTGGCAAAAGTCATTTGCAAGGGATTTCACTTCCTAAACCATTTTCAAAACAAAGTATCATTTTATGTGGTGTAGAAATGTTTTTACTAAGGCCTTAATCTATAGGGTTCACCAAATGTGTTTTCAAACCATAAAACTTGGTGTTTAGGGTCAGAGAGTTTAAAACAAAACATTTCCCAAAGGTTTTCCTTCAAAACCATTTTTACTAAATAAACTATATTTTTATTTGACTAGAATTGGTTTTAAATCAAAGAATCATTCTTTTCCTTCACCAAATATATTTTTGAAACCACAAAGTGTTTCCTAGGGTCAGTAGGTTCAAAACACACCATTTGCAAAAGATTTTATCCCCAAATTCATTTTTGAATAATTTTTATAACCTAAACAAGCATACAAATGTTTCTGCAAAAACAAACAATTTACCAGAAGCTTTTTACTAAACAAATTGCAGGGTTGGCTAGGGCTTGTCTTGCTGATTCCATTGATATAAAGTTTGCAAAATTTGGACGTGTGGATCAAAAGTTACAAGGTTTACAAATTTGCAAAACAATCTGATTTCAAACTCTGTTTTGAATCAACTAGTGCCACGCGTCTTATTCTGATTCGTCCATACCGTTTCGTCCGGATCAGCTACTCTAGCGCGTTGGATCTAATTAAATCACACGGATCAGATTGCTTACCCCTTCGCTTTAAGTGGTTCTATCCTATCCACGCGATCCAAATCCGACGGCTGCTGCGAGCTTGACCTAAAATGAGCGGCACTGCGGCGGTGGCTGGCGGCGGAGCGGCCAGATGGTGGCGGTGCTGGTGAAACAGGAAGCAAGAGAGGATGGGAGGATGCTCACCGTGTTCGCAACGTCGTGGGGAAGCTCAAGGTGTGGTCAGTTTGTCGAGGGGCGCTCTGGTGCAGCGATGATTGCTCGCCGGAGTTCTTGTCCGCGTCGGGTGTGCTCAGTCGACGTTGGAGGCGAGGCTACGGGTCGCGAGGGAGCAAACAGAGAGCATGGTTAGATGCGCATGGTCAAGGCGATGAAGCGAGCGTGAAGGATAAGAAGAGGGGCGGTCTGGTTCTTACCAGAGGAGTCGTCGGAGTAGCAAACAGACGGTAGTGACAGTGGTCGTCGTCGTTGCCGAGCCTGCAGAGAACTCGCGGGCGAGCTGGTGATACGGGAATGTCCACCGGGTGATGGGGATCGCGGCTGTGTGCTCGAGGAGGCAAGGGGTCGCAAGGTTTGGCCGGAATCATCGCCGGAGCTTGTCGAGGACAGTGGCGGTGTCGAGCGAAATTCGGCAGCCTGGGGGTGCACTTGGGGGAGGAGATAGAGGGGAAATGGAGGGGATACGCTGGCGTTTAAATGTGCATGCTCATGGCGAGGTTTAACAGCGGCAGTAACGAGAATTTAACAGAATTCAATCGCGGCCAGAAACGGTAGTGAGGAGAGAGGGGCGGGGTCAACGCGAGGAAGATGATGACGCGGCCGAGTGGGGTCATCTTGTCAGCGAGGGAGAAGGAAAGGGAACGGGGGTCCATCTGTCAGCGTCTGCGTGGGTTCAAAACTGGGTGCGAAACGTTTTTGTGCGGAGTAGGAGAGGGAGTGGGCTAACTGGGCCTAGTGGGCTTGCTGGGTTGGGTTGGTTTGATTCTATTTTTTTCTGTTCTAAATCTTTTTCTTTCTCCAATTCAATTTCTGTTTTG
Source organism: Avena sativa (assembly GCA_916181665.1). Classification (NCBI taxonomy): domain Eukaryota; kingdom Viridiplantae; phylum Streptophyta; class Magnoliopsida; order Poales; family Poaceae; genus Avena; species Avena sativa. The sequence continues at coordinate 442,077,187 of OV702294.1, read as the reverse complement.
AAATTCAAACAATCAATTCAAACAGCCAAATCAAAACAACTTCCACCAAACTTTGTATTGAGTTTTGGTCCTGTTTAACAACACAAACCCAAGTCCCAAAATAAAATAATTTTATTCTTTTTAGGATCTATTTAATAATTAAATAAAATAGACCTTAATTATTAATTCAAATAGGTTTTGATTTATTTAATAAAATCTCCATTTGAAATCTAAATATTATCAAAACCAAATCAGTAGGTTTTATTTGAAAATATAAAATACTTGGAAAACTTGTTTAAATAATTTTAACAAGTTTTAATGTTTTTAATTAAAATGATAAAACCTTTATTTTAATAAAATTGGTTTATTAATAAACTCTTATTATTTTATTTAAATAAACCTTTACTCTTTTAATCAAAGCAAAAAAATTTATTTCAAAAGCTTGGCCAAGGTTTAATTTGGCTCTATAAAATAATCCTTATTTATAAATCTATCTTTTCTTTTGAAAACCAAATCTTTTATTTAAAAGATCCAAAATAGTAATTCAAAATATTTTTAACTTTATTGTTTATTTATCTTTTTAAATACCTTTAGGATTTTATTTGATCCAAATAGGTTTTGAAAGTTTCCAATTGGATTCAAATGTTTCTTCTCACCCTGAAAATCAACAAAGTTTTATTTTATTCATTTATTTTTCACATAACAAGATTTGGAAAATCTTGGGATGTGACAGGCTACCACCCTTAAAATAAATCTCGTCTCGAGATTTGGGAAGGCTAGGGTTACAAATTGGCTCAAAGCATCTAGGGTACTACCACCCTTAAAAATTTTCCAACTAAATTACATATTGGCCTTCTTGGGATCCTGGGAAAACTTCTCTGGGCAAACATCTGCATAGTGCCCTTTGTTTTCACACTTGAAACATGTGACAAGGCCGAGATCCTTCATAGGTTGGTTTATCTTGTGGTTCATCTTTTCTGGACAGAAGTTCATCGTTTCCTAGCTCCTTGCATTTCAAACACATCACTTGGCTGACATCTTTCTTTTCCTTTGGTATCATTGCCTCTTGTTTGTTTCTTTGGTTCTTCTTCTTTTCTGGGCATTCATTGGCATAGTGTCCCATCTCTTTGCAATTGTAACATTGTGCCTGGCTTTTGTCCTTCTTCTTCTTTTTGGGTCTCTCCAAAGCTAGGAGTTCTTCTAGTTCATGTTCTTCATATCTCACCTCAGAGGTGAGAAATATTTCTCTCTTATTGGGGCAGTTACTAGAGATATGACTTTCTTCTTCAAAATTAGGGCATTGATCTTCATGCTCCTTGCATGTATGATCCTTGTCTCTACAAATATTGCATGCTTGGGTTCCTTCTAGAATAACATCTTTGTCATCCTTGTTATCATTAGCTCTTTGGGAAAAGTTTTCTCCCATGTTGATCATTTGAGTAACCAATCCTTGCAACAATTGGGATTGAAGTTTCAAAATCCTTTGTATGGCTGGGTCTAGTCCATTGTTGTTGGCTAAAAGCTGAGTTGTCTCTTGGCTCAACTGGTTTTGGGTTGCTATAAGTTCTCTCATGTTGTCCTCTTGGTTGTGGTTGTCATCATTAACCTTGATGTTGGAGTCTCTTGGAGTAGTCATCTATTTGGATTGGATTGGGATTGGAATAGGCAAAATATCTCTAAGGGAATAATTCTTTTCACACACATCACAATTCACACAAGCAATGTGCAAGCAATCACAAACAAACATTCCACTCAAACCCAAGTTTCCAAGCATATTTTTAGGCAACCAAAAATATTTTTGTTACACCACATAAGTTGGTGTGTTTGACTTAACTAAATATGGTGGTCCATCTATATGGTTCACTTGTGATCTTTCCATCCTTCTTGGTTGATTCTTCTTGCATGAGATCATGGTTTCCTTGGGAAAATTCTTGGTCACAAAACTTCAAAGGTGATGATGGTTCCTTCTAATTGTGTTTCCTTAGTCTCCAAATCTTTGAGCAAAATTTCTTGTCTCACTTGTCCTTAGTGACATCCAAGATTCAAGTCCTTGGTGAATATGCTGAAGATGTTGAAGTCATTAGAGTTGAAGATGTTGAAGTCATTAGAGTTGAAGAAGTCCTTTGCACATGGTGAAGTCTTTGGTCATGGGGTAGGTTTTTCCATCAAGTTGAAATAGAAGAGATGTAGAGTCAAACCAAAATGGTTGAGGAAAGAGTATTACAAGGTTGTTAGTAAATAATTTTTGGAACAAATACAACTCCTATTTTTCTAATGGTTTTTGTCCAATCCTAGGTTTACAAATCCTATAGGCAACACAATGCTCTGATACCATCTGTAAGGGTCCCGACCTTTAATAAGGTAGAGTCCCCTGTGTTTACAATGCTAGTCCCTGGACCAATAGCTAGCATCCACATTTAAGATGTAATATCAAGAAACAAAGGTCATAATACAACTTTATAACCAAGAATAACATAATTTTATTACATCTTACATAGCTCATTTGGCTATTACATTACATTGTAGCAGAATATCTATAAGCATGGGGTCCTTCATCTTCAAAGTGCCACAGGCAGACATGTTGGTTGTAGACTTTGTAATCCTAATCATCAAGCTTTACTAACATCAATCAAACCTGCAACATACAAGTTACAGCCACAAGGGTCAATACATTTGAATTGTATTGGCAAGTGATACTATGGTAGTATAGTGGAGTCTATCAACTATATGCTTTTGGCTAAGTGGAGTTGAGGCTTGCATTGCTCAAAATAGATTTTTACTTATCATTTGAAAACATTAAGTTTTTGCTTGACAAAAATCACCCAGGGCATCTACCAATCAAAGATTGAAGATCCTTTAACCCTTGTTCAACCACAAGTTTTTAACTTAGAAATTTGGATGATGAGATTCTTGATAGCTTCCATGTCTTGATGCTCAAATTTTCCTTTACCAGGCACATGGCTAAGTACTTAGATTTTACACTCTGCAGAGGTGGTGCACTTTCCCCACAAGACTTGGTTTCACCAAGACAAGATCTTTCAGAAGCCTTTCCTTAGACCAAATGGACGCGTTCCAACCTATCATTCCCACTACCACCAACTGTCCAAATGGCTAAGTTCTAGCAACCTATGTGATCCAGGCAGAGCCCATAATGCCAAGTGGTTGCACTTGAAGCTTCTCAACATTTGACATCTCAAATCTCTTTGTTCCTGGGTGGCCATCCACAAGTGAGATACACAAGGTAAACAATAGCCATGGGCCTTGTGTAACCACTCAACCAAAAACCACCAAGCAATTACCATTCCACCTAGGTGATTCATTAACTTAGTTGTTTTATTAAACAAAACACAAGTCCTCAGACTTAGAAATTTTTCCATAGTATGAATGTATATTCCACCCTTGTTTTCTATTAGCTAAGATAAGCTTGATAGTAGTAGGAATCTTAACTTAGGAAATTTCTACTAAGGTTTGATCTACTAGGTTTTCCCATAGCATGGTTTATACTTAGCAAAAATTCCATGCAAGTTTTACTTAGAAAAATCACTAATGCATAGTGGAAGTAATGGGACAAAAGTATGAAGCATCACTTGCCTTTTTGGTAGAGTATAAGTTCACTCCTTGTCCTTTCTACAATCACACTCCTCAAGTCACTACAATTCAATCAAGCAAGGCACAAGTTCAATCTACCATTCAAGCATTTCATCACATAAAATCATATAAACAAGATAATGCATGCAAGCATGCCAAGCTTTGTTTTATTTGAAAAAGTGGCTCCTATTGGGTCATAAACATTTGAAAACACCTATTGGTCATTTTATAAAGTGGAAAAAGTCATTTGCAAGGGATTTCACTTCCTAAACCATTTTCAAAACAAAGTATCATTTTATGTGGTGTAGAAATGTTTTTACTAAGGCCTTAATCTATAGGGTTCACCAAATGTGTTTTCAAACCATAAAACTTGGTGTTTAGGGTCAGAGAGTTTAAAACAAAACATTTCCCAAAGGTTTTCCTTCAAAACCGTTTTTACTAAATAAACTATATTTTTATTTGACTAGAATTGGTTTTAAATCAAAGAATCATTCTTTTCCTTCACCAAATATATTTTTGAAACCACAAAGTGTTTCCTAGGGTCAGTAGGTTCAAAACACACCATTTGCAAAAGATTTTATCCCCAAATTCATTTTTGAATAATTTTTATAACCTAAACAAGCATACAAATGTTTTTGCAAAAACAAACAATTTACCAGAAGCTTTTTACTAAACAAATTGCAGGGTTGGATAGGGCTTGTCTTGCTGATTCCATTGATATAAAGTTTGCAAAATTTGGACGTGTGGATCAAAAGTTACAAGGTTTACAAATTTGCAAAACAATCTGATTTCAAACTCTGTTTTGAATCAACTAGTGCCACGCATCTTATTCTGATTCGTCCATACCGTTTCATCCGGATCAGCTACTCTGGCGCGTTGGATCTAATTAAATCACACGGATCAGATTGCTTACCCCTTCGCTTTAAGTGGTTCTATCCTATCCACGCGATCCAAATCCGACAGCTGCTGCGAGCTTGACCTAAAATGAGCGGCGCTGCGGCGGTGGCTGGCAGCGGAGAGGCCAGATGGTGGCGGTGCTGGTGAAACAGGAAGTGAGAGAGGATGGGAGGATTCTCACCGTGTTCGCAACGTCGTGGGGAAGCTCAAGGTGTGGTCAGTTTGTCGAGGGGCGCTCTGGGGCAGCGATGATTGCTCGCCGGAGTTCTTGTCCGCGTCGGGTGTGCTCAGTCGACGTTGGAGGCGAGGCTACGGGTCGCGAGGGAGCAAACGGAGAGCATGGTTAGATGCGCATGGTCAAGGCGATGAAGCGAGCATGAAGGAGAAGAAGAGGGGCGGTCTGGTTCTTACCAGAGGAGTCGCCGGAGTAGCAAACAGACGGTGGCGACAGTGGTCGTCGTCGTTGCCGAGCCTGCAGGGCACTCGCGGGCGAGCTAGTGATACGGGAATGTCCGCCGGGTGATGGGGATCGTGGCTGTGTGCTCGAGGAGGCAAGGGGCGGCAAGGTTCGGCCGGAATCGTCGCCGGAGCTTGTCGGGGACAGTGGCGGCGTCGAGCGAAATTCGGCAGCCTGGGGGCGCACTTGGGGAAGGAGACAGAGGGGAAATGGAGGGGATACGCTGGCATTTAAATGGGCGTGGTCACGGCGAGGTTTAACAGCGGCAGTAACGAGAGTTTAACAGAATTCAATCGCGTCCAGAAACGGTAGTGAGGAGAGAGGGGCGGGGTCAGCGCGAGGAAGATGATGACGCGGCCGAGTGGGGTCGTCTTGTCAGCGAGGGAGAAGGAAAGGGAACGGGGGTCCATCTGTCAGCGTCTGCGTGGGTTCAAAACTGGGTGCGAAACGTTTTTCTGCGGGGTGAGAGAGGGAGTGGGCTAACTGGGCCTAGTGGGCTTGCTGGGTTGGGTTGGTTTGATTCTATTTTTTTCTGTTCTGAATCTTTTTCTTTTTCCAATTCAATTTCTGTTTTGAAATTCAAATAATCAATGCAAACAACCAAATCAAAACAACTTCCACCAAACTTTGTATGGAGTTTTGGTCCTGTTTAACAACACAAACCCAAGTCCCAAAATAAAATAATTTTTTTCTTTTTAGGATCTATTTAATAATTAAATAAAATATACCTTAATTATTAATTCAAATAGGTTTTGATTTATTTAATAAAATCTCCATTTGAAATCTAAATATTATCAAAACCAAATCAGAAGGTTTTATTTGAAAATATAAAATACTTGGTTAAACAAGTTTTGATGTTTTTAATTAAAATGATAAAACCTTTATTTTAATAAAATTGGTTTATTAATAAACTCTTATTATTTTATTTAAATAAAAATTTACTCTTTTAATCAAAGCAAAACATTTTATTTCAAAATCTTGGCCAAGGTTTAATTTGGCTCTATAAAATAATCCTTATTTATAAATCTCTTTTCTTTTGAAAGCCAAATCTTTTATTTAAAAGATCCAAAATAGTAATTCAAAATATTTTTAACTTTATTGTTTATTTATCTTTTTAAATCCCATTAGGATTTTATTTGATCCAAATAGGTTTTGAAAGTTTCCAATTGGATTCAAATGTTTCTTCTCACCCTGAAAATCAACAAAGTTTTATTTTATTCATTTATTTTTCACATAACAAGATTTGGAAAATCTTGGGATGTGACATCATGATTCCTATAAGATTTGATTGGGCATTACAACAATATACATAGACTGTAATCCAACTACATCTATGACTAATAATCCACCTTCAGTTTATCATCCGAACCCCCTCCAGTATTAAGTTGCAAGCAACCGATTATTGCTTTAAGCAATGTGTGTAAAGTAAACAATACAATTGTTCCATGAACAAAAGTTTGTTGTTTTCTCCCTAGTAGCAACAACACATCTACAACCTTAGGGATTTCTGCTACTTCCCCAGATTACTAGAGGCATGAACCCAATATCGAGCATAAATACTCCATCTTGGAGTCACAAGCATCTACGAAGAGCATGCAAGATCACAAACAACACAAACATGATAGAATCAATAATCAATAAGACATGATAGAATCAATTATCAATCTGACATAGTATCTCAATATCCATAGGATCCCCGCAAACACAACATGTATGTCTACAAATAGATGATCTTGATCATGAATGGAGATCACATGTCAACACCGGGATTTTCAATCCCAGATGCCTGTTATGCCATACATCGCAATCCCAGGATTACCATTTTTGCGAGACATAACAGAATTCGATACCACAGTACATCATCCATTACAAACCATACATAAGGTCTTACACAAATAAGGATCTCATGATCGAGTTCTTAATACAACTCAGGCAGCGGAAATACGTAACAATAATAAAGGTAGCATAGGCGAAGCTCCATCTTCGGGGTCACAGGCAATGCTGACGATGGGAGATGATCCTAGTTGTCGTAACCTTCCTGGGGTCCATCATCCTGGTACTCTTCTTCATAGTATGGCCACGGGAATAGCCAGGGAAAAAGCCATGAGTACTCTTTAAGTACTCGCAAACTAATACTAACAAGTGAAGGGGGTTTTTGTAGTAGGACACTAAGCTCTATGGTTGTTTTGCAAAAAGCCAGATTTACCTCTACTAAGTTCAGAAGCAAGAAAAGCTAGTTGAGTTTTATAACACCTAAGTGGGAACTTGTATCTCATGTCACAATTCTGTGGTGGTCAAGTCAAGTTCTCAATTCAATTCACAAGTCATTTTGAAAACATCTGACGGGGAACAATATGGCCACTCCAACTGTCCATAACCGCGGACGCGGCTATTCGAATAGTTTGACACTCTGTAGAGATTGTACACTTTCACCACAACATTCGATACATCCGTCAGGAACAAATCCTGAATTCACCATACTTAGTATGCGGATAATCAATCCTAACTTTTCAATTACACACCCTAGTATAAGCACCTCTCCAGTGAGTTTGGCCTCCCAACCATGACCAACTGTCATCTTGGGTACTGCACAGGTGGACAATCTTCACAAGGTAGCCTTAGATCAGACCTTGGCCGTGAAGGAACCCATACTAAGGTATATAAGTTTCCAGTCAAGACCTACCCAATTTTCGGGTATTGTGGTTATACTGTAAAATTGGAATGGTATCGCATCCAGACAACCATCAGTTTTATAAAGGGCTAAGGCTCACGCCTTAACATTTTCATCATCCAAATCATCTGGTGTTCGAAAACACATGTCAAAACATCTCAGTAGAATGAATCATCATTCTAAGGTTTTCACAACCATTTTCCACCAAGTATTCCCATATAAACTTGATCAAGTTTTATGCTTATCACTAGCATCTACAAGTGGGGGTGAGTACTAATGAGGGGTGGTAAACAAGTGGAGTTTTAACTAAGTACCATCTCATGCCTTGGGATGACATCAAGATTATCTAGCTTAGGCCAAATTTAATGCTCTTTATGCAACCTTCAATTATCTTCCTAGAATATACAAGTCACTTAAATAACTCTAAGAAATAGCTTTGATAAAGAAATAACGTAGAAAGCTTGCAAGTAAAACTAGGATTGGGTTATCAAGTGAGTATGATCACATATGCTTAAGGCATATAGTTGGCATGGTAACAAGCAAGTATTAGCTTGCATAGGTCAACTTGATTAGTAAGGCTTGCTAAAGTAGAGTATCTTGCAAGTGTTAGCTTGCTCAATCAACTAGTAGTAGTAGGCTTTCTAAGTTAATAGCTTGCAAGTATTGGCTTGCCTTGTGCAGAGCAGTGGTTGGAGTTCTCCTCGGCTTCTTCCTCGTAGTATCCTCCTTCCCCTCGTATCCTTGGTCAGTACTAGCGTCTATAAATAAATACGAGTTACACAATCACCAAAAAAATACTTAACTACTTGCAATCATCACACAACGGGGTTCTATAGATGATCTAGCATCATCACTAACATTACAAGATTAAAGCATTTGTCTTATTTATTTTATTTTTAGAAAAGTAATTTCTACTCATTGAAAAACTACTTAAGATTTAATATTCTCCAACTCAAACATGGGATCATGTTGACACATGTCATCACCACATGTTTCAGTACATGAGAATGTGATTTAAAGTGGTGTCACAATTTAATAAGGTTTAAGCTTTTTATTTTAAATAAAATAAGTGACTAGAAATGCCTATGTGGCATTCTTTTATTACTTGAACATTATTGTTGTAAGTAAACCCATATATTTTTATATATTCTGAAAGGTATGATCAAATGTGATTTTTGAGAGTTGGAATCAACTCAAAAGCTATCATGCTTGAAATTTGAAAAATGTTTGAATGCAGAAAAGCTTCTGCCTTGTTATTTTTACCAAGGTTGATCTACAGATCCAAATGATTTAAATCCAACGGGCTTGGATTAAGCATTTCCATATCTTTCTAACAAAATTGGTTTCATGAAATTTGGTTCACTGAATCGAGCTGGGTTGATTTTTGAAACTAGGTAGAGAACTGAGTTTGAATATAAATAGGAAAGGCTAAATTCAAACGAGTGGGCTGCGCGGGAAGGTTTAATGGGCCTTCCCAATGTCACTCCACAGCACGGGGAGCAACTGACAGCAGGGTCTACTAGTTAGTGGATCATTAAACGCGAAGCGGTACGGGGCGATGTGGTGCGTTGGATTAGAATGAAGATCAACGGCTGAGGGTCATCGTCGATGATGAACAGGTCACCGGCGAGCTCGAACCCTAGCGGCTCAGTGGGGGTGCATAGGGGGCATACCGGGGCTCCAGTGATGACGGCGAGGCGGGCAAACAACAAAGTCGACAACGACGAACTCAGGGGTGTTCACGGCAGCTCCGGGGGTGGATGAAATCAACGACTCCCTTCTTCTCCAGAGGCGGCCTGCTCTGGCGCAATTCCGGCGAGCTGCTGCTCCTCGTGCTCCGGCTAAGGGTTGGAATGCTCAGTAAGGTGAGGGAAGTGAGATGGTGTGAAGATATTGAGCGGGGGTCGTCTCCTTTTATAGGCCCGACGGCGAGACTGTGAGGGATGGGCAGGCGACGGTGGTGACACGGCTATGGGCGGCTAGAGGCATGGCCGAGGTTGGCGATTGACGGGCGGTCTCCTGGCGATGCTCTATGGTTTAAATGCGCGTGTAGGGGCGGTGGAAAATGGTCGGGAACGCGCGGTGCTCTACGAGGCAAAGGCGGCGAACTCCGCGGCGAGCGGTGGCAAAGGGGTACGGGCGGTGAAATGAGCATGTCTGGTGGTCTCCTGGGACGGTGGGGTGTATGCTGGCGGGCGGCGATGGCTCGAGGTGGTCGGGTTGCGTGGGAACAGCTCGTGCTCTGCGGTGCGCGTCGGCATGGTCGACAGCGGCACGGGCGCGGCGTTCCTGGAGGTTCTGGTCGTTGTCTTCGAGCTAGGTCTGGACGAGAGGGGGCAGTGAGGCATGGGCTGCATGGTAGACAAGGTTTGCACTGCTAGTTCTTATCCTAGCTTGCTATCCACACTAGGGTGACATGGGTGCTCTCGGCCTGCTCAGCATTGATGGCATTGGCATGCTCACAGTGGTGCTATAGATTAGTTAAGGTTGCTAGATGATCTACTAAGGCTAGTGTAACCAGAGAGGGAACAAGGTTGGCTCAAAACACTGCTCAAAATAGTGTTTGTGATTTTGTTGATTTGAATCTGCAACCTGTTTGATGAAATGGCCACATGAACTTTAGTTTTGAATTTTGAAAAGAATTTTGGTGGGTGTGCTAGGCATGTGTTGAGGATTCTGTGGATGCTTGTGTTTTGCAAATTGAGCTTTTTTGAGTGGTTTTTGAAATAGTGGGATCTTCCCATATGAAATAGATTCAATTTTAAACTGTCATTTAAACTATGCATTCAAATGTTTTTGGATGATCAAAAAGTGGGCCCTGGTACCTTATTATGAGTACTATCAAGGGGTGCAAAGATCCATACATGTTTCTGTTAAGTTCTGAAAGTTAGAGATAGCCAAAGTAGGCATGGGAGTTAATTTGGCCAAAGTGACCATTCACTTAATTTGTTTGTTTTGACTTGTTTGTCTTTGGGAAAAGTTTGGGGATTGTTTAGATGATGTTTATTTCACCTAAGAATCATTTTACAAGCAAAGAAACACAGAACCAAGGCAATTCAAAAGAATCCAAATTTTTATACACACATATATGAATGCTTTCATATCTTTAATTGGAAAAGTATTTTTGTTAACCCTAATTTTGATGATTAGAGTTTGATGATTCTAGTTTAATATTTTTGGGATGTTACAAACCTTCCCCCCCTAAACAAAATCTCGTCCCGAGATTTGAAAAAGGACGAAAAAGATTACCTAGGATTTGAAGAGATCAGGAAACTCCGTCCTGATGTGATCTTCGCGCTCCCATGTAGCTTCCTCCTCCGTGTGGTTGCTCCACTGAATCTTGAGAAACTTGATGCTTCGGGTTCTGGTAGTTCTGAAGGCTTCTTCCAAAATATGGATGGGTACTTCGGGATAGGTCAGGTCATCGTTGATTTCTATGATCCGGTGATCGATATTCTTGAACACTTCAGTCTTCTCCGAGGCACTTGCGAATTAATGAGATATGGAACACATTGTGCATGGCTGACATCTCTTCGGGTAGTTCTAATTGATACGACACTTCTCCTCGACGGTTCAGAATCTTGAAGGGGCCGATATATCTGGGGGCTAACTTTCCTTTCAGTTGGAAACGCTGCATTCCCTTCAATGGCGACACCTTTAGATACACAAAATATCCTATGTTGAAGGCGAGGTCTCGATGTCTCTTGTCGGCGTAACTCTTCTGTATGGACTGGGCTGTCTTGAGGTGCTCACGAATCTTGTGAACCTTCTCTTCTGCTTCTCGTAGGATGTCGGGTCCGAAAATCTGACTCTCTCCTACTTCCGACCAGTTCAAAGGGGTGCGAAACTTCCTTCCATACATGAATTCAAATGGGGCCATTTGCAAATTAGCTTGATAACTGTTGTTGTATGAAAATTCTGCAAACGGCAGACAGTCTTCCCACTTAGATCCATATTCTAAAACACATGCTCTCAGCATATCTTCGAGTATTTGATTTACTCGCTCCATTTTTCCATCGGTCTGAGGGTGATAAGCGGTGCTGAAATCTAGTCGGGTTCCTAAACCTTCTTGGACTTTCTTCCAGAATCTCAAGGTAAACCGAGTTCCTCGATCTGATACGATGTTCTTGGGGACTCCATGCAAACTGACGATTCTAGCGATGTATAACTCCGCTAGCTTCGAACTCTGATATGTGGTCTTGACTGGTAAGAAATGGACGACTTTGGACAATCTATCCACTATGACCCAGATAGAGTCATTTCCCCTACTAGAAGTAGGCAATCCGGTGATAAAGTCCGTTCGAACGGAATCCCATTTCCATTCCGGAATCTGCAATGGTTGCAACAATCCAGCGGGTCTTTTATGTCCCGCCTTGACTCGTTGACATATATCACACTTGGCGATATAGCTTCCGATTTCTCTCTTCATCTTATGCCACCAAAATCGCTCTTTTAAATCTTGATACATCTTCGTTCCTCCGGGGTGGATAGAATAAATAGTATCATGAGCTTCCTTCAGAATAACTTCTTTCAACTCAGAATCTGCTGGGACATAAAGGCGTCCTTTGTACCACATAACTCCTTCTTCGTCTTTGGTGAATCCGGGTACTTTGCCTGTACCGATATGACGCTTGATTCCATCGATACTAGCATTTCCTTTCTGCGCCTCTTTGATCTGGCTGATCAAAGTGGGTTTAAGTTCCATGCTAGCCAAAAATCCTTCACTCACTAATTCCATTCGAAAATCTTCCATCTCTTTGTGAAAGCTTGGTTGGTCCTTCAAAATCATGGAGTTCAAGCGGCACGGCAATCTGCTAAGGGCATCTGCTAACACATTGGCTTTACCAGGGTGATAGTGAATGTCCAGGTCATAATCCTTGTTTAGCTCAATCCATATTCTCTGCCTCATATTCATCTCCTTCTGAGTGAATATATACTTCAGGCTCTTGTGATCCGAATAAATCTCACAACGGTTTCCCATCAGGTAATGCCTCCATGTCTTCAGGGCTGGAACTACGGCTGCGAGTTCGAGGTCATGGGTTGGATAGTTCTGCACATGTTGTTTCAGTTGTCGAGATAGATAAGATATAACTTTGCCTTCTTGCATTAGCACACATCCGAGACCGATCTTGGATGCATCACAATACACGTCGAAGGGCTTCGTGATATCCGGCATGATTAAGATGGGGGCTGAAATCAATCTTCTCTTGAGTTCTTGAAAACTCGCTTCACATTTGTCCGTCCATTCAAACTTCTTGTCCTTCTTCAGCAATTTGGTCATGGGTCTGGCGATACTCGAGAATCCTTCTACGAACTTGCGGTAGTATCCCGCCAATCTGAGAAATGCACGAACTTGGGTTTGAGTGGTTGGGGCTTACCAATCTTCGACATCTTTCACTTTTGCATGGTCAACGGCAATTCCTTCGGCTGATACAATGTGGCCGCGGAATCCCACCTCCTGTAACCAAAATTCACATTTGCTAAACTTGGCATACAAATGATGCTCTCTAAGGGTTCCAAGAATGGTCCTTAGGTGTAGCTCATGTTCTTATTCCGATTTGGAATAAATCAGAATGTCATCAATGAAAATAATGACGAACTTATCCAGGAAGTCCATAAAAATCTTATTCATGAGATTCATGAAATAAGCGGGGGAATTGGTTAATCCAAAGACATGACAGTATACTCGTATAATCCATATCTGGTGGTAAAGGCAGTCTTGGGAATATCCTCTGCGCGAATCTTGAGTTGATGATACCCAGTTCTAAGATCAATCTTAGAAAACACTTTGTCACCGGTCAACTGATCAAACAAATCGTCTATCTTGGGCAATGGGTACTTGTTCTTGATGGTGACATCATTCAACTTCCGATAATCCGTACACAAACGATTTCCTCCATCTTTCTTGTCCACGAACAAGACAGGTGATCTCCATGGTGACGCACTTGGTTGAATCAATCCAATTTCCAACATGGCATCCAGTTGCTTCTTCAGTTCTGCTAGCTCAGACGGGTTCATACTATATAGTCTCTGGGCTATGGGTCCTGTTCTGGGGATTAGTTCAATGATAAACTCGATATCCCGATCAGGGGGCATACCGGGCAAAAAATTTGGAAATACATCGGGGTATTCACAGACTATCTAGACTTGGTCAATGGTAGGTTGGGCTATACTCTTGTTGCACTTGAATTGGCGAGGTAAGGTTTTAGATATATGCTCGACTAATATTCCAGCGGTACTGTCATGGTTATGGCTTTCTTGGCACAGTCAATCAATCCTTTATGTTTGGACATCCAATCCATTCCTAGTACTACTTCCAAACCTTTAGTTCCGAGTACTATCAGATTAGCATAAATATCTATGCCATGGATTCGGATAGGGACGGCTTTGCAAATTTGCCTAGTTTTGGTGGTTGAACCGAGGATTTGAACAATCATAACATGCTTCAGTTTGGTTGGTTGAATCTTACTAGTGCATGCAAATTCTTCGGTGACAAATGAGTGCGATGCACCAGAATCAAACAACACTCTAGCAAGTATTGAATTAACAGAAAACATACCCAGCACGACGTCTGGCGCTTCATGGGCATCTTCAGCATGCATGCGAAAAAGACGGCCATTGCGGTTGAGCGATTTCCCTGGGGCAAACCTTCTTCCAGGCTGGACACGACGTTGTTGCTGCGCTGGGGAATTGGCATTAGGGGTTGCGGCATTCTTCTTGGGGCACTCATTGGAGTAGTGACCCTTATTTCCATAGTCATAACAAGTCACTTGCGACTTGTCCTTTGCTGCAACAGGCACATCATTGCTTCTAGTCCTCGGGGCAGTGTTGGTGTTGGCGGTAGCATTGTTGTTGTTGAACTTGGGTGGAGCACGGTTGAAATTGCCAGAGTTGCCGGGGTTTTTGTGATTTCCTCCGGGCCTTGGGTTTCCACGGTTGGGATAGGTATGACGGTTCATCGGGGGTGTAACATCCCTAAAATCATATTTCAAACTCATGCATATCATCCATTCATCCATGATCATTAGAGTTCAGTTCAAACAAATCAATTCAAAAACAGGAGCATATGAGCTCATTATTTTATGTGATCAGCATTTAAAACAAATGCTATTCTCCAATGATAGATTGTTGTTCATCGAACCAAACCTTGTTGTCTTATTGCTCTAGATTGTATTGCTAGGATTTAAACCAAAGTTTCAAAAAAATATGATTTGAAAACCAATCTCAAAACCTATTTAAAACTAGTGCTATGTCACTGCTTATTTTTTTATTCCAAGTGACCAGGACAATTCAAAGCGACCACTTGGTTTTATGCCCAGAAATGTGATTGTTGCACACTGCAAAAATCCTGAAAAGATTTGAATTCAAATAGATTTTGAAATCATTTGAAAAAGGTTCCTGGAAATTCATTCAGAAAAAGGAAAAGGAAAGAGAAAAAGAAAAGGGCCGGCACAAGGATTTTGGCCCAACAAGCAAAGCAGCCCGTTAGCCAGCCCACCCGGGTTTTCCCCCTCCTTCTGATTTTCTCACCGCACCTGCGCTACCCAACGGGTCACTGACTGGTGGACCTCACCATCTCATCATCATCCTCCCCAAATCGCGCCCACGACCACATCGCCGACCGTTCCCTCCGCCATTCACTGCTGCATTTTAAATCGAGTTATTGCCGACATTTCCTCGCGTGATTCTCGCTCCCTCTCTGGCTATAAGACCACCTCCCCCTCGCGTCCATTTCCCCCAACAAAGCCAGACAGAAGCGCCCCCAGGCTGCCCTCAATCGCCCTTGCACCGCCGCAGACAGAGATCACCCCGGCGACCAATCGCGGTGAGCCCCATGTGCCCCATCTCCTCTAGTCCATATAGACAGATTCGCAACTTCCTTGCGCACCTTCTGACACCATTGGTCCATCCTATACCGCCCCAGGTCGTCGACTCCATCAAGCGCAGCAATCTCCCGAAAACGTCTCCAACTTCGGCGACTAAATTCGGTGAGCCCCTTGTTCCCCTTCGCCTCTGATTCACACGACCGTGTTCGCCGTAGCCTTGCGCATCTCCTGATGACTTTTATTCATGCTAGGGTGACCAGGAGCATCGCCAATATCGCCGTCCACACGAGCCCGACGCTGTCAGCAACTCCGACGAGCCCGTGCAGCCGTGTCCGTGCGCTCCTTGCCAAGCCGTCGCCACATTGAGCATCAGTGCATCGCTACGAACCTGGTAAGCGTCTCCGATGACCCCAGAACCCCCTGTAGCACCGCGCCGCCGTAGACAGAGCTCGCCGCCGCTAGTTTCCACCGCCAGCGCCGCGCATCTGTGGTCGCTTGATCGCGGACCGTTAGATCTAGATCCATCGGCTGCGTTAGATTCACTTAACGAAGGGGTACGCGCTAGATCTGGCCGTGCATCTTCACTTAAATCGTGTGGCTCTTGTTGATCGATCCGCCCGAACCGGTATCAGCCAATAGAAACACGCCGCGTGTCTGCTAGTTAGATTTAAAATCAGAATTTGAATCTATTAGATGTTTGATTTTGTTTTAGCCATAAGTTTTGTTTCCCACGTTCAAATTTGACAAATTTTATATCAATGGAATCAGGAGAACAAGCCCTTTCTAAATATGCAATGTGTTTAATGTTTTGCTTCTGTTAAAATGGTTTTATTTACTGAAACATGTGTAGGCCTATTTTGTGTATATAAATTATTTGAGAAATGTTTTAGTGTTTAAATAAATGTTGTTTGGCAAGTTTTGAACTTGTTTATGAACCAGTACTGTGAACTTGTCTTGTTGTGTTTAGAAAATCATCACATATCATATTGCATGCATCCATATATTTTTGCTTGTATTTATTTTGTATGTGATTTGTTGCTATGATTTTATGTGTAGATTTTGGTGCCAATAGTGATTGTGATTGTGAGGAGTGTAACTACTCTCCAAACTACCAAGGCAAGTGGTGCTTCATGATATTTTTATCCCTATGTTTTATACTATGCATTAGAAGTATTTTGCTAAGTCTTGCATGGTTATATTTTTCTTATATGCTATGCTTGGGAAATCCTAGTAGTTGTAGAATTGCTAGAAATTTCTAAGTTAAGATGCTTATCTATGCCATGCTTAGCCTAGATAGTAGAAAACAAGGGTGGTGAAATATTCATGCTATGATAAAATATTTCTAAGTGTTTGGACTTGAGTTTTTACTTAATAAATCACCTAGGTGGAATGGAAGGAATGGTTTATGTTGAGTGGTTACACAAGGCCCATTTCTATGGTTTACCTTGTGTATCTCACTTGTGGAAAGCCACCCAGGAACAAAGGGATTTGAGAGGCCAAATGTTAAGAAGCTTCTAGTGCAACCACTTGGCAATATGGGCTCTGCCAGGATCATATAGGTTGCAATAACTTAGCCATTTGGACAGTTGGTGGTAGTGGGATGATAGGTTGGAGCGCGTCCATTTGGTCTAAGGGAAGGCTTCTGAAAGGTCCTGTCTTGGTGAAAATCAAGGCTTGTGGGGAAAGTGCACAACCTCTGCAGATGGAAGAATCTAAGTACTTAGCCATGTCCCTGGTATGGGATAACTTGATCATCAAGACATGGAAGCTATCAAGAATCTCCTCATCCCAATTTCTAAGTGAAAACTTGTGGTTGAACAAGGGTGAAGGACCTCAATGTCTATTGGTGGTTCCTCGGGAAAAGTTTTTACAAAGAAAAACTTAGTGATTTCAACTAATAGGCAAAACCTATTTTGAGCAAAGCAAAGCCTAAGCTACACTTAGCCAAATTGCATATAGTATCTAGTCCCCCAATATTATACTAAGGTATCACTTGCCAATACTATTCAAGTGTTTTGACCCACTGTGGCTGTAACTTGTGATGTTGCAGGTTATTCTGATGAGGATTAGGAGTCATGAGTCTACACTCAACATGTTTGCCTGTGGCACATGAAGATGAAGACTTTTATCTATTTACTTATTTAAACTCTTGTACTAGGCCTGTGGCCATGGAGTTGTAAAGACTATGTCTGTCTCTGGAATGACTGTAATAATGACCTTTGTTTATGTGTACTTCATCTTAAACTGTGGAAGCTAGCATTCATCCAGGGACTAGCATTGCAATCACAGGGATCCTTTTCCTTTATAAAGGAGGGATCTTACAGGGGGTCTGTTGGGTCTTGGGGCAAATCCTGGAGATGGGTTAGGGCAATTCTTTGGGGTCTGATGGGTTCCTGGCTGATGCATCATGTGACGCTTGCGGTTCTCATTGGCTTGGTTGATCTTTCCTTCCATCTGGATGGCAGAGTCGACAAGGTCTTCAATATCAGCAAAGGGGATATTGACTAACATAGTCTGCATCTCATTGTGCAGACCATTCAGGAATCTCTCTTTCTACTTGGCTTCAGTGTCGATCTCATCCGGGGCATACCTAGCTAATGATAAAAATTTGTCACGGTATTCCACTACTGTCATCCTTCCTTGCATCAGTTCTCTGAACTCATCTCTCATTCTCTTGATCAAACCCGGTGGCACATGGGTTCTGCTGAACTTGACCTTCAATTCAATTCACAAGTCATTTTGAAAACATCTGATAGGGGAACAGTATGGCCACTCCAACTGTCCATAACCGCGGACGCGGCTATTCGAATAGTTTGACACTCTGCAGAGGTTGTACACATTCACCACAACATTCAATACATCCGTCAGGAACAAATCCTGAATTCACCATACTCAGTATGCGGATAATCAATCCTAACTTTTCAATTACACGCCCTAGTATAAGCACCTCTCCTGTGACTTTGGCCTCCCAACCATGACCAACTGTCATCTTGGGTACTGCACAGGTGGACAATCTTCACAAGGTAGCCTCAGCTCAGACCTTGGCCATGAGGGAACCCATACTAAGGTATATAAGTTTCTAGTCAAGCCCTACCCAATTTTCGGGTATTGTGGTTGTACGGTAAAATTGGAATGGTATCGCATCCAGACAACCATCAGTTTTATAAAGGGCTAAGGCTCATGCCTTAACATTTTCATCATCCAAATCATCTGGTGTTCGGAAACACATGTCAAAACATCTCAGTAGAATGACTCATCATTCTAACGTTTTCATAACCATTTTCCACCAACTATTCCCATCTAAAGTTGATCAAGTTTTATGCTTAGCACTAGAATCTACAAGTTGGGGTGAGTACTAATGAGGGGAGGTAAACAAGTGGAGTTTTAACTAAGTACCATCTCATGCCTTGGGATGACATCAAGATTATCTAGCTTAGGCCAAATTTAATGCTCTTTATGCAACCTTCAATTATCTTCCTAGAATCTACAAGTCACTTAAATAACTCTAAGAAATAGCTTTGATAAAGAAATAACGTAGAAAGCTTGCAAGTAAAACTAGGATTGGGTTATCAAGTGAGTTTGATCACATATGCTTAAGGCATACAGTTGGCATGGTAACAAGAAAGTATTAGCTTGCATAGGTCAACTTGATTAGAAAGGCTTGCTAAAGTAGAGTATCTTGCAAGTGTTAGCTTGCTCAATCAACTAGTAGTAATAGCCTTGCTAAGTTAATAGCTTGCAAGTATTGGCTTGCCTTGTGCAGAGCAGTGGTTGAAGTTCTCCTCGGCTTCTTCCTTGTAGTATCCTCCTTCCTCCTCGTATCCTTGGTCGGTACTAGCATCTATAAATAAATACGAGGTACACAATCACCAAACAATACTTAACTACTTGCAATCATCACACAGCAGGGTTCTATAGATGATCTAGCATCATTACTAACATTACAAGATTAAAGCATTTGCCTTATTTATTTTATTTTTAGAAAAGTAATTTCTACTCATTGAAAAACTACTTAAGATTTAATATTCTCCAACTCAAACATGGGATCATGTTGACACATGTCATCACCACATGTTTCAGTACATGAGAATGTGATTGAAAGTGGTGTCACAATTTAATAAGGTTTAACCTTTTTATTTTAAATAAAATAAGTGACTAGAAATGCCTATGTGGCATTCTTTTATAACTTGAACATTATTGCTGTAAGTAAACCCATATATTTTTATATATTCTGAAAGGTATGATCAAATGTGATTTTTGAGAGTTGGAATCAACTCAAAAGCTATCATGGTTGAAATTTGAAAAATGTTTGAATGCAGAAAAGCTTCTGCCTTGTTATTTTTACGAAGGTTGATCTAGAGATCCAAATGATTTGAATCCAACGGGCTTGGATTAGGCATTTCAATATCTTTCTAACAAAATTGGTTTCATGAAATTTGGTTCACTGAATCAAGCTGGGTTGATTTTTGAAACTAGGTACAAAACTGAGTTTGAATATAAATAGAAAAAGCTAAATTCAAACGAGTGGGCTGCATGGGAAGGTTTAATGGGCCGGCCCAGTGTCACTCCGCAGCACGGGGCGCAGTTGACAGGGGGGTCTACTGGTCAGTGGCTCATTAAACGCGAAGCGGTATGGGGCGATGTGGTGCGTTGGATTAGAATGAAGATCGACGGCTGAGGGTCGTCGTCGACGATGAATAGGTCACCGGCGAGCTCGAACCCTAGCGGCTCAGTGGGGGTGCATAGGGGGCATACCGGGGCTCCAGTGACGACGGCGAGGCGGGCAAACGATGAAGTCGACGACGGCGAACTCAGGGGTGGTCGCGGCAGCTCTAGGGATGGACGAAATCAACGGCTCCCTTCTTCCATAGAGGCGGCCTGCTCCGGCGCAATTACGGCGAGCTTCTGCTCCTCGTGCTCCGGCTAAGGGGTGGAATGCTAAGTGAGGTGAGGGGAGTGAGATGGTGTGAAGAAATCGAGCGGGGGTCGTCTCCTTTTATAGGCCCGACGGCGAGACTGTGAGGGATGGGCAGGCGTCGGTGGTGACACGGCTATGGGCGGCTAGAGGCATGGCCGAGATTGGCAATCGACGGGCGGTCTCCTGGCGATGCTCTATGCTTTAAATGCGCATGTAGGGGCAGTGGAAAATGGTCAGGAACGCGCGGTGCTCTGCGAGGCAGAGGCGGTGAACTCCGCGGCGAGCGGTGGCTACGGGGTACAGGCGGTGAAATGAACATGTCTGGTGGTCTCCTGGGATGGTGGGGTGTATGCTGGCGGGCGGCGAGGTCTCGAGGTGGTCAGGTTGCGTGGGAACGGCGCGTGCTCTGCGGTGCGTGTCGGCATGGTCAATAGCATCACGGGCACGGCGTTCCTGGTGGTTCTGGTCGTTGTCTTCGAGCTAGGGCTGGTCGAGAGGGGGCGGTGAGTCATGGGTTGCATGCTAGACAAGGTTGGCACGTCTAGTTCTTCTCCTAGCTTGCTGTCCACACTGGGGTGACATGGGTGCTCCCGGCCTTCTCACCATTGATGGAATTGGCATGCTCACAGTGGTGCTAGAGATTAGTTAAGTTTGCTAGATGATCTACTAAGGCTAGTGTAACCAGAGAGGGAACAAGGTTGGCTCAAAACACTGCTCAAAATAGTGTTTGTGATTTTGTTGATTTGAATCTGCAACATGTTTCATGAAATGGCCGCATGAACTTTAGTTTTGAATTTTGAAAAGAATTTTGGTGGGTGTGCTAGGCATGTGATGAAGATTCTGTGGATGCTTGGGTTTTGAAAATTGAGCTTGTTTGAGTGGCTTTTTAAATAGTGGGATCTTCCTATATGAAATAGATTCAATTTTAAACTGTCATTTAAACTATGCACTCAAATGTTTTTGGATGATCACAAAGTGGGCCTTGGTACCTTATTATGAGTACTATCAAGGGGTGCAAAGATCCATACATGTTTCTGTTAAGTTCTGAAAGTTAGAGATAGCCAAAGTAGGCATGGGAGTTAATTTGGCCAAAGTGACCATTCACTTAATTTGTTTGTTTTGACTTGTTTGTCTTTGGGAAAAGTTTGGGGATTGTTTAGATGATGTTTATTTCACCTAAGAATCATTTTACAAGCAAAGAAACACAGAACCAAGGTAATTCAAAAGAATCCAAATTTTTATACACACACATATGAATGCTTTCATATTTTTAATTGGAAAAGTTTTTTTGTTAACCCTAATTTTGATGATTAGAGTTTGATGATTCTAGTTTAATATTTTTGGGATGTTACATTACAAGATCTAAACATGACAGCACAAAGGAGGATAAACAACCATCTAGCTACTGTATGGACCCATAGTCCAAGGGTGAACTACTCACACATCATACCGGGGGCTGGCATGGTGATGAAGAAGGCCTCCGGGATGATCTCTCCCCTCCGGTAGGGTGTCGGGAAGAGCTTCAGATCCCCTCCCCCCCCCCGATATAGGGATGATGGTGGCGGCTACAGACTGTTTTGTGGAGATCTGATCGGGTTCTTAGGGTTTCTGCATCGGGGGGCTTTTATAGTCAAAGAGGCGAGGCAGGGGTTGGCTAGGGGGCCCACACCCTGCCCAGGTGCGGCCTAGGGTGGGCTCGCGCCAGGGGGGTGTGGCCACCATATGGCGCCCCTCCGTCTCTCCTCTAGACTCCATGTTTGTTCCGGTAAAATATTTACTTTGGCTTTTGTCCCGTCCAATTTAGAGAATATTTCCTCACTAGCTTTTCTGAAACCAAAAACAGCAGAAAGCAAGCAACTGGCACTACGGCATGTTTTTAATAGGTTAGTGACAGAAAATGTATAAAAATACCTCAAAGTGTAGACAAAGCATAGCAACATTGATACTAAACAAGCATGGAACATAAAAAATTATAGATATGTTTACGATGTAGCAAGCATCCCCAAGCTTAACTCCTGCTCGTCCTCGAGTAGGTAAGTGATAAAAAAGAATAATTTTTTAGGTGACATGCACCATCACAATCTTGATCAAACCATTTGCAAAGCATTGAAAACTGGGATCAAAGTACTCTAAACATGAGCATCAAAGATGTAGTTCTAACAATAAGACATAGCAACTATGTTGCAACATGAAAGGATACAAACAAATATCATGAATAACAATGCTTTGAAAGATGTTTGTTTGTTCCACATATAGAAAACATAGCATACTGGTATTCACCTTTCCCCTCATGGAGTAGCAAAACATAAATGCATAGGACACCTTCAAAGTTCATAAGGGTGACTAGATACAAATAGTTCAAGAACAAAGAATATCAACATTATGGATCAACCAATAAGTTTTGGGACAATGCACATAGAACTAAGAATGACAACTATGCTCTCTTAATTGGTGCATAAAGATAGAAGGTGGAGACTCAATAAAAAGTGGAAAGAAAGGCCCTTCATAAAAGGAAGTAGGGATTTCAAGTTTCATAAAGAGCTTCCAAAAATTATGGTACTTGTTAGCTTTCATCTCTCATTTCCCCTATCATAAGCATCTTGAAGTGATTAAGGTTAAAGTGAAACAAATATGGGTATATGCTTGACAAATCATAAGTTGGCAATCTCATGTCCCTTGAATACGAGGGCCCTTCCACATGCTACTCAACTTTAGTCACCGGTAAGTTCTTGTCATAGTAATTATATGTGTATCATAGATAACCGACAACGGGGTACCCCTTGACCCATGAAACAAGAGCTAACCCATAACAAAATGACAAGGCAACAGACAGTGAGCATCTCAGTGATCTTTTTTATTTGCTATTTGCATAGGTTTTTATTGAGGATGATTCACAGATTGCTCACTATGGTTATGCTGCAAGTTTCCACCATGATTAGGCATGGCTTAGGCTAGCGGCCTAGGCATGTCTCTAACACATATACATAACTCCATGGACTTACAAGCTCCCCTTTTATTTCACACCGCCCACATCCGCAAACGAAAGATCATGATATCAACTGGGTAATATGTACAAGTGTTGAAAGCGTTCCCGTTGACATCACGGTTCTTCTAATTCCCAACTTATAAGTGCAAGCATATACAACATAGATGACACAATGGTTCAAGTTTATTAGGGGCAAGAAAAATAAAGTGTGCCATCAAGTTTGTGAGAGATTTAATCACTAATTTTCTCATAACAAGTTTAATTTGGAAGATAGATAAAACAAGAATATACTTGGAATGGTGTAACACACCATGCATAGGAATTTATAGTGGAATCTTTGGAATAACTTGGTTTCTTGGGAGTTGGATTCATGAGTAGAGCTTACTCAATACAAGTGGAGGCTAGCAAAAGACTGGGAGCGACCAACTAAGAGAGCAATAATAGCCATAATCATGAAGAGCGACAAACATTATCAATCATAGCATAAAGTGGTATCACAAGTAAAAAACTAAATGATCATAGAGGATAAGGTGACTGGTTCATAGTCATAACATGGTGTGATCATGTGCCAAGTAAACCAAAACAAAGCATCAAAGGAGAATACCACAATATTGTTCTTTTGTATGCTAAAACAATGCATGATCCTTGCAAGGCACATTAACAAATCTAAATTGTTTGGAACAAGTCATGCTACAGCAATAATCACTAATCATTAGGTCAAAGTAACATAGCATGACATGATAAAGTCAAAGAAACAGTCAAAACAAGCTCCTTTTTTACCACTTAAGCATGAAACTTTCTTCTCTTTTCCAACACCAATCAACTTATTTGAAACAACACAACGAAAGCGGGGGTCCAACTAAATTATTCAAGCAAACTAAACAAATAAAAACCAAAAACGAAAACTAAGACGCTCCAAGAACAACACAACAGTGCATGAAACAATAAAAACGAAGCGTCTAGAAAGAGACCTGAGATTTTTATTGATGAAGAAGGGGATGCCTTGGGAATCCCCAAGCTTTGACGCTTGTACCTCTTGAATATTTCTTGGGATGACACGGGTGGCATCCCCAAGCTTAAGCTTTTGTCCATTCTTCATCTCATCATATCATTCTGCTCCTACACTTGTAAATTTCCTTCATACAAAACTTCACACAATCTTCATTAGCAACATTAGTGCATTCAAAATAATAAACCTTGGGGTTTAGTTTCTGATACGTCCACTTTGTGTCACCATTATATATCATAATTTTCCTCTAATCATTGATATATTTCTTATTAAGAGGTGTTACTTATGTCTTTTCATATGTTTTTGCATGTTGGATGATGAACTGCGGGAGTCAGGATTCTGATGGAAAAAGAGGTGTTTTGATGCAATTTTGCGAAGATCATAAAATACCAGAAAAATTAAGGAAAATCATATTTTCCCAGAAGACGAAGAAAGCCTGAAGGGGAGGCGGAGATGGGCCACAGGGGCCCACACCCCCAGGCGCGGGCCACCCCTATGCCGCGCCTACAGGGGGTGTGGCCCACCTGGTCCACCTCCGGCTCCGCACTCTCGCCTATATCTTCCCCTCAAAACCCTAAAACACGGGGAGCAACCATAGAAAGATTCCGCCGCCTCTGCAGGGCGGAAAACACCGAGAGAGAAAGAGCTCTCTGGCAGACAGATTTCTGTCTAGGAAAATCCTTTCCGGAGAGGGGAGATCGTCTCCTTCAACACCATCATCAAGCTAGACTTCATCAAGATCATCATCATCCACACCATCATCTCCACCAGCACCATCATCACCACTCCGTCCTGCTATAACAATTGTGTTGAATACTTGCATTATTCTTAGGTGAAACTTTCCCGATGTTGATTACTATTATAGTTGATGCTTGTGAGTGGAACCATTGGATTATTGTTTATGTTTAGATTGTTATCCATCACCATATCATCTTTGATCTTGATCCATATGATGTCTTGTGAGTAGTTTGTTTAGTTCTTGAGGACATGGGAGAAGTCATGTTGTTAGTAGTGGATTTGTGTTGAGATATTATTCAATGGTTTAGTATTTAAGTTGTGGTGCTATTCTTCTAGTGGTGTCATGTGAACATTGACTACATGATACTTCACCATTTATGGGCCTAGGGGAATGCATTGTGTATTTGGATACTAATTGTGGGGTTGCCGAAGTGACAGAAACCTAAACCCCCGTTAGGACACCATTGCACAAGGGAGTGTAGGATCTCAGAGTTTAAGGTTGTGGTTAGGTTTATATCTTAATTGCTTTCCTGTAGTTGCGGATGCTTGCAGGGGGTTTAATCACAAGTATGTATTATTCCAAGTAAGGTTGGTACATTAGCACAGGTTCACCCACACAACACTTACAACACCAAAGAAGACTACTCAGCTATTTGAAGCGAAAGCACTTGACAGAATTCCCATGTGTCCTCGAGAACGTTTCGTCCTTATAAGTATTTCCACCGGCTTATATTTTTCTAAGAAAGGATTGGGCCACTTGCTGCAATTGTTCGTTGTATTTATTACATGCACTTTGTTTCTTTGCTTTATCAGAAAACCCCTAAAAATCCGTTTGCTAAGTATTTACAGAGATTTCCTGCTCCATACCACTAGTCAACACCTGCTGCTACTCGTTGGGATCGACACTCCTATTTATCGAAAGTACTATGATACACCCCCTATACTTGTGGGTCATCGAGACTATTTTCTGGCGTCGTTGCCGGGGAGTGAAGAGCTATTGAAGAGTGGAACTGGTAAAGGAAACTTCTACTGTGAGTACTGCTTTTTATTTCTGTTTGTTACATTGTTTCCAATATGGATAACCCACTTGGTTTTCTGTTTGGAAAACTACTACCACTGTTAGGGTAGTAGATGAACCACCACCTGTTGAGATAGATCCTTTTAAGATACCTACAATTATTGTTGATCATGTTATGGATAATTATTATTTAGGGGATGGAACTGTCCACCTTGGTGATCATTTGCTTTTTATCTATGAATTATGCTGGTTGTTTAAGTGTGCAGGTATCACAACTGAATAGGTGAAGAAGAAGTTACTCTCTATATCCTTAAAAGGAAGATCTGGAGAATGGTATAAGCTACTGAAGAATGGACAATCCATGGAATGGGAGGAATTAGTACCTCTCTTTTATTCTAAATTCTATCCTCCCAGTGAAATTCGTAAGGATAGAAATATGATATTTGACTTTTGGCCTCGTAATGGAGAGAGTACAACTCAAGCTTGGGGGAGATTGAAGTTACTAATGCTTAAATGTCCTATTCATGAACTCCCTAACAATATTATTATCAATAACTTTTATGCTAGGCTTTCTCTTCATGATAAAGATTTACTAGATGTTTCTTGTGCTGGATCATTCACACGCATTAAGGAAGAAGCAAAATTGGATCTCGTAGACCATATTCAAGAAAACACTGAAGCATGGGAGAATAACAAAGGAAGAAAGTTAGTTATAAATTATGATTATGAATGCATAAAATCTTTTATGGGAATTGATGACTTCCATGATATTAGCAATGAGTATGGTCTTGATTCTCTAGTTCTTGCAAAATGTTTTAAGGCCTTTGCCTCTTATATTGAAATTCCTAAAAAGGAGTGGGACAAGTACCATGCTCCTTATAAAGACACTGTTACCCATGTTCTTGCTAGCATAGAAGTTTGTACTGTTGATCCTATTTTGCCTGAACCTTATGTTGAGAAAATCCCTTTTCCATCTAAGGTAAAGGAACTATCATAGCTAATGTGGTTAGCAAAAGTACAAAGAAAACTATGGAACCCGATGAGCAAATAAATATTGAACCTGTGGTAGCTATTGCTAAAGATATTGTCACTAAAAATATAGAGGATGAGCACATAGTCTTCTATGAAGAAGCTTCTAATATTGTCTCTCGTCCTAGAAAAGCTAGTGTTCATGTGCTTTCTGTGAGAATTGGTGATCATTGCTATTATGGTTTATGTGATATTAGTGCTAGTTCTAGTGCTATTCCTTATGAGCTTTACAGAGAAATTATGCATGAGATTAGTCCTTGTGAGCTTGAGGATATTGATGTGGTTATTCACCTTGCTAATAGAGAGACAGTCTATCCCATTGGCATTGTAAGAGATGTGGAAGTTCTTTGTGGTAAGATTAAATATCCTGCTGATTTTCTAGTACTTGGTTCTGAAGCTAGTAAAACCTATCCTATTATCTTTGGTAAACCCTTCTTGGATACTTGTGGGGCTATCATAGATTGTAGGAAGGAAAAAGTTTTGACTAAGTTTGATGGAGAGTCTTATGAGTTCATTTTTTCCAAATTTGCTAAAACTCCTCTTGAAAGTGAACTGCCTAATGTGGATTTCAGGGTTGAACAACTTTCTGCTATTTCTCTTGCTCCTAACAATGCCTTGCAGCAGTTTATGGAAGATCATGAAAGCGAGGTCTTCATGAAGGAAAGAAATGAGATCGATGAGGTTTTCCTTCGTCAGCCTGAGTTACTTAAGCATAGTCTACCTGTGGAAGATTTGGATACCACATTACCACCTAAAGGGGACCCTGTTTTCGAATTAAAACCTTTACCTGATGATCTTAAATATGCTTATCTTGATGATAAGAAAGTATATCCTGTTATTATTAGTTCTAAAATTTCAGTAAAGGAAGAAAGGTTATTGGAAATAATGAAGAAACATCGAGAAGCTATGGGCTATACTATTGATGATTTAAAAGGAATTTCTCCCACTATATGTCAGCATGCTATTAATATAGAACCCGATGCAAAAACAGTTGTTGAGCACCAACGCCGTCTAAATCCTAAGATGAAGGATGTGGTAAGAAATGAGGTATTAAAACTCCTTGATGCTGATATTATTTACCCTATTGTTGATAGCCAATGGGTTAGACATGTTCATTGTGTTCCCAATAAAGGGGGGATAACTGTTGTGCCTAATAAAAATAATGAGCTTATGCCCCAAAGAGTAGTGGTTGGGTATAGGATGTTCATTGATTTTACAAAGGTTAATAAAGTTACTAAGAAAGATCATTATCCTTTGCCCTATATTGATCAAATGCTTGAGAGGTTGTCTAAAAAAACTCACTTTTGTTTTCTTGATGGTTATTCTGGGTTCTCTCAAATTGCTGTGAAAGCACAAGACCAAGAGAAAACCACTTTCACTTGTCCTTATGGCACTTATGCTTATAGGCGTATGCCTTTTGGTTTATGTAATGCTCCTTCTACCTTTCAGAGATGTATGTCTGCTATCTTTCATGGTTTTTGTGAAGAAATTGTGGAGGTTTTCATGGATGATTTCTCCATCTATGGAACTTCTTTTGATAACTTTTTGCACAACCTTGATAAAGTTTTGCATAGGTGTGAAGAAACCAACCTTGTTCTTAATTGGGAGAAATGTCATTTCATGGTTAATGAAGGTATTGTTCTTGGACACAAAATTTCTAAAAGAGGCATTGAAGTTGGCAGAGCTAAAATTGAAGCAACTGAGAAGATGCCTTTCCCTAGGGATATAAAAGGTATTCGTAGTATCCTTGGTCATGCTGGTTTCTATGGGAGGTTTATTAAAGATTTCTCCAAAATTTCAAAGCCCCTTACCAATCTTCTTCAAAAAATCTACCTTTTGTTTTTGATGATGATTGTAAGGAAGCTTTTGAAACTCAAGAAAGCTTTGACTACTACTCCTATTGTTCAACCACCTGATTGGATTTTACCTTTTGAAATTATGTGTGATGCTAGTGATTTTGCTGTGGGTGTTGTTCTTGGGCAACGTGTTGATAAGAAGTTGAATGTTATTCATTATGCTAGCAAGACTCTAGATGCTGCTCAAAATAACTATGCTACTACTAAAAAAGAGTTCTTAGCTATAATATTTTCCTGTGATAAGTTTAGACCCTATACTGTTGATTCAAAGGTCACTATTCATACTGATCATGCTGCTATTAAGTACCTTATGACAAAGAAGGATGCTAAGACTAGGCTTATTAGATGGGTGCTGCTTCTACAAGAGTTTGATATGCATATTGTAGATAGGAAAGGTGCTCAAAATCCTGTTGCTGGAAATTTATCTCCTTTGGAAAACATTTCTTTTGACCCTTTGCCTGTTAATGATAGTTTTCCAAATGAACAGTTGGCTGCAATACGGGTAAGCCCGCATGAGAGTCCTTGGTATGATGATTATGCTAACTTTATTGTTTCCAAGTATTTTCCTCCAACCTTTACAGCCCAACAAAAAAGAAAATTATTTTATGATCTAAGGATTTACTTTTGGGATGACCCACATTTATATAATGTGTAGGGTTCGCAACATAGAAAACAAAAAATTTCCTACAATGGGAACAACTATGTACCAAGATCTATCTAATAGATACAAGCAACGAGTGGATATACATCCATAGAAACCCTCGAAGACCAAATAACGTTAACGAGGTTATACTCATGGATGATCTAGTCGAACGCTTGACGATCTCAAGATCGTGATGAAGTCCATCTGGTCCAGCCAGTCTAGCACCATCAAGTCCAGCACCGCAAAGTACTGGTGCATCCGTGATCGCACACACGTCCAGGTACCCCGACAACCTCTGCGCCCTCGCTCCAGCGAAGCAGCGGAAGCAACAAATCCTTCCAGAAAAAGCCACCTGGAACATGTATCTCGCTGATTCGAGACCATGGGGAAATTCTAAAAGGGGGAGAGAGATCCTTCACGAGGAGGTATGCTTTGAGAGGAGGAGAGGGAGGCCTTTTATAGGGAGAGGGGGAGCACCCAAGGCGCATGTCTCCCAGCCCATTGTGGCTGCCCCCACCTCTTCCACATTCATGTGGGTGGAGCTCCCACTCAAAATGAAAAGCCTCCACTCACATAAACATGCCTCCACTCAAAAATCCACTCACATCCATTAAATTTCCACCCAATTTAATGCAATCTCTCATTTAAATAAAACTCTTTTATTTATTTATTCAGAATTTTGTTTCTAATTAACAAAAATTCACATAAAACCCCTTATAACATTTCAATTTCACATGCAGAAGCAGTTTCAGCAATTTCAACCGAAACAGTTTCGGTGTCTAGTGAAATAATTCCTGCGCTTTCCTTTTTCTTTCTCTAGCATATTATTTGCTCCAAATGGTGGTGGTATCCCTTAAGTGTTTCACCCTATGGTTCACGAATAATGTAGACATGATCTAGACCCCTCTCTGATCAATAATTAGCAGCGAGATCTGGAGATCCGTACTGACTCCCACATATTCAACGATGACTTCTGTGATCATGTGAACCTTATACGCATGTAACTTAATCCCTTTGTCTCACGATATATTACATGTCCAAAATTCGATCATCGGTATATCCATACCAAGTTTGATCTCGTTACCGACATTTACTCTTTTCTCGTTCCTATGATATAACATTCTACTGATCAAATCACTTGCTTGCAAGCTAACTAATGTGATATCACCGAGAGGGCCCAGAGTATATCTCTCCGTCATTGGGATGGACAAATTCCACTCTTTATCCATGAGCCTCAACATAACACCTTCATAGTACTGAACCCATCTTTACAGTCACCTTGTTATGGTGTGAAATTTGATGTTATCAAGATACTCTTCCGGTGTTAGTGATTGACATGATCTCATGGTCTAAGGACTATGATTACTTCGTATGATGTTATAGCAATATAAATACAATGACCTTGATCGTAATTCTATACTTCGGATGAATGTTCATCACATCATTCCAATAATGTTGTGACCTCGTTATTAACAACATCCAATGTCCATGATCAGGAAACCTTTGATCATCTTGTTAATCAACGAGCTAGTTTATAAGAGACGCATAACTAGGAACTTTTTATTTGTTTATTAAACACACATGCATTAACATTTCCGTATTAATACAATTATAGCATGCAAAATAAACATTTATCATAAATAAGGAATACGATAATAACCACTTTATTATTTCCTCTCGGGCATATTCCCTTCAGTCTCCCACTTGCACTAGAGACAATAATCTAGTTTGAAAACTTTGCGTATTGAACACCTATGGCTTTCTGGTGTTCCATATACTCGATTGCAAGTGGTTAACATAATCTACGGATCCGACGCTTTTAGGTTCATGTGTATTTGCATGTCTTTGCGTCTTCACGCATCACTCATTCTCCAATGAGATGGCATTGTATAAATTTGGTCTTTTGGTGAGACCTTTAGTTCCTTGGGGATAAAACATGTCGATACTATTGTCGTACAATATATCTTTAGTGTTAGCCCGTTGTGAACCACACCTTAGTTTGATAACAAACTACTTGACACAAATTCTCTCCTTTGCTGCTACTATAGCAGTCATATACTTAGCCTTTTGTTATAGTATCCGTCACAATTTCTTAACTTTGGAATTCATCAAAATCCATCATGGAAACTTTCTTTCCATTTCATTATGCCACCCATAGTTTAAATGGAGATAAATTTAATTTGTATCTTGTGACAAAACTAGTATCAATGTAACGCTTTACAATGAACTATTTGTCATTGTTTGTCACCTCTATACAAATATATTCTTAGTTCTTCCAAAAGATCATAAGAATTTCCTTAATATCGTCCAATGATCATTTTATAATTCATTTTGGTATATGCCCATAACACTTAGAGCATAGGACATATCTGGATGTGTACATATCATGGTATGTTCGATCAAAACATTATTGTGATTTCACTCATCAAGTGTCAAAGCACTTGAATCTTTTTTCACTTATCAAGTGTTAATACACTTGAGTCTTGATTCAATTTTTTTCCATGCGACAAGAATCTTTTCTTGTCTTTTCTATATTGAACTCCTTCAATATATCATATATGTATGTTTGGCAGAACTATATTAGCGTCATAGTCTATCCATGTAGACATTCATGCTAAATATTCGAGTTTTGCCTAAGTCTTTCATCGAAATGAAATTCTTACTTTGTTAATAAAAGATACATCATTTCCAATCAATAAGATGTCCTCCACATAATGTATTAAAAATATGTCTCAGCCCTCCCACTTAATATCTTGCAAATGCAAGCATCTTCATCGTCTCCTGATGAAAACTCCTGATTCCTCCAAAACGTATCTACTTTCTCGAACACTTTGCTATTGTTTTTCCTCTATTCTTGTGTGATTTGGATACAACTAACACGGACTGACGATGTTTTCAGCAGAATTACCTTGGTGGCTTGTTTTTGTGCAGAAAATGAACTATCAGGAAAAATCCCGGAAAATATGCCAAAAATATATTTCACCAGAAGATCCATGGAGCCAGAAGGGGATACAGAGGGGAGTCCTGGGGGGCCAGACCCACCCCAGGTGCGGGCCCACTGACCCCGCGCCTAGGGGAGGTTTGGCCGCCCCAGGCAGCTACTCGGCCTTCCTCCGCGCCTATAAGTTGCCTTATGACCTAAAAACAGAGGGGGTTCGATAGTTCTCCAGAAAGAGTTTCGCTCCGCCGTCGCCACCAGAAACCAAGATTTGGATCCAGAAACTCCCTTCTGGCACCTTGCCGGGACGTGGAATTTGGAGAGGATCATTTCCATTGTCATCACCAATGCATCTCCATCAACCACCGATGTTTCCCTCATCCATGAGTGAGTAATCCCCCTCTGTAGGCTTGAGAATGGTAGGGATTGGATGAGTTCTATCATGTAATCGAATAAGATCTGTTAGGGGCATAGTGCCTAGTATCTCTATTAGTGCTATTTGACTTTGTTGTAACTTGTTGTGCTTAATGCTTGTCTATAGGGCCCGAGTGCCATGATCTCAGATCTAAACTTATTATTGAGGCTGTGTTTGGTTGGGATTCTGCCACCAGATTCGTGGTATGGAAGCTAAAATCTAAACCAAAGACGTACAAGTCGGACGCAGATTCTCGGAACGCACCAGATTCTAGCAGTACAAAACGAAAGCTGGCCCAACCCCTGATTCTCCTGCGTTGCGTTGAGTAAAAAACGAGGTAATTACCCGCTATGACACGCATAAGTGAAACTGACCGGTTCCTTTTACTTATGTTCTCCTCCAACCCTCCTCTCTCCTCCCGTATGCCTCCACCTTTTTCCCGTGACACAACCAGAAACGGAAGAGCCAAGGGCAAAGGCTAGGGTTCCCCTTGCCGCCTTGCCGGCCTATTCCGGCAGTCTCCGGCGGCGAGCCAGACGGGAATCAAGCCCCCGAGATCCCTTCTACTTTTCCTCTGATTTAACGGCCCGACGGTCGACCAGGCGGAAAGCGCCACCACCCAGTCTGCCACCACCTCCATAGCTCGGTCCATCGCGACGACGCCTCCAAGAACGACGCTCGATGCCGGCCGACCTCCGATCGACTGCGCCTCCTTGAATTATCGTTCTCTCCTCCTCTCCCTCCTTCACATCTCCTTCGTCCTCCCTCCTCCCTCCCGTGCCATGAACTTGGCTTTCTCTTCTTTTTATTTGCATGCAAGCTGTTTGTAAAAATGCTTGTATGAAGAATATGCAATTCCGGTGTTAATGTTTTGGAGCATATTATTCCATGAGTGATGCAGATTAGGACTATATGACTGAGGTGGCATACGCACAGCAACACAGCCACAATCGCATGATGTCCTATGAAACATGTACGTAAGTCTTTCTGTAATTTGATGACATCACTTTCTACCAGAAATCAAAAGATCCTTCCCAAAATGGTCATTTTTGTATCTATGATCAAGAAATCGATGCTCTGCAATCATTTAGCATATAAACGATCTATGACTGCCTCGGTGGCAATACATACATTTCTTATCGAATTCGTAATTTACAGTTGTTCCAACCAAACAACTTTCAGCTTTCCCGCAGTTGCCAGCTCACAGCCGATTTTCCGCAGCAGATTCTATACAGCCGATTTTCAGGAATCTACAGCTCAACCAAACACATCTTGAATCATTATGATAGTATTGTTTATGATCTTATCTGCAAGTTGTGTACACATATCATTGTCCGGATCCAAAGGCCCCAAAGTGACAATAATTGGGACAACCGGAGGGGATGGCTGTGGTGTGAGGATCACATGTGTTCACGGAGTGTTAATGCTTTTGTCACATCCCAAGATTTTCCAAATCTTGTAATGTGAAATATAAATAAATAAAATAAATAATTGTTGAAAGAGTGTGGATTTACTGCCACGGGGGATAGCTGCCCTCCAAGCCTACACCGTACGATTCGTGTTGAGATATGAACAAGCATCTGGTTGCCATTTGCTGTATTGCTGGGATGTGATACTAATTGGTGATTAGAGTTTGCTCGGACTATTGTGTCTCGTCAGTAGTCTGCATGCACCGTCTCGAGTGGCGTTACATATGTACGGAGAATGAAAGCCTATGTTCAAGAGTAGATAATGCTAGCTAGTACAAGACTGTAATAAAACGATGTGTCCGCAAACACACCACTAGCGGGTGCGATCCGGTTGAACTAGACATGCTACTATGTTGGATATGAACCACCTGCTTGTGGTTATGTATTTATAGTAGGACAGGCATATTCATGTTGTACTTACTCCATTCGCAAATAAGTGTACTTCTAACTTTTGTTTAAGTCAAACATTATTAATTTTGATCAACTTTATAAATAAATATAGCAACATATATTATATGAAATTAACATATTATAAAACTAAATTTAAAAACATATCTACTATTACTAATTTAGAATCATAAATATTGCTATTATTTTATAAATCTAGTCGACTTTATAAATTTTGACTTAAAACAAAACTAGAAGTACACATATTTACAAACCGAGGGAGTACCCTCTATCAGCTTGGAGTGATCACTATTGCAACATTTCACGTGGGGTGTCTGAATGGGCCTCTTATTTTTTGTAGCTCGTGCAATGACTTTGACTGCTCAGCGCATGCGCGAATACGTGCAAGCTTGATAAGTAGTGTACCCTTTCATCATCGTGTCCAGCGTAGCAGCAGGCTGACGCAGGTGATTTACCGTATCATGCCTAGTGCTCTGGTACATAGCTGCTGCTACGTAATACTGGATGAATAGTTATGTTAGGTTAGTTGTCTGATAGTCCAGCTCATCGCCATATTTTTTCACCTCCGCATTTCCGTCTGACAAGATGAGTCGGCTCTACCCTTAGTAATGTGTCCCTACTACATGTATTGTGTGTGTGTAAAATACGTGTGTACTCTTTGACACGATGATGAAAGGGAAACCGATATTTTGATCTTTGACACGGTCTCGCTCAATACATATGAGTAGCTCTACTGCGCTTAGCATCCCATCTCCTTTAGTGCGAGAAGGGCAATCCACCGAAAAAGACGCGATCATGTGGTGGGAGAAAGGAGTATAAAACGGGAGCGACAACATGTAGAATTATAAGTTTGACGCTTTGGTTCCCAAAACCGCCTCCTCTTGCCACTGGTGAATTAATTCTGATGCTTTGACCGTTTGACCTTCCTCGTAAATGACTTCTTTGTGGCTTGGAAGAAATCCACCACGTCTCATTGCGGTACTGTTCAAAAAACGTCTCATTGCGGTATAAAATAAGAATTTTCCTGTGACAATCATAACGAATAAAACAAATGGTCTCATATCGACGTACCCATGCCTGCTAAACACAAATACAAACTCTGGTCATCCGGAACTGTTGCTAGGAGACATATCTAAAAGTTAGACTACGATTAGCCTCATCTAGCGCATGCACTCCCGAGGCATTCAGACAAAAAACCTTATATAGAGGAGGTCATGTGTTCACAGAGATGTCTTGTCCCATCGCTATCGCCTAGAACCTTGTTATCATCTAGTTGCTGTCATGTGTGTCAACTTTATTACAGATGTGTTAATCAACTATCCTTCTTAAGCTGTTTTAGCACGTATCTCAACGACACATGTTGGAAGACATCGGTCGGAGGGGGGGGGGCAGCTATCCCCCTGGGCATCCAACTATTTCTCTTGTTGAAATTTAGGGTGAAAAAAAACTTTTATTTCTAAATAGAAACTTAAAATCCCATCTTGAATAAACTTTGGTTAATATTTGAATCCAACTAAATTCAAATCAAAGTGGATTGCATTCTTCATAAATGCATCTGGAAATTTAAGCACTTGGAAAATAAACCAAAACCCTACCCTAATGGAAGAAAAACATTTCCAAGTTATCTCTAAGCCTATGGATTTGATCCATATAAAAATTTGTCAACAAACAGTTACAAATGATCAAGAATGACAAATAGAAATATTATAAAACCATAAAAATTGGTTTCACTTAATTTGGAGCCATAGATAAAATCTTATGAATTTAATAAGATAAGGAAATTGAATTTCCAAAGCTAATAAAGCACCTACCTAAAAATCCATACCAAATGGTGAGAAAATAATCCTAAAGATATTTAAAAGGATAATAAAATATTAAATAAGATTTTACCAATTGGAATCACCAAGTTTGGATCTACAAATAAAAAGATATGAATTTTATAAGATAAAGAAAGAAATATTAAATGAGGAATATTTAAAGACCAAATTAAATCTTGGCCTAATCCATAAGCAAATGGAATAAGTTATAATCCCAATCCAAATAAAAGGATAGATAATTGTTAAACAAAATAAAATGGCATTAACCAAATTCTAATCCTATTTGAATAAAGATAAAATCCCTTTTGGAAATGATTAATTAAAATCATGGGATAATATAATTTGGAATTTACCCAAGTGGAATAAAAGTTGTTTATTTAACTTAAATGGGATCAAATAAATCAACCAAATAAATTTATGGAATTAAACCCATAATTATTTTCATTGGAATAAAAATACCCAATTTTAAATGATTAATAAATCATATTAAAAATATTCCAAATAATTCAAAGTGAATTATTTGACACCCTAATAAATAAATAAAACCTACTAAAAAGTTTTGGAAGGATTTAGAATTCAAATGTATTTTAAAAACATTATTAAATCTTGAATGAATTAATACAAGGGCCTATTTTAAATAATTATTATACCCTAAAAGGAATAAAAGATTTATTCTAAATATGACTTTAGAATGTATTATTAATCAGTATTAAAATCTACTCAAAGTTGGGTTGAAGTTTGAATTCAAATAGATGTTTAAAAAGATTAAACAAAATCAAAACAGATTAATGAAAATAGAAAAAGAAAAACAATCAGTACAAGAAAAAATGAATGAATGAAAGAATCCAGCCCAGCCCACTAAACCCAGCAAGCATCTCTCTCCCCGAACCGTTTTCTTCTACTCACGAATGAACCCACACAGTGAATGACAACCGGACCCTACCCCACTCTCTCTCACTCGCTGACGCCAGGCCCCACTGCCACCTCATCATCGTTCTCACCCGCACGAAGACCACACTCTCCTTCCCCGGTCGTTCTGTTGACAGTTTCTTCGATTGATTGCACGGTAATGACGCCATTTAGCAGCCCCGCGACCTCGCCCTCTTAAGCGCCTCTTCCCCCTCTCTGATCTCCCTTACTCGCCAAACCCTCCTCGCCCCCAGGCTGCCACGAATTGAGCCCGCACTCCCTCTGCTCCGACGAGCTCCAACTCCAATTCCGGCCACACCTCGCCGCGCCTTGCCCCCTCGACCACACAAGCGTGTTCCCCAGACCTCTGCGCACCTCCCAGTACTCTCCGCTCGCTCGCGCGCGCCTCAAACGCTCGGCAACGACGACGCCCTCTCGCCACCGTCCAGTGCCTCTACTCCGGCGAGTACCCCAGGTAGCATTTGACCACCCCCGTACCTCACGTTGATGCACACATGATCGCCGACCTCGTGGGCAGCTAACGCAGCTCTCATGTTGTCTTAGCGCGGTCTAAAACGTCGCCCATGATGACAACCAGAGGAGCGCGACACGGACACGAACTCTGGTGAACGATTCGAGCCAGCTCCGTGCACCCCTGTCCATCCTGCGGCCACCTTGAGCATCACCACGACCCCGAGAACCCGGTGAGCCCCTCCGTTCCTCTTCTCGCTTCCTAGATTCACCGAACCACCGCCACCAGGCACGCCGCCGCCAGCGCCGCCCATTCCTGGTCAACCACGCTGCAACCGTTGGATCTTGATTAAACGCATGAGATTAGATTTAACCCGAAGGGGTATGTATCCACCAAAGTCGTGCGATCCCACTTAAATCCAACGGCTGTCCTCTGTCGATCCAACCGAAACGGTATGGATCGGTAGAATCAAGGCACGTGGCCCAGAATTGAATTAAAACAGAAATTATGTTCTATTAGAGTCTTGTAAATTGCATAACATTCAATCCACACGTCCAAATTTTGCAAATTTTATATCAACGGAATCACCAAGACAAGTACTTTCCAACCATGCACTTTGTTTAGTAAATTGATTCTGAAAAATGGTTGTTTTTGCAGAAACTTGTGTAGGCATATTGTGAATATAAAATTCATTCTAAAATTATTTTTGTGATAAAATCTTTGGCAAATGGATTGTTTTGAACCTACTGACCTTAGAAACCAACTCATTGATTTGAAAATGTATTTGGTAAAGCTAAAGAGTAAATCCTTGATTTAAAGCATTTCTAGTCAAATAAAAATAATGTTTATTTATTAAAAATGCTTTTTGAGGAAACCTTTGGGAAATGTTTTGGTTTAAACTCTCTGACCCTAAACACAAGGTTTTATGATTTAAAAATATATTTGGAAGAACACTATAGATTATTACTTTGTTAAATACATTTTCCACCACCTAAAATATTGATTTGGTTTAAGATGGTTTATAAGTAAAATCTTTTGCAAATGATTTTGTCACTTATATAAAATGACCAATAGGTGTTTTAGAATGTTTATAACCCAGTAGAAACCACTTTTATAAATAAAACAATCTTTGGCATGCTTGCATGCATTGCTTTGTTTCTATTATTTTATGTGATGTTTGATTGAATGGTAGATTGAATTCTTGCTTGCTTGATTGAATTGTAGTGATTTGAAGAGTGTGAGTATTGCAAGATCAAGGAGTGAACTTATATGCTCTACCAAAAAGGCAAGTGATGCTTCATACTTTTGTCCCATTATTTTCACTATGCATTAGTGATATTTCCAAGTAGGATTTGCATGGAATTTTTGCTAAGTATAAACTATGCCATGGGAATCCTAGTAGATGAAACCTTAGTAGAATTTCCTAAGTTAAGATTCCTACTACTATCATGCTTAGCTTAGCTAGTAGAAAACAAGGGTGGATTATATTCATCCTATGGAATATTGCTAAGTCAAGGACTTGTGTTTTTGTTTAATAAAATAACTAAGTAAATGAATCACCTGGGTGGAATGGAAAGAATGGTTTATGTTGAGTGGTTATGCAAGTCCATTATGCTGGGGAAAACTTGGGCATCACCAAGTCCAGTATAATGGGGAAAACTTGGTATCTCACTTGTGGAATGCCACCCAGGAACGAAGAGATTTGAGATGTCAAATGTTGAGAAGCTTCAAGTGCAGCCACTTGGCATTATGGGCTCTGCCTGGATCATATAGGTTGCAATAACTTAGCCAAATTGACAGTTGGTGGTAGGGGTATGATAGGTTGGAACGCGTCCATTCTGGTCTAAGGGAAGGCTTCTAAAAGATCTTGTCTTGGTGAAACCAAGTCTTGTGGGGAAAGTGCACCACCTCTGCAGAGTGAAAAATCTAAGTACTTAGCCATATCCCTGGTAAAGGAAAATTTGAGCATCAAGACATGGAAGCTATCAAGAATCTCCTCATCCAAATTTCTAGGTTAAAAACTTGTGGTTGAACAAGGGTTGAAGGATCACCAATTTCTATTGGGAGATGCCTTGGGTGATTTTTGACAAACAAAAACTTAGTGTTTTTCAAAAGATAAGGAAAATCTATTTTGAGCAAAGCAAGCCTAAGCTCCACTTAGCCAAATGCATATAGATGATAGACTCCACTATACTACCATAGTATCACTTGCCAATACAATTCAAATGTATTGACCCTTGTGGCTGTAACTTGTTATGTTGTAGGTTTGTTTGATATTAGTGAAGTGTGTTGAAATAGGATTACAAGTCTACAACCAACATGTTTGCCTGTGGCACTTTGAAGATGAAGGACCCCATGAAATAGTTATTTCTGCTGCATTGTAATGAGATAGCCAAATGAGCTATGTAAGATGTAATGAATTATTTTATTCCTGGTTATAAAGTTGTATTATGACCTTTGTTTCTTGATATTACATCTTAACTGTGGATGCTAGCTATTGATCCAGGGACTAGCATTGTAAACACATGGATCTCTACCTTATTAAAGGTTGGGACCTCTACATATGGTATCAGAGCACTGTGTTGCCTGTAGGATTGTAACCCTAGGATTGGACAAAACCCCTTAGAAAAATAGGAGTTGTGTTTGTTCCAAAACTTATTTACAAGCAATCTTGTAAACTCATTACTCAACCATTTTTGGTTTGATTCTACATCTTTTCTATTTTCAACTTGATGGATAAAGCCTCCACCAGGACCAAAGACTTCAACTATATTTTCACCAAGGACTTCAACTTTGGATATCACTAAGGACTACAAGTGAGACAAGAAATGTTACTCAAGAATTGAAGATTAAGGAAACACAACTTAGAAGGAACCATCATCACTTTGAAGTTTTGTGACCAAGATTCAAGAAATTCTCCAAGGATACAAAGATCTTGTTCAAGAAGAATCAACCAAGAAGGATGGAAAGATCTCAAGTGAACCATATAGATGTAGCACCATATTAAGTTTAGATAAAACCCACCAACTTATGTGGTGTAACAAAAATATTTTGTTGCCTATAAATGTGCTTGAAACTTGTTGTTTGAGTGGAATGATTGTTTGTGATTGCTTGCACATTCCTTGGGTAAATTGTGTTGTGTGTGATTAGAACTATTTCCTTAGAAATCTTTTGCCTATCCTAATCCCAATCCAACCCAAACAGATGACTACTCCAAGAAACTCCAACATCAAGAATGGTGACAACAACAACCAAGAGATGCACATGAGAGAACAACTACTAGCAAATCAAACCCAATTGAATCAGATGACAACTCAGTTTTTAGCCACCAACAATGAGTTAGACCCAACCATGCAAAAGTTTTTGGAAATCCAATCCCAATTGTTGCAAGGGATGACCACTCAAATGATCAACATGAAAGACAATCCTTCCCAAGAAGTTTATGACAACAAGGATGTCAAGGATTATATTTTAGAAGGAACTCAAGCTTGCAATGTTTGTGGAGACAAGGATCACACTTCCAAGGAGCATAAAGATCAATGCCCCAATTGTGAAGAGAAACATCCAACTGACGAATGCCCCACATCTCAAGCTACTTGTTTCCTATGTGAAGAAAATAATCATGTCCCTATCCAATGCCCCATCTATTCCATAGTTCAACAAAGGAAACAAGGTGGAGTGTAACAACAGATTTTAAACTACCATGAGGGAACAACTTCTACCAAGAAGGGTGAAGACAAAGGAAAATCTCAGCTTGCACCTCCATGCAGTATGACTCAATTTGATGAACCAAAGAGGAGACATATGTATTATCCAAGGAAAAGATCAAGGAGACCAGGAAACTTTCCTACCTTTGAAATAAGATATGAAGAGCATGAACTAGAAGCACTCCTAGCTTTGGAGAAACCCAAGAAGAAGAAGGACAAAAGCCAAGTGCAATGTTGCCATTTCAAAGAAATGGGACACTATGCCAATGAATGTCCTGAGAAGAAACAAAAATATAAGGAGATTAACCAAGTGTGGTGCAACAACTGCAAAGAGCTAGGCCATTACGTATCAACTTGTCCACAGAAGATACGTGAAGAACTCAATCTGGTCACATGTTACAATTGTGGTAACCAAGGACATTATGCAAGCAATTTCCTAGAAAAGATGAAGCACAAGATAAATCCTATGAAGGATCTCAGCCTTGTCACATGTTTCAAGTGTGGAAACAAAGGACACTATGCAGATGTTTGCCCATAGAAGTATCATCAAGACTCCAAGCAAGCTAAGAAGTAATCTAGTGGAAATTTATTTTAAGGGTGGTAGTACCCTAGTTGCTTTGAGCCAACTTGTAACCCCTAGCTGTAATATCCTAAAAAAAATTCTATTTTAGAATGTTAAAAAAATAAAATTAATAAGTTGATTGAGTTGTCTGACCGTTGAAATTTTTGAAGGAAAATAAAATTTTCGTGATT
The DNA here is from genome assembly GCA_916181665.1 of Avena sativa. Taxonomy (NCBI): domain Eukaryota; kingdom Viridiplantae; phylum Streptophyta; class Magnoliopsida; order Poales; family Poaceae; genus Avena; species Avena sativa. Next base: position 442,034,684 of record OV702294.1, on the reverse strand, counting down.
GTTTAAAATTTTCTAAGCCATAATACAAAGAGTGGATTAACATGACTATCCGATTGGCTAGAAAATTCTTAAACAAATCTAAGATAGTGTTATCTTGCTTTTTGATTGTGTTTATTTTGATTTTTGAAATACTTGGATATTTTCTAAACACTTGTTTCATTTTAATAAGAGGAAATAATATGACATTTCCGAATATAAGAAACATGTTGGGAGATATTCTAATTGGTGTTGTTTGAATTTTTATTTGCATTCTAGAAATTTTGCAAACAATTTTCAATTCAAAGAAAATCAACAGAGGGAAGATAAAATGACTTCTTTATAATGTTAGGTTGGAGATGTCGATTACAACATTTCTTCGGGTTATAAAATATTTTAGACATTATTTTAATCCCTAAAATATTGTTTGTATTGTTTGAAGTGCTAAGTCGTACTAACCATGAAATCAATTAAAAAAAACACACACACACGATGCTTTGCATATATCTACCGGAATTAAATTGAGACAGAGCTAGCTTCCGTCTTTTCTCTTAATCTAGCTCGTACATGAGAAATTTAAAAGATTTACATGCCAGCTAGCTGTACAAGTTTTCTCGCCTAGAGAAATACGTGAAGAGGCCATAATCCAGTCCACCCTTTGCACGTACAATACAAGGTAGATCGTACACACACGTGCATGCCAGTCGCATGCAGCCAGCCGAACCAATCACATGCGAGGCAACCTCTCTCTCCTGTCGTTTTTTTAATATGAGACCCACCTGTCATCTCGTTTCTTTGGCCAGAGATCGAAACGAACACGATAGTTCAAAACGGAAACAAACACCGAGAAAATCTCCATCGATTTCTTTGTCGTTCCTCCACACGTAAATACCTCTATTATTTCTCGCCTTCTCGACACCACAAGATCGATCTCATCGGAAACCTTCGAACCAAAGCTTCGAGTCAAGGAACGTTGAGGGAGATCCTACGGAAAGTTCGCCGGAGCTGCACGCCTTCGGACAGGCCTCGTCACCACCTGGAGCCACACCAGAGCATGCAGTGGATGCGGGGAGACGACCATGGCGAGAAGACCCTGTATGTTCTCTTTCCAAGATTAGAAGAGCATGAGAGCAACATCAACTTCCACGCCGCCGTCTGCGATCGTCGTATCCGTCGCTGGTATGCCATCTTTATGTAGTCACTTTGATCTGTTTCTTACGGCTTAGCCTGATGAATATTAGTCTAAAAACTGTATCGGTATCACTAATACAACACGACACTTTTGTTTTAGATCAGTGTACCGCGTTAGATTACCTTTTTGGTCTAGATTAGATCAGCTATATACTGATAACAAGCCGGTATCAGCCTCCTCCACACGTTCTTGTTCTTCTTTTTTTTAGAGCATTGTAACCGTCTGCGATCGATCGGTTGTATGGTTAGTACTAGTTCATAAAATAACTTAGAAATTATATATCTTTAGATTTAGAGCTTCGTTTTAGATGATTCTCATTGCATCGGATTCTAGTGCAAATTTTCTATCTAGTGGTACTACTTTCTCTAATTATTAACTTTTTAAAATTTGTTATTAAATTTGTCCTTTCCCTGCCATGTAGATTAGATTTGTTAAACCAACTAGTATCAACGAGTAGCATCATAAATAGATTCAGAAGTTGGAGTCACGCCAAAATTGAATCCGAGGCAGCTGGAGTTGGAGCCGGAGGAGCAGCAATCATCAGATCTAGATCCGACTCTTCAGATTCATCGTGGTAGTTTAAAAATCTAAAAAAAAACACCGAATCTTGCAAAATTCATAATAAAAGTTCTACGGCTCCGTCTTATTTGATTCTTTTTGCGTTAATTTCATAATTTCGGTATCTATCTAGTGGCGTTGAACTTTATGAATAACTAATCTATCCATGCAATTTTGAACTTTAAAAACACATTATCACCATAATTAGAGTTGTAGAAATCATATTAAATTAATTCATGCTGAAAATTAATGTTTGTGATGTCCTCTACATGTTAGAAATTATGTATGGAGTCTTTGGACAAAAATAAGATGTTTTGGAATTTATTTACATGTGTGTATTATTGGCTCTTTATTTGCAATGATTATTATTCTTCTACACGTTAGATTTCTTCGGAGTGCGGGTGAGGTTCTACACTGAAGTATATCATCGTCAATTATCATAAGGCAAGTTACACCACTTGTTCATAATTTTGTCCCAGTTTTGATTCTATGCATGTGATCTTCAAAATTCTGTAGTATGCATGTGTAGGATGTTCTAGTAGATTTTCCCCTTAGTATTATTTTGCAAGTGCGATGATTTTGTAGTATGCCATGAGTAGCTCTATACTTAGGATTTCCCATCCTAATAGGTTACCCCTGTTTTTGCTAAGTATTGCTTGCTATGCTATATATACAAAGTACCGTTGGGGGGTTCGAAAGACAAAGAATTTTCTAAGTATAAAGGCTCTCTCTAGAGCAAATTTTTCTTCTCAAATCCACTTCAAAATAAAACTAAGTTTTCTTCTGGGCGGAATGGTTGTCGGGATAACGAGTGAGATTTTGGTGGAGGACGGCCGCCCAGGAATCAAAGAAGTCTGCCATGTTTCAGAATTCAGAAGCTTCTAGTGCAGCCACAATACATTATGGGCTCTGTCTTGGCCTAGTACTTAGTGGGAAACCTCACCTGGGTACCAACATTTGGAGGATTCTTGGCAAGGTTGGATCCAGAAGGTAGAGGGGCTACTAAGGGAAAGCCTCGCCATGGTCTTGTCTGTAAAAGGACTTGATCGTGGATTGTGGGTAAAGTGCACAAACTCTCGAGAGTATTGCAATCTGATCGATCAGCCGTGTTCACGGTAACAGAACAACAATGAGCGTCTGAAGGATGGAGCCTCTGAAGGATCTTCCTCTCTCTTTTCTAAAACAAAGTTTTGAAACCCCATGGCGTGCGTAATATCGCTAATGGGTGGGAATTTGGGAACTTGGTGTGTAATATCCAAGTGACGCTTGGTGCGTAATATCCAAGTGTTTGGTTGTTTGGACACTTGGTGTGTAATATCCTCGTGTGCCACTCGACCTTATTTTATCTAAGCAAATGTTTACAAAGTAGGACAGTCCTCTCTTTTTCTCTCTACGTAAGAAAACTAGCTTTGAGCAAATGAACTCTACAGCCTATACTAGCCTTGCATGTAGAGATAGTCTTTTCTCTCCTTGGTGTAATTTGCCAATACATTCAAAGTATTGACCCAACTTGTTGGCTGCACGTTTCATGTGCAGAATTTTGGAGATCGTTGAAAGGTGCGCTAGGATCGCGGGTCTTCACTCAACCTGCCTGTGGCATTGATGGGACTCCAAGTTATATTTATATCGCTTCTGTTGTAATAATGTAAACTCTGGATTACTCGATTCAGGTAATAAAGACTTGTGTTTTACATGATATTTCATCGACTGTGAGTGCTAGCTATTGATCCAGGGACTAGCATGTTATTCACAGGGACTTAGGATCTTACTTGATCCGAGGTCACTACACTAGCCTTCCCAAATCTCGGGACGAGATTTATTTTAAGGGTTCTAGCCTGTCACATCCCAAGATTTTCCAAATCTTGTAATGTGAAAAATAAATAAACAAAATAAATAATTGTTGAAATTTAGGGTGAAAAGAAACTTTTGTTTCTAAATGGAAACTTAAAATCCCATCTTGAACAAACTTTGGTTAATATTTGAATCCAACTAAATTCAAATCAAAGTGGATTGCATTCTTCATAAATGCATCTGGAAATTTAAGCACTTGGAAAATAAACCAAAACCCTAAAACCCAAATGGAAGAAAAACATTTCCAAGTTATCTCTAAGCCTATGGATTTGATCCATATAACAATTTGTCAACAAACAGTTACAAATGATCAAGAATGAAAAATAGAAATATTATAAAACCATAGAAATTGGTTTCACTTAATTTGGAGCCATAGATAAAATCTTATGAATTTAATAAGATAAGGAAATTGAATTTCCAAAGCTAATAAAGCACCTACCTAAAAATCCATAGCAAATTGTGAGAAAATAATCCTAAATATATTTAAAAGGATAATAAAATAATAAATAAGATTTTACCAATTGGAATATCCAAGTTTGGATCTACAAATAAAAAGATATGGATTTTATAAGATAAAGAAAGAAATATTAAATGAGGAATATTTAAAGACCAAATTAAATCTTGGCCTAATCCATAAGCAAATGGAATAAGTTATAATCGAAAACCAAATAAAAGGATAGAGAATTGTTAAACAAAATAAAATGGCATTAACCAAATTCTAGTCCTATTTGAATAAAGATAAAATCCCTTTTGGAAATGATTAATTAAAATCATGGGATAATAGAATTTGGAATTTACCCAAGTGGAATAAAAGTTGTTTATTTAACTTAAATGGGATCAAAGAAATCAACCAAATAAATTTATGGAATGAAACCCATAATTATTTTAATTGGAATAAAGACAAATATCCAATTTTAAATGATTAATAAATCATATTAAAAATATTCCAAATAATTCAAAGTGAATTATTTAACACCCTAATAAATAAATAAAACCTACTGAAAAGTTTTGGAAGGATTTAGAATTCAAATGGATTTTAAAAAAATTATTAAATCTTGAATGAATTAATACAAGGGCCTATTTTAAATAATTATTATACCCTAAAAGGAATAAAAGATTTATTCTAAATATGACTTCAGAATGTATTATTAATTAGTATTACAATCTACTCAAAGTTGGGTTGAAGTTTGAATTCAAATAGATGTTTGAAAAGATTAAACAAAATCAAAACAGATTAATGAAAATAGAAAAAGAAAAACAATCAGTACAAAGAAAAAGAATGAATGAAAGAATCCAGCCCAGCTCACTAAGCCCAGCAAGCTCCTCTCTCCCCGAACCATTTTATTCTACTCACGAATGAACCCACACAGTGAATGACAACCGGACCCCACCCCACTCTCTCTCACTCGCTGACGCCAGGCCCCACTGCCACCTCATCGTTGTTCTCACCCGCGCGAAGACCACGCTCTCCTTCCCTGGCCGTTCTATCGACAGTTTCTTCGATTGATTGCACGGTAATGACGCCATTTAACAGCCCCGCGACCTCGCCCTCTTAAGCGCCTATTCCCCTCTCTGATCTCCCTCACTCGCCAGACCCTCCTCGCCCCCAGGATGCCATGAATTGAGCCCGCACTCCCTCTGCTCCGACGAGCTCCAACTCCAATTCCGGCCACACCTTGCCACGCCTCGCCCCCTCGACCACACAAGCATGTTCCCCAGACCCCTGCGCACCTCCCAGTACTCTCCGCTCACTCGCGCGCGCCTCAGACGCTCGGCAACGACGACGCCCTCTCGCCACCGTCCACTGCCTCTACTCCGGCGAGTACCCCAGGTAACATTTGACTACCCCCATAACTCTCGTTGATGCACACATGATCGCCGACCTCGTGCGCAGATAACGCAGCTATCATCTTGTCTTAGCACGGTCTAAAACGTCGCCCACGACGACAACCAGAGGAGCCCTATGCGGACACGTACTCCAACGAATGATTTGAGCCAGCTCCGTGCGCCCCTGTCCATCATGCGGCCACCTTGAGCATCACCATGACCCCGCGAACCCGGTGAGCCCCTCCATTCCTCTTCTCGCTTCCTAGATTCACCGAACCACCGCCACCAGACACGTCGCCGCCGCCAGCGCCGCCCATTCCCGGTCAACCACGCTACAACCGTTGGATCTTGATTAAACGCATGAGATTAGATTTAACCCGAAGGGGTATGTATCCACCAGAGCCGTGCGATCCCACTTAAATCCAACGGCTGTCCTCTGTCAATCCAACCGAAACGGTATGGGCCAGTAGAATCAAGACACGTGGCCCAGAGTTGTATTAAAACAGAAATTATGTTCTATTAGATGTTCAATCTTGTAAATTGCATAACTTTCAATCCACACGTCCAAATTTTGCAAATTTTATATCAATGGAATCACCAAGACAAGTACTTTCCAACCATGCACTTTTTTTAGTAAATTGCATCTGGAAAAATGGTTGTTTTTGCAGAAACTTGTGTAGGAATATTGTGAATATAAAATTCATTCTAAAATTATTTTTGTGATAAAATCTTTGGCAAATGGATTTTTTTGAACCTACTGACCTTAGAAACCAACTCATGGATTTGAAAATGTATTTGGTAAAGCTAAAGAGTAAATCCTTGATTTAAAGCATTTCTAGTCAAATAAAAATAATGTTTATTTATTAAAAATGCCTTTTGAGGAAACCTTTGGGAAATGTTTTGGTTTAAACTCTCTGACACTAAACACAAGGTTTTATGAATTAAAAATATGTTTTGAAGAACCCTATAGATTATTACTTTGTTAAATACATTTTCAACCACATAAATATTAATTTGGTTTAAAATGGTTTATAAGTAAAATCTTTTGCAAATGATTTTTCCACTTATATAAAATGACCAATAGGTGTTTTAGAATGTTTATAACCCATTAGAAACCACTTTTATAAATAAAACAATCTTTGGCATGCTTGCATGCATTGCTTTGTTTCTATTATTTTATGTGATGTTTGCTTGAATGGTAGATTGAATTCTTGCTTGCTTGATTGAATTGTAGTGATTTGAAGAGTGTGAGTATTGCAAGATCAAGTAGTGAACTTATATGCTCTACCAAAAAGGCAAGTGATGCTTCATACTTTTGTCCCATTATTTTCACTATGCATTAGTGATATTTCTAAGTAGGATTTGCATGGAATTTTTGCTAAGTATAAACTATGCCATGGGAAATCCTAGTAGATGAAACCTTAGTAGAATTTCCTAAGTTAAGATTCCTACTACTATCATGCTTAGCTTAGCTAGTAGAAAACAAGGGTGGATTATATTCATGCTATGGAATATTTCTAAGTCAAGGACTTGTGTTTTTGTTTAATAAAACAACTAAGTGAATGAATCACCTGGGTGGAATGGAAAGAATGGTTTGTGTTGAGTGGTTATGCAAGTCCATTATGCTGGGGAAAACTTGGGCATCACCAAGTCCAGTATAATGGGGAAAACTTGGTATCTCACTTGTGGAATGCCACCCAGGAACAAAGAGATTTGAGATGTCAAATGTTGAGAAGCTTCAAGTGCAGCCACTTGGCATTATGGACTCTGCCTGGATCATATAGGTTGCAATAACTTAGCCAAGTGGACAGTTGGTGGTAGGGGTATGATAGGTTGGAACGCGTCCATTCTGGTCTAAGGGAAGGCTTCTAAAAGATCTTGTCTTGGTGAAACCAAGTCTTGTGGGGAAAGTGCACCACCTCTGCAGAGTGAAAAATCTAAGTACTTAGCCATATCCCTGGTAAAGGACAATTTGAGCATCAAGACATGGAAGCTATCAAGAATATCCTCATCCAAATTTCTAAGTTAAAAACTTGTGGTTGAACAAGGGTTGAAGGATCACCAATTTCTATTGGGAGATGCCTTGGGTGATTTTTGACAAACAAAAACTTAGTGTTTTTCAAAAGATAAGGAAAATCTATTTTGAGCAAAGCAAGCCTAAGCTCCACTTAGCCAAATGCATATAGATGATAGACTCCACTATACTACCATAGTATCACTTGCCAATACAATTCAAATGTATTGACCCTTGTGGCTGTAACTTGTTATGTTGTAGGTTTGTTTGATATTAGTGAAGTGTGTTGAAATAGGATTACAAGTCTACAACCAACATGTTTGCCTGTGGCACTTTGAAGATGAAGGACCCCATGCAATAGTTATTTCTGCTGCATTGTAATGAGATAGCGAAATGAGATATGTAAGATGTAATGAATTATTTTATTCCTGGTTATAAAGTTGTATTATGACCTTTGTTTCTTGATATTACATCTTAACTGTGGATGCTAGCTATTGATCCAGGGACTAGCATTGTAAACACAGGGATCTCTACCTTATTAAAGGTTGGGACCTCTACATATGGTATCAGAGAACTGTGTTGCCTGTAGGATTGTAACCCTAGGATTGGACAAAACCCCTTAGAAAAATAGGAGTTGTATTTGTTCCAAAACTTATTTACAAGCAATCTTGTAAACTCATTACTCAACCATTTTTGGTTTGATTCTACATCTTTTCTATTTTCAACTTGATGGATAAAGCCTCCACCAGGACCAAAGACTTCAACTATATTTTCACCAAGGACTTCAACTTTGGATATCACTAAGGACTACAAGTGAGACAAGAAATGTTACTCAAGAATTGAAGATTAAGGAAACACAACTTAGAAGGAACCATCATCACTTTGAAGTTTTGTGACCAAGATTCAAGAAATTCTCCAAGGATACAAAGATCTTGTTCAAGAAGAATCAACCAAGAAGGATGGAAAGATCTCAAGTGAACCATATAGATGGACCACCATATTAAGTTTAGATAAAACCCACCAACTTATGTGGTGTAACAAAAATATTTTGTTGCCTATAAATGTGCTTGAAACTTGTTGTTTGAGTGGAATGATTGTTTGTGATTTCTTGCACATTCCTTGTGTAAATTGTGTTGTGTGTGATTAGAACTATTTCCTTAGAGATCTTTTGCCTATCCTAATCCCAATGCAACCCAAATAGATGACTACTCCAAGAAACTCCAACATCAAGAATGGTGACAACAACAACCAAGAGATGCACATGAGAGAACAACTACTAGCAAATCAAACCCAGTTGAATCAGATGACAACACAATTTTTAGCCACCAACAATGAGTTAGACCCAACCATGCAAAAGTTTTTGGAAATCCAATCCCAATTGTTGCAAGGGATGACCACTCAAATGATCAACATGAAAGACAACCCTTCCCAAGAAGTTTATGACAACAAGGATGTCAAGGATGATATTTTAGAAGGAACTCAAGCTTGCAATGTTTGTGGAGACAAGGATCACACTTCCAAGGAGCATGAAGATCAATGCCCCAATTGTGAAGAGAAACATCCAACTGACCAATGCCCCACATCTCAAGCTACTTGTTTCCTATGTGAAGAAAATAATCATGTCCCTATCCAATGCCCCATCTATTCCATAGTTCAACAAAGGAAACAAGGTGGAGTGTAACAACAGATTTTAAACTACCATGAGGGAACAACTTCTACCAAGAAGGGTGAAGACAAAGGAAAATCTCAGCTTGCACCTCCATGCAGTATGACTCAATTTGATGGACCAAAGAGGAGACATATGTATTATCCAAGGAAAAGATCAAGGAGACCAGGAAACTTTCCTACCTTTGAAATAAGATATGAAGAGCATGAACTAGAAGCACTCCTAGCTTTGGAGAAACCCAAGAAGAAGAAGGACAAAAGCCAAGTGCAATGTTGCCATTGCAAAGAAATGGGACACTATGCCAATGAATGTCCTGAGAAGAAACAAAAATATAAGGAGATTAACCAAGTGTGGTGCAACAACTGCAAAGAGCTAGGCCATTACGTATCAACTTGTCCACAGAAGATACGTGAAGAACTCAATCTGGTCACATGTTACAATTGTGGTAACCAAGGACATTATGCAAGCAATTTCCTAGAAAAGATGAAGCACAAGATAAATCCTATGAAGGATCTCAGCCTTGTCACATGTTTCAAGTGTGGAAACAAAGGACACTATGCAGATGTTTGCCCATAGAAGTATCATCAAGACCCCAAGCAAGCCAAGAAGTAATCTAGTGGAAATTTATTTTAAGGGTGGTAGTACCCTAGTTGTTTTGAGCCAACTTGTAACCCCTAGCCTTCCCAAATCTCGGGACGAGATTTATTTTAAGGGTGCTAGCCTGTCACATCCCAAGATTTTCCAAATCTTGTAATGTGAAAAATAAATAAACAAAATAAATAATTGTTGAAATTTAGGGTGAAAAGAAACTTTTGTTTCTAAATGGAAACTTAAAATCCCATCTTGAACAAACTTTGGTTAATATTTGAATCCAACTAAATTCAAATCAAAGTGGATTGCATTCTTCATAAATGCATCTGGAAATTTAAGCACTTGGAAAATAAACCAAAACCCTAAAACCCAAATGGAAGAAAAACATTTCCAAGTTATCTCTAAGCCTATGGATTTGATCCATATAAAAATTTGTCAACAAACAGTTACAAATGATCAAGAATGAAAAATATAAATATTATAAAACCATAGAAATTGGTTTCACTTAATTTGGAGCCATAGATAAAATCTTATGAATTTAATAAGATAAGGAAATTGAATTTCCAAAGCTAATAAAGCACCTACCTAAAAATCCATACCAAATGGTGAGAAAATAATCCTAAAGATATTTAAAAGGATAATAAAATATTAAATAAGATTTTATCAATTGGAATCACCAAGTTTGGATCTACAAATAAAAAGATATGGATTTTTTAAGATAAAGAAAGAAATATTAAATGAGGAATATTTAAAGACCAAATTAAATCTTGGCCTAATCCATAAGCAAATGGAATAAGTTATAATCCAAATCCAAATCCAAATAAAAGGATAGAGAATTGTTAAACAAAATAAAATGGCATTAACCAAATTCTAATCCTATTTGAATAAAGATAAAATCCCTTTTCGAAATGATTAATTAAAATCATGGGATAATAGAATTTGGAATTTACCCAAGTGGAATAAAAGTTGTTTATTTAACTTAAATGGGATCAAAGAAATCAACCAAATAAATTTATGGAATTAAACCCATAATTATTTTCATTGGAATAAAGACAAATACCCAATTTTAAATGATTAATAAATCATATTAAAAATATTCCAAATAATTCAAAGTGAATTATTTGACGCCCTAATAAATAAATAAAACCTACTGAAAAGTTTTGGAAGGATTTAGAATTCAAATGGATTTTAAAAACATTATTAAATCTTGAATGAATTAATACAAGGGCCTATTTTAAATAATTATTGTACCCTAAAAGGAATAAAAAATTTATTCTAAATATGACTTTAGAATGTATTATTAATTAGTATTACAATCTACTCAAAGTTGGGTTGAAGTTTGAATTCAAATAGATGTTTGAAAAGATTAAATAAAATCAAAACAGATTAATGAAAATAGAAAAAGAAAAACAATCAGTACAAAAAAAAGAATGAATGAAAGAATCCAGCTTAGCTCACTAAGCCCAGCAAGCTCCTCTCTCCCCGAACCGTTTTCTTCTACTCACGAATGAACCCACACAGTGAATGACAACCGGACCCCACCCCACTCTCTCACTCGCTGACGCCAGGCCCCACTGCCACCTCATCGTCGTTCTCACCCGCGCGAAGACCACGCTCTCCTTCCCTGGCCGTTCTGTCGACAGTTTCTTCGATTGATTGCACGGTAATGACGCCATTTAACAGCCCCGCGACCTCGCCCTCTTAAGCGCCTCTTCCCCGTCTCTGATCTCCCTCACTCTCCAGACCCTCCTCGGCCCCAGGCTACCACGAATTGAGCCCACACTCCCTCTGCTCCGACGAGCTCCAACTCCAATTCCGGCCACACCTCGCCGCGCCTCGCCCCCTCGACCACATAAGCGTGTTCCCCAGACCCCTGCGCACCTCCCAGTACTCTCCGCTCACTCGCGCGCGCCTCAGACGCTCGGCAACGACGACGCCCTCTGGCCACCATCCACTGCCTCTACTCCGGCGAGTACCCCAGGTAACATTTGACTACCCCCATAACTCTTGTTGATGCACACATGATCGCCGACCTCGTGCGCAGCTAACGCAGCTATCATCTTGTGTTAGCGCGGTCTAAAACGTCGCCCACGACGACAACCAGAGGAGCGCGACGCGGACAAATACTCCGACGAATGATTCAAGCCAGCTCCGTGCGCCCCTGTCCATCATGCGGCCACCTTGAGCATCACCACGACCCCGCGAACCCGGTGAGCCCCTCCGTTCCTCTTCTCGCTTCCTAGATTCACCGAACCACCGCCACCAGACACGTCGCCGCCGCCAGCGCCGCCCATTCCTGGTCAACCACGCTGCAACTGTTGGATCTTAATTAAACGCATGAGATTAGATTTAACCCGAAGGGGTATGTATCCACCAGAGCCGTGCGATCCCACTTAAATCCAACGGCTGTCCTCTGTCGATCCAAACGAAATGGTATGCGACAGTAGAATCAAGACACGTGGCCCAGAGTTGAATTAAAACAGAAATTATGTTCTATTAGATGTTCAATCTTGTAAATTGCATAACTTTCAATACACACGTCCAAATTTTTCAAATTTTATATAAATGGAATCAGAAAGACAAGTACTTTCCAACCATGCACTCTTTTTAGTAAATTGCTTCTGGAAAAATGGTTGTTTTTGCAGAAACTTGTGTAGGCATATTGTGAATATAAAATTCATTCTAAAATTATTTTTGTGATAAAATCTTTGGCAAATGGATTGTTTTGAACCTACTGACCTTAGAAACCAACTCGTGGATTTGAAAATGTATTTGGTAAAGCTAAACAGTAAATCCTTGATTTAAAGCAATTCTAGTCAAATAAAAATAATGTTTATTTATTAAAAATGCTTTTTGAGGAAACCTTTGGGAAATGTTTTGGTTTAAACTCTCTGACCCTAAACACAAGGTTTTCTGATTTAAAAATATATTTTGAAGAACCCTATAGATGATTACTTTGTTAAAGACATTTTCAACCACATAAAATATTAATTTGGTTTAAAATGGTTTATAAGTAAAATCTTTTGCAAATGATTTTGCCACTTATATAAAATGAACAATAAGTGTTTTAGAATGTTTATAACCCATTAGAAACCACTTTTATAAATAAAACAATCTTTTGCATGCTTGCATGCATTGCTTTGTTTCTATTATTTTATGTGATGTTTGCTTGAATGGTAGATTGAATTCTTGCTTGCTTGATTGAATTGTAGTGATTTGAAGAGTGTGAGTATTGCAAGATCAAGTAGTGAACTTATATGCTCTACCAAAAAGGCAAGTGATGCTTCATACTTTTGTCCCATTATTTTCACTATGCATTAGTGATATTTCTAAGTAGGATTTGCATGGAATTTTTGCTAAGTATAAACTATGCCATGGGAAATCCTAGTAGATGAAACCTTAGTAGAATTTCCTAAGTTAAGATTCCTACTACTATCATGTTTAGCTTAGCTAGTAGAAAACAAGGGTGGATTATATTCATGCTATGGAATATTGCTAAGTCAAGGACTTGTGTTTTTGTTTAATAAAACAACTAAGTGAATGAATCACCTGGGTGGAATGGAAAGAATGGTTTGTGTTGAGTGGCTATGCAAGTCCAATATGCTGGGGAAAACTTGGGCATCACCAAGTCCAGTATACTGGGGAAAACTTGGTATCTCACTTGTGGAATGCCACCAAGGAACAAAGATATTTGAGATGTCAAATGTTGAGAAGCTTCAAGTGCAGCCACTTGGCATTATGGGCTCTGCCTGGATCATATAGGTTGCAATAACTTAGCCAAATGGACAGATGGTGGTAGGGGTATGATAGGTTGGAACGCGTCCATTCTGGTCTAAGGGAAGGCTTCTAAAAGATCTTGTCTTGGTGAAACCAAGTCTTGTGGGGAAAGTGCACCACCTCTGCAGAGTGAAAAATCTAAGTAATTAGCCATGTCCCTGGTAAAGGACAATTTGAGCATCAAGACATGGAAGCTATCAAGAATCTCCTCATCCAAATTTCTAAGTTAAAAACTTGTGGTTGAACAAGGGTTGAAGGATCACCAATTTCTATTGGGAGATGCCTTGGGTGATTTTTGACAAACAAAAACTTAGTGTTTTTCAAAAGATAAGGAAAATCTATTTTGAGCAAAGCAAGCCTAAGCTCCACTTAGCCAAATGCATATAGATGATAGACTCCACTATACTACCATAGTATCACTTGCCAATACAATTCAAATGTATTGACCCTTGTGGCTGTAACTTGGTATGTTGCAGGTTTGTTTGGTATTAGTGAAGTGTGTTGAAATAGGATTACAAGTCTACAACCAACATGTTTGCTTGTGGCACTTTGAAGATGAAGGACCCCATGCAATAGTTATTTCTGCTGCATTGTAATGAGATAGCCAAATGAGCTATGTAAGATGTAATGAATTATTTTATTCCTGGTTATAAAGTTGTATTATGACCTTTGTTTCTTGATATTACATCTTAACTGTGGATGCTAGCTATTGATCCAGGGACTAGCATTATAAACACAGGGATCTATACCTTATTAAAGGTTGGGACCTCTACAGCTTTGCTCTGGTGCTCTATTAAAAGGAGCACCTTAATTTCCAGTAGTTTCCTAGAGGCCCCGCTGCCACGGGCTGGCTGGACAGAAGATGTTGTGCAACTTCTCATTGCGAGCACGTATGACTATATTTGGAGCAAATGCCTAGGATTGCTTAGTACTTGGATGCTTGTTATTATTTATCTGCAATGCCCTAGATCTTGAAGTTACATGTTTAGACTCGTCCATGCAACGCCCGTCCATCCATCCCTATGCCTACCGCACTCGAATTCCACTGTTTACCGTTACTGTTACTATTGCTACTGTTCACTGTTACTGCTGCTATTGCTTTGCTGTTGCTACTACCAAACTATTGCTAATGATAAAATTCTGTGAGGAAGAACTATTTCCAGGTGCAGCTGAACTGATAACTCAGTTGTTAAGGCTTGCAAGTATTCTTTGGCTCCCCTTGTGTCGAATAAATAAATTAGGTAATACTACCCGCGAAGACTGTTATGATCCCCTACACTTGTGGGTCATCAAGACTATTTTCTGGCGCCATTGCCGGGGAGCATAGTTGTATTTGTAAGTTCACTTGGATCTATTATTGTTCACTGCTACTCCTTTCATCATGGGGAAGTCTCGTGATTGAAAGTTCCCTATTTTACCATCCACTACAAGAAGAGGTACAGTCGTAAACACCTTTGCTGCTCTTGATTCACCGTCTGTTATAAGTAAGCTTTGCACACCACCACCACATGCTCATGCTATGCACACTGCTACTACTGCTGAATCTGAAACTGCTTTTGATACTCATGATGTTACTTCTACTGTGCTTTATGCGAGTGGTCCATTAGGTCCTTTTCTAGATGCTACTATGGCTAGTCTAGGTAATACCGAAACTCCTAGTGAATACACTGTTACACCTGTCAGCTCACCTAAGTCTAGTGAGAGTTATGATATTAATGATGGTTACATATAGCTCACTAATGAATTTCTTGAAGAGTGTCGAAATACACATGGTGCTAGTTCTATTAAGAGTCTCCTTGCTAGACATACTATTATACCTAAGAAGTCCTATGATCCTAAGTTTGCCACCTCTCCCATAGATATTAAAGATAAAGATTATGATTTCTCACTTGATTTATCTTATTTAGATACTATTGAGAAAGAACCTTTTTGTGGTACTGAAAACGAGAGTGCTGTGGCTCATATGAATGAGCTTTCTACTATGAGTGCTTTGTTCTCTGATGATTTTAAGATGCACAAGTACTTTGTTGCTAAGATCTTCCCTTTTTCACTAAAAGGAGAAGCTAGTGCTTGGTTTAATAGATTACCTCCTGGTTCCATTGATAGCCCTGATTGCTTCTTTCTTCCATAAATATTTTCCTCCCAGTGCTAGACATGCTGCTTTGTAGAGACTTTTTGATTTTAAACAGGAAGAAGAAGAGAAATTGCCTGAGTCATGGAAAAGATTCTGTTCCTTGATTCATCCATATCCTGGATGTCCATTACCTAAGAATGAGTTGCTTGATATTTATTATAATGGACTAACTGATGATTCTAGGACCTACCTAGATAGCTTTGTTGATTGTGTTTTCAGGAAAAGGACTCCTACAGATGCTGAAGAATTAATAAACAAGATAAGCAAGAATTATGATGATTGGACTTCAACTGAGCTGAATACACCTGAGCCTATTACTCCTGAACCAACTGTTCCTGAACCAGTTCCAACACCAACAACAAAGAAGAGGGGAGTTATTGCATTAAATGATGAAGTGATGAAGGAAGCTAAAAAGTGTCTAAAGGAGAAAGGTATTAGAGCTGAAGTTGTGAAGAATCTACCTCTTATAGAAGAATTATGTAAGCCAATTCCCCACTCATATACTATTGAGGTACACTATATCAAACACTTTGATGAAGGTGATATTCCTTATGGTAAGCCTCCTGATCAATGCTTAGAGGAACTTTACATTTTTATTGTTAAACAAGGTAATTTTAATAAACAAGTTCATAATCATTTATTGGAAAACTCTAGAGCTATCCATGAGTTGAAACATATTGTGGAAAGAACTTCTAATGATATTAAAATTCTTTGTAAACACTTTCAAATGGTTCAAACCCAACTTGGTCAACTTGCTAAGGTACAAAAGGATATGCTAGTTAATGCTTCAGGAGATAAACATGCTTATGGAATTAGAACTAGGAGTGGTGCAGCTACTCAAGATCCTCTATATCCTGAAGGACACCTAAAAGAATAGAGCAGGATTACCGACAAGGTGAGTATAGTGGTAGTCCTCGTAAGAGGAAGAAAAAGAAACATAAGAAAGTTGAGGAACCACTTGAACCTGCTGTAGATCCTAATAGTATATCTGTCTCTGATGCTGAAACTGAGAGTGGTAACAATATTGATGAGTCTCCTGATAAGGAGGAAGTTGAGGAAGAACCTGAGAAACACACTAAGAACACTAGGTACACAAAGGAGGATTTTATTGCTAATAAACATGGTAAAGAGAGAGAACCTTGGGTGCAGAAACCTATGCCTTTTCCAGGTAAGAAACACAAGTCAAAGGAGGAGGAACACTACAACAAGTTTTGTGAGTGGATGAAACCCTTATTCTTGCAAATTCCTTTGACTGATGCTATTAAACTGCCTCCTTATTCAAAGTATATGAAGGATATTGTCTCTAATAAAAGGAATATTCCTAATGAGGAGATTTCTACTTTGCTTGCTAATTACTCGTTCGATGGTAAGGTTCCAAAGAAACTTGGTGATCCAGGTATACCAACTATTCCTTGTTCCATTAAGAATAATTATGTTAGAACTGCTTTCTGTGATTTGGGAGCTAGAGTTAGAGTTATGCCTTTTTCTCTCTATAAGAGACTCCAGCTAGAAAAGTTGATACCAACTGATATTTCTTTGCAAATGGCTGATAAGTCAACTACTATACATATTGGTATATGTGAGGATGTTCCTGTTCAAGTTGCTCATAATTGCATGGTCTTAACTGATTTTGTTGTGCTTGAAATGCCTGAAGATGATAATATGTCTATTATTCTTGGGAGACCTTTTCTTAATACTGTAGGTGCTATCATCAATTGCAATCAAGGAAAAGTAACATTTAATATTAATGACAAAGAGCACACTGTCTATTTCCCCAAGAAGGTTGTCAAGAGCTATTGCCTGAATTCCATTGAAAATATTGAGAGCATGAAGGTTGGAGAAATATATTGTCCCATTCAACAAGAAAATTTTGAAACTATTATGATTGGGACCATTGCTATCAAGTATGAGGTAACATAATCACCTTGTGGAATGCAAAGTTTTGATTCATATAAGATTGTTTTGGTAACAAGACTTGATCAACCTTGTTAAAAAAGGATTTTAATGAACAAAATAATGTTTTCACTATGGTTATACTTGCTCACGTTTATTTTTCTCCTTTCCAATCTTTGCTGTTCGTCGTGCCTAACTTAAAGGCGTTAAAGAATAGTACTTGTTGGGAGATAATCCAAGATTTTACTTGAGTCTTGGAAGTTATTAATTCAGTAATGACCTCTCCTTATCATTTTTGTTTGCTTTTTCTGCCGAGAATGACCTCTAATGAGAGGGAAGTAAGATTTGGGGAGTTGCTGTCCTGAAACAGATTTCTGTACTCCACCATAAATATCCGTGAGGAATCTCTGTAAGTCGGATTGAGCTGAAAATTTACGAATAAATCCCCCAGTATGTTAGATAAGTTTAGTTAGTTCAACACTTTTTGATTTGAGCAACAGAAGGTCTTCGGAAAAATAGGTTTCTACCTGCTGGTCTGTTTTGACAGATTTCTGCCATTATTTGCATTTCCTTCTTATTGATTCCTTTTCTGGTTATATTTGGGAAATTGAGCTTTTTGAAGGAGTTGCTACAGTAGCTTATGTTTTTATTGAAAATTCTTGCTGTTACAAAGCTTTGCCAGAGGTCTAATATCTTTTGAATAAACTAATGTTGCTAATGAAGATTGTGTGAAGTTTTGTATGAAAGAAAAATTTCAGGTGCAGAGAGAGGATGATGTAATGAGATGAAGAATGGACAAAAGCTCAAGATTGGGGGGAGCCACTCCGTGTCACCCCAAGAATTACTCAAGAGGTACAAGTGTCAAAGCTTGGGGGTGCCCAAGGCATCCCCTTCTTCATCAATAAAAATCTCAGGTCTTTCTAGACACTTTGTTTTTATTATTTCACGCATAGTTGTGTTGTTCTTGGAGTGTCTTAGTTTTTGTTTTTGGTTTTCTAATGCTTCGTTTTGTTTTGTGTTGGTTTCCTTCTAAAAAATCAAAACACCAAAAATATTTGTTGTTCTTCTTTGGTTTTGTGAGTTCTTTGCAGGGTTCGGCCATTCTTAGTGGATATTGGTTTTCATGTTAATTATTCAAGTCACACAAGTGAAGGACAATAATGAAGATTAAGAAAACTTGAGGTGTGGTAAGAGGCTGGTAACGAACACTATTTGTTTCATTTTTGTACATATACTCATCATTGTGAGCATGCTTAGCCTGTTTGTGTAAGGTGTATGTTATTATGGATGCTTAGTAGTTCTTGCTTATCTATGATTAGCTCCAGCTTAATAATAGTTTGGAGCATGTCATATGAATGTTTGCTTGCATTGTTTTATTCATACTTTGGTATGACATTGTGGTATCCTCCTCTCACTGTTCATGTGAATCGACTTGGCACATGCTCGCGCATGCATATGACTAATCATTAGTCAGTAAGTCTCGATGATTTATTTTGCCTCAGAGTTCTTGTATCACTTTCATGCCATATTTAGTCCTGTTTTGTTGCAAGCATGATTATAACAGTTATTGCTCTCTCGTTTGTCGCTCCCTCTCTATTGCTAGCCTTCACTTGCACTGAGTATGTGCTCTACCCGTGCTTCCAACTCCCCAAAACCAATATTGCCAGCTGTGTCCACCATACCTACCTAGTAGCATCATTTGCTACTTCAGTGCATATTATATATGCCGTGTTTTCTTCCAAAATAAAATGTTTGTCTGTTTTGAGAAAGTTAGTTAGTAAATCTCTCACGAACTTGATGGCACACTTTATTCCTTGCGCTTAATAATATTGAACCATTGTGACTAGTCAATGAAAGTTATATGCTTGCTTATTATATGTTGGGAGTCAGCAGAACCGTCCTGTCACGGGAAACGCTTTTAACACTTTTTTTGGATATCTCATCTAGTTGATTCCTTGCTCTTTTGTTTATGGATGTCGACGATATGAAATAAAAGGGGAAGTTGTTAGTTCATGGAGTTTATACATTGTGTTAGAGAAATGCCTGGGCCGCTAGCCTAAGCTATGCCTAATCATGGTGGAAACTTGCAACATCACTATAATGAGAATCTATGAAGCTTCCTCAATAAAAAGCTATGCATATGGTAAATAAAAAGATTGCTGAGATGCTCATTTTCTGCTTGCCTTGTAATTTTGGTTATGGGAAAACTCATGTACCATGTGCAAGGGGTACCCCGTTGGCGGTTCTCGATGATATGCATGTATTTACAATGACAAGAACTGTCAGGTGACCAAAGATGAGTAGCATGCGGAGCGACCCTCGTACTCAAGGGACTTGGGATTTCCAGTCTATGGTCTGTCAAGCATATGATTCAGAGTGGACCTCACTTTCACCTTAACCACATGAAGATGCCTATGATAGGGGCAATGAGAGCTCAAAGCTAACGAGTACCTTCCTTTCAGCATTCGGAAATCTTTCAAACCTTCACAAAACCGTTTTCACAACTTTGTTGAGTCACCACTTATTCTGTGAGCACCTTCTTGAGAGCATAGTTGTAATTCTTGTGTTTGTTCCAAAACTTGGTTAATTATGTCATGACTTTGATGCTTTTATCTCTGATATCTTTACTTCTAGTCTTCGTATGAACTTCAGAGGTGCCTTGGCACTTATATTGTGCTCTTCAAACAAAGGCAAGCGAGATACCACTCTATCATACCTTATTATGAGCATTGCAATGTTGCTTATGTTTATGTTTCATGCTACTTATTATTATTGAGTTGGTTCCTCTTCATAGCTTGCAATGACCATTGAGTAGACTTAGTTGCATACTCCTTATTAGGAATTGTCTAGGCATCTACTCCTGTTCTGAGAATATATACATCATATGAAGCAAAGTGTTTATGAAAGTTCTTTTATCGCACTCGGTTTTCAACTGAATTGCTTGAGGACAAGCAATAAGTTAAGCTTGGGGGGAGTTGATACGTCCAAAACGTATCTACTTTCTCGAACACTTTGCTATTGTTTTTCCTCTATACTTGTGTGATTTGGATACAACTAACACGGCTGCCGCTGTTTTCAGCAGAATTACCTTGGTGTCTTTTTTTTGTGCAGAAATGAACTATCAGGAAAATCCCGGAAAATATGCCAAAAAATATATTTCACCAGAAGATCCACGAAGCCAGAAGGGGAGACAGAGTGGAGGCCTAGGGGGCCCAGACCCACCCTAGGTGTGGGCCCACTGACCCCGCGCCTGGGGGAGGTTTGGTCGCCCCAGGCAGCTACTCGGCCTCCCTCCGCGCCTATAAGTTGCCTTCTGACCTAAAAACAGAGGGGGGTTCGATAGTTTTCCAGAAAGAGTTTCGCTCCGTCGCCGCCACCAGAAACCAAGATTCGGATCCAGAAACTCCGTTTTGGCACCCTGCTGGGACTGGGAATTTGGAGAGGATCATTGCCATCGTTATCACCAACGCATCTCCATCAACCACCGATGTTTCCCTCATCCATGAGTAAGTAATCCCCTACTGTAGGCTTGGCTATGGTAGGGATTGGATGAGTTCTGTCATGTAATCGAATAAGATCTGTTAGGGGCATAGTGCCTAGTATCTCTATTACTGCTATTTGACTTTGTTGCAACTTGTTGTGCTTAATGCTTGTCACTAGGGCCCGAGTGCCATGATCTCAGATCTGAACTTATTATTGAATCATTATCATAGTATTGTTTATGATCTTATCTGCAAGTTGTGTACACATATCATTGTCCGGATCCAAAGGCCCCAAAGTGACAATAATTGGGACAACCGGAGGGGATGGCCGTGGTGTGAGGATCACATGTCTTCACGGAGTTTTAATGCTTTGCTCTGGTGCTCTATTAAAAGGAGCACCTTAATTGCCAGTAGTTCCCTAGAGGCCCCGCTACCACAGGCTGGCTGGACAGAAGATGTTGTGCAAGTTCTCATTGCGAGCACGTATGACTATGTTTGGAGCACATGCCTAGGATTGTTTAGTAATTGGATGCTTGTTATTATTTATCTGCAATGCCCTAGATCTTGAAGCTACATGTTTAGACTCGTCCATGCAATGCCCGTCCATCCATCCCTATGCCTACCGCACTCGAATTCCACTGTTTACCGTTACTATTATTATTGCTACTGTTCACTATTGTTGTTACTGATGCTGTTGCTTTGCTGTTGCTACTACCAAACTGTTGCTAGTGATAAACTTCTGTGAGCAAAAACTATTTCCAGGTGCAGCTGAAGTGACAACTCAGTTGTTAAGGCTTGCAAGTATTCTTTGGCTCCCCTTGTGTCAAATCAATAAATTGGGTAATACTACCCGCGAAGACTATTGCGATCCCCTACACTTGTGGGTCATCAAATCCTTTAAGAATTTCATCACGGTGAAGATTCCAACTTAGTGATGCTTACTTCAACCATTGAAGTTTGCATGCCCTTTTAGCTTCCTTTGAATTTAACAAAACTCTTTGGACCATGTCTTTTACACGTCCTATGTAACCATTCTATTAGAAGAACTTTGTTTTGTTTATTCATCTACCATATACCCAAATTATATGTAGTGGTTGCTACATTAATCCGTCCAGACTAAATATCGCTATGAAAGATCAAATCTTGTCATAGTCAACTCCTTGAACATTGTCGTAAAAAATTTACCGACATATCGACTATTTCATAGATATGAAACATCCATGTCTATTTCATTATAGATCTAAATACGACTGATAGGTTTTTACACCTTTACAAAGGGTCTTCCAAGTTCAAAAAACTTGATTTCTCGTGTATGGAACTATCACGGATTTTATGGCTTCAAGCCATTTGACGGAGTCAGGGCCCATCATCGCTTCTTTGCATGTAGTTGGTTCATCATTGTCAAACAACAGTGATTTACTCCAAATCTCAGCATTTGATTGTTTATCCGACCTACTTGGTCCAATAGGAACTTAGATCTCCTTGACCACAACCTTTGAGGCACATAAACTATGATCATTATGGCTGCCTTTAGAACGATTTCTGGCGCTGCGCAACTCAGCACATATAGCTAAGGTTCGTTAACCTTATCAAAGTTCTTGTCCTCCCACTTAACTTTTTGTGAAAAATTTCTTTTTCAAGAAACTTCACGTTTCGAGCGACAAACCCTTTTGTCCTCAGTGTTATGGAGGAATACCAATTGTTATTCAAAATAACCTACAAAGACATGCTCATCTGACTTTGGTTGTAAACACCTTACTTATGCTTAGCATACCAAAAATTAAGAAAGGACAACTTGGGTTTTACCCCAAACCATAACTTACATGGTGTCATTTCAACGGATCAAGATGGAGCTCTTTTAAGTGTAAAAGCGATAGTCTCTAAAGATTTAATATTTTAAAACATAATGGCAGTTTTATAAATAACACCTTTGATCCAACCATGTCAAACAAGGTTTCATTACAAATCTCAAACACTCCATATTCCTATGGTGTTTCGGGAGATGTAAATCTTGGTGTTTTGCTACACTTGCAACTCAAATAAATCCCTTTATGATAAAATCATAAATCATTTATTTTCTTGTTACACTTGCAACTCAAATAAATCCCTTTATGATAAAATCATAAATCATGTATTTTCTTGTTACAATGATTTTCCACTTCATCTTGAAAGTCTTTGAACATTTTCAAATATTTCATACTTCTTTCTCATTAAGTGAATATTCACTCAAATTTCCGGAGCAAGCATATGAAGTTTAAATCCATCGCTTACGACTACACATAATGAATTAGATACATCGATATGTATAAATTCCAATCATTTAGTCGATCGTACTTCTTTGGCCTTTTGAACAAAGTTTTAATTATCCAGAGGAAAGTCTCACAAGCTTCACTTGATCAAATCAAAGACTCCAAAAATCCATAAAAATGGAGTTTCTTCATGTTTTATTTCCAATATAATTTAAACGGCGATGTCACTTCGTAAGTGATCTTCCAATCATTTGTCTTGCGACATTTTAGCATTAGTTTTATGGATGTGATTTCTCCAACTAGATTTGTAAATCATCCAACTTATATGGAATACGGTAATTATTTGAACAATATCTGTTCTCATAATACCTGATTTAAATAACTATTATTGAAACAAATCTTGAAGGGAAACTTTGATGTCAACAAGAAATACAAACAACGGCTTGTTTGTTTTTGATAATCATCGTCACATATTCTCTTGCTAGTTACTTAGGCCATTGTAGTTCATGAATTGCGTCGTTCTATATGAAATTTCATACCAACCAATTCGGTATCCAATACCCAAGAACCACATTGTTTAACAAGGAAAGAATACAACCATAACATGTATATCATCTATATATCTAAACTGGATATTTCCAGTCTTTTCTTTTCTTCCAAATATATTTTATAGATTCTCTTTCAGCATTTCCTTTTCCTTTTTAAAATAATCTAGCAACATCAATAGTGGCGCCATATACATGACACATATTACAAAGCATGTATATTCAAATACTAATACCTTTGGACTTGCACTTTGAAGTAGATCACCATCATCAAATGATCGGCATTCTTTCAAAAACCATTATTTAGTAATATTTTAGTGTAGTAAACAGTTTACATACATCTTCTATTCATCCTTATCATGACGACTTTCATGAGCAAGCTAATGTAGCTTATAAAGGCGAATCTTGAGTATAACATTACTTTCCAAAACCCTTTTGGATGATTAGGATGTCTAGCATCTCCAACCTTTGCAAATTCTCATCCAATATGAGAACATATATTATACTCTATCATATTGCAACCAAAACATTGTTTCAGATATTGTTATATCTGCCACACATAATGGTTTCTGAAACAATTCTTTCATCTCCTAGATAATCTCGATATTTAAATCAAGAATCATGGAGGCAAACATGATACTTTAGATACTAACACTGGAATTGTCACTCTCGATTTAATACTAATTATTAAACTTCACGGAGTAAACAGAGTTTGCTGAAACTTTGCAATGGGACTTTAAACTTTAGATTGACACTCAACACAATATGATACCAGTTCATAAAGTAAATATCTAGAATTCTATAGTTCTATTATCTCAATTACAACTAAGCATAAGGTGGTGAACGAATGCCAATGACTACAACAAAATATGCAAATGCAAATTCACTTTATTTAATTTATGATAAATTGAGTTCTACTAATCCACTAAAAAACGACATCCCTCGTGTCTTTTTGGTGATTACATGAACCAAATCCACTATACCAAGTCCGATCATCACGTGTGTCGGTGTAGCTTCAAAGGTGAGCATCCATATGGTCATCATATCAAACATATGACTCATGCTTAACCTTTCGGTCCGTGTTCCGAGGCCATGTCTACACATGCTAGGCTCACCAAGTAAGAGCCTTAGTATTCGCGTGTGTAAAGCTGTCTTACACCTTAGATATGCTCGTGGATTCAAGTACACCCGATCATCACGTGATGTCTTGAAGCGACGAAACATTGTCGGTGCATAATTAAGGAAGAACACATTTTTATCTTGATATCTAAATGAGGGATCATCTTATTATGTTAATAAAACGCCAAACAAGCAATATAAGATGCAACAAACATCACATGTGAAAAAGTGAAATGATATGGTTCTTGCACTTGATCTCCATCACGTGCATCGTTGTTTGATCTTCATCATTCCTCTAGGTGTAAGGCCAAGGTATATGGAACTTATATGTTATGTGTGTTGTAAGAGTATCGACTTATACTTTTACTTACAACATCACCATATCATGACACTAGCCCAGCAACAATCTAAACTAGACGCTTCTAATTTATCCATTGCAAGTTTTACGTGGCTTGGGGCTTTCGAAGAAAGAACCGTTCTTACCTACGAACATGAACCACAACGAGGATAACCAAATTATTGACAACTTGTTGCAAATTAGATATGGACTTTAGTAGGACAGACAGACACCCTCTAGCCACTTATGCAGAACTAGTTGCATGTCAAGCGTGGAACAGGTCTCATGTGCGAGGACATGTAAAGTTTGTCTGGGCCGCCTCATCCCACTATGCCACCAATATCCAAAATACAACTAAGAAGCAATAACATGATCATCATTGCCCACATACTCATATGTGTACTACTCGTGCAAAGCATCTACGCATAGATTCGGCTGTGATACCACTATAGGGTTTGCAGCATAGAAAACTAAATTTTTCCTACGATGGGAACAACTATGTAACAAGATCTATCTACTAGATACAAGCAACGGGTGGATATACATCCATAGAATACATAAATAGTGTTAACGAGGTTGTACTTAAGATAGTAGCCGAACGCTTGCCGATCTCAAGATAGTGATGAAGTCCATCTGGTCCAGCCGGTCCAGCACCATCAAGTCCAGCACCGCAAAGTAGTGGTCCATCCATGATCGCACACATGTCTGGGTACCCCAAAAACCTCTGTGCCCTCGGTCCAGCGAATCAGTGGAAGCAACAACTCCTTCCAGAAAAAGCCATCGGGAACATGTATCTCGCTGATTCGAGACCATGGGGAAATTCTAAAAGGGGGAGAGAGATCCTTCATGAGGAGGTGTGCTTTGAGAGGAGGAGAGGGAGGCCTTTTATTGGGAGAGATGGAGCACCCAAGGGGCATGGATCCCAGCCCATGGTGGCGGCCCCCATCTCTTCCACATTCATGTGGGTGGAGCTCCCACTCAAAATGAAAAGCCTCCACTCACATAAACATGCCTCCACTCAAAAATCCACTCACATGCATTAAATTTCCACCAAATTTAATGCAAGTTCTCATTTAAATAAAACTCTTCTATTTATTTATTCCGAATTTTGTTAATTACTCTAACTAAAAAAAATTCACATAAAACCCCTTATAACATTTCAATTTCACATGTAGAACCAGTTTCATCAATTTCAACCAAAACAGTTTCGGTGTCTAGTGAAATAAATTCCTGCGCTTTCCTTTTTCTTTCTCTAGCATATTATTTGCTCCAAATGGTGTCGGTATCCCTTAAGTGTGTCACCCTACGGTTCGCGAATAATGTAGACATGATCGATACCCCTCTCTGATCAATAATCATCAGCGGGACCTGGAGATCCGTATTGACTCCCACATATTCAACGATGACTTCTGTGATCGTGTGAACCTTATAAGCATGTAAATTAATACCTTTGTCTCGCGATATATTACATGTCCGAGATTCGATCATCGGTATCTCCATACCTAGTTTGATATCGTTACTGACAGGTACTCTTTTATCATTCCCGTGATATAACATTCTTGTGATCAAATCACTTGCTAGCAAGCTAACTAATGTGATATCACCGAGAGGGCCCAGAGTATATCTCTCCGTCATCAGGATGGACAAATTCCACTCTTGATCCATGAGCCTCAACATAACACCTTCGTAGGACTGAACCCATCTTTATAGTCACCCTGTTATGTTGTGACGTTTGATGTTATCAAGATACTCTTCCGGTGTTAGTGATTGACATGATCTCATGGTATAAGGACTAAGATTACTTTGTATGATGTTATAGCAATATAAACACAATGACCTTGATCGTAATGCTATACTTCGGATGAATGTTCATCACATTATTCCAATAATGTTGTGACCTCGTTATTAACAACATCCAATGTTCATGATCACGAAACCTTTGATCATCTTGTTAATCAACGAGCTAGTTTATAAGAGAGGCATAACTAGGAACTTTCTATTTGTTTATTAAACACACTTTTATTAACGTGTCCATATTAATACAATTATAGCATGCAAAATAAACATTTATCATAAATAAGTAATATGATAATAACCACTTTATTATTGCCTCTCGGGCATATTCCCTTCATAAAGAAGGAGTAGATGGTATTATGCGAAGATGTATTCCAGAATTTGAACAAGAGATATTGAGAAAATTTCATGTCAGTGCTTATGGAGGACATCATGCTGGTGATAGGATGTGACACCCCGGTTCTCAAAAGACCGTGGCCTTTATGTGACATGCCAATCCCTGGATCGGTTCATTGGCCCACAATAGAGTAAGATAGATAACATAGCAAAATATCCGTGTATCATGATCTACAAAGATCCAGAGTACCATTATTACAATAAAAGCTTAGCTCAATGCTAGCTCAAATTATTCAGGTAGCAACACAAATAATATAAATCCTCCATTCTTCAAATTGCCCACAAGTGAACAAGTGCCGAGTGGAGTACCGTGGCCTATAACGATCAATTAGAATCGGAATAACCTGCAGCATAAAACACAACAGCCCCGAAGGGTCAATACATGGAATGTATGGCAAGTAGAGCTAGTAAAAGAGACAATAGTACTAACATCTACATGCATATTTGGCAAGTGGAGCTGTGTCTGGCTTGCATTTGCAAATACATTTGTCCTACTTTCATAAACAGTTTTTTATTTTCTTTGAAAAGATCCCAATTAAGTTAACCCAACAATATTAAAACAATTATGAAATTGGAATGAGCGAGAAACATGTCATGGAATCAATATCTAGCAACTCAGTTGTCCATAACCGGGGACACGGCTAATCGATTAGATTATACACCCTGTAGAGGTTTGTACACTTTACCCATGTGACTTGGCCAGCCCAGCTCGTACCATCACTCTCATTTTGAGTGATGATAGGGAGAATACCAAGAAGAGATTGTTCGGGAAGTAGCTCCTCAATCCCGACGCGCACCGGTCCAACCTACCAAAATTCTACATCTCTGGATACGCGGGTTCGAGTCACCACAACCTACTAAATCCAACCAACCGCCCATTCCATTATTCGCACATGGTTGTACACGTAAGCTACACAATAAAGAAGCCAATCATTCTCTCTTGATACCTGGGTGCCTTTCCGCAATAAACCACCAAAAATTATCAATCCCATCACACCCAGATGATTCATTGATTAATTTGTTTTAGTTTTCGTAAACCAATACTTTGAGAAAACAAGTATCAATGATGTAACCCAGCCCTCGTTCAACATAGCATGGCTAAGCACATCTACAATGGTGGTTCATCTACAAGGAAAGCCCTACCACAATAATAGGACATAGCATAGCGATAGTATCATCCTACACATGCATCTACAAAATACACGACAATGTAATAAAAATAGTAGGACGATATTCATGAACAAAGTAGCATCTACTTGCCTTGGTTGTAGCGGTCGGAGGAACAATCCACACACGAGCAAGGGTTGCACTCCACACAATCTACACGACACAATTGCATTCATAAACAAACAATTCACAAACATATGCAACAAAGATGATGCATGAATGCAAGAACGGCAAGTGAATTGGTGCTACAGCTGCACCACATAATACTAATACATATTACTACCGAATACATGCATGGAAAATAGATTTGGCGCAAGGGAAACTATTAACCAAAAGTAGTGATCACTACTAGAGCTAGAACTTAAATAATTCACTACCGGTAGTAAACTGTTCGTAAAATCCTGGAAAAATTCTACCGCATAGGAATCGCTGATAAGAAACAGTACCAATTGGAATTACTCAAAAAGGAGTTATAAAACATCCCGAGTAATTAAAACACTTCAGAAATCCATTAGACAAATACCGCAGAATTTTTTACTGTAAGCCTATCTTTTTATTTCATGATGAGATTCTCCTCGTTCATACGAGTTCAGGGACATATCACACGCGATTTTTGGAGCTACGAAACTTTTACTACGAATTTATTACTCTGAAAAGGCCATTAACTCATTTGATTAAACTGTACTAAACCTGACGGTAAAAGTCTGAACCAAAGGTACAGCGAGATTCTACACGACTCACTGAACTCGTGCATATTTTATTTGCAATTTTTGGCCAAGCGGTTGAATTTCTACGCAATTTACAAGATTCTACCGAAATCTGCCAACTAATAGGATTAACGAAATTGACCCAGTCAACTGTGTCTGATGACTGGGCGCTGACTGGGCGTCTGACCAGTCAACGTCTGGGGCGTCTGACTAGTCAACGTCTGGAGTGCTGACCAGTCAACGAACGATCTAAACCGCTGATCTGAGATCTGACGGTGGCTGCTGTCTTACCGGAATCGGATGGCGAATCGAACTCCGGCGAACTCCGGACGGCGGCGACGATCGGTTTTGGCGTCGTGGTTCTACCTGCACGTACACACACGGTCAACTACGGCTCCCGGAACAATAAACGCGCGCGCGTACGCGGCGATCTGCAGGGCGCAGATGGCGGCGGTGGATGGAGACGCGGAGCACGGGAACGGAAAGAGGAGATCGAGGCGAAACCGGCAACAGACGCGGCGATGGCCGGCGGCGGAGGGGTGGCCGGCGGCGGCGAGGAGAAGCGGCGGCGGCGGCGGGCTGCGTGCGTGCGCGCCAGGGAGGAGTTGGCGGCGGCGGTTTGGGTTGCGTGCACGGGAACCGAGGCCAGGGGTGGGGCCCTCCTTTTATTTGGTCCTTCACGTGAGAAAAGAAAAAAAAGAAAAAAAAAACTGAAACAGAATCGGTCCGCGGTTGGACTACAACTCGGAAATCGGTCCGGATTTTCGGACCGTTTTCCGGCGGTTTACTAAAACGTCCGAGTCTTTTGCATACGAACTCCGATTGGAGCGATTCTCGCGCCTACGGGTTCGTATCGTCGAGGGGAACAACCTTCAGTCGAAGTTTGTGCGAAAACTCGAATCTACAGAGGTGGTTGTCGCAAGTCCCTCCAAAGCTCCCCGCAGGAAACTCGGGTCGAAACAAAAAAGGGTTTTGACGATGGCGCTTCGCCGAACCTTTCTACTCGACGGTTTTGCATGGAAAGATATGATGCAATGCTATGAATGATATGCAAGACCAAATCTAAAATTTGGGATGTGACAAGACTAACCCCCTTAAGATGAATCTCGTCCTCGAGATTCGGCGCGGCTAGCAAATAGGTGTGGGTAGTCCTCTCGGATGTCATCTTCACGCTCCCAAGTGGCTTCCTCTTCGGTGTGGTGGCTCCACTGTACCTTGCAAAACTTGATTGTCTTGGTACGGGTAATCCTCTCTGCTGTCTCCAGAATCTTGACCGGTTTCTCCTCATAGGTCAAATCATTCTCCAGCTGAACCTCCTCTAGCGGTACAGTGTCTCTCAATGGTGTATCCACCATCTCCGGATGACACTTCTTCAACTGGGACACGTGGAACACGTTGTGAACAGCAGACAGAGCTTCTGGCAACTCCAACTGATAAGCAACTTCTCCTTTGCGTGCTAAGACCCTGTACGGTCCAATAAATCGAGGTGCCAGCTTACCCTTAATTCCAAATCTCTTGATTCCACGAAGCGGCGATACTCTAAGGTATGCTCTATCACCTATCTCATACACCACTTCCTTGCGCTTGGCGTCAGCGTAGCTCTTCTGCCTTGATTGCGCTACCTTCAGCCTGTCCCTAATCAAGGCGACCTTCTCCTCAGCGTCCTTGATCAAATCAGGCCCAAACAACTGACGTTCTCCTACTCCATCCCATAGCAATGGTGTTCGGCACCGTTTCCCATACAGTACGTCGAACGGTGACGTCTTGATCCTGGTTTGATAGCTGTTGTTGTAGGAAAACTCGGCATACGGCAAATTCTCATCCCAACTAGAACCATGAGCCAAGGCGCAAGCTCTTAGCATGTCCTCCAAATTCTGATTCACCCTCTCGGTCTGTCCATCAGTCTGTGGGTGAAACGCTGTGCTAAGCTCCAATCTAGTACCAAGTGTCTCGTGCAGTTGGCGCCAGAAGTGTGAGGTAAATTGGGTGCCTCTGTCAGATACGATACTCTTGGGAACTCCATGTAGGCACACAATCCTGTCCATGTAAATCTTGGCCAATTTTGCACTCGTATAGGTCGTCTTTACCGGTATAAAGTGGGCTACCTTGGTCAAATGGTCGACCACTACCCAAATAGAGTCATATCCTGACCTGGTCCTGGGTAATCCTGTGATAAAGTCCATTCCCACTCTATCCTATTTCCAATCTGGCACGGGCAAAGGCTGTAGCAGTCCTGCTAGTTTCTGGTGTTCCGCCTTCACTCGGCTACATACATCACATAGGGCGATATGTTCTGCGATGTCTCCCTTCATGTTGTTCCACCAGAATCTGTCCTTTAGGTCCATATACATCTTCGTATTGCCCGGATGTATGGAATACGGCGAGTCATGAGCTTCCTGCATAATCAACTTCCTTAACTCCGGTTCGTTGGGCACACACAAACGATCTCCATACCACAAGGTACCTTGCTCATCCTCGCGGAATTCCCTTGCTCGACCTTCCTTCATCTTTTCCTTAACTTCTTCTATCTCTTTGTCTCCCACTTGAGCCTTCTTGATTCTGTCTTGAAGCGTTGGTTGGACTTCCATTGTTGCTAAGTATCCTTCAGATACTACTTCCAGTCTAAGGTCCTTGAATTGCTTGCACAAGTCCTCTGGCAATTCGCCAACTGTCAATCCATTGGCATAAACCTTCCGACTCAGAGCATCGGCTACTACATTGGCCTTTCCTGGGTGGTATTGCAGATTCATATCATAATCCTTGATAAGCTCCAACCATCTCCTTTGTCTCATATTCAGTTCCTTCTGTGTAAATATGTATTTCAGGCTCTTGTGGTCGGTGTACACATCACAGTGTTTTCCCATTAAGTAATGCCTCCATACTTTGAGCGCATGAACCACTGACGCTAACTCCAAGTCGTGTGTGGGGTAATTCCGCTCATGGTGCTTTAGTTGTCGCGAGGCATATGACACTACTCTCCCATCTTGCATCAGCACACTCCCAAGTCCCTGTCGAGAAGCATCACAGTACACTTGGAAATCCTTCTAAAGATCAGGTAAACACAGAACAGGTGCGGTCACTAGTCGACGCTTCAGTTCCTGAAAGCTGGCTTCACATACGTCTGACCATTCAAACTTCCTCTCCTTCTTCAGAAGTTCGGTCATCGGCTTAGCAATCTTGGAAAAGTTTTCAATGAACCTCCTGTAATATCCAGCAAGTCCCAAAAAGCTTCGAATCTCTCCCGCATTCTTGGGTGCTTCCCACTCGGTTACTGCAGTCACTTTGTTTGGATCAACAGCAATTCCTTCCCCTGACACTACGTGTCCAAGAAATCCAACAGTGTTAAGCCAGAATTCACACTTGCTGAATTTGGCATACAGCTGGTGTTCCCTCAGCTTCTCCATAATCAGTCGCAGATGCTTCTCATGCTCAGCATCATCCTTGGAATATATCAGTATGTCGTCGATAAACACCACCACGAACTTGTCCAAGTACTCCATAAATACCTTGTTCATCATGGTCATGAAGTACGCCGGGGCATTCGTTAGTCCAAAAGACATAACTATATACTCATATAAACCATACCTAGTGGTGAAGGCGGTTTTTGGTACGTCCTCCTCTCGGATCTTCAATTGGAAGTAGCCTGATCGCAGATCAATCTTGCTGAACACCTTTGATCCTTCCAGTTGATCAAACAGATCATTTATGTTTGGTAGAGGGTACTTGTTCTTGATGGTTACTTCATTCAGCGAGCGATAGTCCACCACTAATCTCTTGCTGCTGTCTTTCTTCTCCACAAACAGAACAGGTGCACCCCATGACGACGAACTAGGCTGAATGAATCCCTTTTCCAGCTGCTCCTTCAACTGCTTCTTCAATTCCTTCAGCTCATCCACATCCATCTTATATTGTTTCTTTGCAATAGGTCCTGTTCCCGGCATCAGGTCGATAAGAAACTCTACATCCTTGTCAGGTGGCATCCCTGGCAGCTCCTCCGGAAACACGTCGGGGTAATCTCTAATCACTGGCACAGTATCCATGCTAACCCCCTTAAGAGAATTCAACTTACACCTTCCTGGTCGTGCGGCTGACTTGAATCTAATCCTCTTACCATCCGGGGTTTTGAGTGAAACAGCTCGCTGTGCACAATCTATGTGTCCCCCATGCATAGACATCCAATCCATACCGAGAATGACATCTAATCCCTGTGAATCCAACACTACTAGATGTGCGATGAAGTTGTGTGTTCCAATCCTCACAGTTAAATCGCGGCATCCCGCACTAGCTATCATATCTCCTCCAGGTGAACTCACTCTAAAAGACCTCTTCATAGACTCAGTAGGTAACTTATACTTGTCCACAAATGCCCTTGATATGAATGAATGCGATGCACCAGTATCGAAAAGTATAATTGCAGGGTAAGTGTTGATTGGGAACTTACCAATCACAAGGTCAGGCTCATCTGGAATCTCCTCCACATTCATGTGGTTCACTGTGGCCTTCTCGTTGTTGGTTGGCTTCAGTCCTTTCCTCTCCGGACAGTTGTCAGCATAGTGTCCCTTCTGCTTACACTTGAAGCATGTCACCTCACTCAGATCCTTCTTCACAAAGCTGCGATCACGGTTGCGGTCATGTCCACCGTGTCCTCTAGAGTGGTGAGAATGTCCTCCCTTGTGGCTGTGGTGGGTGCTCCTATGGTTGTCATGACGATGCCCATCGCCTCCATGGTGGTGGCGGTCATGGCTCCCATGGTGACCATGGTCACTCCCTCCATGCTTGGAGTATCCATCGTATGAAGTGCGAGACTTGTGGTGTGAACCAGAGTGGTGATTGTTGTTCTTTCTCTTGCGGCTTTCCACCTGCTTGTGCTTCCCTTCCAAGATCCTGGCCTTGTCCATAAGCTCCTGGAAAGTGGCGCAATAAACCACAAGTAGCTGTACTGAAAGCTCATCACTGAGGCCATCCAGGAATCTCTCCCTCCTTTTGGCATCAGTGTCAACATCCTCAGGTGCATAACGGGACAAGTTGTTGAACTCCTCAATGTACTCGGCCACGGTGCGATTGGTTTGGCGCAAGTTGCAGAACTCCTTCCTCTTCAGGCTTAGAACTCCTGAAGACACATGGTTGGTCTTGAAACCTTCTTCAAACATAGCCCAAGTCACTGTATCCAGCGGGTGGGTGATCTGAAAAGTGTCCCACCAAGAAGCGGCTGGTCCCTCCAGTAAGTGAGCGGCGAACCTCACCTTCTCAGCATCAGTGCATCCAACAGTTACTAGATCCTTGTTGACTGAACGCAACCAGTCGAGAGCAACCATTGGTTCCATTGCAGTAGAGAACTTAGCTGGCCTTAGCCTCAGAAATCTGGTGAGAGCGTCTCCCTGAGGCTGATTGTTTCCATTGTTGTTGTTTTGGTTTGCCATGAACTGAGTCATCACTTGGGTCAGCTGTGCCTGAGCGGCCATGAGCTGCTCTAACTCAGTGGGTTGACGGCGCGGAGGCATCTGCGGTTCAGCACAGGTAAGTTTAGAAAGAATCGACTACGGCAATAGGATTCTACCCATGCATATGATCAAACAACAACAAGCAATAGCAGACAATCACAAGCAAGCAGCACATCATCAAACAAGCGGTCCAGCAACATCTCAGGGGTTATCCTAGCAGTATATACCTACTGAAATAGTTTTACAAGAGTTGGAAATGGTTAACCAAACAGTTGATTAACTAAACATCAAAAACAGCAATCTGCCAGAACAGTCCAGCAGCTTTCACGAATTTTTCCGCCTGACTTAAACTCGTCAGAAAAATACGCTGATTTTTGCACATACAGTACAGAGAGTTTCGCATCAGCCCAATTGTTTTCAGATTTTTCCCAGTTACCAGAAAAATATGAAAAATCGCGTAGTACTGCTGTATCAGCAGAAAAACTACAGCGAGAAAAACACAGATAGTAACCAAATTGCCATAACTCTTTTATAAAATTTGCACAAATAAATCCTGGGATATTGGAGTACACAAATAAGCAACTAAACACTCTTAAACTAACACGAACTAAGATTCACAACGATCGAGACTAATCCTAACGAATTCGCCTAACATGGACTAATTGGTGGACTTCTATCTACTTCTTGAAGAGGTTGCGGTAGGTCCTTGCTGTCATGCGTTGGCGCTTCGGCTCGCGGTACAGCCATGGCGGCGGAGTGTACACTTCTCCTGAATCATCACTTGAGATCTCAAACTCCACCTCTTCTGGATCCTCCTCTTCTGTTTCACTCTCAGCTGCAACTGCAACAGCTTCATCTCCTCCACCATCATCGTCTCCATCATCATCATCCTCGTCCTCCTCATCATCATCGTCTCCACTGTCATCATCATCCCCATTGTTGCCATCTTCTCCATTGTCATCATCAGAGGGTGGATTCAGCTGTGCCTGGAGAGCGGCAATCTGGGCTGTCATAGCTTCAATAGTTTGATCCCTTTCCTGGACGGTCCCTTGCAATTGCTGTATGTTCTGGGTGTTCTCCTGTACAGTACCATGAAGATGTGCTATGGTTGCATCTCTGGCTATCAGGGCATTCTCCAGAACTCCCACAGCTTCATGCAAAGTGTCAATCTCCTGTCCTTGGACCACCATACCATTGTTGGTAAAATCTGCAATCTCCTTTATCATCCTCACCTTCTCTGCTAGAGCTCCATTCTCCCTTTCCATGTCCTCTATGTGCCTCCGACGGGGCGGCATGTTGTTCCTGTCGCCCGGGGTAACCACAATGTTCCCATCTTCATCACGCCTCCCATAGTCACGATAGGGTGAATCTGCTGGCAGTAGGTGTCGGACATGATGGCACTGGCGAGACAGGGCTTCATGTATGGCCAAGTTGATTCCAAGTATCCAGTTGCAATATGTCTTGGTGTAGATCAAGTGCGTGGGGTTTGGCAAGGCGGCATCTCTGAATATGAAGGTAGTGATCTCCCATGCATCCTCTCCATATCCATAGGTGTACAGTCTTCTTGCCTTGAACATGGGCAGTGGCAATCCCAATGACTGCGAGAGCTGAGCTAACTGCCTTGCAAAGGGCCTTGGTGACTCCATGGTGGCATACTCAGTCCTGAGTTCTCCCATCTATCAAGTAAAAGAGGAAAGTGTGAGAATAGCATATGGTAAGAATTTACGAGGGTGAAAGGCATAAGATGAAAGACAGAGTTAATATAGGCTTTAGTAATCTAAGGATTCCTAATCCATTCCTAGGTCACGATCCTACAGTCGACACACGGGCTCTGATACCATCCTGTGACACCCCGGTTCTGAAAAGACCGTGGCCTCTATGTGACATGCCAATCCCTGGATCGGTTCATTGGCCCATAATAGAGTAAGATAGATAACATAGAAAAATATCCGTGTATCATGATCTACAAAGATCCAGAGTACCATTATTACAATAAAAGCTTAGCTCAATGCTAGCTCAAATTATTCAGGTAGCAACACAAATAATATAAATCCTCCATTCTTCAAATTGCCCACAAGTGAACAAGTGCCGAGTGGAGTACCGTGGCCTATAACGATCAATCAGAATCGGAATAACCTGCAGCATAAAACGCAACAGCCCCAAAGGGTCAATACATGGAATGTATGGCAAGTAGAGCTAGTAAAAGAGACAATAGTACTAACATCTACATGCATATTTTGCAAGTGGAGCTGTGTCTGGCTTGCATTTGCAAATACATTTGTCCTACTTTCATAAACAGTTTTTTATTTTCTTTGAAAAGATCCCAATTAAGTTAACCCAACAATATTAAAACAATTATGAAATTGGAATGAGCGAGAAACATGTCATGGAATCAATATCTAGCAACTCAGTTGTCCATAACCGGGGACACGGCTAATCGATTAGATTATACACCCTGCAGAGGTTTGTACACTTTACCCATGTGACTTGGCCAGCCCAGCTCGTACCATCACTCTCATTTTGAGTGATGATAGGGAGAAGACCAAGAAGAGACTGTTCGGGAAGTAGCTCCTCAATCCGGACGCGCACCGGTCCAACCTACCAAAATTCTACATCTCTGGATACGCGGGTTCGAGTCACCACAACCTACTAAGTCCAACCAACCGCCCATTCCATTATTGGCACATGGTTGTACACGTAAGCTACACAATAAAGAAGCCAATCATTCTCTCTTGATACCTGGGTGCCTTTCCACAATAAACCACCAAAAATTATCAATCCCATCACACCCAGATGATTCATTGATTAAGTTGTTTTAGTTTTCGTAAACCAATACTTTGAGAAAACAAGTATCAATGATGTAACCCAGCCCTCGTTCAACATAGCATGGCTAAGCACATCTACAATGGTGGTTCATCTACAAGGAAAGCCCTACCACAATAATAGGACATAGCATAGCGATAGTATCATCCTACACATGCATCTACAAAATACACGACAATGTAATAAAAATAGTAGGACGATATTCATGAACAAAGTAGCATCTACTTGCCTTGGTTGTAGCGGTCGGAGGAACAATCCACACACGAGCAAGGGTTGCACTCCACACAATCTACACGACACAATTGCATTCATAAACAAACAATTCACAAACATATGCAACAAAGATGATGCATGAATGCAAGAACGGCAAGTGAATTGGTGCTACATCTGCACCACATACTACTAATACATATTACTACCGAATACATGCATGGAAAATAGATTTGGCGCAAGGGAAACTATTAACCAAAAGTAGTGATCACTACTAGAGCTAGAACTTAAATAATTCACTACCGGTAGTAAACAGTTCGTAAAATCCTGGAAAAATTCTACCGCATAGGCATCGCTGATAAGAAACAGTACCAATTGGAATTACTCAAAAAGGAGTTATAAAACATTCCGAGTAATTAAAACACTGCAGAAATCCATTAGACAAATATCGCAGAAGTTTTTACTGTAAGCCTATCTTTTTATTTCACGATGAGATTCCCCTCGTTCATACGAGTTTAGGGACATATCACACGCCATTTTTGGAGCTACGAAACTTTTACTACGAATTTATTACTCCGAAAAGGCCATTAACTCATTTGATTAAACTGTACTAAACCTGACGGTAAAAGTCTGAACCATAGGTACAGCGAGATTCTACATGACTCACTGAACTCGTGCATATTTTATTTGCAATTTTTGGCCAAGCGGTTGAATTTCTACGCAATTTACAAGATTCTACCGAAATCTGCCAACTAATAGGATTAACGAAATTGACCCAGCCAACTGTGTCTGATGATTGGGCGCTGACTGGGCGTCTGACCAGTCAACGTCTGGGGCGTCTGACTAGTCAACGTCTGGAGTGCTATCAGTCAACGAACGATCTAAGCCGCTGATCTGAGATCTGACGGTGGCTGCTGTCTTACCGGAATCGGATGGCGAATCGAACTCCGGCGAACTCCGGACGGCGGCGACGATCGGTTCCAGCGTCGTGGTTCTACCTGCACGTACACACACGGTCAACTACGGCTCCCGGAACAATAAACGCGCGCGCGTACGCAATGATCTGCAGGGCGCAGATGGCGGCGGCGGATGGAGACGCGGAGCACGGGAACGGAAAGAGGAGATCGAGGCGAACCCGGCAACAGACGCGGCGATGGCCGGCGGTGGAGGGGTGGCCGGCGGCGGCGAGGAGAAGCGGCGGCGGCGGCGGGCTGCGTGCGTGCGCGCCAGGGAGGAGTTGGCGGCGGCGGTTTGGGTTGCGTGCACGGGAACCGAGGCCAGGGGTGGGACCCTCCTTTTATTTGGAAAAAAAAGAAAAAAAAACTGAAACAGAATCGGTCCGCGGTTGGACTACAACTCGGAAATCGGTCCGGATTTTCGGACCGTTTTCCGGCGGTTTACTAAAACGTCCGAGTCTTTTGCATACGAACTCCGATTGGAGAGATTCTCGCGCCTACGGGTTCGTATCGTCGAGGGGAACAACCTTCAGTCGAAGTTTGTGCGAAAACTCGAACCTACAGGGGTGGTTGTCGCAAGTCCCTCCAAAGCTCCCCGCAGGAAACTCGGGTCGAAACAAAAAAGGGTTTTGACGATGGCGCTTCGCCGAACCTTTCTACTCGACGGTTTTGCATGGAAAGATATGATGCAATGCTATGAATGATATGCAAGACCAAATCTAAAATTTGGGATGTGACATAGGACTACACAAAAGGTTTTACAATCTGGATTTTATTGGCCTACCCTTTTCAAAGATGCAAGGAAGTTTGTCTTATCATGTGATGAATGTCAAAGAGTTGGTAATATTTCTAGATGCAATGAAATGCCTATGAATTATTCTCTTGTAATTGAACCTTTTGATTGTTGGGGATTTGACTTTATGGGTCCTTTTCCTCCTTCAAAAGGGTATACTCACATTCTTGTTCTTGTTGACTATGTTACAAAGTGGGTAGAGGCCATACCTACAAATAATGCTGATGGTAAGACCTCTTTAAAAATGCTTAAAGATGTTATTTTTCCTAGGTTTGGTGTGCCTAGGTATTTCATGACTGATGGAGGCTGTCATTTTATTCATGGTGGTTTTAGGAAAACTCTCGCTAAATATGATGTTAACCATAGAATTGCTTCAGCTTATCACCCCAAAACCAGTGGGTAAGTAGAACTTTCCAATAGGAAAATTAAATCTATCTTGCAGAATACTGTTAATAGATCTAGGAAAAATTGGGATAAAAAGTTGAATGACGCTTTATGGGTTTATAGAACTGCTTATAAAAATCCTATGGGGATGTCTCCTTACAAAAAGGTCTATGGGAAAGCTTGTCACTTGCCTTTAGAATTAGAACACAAAGCTTATTGGGCAGTGAAAGAATTGAATAGAGATTTTAAACTTGCTGGTGAGAAGAGATTGCTTGACTTGAGAAGATTAGATGAGTGGAGAAGTGAAGCTTACGAAAATTCTAGACTCTTTAAGGAAAAAGTAAAAAGATGGCATGATAGGATAATTCTCAAAAGGGAGTTCCATGTTGGTGAGAAAGTTCTTTTGTATAGGTCTCGTCTCAGATTTTTTGCAGGGAAACTACTCTCAAAATGGTAGGGGCCTTTTGTTATTAAGGAAGTATATTGTTCAGGTGCTATTAAAATATCTTCTTTACAGGACGACACAACATAGGTGGTGAATGGTCAAAGAATAAAACATTATATTTCTAGAGATCCTTATAACAAAGATGTTGATATTATTCAAATGGTGAATCTGGAAGAATTTATCAGAAACCAAACACCAGAATCTGCAGAGTCCATCTTTGAATAGGTAAAAGTGGTGAAAACAGGAGGTTCGTGAAAACCCTATCTTTTTATATTTTTGATGTTTTCATTACATATGGAAGGTTACAAAATGAAACATAGGAGGAAATGTAGGC
Organism: Avena sativa; assembly: GCA_916181665.1. Taxonomy (NCBI): domain Eukaryota; kingdom Viridiplantae; phylum Streptophyta; class Magnoliopsida; order Poales; family Poaceae; genus Avena; species Avena sativa. The sequence goes on along the minus strand of OV702294.1, from coordinate 441,994,023 downwards.
CAGGGTGGCCACACCCACCCTAGGCTCGGGCCCTAGCTGGCCGCGCCTGCAGGGGGTGTGAGCACCCTGAGCTCCGTCTCCACCTCGTTTTCGTACCAGTACCTTCCTTATGCTTTGAAAGTTCGTAATATATACCCCCAGGATCCCTCGAGGTTCGTATATCTGTTCTTGTCGTGTTTTCGTTTCGATATATTTCTGTCAGGAAATCTTATCAAAGTTTAGAGCACCATGGTATCCGTCAATGACAAAGGAAAGAAGACCGTGGAAGAAGAAAGGATCGTTGCTAGGCGCGAAGACATGGATTGGAGCATCGAGGAGGAAGTAAAGATGGAATAACAAACCGCCGCAGGGTCAAGGGCAAGGAAACCTACTTTTGTGGGAGCAAATAACACTGGATGTGCTTTTTATCATAACATGCAGGGTATTATATCCTTCGTTCCAAACTTCAGATCCTGCCCTAAGATAGTGGAAGCCCTTTGAACCACTGACGAGTTTTGTGATAATTACCGTGCTTTGAGGATGAAGGTGGATATACTTCAAGAGGAGAATGACAGGCTTCGTAAGATGCTGGAGGGTTTCCTTACCCTAAACAAGAGAACACCACCATCACCGAAGGAGTAATTCGTCATCAGGTTTGTCATCCCCTTGGCTTGTTCCAATCTTGGGGGAGTGTCGCGGTATCACATCATTATCTTTTATCTTTTACCTTTTTAGTAGATTCATATCTTTGGTAGAGAAGTTATCTTATAGGTTGGTTTGCATGTGGAAGTATCTTATAGGTTGGTTTGCATGTGGAAGTTATCTATGCATCCCTTGGTGTGAGTGCCTTTGTGGAATATTAATGAGAAGTTTCATCTTTTTTTCTGTTTGCACTTATTATTTTAGTTTGCAATCTCTATTATATGATTGATCTTGTTGATCACTATTGGTATCACTTTGGGAGAATCAAGTAGATCTAAATTGGTTTTGGCGAACCGATCTCTGGTCAGTAGCAACACTTTTTGAGGTTTGAAAGGAAAAGAGAAAAATCTTACAGGTATTTTGTATCATTTATTTTCTTTCTTGATTGGCTCATAAGCTTAGTATTCTTTATTTAAGATCTTTTGTGTCTTCAAGGAAGATTTCATGTTTGGCTTTATCACTTGTAGGTTTGCTTGTTTTCTTCAACTCTTTTGCTTGCTACCCGGCCTTGCTAGCCAAAAACCTGTTTTGAGAAGGCATACTTCTCATGCATCCACTGTAACATCCCAAAAATCATGATTTCAAAGTTTGCATAACATTCATGCATTAATAATCATTTTAGGATCATTTCTTAAAAAACAGAAACCTTTGTTGTCTATTATTTTATGTAAGCAAGACAATGGCCTTATTGCTACCTTTTAAAGAAAGTACTTGTTTTGATCAGTAAAGAATTGAACTTAAGTTTGTTTGATAATTCTAAAGCTTGGTCAAGATTTTCAAAAAACAAAAATAAATTCAAACCATTCATATGAATATTGTAAATAAATAATTAAAGCATGGTTTAATTCTGAAAAAAATCAGTGGGCCAAAGTATTTTTGAGTGAACAACATTGTTCTGTAATCAAATATGTACAAGTTTTACTTTACAAAAATTCAGGACAGGTTTGAATTCAAACCCATATGAAAAACATTTGAAAATGAATTCAGAAAAATCAAAATAGAAAAAGAAAAGGGAAAAGAATAAGGAAAGGGTCGGCGCCACCAATCCAGCCCAGCAGTAGAACTAGCCCACGAGCCCACCCAGGAATTCCCTCCTCTCCCTCTGTTTCTCACTCCACCTGCGCACACCCACCCGCTGACACCTTGGACCCAACTTGCCCCGTCAGCATCGTCCTCAATCACCGCGCGCTGACCCGCTCCGCCGTTACCTCGCCGCAGTGACGCCGCAAATAAAATCAGCCTAAATCCCAATGATTCGCCGCGTGAATGACGCCCCGCTCTGGCTACAAAACCTCCTCCCCACCCCGCACATTTCCCCTCACTCCACTCCCTCGCTCCGCCACCAGGCTGCCCGTATTTCGCTGAACCCCGCCGCAGTACCGACGACCTCCGGCGATGAATTCTGGTGAGCACTCCCCGCCCCTTGTCTTCTAATCTTGACAGTATGACCACTGCAACCTTGCGCATCTTCTAACAACATTGGTGCGTGCTAGGACCATCCGGAGCCTCGCCAACATCGACGACTGCACGTGCCCGATGAAGCCCGCAACTCCGACGAGCTCCCTTGGTTAGTGCTGACTGCGCCTTTCCCTTTCGTTGACACTCGCGTGACTAGCACCATCATACGCATCTGACGCACTGCTTCTTTTGCCCTGGCATGGTCTGTACCCTCGCCAACGACGACGAGTAGCCGTGTCCGACACCTTCGCGAACTTCCGCGAGGAATCCCTGACGTTTTCGAGCGCCCCTTCGCCAACAAAGACCACCTTGAGCACCAGCGTCATCACGCGAACTCGGTGAGATACCCCACTGCCCTTCTCGCTTCCTCTATCGCCGGCAGCATCACCGCTTGAGCGCGCCGCTGCCAGCCACCGTCACAGCGCCGCCCGTTTTAGGTCAGTTAGATCTGGACCGTTAGATCTGGATCCAACGCATTTGATAGATGACTTAAACGAAGCAGTAAGTTTAGATCTAAGCCGTGCGATGCACTTTTAATCTAACGATCCAGAAAGCCAGATCCACGCGAAGCGGTATCGATCAAACAAATAGCGCCGTGTGGCCTGTAGTTTGATTTAAAATCTAGATTTAGATCTATTAGATGTTCAAACTTGCAAAATTCATAACTTTTAATCCACACGTCCAAATTTTGCAAATTTTATATCATTGGAATCAGGAGAAAGAATTATATCCAACCATGCACTTTGTTTAATAAATTGCTTCTGTAAACATAGTTGTTTTGGAGAGACATTTGTAGGCTTATTTTGCGTATAAAAATTTATTGGAAAATGTTTTAAAGACTAAATAAAGTGTATTTGGTATATAAATCTTTAGTTTAGTAATCAGTACTGTTTACTTGCCTTGTTGAGTTTAGAAAAATCATCACATATCATTTGCATGCATTCATATATTTTTGCTTGTTTATTTTGATGTGTGAAATTGGTGCTATCATTTTATGTGTAGATTTTGGTGCTAGTGGTGACTGTGACTGTGAGGATGTTTGTTACTCCCCCAACTACCAAGGCAAGTGGTGCTCCATATTTTTATCCCAATATTTTGACTATGCATTAGAAATATTTTGTATAGGGCTTGCATGCATATTTTTGCTAAGTATCTATATACTATGCTTGGGAAATCCTAGTAGTTGTAGAATTGTTAGAATTTTCTCTAAGTTAAGATACTTGCTATTGCCATGCTTAGCCTAGCTAGTAGCAACCAAGAGTGAAATATAGACATGTTATGGAAAAATATTTGCTAAGTCTTTGACTTATGTTTTTGCTTAATAAAACAACTAAGTGAATGAAACACCTGGGTGGAATGGTAATTGCTTGGTGGTTTTTGGTTGAGTGGTAACACAAGGCCCATTCTATGGTTTACCTTGTGTATCTCACTTGTGGATTGCCACCCAGGAACAAAGGGATTCAAGATGCCAAATTTTAAGAAGCTTCTAGTGTAGCCACATGGCATTATGGGCTCTTCCTGGATCATATAGGTTGCAATAACTTAGCCATTTGGACAGTTGGTGGTAGTGGGTTATAGGATGGAACGCATCCATTTGGTCTAAGGGAAGGCTTCTGAAAGGTCCTGTCTTGGTGAAAATCAAGTCTTGTGGGGAAAGTGCACCACCTCTGCAGAAGGAAGAAACTAAGTACTTAGCCATGTCCCAGGTAATGGACAATTTGAGCATCAAGACATGGAAGCTATCAAGAATCTCCTCATCCCAATTTTCTAAGTTAAAACTTGTGGTTGAACAAGGGTGAAGGTACACAAATTTCTATTGGTGTTTCCTTGGGAGTTTTTGCCAAACAAAAACTTAGTGTTTTCATCTGATAGGTAAAACCTATTTTGAGCAAAGAAAGCCTAAGCTACACTCAGCCAAATTCATGTAGTAACTAGATGCTAATATTCTACTAAGGTATCACTTGCCAATACTATTCCAATGTATTGACCCACTATGGCTGTAACTTGTGATGTTGCAGGTTACTCTGATGATGATTAGGGGTTATGAGTCTACACTCAACATGCTTGCATGTGGCACATGAAGATGAAGACTTTTATTTATATTGTTAAGTTAAACTCTTGTACTAGCCTATGACTATGGAGTTGTAAAAGACTATGTTATCTCTGGAATGACGATGTAATAATGACCTTTGTTTCGGTGTACTTCATCTTAAATCGTGGATGCTAGCAATTGATCCAGGGATTAACATTGCAATCATAGGGATCTTTACCTTTATAAAGGTGGGATCTTACAGATGGTATCATAGCACTGCGTTGCCTGTAGGATTAGGACCCTAGGATTGGATTAGAAACCACTAAGGAAAAAATTTCAACATTTTCCACACTTATCTTTTTCTTCTCGTAAACTTTTCTAATCTTCTTTCTCATCTCTATTTGTAGATGAACTCCATCAACGAATCCATGAGGAAGGGTCCACTCATGACCATGACTTTGGAGTGTGAGACTGAATTTCCCAAGGCCCTCAAGAACCTTATGGTTACCATGGGGATACATGGTGTAGCTTTGTACAAAGGATTCCCTGTGATGGATGAAGGAGAAGAGTATTGGTGGGTGCAATTTCACTTGTACAAAAACAAGGAAGACAACCACAAGGATTCAGGATTCTGCATGGTCACCAACTCAGAGATGCACACAACATTCTTTGACTCTGCAAGTAATGCAGCTTGGAATGCCATCAAGGAGCTTGGTGATAGACTCAAGTGCAGAATGCTCAATACCCAAAATGATCTTAGAGAAGAAAATAAGCGTACCCAGGACTTAGAGGCTACTAAGCAACGTTTAAGAGAAGACATCATAGACTTAGCAATGGAGTCATGTGATCAAGATCGACAGATTGCCTCTAGGGATGCCCTGATAGCTAACTTGGCAAGTGAGTGGGGATTGTAATGTACTACGTTAGTTGGACCACCAAATTTATCGTTTTACTTCCAAAAATTTGTCTAAGTTATGTTAAACCTTTGATGCTTGTAATGGATTTGTGTATGCCATGACTTGTGTGTTTGTTGCAAAAGATAAGCTTGTGATATTTTGTCTTGTGATTTTCTCTATTTGATGTTGATTCTAACTTATCTCTATCTTATAAAAATAGATTCCTAATGTTATTATCAACACGGCCGAGGAGTTCAAGGGAACTTTTTTTGGTAGTCGTCTCATTGAGCTCACTAGTGTGCTCAACCTTCCACTTCCTAGCATCATGACACTTCCACTCACCAAGTTTGAGAGGAAGGACCTTTGGGGCTTCAGAGTCACTCAGCCTGGACGCCAGACAGAGCCAACCACGGAGACCATCACTTTCAAGCTGATGCTTGACGACAAGGAGAAAGGCTTAGATGTAGCCATGCAGGAGTTACTCGGGCGCCTAGTAGGGAGACACATCACCGAGCTTAGAGGTCTTTACTTTCACCCCTTCGGGAGACGCAACGAGGAGGGTGAAGCTATAGAGTACGAGGATGCTGCTAGAGAGACGATGGACCGATTCGTCTATACCTCCAGGACCTAGAAGGTCTTATTAGGCACCTAGATACTGATAGGACCAACGTCATGCTTAGCAATGACGAGCTCCAGGTTCAGCTCCGAGAGAAGGACAAGCTCTTCGCGGAGGAAGAAGAGATAGTCAAGGAAATGGAGGCCAAGTTTGAAAGCCAGGACTAGAAATTCAAGAGCCAGGTGATGGGGATATGCCTACCGGGGTATACTCAGCAGGACGTTTCCTACTGGCCCAGGCGTCAGCGAGTGGGCCTGCAGACGGCGACTGGATCAAGATCTGGCGTGGACTCAAGCGACTGGAAGCTGAAGGCCCAGAAGCGTAGATAGGCCCAATCGGAATAGGTCATAGGGTCGCCGAACCCTTAACTGATTCGGTTGAGATCTGTAAAACCCTAGGGAGGTGAGTCTATATAAACCTCCCTAAAGGGCGCATAGAGGAGACGTTCCATCATACACCCAAGCGGCTCGCCTCCTAGCCGTCGAGCTCGGCCCATTGTATTCTCATCATAATACAATCTAGGAGGAGTAGGTCTTTACCCTCCGGGGGGCGAACCTGGGTAAACCCTTGTGTCTCAGCCCTCATCTCGCACTGCAGATGGCTGGCCGCCCTTGCCCATGTTCTACTACTCGCTGCCGATTGTAGCATCTGCCGTGGTCATTCCCACGACAGTGGCGCCCACCGTGGGGCCTGGCCGGTCAGGCCGGTGTTCTGCGGCGTGATCCAATCTTCCCATCAACGAGTCGATCGCCACCGGCCGCATGATCGCGATCAGCGAGATGCTCCAGATCTTGCCGAGCAGCTACGTCCCAGCGGCGCGAACCGTCACGCACAACATGATCCTGCCGGTCGGCACGATCAGCCTCTTCGTCGGCCTCACCGACGTCATCGTCTCGGAGGACTCGGCTCGCATCCGCGAGTCGCCGCCACGCGACCGGCTCTATGAGAGTCAGGTCCGCACGATCCACCGCCTCGCCTCCGAGTATGACTCGGCCCACAGCAACGTGGCCGAAACCACCGCAGCTGCGAAAGACGCGGCCCTCAACGACGACGCCGACTCGGCGACCCCGGCGTCACTCGCCGGATCCATTGTCACCGCGTCGCCCGTGGGCTCCATCACCCAGGTCTCCAACGTCGGGGACTTCGAGGATCCCTCCATCCTTGGGATCTTCGACTTTGACTCTGGGTCGGAGAACTCCGCCGACCTCCGCGACGGAACCGGCCGTCATGCCACGACCTACATGGCGACTGGCGCCGACCCGCCGGAGGATCCATTCTCCACTCCAATCCCTCCCAACGCAACGGCAACGGAGGTCGAGGAACTCCGCCTGAAGCTGGCGGAAGCAGTCCGCAAGGAACAAGCCAAGCGCAAAAAATTTCGCCTCGAGCAGGTGAGAGCGCAGGACTGTCGCGCTACCACCAGCTCCGAATCAGGTCGCGCCTGAACCCCACCGTCCAAGGGCGCGCCCTGAACTTCGATGACGAAAACGACCTAGCCCGCATGGCCGAGCGCGCGATCTGCGAGAACGCGCCACCAGGAGGAAGCACTCTGCCCCCACCAGGGGCAACGGCCAATGGCGCCCCGCCACCCCCCAACCGCGCACCCCCCAGGGACCAGCCAAGGATCGTGGTTTCCTCACGGGAGCGAGACACGAACGGCCTCCCATTGTTCTCTACACCGATGGACAACCTCGTTGCGGGCCGAGCAGCAGTCGACAACATCACGGCCACTGGTGATGGCGCCCTGCAGATCCAGTACGCCAAGGCCTTGCTCGCAAAAGCAGTCGAGCAACAAAACGTAGGCGTCGACTCACAGGGTCGGATGTACTAGCGTTCATCGGGCAGCAGAGCGGGCTCAAGCGGCCGCCCCATGGCGGCAAACACCCTCAACTGCCCGCCACCCGAACCGCTACAGCTCCAACACCGACCCGCGAACGCGGCACTCTCCACCAACGACCCCCGACCGGCGACCAACTTCGTCGCCGCCAACGGTCAACCCGTCGACGCCCGCACCCACATAATCAACAACCAGAGCTGGCGCGCACGCCAGCCCGACGACCTACAGCATACCCTCACTAACTGCCACGACGGTGAGCCGAGGGGGTCGCTAAGACGACTCGGGCCCCGGTGCTTCGGACCGATGATCCGAGGCAAGAGATACCCGGCAAACTTCAAAGCACCGAAGGAAATAGAAAAGTATGACCCCTCGTACGATCCCTCTGTGTGGCTGGATACCTACGTCATGGCGATGGGGATCGCCGGCCACACCGATCTATTAGCCGCCCGCTACCTTCCCCTGATGATGGAGGGGGCGTGCAAGCAGTGGATTAACACTCTTCCCCCGGATAGCATCGACTCCTGGGAAGAGATGCGCGATGCCTTTGTCAGGCACTTTGAGGGTTCATACACCCGTGCCACCACCATCGAGGACCTGGAACGGTGCGTCCAGGGACCTCGCGAGTCGAACCGCAGCTGGGTCCAACGGTGGCAAGACCTGAGGTACAACACGGTCGGCATCCACCCAGACACCGCGATCCACTGCTTCAATACCTCGTGCCGCTAGGATCCCCTGGTCTCCAAGCTCAAACGAGCATACCGCACACTAGACAACATACCAGATCTCCTGGAGATCGCAAAAAGGTACGCGGAGGAAGACCCAAACCAGGAAACTGACGACGAGTCGAGAGGACAACGCCGCACGGGCGGCAACAACAAGGGGAGAATACCCAATCTACGCTACAGCAACACTCGCCTCACTGGAAAGCGCCGCAGTGACGGGCGAGTCAACTTCGTCACCAACGCTGGATACGCGCAGCGTGAGCCCAAGAGCTTCCGCCGCGACGGGGGGCAACGCCGCGATGGTGGAAACTACAAGGCGAAGCCGAGGTTCGACCCCGCGGCCCTTCTTAACCAACCTTGTGTATTTCACAGCAGGGAAGGAAAGCCGCTACACACACGACCGCTGACTGCCACTTTCTCAAGGAGATCGAGAAGGCACGGCGCGCGCGAGAAGACCCCGACAACAACCCGCCAATTGGCAATAAATTCGGCAGCATCGCCGGCTCGCTCCACACCTTCACAGGCTTCAACACGAAGCGCGAGAAGAAGGTCATCGCCCGTGCCATCGCCGTCAACGCGGTGGCCTAGGTGGACGTCCCCCAGTTCCTCAACTGGTCCGAGAAGCCAATCACTTGGAGCCGCCAGGACCACTCGCCACGGATCGAGTACCCAGGCCGAGTTGCCCTGGTGGTCAAGCCCAAGGTGGGAGACTACTGGCTCCCCAAGACATTGATGGACGGCGGAAGCTCCATCAACATCCTATACCTGGACACCTTCTGGCGACTGCGGCTCCCGCAATCAATGATCGAGACAACCTACACCACGTTCCACAGCATCGTCCCCGGTCGGAAGGCGTACCCGATCGGCAAGGTGACGCTTCGAGTCACCTTCGGCACACCGGCAAACTTCCGCACCGAGCGGATCGTCTTCGAGCTGGTGCCCTTCAACAGCCCCTACCATTGTGTCCTGGGGCGCCAGGAGTCCGCCAAGTTCATGGCAGCGCCCCACTACGCGTACAACGCGATGAAGCTACCCGGGCCGTGCGGCGTCATCACCATCCACGGCGACCCCGACATGGCCGCCGAGTGCGAGGCGAAAGGAGCCGAACTCGCCGATGCCGTCATCGCGGCAGAGGCCAACCACGCCGACGAGCTTGCTAAGTACGCGAGCGGGGTCAACAACAACGACCCCACCATACTAAAGAAGCCCAACTCGGAGGGCGGCAACCCCACTGCCTTCGAGGAAACGACGCATACCCGCACCGTCGAGCTGGTCCCAGGCGACTCCAGCCAGACGGTGACGATCAGGACGTGCATGAGCCCAGCATAGGAAGCTGCGCTCTGACATGCCTGGTGTCCACAGGGAACTCGCTGAGCACAAACTCAACACCGACCCCAAAGTGCGACGTGTCAAGCAGTCATTGCGGCCCTTCAATGAAGAGTGCCGCCGAGCTATCGCTGAGGAAGTGCAGCGCCTACTCGCTGCAGGCTTCATCCGGCCAATCAAGTACTCCAAGTGGCTGACAAACCCAGTCCTCGTCGAGAAGAAAAACGGGACCTGGAGGATGTGCATCGATTACACAAACTTAAACAGCGCCTGCCCGAAGGAACAATTCGTCCTCCCACGGATCGACCAAATCGTCGATTCCACGACGGGCTCGGAGTCGCTAGGCTTCCTCGACGCCTACTCTGGGTACAACCAGATCAAAATGGCCGTTGAGGACGAAGAGAAGACAGCGTTCATCACGCCATTCGGAGCCTTCTGCTACACTTCCATGACCTTCGGCCTCAAGAACGCCGGGGCGACCTACCAGCGGTGCATGCAGGAGTGCCTTGCGAGCCAAATTGGCCACAATATCCACGTCTACATCGACGACGTGGTTGTGAAGTCTGCTCGCCAGAGCGACCTACTCGCTGACTTGGCGGAAACATTCGCCAACCTGCGGAAGTACAAGATAAAGCTAAACCCAGGCAAATGCACCTTCGGTGTACCAGTTGGGCAGCTACTGGGATACGTTGTCTCCAAGCACGGGATTGAGGCGAACCCCACCAAGATCGACACGATCACTCGACCCGGCAAACCCGAGTGCCTGCGCAACGTCTAGAAGCTGGCCGGGCGAGTCGCGGCTCTCAGCCACTTCATCCCCTGGTTGGGCGAAAAGGCGATGCCCTCTACCGCCTGATGCGCAAGAATCCCACCTTCCAGTGGGACAAGGAGGCGGATGATGCGCTCCGCGACCTCAAGAAGGTGCTACTCGCAGCGCCACTACTCCCCGCCCCCATCGACAAGGAACCCATGCTGGTCTATGTCGCGGCTTCCGAGTGCGTCGTCAGCGCCGTCATGGTCATTGAACGACCAGAGGAAGGAAAGGAGCGCCCGATGCAGCTACCAGTGTACTACATCAGCGAAGTCCTCACCGAATTGCGCTAGCGCTACCTGCAATACCATAAATTGGTATACGCGGTCTTCAGAGCACAACGACGACTGCCACACTACTTCCAGGAGCACCTGATAACGGTCGTCTCCTCAGCACCGTTGCAAGACATCATCCGCAACCGTGAGGCTACCGGGCGAGTCGCCAAGTGGGCCATCGAGATCGGCGTCCACAACATCAAATATGAGCCGCGCAAGGCGATTAAATCGCCGGCTCTCGCGGACTTCATCGCCGACTGGGAGGAGGCCCAGCAGCCAGAAAAGATGCCATACCTCCATTACTGGAGTTTACACTTCGACGGCTCCAAGAATGCGGACGGTGCAGGAGCAAGGATCGTGCTAACCTCTCCGAAGGGCGACAAGCTCTGCTACGTCCTATGCCTCGAATTCACCCCCTGCACCAACAACATGGCTGAGTACGAGGCGCTACTCCACGGCATACGAGCTGCCAAGGAGATGAACGTCAACCACCTGCACTGCTACGGACACTCCGACCTCGTCGCCGGGCAAGTCGCTGGCACCTGCGACGCCGTCTCCCCTACCATGGCGGCATACCGCCAAGTAGTGGACAAGATGGGCGGACACTTCACAGGCTACTCCGTCGAGTGGATTGACAGGCGCAAGAACGAGGAGGCCGACGCACTCTCTCGCATCGGCTCGGCTCGACTCGCACCACCCGCAGGCGTCTTTCTCGACACCATCACCAAGACTTCCGTCTCTCCCCCAAGGGAGATCCACATCGGAATCCCGCTACAACCAGAGGCAGCCCTGGTCGCACTCATCGCCGAGCCAGACGACTGGACCACGCCGTACATTGCCTACCTGGAGGGAGGCACCTTGCCAGCAAACGAAATGGATGCTAGGATGATAGCACGCTGCTGCAAATCCTTCGTCCTCATCAATGGCGAGCTCCACAAGCGCAGCGTGACCGGCGTGTTCCAACGCTGCGTTCAACCCGCTGAAGGACGAAAAATCCTCCAAGACATTCACTCCGGCGACTGCAGCCACCACACCGGCGCCTGCTCTCTGGTCGAAAAGGCCATGCGACACGGCTTCTATTGTCCCTCCGCACACGCAGACGCTGTGGACATTGTCCAGCGGTGTGTCGGCTGCCAGAAATACGCCAACTAGGCCCACATGCCGAGCTCGGCGCTCAAGACAATCCCCATCACCTGGCCGTTCGCCGTGTGGGGTATGGACATGGTAGGCCCTTTCAAGAAGGCCCCCTCCAGCTTCACCCACCTCCTGGTCGCAGTCGACAAATTCACAAAATGGGTGGAGGCCAAGCCAGTCCGCAAATGCGACGGGAAGACCGCCACCAAGTTCCTACGCGAGCTCATCTATCGCTACGGGTTCCCAAACAGCATCATCACGGACAACGGCACCAACTTCGCCAAAGGAGCCATGGCCGAATTCTGCGAGCAACACCACATTCGACTCGACCTTGCCTCAGTTGCCCACCCGGAATCCAACGGCCAGGCGGAACGCGCCAATCAGAGCATCCTCCACGGCCTGAAGCCACGGCTCCAAGTACCACTCGAGCGCACCGCAGGATGCTGGGTCGAGGAGCTACCCTTCGTCATCTGGGGCATCCGCACCTCCGTCAACAAGTCGACAGGGTTCACCCCCTTCTTCATGGTATACGGCGCCGAGGTAGTCATGCCCACCGACCTAGAGCACGACTTGCCCAGGGTGGTCAACTACACGGAGGCCACCAACAAACTCGCACGCCAAGACGGAGTCGATCAGCTCGACGAGGCACGCGACCTCGCTCGCTCCTGTACCGCCATCTACCAGCAAGGGATCCGACGCTACCATAGCCGGCGAGTAAGGACTCGAACCTTCCAGGAAGGCGAGCTGGTACTACGCCTCATCCAGGACAAGAAGGGCATGCACAAGCTCTCCCCCGAGGCAACAGACAACTCGACGTCAAGCGGCCGTGGAATGTAAACCTCCTACGAAAGTTCTACTCCTAGAACTCCATACATGTACCGCTATGAAATAAAACAATGATTACCGAAAGTTGTGTCTACTCTCCGTGTCGTGTGCCACTCGCACTTGTAATAACAGTGTTATGCTAGTCGCAGAAGTCAACCTCTGGTACAGCGATCGGCTCGGCCAAGTAGTGCGGTACGAGGGCACTGGGAAACCCCAGGCCTCGTAACGTCCATGAAAAACGCCAACCTCGGAGCCCCATTGGAGTCGCCTAGCTCGACTGGCTTACCGATCCAAGACAACTGCCCTCGCTTCCCACAGCGACCAAGGTCCTCCGCATCCTTGGTACAGCGACTCGAACGGCCAAGTACCACGCTCGGGGACTGGCACCCAGCCAAGTACGAGCGACTAGGGAAAAACGCCCAGTATGAGAGCGTGCCCAGGACTCGCCATGCGACTGATCCTTCGGGTTAGGCAGGAGAGACGCGCCTACTTTAATGCGCTTAGTCCTCACCTACCTTGGAGCTGTGACTTGAACCACCAAGTACCACGCTCGAGGACTCGGCTACCCGACCTCGTTCGCGCACGGGAAAACGGTCAAGTAAAGAGCACCCATGGGAGTCGCCCTGCGACCGGCTCTCCGAGCCCTGGAGAGTCGACCTAAATCCACCAAAAATGTGCAAACACATAACAAACGAGGTAAACCCAATAAAAAGGGCGGACGCGCTCGGGGACTCGTTCAATCAAAATCCAAAATCACAAAGCAAATAACAAAACAACACGAATCTCCTTTATAGCAGCACAAAGTGGTGTCAAATTACAAGGAAAATTCAATATTCATTGTTTCTAACGCCTTAGGGCACAACACTTCTACTCTGCAGGTTTGGACGCCGACCCGCCGTCACCCCTGCGGTTACGAATAAAGGGCACGTATGGGTTTGACGGGTACGTCGTCAACTCGCCCGCCATCGCCGCGCGAAACGGTTGCTCGACCTTGAAGTCTAGATGCTTCGGCTCGGGATCGTTGGGGGCGATTGCCGTCTCTTGATAGGGGAGGAGGTCGCCCATCGCCCAAACACGATCGGAATACATCGCGGCCCGGTCCGTCAGCTTCAGCACCTCGGCAATCTCCACAGAGCCCGTGGACGAGGGGTAGCCGCTCGTCACGTCGTCAAGGTCGAAGTCCTCCGGGAAATGGGCAAGCCCAAGGCTGAGCACCGTCGCTGCCCCGCGCCGGAAGGCCGACCGCGTCATGTACTCAACGACCAACGGAGCCTTCTCAAGGTAGCGCCATACCTCGACGAGGTCGCTGGAAATCACCTCCGTGGGCGATATCTCCGGAAGGTATGCTCGAATGCAAGTCGCAGACAACACGGCCGAGTCGACTAGGGTAGTCACACACTGCCGCGCGTCGAATGACCGCGCCTCCTCCTCGCTGTCAATAATCCGGCCCATGGAACAAAAGCAGGCAGTGAGCACGTCAACGACTTCGCAAACGCAGTTGTGAAGGCAGAGGAAAAAGGAAGAAGAGTTTACCAATTAGCGGACGGCAGAGGCCCCGTGATGAAGATTTTAAGAAAGCAGAAGTCGTTCTGCAGCCCAGCAACAAGCACGTCAGACACTTTCCGCTCTTTAGCGGCAGACGTAACAGCAGGCTTCGCTCGCCCATCCGCCGAACTTGCTTCCGCCTTCGCCTCCTTGAGCTCACGCTCCAGTTCAGCGATCCGCTTCTCGGCCGCACTCAACGTAGATTGAGCCGCCGTCAGGTCACCCATCGGGACAAGGCCCCGGCGGACTTCCTCCGCCTCGGCTGCAATGGCTTGCAGTCCCTTGTTCGTCTCCTGGACGGCAGCGAGTTCCTTCTCCATGCGACACTTCGCTGCAAGCCGATCGGCCGATTCGCGTTGCAAGCCCTGCACACAAACTACAACGTCAACGACATTGAAAATCCTAAGTGCCCACTCGTTGAAATTCAGCGACTAGGCACTCGGGGACTAGACATTGAAAATCCTAAGTGCCCACTCGCTGAAATTCAGCGACCAGGCACTCAGGGATTGGACATTAAAAATCCTAAGCGCCCACTCGCTGAAATCTAGCGACCGGCACTCGGGGACTGGACGATATAAAAACACTAAGAATCCGGCCACTGAAATTCAGTGGCCCGATCCTCGGGGACTGGACATACCTGGATGGCAGCGCCCAACATGCCGTGAAGCTCCAGCGCATCCACAGACGCAAGCACGACCGGAGTGTGGCCGCGACGCTGCTCGACCTTCGTCTCGGCGACCCCGAGCATCTGGCTCGTTGGTGCCATGCCACTCTCCGCAGCCGCCTTCATCATGAAGCGAGGGAAAGTTGCGGCAGCCGCCGCGGCGCCACTTGGAGCCGTCTCGACCACGTCGGGTAATGCAGCAGCCTCCTTGGTCTTCAAACCCACATCAACCGCAGTCGGAGGTTCGCTCGGAGCAACCGCTGTGTCATTAGAGACTGTGACCACGTCATCGCCTTTCGCCTTCTTAACACCTTCGGCGGCAGCAGCGACTTCCTCAATCCTCCTCTTCCGCGAGGAGTCCACCTCGGTGACGACTGGTGGAACCTTGGCAACAGAGGGATGGCCGATCATTTTGGCACCAGTCCTATGAAGCAACGATATGAATAATACCGTTCGACTACAACGAAAAGCAGCAAGATTAACAGTACTTACTTAGCGACTGGTATGAAGCGCAGATCGGTGCGGATGCTAGCCGGCTTTTCCAACTCGGGCCCCAATCTCCGAGTGAGGCCCATCTCGAACACGTCGTGTGCCCAAGACACCGATGGCTTCTTCGACGATGAGGCCGCGGCAGGAGCCTCCGCGATAATCGCTGCGGGAGCCTCCCTTGGAGGCGAGGCCCTTGCGACCAGAGAATCTCCCAAACCAGCGACGGGGGCGAATGGAGGCGGCAGTGATGCAGAGGCACCTCGTCCAGGGGGGCAGCAGCGTCCGGTGCCACGGGTGTGCGTGCATCTGTGCCCTTAGCCGAGCTGGTGGCGCTGGAACTGGATGTGGACCGGGGCGGAGACACCCGTCTCGCCGGCTTCGCCTTCTTCTTCGGCGTGGCTTTTGCCTCCTTCTTCTTATTCTTCTTCTTCTTCGACGGCAGGACCTCACGATGTGAGGTGTGCTCAGGAAGCTCGTCGTCGTCATCACCGTGAAGTTCGAGGCTTTTGCTTGCCTCGAGCTCGCGCTGGTGTTGCCCACGGGTCTTGCGAACCGTTGGGGCGGCGACCTTTACGGGCTCGTCCCTGCCGTCGTCGTCGTCGTCGTCATCTCCTTCGTCGCTCTCGGCATCGCCTTCGGCGGGAAAAGATTTGCTCCCGTCCTGGACAGACGAGCTCGAGTTTTCGTCGTCTGCGGGTGGGAGCCACCCTTCCACCACTTGGAACAACTGCAATAAAAATGATACAACGTCAGCACAACCGCGAACGCATCATCTGCGACTGCGAGTGGTGACGAAATAAGGACTTACCGTTGGAGTTGGGCGCCTTGTAGTGTAGGGGACGATCCCGGCATTCGCGTCAAGATACACCGCCTGGGTAATCTTCTTCAAGGCCTGGGTGTAGTCTTGGACATGCCACGCGGCTAGGGAGAACTTCGTTGGGTCGTCCTTACCCGTGTATTCATACATATAGTGGTCGCGGCGGGCCAAGGGAACGAGCCGCCGCCTGAACCAATAGTTGAAGAGGTTGATGGTCTGGAGGCCCTTCTTCTTCAGGCCGCGGATGGTCTGCATCATTTCGTCAACGACCATGCGTTGATCTAGTGGGAGCTTGACGACCTGGAGCCGACGCGGCTCAGGCCGGTCGGCAGAGTACATTGGAAGCGCCACCTCGCCATCTGGAGTCGACTCGCTGGCGTAGAACCAAGATTTCTTCCATTCACTCGCCGCCTTGGCTGGCAGCATCAGGTCGAAGAACGAGGCCTTCGACTTCAGCTGGAACGTTAGGCCACCCACGGCTAGCATCGGGCTGCCTGATTCTTCGCGGCTGATTCTCGCATGGAACAGCTCTTGCCAGAGAGGGAAGTAGGGCCTGCAGCCCAGATAGCACTCGCAGAACGCCACGAAAATGGCGAGCTTCTCGATACTATGTGGACCCAGATCTGACGGCCGAATCCCGTACTAGGCGCAGAAACGCCGGAAGAAGAGGGAAGTGGGGAACCCTAGCCCCTGTTCTACGTGGCTGGTGAAGCAGATAAATTCTCCCTCGAGCGGGTCCAGAGTCACTTCTCCGGCTGCGGGGATGCGCCATCTGCCGGCGCGAAGGATCCCTGCTTCCTCGAAGGACGCCAGTAGCGCCCTGGTGCACTTGGATCTGCCCCATGGTTCGGCAGAGGGGGCCATTGGTTGGAAGATTCGTGGAGGTCGGGGCTCTCTGGATTGGTGGGATCGCTGTGCGGAGAAGGGAACAGGAATGAGCGAGATCGGAGGAAGAACGAAGGAGTTTTTCCGCATTCGCTTGTCATTCTCCTTATATAGAGGTTGCTACCCGCCAATTTCGGGAGCCGTTACTACGCTGTAATTACGTCGAAGTTACCGTTGGATTACCCCAACGGCTAGTTTGACCCCAATTGACGGTCCAACTTCATCCATTCGACTCGTCGCTCCACGCGACTCGACAATTCGCCGACCTGATCACTATGACAGTGACTGAATATTCACCGACCCGTTCGCCGAGCTGCGACACGATTGGTCGCCGTTATTGCGAGTGGAATAACTAGTTTTTCCTTTATTCAGGAGTCCGCCGCCGATTCGACTGGGCGCCCGTGTTGGACCCGCATACTCCGACTGCCAACGAACGCCTACCACCAATCAACAACGGCTTCGGGGACTACTGATGGGGATATGCCTACCGGGGTATACTCAGCAGGACGTTTCATACTGCCCCAGGCGTCAGCGAGTGGGCCTGCAGGACGGCGACTGGATCAAGATCTGGCGTGGACTCTAGCGTTTGGAAGCTGAAGGCCCAGAAGCGTAGATAGGCCCAGTCGGATTATGTCATAGGGTCGCCGAACCCTTAACTAATTCGGTTGAGATCTGTAAACCCTAGGGAGGTGAGTCTATATAAACCTCCCTAGAAGGCACATAGAGGAGACATTCCATCATACACCCAAGCTACTCGCCGCCTAGCCGTCGAGCTTGCCCCATTGTACTCTCATCATAATACAATCTAGCAGGAGTAGGTCTTTACCCTCCGGGGGGCCGAACCTGGGTAAACCCTTGTGTCTCAGCCCTCATCTCGCACCGCAGATGGCTGGCCGCCCTTGCCCCATGTTCTACTACTCGCTGCCGATTGCAGCATCTGCCGTGGTCATTCCCACGACACCAGGAGAAAAGTGTCCAAGACAGGAACAAAAAGATCCAGGAGATGAAGGAAGAGCTTGAGGCCAAGGATTTCGAGCTTGAGCATCAGCAGGGAGTGATCGAGAGGCTTCGCTCACAGAAGAGGGCTCTTAGGGCCAAGATAGAGGCCTTGACTACTAATGTTGAGGAATACAAGACCTCTATGGATAATGCAGGTCTTACCCTTGTTGATGTGGAGGAGTAGTGTAGACTACTCGATTATCTTTCATCTACCGTACTTTTTATTATTGAGTCGCAATGACGATCCAACATGTGGGTGGCTTGCTATGGTGTGTTTGCATTTCCAAAACTTGTTGTTTATGTCGTTCAAACTCTATGTTATTTTGATGCTTGGTTATTGTGATTGTCTGTGTGATGTATTGTGCATGTTAAGCATCTATGAGTATCTCATTCTTATCCTTATGAAAAGCACAGATGCCTCCTCGACGTGCCAACCCCAACCCAAACAACAACAACAACAACAACAATGTCACTCGCGATATGCAGCAGTTGATGACAGCATAGGCACAAATGATGCAGATGATGACCACTTCCATGCAGAACCAGAATCAAAATAACAACAACAACAATAACAATAACAACAACAACCAGAATAATCCGCCAGGATTTGACATGCTCACCAGATTTCTAAGAATGGGGCCTGGAAAGTTCTCAGGAACCATTGATCCAATGGTGGCCAATGATCGGCTACGTTCGGTGAACAAGGATTTGGTAACTGTCGGCTGCACCGACGAGGAGAAGGTCAGGTTTGCAGCATATCTGTTGGAAGGACCAGCACCAACTTGGTGGGATACCTTTCAGATCACCACTCCCATTGAGGATGTGACTTGGGCTATCTTTGAGGATGGATTCCGTACAACTCACATCTCATCCGGGGTGATGAATTTGAAGAAGGAGTTCCATAATCTGAAGCAGCGTCACCGCAGCGTGGCCGAATATATTGAGGAGTTCAACAATCTGGCACGTTATGCACCGGACAAAGTTGATACCGATGCTAAGAGGAAGGAGAAATTCCTCGAAGGACTGAATGATGAACTGAATTTGCAGCTGTCTATTGCCTATGTCCCAACCTACCAATCACTTTGTGACAAGGATACCATCTTGGAGAACAAGATGAAACAGGTTGAAAGCAGAAATAGGAAGCATATCTTTGACAAGCACAACTCGGGATCGTCTCACAAGCATTCCCATCATGATGATAGTGGGAGATCTGGATCCCACAAACATGGAAAGTACAACAACCACCATGGCTACAACCGCCATCATGACAACAAGCATCACCGTAGTCATGATAATGATAAGTACAAGAACCACAAGAGTGGACACAAGAGTCACCACAGTGGAAGTGGAAGTTGAAGTTATCCTGCAAAGAGGGATATCAGCCAGGTTGAGTGCTTCAAGTGTAAGAAGATGAGACACTATGCAAATGAGTGTCCAGAGAAAAAGGTTAAAGGAACCACCAAGCCCAACCCTTTCCAGAAGGGACAAGTAAACCACATCAATGTGGAAGAGATTTATGAGGAACCTGATGTTGTGGCTGGTAAGTTCAAACTCAATTCTGTTCCAGCACTTGTTCTTTTTGATACTGGCGCATCGCATTCATTCATATCAAGAGCATTTGTTGATAGAAATGAACTTCCAGTTGAAACTATTGGGTGTCCTATAAAAGTAAGTTCTCCTGGTGGAGAAATGATAGTGAACTCAGGATGTCATGACCTACTCATAGAATTTGGGAAGTATAAGTTTCCCGTTAATTTTATAATCCTAAATTCCCAAGGATTGGATGTCATTTTGGGAATGGACTGGATGACTAAGTACAAAGGAGTGCTAGATTGTGCCAATGATATCGTCACACTCACAACCCCGGATAATAAAAGGATTAGATTCAAGACTAACTTTGAATCAAAAGGGAGTAAGCAAATTCTCTTAAGGGGGTTAGCATAGACAATGTGCCAATTGTGAGAGAATATCCGGATGTGTTTCCGGAGGAATTGCCGGGAATGCCACCAGATAGAGATGTGGAATTTCTGATTGACTTGGTGCCAGGATCAGGACCAATAGCAAAGAGACCTTACAAGATGTCAGTTGATGAGTTGAAAGAACTCAAGAAACAACTTGTAGAACAGTTGCAGAAAGGATTTATTCAACCAAGTTCTTCATCTTGGGGAGAACCATTTTTGTTTGTAGAAAAGAAAGATAGAAGTCAAAGGTTATGCATAGATTATCATTCACTCAATGAGGTGACTATCAAGAACAAATATCCCTTGCCTAGAATCAATGATTTGTTTGATCAGTTAGAAGGAGCCCATGTGTTCTCAAAGATTGATCTCCGGTCTGGTTATTTTCAGCTTAAGATAAGGGAACAAGACATACCTAAGACTACTTTCACCACTAGGTATGTATTGTATGAGTACACCGTGATGCCATTTGGTTTGACCAATGCACCAGCCTACTTCATGAATATGATGAACACAATGTTCATGGAGTTTCTTCACAAGTTTGTTGTCGTTTTCATCGATGACATTTTGATCTACTCCAAGAGCAATGAGGAGCATGAAGGACATTTGCGTTTGATACTTGAGAAGCTTAGAGAGCATAAACTGTATGCCAAATTCAGCAAGTGTGAATTTTGGTTGAATGAAGTTGGATTTCTTGGACACATTGTGTCAGGAGATGGTGTAGTAGTTGATCCCACAAAAGTGTCAGCTGTAACTGAGTGGGAATCTCCTAAGTCAGTGAAAGAAGTTTGTAGTTTCCTTGGCTTGGCAGGATACTATAGAAAGATTCATTGAAAATTTCTCAAAGGTAGCTAAGCCAATGACGGAGTTACTAAAGAAAGACAAGAAATTTGTTTGGACTAAAGGATGTGAACTCAGTTTCCAAGAATTGAAGAAGAGACTAGTGACAGCACCAGTCTTATGTCTGCCAGATTTGGAGAAGGATTTCCAAGTGTATTGTGATGCATATCCTCAAGGATTAGGAGCAGTTCTGATGCAAGAAGGAAAAGTTGTGGCTTATGCCTCGAGACAACTCAAAACTCATGAAGTGAATTATCCTACTCATGATTTAGAGTTAGCCTCTGTTGTCCATGCACACAAAACATGGAGACATTATCTTTTGGGAAAGAGATGTGAAGTGTTCACAGATCACAAAAGTTTGAAGTATATCTTCACTCAAAAAAAATCAACATGAGACAAAAAAGATGGCTAGAACTCATCAAGGACTATGACTTGAGTCTGCAATACCACCTCGGTAAAGCAAATGTTGTAGCGGATGCACTAAGCCGTAAGGTATATGTGAATGTCCTTACTAAGGGAGAGTTTCCCGATGATCTGTGTGCCCAATTTAGAGATCTCAGATTGGAGATTGTGCCTGAAGACATCTCATGTCATTGGATGTTCAACCCACCTTGTTGGACAAAATCAAGGAAGCCCAAAAGACGGACAAGGAAATTAAAGAGATTAAGGAGAAGATTGGTAAAGGAAAAAACCAAAGGATTCCATGAAGACGAACAAGGTACTTTATGGTATGGAAAACGTATCTGCATTCCGCAAGATCCGGAGCTTCGGAAACTGATTTTACAGGAAGCACACAACTCACCATATTCCATTCATCCGGGTAACACCAAAATGTACATGGATGTAAAGGAAAGATTTTGGTGGAATAATCTCAAGAAGGACATCGCCGAACATATTGATTTGTGTGATGTATATAGTAGAGTGAAAGCGGAACATCAGAAACCAGCAGGTTTGTTACAACCACTACCTAGTCCTGATTGGAAGTGGGACAAGATTGGCATGGATTTCGTCACCGGATTGCCAAGGACCAGGTCAGGATATGATTCTATTTGGGTTGTAGTGGATCGCCTAACTAAAGTGGCTCATTTCATACCCGTGAAGACAACCTATACAAGTGCTAAGTTGGCCAAGATCTATATGAATAGGATTGTGTGTCTGCATGGAGTACCCAAGAGTATTGTGTCTAATAGGGGAACTCAATTCACTTCTCATTTTTTGAGACAACTGCATGAGTCATTGGGAACGAGATTGGAATTCACTACTTCTTTTCATCCCCAGACTGATGGACAGACAGAAAGGACCAACCATATTTTAGAGGATATGTTGAGGGCATGTGCCCTAGATTATGGAGCTAGTTGGGATGAAAGTCTGCCTTATGCAGAATTCTCTTATAACAACAGCTATCAAGCCAGTATTGAGATGGCACCGTTTGAGTTTCTCTATGGGAGAAAGTGTACTACCCCATTGCTATGGAATGGTGTTGGAGAAAGAAATTTGTTCGGGCCAGAGCTTATCAAGGAAGCTGAAGAGAAAGTCAAATTAGTAAAGGAAAGATTGAAGATAGCACAGTCCCGACAAAAGAGCTACGCAGATCCCAAGCGTAGGGAAGTCACCTATGAGGTGGATG
Organism: Avena sativa; assembly: GCA_916181665.1. NCBI lineage: Eukaryota > Viridiplantae > Streptophyta > Magnoliopsida > Poales > Poaceae > Avena > Avena sativa. Next base: position 441,971,586 of record OV702294.1, on the reverse strand, counting down.
ATAGAGCATATCTTAGAGTATCACCACTTCGTGGAGTGAAGAGATTTGGAGTCAAATGAAAATTTGCCCCAAGATATGTTGGACCATTCAAGATTCTGAGCCGTAAAGGAGAAGTAGCATATGAGATTGAATTGCCTGAATCATTGTCTACCATTCACAATGTGTTTCATGTGAGTCAACTAAATAAATGCCATCCAAAGATGGAGGAGACTTCTTTGAAGGATACTATACCTTTGGAGGAGGTCCAATTGGAAAGTTATCTCACTTATGAGGAAAAACCTATCAAGATTCTTGAGACTGCAGAAAGAGTTACTCGGACAAAGACTATCAGATTCTGCAAAGTTCAGTGGAACCATCATTCCGAAGAAGAAGCAACATGGGAAAGAGAAGATGATCTTTGGAAAGACCACCCTCACCTTTTTGCTAGCCAATCCGAATCTCGAGGGCGAGATTCACCTTAAGGGGTTTAGATTTGTAACATTCCAAAAATCATGATTTCAAAGTTTGCATAGCATTCATGCATTCATAATCATTTTAGGATCATTTCTTCAAAAACAGAAACCTTTGTTGTCTATTATTTTATGTAAGCAAGGCAATGGCCTTATTGCTACCTTTTAAAGAAAATACTCGTTTTGATCAGTAAAGAATTTAACTTAAGTTTGTTTGATAATTGTAAAGCTTGGTCAAGATTTTCAAAAAACAAAAATATAAATTCAAACCATTCATATGACTATTGTAAATAAATAATTAAAGCATGGTTTAATTCTAAAAAAAATCAGTGGGCCAAAGTAATCTTGAGTGAACAACATTGTTCTATAATCAAATATGTACAAGTTTTACTTTACAAAAATTCAGGACAGGTTTGAATTCAAACCCATATGAAAAACATTTGAAAATGAATTCAGAAAAATCAAAAAAGAAAAAGAAAAGGGAAAAGAATAAGGAAAGGGCCGGCGCCACCAATCCAGCCCAGCAGCAGAACCAGCCCACGAGCCCACCCAGGAATTCCCCCCTCTCCCTCTGTTTCTCACTCCACCTGCGCATACCCACCCGCTGACACCTTGGACCCACCTTGCCCCGTCAGCATCGTCCTCAATCACCATGCGCTGACCCGCACCGCCGTTACCTCGCCGCAGTGACACTGCAAATAAAATTGGCTTAAATCCCATTGATTCGCCGCCTGAATGTCGCCCCCGCTCTGGCTACAAAACCCCCTCCCCACCCCACACATTTCCCCTCACTCCACTCGCTCGCTCTGCCACCAGGCTGCCCGTATTTCGCTGAACCCCGCCGCAGTATCGACGACCTCCGGCGGTGAATTCTGGTGAGCACTACCCGCCCCTTGCCTTCTAATCTTGCCAGTATGACCACTGCAACCTTGCGCATCTTCTAACACCACTGGTGCATTCTAGGACCATCCGGAGCCTCACCAACGTCGACGACTGCATGTGCCCGATGAAGCCCGCAACTCCGACGATCTCCCTCGGTTAGTGCTGACCGCGCCTTTCCCTTTCGTTGACACTCGCGTGACCAGCACCATCATACGCATCTGACGCACTGCTTCTTTTGCCCTGGCATGGTCTATACCCTCGCCAACGACGACAAGCAGACGTGTCCGACGCCTTCGCGAACTCTGGCGAGGAATCCCTGACATTTCCGAGCGCCCCTTCGCCAACAAAGACCACCTTGAGCACCAACGTCATCACGCGAACTCGGTGAGCTACCCTACTACCCTTCTCGCTTCCTGTATCGCCGGAAGCATCACCGCCCGAGCGCGCCGCCGCCAGCCACCATCGCAGCGTCGCCCGTTTTAGGTCATTTAGATCTGGACCGTTAGATCTGGATCCAAGGCGTTTGATATATGACTTAAACGAAGCGGTAAGTTTAGATCTGAGCTGTGCGATGCAATTTTAATCTAACGATCCAGAAATCCTGATCCGCGAGAAGCGGTATCGACCAATCAGATAGCGTCGCGTGGCCTGTAGTTTGATTTAAAATCTGGATTTAGATCTATTAGATGTTCAAACTTGCAAAATTCATAACTTTTGATCCACACGTCCAAATTTTTCAAATTTTATATCATTGGAATTAGGAGAAAGAATTCTATCCAACCTTGCACTTTGTTTAATAAATTGCTTCTGTCAACTTAGTTCTTTTTTCAGAGACATTTGTAGGCTTATTTTGTGTATAAAAATTTATTGGAAAATGTTTTAAAGACTAAATAAAGTTTATTTGGTATATAAATGTTTAGTTTAGTAATCAATACTGTTTACTTGCCTTGTTGAGTTTAGAAAAATCATCACATGTCATTTGCATGCATTCATATATTTTTGCTTGTTTATTTTGATGTGTGAAATTGGTGCTATCATTTTATGTGTAGATTTTGGTGCTAGTGGTGATTGTGACTGTGAGTATTGTTGTTACTCCCCCAACTAACAAGGCAAGTGGTGCTCCATATTTTTATCCCAATATTTTGACTATGCATTAGAAATATTTTGTATAGGGCTTGCATGAATATTTTCGCTAAGTATCTATATACTATGCTTGGGAAATCCTAGTAGTTGTAGAATTGTTAGAATTTTCTCTAAGTTAAGATACTTGCTATTGCCATGCTTAGCCTAGATCGTAGCAACCAAGGGTGAAATATATACATGCTATGGAAAAATATTTGCTAAGTCTTTGACTTATGTTTTTGCTTAATAAAACAACTAAGTGAATGAAACACCTGGGTGGAATGGTAATTTCTTGGTGGTTTTTGGTTGAGTGGTTACAAAAGGCCCATTTCTATGATTTACCTTGTGTATCTCACTTGTGGATTGCCATGTAGGAACTAAGGGATTCGAGATGCCAAATGTTAAGAAGCTTCTAGTGCAGCCACATGGCATTATGGGCTCTTCCTGGATCATATAGGTTGCAATAACTTAGCCATTTGGACAGTTGGTGGTAGTGGGTGATAGGTTGGAACGCGTCGATTTGGTCTAAGGGAAGGCTTCTCAAAGGTCCTGTCTTGGTGAAAATCAAGTCTTGTGGGAAAGTGCACCACCTCTGCAGAAGGAAGAAACTAAGTACTTAGCCGTCTCCTCGGTAATGGACAATTTGAGCATCAAGACATGGAAGCTATCAAGAATATCCTCATCCCAATTTTCTAAGTGAAAACTTTTGGTTGAACAAGGGTGAAGGTACACTAATTTCTATTGGTGTTTCCATGGGAGTTTTTGCCAAACAAAAACTTAGTGTTTTCAACTGATAGGTAAAACCTATTTTGAGCTAAGCAATCCTAAGCTACACTCAGCCAAATTCATGTAGTAACTAGATGCTAATATTCTACTAAGGTATCACTTGCCAATACTATTCCAATGTATTGACCCACTGTGGTTGTAACTTGTGATGTTGCAGGTTACTCTGATGATGATTAGGGGTTATGAGTCTACACTCAACATGCTTGCCTATGGCACATGAAGATGAAGACTTTTATTTATATTGTTAAGTTAAACTCTTGTACTAGCCTATGGCTATGGAGTTGTAAAAGACTATGTTATCTCTGGAATGACGATGTAATAATGACCTTTGTTTCTGTGTACTTCATCTTAAACTGTGGATGCTAGCAATTGATCCAGGGACTAGGATTGCAATCACCGGGATCTTTACCTTTATAAAGGTGGGATCTTACATCCACCCCCTTGAACCAAACCTGTGCCATTTGTGTCCACCATATGTACCTATTAGCATTATTGATACTCCAAGAAAATTCTGAAGCTTCCTCTATCTTTCGAATTAAAATTTATTTTGTTATGTGAAAACTAGTTAGTAAAGCTCTCACAAACTTGATGGCACACCTTATTTTCTTGCCCCTAATAAACTTGAACCATTGTGTCATTGAAGTTGTGTATGCTTGCATCTATACGTTGGGATTAGCATAACTATGTTGTCACGGGGAACGCTTTCAACACTTAGGGATACATATCCAGTTGATATCTTGCTCTTTTGTTTGCGGATGTCGTCGGTGTGAAATAAAAGGGGAGACTGTAAGTCCATAGAGTTATGTATGTGTGTTAGAGAAACGCCTGGGCCGCTAGCCTAAGCCATGCCTAATCATGGTGGAAACTTGCAGCATAACCATAGTGAGCAATCTGTGAAGCATCCTCAATAAAAACCTATGGACATAGCAAATAAAAAGATCGCTGATATGCTCACTGTCTGCTTGCCTTGTCATTTTGATTATGGGATATCTCCTGTATCATGTGCAAGGGGTACCCCGTTGGCGGTTCTTTATGATACAGATGTACTTACAATGAAAAGAACTTACTGGTAACTAAAGTTGAGTAGCATGAGGAGAGGCCCTCGTACTCAAGGGACATGAGATTACCAACTTATATTTTGTCAAGCATATACTCCATCCTTGTTCACTTTAACCTTAATCAACTTGAAATCCCTGCTTTCGGAAGCTTATGATAGGGGCAATGAGGGCTCAAAGCTAGTAAGTACCATAATCTTTTGGAAGCTCTTTATGAACTTGAAATCCCTGCTTACCTCTATGAAGGGCCTTTCTTCTATTTCTAAGGTTGAGTCAGTAAACCTTTTTCCTCTCTATCTCCAGCAAGCAATTGAGTTGTTGTGTTTCAAGAATTCATATGATGATTTATTCAATCATGTTCTTTATCTTCCTTGTTTTCACAATACTCCTATGTATTTAGTATTACTTTGAAAGCCATCATTGTGAAAAACATTTTCTGATTGAGCAACGAGTACTCCTGTTGTGAAAACTTCTACAAAATCTTTTTGTGAAACTGTTTGCCAGCTGTTCTTTGACCAAGAACAAAGTTTGCCAATTCCAATTATTATTTATATTTATGCATCTCTATTGTGACTCATATACTTGTTGTAAGATAAGTTATATAATGGTGAGTTGCTTTCTTCTATGAGTTGTGTAATGGTAAGTCTGATGCTTCTTGTCCGTATTATTTTATCGACACTTCATACCATAAACCGGTGGCATGTTTACTAAGCTCTTTTCTCTTGGGGACAAGCGAAGGTCTAAGCTTGGGGGGAGTTGATACGTCCAATTTGCATCACCATTCTATATCATAATTTGCCTCTATTCATTGATATATTTCTTATTAAGAGGTGTTACTTATGTCTTTTCATCTGTTTTTGCATGTTGGATGATTCTTGGAGGATGAACTGCCGGAGTGAGTATTCTGATGGAAAAAGTGGTGTTTTGATGCAATTTCACGAAGATCAGAAAAATACTAGAAAAATTATGGAAAATCATATTTTCCCATAAGACGAAGAAAGCCAGAAGAGGAGGCGGAGATGGGCCATAGGGGGCCCACACCCCCCTAGGCGTGTGCCACCCCTAGGCGCTCCTATAGGGGGTGTGGCCCACCTGGCCCACCTCCGGCTCCGCCCTCTTACCTATATCTTCCCCTCAAAACCCTAAAACATGGGGAGCGACCACAGAAAGATTTCGCCGCCTCTGCGGGGCGGAAAACACCGAGAGAGAAAGAGCTCTCCGGCAGATAGATTTCTTCCAGAGAAATTCCTTCCCGAAGAGGGGAGATCGTCGCCATCAACACCATCATCAAGCTAGACTTCATCAGGATCATCATCATCATCATCCACACCATCATCTCTAGCAGCACCATCATTACCACTCCGTCCGGCTGTAACAATTGTGTTGAATACTTGCATAGTTCTTAGGGGAAACTTTCCCGGTGTTGATTACTATTGTAGTTGATGCTTGTGAGTGGAACCATTGGATTATTGTTTATGTTCAGATTGTTATCCATCACCATATCATCTTTGATCTTGATCCATATGATACCTTGTGAGTAGATCGTTTAGTTGTTGAGGACATGGGAGAAGTCATGTTGTTAATAGTGGATTTGTGTTGAGATATTATTCAATGGTTTAGTATTTAAGTTGTGGTGCTATTCTTCTAGTGGTGTCATGTGAACGTCGACTACATGATACTTCACCATTTATGTGCCTAGGGGAATGCATTGTGTATTTGGATACTAATTGTGGGGTTGCCGGAGTGACCGAAACTTGAACCCCCGTTAGGACACCATTGCACAAGGGAGCATAGGATCTCAGAGTTTAAGGATGTCGTTAGGTTTATATCTTAATTGCTTTCCTGTAGTTGCAGATGCTTGTAGGGGGTTTAATCACAAGTATGCATTAGTCCAAGTAAGGTCGGTACATTAGCACAGGTTCACCCACACAACACTTACAACACCAAATAAGACTACTCGGCTATTTGAAGCGAAAGCACTTGACAGAATTCACATGTGTCCTCGAGAACGTTTGGTCCTTATGAGTATTTCCACCAGCTTATCCTTTGCTAAGAAAGGATTGGGCCACTTGCTGCAATTGTTCGTTGTCTTTATTTTTGGACTTTGTTTCTTTTCTTTATCATAAAACCCCTAAAAATCCGTTTGGTAAGTATTTATAGAGATTTCCTGCTCCATACCACTAGTCAACACCTTCTGCTCCTCGTTGGGATCGACGCTCCTATTTATCGAAAATACTACGATACACCCCCTATACTTGTGGTTCATCAGTTTCAAAACAAGGAAAACTTCCATTAGAACACAATCTACTGTAGCAATTCCTTTAAAAAGATCAAGTGATCAAGGAGAACTCAAAAAGAAACCAAAAAAAGAGGCAAATGCAAATAATGGCAGAAATGTGTCAAAACAGACCAGCAGGTAAAAAATACATTTTTTCGAAGACCTTATGTTGCTCAAATCGAAAAGTGTTGAACTAACAAAAGTTAGATAACAACCTGGGGCATTTACTCAGGAAATGACAGCTCAATCCGACATACAGATATTTTTGACGAATTTTTACAGTGAAGCACAAAAATCTATTTTGCGACTGCAACTTCCTCAAATCTTACTTCTCTCTCATTAGAGGTTATTCTTGGCACAAAAATCACACAAAAAGGATAAGGAGAGATTATTACAGAAGTAATAAGTTCCAAGACTCAATTAAACTATTGGGTTATCTCCCAAGAAGTACTTATCTTTAACGCCTTTAAGTTAGGCACATGAAGTAAGAATCAAGTATTTTCAAATGAAGAGGCATTAAGATCAATACTCAAAATTTCTTCAACCAGGCAAGGTATCTCATCCAAATGATTTCTATAGGATCCTCTCTCAACACTCTTGTGTTAACTACTTTCATCAAACGGGTTTTTAGAAACAATCCAATCAAAATTCTTTTCTAAGGCTTCATGCATTCCTACAAGTTTAAAAGGTATGGGTATTTTTATTTCCTCTCCATTCAGTTGGGTTTTGTCTAACTTTTCTAATGTACCCATAACATCTACACATGAGCCCAGCATATTAAAATGATCAAAGACCTTTTTAGCTTCTTTGGCAACATAATTGAACTCCTTTAGCAAAGTTTCTAGAATAAATTCTCTCATTTCAGTATCCTCAATATCTTTGAGTTTAAGAAACATTATTTGCATCATGGGGTTAAGGTTAAAAAACCTAGCATGCAACATGTGAACTAAAGAAGTTGCACCAATTTCATAATTGGGGGCAAGTTCTGCTAAAGATCTATCCTCAATATCCTCATGCTTGCTAATATGATTAAAGAATTCTTCAATATTTTCTTTCCCAATTATAGAGCCACTACCTATTGAAAGGTATTTCAGGGTGAAATTAGGGATCAAAATGGTGATCTAGAACACGGTGACAACTATAGGAATAACTAATTTTTTGTGTTTTTTATAAGAAAAAGCAAACCAAACGAAACTAATTTTTTTTGTATTTTTGAAAGAAAGAAACAAGAAAAACAAAGAAGAGGAAACTAAGAAAAACAAAAAAAACAAAGTAAAGAGAGGGTTGTGAGGGACTCCCCTTGTGAAGCTATCCTTAACTCCTTGGCAACGGCCCCAGAAAAGTCTTGATGGGCTCAGATCACTTTAGAGCCTCGTTGGGATACCCCAAGAGCAATGTGTGATGAACACAACAGTAAGTTTTCCCTCAGTTATGAAACCAAGGTTATCGAACTAGTATGAGCAAGGAAAAAACTCCAAGGTGTTGCTAACAACTTGGAATCTTGCACAACACAAACTCAAGACTTTGCCCCAACTTATAGTGAGGTTGTCAATCTCACTGTTTTTCTGAAAACAAAGGATTAAACATAGTGTGGAAGGTAATGGTTGCTTGTAGAAAGTAAATAGTAAGATTAACAGTGGATGATGTATCAATGGTAAATATTGGATCGGGGTCCACAGTTCACTAGAGGTGTTCTGCTTAAGATAAATGACATGTTGGGTGAACAAATTACAGTGGGGCAATTGACAAACTTAGGAAGCGTAAAAATGCAATACTATAAATCATGATTCCTATGAGATTTGATTGGGCATTACAACAATATACATAGACCGTAATCCAAATGCATCTATGACTAATAATAAACCTTTAGTTTATCATCCGAACCCCCTCCAGTATTAAGTTGCAAGCAACAGATTGTTGCTTTAAGCAATGTGTGTAAAGTAAACAATACAATTGTTCCATGAACAAAAGATTGTTGTTTTCTCGCTAGTAGCAATAGCACATCTATAACCTTAGAGATTTCTGTCACTTCCCCGGATTACAAGAGGCATGAAACCACTATCGAGCATAAATACTCCCTCTTGGAGTCACATGCATCTACTTGGCCAAGATAGCTACTAGCAACGAAGAGCTTGAAAGATCACAAACAACACAGACATGATAGAATCAATATTCAATAAGACATGATATAATCAATAATAAATCTGACATAGTATCTCAATATCCATCGGATCCCTGCTACGGTATGTTTCCCTCCATCTCTCCTCTCTTACTCCGTGTTTGTTCCGGTAAAATATTGACTTTGGCTTTTCTCCTGTCCAATTCCGAGAATATTTCCTTGCTAGCTTTTCTGAAACCAAAAACAGTAGAAAACAGGCAACTAGCACTACGACATCTTGTTAATAGGTTAGTCCCAAAAATATATGAAAATACCTCAAAGTGTAGACAAAGCATAGCAAAGTTGATATTAAACAAGCATGGAACATCAAAAATTATAGACACATTTAAGATGTATCAACCTTCTGTTGATGTTCAGAACCTGAAACATGCACTGAAAACCAAGTTTTCTTTGCTACTGAAGTATTAGCGTTAGGTAAAGCTAGAAAAACATCAAATCAAGACGAAAACCATCAATAAAAACATTTAAGATGTATCGAATATCACAACTATCAAATCCCCCAAGCTCAGATTTTGCTCGCCCTAGAGTGACATGAAAATAGAGAAGAATAGCGGAGATTCGAAACTGAAATAAAAGTACTTACAAGCTCGAATTGGTGCCAAATTCTTTTCTTCACAATTCCTGCAATCTTAAACATGATCATACAAGTATTCACAATATTACAATGAGCCTGCTTCCTAACCACGTATATCTTGCTATCAAATAAATTATATGCCTAAGGAAGTGTCAATAGTTTAGCTTGGAAAGTGAAACAAATTCTTTTGGTTTCTCTCTGAGCATTCTGGAGGATGTGCTCCATGGGAACAAAACACCTGTTGTTTAGAACATAACAAGAATGACGGACTATAGGAAGGAGGCACACCCTTCAGTCTATCAGAAGCAGAAGTTGACTAAGCAGGAGCGGAAGTTGCCTGAGTTATACCTGGACTGCAGCCACTGGTGCCTTCTAGGAGTACCGGACTCCTGGAACGAGCTCCTCTACGCACAGATTCAGGTCAAACAGCATCAGAGACTACACCAATAAAGGCAAGCTTGGAATTACTTGTTCCTATACATGAACTGTGGTTTTTTGTGAAAATTATTATAGGATAATGACTCACACAAAGCGGTCAAGGCAAAGCTGAGATAAGTGAGGATCCTTGCATAGATACAAGTAGACAGTAAGTCAGATCTCTGACTCCCAATACCAACACGAAATTTGTATCTTTGTTGAGAGGTAAAATACGTTTTGCTCTTGTTTCTTTAATCAATTAAGAGTACTCAAGTTGGCACCATAAACATTCAATTTAAGAACAACTCATCTACTCCCACGTAAAAATTTCGAGACCCTCAAAGCACTTTTTTCCTTTCCTTGCTTTTCAAAAATTTCAGCTCATCCATAGAGAAATCATGCCACTGTTTTTAACATGTTAATAGGGACTGTGTTGCGTACTCGCGACCATGCCAATAGATAAATATTGAGCAATAATGGGCCATAGGAGTACTACAACTTCACTTGGAACGTGAGACCATGAGGAGACTAAAAATTTTACTTGTCATTGCAATGCAGCTACATACACTTACATAACTCAATAGCCGAAATTAAGTGGTTTCCCACATTTAGATCGTTCGTTGGCTAGCATAGTTAGTAGTTCCTCATGGAGCATAACAGTGTTGTAATGACACACGTAAAGCAATATCTTACTTTAATTATTAGAAGAATAATGTGACAGACATACTGTGACACCCCCGAGATCAGGGCTAAACAAATCCCAGACCTCCGTCTGACATAAGCTTAACCTTGAGCTCGAGAATATCCAATGGAGAATCGGTAACACGATAGTGACCCTACGACACAAAATTTATTACAGCAAGCTCATAACTGAGCAAAGAACCAAATTATTACAAGCAGAGGTCACTAACCACAAACATCAAACAACGGAAGGAAAATTATGCTATTAAGTATAGAAAACTTAAGAAAAGGCCTAAGAGGCCTGAAGCATAACGATGATGTCCCAGCCCATAGATTCCAGGCTGTCGGCCAGGAACCCCAAGCTAATCGTCGATGTCGATATAGTACGGAACTTGTCTTTAAGGGAACACTTACTCTGCCAAAAGTATCAACAAAGCAAGGGTAAGTACAGGGTGTACTCCGCAAGACTTATGGCTGGTGGAGTTGTTTTGCATAAAGCCACTTTTGTTTATAAAATAAGAGGGAGAAGAAGCTCGTCTATTCAGAGTATTTTAAAAGGGTATAAGAGAGCGACATCTCCGAAATATTGATCATCATCTTTTGATATCCACCAAATCATTATCCGAGCCCTAACTAGGATCACCACCTCATACCCATGAGGAAGCATCCTTAAGTACACGTTGATCTGCCAAGTTTTACGATTAGGTTAAAGTTCTATATGATCTTGAGTCTGGTCGCCAAGTCGTTCATAACCGTGAACACGGCTTTTCGAAAAGATTTAACCCTGCAGGGGTGTACAACTTTACCCACACGCGCCAACCGATTCTTAATGCCACTATATATTAGCCCTCTTCCTTGGAAGGCTGGCAGAGAGTGGTTGACCACGACCTTTACCTTGCTTTTGCCGAGACCATGAATCACGCAATAAGTATGGTTCCGCCATAACGGGTCAAATCCCAAAGCCGGTACTTAAAGATGTGAGGCAAGGTTGGTTTACCATGGGCGCCATCAACCCCAAGCAACCGCGGACACGCTTCCCTACCTGTTATGAATGCACCTTATTCACACGGCAAATCTTTCAAAAGGTTTTCTATGCATATGTCGAATGGAACTCCCGAACTATGTGACTCGTGGAATCTACTAGGCAAGTTAGTTGGTCATGAGGTTTTCCAGGCCCCGTGTGGTTGTACGCTCGTCTTGGTTCCAAAGGCAAGAACTCAGGTCCTAATGGTGGCGAGCATGGGACTAGAAAAACCACATCCCACCGTGGCCTCCCATACAAGCCTTAGCATGTTTAACTCATATCATCGATCTTATATCATCACGTTATCCTGTCATACTAGGTTCTCTGCATTTGATACATCATCTGGATGAACCAGACTCAACAGCTAAGCATAGCTAAGCAGGACACATATATAAGCTCTAGTAGTGAACACAAGCCAAACCTAGTTATGCTAGGAGAGTGGATCAGGTAATATAAGCTCAAAGGGAGTAACGCAATAGATAGGATACTCTATCTATCAATAAAATACCACAGTAGAATTGTATGCAACATGGCAGGAGTTGAAATTTCTTTCGAAAACATAGGATTATATCATGGTGGGGCTATGCTTGCCTTTTCCAGTTGATAGGAGATAAAAAGATCTTTGGAGGCCTTGTATTTGACTTGGTTACAGTTGGTCAAGTATTGTTCGTTGATCTTCAAACTTCGACGGTGTTGATCTCGGCCTTCGATCTTGATCTCGATATCGTATTCTACCGAAGAAGAACCAAACACCGGAAAAACAGGGAAACTATCAACACATGGCATCGATGCAATGCTCAAACAGTGATGATGATATGACAAGTTAAATTGCGTCGAAATGTAACCCTAAGACATGCTCGGCAGTTTAATCGAGGTTCCGAGGGGGTGAAAACCCTAACTCGGTAAAACTCCGGATGTATATGAGAGGGGTTGGTTTGTTCTTCTAATTATACTTGTCATGTAAGTTGCTTAATAATGCATGATTATATCTTAAAGAGATAGTTCTCATTTTACAAAACATTTTGGTATATTATACATATTTTTCTAACTTATGAATAATAAATTATTGATTTTACAAGTTTAAATAATTTTCTGGAATTATTAAAAGGTTTATTGCATCATTATGACATCAGCTGGGGGGTTTTATTCTTTTTACACCACAACTGGACCTAGCCTCTATGGCTGACAGGTGGGGCACTGGCCACCTCAGCCTCCACATGGGCAGGGTGTGTGACACCCCCCAAAATAGGCTAAACAAATCGCAGACCTCCATCTGACATAAGCTTAACCTTGAGCTCGAGGATATCCAATGAAGAATCGATAAGACAACAGTGACCCTACATCACAAAATTTATTATAGCAAGCTCATATCTGAGTAGAGAACCAAATTATTACAAGCAGAGGTCATTGACCACAAACATCAAACTACAGAAGGCAAATTTTGGTATTAAGTATAGCAAACTTAACAAATGGCCTAAGAGGCCTGAAGAATAATGATGACGTCCCAGTCCATAGATTCCAGGCTGCCGGCTAGGAACCCCAAGCTACTCGTCGATGTCGATGTAGTACGGAACTCGTCTTCAGGTGAACACTTACTCTGCCAAAAGTATCAACAAAGAAAGGTGAGTACAGTGTACTCCGCAAGACTTATGGCTGGTGGAGTTGTTTTGCATAAAGCCACTTTTGTTTATAAAACAAGAGGGAGAAGAAGCTCGTCTAGTTAGAGTATTTTAAAAGGGGATAAGAGAGAAACATCTCCAAAATATTGATCATCATCTTTTGATATCCACCGAACCATCATCATCTACCAACAAGGTCACCCCCTCGTACCCATGAGGAAACATCCTTAACAAACATTAGTTGCCCAGTTTTACGATTAGGTTCATGTTCTCTATGATCTCCCGCACTTTCCCAAGTCGTCCATAACCGTGGACACAACTTTCCGAAATATTATTACCCTGCAGGAGTGTACAACATTACCCACACGTACCAACCGACTCTTAATGCCTACTTTACACACTTCCTTGGTGTGCTGGCAGAGGGAGTGGTTAGGCACGACCTTTACCTTGCTTTCGCCGAGACCATGAGTCACGCAATAAGTATGGTTTCACCGTAACGGGTCAAATCCCGAAGCCAGTTCTTAAAGATGTGAGGCTAGGTTGGTTTACCAGGGGCTCCATCGACCCCAAGCAACCCGGTCCACGCTTCCCTACTTGTTATGAATGCACCTCCTTCACCCCCTTCTTAGAAAATGTTTTCAATGCTTATGTCGAATGGAACGCCCGAACTATGTGACTCATGGAATCTATTAGGCAAGTTAGTCAATCATGGGGTCCCAATTTACCCCGTGTGGTTGTACGCTCGTCTTGGTTCAAGAGGTAAGAACCTAGGGTCCTAAGGGTGGCGAGCATGGGACTAGAAAAACCACATTCCACCGTGGCCTCCCATACAAGCCTTAGAATGTTTAATCTCATATCACTGATCTCATCTTATCACGTTCTCCTGTCATACTAGATTATCTACATCTGATACATCATCTGGATGGACCAGACTCAATAGCTATGCATGGCTAAGAAGGACACAGATATAAGCTCTAGTAGTGCACACACACGCCAAACCTAGTTATGCTAGGAGCAGTGGATCAGGTAATATAAGCTCAAAGGGAGTATGCAATAGATAGGATACTCTATCTATCGATAAAAGACCACAGTCGTATGCAACATGGCAAGAATTGAAATGCTTTCGAAATCATAGGATTATAATATGGTGGGGATATGCTTGCCTTTGCCAGTTTATAACCAATAAGCAGATCTTCGGGAACCTTGTACTTGACTTGATTAGAGTTGGTCAAGTATTGTTCGTCGATCTTCGATCTTCGACGGTGTTGTCCTCGGGCTTCGATCTCGATCTCAATATCGTATTCTACCGAGGAAGAACCAAACACCGGAAAGAGAGGAAAACAATCAACACATGGCATTGATGCAATGCTCAAACAAGTATGATGATATGACAAGTTAATTTGCATTGAAATGTAACCCTAAGGCATGCTTGACAACTTAATCGGGGTTCCGACGGGCGCAAACCCTAACTCGGGAAACTCTGGAAACCCATGAGAGGGGTTTATTTTGTTCTCTAATTAAACTTGTCATGTAAGTTGCTTAACAATTCATGATTATAGATTAAATAGATTGTTCTCATTTTTCTGAACATTTTGATATATTATTTGTATTTTTCTGAATTACAGATTAAAAGTTATTGAGTTTTACAATATTTAAAACAATTTCTGAAATTATTTAATCATTTTCTAGATTTATTAAACCACGCTGAAACTTTTCACACCGCAGGCATACCTAGACACAGTGACTGACAGATGGGCCTGGAGCCACCTCCGCAGCCACACAAGCAAAGGGGGATCAGGGGCATTTGTCACCGGGGCAGAGGCTACCCACTCCGACTGACGGGTGGGGCCGAGGCCATGTCAGATGCCACCTTGGCGTCACGCCGGACTCGCCGGTGAGCACTGCAGGAGGCGGAGGGGAATGGTGCAGGAGGGCGTGGGCAAGCAAGCGAAGCAGCGCGTTCGAAGCAGCACTTCAGGCTGAGCCAAAAACAGGTGGCGCCGCTACGGGATGGTCGTCGGAGCAGCGAGCACGGCAAGCGGCGGCGACGGGGCTTGCAGGTGACTGTGGAGGAGGGTAACCAGAGCGAGAGGGGGCAAGGGAGAGGGCCCACGGGAACCATGAGTTCACCAGGAGCACGATGGTGGTGTCGGGGAGGCGAGAGGAGGCGAAACGACACTGGAATCGATGATGGAGATGGTGAACGGAGCTCAGGAAGACGACTCGATTTGGACGCCTAGGAGCACGCCGGCTCCCGCGGTTGAGGGCAAACAAACGAGTCGATCAACGCAGAGCTTCCAAGCTTCACGGCGGGGCTCGGGGTGGTCTGCAACGGTGGGGATCGTCGGAGCTAGGGTTCGGGTCCGCGAGGGGAACGAGAGAGAGGGGTCTATGGGGAGGGGGAAGAATGGATAGGGGAGAGAGGGCGTCGGCGTGGCGTCCTTATCCTCCTCCCGAGCTCGACGGACAACGAAGATCAAGCGGAGGGATCAATGGCGGCGCCGGTGACAGCGAGGAGCTTCCTCTGTCGGGGACGAAGACTACGACAGGTTCGAGGCCGAAGCGGTATCGGGCCGAGGGCGGGCTGCTATTGGGCCAAGATGGGCTGCACCAGAGCAAGAGGAAAGGCTAGGGATTGCTACGCTGGGCGACAAAGAGGAGAGAAGGAAGATGGGCTAGGCCCTGATAGAGTTAGGATTAGGTTTTTATCTACATAATCTTTTTTGTTCTTATGTTTGTCTATTTTCTCTTTTGTATTTGAATTTCCAACTATTTTTTAATCATTCGAAAATACCAGAGGTTTTTATAAAACATATGAAATAAAGTGGGGCCCTTTTTATTCCATTTGGACTCCATTCATTTTGTAGTTTTCAAAATACATAAACCATTTGAAGTGCTTTTCAAATAGAGAGGAAGATTAGGGTTTAGGGTTTTATCTTTAGTTATTCAATTCAAGCAATTTAAAGAATGATGCTCGTGTTATGCACAATCAACGCTAAATAAGGATTAACTAAAACTAGGGTGATACAGCTCTATCCCTCTTACGAGAATCTCGACCCGAGATTCAAAAGGTAGGAAGAGAGACAGAGGGAGAAAGAAACAGGGCCACTCTAAAGGTAAGTGGGAAAACACTAAACAACACACGGAGTATCTTATGGTCAACTCATGGATGGAGTGTTCAAAAACTATTCTGAGATGACAACATGAAACACGTCAAGGTAACTGAGGAAACAAGAGGAGAAGGTTTCAAATTGTTAGATAACTGGTCTTCATAAGGATTGAGACCATGGAGCTTATAGGAGGTTTTGAAGCTTCCGGAAAGAAAGGTTCCCACAGAAAGAACATGACCATAGACTTCGAGAGATGAACCTCTACTAAACGAATTAAGTAGAGATTTCAGGTTGCAGAGATATGGATCAACAAAACCAAGCTGTTGAACTACTTTTGAAACAGAAGGGCCACTTTTTCATTCAATAGAAGGCCAATACAGAAAAGTGTTTTGGTGGAGAGGACTCATAACAGCCGCAAGGAACATGTAACGAGAGAAACTGTTGATTATCAAAACCATAGTCACTCTCAAAACATGGTTGAGAGAACAAAGGAAACTCTTTATTCATCCAGGTATACCAAAATCTTTGCCAAAGATTAGGGTATCACTTTACACCACTAGATGAGTAGGTAAGAAGATTCCTGATAACACGAGAAGAAAGAAACTTCATTCTTAGACTTCAGTTACTTGGCATAACAAAATTATTGCCACATAAAAGGGTCTAGAGGATCGACCGAGAGACATTTAGCAACACTACTTTAAATGTTCTCTTTGATGTTCGAGACACGAAACATCAAGTAAAGGTCGAACTTCGGATACCAGGAAACCATAAGCACAACTCCTATAATTAATTATAGAAGAAGCCTCATGAAGAGTGGTTGTTATTGCTGACTTTAAGAGAATATGACAAGAGATCTTTACGGCTAAATATGTCAACCATTACATCAATCTTGCCAGATTTACTAAGAGATCTATGTTAAAACCTTGAGGAACACCAACCATCATTGCTGCTTGAGATTTAGCTTTGGTTAGGCGAGGTGATATTTCAGGCTCAGCATGTCCGAGTAGAAAGTTTGCAACATTTACCATAAAGGTAAAGTCACTAGATTCTCAAGATATGGACTACAATGTCTAGCTCCAAAAGACGAGCTAGATTGCTAGACCCATGTATTTAGCAACTTATCGAGAGATAACTACATACATATAAAGTCCTAACAATAAGTCACACATGTATCCTTAAGGAACAAAGAAAACTCTTCTTGAGTCCACGGCGACATCTTTCAGTAGTTGCACGTGAACCAGAGAAGGTTTCTTCTAACATCCAGAACACATACTTCAAGATGACTCGAAGATGGTTCTCGAAATTTTCCAACATTAATGCCAAATGTTCCATATGAATCTTGTATAGAATGGAGAAGATAAGAATATCATTGATGGGATCACCAACAAACTTACCAAAACACTCTAAGAAGATGGACTCATATGTTGCTTGAATGAGGCAAACATATTGGTCAGACCAAAAGACATGAAGATGTACTCAAGTGAAACATCACAAGTAGCAACATCATCAAGATAGTCCTTGGAACTGAGTTTGATTTGACAATAACCCAAATCAAATCAAAGATGGGGGGGATAACATATCCATGAAGGAGATACTATCTTTATTTAGCACGGACAAACCTAGACATCCGTTTTAGAAAGAACTGAGTCGGATAGCACTTTTATCTTACAACGCTCCAAGTTGTTGTTTAAGCTCAACCAACTAGTTCAAGGGTATTCGGTACGGATCCTTGGAGAATGGAGTAGTTCAGAGAACTTGCTTGCTCAAGAACTTGACAATGCGGTCATGTGGCAACATGGCGATACTTCTAGAAAGACTTCTAGAATATCACGACCCACCGGTATGTCACTTAGTTCAAGAGGAAACTTGCTTTGTAAGGCAAGCAGACATAGTCGCAGAGCTTCGGCACAAGCCTAACTCTTTGACCGAAGAGAGTGTACTAGAATAACGGACTTGGTAACACAATCAAACTTCGCTTAGTGTTAGGGTTAACCAATCACGCTAAGTATGACACAAATGTTCTTAGATTTCAAAGCAATAATAATTGCTAGAATCTCAGATGGCCGCATTATTACGCACACGCATCACTCATGAGCGCGAAAGCTCGAGGAAGGGTGGGTAAAGATGTGTAAGAGCATCACTTCATTAAGGGGTCATGAAAGTCAGCACAACCTCTTAGTATAAAAGAGTGTGATACTTCAAGATAGAACAGACGAAAGACAATCAATGCCTCTTGATCTGCGGATTACAACACTTTGACCTGGTCCTAGATATGACGAGGTACTGGAGTTTATTTCTCCTAGACATTTCGAAATGGTTTTTCTTGACGGACCACAAGAGTATATTACATCGGAAGACACCGATGCACATTTACTACTTGGCTACCAACGGGTAGACAAAGGTTGGAAAACAACAAGGGGAAAAGAACATGCTCAGGATGGAATCCTAAGATGTGGATGCATAAGTCAACAATCTTCCGAACACCAATGAAAGGAAGGAAAAAGGTGTTGCAGAGTCACGGGTATAGATGCGGGACTCTCGATGAGTACTCTTGTCGTGATCTATTTGGTTCCATTAAGGAACATCTGCCATAGAATTTGGTAGGGGAAGTCCTTATTTGTCAGAATTCAATCACAACAAAGACCACAAGCTTGAAGGCTAGAATTGTAGTACCAGCCATCCCGAGGTAATGTAGGAACATTAACGATAGGGATCAACAAAAGGGATCTTGGGTTAAAGGTCAGCTTCATGTACAAGATTCACAACACCAGAATCCAGCACAATCAGGGATCTTACGTTCAAATCCAAGGGTTAAAACCCAAAGAAAGGAGTAACTACTACTTGAGTGAAATGGCGTACACTGCAAGTTAGTAATCACAAGGTAGCTTCTAAGAGAAGAAATGACTTCTGAAGTACCCAACAAACGAAAAAGAGGCACACGAGGCGAAAGGGAACCTCGAAGCCTAGAACAGAGAACTGAAGATCCAACAATATAATATTGTGGGTCCAAAAGATAGAGAGATCATGATAGAAAGGAATCTCTCAGATGAATAAGAGCAAGGAAACAAGGAATTCACAACACACATAACTCTAGAGAATTAAACACTAGGTCAACTGGCTGAGAAACGACATGCCAAGAAGGCACCTAAGCTTTGAAAGATTATAAGAGATATCAGAACTTTTCCAAAATCAACACCAGATAAGATAACCCATAGTTAGAGCGAAACTTGATAAGAAGTAAAAGAAGCATACTAGAGTTTTCACAAATACTTTTCATCTTTAAAATAGTTTTCACAATCACTAGACTCAACATCGACCAATAGCAAGGTTTTCCTACGGTCGGTACTTCTCTGATACCAAGAACTATGACACCCCCGAAATCAGAGCTAAACAAATCCCAGACCTCCGTCTGACATAAGCTTAACCTTGAGCTCGAGGATATCTAGTGAAGAATTGATAACACAACAGTGACCCTACAACACGAAATTTATTACAACAAGCTCATATCTGAGCAGAGAACCAAATTATTACAAGCAGAGGTCACTGACCACAAACATCAAACAATGGAAGGCAAATTATGCTATTAAGTATAGCAAACTTAACAAATGGCCTAAGAGGCCTGAAGCATAACGATGACGTCCCAGCCCATAGATTCCAGGCTGCCGGCCGGGAACCCCAAGCTACTCATCGATGTCGATGTATTACGGAAATCATCTTCAGGTGAACACTTACTCTGCCAAAAGTATCAACAAAGAAAGGGTGAGTACAGTGTACTCCGCAAGACTTATGGCTGGTGGAGTTGTTTTGCATAAAGCCACTTTTCTTCATAAAACAAGAGGGAGAAGAAGCTCGTCTAGTCAGAGTATTCTAAAAGGGGATAAGAGATCAACATCTCCGAAATATTGATCATCATCTTTTGATATCCACCGAACCATCATCATCTACCAACTAGGACCACCCCCTCGTACCCATGAGGAAACATCCTTAACAAATATTAGTTGCCAAGTTTTACGATTAGGTTCATGTTCTCTATGATCTCCCGTCCATTCCCAAGTCGTCCATAACCGTGGACACGGTTTTCTGAAAGATTATTACCCTGCAGGGGTGTACAACTTTACCCACACATACCAACCAACTCTTAATGCCTACTTGACACACATCCTTGGTGTGCTGGCAGAGGGTGTGGTTGGACACGACCTTTACCTTGCTTTCGCCGAGACCATGAGTCACGCAATAAGTATGGTTCCACCATGATGGGTCAAATCACAAAGCCGATACTTAAAGATGTGAGGCGAGGTTGGTTGACGAGGGGATCCATCGACCCCAAACAACCCGGTCCATGCTTCCCTACCTGTTATGAATGCACCTCCTTCTTCAAACACGTTTTCAATGCGTATGTCGAATGGAACGCCCCAACTATGTGACTAATGGAATACTAGGCAAGTTAGTCAATCATGGGGTCCCCATTTACCCCGTGTGGTTGTACACTCGTCTTGGTTCAAGAGGTAAGAACCTAGGGTCCTAAGGGTGGCGAGCATGGGACTAGAAAAACCACATCACACTTGGCCTCCCATACAAGCCTTAGCATGTTTAATCTCATATCACTGATCTCATCTTATCATGTTCTCGTGTCATACTAGATTATCTGCATCTGATACATATCTGGATGGACTAGACTCAACAGCTATGCATGGCTAAGCAGGACACAAATATAAGCTCTAGCGGTGCACACACGCCAAACCTAGTTATGCTAGGAGCAGTGGATTAGGTAATATAAGCTCAAAGGGAGAATGCAATAGATAGGATACTCTATCTATTGATAAAATACCACAGTAGAATCGTATGGAACATGGCAAGAATTGAGATTCTTTTGAAATCATAGGATTATATTATGGTGGGGCTATGCTTGCCTTTGCTAGTTGATAACCAATAAGCAGATCTTCGGGAACCTTGTACTTGACTTTATTAGAGTTGGTCAAGTATTGTTCGTCGATCTTCGATCTTCGACGGTGGTGTCCTCGGGCTTCGATCTCGATCTCGATATCGTATTCTGCTGAGAACCAAACACCGGAAAGAGAGGAAAACAATCAACACATGGCACTGATTCAATGCTCAAACAAGTATGATGATATGACAAGTTAATTTTCATTGAAATGTAACCCTAAGGCATGCTCGACAACTTAATCGGGGTTCCGAGGGGCGCAAACCCTAACTCGGGAAACTCCAGAAACCCATGAGAGGGGTTGATTTTTTTCTCTAATTAAACTTGTCATTTAAGTTTCTTAACAATGCATGATTATAGATTAAATAGATTGTTCTCATTTTTCTGAACATTTTGATATATTATTTGTATTTATCTAAATTACAGATTAAAAGTTATTGAATTTTACAATATTTAAAACAATTTCTGAAATTGTTAAATCATTTTCTAGATTTATTAAACCATGCTAAAACTTTTCACACCGCGGGCATACCTAGCCATAGTGACTGACAGAGGGGCCCGGAGCCACCTCAGCAGCCACACAAGCATAGGGGGATTAGGGGCATTTGTCACCGGGGCAGAGGCTACCCGCTCCGACTGATGGGTGGGGCCGAGGCCACGTCGGATGCCACCTTGGCGCCATGCAGGACTCGCTGGTGAGCACTGCAGGCGGCGGCGGGGAACGGCGCAGGAGGGTGCGGGCGAGCAAGCGAAGCAGCGCGTTTGAACAAACACTTCAGGTTGAGCCAAAAACGGGCGGCGCCGCTATGGGATGGTCGTCGGAGCAGCGAGCACAGCAAGCGGCGGCGGCGGGGCTTGCAGGTGACCGTGGAGGTGGGTAAGCAGAGAGAGAGGGGGCAAGGGAGAGGGCCCACGGGGACCAGTAGCTCACCAGGAGCACGGTGGTGGTGGTGTCAGGAAGGGAAGAGGAGGCGGAACGACACCGGAATCAACGACGGACATGGTGACCGGAGCTCAGGAAGACGGTTTGATTTGGACGCCTGGGAGGATGCAGGCTCACGCGGTTGAGGGCAAACAAACGAGTCAAGCAATGCAGAGCTTCCAAGCTTCACGGCGAGACTCGAGGTGGTCTGCAATGGCGGGGATCGTCGGAGCTAGGGTTCGGGTCCACGAGGGGAATGAGAGAGAGGTGTCTCTGGGGAGGGGGAAGAATGGATAGGGGAGTGAGGGCATCGGCGTGGCGTCCTTATCCTCCTCCTGAGCTCGACGG
The DNA here is from genome assembly GCA_916181665.1 of Avena sativa. Lineage (NCBI taxonomy): Eukaryota > Viridiplantae > Streptophyta > Magnoliopsida > Poales > Poaceae > Avena > Avena sativa. Next base: position 441,949,198 of record OV702294.1, on the reverse strand, counting down.
ACAACAAAGATAAAGCGGCGGGATCGACGGTGGCACCGGCGACAGCGAGGAGCTTCCTCTGTCGGGGACGAAGACTACGACAGGTTCGAGGCCGAAGCGGTATCGGGCCGAGGGCGGGCTGCTGTTAGACCAAGCTAGGTTGCACCATAGGAAGAGGAAAGGCTAGGGCTTGCTGCGCTGGGAGACAGAGAGGAGAGAAGGAAGATGGGCTCGGCTCAAATAGAGTTAGGATTAGGTTTTTATCTACAGAATCTTTTTCTTTTTCTGTTTATCTATTTTCTCTTTTGTATTTGAATTTCCAACTGTTTCTGAATTATTCGAAAATACCAGAGGTTTTTATAAAACATATGAAATAAAGTGGGGCCCTTTTTATTCCATTTGGGTTCCATTCATTTTTTAGTTTTCTAAATACATAAACCATTTGAAGTGCTTTTCAAATAGAGAGCAATATTAGGGTTTAGGATTTTATCTTTAGTTATTCAATGCAAGCAATTTAAAGAATGATGCTCGTGCTATGCACAATCAACCCTAAATAAGGATTAACTAAAACTGGGGTGTTACAGGGTGGAACCCACCTCGGGTTTGACTGGGCTTGACTGCGCGTGTGCTGGCGTCACGGTGACATCATCAAGACGTCACCCGACGGTGAGCTCCCAGGCGTCACACGGGGACGGCGAAGGAACACGCGCGGGGCTGCGAGACATAGCGCACTAGAACGAGCTCGCCGAGATGGTCCTAAACCTGGCGGCGCCGCCTCGTTTTGGTCGTCGGAGCGGCGGGACAGACGCTGTCTGGAGGCAGACCACGGCGGCGCATGGCGAGAGCGAGCTATGGAAATCTAGGTGTCGGGGAAGAGGTGCACGACCACCAGAATCTCACCTTGGTGCTTGAAGGCGCGACGACGAGGCTGGAGAAGGTCTGAGGACGACGAATCGACACCTGCCGGACTTCGGAAAGATGGTTTCCTTGGAAACAGTTAGAGGCGCATGGCCTTGATACCTTTGGGAAGGTGACCAAGTCCACTATGGCGGAGCTTCTAGGCACCTCTATGAGGCACGAGGAGGCCGGGAACAGCGGGACGATGCGGCGGCCGACGGCTAGGGTCCGATCGCCTTGCGGGGAGGAGATGAGAGAGGTCAGGAGAGAGAGCGGAAGTGGATGATGACGAGAGAGAGGGTCTCGGCAGGTCATATCCTCTCCTGCAACACGAAGTACGGCGGAGCGCAGGAGGCGGAGATCAGCGGCGCCGGCGACGACACAGAGGAGCTTGCGGGAGCGAGGAAGACGACGAGCATAGATGGCTGAAGGGGTATGGGCCAGATCTGGGCCGGACTGGGCCATGGTTTGTTGCACGCTGGGGACAGGGAAAAGAGGAGAGGGGTGGGCTACGACCTGGGCTGCTCTAGCTACAGTTTTTTATTTCCAAAACGATTTTCCAATTTCTGTTTTATTTTCTCCTTTGGCAATTCATTTTCAAATCTGTTTTTAGATAGATTTAAATTACCAGAGAGATTTTGTAAATATTTTTAAATACTACAGAGCCCTTTATACCATTTGGCAGCATAGGTTTTGATGGTTTTCAAAATATTCAAAACCATTTTGAATTGCTTTTCAAATAGAGGGGAAAACGTTAGGGTTTAGGGTTTTACATTATGTTCTTTATTGCACAATTTAAAACATGATGCTCATGATGCACAAACAAATCCTAAATACTATTTATCTAATACTGGTGTGTTACACATACTCTAATAGTTAAGCGTAGCATAAGATCAGGTCATTCAAATAGTTCACTTGATATAGGATTTCAAATACATAGTAACCTAAATTCTTCGACCATGAGATCATGTTAATTACCATCACCGGATGGATGCTTTGATGACATCAAACACCACTTCATAACTGGGTGGCTATAAAGGTGGCATCGAGTGTTCGGAAAGTATGTGTCACATCCCAAAATTTTCCAAATTTCGAAATGTGAAAAATAAATAAACAAAAGAAACAAATGTTGGAATTTAGGGTGAAAATAAACTTTTTGCTTCTAAATGGAAACCTCAAACCCTAATTGAACAAAATTTGAACAAGAAAGCAACAAACAAATATTCCAAAGATGAAGTGCATTCATGCATGGAAAGAATCTTGAACGTAAAGCACTTGGAAAAGTAAACCAAAAACCCTAAAACCCTAATGAAAGAAATCATCTTCAAGATCACTCCAAGACTATGGCTTTATTCCATATAAAAATTTAGCAACAAACATTTCTAAATGGCAAAATGGTAAACAAAAATATTATAAAACCATGGGAAGTGATTTCATACAATTTGGAGCCATGGATAAAAACTTATGAATTTAAAAAGATAAAAGGAAATAATTTCCAAGGCCAATAAAACTCCTAAAAAATCAACACTAAATTCTGAGAAAAGTGATCCTACAAGGATTTAAAAATATAAATAAATATTAAATAAAATTATACAAATTGGAATCACCAATTTTTTAATTATAAATAAAAAGATATGAATTTTATAAGACAAAGAAAGAAAGAAATAAATAAGAAATACTTAAAAGACAATTTAAATCTTGGCCAAATTACCAAGCAAATGGAATAAAAGTAAATCAAATCAAATAAAGGAATAAAAGATTATTTGAATAAAATTATATGGGTTTGAACCATATTCAATTTTATTTAAATAAAGACAAAATTCCTAAATTTAAATAAATATTAAATCATAAGAGAAAATTTGAAATATTCTAAGGTGGACTTTTAAACACACTAAATAAGTGGTTTAAACCTACTGAAAAGTTTTGGACATATTTGAATTCAACCTGATGTTTAAATGATTTGATTCAAATGAAAATAGAAATTAGAAAGAGAAATAGAAATAAGAAGGAAAAAATAGAAAACGACCCAACCCACCTACCTGGCCCAACAGCAAGCCCAGTCACTACAAGGATTTCGGTCTAATGCAACAATATCATTTGTCGCAATAAGTACTAAATTGTCGCAATAGGTAACTATTGCCACGACATGTCATTCATTGCCAACCGTTGCGATAGGCCGCATGGTAATAGGTTATCACCACAAAAGACCAATGGTGGAAATAAAATATGCTATTGCAACAATTATGTGACAAGTTGCCACATGTTTTCCTGTGGTATTATGGCCTTTGCTGCCACAATTCGATTTGTGGCGATAGCTTAATGCAACGAGCTAATCAAACATGGCGATTACTAATTCGTGGCGATAGATATTTGTAGCAATAACCTATACCAACAACCCTCATTTCGTGGCGCATGCTCTTTCGTTGCAATAACTTACGGCAACAACTCTTGTTTTTGTGGCATTAGTCTTTCGCCACGAATCACTATGTTTGTGGCATTAGCTTATGGCAACAACATTTGCAGTCGTGGTAACAAGAAAAAAATGCAACATACTTGTTTTTGTGGTAATAAATAGTTATTACAACGGATGAAATGATTGTGGCGAGAAGTTATTGTTACAAAACAACCGTTTGGTGGCAACACCCTATTTCAACAAAAGTGAATCTGGTGGCGTTAAATAGTTATCTCCATGTGTAGAAAGATTGTGGTGATAAGTTATTACGACAATGTAAAGTATTTCGTGGCAACAAACTAGTGCAACAAAACAGGTTGTCGTGGCCACTGAGATTTGATGCAACACTATATTTTTCGTGGTATTAACTTGTTGCAACCAAAAGTAGGTAGTGGTAAAAAAAGCCTATTGAAACCAAAAAAATAGTTACATGATTTAAATCATATATATAGTTTGTTGATTCATAATTATCATAGTTCACATACCAAATATCCATTATATGGAACTCAAATATAATTTAGCAATCATTCAACATACTGAATGTGCTATACTAATTAAGTGCCAACACTAAAATATCCGTGGTCTAGAGTCCAATCAAATCAGGTTCATTCTTTTGTTGTTCCCGCAATCAAGAAATAATAAAATTAGAAATCTCACAATTAAGAATATGTGCCCATTACTTCACTAATTAGCCATTACAGAACAGGTACAAAGTATTCACAATACAGTGAAATGTAAAAAAGTGAAGTATCTACTGCATGCAGGCGAAAATACTTCAAATATCCGAATACTTCGGTTTTTAAACCAAATACAGCCTAAACCCTTCTTCTGAAACAATGTGACGAGCACACCAGGAACAATCATCATGTGCACTTGATAATTCATTGTGAAAATCTGCTAACATATATACTGTTTCAACTAGATGAAAGTAGCATTCTATCTTAATTCATGATGTAAAGGATAACCAAACTCTGAAGCACATATGTAATGTATGAAAAACTATGCAAGATTCTCATTCACATCGGTGCCAAACCTCTACAGTAACCCTAGTTCAAACAAGGTATAAAATAAGACAAATCAAGGTTGTAACTTACCATTGCTCAAAACATTCGAGAATTCATTGTTGCAGCTTGTATGACTGAATTTGAAGAAATTATATTTTGTCATGTTCCTGGAGTCACAGTAGTACTAGGGTCTATAAAAGAGTATTTTTCAATTTACGATTACAATTTTCTTTGCCGGTCATTTTTTTAGCCATCTGGAAATAGAAGTGTACTTTTAGCAATATAAGTAAGAAAAATAAATCTTACAAATTAAGTGTCTGTTGGGTTCCCATCATTTGTCTCATTTTTGCAAGCTTTGCCATCATGCTTTTTTCAATTTTCAGTCTTGATCTTCGCTCCGCTTCCAACAATATGTCCCTTTCAGGACGCTCTTGTTCTAACCTCTCATGGTTTTTCTTTCTTGACACGCTCTAAGTTAATCCTCCCTTGTATGCTTTCAGTTCAGCTTGTAATTTATCTTGTAATTCGGTGACCCGCTAGCTGAGCTCAAACAACATGTACTTTAAGAATATTTCTAGGTGTTGCTTAGGATAGATGAAGCTTCAAATGTTCATGAGAAAAAAAATGATTACTGAACAAATAGAATAGAACACTGAACCAAGCATCAAGTGCATTAAAATGTTGCTTCAACAATCTGAAAGTAGCTAATACAACTTTTGCAAAAAAAAAAAAAAAATTAGAAGCACTTAATCATATTTTGCCGACTTCTTATAGAGCATTTGCAATTGCTTCAACAAGGTGAAAGTTGTATCGCTTCATATTGCCAAATGGAACATAGTAGGAAGTACAAGTTCCAGCTTTCTAAAGAACATAAAAAAAAGCAAAAAAGAATACTCTTCCATCTCAAAATGGCCAGGATATTGCATAAAAATATAGCCAAACGCTATTCTTTATGGCATGCACATATACCGAATAACATTGATGGAATAATTACGACATGCACGCACTTCTCTGGATACGAATTGGTATAATTGTACAGTGGATCAGTATAGAATAATTGTATCTGTACCTAGCTAGCATACGTACATACTTATAGCCGACTGTGTCAAGTCTGCTAAATCTAGAAAATTGGGAAAATAGTTTGAGCAGGAAAACGAGCCAAGTGAATCGTTTAGGAACCTGATAGTTCTCTGTTGGCATCTAGAAAGTACAATGTATTAACTTATTTTTCTTAAAAAGTACATTTCAAGTTTCCACTGCCTTAAAAATGCTACAGTTCTTACTGCATCGCGAGTTTAAACGTCAGGTCATCATACATAGGTGCAAAATAATTATAATGACCACGCACCATTTGTACTATGATATTTCTAGCAATCTCCTCGAACAACAATTAGTTAGGTGTATCTCAAGAACCAAAAAATTAAAAGAAAAATAACATAGCAAGCTTGCAGATTGTAACTTGTAAGCTCCGACTATTGTTCTATCAAACCGAGCCAGCTAATGGGAATGGCTGTACCACGTGCTATCAGTTTAACCGAGCAAGCTAATCATTAAAAAACAGAAAGACAAGCTCACATATCATGCATTGAAACTTTAGTCGATATCTCACAAAAGGGAACTGGCAAAGCTCTTTTCTCCAGAAAATGGAACAATATGCAGTCTGGCGTTATCTAATGATCTCTGTTGGCATCCAGGAAAGTACGATATGCGGTATGGTATGCACTGTTGCATCTCAGGTTCAGGGGACAATTTGTCAGATTCAGAGTAACTGAGAACACTACTCGGAACGCTACTGAATCTTCTCTGACAGCCAAAGCACAACTGGGAACACTACTGAATTTCTACAAATTAGCCAGATACATCTAAAATTAGCGGAACCATGGACAAGGGAGGAAGCAAGGCGTATACCATGTCGCGTCACAGGGCTTGATGGTAGCGTGGGTTCCACGGAGAACATGCAACCTACGCTTGAAATGACGGGTCCTCGATACCCCGTGGATGAGATCACGGAGAGCGAACACGCTGAGCTGCATGTGAGATTAATGGGCTTATCGATTAAGGTGGCTGTCGGCTATTCCTTACCTCCTGTAGTTGGTGGAACTTACCACTGCCGACCGATTTCAGATGGCTATGCTATTGTTGGGGTGGATGAGGTTGTGAAGGAATATGAGGAAGCACAGCTTGACCATGCTACAGGTGAAGGGGAAACTCAACTCAAATTTGCAGTGAAAACAACCATTGTTTGGAAGAAGGAACACACCGTGCTTCCAAATTGGAGGCTACTGGCACCCCCGCCGTCTTCGCAGTGTCAGCAGTCTGAGCCGCTTCAGCTATCTCCTGTGCGGCAGCCATCTCCGGCGCTTCAGCCATCTCCTGCGCGGTAGCCATCTCCGGCACGCCAGCCATCTTCAGCGCGCCAGCCATCTCCGGTGCTTCAGCCATCTCCTCAACGTAAGCGGAAGAGCACTGCCACGAAGAGCATCACTAGCACTGCCACAAAGAAATCCGCAGGAAACCGTACGCCAAAGAGTTCAAAAAACTACGTCCTGTAGCCTTCCGCCAAGCCATTGCCGGTTTTACCATGGAATCGCAGCGACGAGGAGACCAATAGGATCTCGGAAGAAGAGGTCAAGAAATTCTTTGCACCTAGACGGGCCGAGCCAAAGGAGAAAATAGATCCGGCGGTGGTGGAGAAGTTTTACAATAATCTTTTGAAACCTGAAACCCCACTTGTGCCGGACTACGAGCGCCAGATTTTGAAGGGGGATGCAAGGCGCCGTAGGGAGACTGAAAGTAGCAGTCATGCGGCACCCAGAAAACAGTTCCCATGCTTGGAGAGCAGGAAAACCAATCATGCGCCCCGCTCCAAGTGTTTGACACACGGGACGCTTTTCCTGTAAATGATTACGAGGCAGTGCTACAAAGAAAGGCCAATGATATGGGGATGACTTACATTGCATACTTGAACATCATGGGAGACAACTTGCCGAAATGCGATGCCAACCCCATACAGCCATGGAAGTATGGAAATAATCTCGTCAAAAATGAGGAGCTCAAGAATCTACCAACAAAGATGCGAAGATTGCACAAGTGGTACCTTGATTTCTGCAAGACGAGAAAGGAAGAATGGATCACGACGCATATAAGAGATCAGATTTTCTTATGCGGAGACGACGCGATCGACTTCAACATTCAAGACTTGCATTTTCTATTCAATCAGAAGGAACTCGACAAAGCTGCCATCAGCCTTTATTGTGTGTAAGTACTATTTCTGTAATTTATATCTCATCTCATTCACTTCATTAATTGCATGTATATATATGCTCACCATATATGTATATACTATTATGCAGGAAAAAGGTTATGGAATGCATGAAAGGAGGCCCTTTTGACATTGGGTTCGTTGACCCAAATAGAGTTCATGAAGAAGTGGTAAGAACCAAACCCGGGCAAACAGAAGATTACTTGCTAAGGTCTTTACTGAGACAACAAACCAAAAGGGAAATACTATTGCCTTACAACTTCTCGTGAGTACTGTTACCCTCTCTCTTGTACACATTCTGTTTCGGCTTACTCGATGTTAAGTGTAACTGATGATGAGTTATGCGTGCGTAGGTTCCACTTTATTCTGCTAGTCATTCAACCTGACTCAGGAAAAGTCCTTGTCATGGACTCGTTACGAAAAGAAAAAGAGCTATGGGCAGACTTTAGAGAGATGCTCCAGAGGTAATTTCAATCATATTATCGCACTAGATCGGCAACTTTCGTGAAAACAAGTAATTAATTACTCCTTTATCCATTTTCTTTGCCGGACAGGGTTTGGAAAAGGTTCACGGGCAGGGCCGTGGGTGAATGGTCAGAAGAACTAAAATTTGTAGACCAAAATGTAAGTAATACTATCTAGCTAGGTCTGCGTATCTCTTTGATTCTGCTTCCAATTCCATTATATCATGCTTTATTGATTATTATTTTGATTGAACTCTCTATTCTTGTAAAGTGCGTGCATCAGGGACCCGGCAATAACATATGTGGATACTATGTTTGCGAGTTCATTCGCAACACGATATGTGCGACGGGTCAAGTCGCACTAGAACAACTTAGAGTAAGTAAACAAAGTCCACAACATTATTTTATTACCATCAATTGTGTTGAGTTTTATTCTTATATATATATTGACCCCATTCTTCATATATATTCAGACCGAACGGATGCGGGACCAACTCCTACCATTTGACCACATACGATCCATTCAAGAGGAATTGGCGGGGTTCATACTTGATGAGGTCGTCACGCCTGGCGGAGAACTCTTTAGATATCCACCAAAATGAACGTTGTATATATGCTTTAACATGTTTGTCTTGTACTTGATGCTTCAACGTTTACGGAGAATACCACACAATGACGATGTTTGTGTATAATAATAGTTGCTTAATTATTCATGTACTCGTATGTACCAATGACGATGTATGTGTATACCGTTCCCGATCGATTCCCCCTCCCCCCTCCCGCATAAATACGCCCAGAACGGGGCAGAGGCAGAACTCTGTCGCGGCAGAGATTTAGGTCGTTTTCCTGCCGCGGTAGAGATTTAGGCCGTTTTCCTGCCGCGGCAGAGATTTATCTCTTTTTCCTGCCGCGGCAGAGAACCTTTAACACCGGTTCGTGTTACGAACCGGTGTTAAAGGGGGGGGCCCTGAGCCCTGCGGCAGCCCCACGTGCGCCACCCTTTAACACCGGTTCGTATAAGGGGGCCCCCCTCTAACACCAAACCCTCAACAACGGTTCTACAACCGCTGTTAGAGGGCTCTCCAAACCGGTGTTAGAGGGGGGGTCTGCACTAGTGACACTCACCCGACGCACACACCCATCGAACCCAACACGACCGCCAGCACGAAACACACACGCAACACAGCCCCGCACGTGACGCACCTGCCTCCGCAGCGCAACACACAGCCACACCCTCGTCGGTCGTCCCCACGCACGCACACATCGAGGCCAGCAATCCCGCCTCCATCTTCCTCCCGCATCCTTGTAGGCCAACCACCGCCGCCCCCATGTTCCCCTGCAACGCCGCCTCCAGATCCCCATGGAGAGCGCGCCCCTGCCGCCGGTCCTATGCCCCGTCTCCGTGCCGCGCACCCCCGCTTATCTCGATCCCGCCGCGGCCGCCTCTCTGCAGCAAGCTCGCCAGCGCCGCCTTGACCTCCGCCTCCCTGTGGGTCTCCTAAAGCTCGCCCCGTGTCGTCGCTGTTCGTTGTCTAAGCATCGCCGCTACTTGCTCATGCCCAGCGCCGCGACCTGCTCATGCCTAGCACCGCCCCGTCTCCCTCGTCCTGGATCGGCGCCGCCACCGTCTGCTTCCGCCGCTCGTGGCCATCCCGCTCGTCCTCGTCCCCACGCCGACACGCTACGCCCCTGCCGGCCCTCCCTGTCAAGCAGAGCTACCCGCCTCCCCTGCGAGCGTTGCCGCCCACTTCTACGGTCCCCGCAGGGTGCTGGAGCTAATATCCGAATGGACATGGCCCTGTGCAGCGCCCCTGTGTCTTCGTTTGATTTGTGCCCTGCTGATTACTGGAGCATATTTAATTGTTACACGGATTGTTACGATACCCCGTTGCGCAAGTGGTCTCAAAACAAATAAATGGATTGTGCTTCATGATAGTGGATCGGCCACTATTTGTCATTTGCATATTTGTTATGCAGGTTTGAATGTCCAAGAAACAGGCAAGGTCATGCAAAAATTTAAATTGTTTACCACTTATGAATAAGCTCCAGCTTAAACTAGTTGTCAATTTAAGTTAACACAACACGGCAGACTGACAATGGCGCATGCCTCCGTATGCAGGCAACTAGATCAGGACAGCCAATACGAATTGTGCGCATGCACATATTGCTCTTGGAAACAGCCATACGTTCATGAACTAGTCAGGTACATTGAACAATATGAAAGCATTAGTATATAGCAAGAAAAGGATTAATGCATCACAATCGGACTTGGTGTTACTAGGGGATAGATATGTAAATGCACAAGGCTATGAGGAAGTTATCATACATGCGGTAGGTGCGGGTGGAAGTTTTCATGAAGATCATGCAAAATTTATAGTAAATAAAAAGATCGGCAGCGATAAGCCATCGTGGAGAATATTGTTGCAATTTCTTGGCCCTTTTTTTCAACATTATGGGATTGGTGCAATATGTTCTGTACATATTATCATGGATACACAATTTATCGCAATATATAATAGTTATCGCGACATAATGAAATTGAGGCAAAATATGCGCTATTATGGTAAATACATATTTTGTTGTAATAGCATCTAATTTTTTGCAACGTGTCAAAATGTTGCAATATCTTTCCAAATATTACTACAAGAAAATGATTTGTTACAATACCTAGTCTCTATTGCAAAAAAATGACTAATTAACGCAACAAAATAGAACTGTCGCAATATTGCGACCTTATTAGAACGCTAATGCATTTTGTTGCAATAGAGGACCTCTACTGCAACCAAAAAGTTACTTAGCGTGACGAAACTTAATTATGGCATTATCTAGATACTATTGCCACGGATGGGAATTTTGTGGTAATATTGCACTTTGTTGCAACGAAAGATGGTTGTAGCAATGAATTTTGTTGCAATAGACCAAAATCCTTGTAGTGAGTAACCAGCTCACCCGGCTCCACCTCTCTCCCCCGTGGATCTTTTCTCACCCACGCACACCCCCAGTGACGCTCAGGACCCATGTCCACGTTGGCGTCGTCTTCAACCCCGCAGAACCAGCCCCCCATTCCTCCTTCCCGTTTCTACCTGTTGATGAATCGCGTTAATTCGATTGATTGCCACAGTGATTCCACCGTGCGACCATGCTATCTTAATCTCCCCCTCTCCCCTCAGACGCCATAACACGGGAGCCTCCAGGCTGCACAAATTTTCTCTCACAGCACCACTGGCCCCTATGTGCTCCGGCACCAATTCCGGCAAGCACACTCCTCCTCTAGCCCTCTAGTCCAAGCTAGATTGTTCGTCATCACCATGGGCATCTACTGACCCCAACCTCATGCTTTCTCGTGCACCAGAGCGTCGGCTCCGTCCTTGCCCATGCTCCACCATCGTCTGCCGCAACTCCGGCGAGAAGTTGCCAACGATTCACCGTGCCCCTTTCCCTCTAGTAGGTCCCCTCGCAACCTCTAAAACCATGCGCATCTCCCTGACTCATTGCCTTGCTTTATTACACCCTAGGACCTTACCCTGTGCGTGCCCGACGCCAGAATTATCTCCGGCGAGCGATTTCGGCCAAACCCGTGAGCCCCTTCGCCCACGAAGACCACCTTGAGCATCTCCTCGCCACGGTGACTCTGGTAACGCCCTACTTCCTCTTCCTTGCTTCCTGGATTTTCCGAAACACCACCACCCGTCGTGCACCATCGCCAGCGCCGCCAGATCTTGGTTAGCGCGCTTTGGTCCATTAGATCTAGATCACAAGGTGTAGATCAGATGACTTGACAAAGCGGTATTTGTTGATCTGATCCGCACAGATCCACTTAAATCCTACGGCCCACGTCGCACTATCCACCCGAAGAAGGATTGGCCAGTAGAATCATGACACGTGGCCAGACACTGTTTTAAAAACTAGAAAATGATCTATTAGTTGTTTTATTTTGTAAAATGAATAACTTTTGGTCTGTATGTCCAAAAATTGCAAATTTTATATCATTGGATTCATAAAAATGTAAACTTTGCAATTATGGCCCTGGTTTGGCAATTTTCTTCTGAAAAATTAGGTGTTTTTGCAGAAACATTTGTAGGACTATTTTGAATATAAAAAATATTCTAAAAATGATTTTTGAGTAAATCCTTTTGCAAATGATTTGTTTTGAACTCTCTGACCCTAAACACTAACATTTGAATTTAAAAATATATTTTGTTAACACTAGGAATTATTTCTGTCAATAAAAGCATTTCTAGTAAAACAAAAATGATTTAAAAGGGCTATATTCACTAACTTGTTTTCAAATGATTTCCACTTTTATAAATGACCAGTAGGTGTTTTGAAATGTTTAGAACCTTGTTAGAAACCACTTTTTAAAATAAAACAACCTTTTGCATGCTTGCATGCATTTCTTTGTGTTATTATTTTGTTTGCTAATTATTTGAATGCTAGTTTTGAATGTGTGCCTTGCTTGATTGAATTGTAGTGAACTTTGAAGAGTGTGACAATTGCAAGATCAAGGAGAGTATCTCGATTTTATAAAAAATGAAAGTGATATTTGGTCATCAAAAGTCCTATCTTTTCAATATTGCATTAGTGATATTTTTGTAGTATGCATGATAGAACTATTTTTATATATTGCTATGCTATAGTAGATCCTATAGATTATATCTTGGTAGGAATCTCCCTAAGTCAAGAGACAAGTTATACTAGTATGCTTAGCCTAGCTATTAGAATACAAGGGTGGAACATTCATACTATGATATTATGCAAAGTCTATGACTATGTTTTTGATTAATAAAACAACTATGTGAATGAAACACCTGGGTGGAATGGTGAAAATGGTTTGTGTGAAGGATTCGCAACATATAAAGCAAAAAATTTCCTACGATGGGAACAAAGCACCAAGATCTATCTACTAGATACAAGCAACGGGTGGATATACATCCATAGAATACATACCCTCAAAGACCGTATAGCGTTAACGAGGTTGTACTCGTGGATGATGTAGTCGAACGCTTGCCGATCTCAATATCGTGATGAAGTCCATCTGGTCCAGCCGATCCAGCACCATCACGTCCAGCACCGCAAAGCAGTGGTGCATCCGTGATCGCACACACGTCCGGGTACCCCAACAACCTCCGCGCTCTCGCTCTAGCGAAGCAGCGGAAGCAACAAATCCTTCCAGAAAAAGCCACCGGGAACATGTATCTCGCTGATCCGAGACCATGGGGGAATTCTAAAGGGGGGAGAGATCCTTCCCGAGGAGGTGTGAGTGACAAGTGATAGGAGGGGGTCCTTTTATAGGGGAGGGGGGGCAGCCCAAGGAGGCATGGCCGCCGGCCATGGAGGAGGCCCCGACCTCTCCCTCATTCATGTGGTGGATGCTTGTGGTGACCCAGCATACCACTACATGTGTAGTACACTATAGTCGTTGACATGACATCCACAGAACACCTTTCCGTAAATATCACATCCCTCAGAGTGGTACAACAGAAACATTGCGAGTCCATATTAGAAAAGTACACAAATTATTATTATTACAATACCGGAAGTTCAAGACCTCCAAAAGATTCAACTTACAAACCAAAATATAAAGTGTTTCTGTCACATCCCAAAATTTTCCAAATTTTGAAATGTGAAAATAAATAAACAAAATAAACAATTGTTGAAATTTAGGGTGAGAAGAAACTTTTTGACTCCAATTGGAAACATCAAAACCTATTTGGATCAAATAAAATCCTAAAGGGATTTAAAAAGATAAACAATAAATAAATAAAAGTCATAATAGTGGGAATAACTATTTTTAGATCTTTTAATAAAAAGGTTTGATTTTCAAAAGCAAAGGTAGAATTATAAGTAAGGATTATTTTATAGAGCCAAATTAAATCTTGGCCAAGCTTTTGAAATAAAATATTTCTATTTGATAAAAAGAGTAAGGGTTTATTTAAATAAAATAATGAGGATTTATTAATATCAAATTTTATTAAAGTAAAGGCTTTTCCATTTTAAATAAACATTAAAACTTGTTATTTTATTTTAAATAAGTTTTCCCAAGTGTTTTATTTATTCAACTAAAACCTACTGAAATTATTTTGATATTATTTTAGATTTCAAATAGAGTTTTAAAATAAATCAAATCCTATTTGAATTAATGACTAAGGTCTATTTATTTAATTATTTATGGATCCTAAAAGAATAAAAGTATTATTTTATTTTTTGACTTTGGTTTGTGTTGTTAAACAGAATTAAAATAAATACAAAGTTTGGTGATGGTTTGATTTGATTTGTTGTTTGAATTGTTTGTTTGAAAATCAACACAGAAAATCAAATAGAAAAAGAAAAAGGCAATCGGTATAAAAAAATGAATCAGACCAAATGTGGCGCCCCGCAAAAACCACTACTAGAAAATCGCGTTGTTTTTGTGCACCGCATCGTCATGACCGCATGCTCATGTCATCATGCCACCTTGCATTTGAGCATCGTCATCATCATGCATGGTTTTAGTCTAAACTATTTTCGAAACGCCTAGTTTTGTTTTCCAATATTCCCGTCTTTATTTCAAATCCAACCCCCGGTTCTCCGGATTATTTTGTTTTGTCTACCAGCGGTTTGCAAACGCCTCGTTTTTAATAAATAAAATATTTAAATTATTTTGGGAGGCAGCCAGCCAGGCCCGAAAGCCTAGCCGGCCACCTCTAGATGAAATCCTACCTACCCCAGAACACCCAAAACCTAAGCTACCAAATAACCTACCCAGCCTATCTACCCACCCTGCCTCCACCTCATCCCACCCAATCAGGGCTTGCCACCTCACACCCTCCACATCACCTCAACCAATCCCAGCCCGCCACCTCACCTCAGACCCTCTCTCTCTCACCCACCCTTCTGGCCACAAACACACCCAGCACACCACGCACGCACGCGAGGCCGCACCCACCCCGCTCCCTGCCTGGCCCCGCTCCTGGCCCACCTCGACGTGCCCCGTCCTCTCTCTCTCTCAAGCCCGTTCCCCCTCGTCTTCGTTCTCACCAACCACCACCACCAGGCCACCGATCCCCGCCGCCAGAACCCCCTCGCCCTGGCGCCCTGCTCGCCGAGCTCCTCCCCGAGCGGAACCCGCCGCCTCTTCCTCACCGGCGCCTGGACCGCCACCCTCGGCAAGCATCCTCGTCGCCGGCGCCCCTCCCTCCGCGAGCAAGCGCCGTGCCCTCCCCTGTGGTGTTCCCTCTCAGGCTCGCGCTGCCACCGCCTCTGTCCCACCGGCTCGTCGCCGGCCCCTTCGCCTCCTCGTCCGAGCGCCCGCCACCACCGACCCGAGCCGCCCCTCCGGCCGCCCTCTTCTGCCGTCCTCGGCACCTCCTCTCCCCGCCAAGCTCGTCTCGCCGCCCCGAGTACCTCGTGGCCTTGTCCTCCTCGCAGTCGGCCGCATCGACGCCGCCCTGCATCCGACCGCCATCGTCCCGCTCCTCCCTCTGTGTGGCCGCCTCCTCTGCTACCCCTTACAGGCACAGCACCCCTCTCCTCGTCGTTGAGCCCGTCGCCGTTGCCGCCTCTGTCCATGGCGCCCTCTGCGAGACCTCCGCCATCCTGGCTCCTGCAACACCGACGGTCCTCCCCGTGACCCACATGCTGCTACAAGGCCGCGTCCGCCTCTCTGTTCTGTTTCCGCCCTCCGCCCCAACATCTGCGAGCCCGGCCGTCCGCGGCAGACGCTCGCCCAGCGCGCCACCTCTTCACCTCTGCCCGCCACCATCGGCCAAGCTCATGGGTGCATAGGGTGTTTGCCCTTTTGTCTGAACCAAGTGGAGCCATCGTGTGGTGCTCTTTGTTTGGTGTCTGAAGGTGATCGATGGAGTGGTGATGGGAAGATGGCATGTGCACTTGGCCCTGCTGTTGCTCTGCCGTGTTGCTTCATGTCATGTCCATGCAACCAAGGTCATCGGTACGATGCCAAGTTCTCTGACCCCGACACGCCAAGTTCTTCCTCCCGGATCCGAAGACGCCAAGACCCGGGACGCCAAGATCTCCGCCGTGAAACGACAAAACCGACGACATGACCCGACGACCCCCGGATGCGACAAGACCTTCTTCCCGGATGCAACGTCGAGAACCCGAACGCCAAGATCGCCGACGCGAATACGCCAAGTTCGTCTTCCCGGACACCGTGCGACAAGATCTACTTCACGGATCCGAAGACCCCGGTACCCGATCCACTCAAGTTCGCCATCGACGACAAGATCGACACCGACCCGGAGGAATCCGATGCACCCCGACGCCAAAACAAGTCCTTCTTCACGGGAAGCCAAGATCTACTCCATTATCCGAGAACGATCCCGTCGAGACCGAACCCCAGATCCGGACCCTGAGACCAACCCCGAACCCCTCGGAGCCCGAGTTCGCCGAACCCTAATGTGTGACCCCTTTCTCGAGCCCTATTTTTATAAAAGTGATATCAAACTGTTGCATGTTTAATTGTCATCTTGCCTGCATACTTGTCTGTGGTTTGGGGGCATTATGCCAATTCATCTCATAATTAAATATGTAGTCTATATGCGGGGTATCTTTGTCTTATTCCGGACTCCATTTAAATTTGTGTAGCGAACCGGAGCTATCTTTTGCCATGTTAAGACAACATTTAAAATGCAGGGTAGCTAAACAACATGAACCACCTAACTATTTGTCAACGACTCAAGCCGGAACCCGCCAAACCAAATTATAGCGGTGAAGCTGATTACTAGTCATATCGGATACAAGTCAAATTATAGCAGTAAACTTTAGTTATAGTTGTCTATGATCGAGAACTGTGCTCCAAGTCGTCCATAACCGCGGACACGGCTTTTTGAAAAGATTAAACCCTACAGGGGTGCACCAAAGTATCCACACGCACTTCGACCCTCTTTGCCAGATCAGTTAACATACACCCATCGGTATGTCGGAGGGGCCTAAGTCATGACGTTTCCCAGACCCAAAGCAAGCACGGGGGGCCACCCCACTAAGTACACCCGCAACGAAGTCGGCCGGTCTCCGAGACGGACTCAGGGTTTGGGTGGACGGCTGTAAACGACTGGGAACCCGAAAACTCGGGCTTGTCGATACAGCAAAAACGTGTCCCGATCCTAAACAGTACAGGTGCAGTACATCGCACAATTTAAATAAAGCAGTAAAACATGGCATAAGTACAGAATAGTAATAAAGCCCCAAACTACTTGTGGCCCCCAGTACAGTACTTTGAAATCAGGTACTAAATCGATGGGGTGCCCATACATCCCACATGTGGTTAGCGCGCTCGATCTCGGAACAGGTGTCAAGAACTCGGGGTCCTACGGGACACAAGTGGACGGTTAACAACCAAATAACATCTATTGCCCACCTGTGCCTCTGCATTTACCTACTTCAATTTTAGTCATTAAACGATAATTAAAGCCGTGATCATCTCCAACATTAAACATGCGGCAAACCTCCAACAACTGTGGTACTTGACGACACGCAACACCACTTGAGCAAGCGACTACGACGCGCAAGTCCAACTATCTACCAATCAACAGGTAATAGGATGTGTCCAAGGCAATATAAGGCTGCAAGGGATATCTCGGGCACGAAAACTAGAGCATCGCAACACAGATAGCAATAGATCAACAGGAGGGAATAAATACTATAAAAGTAAGATAGGTAGAAAGGGGGAGGTGCTCGCCTGAAAACATTGCCGAAGGTTCATCCGAAGAACGGGCGAAGCTCACATCAACTCAACGGCCTTATCCGCGAAGAAGCAAAACACTAGAATAAACACCGGATGCACTATTTAATACTACGCCAAAAGATCGGGCATGATGCATGTATGATGTATGACATGGCAAAGATGCGACGCGATTAGGCAATATTAAGCGGAACCGGGGTCCCGACAAATAGTTAGGTGGTTCATGTTGTTTAGCTACCCTGCATTTTAAATGTTGTCTTAACATGGCAAAAGATAGCACCGGTTCGCTACACAAATTTAAATGGAGTCCGGAATAAGACAAAGATACCCCGCATATAGACTACATATTTAATTATGAGATGAATTGGCATAATGCCCCCAAACCACAGACAAGTATGCAGGCAAGATGACAATTAAACATGCAACAGTTTGATATCACTTTTATAAAAATAGGGCTCGAGAAAGGGGTCACAAATTAGGGTTCGGCGAACTCGGGCTCTGAGGGGTTCGGGGTTGGTCTCAGGGTCCGGATCTGGGGTTCGGTCTCGACGGGATCATTCTCGGATAACGGAGTAGATCTTGGCTTCCCGTGAAGAAGGACTTGGTTTGGCGTCGGGGTGCATCGGATTCCTCCGGGTCGGTGTCAATCTTGTCGTCGATGGCGAACTTGAGTGGATCGGGTACCGGGGTCTTCGGATCCGTGAAGTAGATCTTGTCGCACGGTGTCCGGGAAGACGAACTTGGCATATTCGCGTCGGCGATCTTGGCGTTCGGGTTCTCGACGTCGCATCCGGGAAGAAGGTCTTGTTGCATCCGGGGGTCGTCGGGTCATGTCTTCGGTTTTGTCGTTTCACGGCGGAGATCTTGGCGTCCCGGGTCTTGGCGTCTTCGGATCCGGGAGGAAGAACTTGGCGTGTCGGGGTCAGAGAACTTGGCATCGTACCGATGACCTTGGTTGCATGGACATGACATGAAGCAACACGGCAGAGCAACAACAGGGCCAAGTGCACATGCCATCTTCCCATCACCACTCCATCGATCACCTTCAGACACCAAACAAAGAGCACCACACGATGGCTCCACTTGGTTCAGACAAAAGGGCAAACACCCTATGCACCCATGAGCTTGGCCGATGGTGGCGGGCAGAGGTGAAGAGGTGGCGCGCTGGGCGGGAGTCTGCCGCGGACGGCCGGGCTCGCAGATGTTGGGGCGGAGGGCGGAAACAGAACAGAGAGGCGGACACGGCCTTGTAGCAGCAGGTGGGTCACGGGGAGGACCGTTGGTGTTGCAGGAGCCAGGATGGCGGAGGTCTCGCAGAGGGCGCCATGGACAGAGGCGGCAACGGCGACGGGCTCAACGACGAGGAGAGGGGTGCTGCGCCTGTAAGGGGTAGCAGAGGAGGCGGCCACACAGAGGGAGGAGCGGGACGATGGCGGCCGGACGCAGGGCGGCATCGATGCGGCCGACTGCGAGGAGGACGAGGCCGCGAGGTACTCGGGGCGGCGAGACGAGCTTGGCGGGGAGAGGAGGTGCCGAGGATGGCAGAAGAGGGCGGCCGGAGGGGCGGCTCGGGTCGGTGGTGGCGGGCGCTCGGACGAGGAGGCGAAGGGGCCGGCGACGAGCCGGTGGGACAGAGGCGGTGGCAGCGCGAGCCTGAGAGGGAACACCATAGGGGAGGGCACGGCGCTTGCTCGCGGAGGGAGGGGCGCCGGCGACGAGGATGCTTGCCGAGGGTGGCGGTCCAGGCGCCGGTGAGGAAGAGGCGGCGGGTTCCGCTCGGGGAGGAGCTCGGCGAGCAGGGCGCCAGGGCGAGGGGGTTCTGGCGGCGGGGATCGGTGGCCTGGTGGTGGTGGTTGGTGAGAACGAAGACGAGGGGGAACGGGCTTGAGAGAGAGAGAGGACGGGGCACGTCGAGGTGGGCCAGGAGCGGGGCCAGGCAGGGAGCGGGGTGGGTGCGGCCTCGCGTGCGTGCGTGGTGTGCTGGGTGTGTTTGTGGCCAGAAGGGTGGGTGAGAGAGAGAGGGTCTGAGGTGAGGTGGCGGGCTGGGATTGGTTGAGGTGATGTGGAGGGTGTGAGGTGGCAAGCCCCGATTTGGTCGGATGAGGTGGAGGCAGGGTGGGTAGATAGGCTGGGTAGGTTATTTGGTAGCTTAGGTTTTGGGTGTTCTGGGGTAGGTAGGATTTCATCTGGAGGTGGCCGGCTAGGCTTTCGGGCCTGGCTGGCTGCCTCCCAAAATAATTTAAATATTTTATTTATTAAAAACGAGGCGTTTGCAAACCGCTGGTAGACAAAACAAAATAATCCGGAGAACCGGGTTTGGATTTGAAATAAAGACGGGAATATTGGAAAACAAAACTAGGCGTTTCGAAAATAGTTTAGACTAAAACCATGCATGATGATGACGATGCTCAAATGCAAGGTGGCATGATGACATGAGCATGCGGTCATGACGATGCGGTGCACAAAAACAACGCGATTTTCTAGTAGTGGTTTTTGCGGGGTGCCACACCAAACCCAACTGGCCAGCCCACTAAGCCCAGCAAGAGCCCACCCGGCATACCCTCACCGAAGCGTTTTCTCACGTGAAACCACACCCACACAGACGCAGACAGGTGGCCCATCTCCCTCTCTCTCTCTCTCTCTCCCTCGCTGATAGGCAGGTCCCATGCCACATCATCATCGTCTTCACCGCGCCAGCCGTTCCCTGCCGTTGCTGCCTTGAATTGCAGCCATGAATTCGATTCAATGCCTGAGTAATTCCTCGCAGTGTCCACGCTCGTTAAATCGCCTCGCCCTCCTCTCTCTTTCTCCCCAAACAGCGCCTCCCCTCTGCCCCTAGGCTGCTCCAATTCGAGCTCACATTCCACTGTCTCCGACGACGTCCCAGAGCAATTCCGGCCACACCCCGCCGCCTCTCGTCTCCCACTGCACACAAGCTTGATCCCCACCTCCTGGCGCATCTCCCTGTGCCACTCGTTCGCCCGCGAGTGCCCCGTAGCGTCGGCTTCGTCCTCACCTGAGCACCGCCGCGTCTGACTCGTCTCCGACGAAGTTCCCTGGTAAGCCTCGACCACCCCAGCGCCTCCTGATGATGCTCCCATCTTCCCCAGATCAGCCCGCGTCTAACCGTACCATCCATTTGCCTTGGAGTGATCTACAGCCTTGCCCCCGTTAGCAAACATAGCCGCCTGTCGCTAGGAGCTACTCCGGCGAGCAATCGTCGCCGTTCCTGAGCGCCCCTCGCCAAGCCAACGCCACCTCGAGCTTCACCAACCCTCTACGAGCACGGTGAGCACCTCCGATTCTTCCCTTGCTTCCTGTAACCGCCGTGACGCCACCGTCTGACCGCGCGCCGCCGTCTGCCACTGCCAGCGCCGCCAGATCTTCGTCGAGCTGCTGTGAACCGTGCGATGCGAATCGTCTGGCTCTGATTAGATTTTAACTGAAGGGGTATGAGCGCATCTGAGCCGAGCGATTTAAGTTAGATCCAACGACTCACAGAGGCTGATCCGCACGAAGCGGTACCGGCCAATAGAATTGCGCCACGTGGACATGGTTTAGTTTAAAACAAAATTTTGAATATGATTGATATGCAAACTTGTAAAATTCATAACTTTAAATCTACACGTCCAAATTTTGCAAATTTTATATGAATGGATTCAGAAGAATAAGTACTTTGCAACCATGCACTTTGTTTAATGTTCTGCTTCTAGAAAATTGGTTGATTTTGTAGAAACTTCTGTAGGCTTATTATGAATATAAAGACTGTTCTAGGTATATTTTTAATGTGAAACCTTTGCAAAATGGTTTGTTGTGAACCTAATGACCTTAGGAACCAACTCATGGTTTTGAAAATGAATAATGTGAAGATAAGGAATAAATAATTGAATTAGCTCATTTCTAGTCAAATAAAAATGTTGATTATGATTTAGAAATGATTTTTGAGTGAAACCTTTGGGAAATGATTTGATTCAAACCTTCTGACCCTAAACACCAAGTTTTGAGAATTAAAATATATTTGGTGAACTCTTTAAATAATATTTCTTTGCTAAAAGTATTTTCAACCACATAAAATAATGATTTGATTTAAAAATGGTTTATAGATAAAACCTTTTGCAAATGGTTTTACCACTTTAGTAAATGACCACTTTGAACTTTATAATGTTTAGAGCCTAGTAGAAACCACTTTTGCAAATAAAACTATCTTTTGCATGCTTGCATGCATGACCTTGTTTCTATTATTTTATGTGTGATAAATTGGTTGGAATGCTAGTTGAATTTGTGTTTGCTTGATTATATTGTAGTGGAATTAGAAGAGTGTGATATTTGCAAGATCAAGAAGTGAACCAACATTCTCTACTAAAAAGGAAAGTGACACTATCATCCAAGTCCTACTATTTTCATTGCACTTAGTGGATTTTTGTAACATGCATGGAAAAGTTTACTATATTTTATGCTATGCTAAATCCTAATAGGATACCCTTATATATTCCTGAGTGGAAACATTGTAGTTGTAGTATGCTTAGCCCTACTATATATTGGATGGGATACATGTTATGACTATATGAAGAGTTGAGAAGATATATGTTTTATATAATAAAACAAGTACTCAATGAACCACCTGGGTGGACAAGGATACTCAAGGTTGGACAAGGTGGCAACAAAAGGAACCATGTTTATATGGCTATCTCTTTTTGTTGTGCACTAGAAGAACACCACCCAGGGACTTAGAGACTGAACATGTTTCTCGTACAGTGGCTTCCGTGTACAGCCACATGCTAAATGGGCTCTGGCTTAGTCAACTACATAGTGGAAGACCCATGCATTGGCATCTTCAGGTTAACTAGAATTGTGTAAGGGAACTTGAAACCCTGCATTAGTGCCTGGATGACAAGCTAGTATTGTGTATTGGGAGGACTTCTATGGAAAGACTTTTTCACAACGGCCACTGGTGGCATCAAGATGAGATTGTGTCATGTGGGTAAAGTGTACAACTTCTGCAGAAGATCAAAATTCTAAGTACTTAGCCGTGTCCCCGGTTATGGACAACTCTGAGCAACTAAGGCCTGAAACTATGGAAGATCTCGACATTCCAATTTCTCAAAGTTAAAACTTGAGGGTGACAACAAGGGATTTGAAGCACTTGGAGTTTTCCAAGAAGTTCAGAAAGATTTTGACAAAAGATCAAAACTATTTTGAAAAGATAGGACAAAACTATATTGCTTTCTACAAATGAGCCTAAACCCTACTTAGCCAAATATGCATGTAATGATAGGATCCACTTATTTCTACATAGTAGTGAAACTTGTCAATACAATTCAAATGTATTGACCCTTGTGGATGCAACTTATAATGTTGCAGGTTTGTTTGATGTTAGTGAAGTTTGTTGAATAGGATTACAAGTCTACAACCAACATGACTACCTGTGGCACTTTGAAGATGAAGGACCCCATGCTTATAGATATTCTGCTGCAATGAAATGTAATAGCCAAATGAGCTATGTAAGATGTAATGAATTATTTTATTCCTGGTTATAAAGTTATATTATGACCTTTGTTTCTTGATATTACATCTTAACTGTGGATGCTAGCTATTTATCCAGGGACTAGCATTGTAAACACAGGGATCTGTAGCTTACTAAAGGTTGGGAACCTTATAGTTTCAGCGTAATTTAAAGGTAACAACTCCGTCTAGGAGTTAAGCTCAACAACTTTTTCTATAGAGTTCATGCTTCTCGGCTCCGTTGGTCACTACTAACTAAGGATACTTAGTTGGACTAGTTATCATCGACACCATAGCGGATTTCATAATTCACTCCTTCAACACCTCCGGATAGATCAGGTTCCTCGTAGAACACATCTTCTTGACATTCAGCTGCATACATTGGCACGTCTTCGGGATCCTCAGAGTCTAAGCAAGGGATCAAAGGAAAGGATGAGTAACAGCGTTACCCAACAAGTTCATTATATGCAAGGTGGGAAGTTTGATGCTCTAACTACCACCTTAGATTATAAATCCTTGGCACTATGCAGTTTTTATAAATCTTTCTTCAAAGATTGATTTTATTCTGAAAACTATGACAGTCAGCCTTCACAGGTTGACCAGAACTTTCATGGAGTTCCTTTCCTGCCGCGTTCGTAGCTCCTTCCCAGAACAAGTTACAGTTCTTACACTCTGCAGAGGTGCGTTACTTTACCCATGAGAGATCAACTCCTTGTTGCACAACCGGGCGTACTTCCCCGTCCACAATTGTCAACACCTGGATTTTTTATCGCAGATGCATGTTATGCCATACATCGCAATCCCAGGATTACCATTTTTGCGAGACATAACAGAATTGGATACCATAGTACATCATCCATTACAACCGTACATAAGTTCTTACACAAATAGGGATCTCATGATCCAGTTCTTAATACAACATCAAGCAGCGGAATACGTAATAATAACGGCAGTGTGGGCGAAGCTCCATCTTCGGGGTCACAGGCAATGCTGACGATGGGAGATGATCCTAGTTGTCGTAACCTTCCTGGGGTCCATCCTCCAGGTACTCCTCTTCATAGTCTGGCCATGGGAATAGCCAGGGACAAAGCCATGAGTACTCTTTAAGTACTCTCAAACTAATACTAACAAGTAAAAGGGGGTTTTGATATTGGGATACTAGGCTCTAGGGTTCTTTTTCAAAAGCCAGGTTTATCACTACTTATTTTAGGAGCAACAATTGCTAGTTGAAGTTTTATAACACCTAAGTGTAAATTTGTATTTCATCTCACAACCCTGTTGTGGTCAAGTCAAAGTCTCATTCATTTCACAAGTCATTTTGAAAAGTCTGACGGGGGAATAGTATGGCCACTCCAACTGTCCATAACCGCGGACGCGGCTAAATAGTTTGACACTCTGTAGAGATTGTACACTTTCACCACAACATTCGATACATCCGTCAGGAACAAATCCTGAATTCACCATACTCAGTATGTGGATAATCAATCCTAACCTTTCAATTACACTCCCTAGTATAAGCACCTCTCCTGTGAGTTTGGCCTCCCAACCTTGACCAACTGTCATCTTGGGTACTGCACAGGTGGACAATCTTCACAAGGTAGCCTCAGCTCAGACCTTGGCCGTGAGGGAACTAATACTAAGGGATATAAGTTTCCAGTCAAGACCTACCCAATCTTCGGGTATTGTGGTTGTACGATAAAATTGGAATGGTATCGCATCCAGACAACCATCAGTTTTAAAAAGGTCTAAGGCTCATGCCTCATCATTTTCATCACCAAAATCATCAAGTGTTCGGAAACACATGTCCAAAACATTTCAATAGAATGATCCATCATTCCAAGGTTTTCATAACCATTTTTCCACCAAGTATTCCCATCTAAAGTTGATCAGGTTTTATGCTTAGCACTAGCATCTACAGGTGGGGTAAGCACTGATGAGGGGTGGTAAAATAATGGAGTTTTAACTAAGTTCAATCTCATGCCTTAGGATGACATCAAGATTATCTAGCTTAGGCCAAATTTTATGCTCTTTATGCAACCTTCAAATATCTTTCTAGTATCTACCATTCTTTTAAGTAAACTCTAAGTAAGAGTTTTGATAAAGAAATAAAGTAAGAAGCTTGCAAGTAAAACTAGGATTGGGTATCAAGTGGAGATGATCATATATGCTTAAGGCGTATAGTGGTCATGGTAACAAGCAAGTATTAGCTTGCACAATCAACTGGTAGTATTAGGCTTGAATCAGTGTCAATATAAGCTTGCATTAGTAGGGTATCTTGCAAGTGTTAGATTGCCATGTGTAGAGCAATGGTTGAAGTTCTCCTCGGCTTCTTCTTCGTAGAATCCTCCTTCCTCCTCGTATCCTTGGTCGGTACTAGCGTCTATAAATAAATACGATGTACACAATCACCAAACAATACTTAACTACTTCCAATCATCACACACAAGGGTCCTATAGATGATCTAACATCATCTCTAACATTACAAGATTAAGGCTTGGTTTAAATCCTTTTATTTTTAGAAAATTAATTTCTACTCATTGAAAAACTACTTAAGATTTAATATTCTCCAAACCAAACATGGGATCATGTTGACACATGTCATCACCACATATTTTAGTCCATGGGAATATGATTTAAAGTGGTGTCACAATTTAATAAGGTTTTACCCTTTTATTTTAATTAAATAAAGTGACTAGAAATTCCTATGTAGCATTCGTTTATTACTTGAACATTTTTCTGTAAGTAAACCTATATGTTTTTATATATTCTGAAAGGTATGGTTAAATGTGATTTCTGAGAGTTGGAATTAACTCAAAAGCTATTATGGCTTAAATTTGAAAAAAAATTGAATGTAGAAAAGCTTCTTCCTTGTTATTTTTACCATGGGTGATCTATAGATCCAAATGACTTGAATCTAACGGTCTTGGATTCAGCATTCCCAGAACTTTCTAACAAAATTAGTTTCATTCAATTTAGTGCACTGAATCGATCTGGGTTGATTTTTTAAACTGGGTATAGAAGTGAGTTTGAAATAAAATGGAAAAGGTTTAATTCAAATAACTGGGCTGCGGGGAAAAGTTAACGGGCCGGCCTGCTAAGCATAGCGCTTCCGCGGGCTGCTTAAGTGGCTGTCCCCACTCGTCAGTGAGACAGGGGGTGCGAAGCGGTATGGGGCGATGTGAGGCGTTTGATCGGGTTCTAATCCAACGACTGAGAGTCATCGTCGACGTTGGGCAACGCCGGCGAGAAAGAAACCTAGCGCGGCCAGTTGGGGTTGCTGGGGGCTCACCGGGGTGCAGGAGAGGGTCGGCGAGGCGGGCGAACGACGAAGTCGACGAAGGCGAACTCAGGGGTGGTCGCGGCATCTCCTGGGGTGGACGAAATCGATGGCGCCCTTCTTCTCTAGAGGCGGTGGGCTCCGGTGAAATTCCGGCGATGCGCTGCTCTCCTTGCTCCGGGACTGAGGTGGGGTGGTTCTGGGTGAGAGGGGAGTGGAATGGTGTGAAGAATTCGAGCGGGGGAGTCCTCTATTTATAGTCTCGACGGTGAGACCGAACGGCATGGGCAGGCGACGGTGGCGACATGGCTACGGGCTGCTAGAGGCATTGCCGGCGGTGGCGAACGCTTGGTGGTCTCCTGGCGATGCTCTATGGCTTTAATGCGCTTGCAGGGGCGGTGCGGTTTGGTCTGGAACACGCGACGCTCTGCGCGGCAAAGGCGGCGTCTTCGACGGCGAGCGGTGGCTGTGCATCATGGGGCGGCGAACGGCGATGTCTGGCGGTCTCCTGGGTCGGTGGTGATCGTGTATGCACGCGGCGAGGGCGGCGCGCAGTCTGTGGGCTTCGGTCGAGGGTGGCGCTCTGGCGCATGCTCGGCACGGTTGGCAGAGGCACGGGCGCGGCGTTCCTGGGTTCTCTGGTCAGTGTCTTCGAGGCAGGGCTAGTCGAGAGGGGGCGGTGAGGCATGGGTGATCTCCCAGACAAGGTTGGCATGGCTAGTTTCCTTCCTAGCTTGCTATCTACACTAGGGTGGCAAGGGTGGCTTTGGCTGTTCACCATTGATGGTTTTGGCAAGCTCATAGTGGTGCTAGTGCTTGGTTAATCTTGCTAGATGATCTACTGAGTTGGTTGTGAGCTAGATAGGGAACCAGTTAGGCTCAAAGCACTGCACACTATAGTGTTTTGATTTTGTTTGATTTGTGTCTGCCAAGTGTTTGATGAAATGGCCGCATGAATTCAAGTTTTGAATTTTAAAAGATTTTTGGTGGGTGTGCTAGATTGGTGCTGGTGAGTCTGCAGATGCTTGGGTTTTGAAAGTTGAGCTTGTTTGAGTGGTTTTTGAAAAAGTGTGATCTTCCCATATGATAAAGATTCAATTTTGAATTGTCATTTAAACTATGCATTTGAAAGTTTCTGGATGATCACAAAGTGGGCCTTGATACTTTGTTATGAGTACAATCAAGGGGTGCAAAGATCCAGAAAAGTTTCTGTTAGGTTCTGAAAGTTTGAGATAGCCAAAGTAGGCATGGGAGTTAAATTAGTCAAAATGACCATTCCTTTATTTTATTTGTTTTGCTTTATTTATCTTTGGGAAATGTGTGGGAATGTTTTAGATAATGTTTATTTCACCTAAGAAACATTTTACAAGCAAGGAAACACACAAACAAGGTGGTTCAAAAGAATTTCAAATTCAATGCATACTCATATGCGTGCATTCATAATTTTATTTAGAAAAGTTTTTGTTAACCCTAATTTTGATGCTTAGAGTTTGATGATCCAAGTTCAATATTTTTGGGATGTTACAACAATTCCATGATGTGGGGCCCAGTAGTTGGTCCAAGCCAATTACTTCCCCCTTCGCGACCCCGCATGCCTCCTTGGTGTACACCATGCCCACATAATGAATTACGGCAATGGTTTGTACAAACCGTTAGATGCCAGAACTATCATGGGACGATGAGGGTTCCCACCCATATGCTGCATATCATCTACCAATTACCAGTTAATATGCATGCTACGAGTGCGAGAGGAAGAAGATACAGCTGACTTCTCTGTCCCATTCCAAATCTCATGGCTAACACGTAATATATGGCGCTAGAATCACTTATGTCAGGGGTTATTAAGTCCCTAAGATCATCATTGTTGCAATTAGAACCCAAAGTTCTATTGCTCCATTATACCACCACTTAGGATGATATCTATGATTTCTTTATTTGTGAAAATAATATTTTCTTTCTTTTATAGCATATATGATAACACACAATTTGCAAAGACTCTTCAAAAGGACATGAGCAATTGATGAACTTTCCTTGTGATGGCAACGTAGTGAAGTCTGATGCTTTCACTGGACCTTGAGCTTCTATGTCTACAAAAACATCATTATTGCCCGGTAAGGACAATATTTAAAGAAGCAAAATGATTATGTAGTAATGTAATGTATTATTTAATTATATATGTATTTACCCCCAAAAAGTTCCTTTTTGGTAATAAAAGATTTATAAATATTAATTTTAATATTTATAACATATATTGAATTATTTTATTTTATTTCCCTTTTATTTGACTTTTATTGATTTAATAATTCGTTTAGGAATTATTAAATATCAAAAATTGTTATTAAATATTTATTTAGTATTTTTCAAAAATACTATAATATTAATATATAATTAAAGTGATTTTTATTTATTTTTATCACCTTTCAATAATTTTGTAAAATTCCATAAGGAATATATAATTTACAAAATTCTTAATAAAATTTAAATGTCTGAAATTTTATTTCTTAATTTATTTGGATAGTGTGGACTATTGTGAATCCAAAAATATTTTAATTATAATTTTTGGACTTTTATTTTATTTTCTAGGATTTAACTAAGTCTAGGGGTATTTTGGTCTTTTCCTATTTATTAAAACATGCCTGAAAAGATTTCTGGGCTAGTTATACTTATTGTGCCCTAGTAGACCATTAGTCATTGACAAAAGAACCACCCCGAAGGGTTTGGCCCAACTCGGCCCACTCCTCACTTCCTCTCTCTCTCCCTCGAGTTCATCCTCTCCTCTCCTGACCCCGACCCCGTGGCCGGAAATGCCGCCACCGGCGATTCCCACTGCCGTAGGCCGTTCTGGTCGCCGTCGTGGTGCAACTTGGGGTTGTCGACGATGCCCGTTCGTTCTACCCAATTGGATTCGAGTCTGGGGCTCTCCTGCGATGAATCGATGCCGTCCCGAACCCTAGGGTTTTGGGGTTGGCATGAATTCAGGTGCTGTCATGGTCGTCGTGTGTCGAGGTGATGCTCTGCACCTCCAGGCATGGTCAAGGTCGCTGCCGTGGCGCCGTGCGGGTTGCATCTCCCCCTCTGGGTGCTCCCCGTGTCGCCATGGTCGTCGGCCCCTTTGCGTCCTCTTCTAGTCTTCAGCGAGGACCTACGGTGAGTTCGATTCTTCTCCCCTGGTGCTCTCTATGCTTGCTGATTTGATGCTAGATGCTGGCAGTGTACTCTCTGGCTACTGTCTGATTTTGATTAGGATGACATATCCATTTAGGGTTCCTATCATGTGATTGATCATATACTGGATGAATTGAATCATGTTTGGAGGATTTTTAAACCTGCTAAGTGGTTATTGTCCTGGGTCTTATTGCTTAAGATGATCTATAATGTTTCTGGTGTCTTATTAGATGATTTTATGCTTGGATTGCATCTGATTCAGATGATATAGTTGCTTGGGAATTAACATGTGGTTTGAGATGATCTCAAACAGTGAAGTTTACTATAGGAATGTCCTAGTTATGGTTCCTGTGTTAATAGGAAAATGATTAGTAAGTTGATTGTCTGAATTTGTGATGATCAAATGTCTTTCCTGATTCATATAAAATTATTCTTGTGACACCATCATGTATGGCACACAAGCTTGGTTCAAATCCAATGATTTGGTCAGTTTATGCTTAAGACAAACTTGGCTTTGAAAGATAAATGGAAATGTTCTTTTCTAAATCCCCTAAGACCAATGTTGTTGGTCTGAGTCTTAGGGATTCAGATCTTATCTAATTGATTCATATAGATAGTCCTGGTAGTAGTACCGGCTATTGTTCTTGAATCAAAGCTTGGGGAAAAATCTTGATTATTCTATGGATCTCAAAGATTTGTTTCTAAGGTTCTACCCTTCCTTTAGGGATGTGCCTAGAAAGTAGATCATAGCTATATATATGCTTGAACTGTATTATATAGTTTCACAACCAGAGCAAGGATGTTGCTCTGAGCTCTGGCTGGATCCTGGTACTTTGTTGTTTGCTTTTATAGTTTAAAATCCCTATGATGGATTCACCCCACTTGGGTGCTTTCTGAGGGTTTGTTTTATAAAACAACACATGCTTCTCTCTGGATGATATGATTAGATCATGTGAAGGTTTTATGAAACTCACCACAAAATTTGATGACTGTGGAGTAAGTTGGTGATGATCTTGATCTGATTTTGCTGGACTCATGTGCTTGCTCTTGAGCTAGCCTTCTCCTCCTAGCTCCTGGACTTTGCCTTGTCGTCCACCTGATTCTTCCTCCTCCTTATGTCACCATCCTGGTGATGTTTGGTTGATCTTTGGTGGTTTGGTTTGGCTGATGTGCTTGGTAAGCTACTGTCTAAGCTGGTTGTTCTTGTGTGCAAGCAGTGGAGAGATGCACTAGTGCCTCTCCATGGCCGTGCTTGTGGCTTTGTGAGATTGGGGCTGTGCTGTGAGGTTGACAACACACCACATGCATGTTGGTGTGTGTCCTGCCTGTGTGCTTGCTGTGCACTTGTGGATATGTTCAGACTTTTGACACTTACTATTATCTGGTTACTTTCACCTGGCTGGTGGATTTGCCCCTCTTGGCTGTCATTTAACTTCTGGCTTGGAACTTATAAAATATAAATTCTGTCATATTTGGTGAAACTTTCCCCTTCAATAAATTTCTCAATGATGAATTTGTCTAGTGCACTTCACTGACATGTCTGAGAGAAAATGTTACTAACTCTAACTTTTCTTTTCTAGCTTCTATTTGTTTTGCAGGTACAGATCTGAAGTGAAGATTTAGTTTAGGTTTTCTTTTATAGAATAGATAGTAAATAGTCCAATGTAATCTTCTTCATATTTTTGTAATTTTCTTTTTATTATTTTGTAATCTTCATTTTATTCTTCTATAATAAAGATTAAATTATTATTAATAAAGATTATTCTTATTCTTTATATATTTTCGTTTATGGATTGTGTGGATGATTTCAATAAGTTATAATTTTGTAACTTGAGCATATATTGATGATATGAAATAAGTTTCATATTCATTATTGTTTTTCCCTGGATAGAATTTTAAGTTGTAATGTTTACTTCTTAATTAAATTATGATTCAAAATTTATCCCTAATTTATTTGAATTATAATTCAAACACTCAATTTTAAAATTCAAATTAATTTTAAAACACATAATTCCTTAAATATCATATGAAAGTTTATAGCAATCCTCCTTTAAGACTAAACCTAATCTCAAAGTAAGAAAGAAACCTTGATCACTTAAGGTTTTTATTTGGCAAAAATTATACCCACATTTTCACAAATGAATGCATGCAACATTCAAATTTCCTAAATCTACCCTTCGTTAGTTCCTAAATGTTGGGATGTTACAATTCCCCACTCACAATTCCACTCACATGCATTAATTTTCCACCAAAATTAATGCAAGCTCTCATTTAATGCTGGCAGAGGGTGTGGTTGGATACGACCTTTACCTAGCTTTCGTCGAGACCATGAGTCACGCAATAAGTATGGTTCCGCCTTAAGGGGTCAAATCCCGAAGCCAGTACTTAAAGATGTGAGGCGAGGTTGGTTTACCAGGGGCTCCATCGACCCCAAGCAACCCGGTCCATGCTTCCCTACCTGTTATGAATGTACCTCTTCACCCCCTTATTCAAAAACGTTTTCAATGCGTATGTCGAGTGGAACGCCCGAACTATGTGAATAATGGAATCTACTAGGCAAGTTAGTCAATCATGGGGTGCGCATTACCCCGTGTGGTTGTATGCTCGTCTTGGTTCAAGAGGAAAGAACCTAGGGTCCTAAGGCTGTTGGCAAGCATGGGACTAGAAAAACCACATCCCACCGTGGCCTCCCATACAAGCCTTAGCATGTTTAATCTCATATCACTGATCTCATCTTATCACGTTCTCCTGTCATACTAGATTATCTGCATCTGATACATCATCTGGATGGACCAGACTCAACAGCTATGCATGGCTAAGCAGGACACAGATATAAGCTCTAGCAGTGCACACACGCCAAACCTAGTTATGCTAGGAGCAGTGGATCAGGTAATATAAGCTCAAAGGGAGTATGCAATAGATAGGATGCTCTATCTATCGATAAAAGACCACCGTAGAATCGTATGCAACATGGCAAGAATTGAAATGCTTTTGAAATCATAGGATTATATTATGGTGGGGCTATGCTTGCCTTTGCCAGTTGATAACCAATAAGCAGATCTTCGGGAACCTTGTACTTGACTTGATTAGAGTTGGTCAAGTATTGTTCGTAGATCTTCGATCTTCGACGGTGTTGTCCTCAGGCTTCGATCTCGATCTCGATATCGTATTCTGTCGAGGAAGAACCAAACACCAGAAAGATAGGAAAACAATCAAAACATGGCATTGATGCAATGCTCAAACAAGTATGATGATATGATAAGTTAATTTTCATTGAAATGTAACCATAAGGCATGCTCAACAACTTAATCGGGGTTCCGAGGGGCGCAAACCCTAACTCGGGAAACTCCGGAAACCCATGAGAGGGGTTGATTTTGTTCTCTAATTAAACTTGTCATGTAAGTTGCTTAACAATGCATGATTATAGCTTAAATAGTTTGTTCTCATTTTTCTGAACATTTTGATATATTATTTTTATTTTTCTTATTTACAGATTAAAAGTTATTGAAATTTAAAATATTTCATTTTCTAGATTTATTAAACCACGCTAAAACTTTTCACACCGCATGCATACCTAGCCACAGTAACTGACAGAGGGGCCCGGAGCCACCTCAGCAGCCACACAAGCAAAGGGGGATCAGGGGCATTTGTCACCGGGGAAGAGGCTACCCACTCCGACTGACGGGTGGGGTCGAGGCCACGTCGGATGCCACCTTGGCGCCACGCGGGACTCGCCGGTGAGCTCTGCAGGCGGCGGCGGGGAACGGAGCAGGAGGGTGCGAGCGAGCAAGCGAAGCAGAGCGTTTGAAGCAACACTTCAGGCTGAGCCAAAAACGGGCGACGCCGCTACATGATGGTCATCGGATCAGCGAGCACAGTGAGCGGCGATGGCGGGGCTTGCAAGTGACCGTGGAGTAGGGTAACCAGAGCGAGAGGGGGCAAGGGAGAGGGCCCACGGGACCAGGAGCTCACGAGGAGCGCGGTGGTGGTGTCGGGGAGGCGAAACGACGACGGAATCGACGACGGACGTGGTGACCGGAGCTCAGGAAGACGGTTCGATTTGGACGCCCGGGAGCACGCTGGCTCATGCGGTTGAGGGCAAACGAACGAGTCGAGCAACGTAGAGCTTCCAAGCTTCACGGCGGGGCTCGGGGTGGTCTGCAACGGCGGGGATCATCGGAGCTAGGGTTCGGGTCCGAGAGGGGAACGAGAGAGATGGGTCTCTGGGAGGGGGGAGAATGGATAGGGAGTGAGGGCGTCGGCGTGGTGTCCTTATCCTCCTCCCGAGCTCGACGGACAGCGAAGATCAAGCGGCGGGATCAATGGCGGTGACGGCGATAGTGAGGAGCTTCCTCTGTCGGGGACAAAGACGAGGATAGGTTCAAGGCCGAAGCGGTATCGGGCCAAGGGCTGGCTGCTGTTGGGCCAAGCTGGGCTGCTCCAGAGAAAGAGGAAAGGCTAGGGCTTGCTGCGCTGGGCGACAAAGAGGACAGAAGGAAGATGGGCTCGGCCCAGATAGAGTTAGGATTAGGTTTTTATCTACAGAATCTTTTTCTTTTTTTGTTTATCTATTTTCTCTTTTGTATATGAATTTTCAACTATTTTTGAATCATTCGAAAATACCAGAGGTTTTTATAAAACATATGAAATAAAGTGGGGCCCTTTTTATTCCATTCATTTTGTAGTTTTCAAAATACATAAACCATTTGAAGTGCTTTTCAAATAGAGAGGAAGATTAGGGTTTAGGGTTTTATCTTTAGTTATTCAATGCAAGCAATTTAAAGAATGATGCTCATGCTATGCATAATCAACCCTAAATAGGGATTAACTAAAACTGGGGTGTTACGGGGTGGAACCCCCCTCGGGTTTGACTGGGCTTGACCGCACGCGTGCTGGCATCACGGTGACCTCAGCAAGACGTCACCCGACGGTGAGCTCCCAGGCGTCGCACGGGGACGACGAAGGAACACGCGCGGGGCTGCGAGACCTAGCGCACTAGAACGAGCTCACCGAGACGGTCCTAAACCTGGCGGCGCCGCCTCGTTTTGGTCGTCGGAGCGGCGGCACGGACGATGTCTGGCGGCAGAGCACGGCGGCGCACGGCGAGAGCGAGCTACGGAAAGCTAGGGTGTCGGGGAAGAGGTGCACGACCACCAGAATCTCACCCTGGGGCTTGAAGGCACGACGACGAGACTAGAGAAGGTCAGAGGACGGCGAATCAACACCTGGCGGACTTCGGAAAGACGGTGTCCTTGGCGACGATTAGAGGCGCATGGCCTTGATTCCTTCGGGCAGGTGACCAAGTCCACTATGGTGGAGCTGCTAGGCACCTCTACGAGGCACGAGGAGGCCGGACGGCGGGACGATGCGGCGACCGACGGCTAGGGTCCGATCGCCTTGCGGGGAGGAGATGAGAGAGGTCAGGAGAGAAGGGAAGTGGATGAGGACGAGAGAGAGGGTCTCGGCAGGTCTTATCCTCTCCTGCAACGCGACGGACGGCGGAGCGCAGGAGGCAGAGATCAACGGCACCGGCGACGACATAGAGGAGCCTGCGGGAGCGAGGAAGATGACGAGGATAGATGGCTGAAGGGGTATGGGCCAGATCTGGGCCAGACTAGGCCACGGTTTGCTGCATGCTGACGACAGGGAAAATAGGAGAGGGGTGGGCTGCGGCCTGGGCTGCTTTGGCTACAGTTTTTTATTTCCAAAACGATTTTCCAATTTCTGTTTTATTTTCTCCTTTGGCAATTCATTTTCAAATATGTTTTTAGATAGATTTAAAATACCAGAGAGATTTTGTAAAAAAATTTAAATACTACAGACCATTTATACCATTTGGCTCCATAGGTTTTGATGGTTTTCAAAATATTCAAAACCATTTTGAATTGCTTTTCAAATAGAGGGGAAAAGGTTAGGGTTTAGGGTTTAGGGTTTTACATTATGTTCTTTAATGCACAATTTGAAACATGATGCTCATGATGCACAAACAAACCCTAAATACTATTTATCTAATACTGGGGTGTTACACATACTCCAATAGTTAAGCGTAGCATAATATAAAGTCATTCAAATAGTTGACTTGCTATAGGCTTTCAAATACATAGTAACCTAAATTTTTCGACCATGAGATCATGTTAATTACCATCACCGGATGGATGCTTTGATGACATCAAACACCACTTCATAATTGGGTGGCTATAAAGGTGGCATCGAGTGTTCGGAAAGTATGTGTCACATCCCAAAATTTTCCAAATTTCGAAATGTGAAAAATAAACAAACAAAAGTAACAAATGATGGAATTTAGGGTGAAAAGAAACTTTTTGCTTCTAAATGGACACCTCAAACCCTAGTTGAACAAAATTTGAACAAGAAAGCAACAAACAAATATTCCAAAGATGAAGTGCATTCATGCATGGAAAGAATCTTGAATGTAAAGCGCTTGGAAAAGTAAACCAAAAACCCTAAAACCCTAATGAAAGAAATCATCTTCAAGATCACTCCAAGACTATTGGTTTGTTCCATATAAAAATTTAGCAACAAACATTTCTAAATGGTAAAAAAAATATTATAAAACCATGGGAAGTGATTTCATACAATTTGGAGACATGGATAAAAATTTATGAATTTAAAAAGATAAAAGGAAATAATTTCCAAGGCTAATAAAACTCCTAACAAAATCAACACTAAATTGTGAGAAAAGTGATCCTAAAAGGATTTAAAAATATAAATAAATATTAAATAAAATTATACAAATTGGAATCACCAATTTTGGAATTATAAATAAAAAGATATGAATTTTTTAAGACAAGGAAAGAAATAAATAAATAAGAAATATTTAAAAGACAATTTAAATCTTGGCAAAATTCCCAAGCAAATGAAATAAAAGTAAATCAAATATAATAAAGGAATAAAAATTATTTGAATAAAATTATATGGGTTTGAACCATATTCAATTTTATTTAAATAAGGACAAAATGCCTAAATTTAAATAAATATTAAATCGTAAGAGAATATTAGAAATATTCTAAGGTGGACTGTTAAACACACTAAATAAGTGGTTTAAACCTACTGAAAAGTTTTGGATATATTTGAATTAAACTTGATGTTTATATGATTTGATTCAAATGAAAACAGAAATTAGAAAAAGAAAAAGAAATAAGAAGGAAAAAATAGAAAACGACCCAACCCACCTACCTGGCCCAACAGCAAGCCCAGTAACCAGCTCACCCGGCTCCACCTCTCTCCCCCGCGGATCTTTTCTCACCCACGCACACCCCAGTGACGCTCAGGACCCATGTCCACGCTGGCGTCGTCTTCAACCTCGCAGAACCAGCCCCCCATTCCTCATTCCCGTTTCTGCCCATTGATGAATCGCGTTAATCGATTGATTGCCGTAGTGATTCCACCCTAAGTCCATGCTATCTTAATCTCCCCCCTCTCCTCTCCATTTCCCATCAGAGCCACAACACGGGAGCCTCCAGGCTGCACAAATTTTCTCTCACAACACCACTAGCCCTGACGTGCTCTGGCACCGATTCCGGCAAGCACACTCGTCCTCTAGCCCTATAGTTCAAGATAGATTATTTGTCATCACCATGCGCATCTACTGACCCCAAACTCGTGCTTTCTCGTGCACTAGAGCGTCGGCTCTATCCTTGCCCGTGCGCCACCATCGTCTGCCGCAACTCCGACGAGAAATTGCCGACGATTCAACGTGCCCCTTTCCCTCTGGTAGGTCCCCTCTCAACCTCTACAACCATGCGCACCTCCCTGACTCATTGCCTTGCTTTATTACGCCCCAGGAGCTCATCCCCGACGATGTCTGTGCGTGCCCGATGCCAAAAATATCTCCGGCGAGCGATTTAGGCCAAACCCGTGCGCCCCTTCGCCCACAAAGACCACCTTGAGCATCTCCTCGCCACGGCGACTCTGGTAACTCCCTCCTTCCCCTTCCTTGCTTCCTGGATTTTCACCCTAAATTCCGCCACCCGTCGCGCCACCGCGCACCGTCGCTAGCGCCGCCAGATCTTGGTCAGCGAGCTTTGGTCTATTAGATCTAGATCACAAGGTGTAGATTAGATGAATTGACAAAGCGGTATTGGTTGATCTGAGCTGCACAGATCCACTTAAATCCTACGGCCCATGTTGCACTATCCACCCGAAGCAGGATTGGCCAGTAGAATCGTGACACGTGGTCAGACACTATTTTAAAAACCAGAAAATGATCTATTAGTTGTTTTATTTTGTGAAATCAATAACTTTTTATCTGTATGTCCAAAAATTGCAAATTTTATATCAATGGATTTAGAAAAATGTAAAATTTGCAACTATTGGCCCTATTTTGGTTATTTGCTTCTGAAAAATTAGGTGTTTTTGCAGAAACATTTGTAGGACTATTTTGAATATAAAAATTGTTCTAAAAATGATTTTTGAGTAAATCCTTTTGCAAATGATTTTTTTGAACTCTCTGACCCTAAACACTAACATTTGAATTTAAAAATATATTTTGTTAACACTAGGAATTATTCCTTTGAATAAAAGCATTTCTAGTAAAACAAAAATGATTTAAAAGGGTTATATTCACTAACTTGTTTTCAAATGATTTTCCACTTTATAAATGAGCAGTAGGTTTTTGAAATGTTTAGAACCTTGTTAGAAACCACTTTTTAAAATAAAACAACCTTTTGCATGCTTGCATGCATTTATTTGTGTTATTATTTTGTTTGCTAATTATTTGAATGCTAGTTTTGAATGTGTGCCTTGCTTGATTGAATTGTAGTGAACTTTGAAGAGTGTGACAATTGCAAGATCA
The DNA here is from genome assembly GCA_916181665.1 of Avena sativa. NCBI lineage: Eukaryota > Viridiplantae > Streptophyta > Magnoliopsida > Poales > Poaceae > Avena > Avena sativa. The sequence continues at coordinate 441,910,701 of OV702294.1, read as the reverse complement.
AGGAGCGTACCTATATTTTATAAAAAAATGCAAGTGATACTTTGGTCATCAAAAGTCCTATCTTTTCAATATTGCATTAGTGATATTTTTGTAGTTTGCATGATAGAACTATTTTTATATATTGCTATGCTATAGTAGATCCTATAGAATATATCTTGGTAGGAATCTCCCTAATTCAAGAGACAAGTTATACTAGTATGCTTAGCCTAGCTATTAGAATACAAGGGTGGAACATTCATACTATGATATTATGCAAAGTCTATGACTATGTTTTTGATTAAAATAACAACTATGTGAATGAAACACCTGGGTGGAATGGTGAGAATGGTTTGTGTGAAGGATTCGCAGCATAGAAAACAAAAAATTTCCTACGATGGGAACAAAGCACTAAGATCTATCTACTAGATTCAAGCAACGGGTGGACATAGAATACATACCCTTGAAGACCGTATAGAGTTAACGAGGTTGTACTCGTGGATGATGTAGTCGAACGCTTGCCGATCTCAAGATCGTGATGAGGTCCATCTGGTCCAGCCGATCCAGCACTTCCACGTCCAGCACCGCAAAGCAGTGGTGCATCCATAATCGCACACACGTCCGGGTACCCCGACAACCTCCGCACTCTCGCTCCAGCGAAGCAGCGGAAGCAACAAATCCTTCCAGATAAAGCCACCGGGAACATGTATCTCGCTGATCCGAGACCATGGGGGAATTCTAAAGGGGGAGAGAGATCCTTCGCGAGGAGGTGTGAGTGACAAGTGAGAGGAGGGGGTCCTTTTATAGGGGAGAGGGGCAGCCCAAGGGGGCATGGCCGCCGGCCATGGAGGGTTCCCCCACCTCTCCCTCATTCATGTGGTGGATGCTCCACTCACATAAAAATACCTCCACTCACAATTCCACTCACATGCATTAATTTTCCACCAAAATTAATGCATCTCTCATTTAAATAAACTCTTTTATTTATTTATTAAGAATTTTATTAATTACTTTAATTAACAAACATTCACATAAAACCCCTTGCTAGTATTTCATTTCACATGCAAAACCAGTTTCAGCAATTTCAACCGAAACAATTCCAGTGTCTAGTGAAATAAATTCCGGCGCTTTCTTTTTCTTTCTCTGACATATCATTTGCTCCGAATGGTGTCGGTATCCCTTAAGTGTGTCACCCAAAGTTCGCAAATAATGTAGACATGATCAAGACCCCTCTCCGATCAATAATCAGCAGCGGTACCTGGAGATCCGTACTGACTCCCACATATTCAACGATGACTTCTGTGATCGTGTGAACCTTATACGTATGTAAATCATTCCCTTTGTCTCGCTATATATTACATGTCCGAGATTCGATCATCGGTACCTCCATACCTAGTTTGATCTCATTACTGACATGTACTCTTTTCTTGTTCCCGTGATATAACATTCTAGTGATCAAATCACTTTCTTGCAAGCTAACCAATGTGATTTCACCGAGAGGGCCCAGAGTATATCTCTCCATCATCGGGATGTACAAATTCCACTCTTGATCCATGAGCCTCAACATAACACCTTCGTAGAACTGAACCCATCTTTATAGTCACCCTGTTACGGAGTGATGTTTGATGTTATCAAGATACTCTTCCGGTGTTAGTGATTGACATGATATCATGGTCTAAGGACTAAGATTACTTCGCATGATGTTATAGCAATATAAACACAATGACCTTGATCGTAATGCTATACTTCGGATGAATGTTCATCACATCATTACACTAATGTCGTGACCTCGTTATTAACAACATCCAATGTCCATGATCAGGAAACCTTTGATCATCTTGTTAATCAACGAGCTAGTTTATAAGAGAGGCATAACTAGGAATTACTTTTTGTTTATTAAACAAACATGTATTAACGTTTCCGTATTATTACAATTATAGCATGAAAAATAAACATTTATCATAAATAAGGAATACGATAATAACCACTTTATCATTGCCTCTCGGGCATATTCCCTTCAGTCTCCCACTTGCACTAGAGACAATAATCTAGTTTGAAAACTTTGCGTATTGAACACTTATGGATTTCCAGTGTTCCATATACGCGATTGCAAGTGGTTAACATAATCTACGGATCTGACGCTTTCAGGTCCGTGTGTATTTGCGTGTCTTTGCGTCTCCATGCATCACTCATTCTCCAATGAGATGGCATTGTATAAACTTGGTCGTTTGGTGAGACCTTTAGTTCCTTGGGGTTAAATCATGTCGATACTATTGTCGTACAATATATCTTTAGTGTTATCCCGTTGCAAACCACACCTTAGTTTGATAACAAACTACTTGACACAAATTCCCTCCTTTGCTGGTACTATAGCAGTCATATACTTAGCCTTTTGTTGTATTATTCGTCACGATGTCTTAACTTTGGAATTCATCCAAATCCATCATGGAATCTCCTTTCCATTACATTGTGCCACTCATAGTTTAAATTGAGATAAACTTAATTTGTATCTTGTGATAAAACTAGTATCAATGTAACACTTTACAATGAACTATTTGTAATTGTTTGTCACCTCTACACAAATATATTCTTAGTTCTTCCAAAAGATCATAAGAATATCCTCACTATCGTACAATGATCATTTTATGATTCATTCTGGTATATGATCATAACACTTAGAGCATCGGACATATCTGGATGTGTACATATCATGGAATGATTGATCAAAACATCCTTGTGATTTCACTCATCAAGTGTCAAAGCACTTGAATCTTGTTTCACTTATCAAGTGTCGATACACTTGAATATTGATTCAATTTCTTTACATGCGACAAGAACTACTCCTTGTCATTTCTATATTGAACTCCTTCAATATCTCATATATGTACTTTTGGCACAACCATATTAGCGTCATAGTCTATCCACTATAGACATTCGTGCTAAATATTCGGGTTTTGCCTAAGTCTTTCATCGAAATGAAATTCTTAACCATTGTCAATAAAATATACATCTTTTCTAATCAACAAGATGTCCTCCACATAATGTATTATAAATATGTCTCAGTGCTCCCACTTAATGTATTGCAAATGTAAGCATCTTCATCGTCTCCAGATGAAAACTACTTTTTCATCACGGTGAAGATTCCAACTCCGCGATGCTTACTTAAACCATTGAAGTTTGGATGACCTTTTAGCATCCTTTGAATTAACAAAACCCTTTGGACCGTGTCTTGTACACGTCCTAGGTAACCATTCTATTAGAAGAATTTTGTTTTGTTTATTCATCTAACATATACCAAATTATATGTAGTGGTTGCTACTTTAATCCGTCCAAACTAAATATCGCTATGAAAGATCAAATCTTGTCATAGTCAACTCCTTGAACATTGTCATAAAATACTTTACCGACATGTCGACTATTTCATAGATGTAAAACATCCATGTCTATTTCTTTATAGATCCAAATACGACCGATAGGTTTTTACACCTTTCCGGAGGGTCTTCCAAGTTCAAAACTTGATTTCTTGTATATGGAACTATCACGGATTTCATGGCTTCAAGCCATTTTACGGAGTCAGGGCCCATCATCGCTTCTTTGCATGTAGTCAGCTCATCATTGTCAAATAATAACGATTTACTCTCAAATCTCAGTATTTGATTGTTTATCCGACCGACTTGGTTCAATAGGAACTTAGACCTTCGTGATCACAACCTTTGAGGCACCTGAGCCATGAGCATTCTGGCTGCCTTCGGAACATTTTCCAGCGCTGCGCAAGTCAGCACATATAGCTAAGGTTCATTAACCTTATCAAAGTTCTATTGTCCTCCCACTTAACATTTATGAAAAATTCCTTCTTCAAGAAACTTCACGTTTCAAGCAACAAACCCTTTTGTCCTTGGTGTTATGGAGGAATAAACAATTTTTATTCAAAATAACCTACAAAGACATACTCATCCGACTTTGGTTGTAAACATCTTACTTATGTTTAGCATACCAAAATTTAAGAAATGACAACTTGGGTTTTACCCCAAACCATAACTTCCATGGTGTCATTTGAACAGATCAAAATGGAACTCTTTTCAGTGTAAAAGCGGTAGTCTCTAAAGCTTTTAATCTTTTAAAACATAATGGCAGTTTTATAAATAACACCTTTGATCCAACCATGTCAAACAAGGTTTCATTTCAGATCTCACACACTCCATACTCCTATGGTGTTTCAGGAGATTTAAATCTATGTGTTTTGCTAAACTTGCAACTCAAATAAAACCATTTATGATAAAATCATAATTCATTTATTTTCTTGTAACACTTGTAACTCAAATAAACCCCTTATGATTAAATCATAAACCATTTATTTTCTTGTTACAATGATTTTCCTCTTGATGTTGAAAGTCTTTGAAACATTTTCAAATATTTCATACTTCTTTTTTATTAAGTGAATATTCACTCAAATTTCCGGAGAAAACATGTGAAGTTGAAATCCATCGCTTATGACTATACATAATGGACTACATACATCGATATGTATAAATTCCAATATTTTAGTCGTTCGTTCTTCTTTGGCCTTTGAATGAAGTTTTAATTATCCCGAGGAAAGTCTCACAAGCGTCACTTGATCAAATCAAAGACTCCAAAAATCCATGAAAATGGAGACTCTTCCTGTTTCTTTCCAATATAATTTAAACGGCGATGTCACTTCGTAAGTGATCTTCCAATCATTTGTCTTGCGACATTTTAGCATTAGCTTTATGGATGTGATTTCTCCAACTAGATTTGTAAATCATCCATCTTATATGGAATATGGTAATTATTTGAACAACCTTTGTTCTCATAAGACCTGATTTAAATAACAATTATTAAAAACAAATCTTGAAGTCAAGCTTTAATTTCAACGAGAAATACGAACAACGGTTTGTTTGTTTTCGATGAACATCATCACATATTCTCTTGCTAGTTACTTAGGCCATTGTGGTTTATGAATTGAATCGTTCCGTATGAAATTTCATACCAACCAATTCGGTATCGAATACCCAAGAACCACATTGTTTAACAAGCAAAGAATACAACTATAACATGTATATCATCTATATACCTAAAATTGGATATTTCCAATCTTTTCTTTTCTGCCAAATATATTTTATAGATTCTCTTTCAGCATTTCCTTTTTTAAATAATCTATCAACATCAACAGTGGCGCCATATACATGACACATAGTCCAAAGCATGTATATTCAAATAATAATACCTTTGGACTAGCACTTTGAAGTAGATCACCATCATCAAATGATCGGTGTTCTTTCAAAAACCATTCTTTAGTAATCTTTTAGTGTAGTAAACACTTTACATACATCTTCTATTCATCCTTATCATGACGACTTTCATGATCAAGCTAATGTAGCTTATAAAGGAGAATCGTGAGTATAAAATTACTTTCCAAAACCCTTTTGGACAATTAGGATGTCTAGCACCTTGTAACATCCCAAAAACATGAAACTTGGATCATCAAACTCTAATCATAAAAATTTAGGATTAAGAAAAAATTGTCTAAATAAAAATATGAAAGCATGCATGTGTGTATGCATTCCAATTTGGATTCTTTTAAATTACCTTTCTTGTGTGTTTATTTTCTTGCAAAAGCATTCTTAGGTGAAATAAACATCATCTAAACAATCCCCACACTTTTCCCAAAGACAAATAAATCAAAACAAACAAAATAAGGGAATGGTCACTTTCGCCAATTTAACTCCCATGCCTACTTTGGTTGTCTATAACTTTCAAAACTTAACAGAAACTTGTTTGGATCTTTACACCCCTTGATAGTACTCATAACAAAGTACCAAGGCCCACATTGTGATCATCCAAAAACATTTGAATGCATAGTTTAAAATGACAGTTCAAAATTGAATCTATATCATATGGGAAGATCCCACTTTTTCAAAAACCACTCAAACAAGCTCAACTTTCAAAACCCAAGCATCCACAGACTCACCAGCACCTGCCTAGCACACCCACCAAAAATCTTTTCAAAATTCCAAACTTGAATTCATGCAGCCATTTCATCAAACACCTTGCAGATTCAAATCAAACAAAATCAAAACACTATAGTGTGCAGTGTTTTGGGCCTAACTTGTTCCCTCTCTGACACCACTATCCTTAGTAGATCATCTAACAACCCTAAATAATCCCTAGCACCACTGTAAGCTTGACAATGTCATCAATGGTGAACAGCCGAGAGCACCCATGTCACCCTAGTGTGGACAGCAGGCTAGAGGAAGAACTAGCCGTGTCAACCTTGTCTGGGAGGTAGCCCATGCCTCACCTTCCCCTCTCGGCCAGCCCTGCCTCGCGGACAGCAGCCAGAACCGCCAGGAACGCCGCGCTTGTGCCGTTGTCGACTGTGCCAACCCGTGCCGCAGAGCACACTCCGTTCCCATTCAATCAGACCACCTCGAACCCTCGGCACCCGCCAACATGCTCCCCACCGTCCCAGGAGACCGCCAGACATGCCCATTTCACTGCCCATACCCCGTAGCCACCGCTCGCCGTCGAAGACGCCGCCTCTGCCGCGCAGAACGTCGAGCGTTCCAGACCGTTTGCCACAGCCCCTACACACGCATTAAATCCATAGAGCATCACCAGGAGACCACCAATCGATCGCCACCCTCGGCCATGCCTCTAGCTGCCCGTAGCCATGTCGCCACTGTCGCCTGCCCATCCCGTTCGGTCTCATCGTCGAGACTATAAATAGAGACCTCTCCCGCTCAAACTCTTCACACCATCTCACTCCCCTCTCTTCACTGATCGTTCCACCCTATTCCCAGAGCAAGGCGAGCGGCTCATCGCCGGAATTGCACCGGAGGAGGTTCACCCCAGGAGAAGCTGCCGGTACCAGGAGGTTCGCCGTCATCGACTTCTTCATTCGCCCGCCTCGCCGACCCTCGCCTGAGCCCCGGTGAGCCTCCCATGACCCCCACCTGCCGCGTTAGGGTTCTGTCTCGCCGGCGCTGCCCGACGTGGACGATGAACCAGAGCCGTTGGATTAGAACCAGATCCAACGCACCACGTTGCCCCGTACCGCTTCACACCCCCCGTCTCACTGACGCATGGGGACATCAACTTAACCAGCCCGCGTAAGCGCTGTGCGTAGCAGGCCGGCCCATTTTCTCTTCCCGCGCAGCCCACTCTTTTGAATTTGGATTTTTCCATTTTCATTCAAACACAGTTCTGTACCTAGTTTCAAAAATCAACCCAGCTCGATTCAGTGAACCAAATTGAATGAAACCAATTTTGGTAGAAAGGTCTGGAAGTGCTGAATCCAAGCCCGTTGGATTCAAATCATTTGGATATGTAGATCACCCTAGGTAAAAATAACAAGGCAGAAGCTTTTCTGCATTCAAACATTTTTAAAATTTAAACCATAATAGCTTTTGAGTTGATTCCAACTCTCAAAAATCACAATTGATCATACCATTTAGAATATATAAAAATATATGGGTTTACTTATATAAAAAAATTTCAAGTAATAAAAGAAGGCCACATAGGCATTTCTAGTCACTTTTTATTTAAAATAAAAGGTTAAACCTTATTAAATTGTGACACCACTTTAAATGACATTCCCATGGACTGAAATATGTGGTGATGACATGTGTCAACATGATCAAATGTTTGGTTTGGAGAATATTAAATCTTAAGTAGTTTTTCAATGAGTAGAAATTACTTTTCTAAAAATAAAATCATTAAGTCAAGTGCTTGTAATGTTAGTGATGATGCTAGATCATCTATAGAACCCATTTGTGTGATGATTGAAGGTAGTTAATTATTGTTTGGTGATTGTGTACCTCGTATTTATTTATAGACGCTAGTACCGACCAAGGATACAAGGAGGAAGGAGGATACCACAAAGAAGAAGCCGAGGATAACTTCAACGACTACTCTGCACAAGGCAGGCTTATACTTGCAATTATGCAAGACCATACTTGCAAGCCTAATACTACTAGATTGAATGTGCAATCTAATACTTGCTTGTTACCATGCCAACCATATGCCTTAAGCATATGTGATTATACCCACTTGATAACCCCATCCTAATTTTACTTGCAAGCTTTTTTTACTTTAGGTCTTTATCAAAGCTTTCTTTTAGAGTTTACTTAAGTTACTTGTAGATTCTAGGAAGTTAACTGAAGGTTGCATAAAGAGCATAAAATTTGGCCTAAGCTAGATAATCTTGATGTCATCCTAAGGCATGAGATTAACTGTTAAATTCCACTAGTTTACCACCCCTCATTAGTACTCACCCCCACTTGTAGATGCTAGTGCTAAGCAAAAAACTTGATCAACTTTAGATGGGAATACATGGTGGAAAATGGTTATGAAAACCTTAGAATGATGGATCATTCTACTGAGATGTTTTTACATGTGTTTCCGAACACCAGATGATTGTGGTGATGAAAATGTTGAGGCATGAGCCTTAGCCCTTTATAAAAATGATGGTTGTCTGGATGCGATACCATTCCAATTTTACCGTACAACCACAATACCCGAAGATTGGGTAGGGCTTGACTAGAAACTTATATACCTTAGTATTGGTTTCCTCACAGCTAGTGTCTGAGCTGAGGCTACCTTATGAAGATTGTCCACTTGTGCAGTACCCAAGATAACAGTTAGTCATGGTTGGGAGGTCAAACTCACAGGAGAGGTGCCTATACTAGGGCGTGTAATTGAAAGTTTAGGATTGATTATCCGCATACTGAGTATGGTGAATTCAGGATTTGTTCCTGACGGATGTATCAAATGTTGTGGTGAAAGTGTACAATCTCTACAGAGTGTCAAACTATTCGAATAGCCGCGTTCGCGGTTATGGACAGTTGGAGTGTCCGTACTGTTCCCCCGTCAGATGTTTTCAAAATGACTTGTGAAATGAATTGAGAATTTGACTTGACCACAACAGAGTTGTGGCATGAGATACAAGTTCCCCTTTAGGTGTTCTAAAAATGTGACTAGCTTTGTCTTGCTTTTGAACTTAGTAGAGGTAAATCTGGCCTTTTTCAAAACAACCCTAGAGCTTAGTGTCCTATTACAAAAACCTCCTTCACTTGTTAGTATTAGTTTGCGAGTACTTAAAGAGTACTCATGGCTTTGTCCCTGGCTATTCCCGTGGCCAGACTATGAAGAGGCGTACCAAGATGATGGACCCCAGGAAGGTTACGACAACTAGGATCATCTCCCATCGTCAGCATTGCCCGTGACCCCGAAGATAGAGCTTCGCCTATGCTACCTTTACTATTATGTATTTCCGCTGCTTGAGTTGTATTAAGAACTGGATCATGAGATCCTTATTTGTGTAAGATCTTATGTATGGTTTGTAATGGATGATGTACTGTGATATACAAATCTATTATGTCTTGCAAAAATGGTAATCCTGGGATTGCGATGTATGACATAATAGGCATCTGGGATTAAAAATCCGAGTGTTGACAAGTTGGTATCAGAGCCATCCTGACCATAGGAGACCCTAGTTAGACTGGACGTTTGAATCAAAAACTTAGTTTCAAAACCAAAGGAAGCAAATATTTACAAAAACTTATTCCCATTCTTATCACCTTTATTCTTTCATGAAATTCATGTTCCTCAAAAACTCTTGCAAAATACATAAAATTTGACACACTTGATCACTCTACTAACTTACTCATCCTATATTCTTAATAGATGGACGTGAAGTACAGCAAGTTTTATCAGTTGGGGAATGGAGGAGACCTTATCTTTGAGAGGGATTTGGACCAGCTTTCGGAACTTCTGGAGCGTCCGCACCCCGAGTTCTTCGGAACTTAGCTCAATGATCAAGGAGGAGAAGATATGCTGTGGCTAATTGTTGCAAGTATCCGAGGAAAGATTGAACCTCCCACTGCGGAGGGAATTCAGTTCACCTTAAGAGAGAACAACTGGCTCAATGGACTTGCCAAGGCCATGCAGGAAGCTGTTGCCCGTCTGTGTGGGCAGAGTATCAACCAGATCAAGGGAACCCGCTTTGAGTTTTGCCCAAGGCGTGATGCTAATGGACAACCACTGGAAGCCCCATACCACCCTGAGCTGAAGACTCAATTGGACCACCTTAGCTTCATGATGTATGATCGTCAGCAGGAATTGGACAATTGCTGTGACTACTCGAACCACAAGTCTGCCATCATCAAAACGAAGGATCAGACCATCGCCATGCTATCAAAGGATCGCAAGTCTCGCCGCCGTCAGCTTGACAAGAAGGAGCGCATCATTGCCCGTCTTCGCCACCGTATCTCGACTTTGGAGGAGACCATCCACGAGAGAGACATGCAGTTGGCGGAAAGGGAGAATGCCGAAGAGGATCTTCGTGGAGACCCTTACTCCTATCTCAGCGATGATGACGATTTTCTGGAGGATCAGGCTATGGACTTCTTCACCGATGAGGATGATTTCGCCTTCATCAATGACGACGATGATGATGAGGATGACGACTACACCGACTCCGAGGAGTAGTAGCACTTGAGCACCAGCGTAGTGAGTAATATTCGGTCCCACTGTATCGTAGTTTCTAGAATGGTTCCTAAAACCATCTGTTTACCTTTATTGTGGTGTGCGTTGTATCGTGTGAATGAATGAAAAGAAAGTTGCTAGAAAATCTGAGTCAACCTTTAAAAACTTTTCAAAATCCCAGAACCTTAGAAATTTCCCTCTTTTCTCATGATCTATCTCAATCTTCAGATGCCACGCGGAGGAAGTGGTTCATCCCTGGACCCGATGTTGCAGATCCTGCAAATGTTGGTTTCTGACTGCGAAGCCAAAAGAGCCGAACGTCAAGTCAACCTAGCCACCCTTCAGCAGATAGCCCAGCTGGCCCACAACAACCAAGGCCAAGGAAATCAGGACAACCATGAATCTAAGCTCAAGAATTTCCAGAATACCAACCTACATGTTTTCACTAAGTCAGAAGAGCCCCTATATGCCGACGATTGGCTGCAAACCATGGAAAATAACCTAGAAGTCGCCGGAGTGGAAGCTAACGAGAAAGTTCTGTTCGCCACCCACTATCTAGCCGGAGATGCCAGAGCATGGTGGAACAGTGTTCGTGCAATGACCGTAGGATAGATGATGACCTGGGAGGAATTCAAGGTCAAGTTCAGCAGAACCCATGTGCCACCGGGTTTGATCAAAAGAATGAGAGATGAGTTCAGAGAACTGAAGCAAGGAAGGATTACCTTAGTGGAATACCGTGACAAATTCTTGTCATTAACTAGGTATGCCCCGGATGAGATCGACACCGAAGCCAAGAAGAAAGAGATATTCTTGAATGGTCTGCACGATGAGATGCAGACTGTGTTAGTCAATATCCCCATTGCTGATATTGAAGACCTTGTCGACTCTGCCATCCATATGTAAGGAAAGATCAACCAAGCTAATGAGAACCGCAAGCGTCGCATGATGCATCAGCTAGGAACCCATCCGACCCCAAAGTATCGCCCTAACCCATCTCCCGGATTTGCCCCGAGAACCAACAGACCCCCGATGAACCGTCCGACCTATCCCAACCGTCAAAACCCTGGGCCCGGAGGAAATCACAACAACCCCAGCAACTCTAGCAATTTCAACCGTGCCCCACCCAAGTTCAACAACAACAATGCTACCGCCAACACCAGCACTGCCCCGAGGACTGGAAGCAATGTTGTGCTTGTTGCAGCAAAGGACAAGTCGCAAGTGACTTATTATGACTGTGGAAATAAGGGTCACTACTCCAAAGAGTGCCCCAACAAGAAGAATGCCACAGCCCCCAATGCAAATGCCCCAGCTCAACAGCATCGTCGTGTTCAGCCCGGAAGAATATTTGCCCCAGGGAATTTGCTCAACCGCAACGGCCGTCTTTTTCTCATGCATGCTGAAGAAGCTTAGGAAGCGCCAGACGTCGTGCTGGGTATGTTTTCTGTTAATTCAGTACTTGCTCGAGTGTTGTTTGATTCTGGTGCATCACACTCATTTTTCACCGAAGAATTTGCATGCACTAGTAAAATTCAACCAACCAAACTGAAGCATGTTATGATTGTTCAAATCCCCGGATCAACCACCAAGGCTAGGCAAATTTGCAAAGTCGTCCCCATCCGAATCCATGGCATAGATTTTTATGCTAATCTGATAGTACTCGGAACTAAAGGTTTGCAAGTAGTACTAGGAATGGATTGGATGTCCAAACATAAAGGATTGATTGACTGTGCCAAGAAAGCCATAACCATGATTGATTGACTGTGCCAAGAAAGCCATAACCATGACCAGTACAGCCGGAATATCAGTCGAGCATATATCTGAAACCTACCTCGCCAATTCAAGTGCAACAAGAGTATAGCCCAACCTACTATTGACCAAGTCCGGATAGTCTGTGAATACCCCGATGTGTTTCCAGATGTTTTTCCCGGTATGCCCCTAGATCGGGATATCGAGTTTATCATTGAACTAATCCCCGGAACATGACCCATAGCCCAGAGACCATATAGTATGAACCCGTCTGAACTAGAAGAACTGAAGAAGCAACTAGATGCCATGTTGGAAATTGGATTGATTCAACGAAGTGCGTCACCATGGAGATCACCTGTTTTGTTCGTGGACAAGAAAGATGGAGGTAACCGTCTATGTACAGATTATCAAAAATTGAATGATGTCACCATCAAGAACAAATACCCGTTGCCCAAGATAGAAGATTTGTTTGATCAGTTGACCGGTGCCAAAGTGTTTTCTAAGATTGATCTTAGGACTGGCTATCATCAACTCAAGATTCGCGCAGAGGATATTCCCAAGACTGCCTTTACCACCCGTTATGGATTATACGAGTATACTGTCATGTCTTTTGGATTAACCAATGCCCCCGCTTATTTCATGAACCTCATGAATAACTTCCTGGATAAGTTTGTCGTTGTTTTCATCGATGACATTCTGATTTATTCCAAATCAGAAGAAGGACATGAGCTACACCTAAGGACCATTCTTGGAACCTTTAGAGAGCATCGGTTGTATGCCAAGTTTAGCAAATGTGAATTCTGGTTACAGGAGGTAGGATTCCTCGGTCACATTATATCAGCCGAAGGAATTGCGGTGACCCTGCAAAAGTGAAAGATGTAGAAGATTGGCAAGCCCCAACCACTCAAACCCAAGTTCATGCATTTCTCGGATTGGCGGGATACTACCGCAAGTTCGTAGAAGGATTCTCTAGTATCGCTAGACCCATGACCCAATTGCTAAAGAAGGACAAGAAGTTTGAATGGACCGACAAACGTGAAGCGAGTTTTCAAGAACTCAAAAGGAGATTGATTTCAGCCCCAATCTTAATCATGCCGAATATCACGAAGCCCTTCGACGTGTATTGTGATGCATCCAAGATCGGTCTCGAATGTGTGCTAATGCAAGAAGGCAGGGTTATATCTTATCTATCCCGAAAATTGAAACAACGTGAGAAAAATTACCCAACCCATGACCTTGAACTCGCAGCCGTAGTTCTAGCCCTGAAAACATGGAGGCATTATCTGATGGGAAACCGTTGTGAGATTTATTTGGATCACAAGAGCCTGAAGTATATATTCACTCAGAAGGAGATGAATATGAGGCAGAGAAGATGGATTGAGCTAATCAAGGATTACGACCTGGACATTCACTATCACCCTGGTAAAGCCAATGTGGTAGCCGATGCCCTTAGCAGTTTGCCGTGCCGCTTGAACTCGATGATTTTGAAGGAGCAACCAAGCCTGCACAAGGAGATGGAAGATTTTCGAATGGAATTAGTGAGTGAAGGATTTTTAGCTAGCATAGAACTTCAACCCACTTTGATCAGCCAGGTCAAAGAGTAGTATCGACGGAATCAAGCGTCATATCGGTACAGGCAAAGTACCCGGATTCACCGAAGACAAAGAATGAGTTATGTGGTACAAAGGACGCCTTTGTGTACTAGAAGATTCTGAGTTGAAAGAAGTTATTTTGAAGGAAGCTCGTGATACTCTTTATTCTATCCACCCCGAAGGAATTAAGATGTATCAAGATTTGAAAGAGCAATTTTGGTGGCATAAGATGAAGAGAGAAATCGGAAGCTATATCGCCAAGTGTGATATATGTCAATGAGTCAAGGCAGGACATCAAAGACCCACTGGATTGTTGCAACCATTGCAGATTCCGGAATGGAAATGGGATTCCGTTGGAATGGACTTTATCACCGGATTGCCTACTTCTAGTAGGGGAAATGACTCTATCTGGGTCATAGTGGATAGATTGTCCAAAGTCGCCCATTTCTTACCCGTCAAGACCACATATCAGAGTTTGAAGCTAGCGGAGTTATACATCGCTAGAATCGTTAGTTTGCATGGAGTCCCCAAGAACATCGTATCCGATCGAGGAACAAAATTTACCTCGAGATTCTAGAAGAAAGTCCAAGAATGTTTAGGAACCCGCCTAGATTTCAGCACCGCTTATCACCCTCAGACCGATGGACAAACGGAGTGAGTAGATCAAATACTCGAAGATATGCTGAGAGCATGTGTGTTAGAATATGGATCTAAGTGGGAAGACTGTCTGCCGTTTGCAGAATTTTCATACAACAACAGTTATCAAGCTAGTTTGCAAATGGCCCCATTTGAATTCATGTATGGAAGGAAGTGTCGCACCCATTTGAACTGGTCGGAAGTAGGAGAAATCCAGATTTTCGAACCTGACATCTTACGAGAAGCAGAAGAGAAGGTTCACAAGATTCGTGAGCACCTCAAGAACGCCCAGTCCAGACAGAAGAGTTACGCCGACAAGAGACGTCGAGACCTTGCCTTCAACATAGGAGATTTTGTATATCTGAAAGTGTCGCCATTAAAAGGAATGCAACGTTTCCAACTCAAAGGAAAGTTAGCCCCCAGATATATCGGACCCTTCAAGATTCTGAACTGTCGAGGAGAAGTGTCGTATCAATTGGAACTACCCGAAGAGATGTCAGCCGTGCACAATGTGTTCCATATCTCATTACTTCGCAAGTGCCTCAAAGTTCCAGAAAAGACCGAAGTGTTCAAGAATATCGATCACCGGACTATAGAGATCAACGATGACCTGACCTATCCTGAAGTACCCATCCGTACTTTGGAAGAAGCTTTCAGAACTACCAGAACCCGAAGCATCAAGTTTGTCAAGATTCAGTGGAGCAACCATACGGAAGAGGAAGCTACCTGGGAGCGCGAAGATCACATCAGGACGGAGTTTCCCGATCTCTTCAAATCGTAGGTAGTCTTTTTTCGTCCTTTTTCAAATCTCGGGACTAGATTTTGTTTAAGGGGGGAAGGTTTGTAACATCCCAAAAATAGGAAACTTGGATCATCAAACTCTAATCATCAAAATTTAGGATTAACAAAAACTTTTCTAAATAAAAATATGAAAGCATGCATGTGTGTATGCATTCCAATTTGGATTCTTTTAAATTACCTTGTTTGTGTGTTTCTTAGCTTGCAAAAGGATTCTTAGGTGAAATAAACATCATCTAAACAATCCCACACTTTTCCCAAAGACAAATAAATCAAAACAAACAAAATAAGGGAATGGTCACTTTGGCCAATTTAACTCCCATGCCTACTTTGGTTGTCTCTAACTTTCAAAACTTAACAGAAACTTGTTTGGATCTTTACACCCCTTGATAGTACTCATAACAAAGTACCAAAGCCCACCTTGTGATCATCCAAAAACATTTGAATGCATAGTTTAAATGACAGTTCAAAATTGAATCTATATCATATGGGAATATCCCACTTTTTCAAAAACCACTCAAACAAGCTCAACTTTCAAAACCCAAGCATCCACAGACTCACTAGCACCTGCCTAGCACACCCACCAAAAATCTTTTCAAAATTCAAAACTTGAATTCATGCGGCCATTTCATCAAACACCTTGCAGATTCAAATCAAACAAAATCAAAACACTATAGTGTGCAGTGTTTTGGACCTAACTTGTTCCCTCTTTGGACACCACTAGCCTTAGTAGATCATCTAACGACCCTAACTAATCCCTAGCACCACTGTAAGCTTGACAATGTCATCAATGGTGAACAACCGGGAGGACCCATGTCACCCTAGTGTGGACAGCAGGCTAGAGGAAGAACTAGTCGTGCCAACCTTGTCTGGGAGGTAGCCCATGCTTCACCGCCCCCCTCTCGACCGACCCTGCCTCGCGGACAGCAGCCAAAACCGCCAGGAACGCTGCGCCCATGCCGCTGTCGACCGTGCCGACCCGCGCCGGAGAGCATGCACCGTTCCCATTCAAACAGACCACCTTGAGCCCTCGCCGCCCGCCAACATGCTCCCCACCGTCCCAGGAGACCCCCAGACATGCCCATTTCACCGCCCGTACCCCGTAGCCACCGCTCGCCGTCGAAGACGCCACCTCTACCGTGCAGAACGTCGAGTGTTCCAGACCGTTTGCCACCGCCCCTACATGTGCATTAAAGCCATAGAGCATCGCCAGGAGACCACCAATCGATCTCCACCCTCGGCCATGCCTCTAGCAGCCCGTAGCCATGTCGCCACCATGCCTGCCCATCCCGTTCGGTCTCGTCGTCGAGACTATAAATAGAGATCTCCCCCGCTCAAACTCTTCACACCATCTCACTCCCCTCTCTTCACTGATCGTTCCACCCCATTCCCAGATCAAGGCGAGCAGCGCATCGCCGGAATTGCGCCGGAGCAGGCCGCCTCTGGAGAAGAAGGGCGTCGTCGATTTCGTCCACCCCAGGAGAAGCTGCAGGTACCAGGAGGTTCGCCGTCGTCGACTTCGTCGTTCGCCCACCTCGTCGACCCTCGCCTGAGCCTCGGTGAGCCTCCCACGACTCCCACCTGCCGCGTTAGGGTTCTGTCTTGCCGGCGCTGCCCGACGTGGACGCTGAACTAGAGCCGTTGGATTAGAACTAGATCCAACGCACCACGTTTCCCCGTACCGCTTCGCACCCCCCCGTCTCACTGACACGTGTGGATAGCAACTTAACCAGCCCGTGTAAGCATTGTGCGTAGCAGGCCGGCCCATTTTCTCTTCCCACGCAGCCCACTCGTTTGAATTTGGATTTTTCCATTTTCATTCAAACACAGTTCTATACCTAGTTTCAAAAATCAACCCAGCTCGATTCAGTGAACCAAATTGAATGAAACCAATGTTGTTAGAAAGGTCTAGAAGTGCTGAATCCAAGACTGTTGGATTCAAATCATTTGGATCTGTAGATCACCCTGGGTAAAAATAACAAGGCAGAAGCTTTTCTGCATTCAAACATTTTTTAAATTTAAACCATAATAGCTTTTGAGTTGATTCCAACTCTCAAAAATCACAATTGATCATACCTTTCAGAATATATAAAAATATATGGGTTTACTTACAGAAATAAGGTTCAAGTAATAAAAGAAGGCCACATAGGCATTTCTAGTAACTTTTTATTTAAAATAAAAGGTTAAACCTTATTAAATTGTGACACCACTTTAAATCACATTCCCCTGGACTGAAATATGTGGTGATGACATGTGTCAACATGATCCCATGTTTGGTTTGGAGAATATTAAATCTTAAGTAGTTCTTCAATGAGTAGAAATTACTTTTCTAAAAATAAAATCATTAAGTCAAGTGCTTGTAATGTTAGTGATTATGCTAGATCATCTATAGAACCCCTTTGTGTGATGATTGAAGGTAGTTAAGTATTGTTTTGTGATTGTGTACCTCGTATTTATTTATAGACGCTTGTACCGACCAAGGATACGAGTAGGAAGGAGGATACTACGAAGAATAAGCCGAGGAGAACTTTAACCACTGCTCTACACAAGGCAAGCTTATACTTGCAATTATGCAAGCCCATACTTGCAAGCCTAATACTACTAGGTTGAATGTGCAAGCTAGTACTTGCTTGTTACCATGCTAACCATATGCCTTAAGCATATGTGATTATACCCACTTGATAACCCCATCCTAATTTTACTTGCAAACTCTTTTTACTTTAGGTCTTTATCAAAGCTTTCTTTTCGAGTTTACTTAAGTTACTTGTAAATTCTAGGAAGTTAACTGAAGGTTGCATAAAGAGCATAAAATTTGGCCTAAGCTAGATAATCTTGATGTCATCCTAAGGCATGAGATTAACTGAGTTAAATTCCACTAGTTTACCACCCCTCATTAGTACTCACCCCCACTTGTAGATGCTAGCGCTAAGCATAAAACTTGATCAACTTTAGATGGGAATACTTGGTGGAAAATGGTTATGAAAACCTTAGAATGATGGATAATTCTACTGAGATGTTTTGACATGTGTTTCCGAAGACCAGATGATTGTGGTGATGAAAATGTTGAGGCATGAGACTTAGCCCTTTATAAAACTGATGGTTGTCTGGATGCGATACCATTCCAATTTTACCGTACAACCACAATACCCGAAGATTGGGTAGGGCTTGACTGGAAACTTATATACCTTAGTATTGGTTCCCTCACGACCAAGGTCTGAGATGAGGCTACCTTGTGAAGATTGTCCACCTGTGTAGTACCCAAGATGACAGTTAGTCATGGTTGGGAGGCCAAACTCACAGGAGAGGTGCCTATACTAGGGCGTGTAATTGAAAGGTTAGGATTGATTATCCGCATACTGAGTATGGTGAATTCGGGATTTGTTCCTGACGGATGTATCGAATTTTGTGGTGAAAGTGTACAATCTATGCAGAGTGTCAAACTATTCGAATATTCGCGTCCGCGGTTATGGATAGTTGGAGTGGCCATACTGTTCCCCCGTCAGATGTTTTCAAAATGACTTGTGAAATGAATTGAGAATTTGACTTGACCACAACAGAGTTGTGGCATGAGATACAAGTTCCCCTTTAGGTGTTATAAAAATGTGACTAGCTTTCTCTTGATTTTGAACTTAGTAGAGGTAAATCTGGCCTTTTGCAAAACAAACCTAGAGCTTAGTGTCCTATTACAAAAACCCCCTTCACTTGTTAGTATTAGTTTGCGAGTACATAAAGAGTACTCATGGCTTTGTTCCTGGCTATTCCCGTGGCCAGACTATGAAGAGGAGTACCAGGATGATGGACCCCAGGAAGGTTACGACAACTGGGATCATCTCCCATCGTCAGCATTGCCTGTGACCCCGAAGATGGAGCTTCGCCTAGGCTACCTTTACTATTACGTATTTCCGCTGCTTGAGTTGTATTAAGAACTGGATCATGAGATACTTATTTGTGTCAGACCTTATGTATGGTTTGTAATGGATAATGTACTGTGATATCCAAATCTGTTATGTCTCGCAAAAATGGTAATCCTGGGATTGCGATATATGGCATAACAGGCATCTGGGATGAAAAATCCGGGTGTTGACACATCTCCAACCTTTGCAAATTCTCATCCAATATGAGAACATATATTATAATGTATCATATTGCAACCAAAACATTGTTTCAGATATTGTTATATCTGCCACACATGATGGTTTCTGAAACAATTCTTTCAGCTCCTAGATAAACTTGATATTAAAACAATCAAGAATCATGGAGGCAAACATGATACTTAAGATACTAACACTAGAATTGTTACTCTCGATTTAATACCAATTATTAAATTTCACGGAGTAAACAGAGTTTGATGAAAGTTTGCAATAGGATTTTAAACTTTATATTGACACTCAACACAATACGGTACCAGTTCGTAAAGTAAATATCCAGAATTCTATTGTTCTATTATCTCAATTACAACTAAGCATAAGGTGGTGAACGAATGCCAATGACTACAAAAAATTATGCAAATTCACTTTGATTTAATTTATGATAAATTGAATTCTACTAATCCAAATTAGAAATGAACTCCCACTCAAAAACGACATCCCTTATGCCTTTTTGGTGATTACATGAACCAAATCCACTACGCCAAGTCCGATCATCACGTGAGTCGGTGTAGCTTCAAAGGCGAGCATCCATATGGTCATCATATCAAAACATATGACTCATGCTTAACCTTTTAGTCCATGTTCCGAGGCCATGTCTGTACATGCTAGGCTTGCCAAGTAAGGACCTTAGTATTCACGTGTGTAACTGTCTTACACCCGAGATATGCTCGTGGATTCAAGTACACCCGATCATCACGTGATGTCTTGAAGCGACAAAACATTGTCGGTGCATACTTAAGGAAGAACACATTTTTATCTTGATATCTAAATGAGGGATCATCTTATTATGCTAATAAAATGCCAAACAAGCAATATAAGATGCAATTAAACATCACATGTTTATAAGTGAAATGATATGGTTCCCGCATATGATCTCCATCATGTGCACCGTGGTATGATCTCTATCATACATCTATGTGTAAGGCCAAGGTCTATGGAATCTACATGTTATGTGTGTTGTAAGAGTATCAACTTATACTTATACTTACAACATCACCATATCATGACACTAGCCCAGCAACAATCTAAACTAGACACCTCTAATTTATGCATTGCAAGTTTTACGTGGCTTAGGACTTTCGAAGATAGAACCGTTCTTACCTACGAACATGAACCACAACGAGAATAACCAAATTGTTGATAACTCATTTCAAATTAGATATTGACTATCGTAGGAGAGACAGACACCCGCTAGCCACTTATGCAAAACTAGTTGCATGTCAAGTGTGGAACGGGTCTCATGTGCGAGGACATGTAAAGTTTGCCTGGGCCGCTTCATCCCACTATGCCACCAATATCCAAAGTACAACTAAGAAGCAATAAAATGATCATCATCGCCCACATACTCATATGTTTACTACCCGTGCAAAGCATCTACGCATAGATCCGGCTCTGATACCACTGAAGGATTCACAGCATAGAAAACAAAAAATTTCCTATGATGGGAACAAAGCACCAAGATCTATCTACTAGATACAAGCAATGGGTGGATATACATCCATATAATACATACCCTCAAAGACCATATAGTGTTAACGAGGTTGTACTCGTGGATGATGTAGTCGAACGCTTGCCGATCTCAAGATCGTGATGAAGTCCATCTGGTCCAGCCGATCCAGCACCATCACGTCCAGCACCGCAAAGCAGTGGTGCATCTGTGATCGCACACACTTCCGGGTACCCCGACAACCTCCGCGCTCTTGCTCCAGTGAAGAAGCAGAATCAACAAATCCTTCTAGAAAAATCCACCGGGACATGTATCTCGCTGATCCGAGACCATGGGGGAATTCCAAAGGGGGGAGAGAGATCCTTCGCGAGGAGATGTGAGTGACAAGTGAGAGGAGGGGGTCCTTTTATAGGGGAGAGGGGCAGCCCAAGGGGGCATGGCCGCCGGCCATGGAGGGTGCCCCCACCACTCCCTCATTCATGTGGTGGATGCTCCACTCACATAAAAACACCTCCACTCACAATTCCACTCACATGCATTAATTTTCCACCAAAATTAATGCAAGCTCTCATTTAAATAAAAATATTTTATTTATTTATTAAGAATTTTGTTAATTACTTTAATTAACAAACATTCACATAAAACCACTTGCTAGTATTTCATCTCACATGCAGAACCAGTTTCAGCAATTTGAACCAAAACAATTTCGGTGTCTAGTGAAATAAATTCTTGCGCTTTCTTTTTCTTTCTCTCGCATATCATTTGCTCAGACTGGTGTCGGTATCCCTTAAGTGTGTCACCCTATGGTTTGGGAATAATGTAGACATGGTCGATACCCCTCTCCGATCAATAATCAGCAGCGGGACCTCGAGATCTGTACTGACTCCCACATATTCAACGATGACTTCTGTGATCGTGTGCACGTTATACGTATGTAACTCAATCCCTTTGTCTCGCTGTATAATACATGTCTGAGATTCGATCATCGGTATCTCCATACCTAGTTTGATCTCGTTACCGACATGTACTCTTTTCTCGTTCCCGTGATATAACATTCTAGTGATCAAATCACTTGCTTGGAAGCTAACCAATGTGATATCACCGAGAGGGCCTAGAGTATATATCTCCGTCAACGGGATGGACAAATTCCACTCTTGATCCATGAGCCTCAACATAACACCTTCATAGCATTGAATCCATCTTTATAGTCACCCTGTTACGGTGTGACGTTTGATGTTATCAAGATACTCTTCCGGTGTTAGTGATTGACATGATCTCATGGTCTAAGGACTAAGATTACTTCACATGATGTTATAGAAATATCAACACAATGACCTTAATCGTAATGCTATACTTCGGATGAATGTTCATCACATCATTACACTAATGTTGTGACCTCGTTATTAACAACATCCAATGTCCATGATCAGGAAACCTTTGATCATCTTGTTAATCAACGAGCTAGTTTATAAGAGAGGCATAACTAGGAACTTCCTTGTTGTTTATTAAACACACATGTATTAACGTTTCCATAATAATACAATTATAGCATGCAAAATAAACATTTATCATAAATAAGGAATACGATAATAACCACTTTATTATTGCCTCTCGAGCATATTCCCTTCATTGTGTTGAGTGGTTACACAAGGCCCATGTTTATGGTTACCTTGTGTATCACACTTGTGGATGGCCACCCAGGAACAAAGAGATTCAGATGTTTTGTGTTGAGAAGCTTCCAGTGCACCCACATGGCATATGGGCTCTGCCTTGACTACATAGGTTGCAAGAACTCAGACAGACAGACAGAAGGTGGTAGTGATGATAGGATGGAACGCGTCTGTGCTGATCTAAGGGATTGTTTATGAAAAGTCTCATCTCGATGCATGTCGAGTCTTGTGGGAAAATTGCACCAACTGTCTAGAGGGTAAAACCTAAGTACTTAGCTGTGTCCCCGGCAATGGAAAATTTGAGCATCAAAGACATTGAAGCAATCAAGGATCTCCTCATCCCAATTTCTCTAAGTTAAAACTTGTTGGGTAAACAAGGGAAGCACCTGTGTGTAACCGGTGTGCCATTGTGTGATGAAATGTTTTGAAAGAGAAAAACTATTTTCAAAGGATAGGGAAAACATATTTTATGCAAAGGCCAGCCAAAACTCCACTTAGCCAAATATTCATGTAGATGATAGATTCTTCATATCAATATGATATCACTTGCCAATACAATTCAAATGTATTGACCCTTATGGCTGTAACTTATTATGTTGCAGGTTTGTTTGATGTTAGTGAAGTTTGTTGAGTAGGGATTACAAGTCTACAACCAACATGATTGCCTGTGGAAATATGAAGATGAAGGAATCCATGCCTTATAGTTATATCTACTACATTGTAATAAGATACCCATATGAGCTATGTAAGTTGTAATGAAATTATTTTATTCCTGGTTATTAGTTGTAATATGACCTTTGTTTCTTGATATTACATCTTAAACTGTGGGTGCTAGCTATTCGAAACAGGGACTAGCAGTGTAAACATAGGGATTCTACCTTATCAGGTTGGGACCTCTACAGATGGTATTAGAGCACTATGTTGCCTCTGGGATTGTATCCCTAGGATTGGACAAAACCCCTTAAAAAATAAGAGTTGTATTTGTTCAAACTTATTTGCAAACAATCTTGTATACTCTTTCCTCAGCATTTTGTTTTGATTCTACATCTCTCCTTTTTCAACTTGATGGACAAAGATTTCAACATGAGCAAGGACTTCACCATCACCAATGACTTCAACATGAGTTTCACCAAGGACTTCTACTTGGACATCACTAAGGACTACAAGTGAGATAGGAATAATACTCAAGATTTGGAGACTAAGGAAGCACAATTTATAAGGAACCATCATCACCTTTGAGCCTTGTGACCAAGATGCACGAATTTCTTCCAAGGATACCATGATCTTGTTCATGAAGAAACAAACAAGAAGAATGGAATGATCTCATGTGAACCCTATAGTTGGACCACCATACTAGTGTTTAGTTTAGATCGATTTATTGATCACACCAACTTATGTGGTGTATCGAAATTATTTTGTTGCCTAAAATATGCTTGAATATTGTTGTTTAAATGGAATGCATGATTGTGATTGCTTGCACATTGCTTTGTGTGATTTGTTGTGTCTGAGTAGAATTCTCACTCTAGAAATATTTCTCCTAATCTAATCCCAAACCAACCGAAGCAGATGACTTCCCTAAGAGACCACAACTCCAACATCAAGGATGGTGACAACAACAACCAAGAGATGCACATGACAGAACAACTACTAGCAACCCAAGCCCAGTTGAATCAAGTGACAACCCAGTTTTTAGCCAACAACATTGAGTTAGACCCAGCCATGCTAAAGTTCTTGGAAACCCAATCTCAATTGTTGCAAAGGATGACTAATCAGATGATCAACATGAGAAGCAACATTTCCCAAAGAGATTGTGACAACGATGATATCAAGGATGATATTATGGAAGGAACACAAGCTTGCAAAATCTGTGAAACATAGGACACACTTATAAAGAACATATGGACCAATGTCCTAATTGCGAAGAGAAACATCCAACTAGACAATGCCCCACATCTCAAGTTACTTGTTTTCAATGTGAAGGAAATGATCATGTCCTTGTTCAATGCCACATCTATCATATAGTTCAACAGATGAAACAAGATGGAATGCATCAAGTCTTTGGAAACATTCATGAAGGTACAACTTCTACCAAGAAAGATGAAGACAAAGTCAAATCTCAGTATGCACCTCCATACATCGTAACCCACTATGGTGGACAAAAGAGGAAACATGGACGTTATCCTAGGAACCATTCTAAGAACCTAGGAAGTTTCCCCACATTTGTGGTGAAATATGAAGAACATGAACTAAGATACCTCCTAGCCTTGGAGAGACACAAAAAGAAGAAGATCCAAGGAAACAAACAAGAGATAGATATACCAAAGATAAAGAGAGATATTAGCCAAGTGATGTGCCACAAATGCAAAGAGCTAGGCCATTATGCATCACATTCTTCAGAAAGGTGAAGAGAAAGACAAGCAAACCTATGATGGACATCAACCTTGTCACATGTTTCAAGTGTGGTAACAAAGGACACTATGGAAACAACTGTCCAGAGAAGTTACATCAAGACACCAAGTAATCCAAGATGTAATCTAGTTAAAAATCTTTTAAGGGTGGTATTACCCTAGTTGTCTTGAAGCCAACTTGTAACCTCTAGCCTTCCCGAATCTCGGGACGAGATTACTTTTAAGGGTGGTATTCTGTCACATCCCAAAATTTTCCAAATTTTGAAATGTGAAAAATAAACAAACAAAAGAAACAAATGTTGAAATTTAGGGTGAAAAGAAACTTTTTGCTTCTAAATGGAAACCTCAAACCCTACTTGAACAAAATTTGAACAAGAAAGCAACAAACAAATATTCCAAAGATCAAGTGCATTCATGCATGGAAAGAATCTTGAATTTAAAGCACTTGGAAAAGTAAACCAAAAACCCCAAAACCCTAATGAAAGAAATCATCTTCAAGATCACTCCAAGACTATGGCTTTGTTCCATATAAAAATTTAGCAACAAACATTTCTAAATGGCCAAAATGGTAAACACAAATATTATAAAACAATGGGAAGTGATTTCATACAATTTGGAGCCATGGATAAAAACTTATGAATTTAAAAAGATAAAAGGAAATAATTCCAAGGCTAATAAAACTCCTACCAAAAATCAACACTAAATTGTGAGCAAAGTGATCCTAAAAGTATTTATAAATATAAATAAATATTAAATAAAATTATAAAAATTGGAATCACCAATTTTGTAATTATAAATAAAAAGATATGAATTTTATAAGACAAGGAAAGAAATAAATAAATAAGAAATATTTAAAAGACAATTTAAATCTTGGCCAAATTCCCAAGAAAATGGAATAAAAGTAAATCAAATAAAATAAAGGAATAAAAGATTATTTGAATAAAATTATATGGGTTTGAACCATATTCAGTTTTATTTAAATAAAGACAGAATGCCTAATTTTAAATAAATATTAAATCATAAGAGAATATTTGTAATATTCTAAAGTGGACTTTTAAACACACTAAATAAGTGGCTTAAACCTACTAAAAAGTTTTAGACAGATTTGAATTCAAACTGATGTTTAAATTATTTAATTCAAGTGAAAACCGAAATTAGAAACAGAAAAGAAATAAGAAGGAAAAAATAGAAAACGACCCAACCCACCTACCTGGCCCAACAGCAAGCCCAGTAACCAGCCCACCCTGCTCCACCTCTCTCCCCCGTGGATATTTTCTCACCCACGCACACACGCACACCCCCACTGATGCTCAGGACCCACGTCCACGCTAGCGTCGTCTTCATCCCCGCAGAAGCCGCTGTTGGGGATATGCTATATGGGTATCCTCATAGCATATCTCCTATTCGGATAACCCGGGTGGCCCACAGTTGGTAGCATGGCCCATGGCCTGCTGGGCATCCCAGTTATATGGTTCCAGAAGGGAGGCCCATGCCAGATAAAGGAAGGCTATGGAGGAGTCACCGACGTACCCGGATCCTTGGAGTGCAAGACACGTTAGACTAGTTGTAAGAAGTGTAGAAATCTGTAACTTGTCCGGCTATGACTTTTCCCCGTAACCCTAGGACCTGGCGACTATATAAGTCGGGCCTATGGGAGCCTTTAGGGCACAATATCAAACGATAACTTAGATTCTCTGGTCACCTCGCACAGCGAACCAATCCCTGTAACTCGGTGATTTGCCCTTATAGTGATTTATAGCAGGAGTAGGATTCTGCCACCATTGTGGGATCTGAACCTGGGTAAGCTATGTTACCTCATACCCGTCAACCGTCCTCCTTCCCCCACGTCTCTAAACACGCACTGTGAGGACCCCTCCATGGCATACTCATTGGAATACCACGACAGTTGGCGCCCACAGTGGGGCCAGAGGCGCTTCAGGCTCTTCAGCGGGAAAGGACCAATATCTTCGCAGGAATCGGCGAAACCATAGCCATCGGTCGTGTTCTCTTCCTCGGCAACGTTCCGATCGTCCATCCCGATGAGTTCTAGATCCCGGGGAATACGAACCCTACGCGGTGCTCGATCGTCCCCATCGGAGATATCCATCTCTTCATCGGCAAAACCGACTTGGGCACTAGTTCCGTAGGAGTCGGAGGAGCGTCAAGACCCGCACGGACCGCCTACGGGCAGGATACCTTCACGGAAGGATTGATGTCAGACTTCTCCTCGGAGTTTGCTGGCAAAGATCGAAAAAATTCAAGGCCCACTAAAACCGCCCCTGTGCAGGATATAATGGTGGAAGATCGATGCAAGTCCACTGGCTTCATCCATGCGTCTGGACAGCAGAGATCCAAGTTCATCGGAGTGATGACCATCTTCGATCTGGCGCGTTGCATTAAGAGAGCGGGCAAAAAACCCGCGATTACCTTGCTAGGTGGCTCCGTATATGGGTCGATCTGGCGCATTACCCCAATGATGATGCCATGTATCACTTTGTGGAAGGACTGGACCAAGGTACACTTCTCCAGCATTCGCTAAGGCGGCAGCAGGCTTCAGGACCCCTCACCTTCGAAATCATGGTGAACACCGTCAACAACTATGCGGAGGCTGAGGAGGCAGCTCAGACATCCCTCGCGCTCATTGACGGAGCCCCTCCGCCTCAACCGTCCCACCGCCTCCTCTGGTCGTCATTGCCGCAGCTGCTCCACCACCCCCAGTCATCGTTGCTGATGTTGCACCTCCACCCCCCCGTCATCGAGGAAGCCCCAAAACCCTCTGACTCCGTGATTTACGCGCTCTACGCCGACTTTAGCGCATATTCGGAGATAGACTTCATCCCGAATGAGCTAGACTCTGCCATGCAGGAGATGGAGGAGGATTACAAGTGTGACGAGCAGGCCAACAACACCGTCATGTCCCGAGAGGTGTTCTTCGCCATTGGGACGGCGATGGATGAAGATCAACCCGGACGAGCTCTGCCTACAGTGCTCGACAAAGGGAAGGGACCACCTGTTGCTACCGACAACGATCGCACAAAGGACATGCCCCCTCCGCCTAACCCAGTACAGAAGCCGCAGGAACTCGGCACCGGTCCGAGCAACAAAAACACCACAAACCCGCCGCCTCTGGCATCTACGTCTGCTGCTGCCCAAGTCACTCCAGCTGATAGAGTGATGTACGGCAATTTCCTCATCAAGCCTATGACCATGGCTCATATTCGTAATGTAGTCCAGCTCGACGAGAAGCTTCAGCAGCTGCTGGAGGAAGCACAGGCCATCGCGGAGCAAGGCGCAAAGCTAGATCGAGATCTGGTCAACACGCAGAAGTCAATAGAGAAAGCTAGAGCAATGAAGGCCGAGTACAAGACTCTGCTGCAGCAGTAGAAGGCTAAGAAAGCTCCGTCTCGTGCCACCAACAATCCTGGTGTACGGCGAAACCTAGGATGGGCTCCCTCGAAGCCGGTACAGGCCAAGCCATATATTGACAATGAAGGCAGGCAGGTGATGCCCACTCCTTTCATCAACCTTGCCGTCGCCAAGACCCTTCTGGAGAAGGATAGATCACCCAAAGCGGTGAACCAGGTCTATGACCTAGTGGCCAAGGCGGTGAAACAACAGGAAAAGGCCACCTCTCATAGGCTTGAGTCTGACACAGCGTTTTGCCAGTCTAGCCAGCATAAGACGCCAAGGGACAGATCTCCTCTTGATGTCGGGTCTCAGACGGGTTCGTCAGAGCGAAGACGGAGGGATACGCGCAACAGGAAGGATGCTATCCCCATATCCTCCGACCATGGAGGCAAGGCCCAACCTCGTCGCCCATCGCCACCGCCCCGTTCCCCCCGACATTGCGAAGATACCAAGGCTCACCATCGTACGAATATGCCTCTGCCAAGGCAGAGCAGCATCGTCATCCGCGACAACACGGAGCAGACCCGTCATGACGGAGAGCGCAACCAAGGACACAAGAGCAGGTCACACCATGATCCTCCGCGTCCGACAAGCAACTGTGACTAGCGTGATGATTCGCAGGAGGGTAACAGCAAGAAGGCTAACCCACCACCACCTCTGCCTCCGTCGTCACCTAGCAGCCACCATGGCGGAGGAGGCCCACGTCATTCACGCAGCCCATCCCCCGATGGCAAGAAGAAGAAAAGAAGCCCGGAGCCATACGATGCACGTTCACGTCTAGACAAGATCCACGAGGCCCGGGAAGGACCATACCTGGGACAACGTTGCTTTGGACCTGTGATACGTTCCGCAACTTACCCCAAAGGTTTCCGGATTGACAAGACCATCAAGCCCTATGACGACACCGCCAAGCCAGCTACATGGTTGCAGGACTACGGTAACGCGATGGAGATCGCCAGGGGTAACCCCAACGTCGCCGTCAAGTACCTCCCATTGATGTTGGCAAGCACGGCCTGCCAATGGATTGATGACTTGCCGGAAAGACATCTACAATTGGTTGGACATGCAAGAAGCGTTCACCAAGAACTTCGATGGTACGTACAAACGTCCCTGCACTGTTGGCGATCTACAGCGATGCATGCAAGAGAAAGACGAGATATCTCGCGCCTACCTCTCTCGCTGGCTGGATATGAAGAATTCCTGCGCAGGAGTGCACGCTCAAACCACCATGGCCGCCTTCATCGATGGGTTGGAAAGGGGCACGTTGCTCCGACCGAAGCTAAGCGCCTGTAGGACAATCACCAGCTAGACTTGAACCAGATGATTTAGTTGCCAGTGAGTTCGTGGCTGCCGACGATGATGCTCGTGTCTCTTTGCCGGCAACGGCCATTCCAACTCAAGCTCGGAGAAACAGCAGCACCAAGCGGAAGACCGCGCCAGAAGAAAAGCAAACCTCCGACATGGTCGCTATGACTTTTGCAGGACGAGGTGATGGCGGACAGCGTGGCCGAGGATGGGGAGCTGGCCGTGGGCAGCAGCGAGGCAGTGAAACTACCTCGGCAGCGCTCCGCGTTCCCCAAACCTACGAGGAGTACCGTGATATGTCGTGCCTCGTACACCTCGACGCCAATGGCAAAGCCACCCACACCAATCACCATTGCAAGCGAAGTCGGAAGAACAGACCGCGAGACAAGGGCAAGGGGAAGAAGAAGGAGGAGGAGTCCAAGGATTCAAGTGACATGGACGAGGACGTTGACCCCAAGAACACCGCCAAGAGCGGCGGCAAGGGCAAAAAACCCTTCGAGAAGAAGGCGGCAGTTTTCCACACTTTCCTTGGCACCCCACCGTCCGAGAACAGAAGACCTCCATGAGGATACTGATGGCCACTTTACCCCCAGTCCCCCGCTGGTCGGAGATTCCAATTACTCAGGATAGGAAGGATCACCCAGACCTCATCCCTACAGAGAACCAATACTCCATGGTCATCAACCCCCTGATTGACGACAACTAGTTCACCAAATGTATGGTGGATAGTGGAAGCAGCATCAACATCATGTACCTGGATACACTGCAGAAGATGAACTTGATAGAGGAAAACCTAAGGTGGACCAACACCATCTTCCATGGAGTAGTTCCTGGTCGGGAGGCCCGGTCCCTTGGGTGCATCACACTTCAGGTCGCTTTTGGTGATGTCAATAATTACCGCCAAGAACGCATGACCTTTGAGGTGGTCCCCTTCAAGAGCGTATACCACGTCATATTTGGCCACGAAATATTCCACACCTTCATGGCCAAGCCATGCTTCGTCTACAACAAGCTCAAGATACCCAGACCAAATGGTGTCATCACCATATCCAGAAGCTTTACGAAGGCAAGGGACTGCGAGATTGGAGAAGCAGCCTTTGCGGAAGCTATCCTCTACAGCGAAGAATTCAAGGAGATCCAGAGCAAAGGTCGATGCCTTAGAGATGCCCACGTCGAAGAAACAGATTTCTGACTCCGCCCCAACATTCAAGGCCTCCATCAAGACCAAGCTGGTGGAACTTGTTGTAGGCGATGCCTCCAAGACCACCGCCATTGGGGCGAACCTAGACCCTAAATAGGAAAGCGCGCTCGTTGAGTTCCTCCGTGAGAACAGGGACATCTTTGCCTGGCAACCTGCCGACATGAAAGGTGTACCTAGGGAACTTGCCGAGAAAAGCTTGAATATTGATCCAAAATGTAAATCAGTGAAACAACCTCTATGACGTTTCGGAGACGAGAAGAGACGCGCCATAGGAAAAGAGATAGCTAGGTTACTTAAGGCCAGTTTTATCCGAGAAGTCCTTCACACCCGATGGGTGGCCAATCCTGTACTTGTCCCCAAAAAGGGAACCAAAGAATTAAGAATGTGTGTTGATTACACCGGCTTGAACAAAGCATGTCCCAAAGATCCGTTTGCTTTGCCTCGCATTGACCAAGTCATTGACTCGATGGCTGGCTCGGAGCTTTTGTTTTTGTCGATGCATACTCAG
This sequence comes from Avena sativa, assembly GCA_916181665.1. Taxonomy (NCBI): domain Eukaryota; kingdom Viridiplantae; phylum Streptophyta; class Magnoliopsida; order Poales; family Poaceae; genus Avena; species Avena sativa. Next base: position 441,879,352 of record OV702294.1, on the reverse strand, counting down.
GATACCACGAGATCATGATGAGGAAGTCGGACCAATTGGCCACTTCGTTCATTACACCATATGGCACATTTTGCTATGTCACGGTACCCTTTGGGCTAAAAAACGCAGGTGCTACGTACCAGCGGACAATGCAACATTGCCTACATGATCAAATTGGTCGGAACGTTCACGCCTATGTGGACGATATAGCGGTGATGTCTAAAAAATCAAACGACTTAATCTCCGACTTGAAAGAAACCTTTGATAATCTCCGGAAATGCAACATGATGCTTAACCCTAAGAAGTGCGTCTTCGGGGTTCCAGCCGGCAAATTGTTGGGCTTCATCGTTTCCCAGCATGGAATCAAGGTGAATCGAGAGAAAATCAAGGCCGTCTTAAACATAAACCGTCTGACATGCCTATAGGACATACAACGGCTAACAGGTTGCGTTGCAGTAGTTAGTCGGTTCTTCATCCGACTTGGAGAGAAGACCCTGACGTTGTACAAGTTGCTGAAGAAGGCGGACAAATTCACGTGGACGGACGAGGAAGACGCAACATTGAAGCAGCTCAAGGAGACACTTTCCTCAGCGCCTATCCTTGCAGCACCCGAGCCTGGGGAGCCCATGTTAACCTACATGGCGGCCACCAACCGGGTAATCAGCATCGTCATCGTGGTAGAGTGGAAGGAACCAGGCTATGAGAATGGAGTTCAATGACCAGTTTACTATGTAAGCGAGGTCTTGATAGAGTCCAAGCAGCATTACCCGCACTACCAAAAGATAGCTTATGGAGTATTCCTTGCTTCTCGGAAGCTGAGGAACTATTTCCAGGAGCACCCTATCACAGTGATGAGCAAGACTCCACTGCCCGACATCATCAACAACATCGACGCTACAGGAAGGGTCACGAAGTGGGGCATTGAACTTTCCGCCTTCGAGATTACCTACAAGAGACGCGACGCTATCAAATCACAGGCCTTGGTGGATTTTATCGCAGATTGGACGGAGATGCCCGATGCTACCCCAATGCCGGAGCCAGAATACTGGGTGATGCACTTTGACGGATCAAAGCTACTCAACGGCTCGGGGGCTGGTGTACTGCTACAGTCACCAACCGGGGAAAAGCTACATTATGTTTTGCAGATCCACTTCAAGGCTACAAATAACATGGCGGAGTATGAAGCACTCATTCACGGACTACGCGTAGCCAAGGATATTGGCATCAAGCGCATAGTTTGCTGTGAAGATTCCGACTTGGTTGCCCAGCAGGTGGCTGGCACCTGGAACGCGCGGAACCCTATGATGGCATCATATCGAGACGAAGTGGACGAGATAGCCAAGAGCTTCTTGGGCTACGAGGTCAAGTATGTACCTAGGGAGCAAAACGAGGTGGCTGATCTACTGCCTAAGCTTGGATCAGGGCACAAACGAATTCCGCCTGGAGTTTTCCTGGAGCATCTATGGACACCATCCGTGAAGGGAGTAGACATAGACAACCCGGATAGAGTTGACTCTTTTGTTCACATGGTGGCAAAGGTCCCTCCGGCTTGGACAAAACTGTTCATGGAATATCTCATACACAGAACTTTGCCCGACGACGAGGTTGAAAGACGACAAATAGTACGTCGAGCAAAGGGCTATACCATAATAAATGGACAACTCTACAAAAGAAGCACTACTGGTGTATGCCTTAAGTGTGTTTCCCAGCAAGAAGGTATTGAAATCCTCAGCGAAATCCATCTAAAAAATTGCGGGCATCACGCCGATCCTCGATCGTTGGTCGCGAAAGCCTTCCGACAAGGATTCTACTGGCTGACCGCGAAGGCGGACGCTAACAAGCTGGTTGAGACATGCATGGGATGCTAGTATTATGCCCGACAACTACATGTTCTAGCTGAAGAATTGCGAACAATACCAATAACTTGGCCATTTGCAGTCTGGGGGCTAGACATGGTTGGTCCGTTGCAGACGACACCATGTGGGTTTACGCATCTGCTAGTAGCAGTTGACATATTCACCAAATGGATAGAAGCTAAACCCATTAGAAAGCTCGATGGGGCAACGGCCCTTAGGTTTGTCCGGGATCTAGTGGTGATATTTGGTCTCCCACATAGCATTATCACCGACAATGATAGCAACTTCTCACTCAGGGAAGTGGAAGCTTATTGTTGGGACAAGGGCATCCGACTTGACCTTGCATCTATGGCACACCCCCAGTCCAATGGTCAGGTTGAGCGAGCCAATGGATTAATTCTGCAGGGAATCAAGCCACGTCTTGAGGCACCGCTACATAGAGCAGCTGGAGCCTGGGTGGAATAATTGCCATCTGTGTTGTGGAGTTTATGAACTACACCGAACAGATCCACCGGCTACACCCCTTACTTCATGGTATATGGACCAGAAGCCATCCTGCCTCCGACCTCCTTCACGATTCACAAAGAGTTGCCGCCTATGATGAAGATGACGCTGAAGAATCCAGACACCTAGATGTGGACCTTCTCAAGGAGGAGCGTGTATTGGCATGCCAAAGATCCGCCATCTACTAGCAGAAGCTACAAAGCTACCATAGTTGCCACGTTTGACATCGCTCGTTTAAAGAGGGGGACCTTGTGCTCCGACTTAAGCAGAATAAGTCACACAAATTATCCCCGCCATGGGAAGGACCGTTCATCATAAGCAAGGCGTTGCTCAATTGTTCTTACTACCTCGTTGACAATCGTGAACTGAAGGATAGACCTAGCAAAGATAATAAGCATAAGCGACGTGACCCAGATGATGACTACCCGGATCTTGATCGGCCATGGAGCATAGCACAACTACATCCTTTCTACACCTAGCATTTTTTATCTATTGTGTACCTCTTATATGATCAATGAAATAAAGCTCTCTGGTTCACTCATATTTCTGAGTCATTTACCTCCTTTAGTGTTCATTTTTGGATCATATAAAAACTTTATGCACAAGCTTTGCAATTGCACTTGTGAAAATTCCACCTACGGGCGTTAGCTTAAGTTTTCTGGTCTACACGTTCTTTGTTGTTTTTATGTGGATTCTGGAGTAGTGACTTTCAGCACTTATTGTCGGTGATTTTATGCTTAGGTTATTGATGGTGCCATTGGGAATCATCGCCTGAGCGCATAGTTTCGACAACGAGTCTTTCGACTCACGAAAAGTCAAGCATAAAAACCAGAGTAATGCATAAGCCAGCACCTGCTTAAAAAATATATACATGCTGGAACCAGTTCTTGAGTAGCAGGACAAAACAACCATTGTTTTCTTCCTTAAGTTAACAAGTAGTTTTCTCCGCATACAAATTCTAGAGGAAACAAATATTACATATTTTTTCATTCCTCTAGCGCAGGCGACTTGGATGTAGCATCATCAGCAGCAGGGGAGTCATCCTCCTCGAAGTCGGTGGTGTTGAGGGGCCCGTAGGATCTTTGGTTGTCGCCGTCAATCGTTTCCATGGGCACGAAGACGTTAGGGTCGACCAACTCGGCGACTCTGGTATCAAAACCCACGAGCGACGCCAAGATAGCATTATGATCTATTTTCTAGCCATCATCGTCAATGTCGGGGACACCGGAAGTCACCTTGTCGATGTCAGCGTTTTCGTAGTGCGCCTTGACCATTCACAACGCCATCCTTGTGCCGGCCTAGGTACATGAAGCTTTCCAGCTAACAATACGCTTGGGGGCTCAACGCAAGATCTCCGAGAACTTCATCACGGAATCCACCGCTTTGATGTTAATCTAGAGGGCTTGGCTATCTCCTTGGTCTGCTTGATGGCGGTATTGATAAAGTTGTCGGCAAGGACCATGCATTCTTTTGGCAGAGGAGGCGACTAGGTCAACCCAATAGGAGCTGCAAATTTCTGACAAAGGAACACATGAGTTCAATAACGCAAAAAACTCAGAGTATCTAGCTTACAGAATTACAAGGCGGAGAATCACTTACTGAAGATGCTAATCTCGGCCTGGTGGAGAGTTTCTACCATAGAATCCCGTTCTTGTCGGAGGATATTGTATGCTTCAAGATTGCGCTGATTTTGCTCATCAGCAGCTTTCTTCTACTCTTTTAGCATCGCGATCTCCTCCTTCAAGCGGTTCATCTCCATGTTGGCGGACTCTTGCAGGACTTTCATGGAGTCCTCGTGCATCTTCAGCATATCCTTCCTCTCCTGCTTAAGGATCTTGTTTTCTCTATCTAGCTTCTTAATATGCTTGGATTGCTCCACAATGTCCTTAGCCTTGTCAATGGCTTCTGCAAGTCGGAGAAAGAACAGTACACAATGAGTGCTCGGAGAAAGTTGGCACAAGACCAAGTCGGAATATGAAAACGAAAGGAAAAATAGACTCTTGCTCTTGATGATTTGTTCCTTCAAGAAGGTAGTTTTACCCTTTTCGGCTTCCAAGTCCGCACGCATCTTCTGGTACTTCTCGTTGGCCACGCCTCTCCGAGTATTCTCATTTAGTGGAAAGAAAGATTAAATGATGTTTAGTCTACTTGGAGCATCTAGCGGGATAACTATCCACCTAGAGGCTTGGGGGCTACAGTGAGAGTTTTTAACTTGGCAATATGCTTGGTATTTCTTTAAGCATCTAGTTGGAACTGATTTAGTTTTCAATTGGGTTAATTTGATAGATTCCACTACAATTTCCGTGTATTTGAGAAATGCCGTTATAACTTTTAACTTTAGAAAAACTCTACTGCAATTCTGCATATGTTTGAGAAACGCCATTACACCCATTTATCCAACATATACCAATCTATATACCTTGTATTCCCGGCCGTATGTTCGTACCACGGTGGAGTCCACCCGGATCCGTGAAAAAAGCGTAAGTTGATAAAAAATATTAAAGTAAAATTACAACAATATTACAATGTAAAAATCACACGCATGCATTTGTATAAAAATATGTCATAAAAGCTCCAGGTCAACGTCTTCTTTACATTACATCACTTGACAAATTTTTATTTTCAAATCGCATATTTAGTGAAGATTTTGCATCACTTGACAGTATAGGGTTGTCCCACTTAGAATCCAGCAAGTTGTTCCTACAAATTAATTGCTATCGTTATATGTTAAGATTCCACACAAAATGAAGGTACAAAGGATCTTGGTGATTTCGATGCATCTGAAATGACTTTTTTTCTTGGATCAAATTTTACTTCAGTTTTCTGACAAGATACATATATGAATGCGCCACTCTTTTCATGGCTGTTAGAACGAGGCCGCATTCAAAACCAAAGTTCAACACTGAATGTGTAGTGTTATTGTACCTATTTTGAGTGTTGAACTGGAGCTTTTATGCCGCATTTTTATGCAAATGCATGCGTGTGATTTTTACTTTGTAATATTGTTGTCATTTTACTCTAATATTTCTCATCAACTTACGTTTTTACTGATCCGGGAGGACCCCACCGTGGTATGTACATACGGCTAGGAATACCAAGTATATAGATTGGTATATGTTGGATAAGTAGGTGCAATGGCATTTCTCAAACGTACACAGAATTGCAGTGGCGTTTTTTCAAAATTGAAAGTTGTAGTGGCGTTTCTCAAATACGCGGAAATTGCAGTGGCGTCTATCCAATTAATCCTTTTCAATTAGAAGCTTAGGGGATACAGTATAAAGTTTTTTAACTCAGTCATATGCTTAGTCTTTCTTTAAGAATCTAGTCGGAACTAATTCAGTTTTCAACTAGAAGCTTGCGGGCTACAGTAGCGAGATTTACAAACACTACGTATGCTACTCTGAAAGTATCTAGTCGGAATAATTCATTCAAACTAGATACTTGGAGGCTATAGTGAGAGATTTTCTCGCTTAGTCACTCATAGAGAATTCAGATGCAAAGCCCTATGGTTTTCCGTCTAAATCCTCGGGGCCAAAAGTGGGATACTCATATAAAATGAAAATGGCAAATTAAACTTACAAGTGCAATCCTTGAGGTTGGTAGCGCTCTCATCAAGCAACTTGCCGAAGGAAAGGCTATTTCCTTGCAAGATATCTGCTTGTCAGAGAAGCTCCTCAAGACCGCAAGTTGGAGATGTCAGAGCTGCACAGGAACCAAAGTGGAGCTACTCGGCGTAAGTGCCGGGTAGACTATCTTCGGGAATTCTACAGTTGTCCCTAGGTGCGGAGGCGCCGCCTTCGACAGACGGTCCACCCACCACCACCTCCTTGCCACTACCGATGGCATCCTTAGTCGGAGCTTCAGCCATTTGGGTAGCGGTAATTTCTTGCGTCGCCTGTTTGCCGGCAACGACAATCTCCGCGGAGGCGCCTGAGTCCACTTCCATGACGGAAGGGCTAGATGCATCTTTGGCCTGTGAGCTTGTCGGAGCAGACGTAGGCTGGACGCTGGGAGTAATAGGGGCGATGGCGGGAGATGCGTGGGGAGATACGTCACGACGCAACATATCCTTAATATTTCTAGAAGCCCCCAAAGTCTTAGAGGTCTTCTTCAAACTAGTAGTGGCCTTTTTCCTGAAACGTGCAAAAAGTATAAGTACAGGAATAAGACGAGCAATGGACAAATGTCAAAGAGAAAGAAGCTTACACGATAGGTTTTTCTTTGGCAAAGGGGATCCCGGTAACCTTTCTTTTCTCCGCCTCCAGGGCGGCAGTGGACTTCTAGGAGACTCCACTCTCCGTCTTCTTCTTCTTCTTGCCTCCGTCGGCAGCATCAAAGGTGGAGCTCTTCCGCTTTCGCGTCAGCGGGACATCATCGTCAGACACGACGGTGACTTCCTTCATCTTTGGATCATATATTTGGACAGCCATGCTATCCTCATCTAGACTGCTGAGCTGTTAAGTGAAATCCCACAAGTGTTAGATGAAGATGGTAATGGTTAAAAGGAAGAACTGGAGTATATGTCGTATACGGAAAATAAACATCATAGATGTGGGCACGTGTCGTCAACGAACATGTCATAGGTGATGGTGAAGCCTCACTTCATATCCTTCACCTTGACAATGTCCTTGAGTCGAAGCTTGACGGAGTCACTCAAGAAATTGTCTTCGGAGATGCGGAGGCTATCCTTCCTATCCTTGGTATACTCATGCATCAGCTTCGAGCGGTGCTGCAGAGTCTGGATCCGCCTGATGAAGCAGCACATGGCTAGGTCCAACCCGGTCAGACATGTGTCTATGAACCACTCTATCCGCCTAATGGTGCGGGAGGCTTCGTCGTCGGAGGGAAGGGTGGCTTGGGACCTCCATGTCGGGGCTTCGGTGGCGGCTCCGTCGACAAAGTCCGGAAACGTTTCTTATTGGCCAGACAGAGGAATATCTGGGCCGTAGAAGTACGTCTATTGCCAATTCTTGCAAGAATCATGGCCGACGATATCGGGGAATCGCCGGCCAGGCCGGATCTTAGAGCTAATTGTCCTGCAGTTCCTAAGCTTGTCCTTGCCGGCTCTGGCTTCCCGCTTGACGGTGAAGAAGTAAATAAAGAGATCTAGCCTAGGCCTAATCCATAAGTAACCCTCACAGAGCGCTGCGTAGTTGCTAAGCGCGAGGATGCTATTGGGGGAGAGGTTCTGAGGCTGTACTCGGTAATGGCTAAGGACAGCTAGGAAGAAATTGGAGATGGGTAGGGAAACGCCGCATACCAGTTGGGCTTTGAGGTACACCTTCCCTCCGTCTTGGGGAGAAGGGGTGACCTCACCGGCCGGCGCCGCCCGCCAGGCGATCCCCTCCGCCGCAGGGAGGTAGCCCTCGACGAGCAGCTCCATGATGTCGCGGTCCGTGATGTCCGATCCGCGCCAGTCCCCTTTGTGGGAATCGCTTTCCTCTTACAGCAGCTCCAGCGCCGCTGAATTGTGGTCGCCGCTGGTGGATTCAACCACCGCGGACTTGGGGATCACCAGACCCTCTGGAGGCACGAGAACGATGCTCGCCGGCTTTGCCGCAGCATCACCTGGCACTGACATGGAGGGAACAGAGCTGCTGCTTGCCATTGGAGAGGAGGAGGTGGTGACTGGAAGGATTGAAGGGCTAGGGTTTTTTGCGAAACGCGCGGAGAGCTCGAGGATGCGCTTGCTGGAGGAAGAAGACGACGTAGGAGGAGAATGAGATGAAAAGTAAAAATCCACCACAGTTACAATTTATAACCCCTGGCGTCAAGATTATTGCAAGATGATCGAATGATTAACCCATGGACGACGTGTGCGGGCGCGTGCGCGGAAATTTCGCCACGTTTCCAACCGTCGCCGCCAACGGTTCGTACCGCTCGCGCGGGCAAAAAAGACATGATTGTGTTCTCCGCATGTGTGAGTACGAGGCATTGCTGACCTATGTCTATGTCGCCCTAGCTGTCATTAGCAGATGAACCATCACATCGAAATATTCTGGCATGGACGGATCCAGTCCGTCTACGGAAGTGTACGATAGAAGATTCAGCAATTCTCCGACTTACCAGATAAATACAGAGAAAACCTTGCAGGGTTCTTTGGGAGGACTACAATATATTGCTTGACAATTTGCCAACATCCATCTAGACAGAGCATTCAACCTGAAGAGGCAAGACGGCGCAAGATCTCGGAGTTCTCCAGGGGCTACTATTGGGGATATGCTATATGGGTATCCTCATAGCATGTCTCCTATCCGGATAACCCGGGTGGCCCACAGTTGGTAGCATGGCCCATGGCCTGCTGGAGGGCCTAGTTATATGGATCTAGAAGGGAGGCCCATGCCGGATAAAGGAAGGCTACTTAGGAGTCACCGACGTACCCGGAGCCTTGGAATGCAAGACACGCTAGACTAGTTGTATGCAGTGTAGAACTCTATAACCTGTCCGGCTAGGACTTTTCCCTGTAACCCTAGGACCTGGCGACTATATAAGTCGGGCATATGGGAGCCTTTAGGGCACAATCTCAAACGATAACTTAGATTCTCTAGTCACCTCGCATAGAGAACCAATCCCTGTAACTCGGCGATTTGCCCTTATAGTGATTTATAGCAGGAGTATGATTCCGCCACCGTTGTGGGATCTGAACCTGGGTAAGCTGTGTTACCTCATACCCGTCAACCGTTTGCCTTCCCCCACGTCTCTAAACACGCACTGTGAGGACCCCTCCATGGCGTACTCGTCGGCAATATCACGACACCCGCCCCCCATTCCTCCTCGCCGTTTCTGCCCGTTGATGAATTGCGTTAATTCAATTGATTTCCGTAGTGATTCCGTCCCGCGACCATGCTATCTTAATCGCCCCCCTCTCCTCTCAATTTCCCCTCAGAAGCCACATGACGGGATCCTCCAGGATGCACTAATTTTCTCTCACACCACCAATGGCCCCGATGTGCTCCGACACCGATTCCAGCAAGCACTCCTCCTCTAGCCCTCTGGTTCAAGCTAGATTGGTTGTCATCACCATGCGCATCTACTGACCCCAACCTCGTGCTTTCTCGTGCACCAGAGCGTCAGCTCTGTCCTCGCCCGTGCGCCACCATCGTCTGCCGCAACTCCGGCGAGAAGTTGCCGACGATTCAGCGCGCCCCTTTCCCTCTGTTAGGTCCCCTCGCAGCCTCTACAACCATGCACATCTCCATGACTCGTTGCCTTGCTTTCTTACGCCCCAGGAGCTTTCCCCCGATGACACATGTGCGTGCCCGACGCCAGGAACATCTCCGGCGAGCGATACCAGCCAAACCCGTGCGCCCCTTCGCCCACGAAGACCACCTGGAGCATCTCCTCACCACGATAACTCTAGTAACGCCCTCCTTCCCCTTCCTTTCTTCCTGGATTCGCCGGAACACCACCACCCGAAGCACCGCCGTCGCGCACCGTCGCCTGATCTTGGTCAGCGCGCTTTGGTCCGTTAGATCTAGATCGCAAGGTGTAGATTAGATGAGTTGACGAAGCGTTATTGGTTGATCTGAGCTGCACAGATCCACTTAAATCCTACGGCCCATGTCGCACAATCCACCCGAAGCAGTACTGGCCAGTAGAATCATGACACGTGGCCAGACTCTATTTTAAAAAATAGAAAATGATCTATTAGTTGTTTTATTTTGTAAACTCCATAACTTTTGATCTATATGTCCAAATATTGCAAATTTTATATCAATAGATTCAGAAAATGTACACTTTGCAACTATGGCCCTGGTTAGGTCATTTGCTTCTGAAAAATTAGGTGTTTTTGCAGAAACATTTGTAGGACTATTTTGAATATAAGAATTGTTCTAAAAATGATTTTTGGGTAAATCCTTTTGCAAATGATTTGTTTTGAACTCTCTGACCCTAAACACTAACATTTTAATTTAAAAATATATTTTGTTAACACTAGTAATTATTCCTTTGAATAAAAGCATTTCTAGTAAAACAAAAATGATTTAAAAGGGCTATATTCACTAACTTGTTTTCAAATTATTTTCCACTTTTATAAATGACCAGTAGGGGTTTTGAAATGTTTAGAACCTTTTTAGAAACCACTTTTTAAAATAAAACAACCTTTTGCATCCTTGTATGCATTTCTTTGTGTTATTGTTTTGTTTGCTAATTGTTTGAATGCTAGTTTTGAATGTGTGCCTTGCTTGATTGAATTGTAGTGAACTTTGAACAGTGTGACAATTGCAAGATCAAGGAGAGTACCTAGATTTTCTTCAAAGAGGAAAGTGATACTTTGGTCATCAAAAGTCCTATCTTTTCAATATTGCATTAGTGATATTTTGTAGAATGCATGATATGACTATTTTTATATATTGTTATGCTATAGTAGATCCTATAGAATATATATTGGTAGGAATCTCCCTAAGTCAAGAGAAAAGTTATACTAGTATGCTTAGCCTAGCTATTAGAATACAAGGGTGGAATATTCATACTATGATATTATCCAAAGTCTATGACTATGTTTTTGATTAATAAAACAACTATGTGAATGAAACACCTGGGTGGAATGGTGAGAATGGTTTGTGTTGAGTGGACAAGGCCCATATCTATGGTTACCTTGTGTGTCACACTTGTGGATGGACACCCAGGAACAAAGAGATTTAAGATGTTTTGTGTTGAGAAGCTTCTAGTGCTGCCACATGGCATATGGGCTCTGCCTTGACTGCATAGGTTGCAAGAACTCAGACAGACAGACAAAAGGTGGTAGTGATGATAGGATGGAACGAGTCTATGTTGATCTGAGGGATTGTTTGTGAGAAGTCTCATCTCGATGCATGTCGAATCTTGTGTGAAAAGTGCACCACCTCTCAAGAGGGTAAAACCTAAGTACTTAGCTGTGTCCCCGACAATGGACAATTTGATCATCAAATACATTGAAGCATTCAAGGATATCCTTATCTCAATTTCTCTAAGTTAAAACTTGTTGGGTAAACAAGGGAAGCACGTGGTGTGTAGCCAGTGTGCCATTGTGTGATGAAATTTTTTGAAAGAGAAAAACTATTTTCAAAGGATAGGGAAAATTTATTTTATGCAAAGTCTAGCCAAAACTCCACTTAGCCAAATATTCATGTAGATGATAGATTCTTCATATCAATATGATATCACTTGCCAATATAATTCAAATGTATTGACCCATGTGGCTGTAACTTATTATGTTGCAGGTTTGTTTGGTGTTAGTGAAGTTTGTTGAGTAGGGATTACAAGTCTACAACCAACATGATTGCCTGTCGAAATATGAAGATGAAGGACTCCATGCCTTATAGTTATATGTAATTCATTGTTATAACATAGCCATATGATCTATGTAAGTTGTAATGAAATGATTTTATTCTTGGTTATAAGTTGTAATATGTCCTTTGTTTCTTGATATTACATCTAGAACTGTGTGTTCTAGCTATTCGATCCAGTGACTAGCACTGTAAACACAGGGATCTCTACCTTATCAGGTTGGGACCTCTACAGTATGTGTTGAGGCACATGGATCAAGAGTGGGATTTGTCCATCCATATGATAGATAGATATACTCTGGGCCCTCTCGGTGGAATGTCATCCAATTTGCTTGAAAGCATGTAACTAGCTCACAAGGGATCACATATCACGGGAACGAGAAAAGAGTACTTATCGGTAACAAGGTTGAACTAAGTAAAATATCACGAGACAAAGAGAAATTGGTATCGTGCATAAATGGTTCATTCGATCATGAAGTAATCGTAGAAATATGTGGGATCCATATGAATTTCCAGATTCCTCTATCGGTTATTGATCGGAGAAGAGTCTCAATCATGTCTTCATAATTCACGAACCGTAGGGAGACACACTTAAGGATTAGATGTTGTTTAGTAGATACGGAATATGAGTAAAGAGATTGAATGTTATTCGGAGTCTCGGATAGGATCTGGGATATCACGAGGAGATCTAGAATGGTCCGGAGAATAAGATTCATATAAGAATAGTCCAATTCCGGAGTTCAGGAATGATTCCGGTGTTTTCACCGGAATGATCTAGAAGGGTCTAGAAGGTTCACCTCACCGGAATGGGAAGGGTGCATGAATGTGTTATGACTAAGTGTAATGATTCCATCATGTCCTAGGTCACTTGGTTGGTCGTTTGAAAGAAATAAATTAAACTCCAAATTGAAAGTCAAAAGGCAAGATTGAAAAGTCAAACTGGGACAATGTTTCCTAATGGAGGAAGAAGAGAATCCTTCTCTCCCTCCACTACAAGCCTAGAAGGAGAGGGTGTTGGGGAAGGATTCAAACTACCCTCTCACAAGCTACCCCTCCCTCTCATAAATAGAGGGGAGGGGGTGCCCCCCAAGAAAAACACCACAACCAGCCCCTCCCCACACCGCTGCAGCGCCGCCAGCCGCCGGCGCCTTGCGTCACCGCCGCCCTAGCCACCGCTGACCACCTCCTCCTCTTCATATTCTAAACCCTAGATTGATAGGGAAACCCTACTACTCCACCATAACCCGCTCCGACTTAGGCGAAGCCCTGCGGGATCTCGCCTCTACTTCCAACACCGGGACATCATGCTGCCAGAATCACGAGGAGAGAACTATAAACTCCGCTGCCTGCTGGAACAAGGGATATGAAGGTCTTCATCGAGTACCCTACATGTGACCGACGGTGGAAGCACTGCCGGAACACGGTGTCGGAAGGATCGTCTACGCGATCTTGAGATCGGCAAGTGAACAACTACATCATCCACGAGAATCTGCTCTCGTTAACAGCTTTGGATCTTCGAGGGTTAGTACTCTATAGACTCGTTGCTACAATCTAGTAGATATATCTTGGCTTGTGTGTGTTCACGCGATAGAAGTTTTTTTTTTCCATGCTACAAACCCCTACAGTGGTATCAGATCCGTGTCTATATATAGATCTGTTGCACGAGTAGAACACAAAGGTCATTGTGGGCGTGGATGCTTTTGTTGTCAATTGCTTTTTGTGTACTTTGCATATTGCGGGATGTTGGGATGAAGCGGCCCGAGCTAACCTTACATGACATCGTTCATGAGACTTGATCCATGCTCGAGATGCAACTTGTATTGCATAAGTGGCTTTGTGGGTGTCTGTCTCTACCAACATAGTGAAGATTCAATTTACAACGGGTTATTGACAATACTAGTATCAACGTTGTGGTTCTTGTTCGTAAGTTAGAACGACAATTATTGAAATCCCCAAACCATGTAAAATATGCAAATAAAATTAGAGGCGTCTAACTTTGTTTTGCAGGTGTGTGCTGTGATGTGATATGGCCATGATTGTGATTATATATGATGTATGCAATGTTCCTTATTGTAAGTTGGCAACCGGTAGGAGCCTTATGGTTGTCTTTTAATTCCGTTAACACCTGCGTGTCTATTATTCAAAGTAGTTGTAATAGTTGATGCTGGTGGACGACAACCATGGAGCGGTGCCATTGACCTTGACGCTACGCCGGTGATGATGGAGATCATGTGCGTGCTTGAAGATGGAGATCTGTAAGACCTTACCATTTAAGGAAAAGGCCCTTGTGATTGCAATGCTAGTCCTTGGATCGAAATGCTAGCATCCATAATTTAAGATGAAGTACATAGATACAAAGGTCATTATTACATCGTCATTCCAGAGATAACATAGTCTTTACAACTCATTAACCCAAGGCTAATACATAGAGTTCATAACATAAAGTAAATAAATAGAAGTCTTCATCTTCATGTGACATGGGCAAACATGTTGAGTGTAGACTCATAACCCTAGTCTCCATCACAGTAACCTGCAACATCATAAGTTACAGCCACAGAGGTTCAATACATTTGGAATTGTATTGGCAAGTGATACCATAGTAGTATAGTAGCATCTAACATCTATATGAATTTGGCTAAGTGTAGTTCAGGCTGGATTTGCTCAAAATAAGGCTTTTCTTATTATTTGAAAACGCTAAGTTTTGTTTGACAAAAACACGGAAGGAACCACCAATAGACATTGGTGAACCTTTACTGTCAGCACCTAGATTTTTAATCCCAGATGCCTGTTATGCCATACATCGCAATCCCAGGAATACCATTTTGGCGAGACATAACAGATTGGATATCACAGTACATCATCCATTAAAAAACATACATAAGGTCTTACAACAAATAAAGGATCTCATGATCTAGTCTTAATACAATCAAGCAGCGGAATACTATAATAACGATAGCATGGGCGAGGCTCCATCTTCATGGTCACAGGCAATGCTGACGATGGGAGATGATCCTAGTTGTGTAACCTTCCTGCGGTCCATCCTCATGATAGTCCTCTTCATAGTGTGGCCACGAGAATAGCCAGGGACAGAGCCATGAGTACTCTTTAAGTACTCGCAAACCATCACTAACAAGTAAGGTGGTTTCAAGTAGGAGTACTAGGCTCTAGGTTGTTTTGCAAAAAGCCATATTTATCTCTAACTGAGTTTAGAAGCAAATAAAACTAGTTTAAGATTTTATAACACCTAAGTGGGAACTCAAGTTTCACTTTCACAACTCTGTTGTGGTTAAGTCAAAGTCATGATCCAATTCACAAGTCATTTTGAAAACATCTGACGACGGAACAGTATGGCCACTCCAAAGTCCATAATCGTGGACGCGGCTATTCGAATAGTTTGACACTCTGCAGAGGTGGTACACTTTCACCACAATATTCGATACATCCGTCAGGAACAATCCTAAATTCACCATACTCAGTATGCGGATAATCAATCCTAACCTTTCAATTACACGCCCTAGTATAGGCGCCTCTCCTATGAGTTTGTCCTCCCAACCATGACCATATGTCATCTTGGGAACTGCACAGGTGGTGAATCTTCATGAGGTAGCCTCAGCTCAAACCTTGGCCGCAAGGGAACCCATACTAAGGTATATAAACTTCCAGTCAAGCCCTACCCAAATTCGGGTATTGTGGTGGTAAAATTTGGAATGGTATCGCATCCAGAGAACCATCAGTTTTTATAAAGGGCTAAGGTTCATGCCTCAACATTTTCATCATCAAAATCACCTGGTGTTCAAGAACACATGTCAAAACATTTTATTAGAATGACTCATCATTCCAAGGTTTTCATAATCATTTTCACCAAGTAATCCCATCTAAAATGATCAAGTTTTATGCTTAGCACTAGACACTAAAGTTGGGGTAAACACTAATGAGGGGTGGTAATCAAGTGTGAATTATCTAAGTTCAATATCATGCCTCAGGATGACATCAAGAACTATCTAGCTTAGGACAAGTTTTATGCTCTTTATGCTACCTCTAAATATCTTTCCAACACTTCACAAGTCACTAGGTAAAAGTAATAAAAGATTTGATAAAGAAATAAAAATAAACAAGCTTGCAAGTAAAACTGGGATTTAGTATAATCAAGTGGTATAACTAAGGCATGCCTAATGCATTGCATCAATTATCTAGCTTTCATAGTTGCAAGTGTTAGCTTGCTAAGATGGCTTGCATAATTGCAAGTGTAAGCTTGCCTTGTGCAGTGCAGTGGTTGAAGTTCTCCTCGTCTTCTTCCTCGTAGTAATCTCCTTACTCTTCGTATCCTCGTCTTCTTCCTCATAATAAATATGAGGTACACAATCACCAAACAATACTTAACTAATTCTATTGATCACACTAGGGTTTTCACTAGATGATCTATCATCATCACAATCATCAAAAGAATTAAGGCACTATTTTCATTTCTTTTATTTTAGAAAAGTAATTTCTACTCATTGAAAAACTACTTAAGATTTAATATTCTCCAATTAAAACATGGGATCATGTTGACACATGTCATAACCACATATTTCAGTACTTGGGAATGTGATTTAAAGTGGTGTCACATTTTAACAAGGTTTTACCTTTTTATTTTAATTAATTAAAGTGACTAGAAATTCCTATGGGGCATTCTTTTCTTACTTGTCCATTATTTCTGTAAGTAAATCAAGATATTTTTATATATTCAGAAAGTTCTTGTTAAATGTGATTTTTGAGAGTTGGAATCATCTCAAAAGCTTTTATGGTTGAATTTCGAAAAATGTTTGAATGTAGAAAAGTCTCTGCCTTGCTATTTTTACTATAGGTGATCTATAATTTCAAATGGTTTGAATCCAATGGTCTTGGATTAATAATTTCAATACCTTTCAAGAAAAATTAGTTCCATGCAATTTGGTTCAGTGAATCTCTCTGAAATTAAATAGATAAACCTAATTTCAAACAAACTGGGTCACGCAGGAAATTAACTCGGCCGGCCCACTACACACAGCGCGCGCGGGCGGCTTAAGTGGTTGTCCCCACCAGACAGTGATATAGGGGGTGCGAAGGGGTACGGGGCAATATGGACCGTGCGATTAAATCTAATCTAACGGCTAGGGCTTGTCGTCTCCGTCGGGCAGCGCCGGCGGTACTGAACCCTAACGCGACCAGTGGAGGTCAGGCGAGGGTCAGCTATGGGGGCGAACGACGAAGTCGATGACGGTGATCCTCCTGGTACTGGTGGCTCCTCCTGGGGAGGCTCCAATCAGCGGCGCCCTTCTCCTCCAGCAGCGGCAAGCTCTGGCGAAATTCCGGAAACCTGGTGCTCGCCTATCTCCGAGGAAGAGGTGGGGTGGTTCTAAGAGAGAGGGGAGTGGAATGGTGTGACAAATTGGAGGGGAAGGCCTCTATTTATAGTGCAACGAGGGAACCGAAGGGTGCGGGCAGAGCTCATCGGGGTCATCTTCACAGTGAGCTACGGGCATGGCTGACGGTAGGGGACAGTGCGCTGCCTCCTGGCGAAGCTCAACGTCTTCATGGCGAGGCGTGGGGCGGTGCGGTTCGGTCGGAACGCGTCGACACTCTGGGCTGTACCGACGGCTGTTTTACTGGTGCACATCGGCTATGGGTCACACAACAACGAACAGGGTTGCCTGGGAGGTTCCTAGGGCGGTGGTGATCAGGCATGCTGGCGGAGAAGGAGAGGCATGGTCTGTGCGAGTGTGTCGAGCGCGACGCTCTGGCGCACTCTTGGCATGGTCACAGAGACATTGGGCGCGAGCGTTTCGTGTGGTCTAGTGGCTGGCAGGGCTCGAGCGCTGGAAAGGGGGTGGTGGTGGACGGTGGCGTGCGACCCAGGCACGGTTGGTGAGGCTAGTTAGGCTTGTAGCATGTTGTCGATCTTGGGGGTGGCAAGTGTGCTCGTCCATGGTGACCATTGATGGCATGGTCGAGTTCACAGTGAGCTAGAGTTGTTTAGACAAGGTAGCCGATCTACTGGAAGTGTATTGAGAGCTATAGAGGGGACAAGCTTGGCACATACACTGCTCACTATAGTGTTTCTGGTTTAATTTTATTTGTGCTCAGAAGGTGTTTGATGAAATGGCCGCAAGAAATTCAAATTTAAATTTTTAGATGAAACTTGGTGGGTGTACTGGTCACATACTAGGTAGTCTCTGGTTGCTTGGATTTTTCAAGGTGCACTGGTTTGTTTGGGTTTTGAGAAATGGTGATCTTATCATATGATATAGATTCAAATGTCATTTGAATAGGGTTGCCAAATGTTTCTATGGGTTTGCAAGGTGGGCTTGGGTTCACTTTCACTTGTTCTAGCAAGGGGTGAAAAGAATGTTTGAAATCTTGCACTATAAACTCTCAAAGTGAGCTAGTGAGCAAGATTGGCAAAAATGACCATTTTCTTGTTTTTCTGTTTTTAAATTTATATTGATTTGATTCTGCTTGGAATTGATTTAGATGATGTTTTTTTCATCTTTAAACCAATCCTTGCTATTCACAACAATCACACAAGTCCAACCATGCATTCATGCATTCATCACATACACACATGCATTCATAAGGATTTAATTAACAAATTTTTTGTTAACCCTAATTTTGGGTGATTGGAATTGATAACCTTGATCAATATTTTTAGGATGTTATAAACTTTCCTCCTCAAAGAAAATCTCGACCCGAGATTTGAGAAAAAGAAAACTAGGATTTAAAGAGATCTAGAAACTCCGTCCTAATGTAGTCTTCTTGCTCCTAGGTAGCTTCTTCTTCAGTGTGGTTACTCCACTGAATCTTGAGAAACTTGATACTTCGGGTCCTGGTGGTTCTAAAAGCTTCCTCCAAAATATGAATGGGTACTTCGGAATATGTCAGGTCATCGTTGATCTCTATGGTTTGGTGATCAATGTTCTTGAAAACTTCGATCTTCTCGGGGACTTCTAGGCATTTGCGAAGTAACGATATATGGAACACATTATGCACGGCTGACATCTCCTCTGGCAGTTCCAGGTGATACGATACTTCTCCTCGATGATTCAAAATCTTGAAGGGTCCGATATATCTAGGGGATAACTTTCCTTTGAGCTGGAAACATTGCATTCCCTTCAAAGGTGACACTTTGAGATACACAAAATCTCTGATATTGAAGGCGAGGTCTCGACGTCTCTTGTCGGCATAACTCTTCTGTCTAGATTGGGCGGTCTGGAGGTGCTCACAAATCTGGTGAACTTTCTCTTCTGCTTCTCATAGGATGTCGGGTCCGAAATTTGACTCTCTCCTACTTCTGACCAATTCAAAGGGGTACGGCATTTCCTTCCATACATAAATTCAAATGGGGCCATTTGCAAACTAGATTGATAACTATTGTTGTATTAAAATTCTGCAAATGGTAGACAATCTTCCCATTTAGATCCATATTCTAACACACAGGCTCTAAACATATATTCGAGTATTTGATTTACTTGCTCTGTTTGTCCATCTGTCTGAGGATGATAAGTTGTGCTGAAATCTAGTCATGTTCCTAATCCTTCTTGGACTTTCTTCCAAAATCTCGAGGTAAACTAAGTTCATCGATCTGATACAATGTTCTTGGGGACTCCATGCAAACTGACGATTCTAGCAATGTACAACTTTGCTAGCTTCGAGCTCTAGTAAGTGGTCTTGACAAGTAAGAAATGGGCGACTTTGGACAGTCTATCTACGATGACCCAGATAGAGTCATTTCCTCTACTAGATGTAGGCAAACCGGTGATAAAATCCATTCCAACTGAATCTCATTACCATTCCAGAATCTGCAATGGTTGCAACAGTCCTGCGGGTCTCTGATGTCCCTTCTTGACTCTCTAACAAATATCACACTTGGCTATGTAGCTTCCGATTTCTCTCTTCATCTTATGCCACCAAAATTGCTCCTTCAAATCCTGATACATCTTTGTTCCTCCATGGTGGATACAATAAAGAGTATCATGGGATTGTTTCAAAATATCTTGTTTCTTTTCTGAGTTTGATGTCACACAGATACGTCCTTTGTACCACAAAACTCCTTCTTCATCTTCGGTGAATCCGGGTTCTTTGCATGTACCGATGCGACGTTTGATTCTGTCGATACTAGCATTTCCTTTTTGAGCCTTCTTGATCTGACTGATCAAAGTGGGTTGAAGTTCTATGCTATCCAAAACCCTTCACTTACTAATTCCATTATGAAATCCTCCAACTCCTTGTGCAAACTTTGTTGCTCCTTCAGAATCATAGATTTTAAGTGACACGGTAATCTACTAAGGGCATCTGCTACCATATTGGCTTTATTAGGGTGATAGTGGATGTCTAGATCATAGTCCTTGATTAAATCTATCCATCTCCTTTGCCTCATATTCATCTCCTTCTGAGTGAAAATGTACTTCAGGCTTTTGTGATCTGAATAAATCTCACAACGGTTTCCCATAAGGTAATGTCCCCATGTCTTCAGGGATAGAAATACGGCTGCCAGTTCAAGGTCATGGGTGGGATAATTCTTCTCATGTTGCTTCAATTGTCTTGATAGATTAGATATAACTTTGTCTTCTTGCATCAACACACATCCGAGACCGATCTTGGATGCGTCACAATACACATCAAAAGGTTCCGGGATATCCGGCATGATCAAGATTGGGGATGAGATCAATCTCTTCTTGAGTTCTTGAAAACTCACTTCATATTTGTCCGTCCATTCAAACTTATTTTCTATCTTCAACAATTGGGTAATTGGTCTTGCGATGCTCGAGAATCCTTCTATGAACCTGCGGTAATATCCCGCTAATCCGAGAAATGCACAAACTTTGGTTTGAGTGGTTGGGGATTGCCATTCTTCAACATCCTTAACCTTTGCGGGGTCAACGGAAATTCCTCCGGCTGACACAATATGTCCGAGGAATCCTACTTCCTGTAACCAGAATTCACATTTGCTAAACTTGGCATACAACTGATGCTCCCTAAGGGTTCCAAGGATGGTCTTCAGGTGTAGCTCATGTTGTTCTTCTAATTTGGAATAGATCAGAATGTCATTGATGAAAACAACAACAAACTTATCCAGGAAGTCCACAAAAATATTGTTCATGAGGTTCATGAAATAAGCGGGGGCATTGGTTAATCCAAAAGACAATGACAGTGTACTCATACAGTCTGTATATGGTGGTAAAGGCAATCTTTGGAATATCCTCTGCGTGAATCTTGAGTTGATGATAACCAGTTCTAAGATCAATCTTATAAAACACTTTGGTACTGGTCAACTTGTCAAACAGGTCTTGTATCTTTGGCAGTGGGTACTTTTTCTTGATGGTGACATCATTTAGCTTCCAATAATCTGTACACAAACGGTTACCTCCATCCTTCTTATCCACAAACAAGACAGGTGATCGCCATGGTGACACACTTGGTTGAATCAATCCTATCTCCATCATAGCATCCAGTTGTTTCTTCAGCTCCACTAATTCAGACGGGTTCATACTATATGGTCTCTGGGCTATGGGTCTGGTTCCAGGGATTAGTTCAATGATAAACTCGATATCCCGATATGGGGGCACACCGGACAAAACATCTGGAAATACATCGGGGTATTCACGGACTACTCTGACTTGGTCAATGGTTGGTCGGTCTAGACTCTTGTTGCACTTGAATTGATGGGGCAAGGTTTCAGATACATGCTCTACTGATATTCCAGCGGTACTGTTCATGGTTATGGCTTTCTTGGCACAGTCGATTAATCCTTTATGTTTCAACATCCAATCCATTCCTAGTACTACTTCCAAACCTTTAGTTCCAAGTACTATTAGATTAGCATAAAAATCTATGCCATGGATTCGGATAGGTATGGCCTTGCAAATTTGTCTAGATTTGGTGGTTGAACCAGGTATTTGAACTATCATAACATTCTTCAATTTTGTTGGTTGAATCTTACTAGTGCATGCAAATTCTTCGGTAACAAACGAGTGTGATGCTCCAGAATCAAACAACACTCTTGCAAGTACTGAGTTAACAGAAAACATACCTAGCACGACATCTGGCGCTTCTTTGGCTTCTTTAGCATGCAAGAGAAATAGACGGCCGTTGCGGTTGAGCGAATTCCCTGGGGCAAATCTAATTCCAGGCTGAACACAACGCTACTGCTGAGCTGGGGCATTCACATTGGGGGCTGCTGGAATCTTCTTGGGGCACTCATTGGAATAGTGACCCTTCGTTCCTCATTCATAACAAGTCACCTGAGACTTGTCCTTTGCTGCAACAGGCACGGCATTGCTTCCAGTCCTTGGGGCAGTATTGGTGTTGGTGGCGACATCGTTGTTGTTGAACTTTGGCGGTGCACGATTGAAATTGCTGGGGTTGTTGTGGTTTCCTCCGGGCCTTGGTTTTCCACGGTTGGGATAGGTCGGATGGTTCATCGGGGGTCTATTATTTCTTGGGGCAAATCCTGCAGACGGATTGGGGCAATACTTTGGGGTATGGTGAGTTCCTGGTTGATTCATCATTCTGCGCTTGCGATTCTCATTGGCTTGGTTGATCTTGCCTTCCATCTGAATGGCAGAATCCACTAAGGGTTCTATGTCAGCAAACGGAATATTGACTAACATTGTCTGCATCTCATCATGTAGACCATTCAGGAATATCTCCTTCTTCTTGGCTTCAATGTCAATCTCATCTGGTGCATATCTAGCTAATGACAGAATTTGTCATGGTACTCAACTACTGTCATCCTTCCTTGCTTCAATTCTCTGAATTCATCTCTCATCCTCTTGATCAAACCCGGTGGCACATGGGTTCTGCTGAACTAGAGTTTGAATTCGTCCCAAGTCATCATTTGTCCTCCAGTCATGGCGCAAACGCTATTCCACCAAGCTCTTGCATCTCCTGCCAGATAGTGGGTGGTAAACAGTACTTTCTCCTTGGCCTCTACTCCTGCAACTTCTAAGTTGTTCTCCATGGTCTGCAGCCAATCATCTGCATCTAGGGGCTCTTCCGACTTACTAAAGACGGGTGGATTGGTGTTCTGGAAGTTCTTGAGCTTGGATCCATGGTTGTCCTGGTTTCCATGGCCTTGGTTGTTGTTGGCCATCTGATCTATGTGTTGAAGGGTGGCTAAGTTGGCTTGATGTTCGGCTCTTTCAGCTTCGTGGTCCGAAACCAACATTTGCAAGATTTGCAACATTGTGTCCGGGGATGAACTCCTTCCTCTGCGAGGCATATGAAGATTGAGGTAGATCATGAGAAAAGAGGGAAATTTCTAAGGTTCGGGGTTTTGTTTTGGAAAGGGTTTTGAAGTTTGACTTAGGGTTTTTCTAGCAAATTGCTTTCCATTCATTCATTTATAGAACACAATACAAACACACATGACAACAAGGAAAACAGATGGTTTTAAGAACCATTATGTGAAACTACGATACAGTGGGTCCAAATACAACTTTCCTAACTCTAGTGCTCATGTGCTACTACTCCTCGGAATCGGTGGCTTCATCCTCATCATCATCTTCATCATCATCGTCAATGAAGGCGAAGTCATCATCGTCAGTGAAAAGTCCATGGCTTGATCCTCCAAAAAGTCATCATCGCACTGAGGTAAGAGTAGGGGTCTCCATGGATATTTTCCCCTGCATTCTCCCTCTCCTCAAGCTGCATGTCCCTCTCGTGGATGGTCTCCTCCAAGTCTGTGATCCTTTGATGAAGGCGGGCAATGATGCGCTCCTTCTTGTCAAGCTAACGGCGACGAGACAGGCGATCCTTTACCAGCATGGCAATGGTCTGGTCCTTCTTGACTGTGATGGCATGTTTGTGGTTGGCGTAGGAGCGGGCATTGTCCAACTCATTCTGTCGTTCAGACATCATAAAGCTGAGGTGGTCCACGTAATACTTCTGACCCAGATGATCTTTTACCCACAAGGGTTGTCCCATAACATCACGCCTTGGATAGAACTCAAAGCGGGTACCCTTGATCTGATTGATGCTTTGCCCACACAGACGGTCAAGAGCTTCCTGCATGGCCTTGCCAAGTCCATCTAGACAGTTGTTCTCCCTTAAGGTGAACTGGACCCCCTCTGAGGTGGGGGCTTCAATCTTTCCTCTGAACTTGCAACGATCAGCCATTGCAATTCTCCTCCTTGTTGATCGTTGAGCTGAGATCCGAAGAACTCAGGATGCGGGGGCTCCAGAAGTTCTGAAAGCTGGTCCAAATCACGCTCAAAGATGAGATCTCCTCCATTTCCTAATTGATAGAACTTTTTATACTTCACGTCCATCTATAAGAATGTAGGATGAGTAAGTTACTAGAGTGATCAAGTGTGTCAAATTTTATGAAATTTTGCAAGAATTTTTGAGGAACATGAATTTTCATGAAAGAATCCAAGTGGTAAGAATGAGAATAGGTTTTCATAAATACACACTTCTTTTGTTTTGAAACTAAGTTTTTGATTCAAGCGTCCATTCTAACTAGGGTCTCCTATGATCAGGATGGCTCTGATACCAACTTGTCAACACCGGGATTTTTAATCTCAGATGCCTGTTATGCCATACATCGCAATACTAGGATTACCATTTTTGCGAGACATAAAAGATTGGATATCATAGTACATCATCCATTACAAACCATACAGAAGGTCTTACAACAAATAAAGGATCTGATTTATCTCTAACTGAGTTTAGAAGCAAAGAAAAGTAGTTTAAGGTTTTATAACACCTAAGTGGAAACTCAAGTTTCACTTTCACAACTCTGTTGTGGTCAAGTCAAAGTCATGATCCAATTCACAAGTCATTTTGAGAACATCTGACGACAGAATAGTATGGCCACTCCAACTGTCCATAACCGTGGACGTGGCCATTCGGATAGTTTGACACTCTGCAGAGGTGGTACACTTTCACCACAATATTCGAAACATCCATCAGGAACAATCCTAAATTCACCATACTCATTATGCGGATAATCAATCCTAACCTTTCAATTACATGCCCTAGTATAGGAACCTCTCATATGAGTTTGGCATCCCAACCATGACCATATGTCATCTTGGGAACTGCACAGGAGGTCAATCTTCACGAGGTAGCCTCACCTCAAACCTTGGCCGCAAGGGAACCCATACTAAGGTATATAAAGTTCCAGTCAAGCCCTACCCAAATTCGGGTATTGTGGTTGTACGGTAAAATTTGGAATGGTATCGCATCCATACAACCATTAGTTTTTATAAGGGGCTAAGGCTCATGCCTCAACATTTTCATCATAAAAATCATCTGGTGTTCAAGAACACATGTCAAAACATTTCATTAGAATGACACATCATTCCAAGGTTTTCATAATCATTTTCACCAAGTATTCCCATCTAAAGTGATCAAGTTTTATGCTTAGCACTAGCCACTAAAGTTGGGGGTAAACACTAATGAGGGGTGATGTGGCAAAGCCTTGCGTTAAAATAGTACTTGGCTTAGTTATTGTGCTTAAATAATTTTTAGAGTTGTGTATCTTAGGAATGGTATGAAGAATATACAGAGCCCATGAAAGGAAGATCAATGACTCATATAAATTACTTAATGGAAAATGTCTCGAAGAAGCCCAACGAGAAACTAGGAATCTTGGTTATAGAGAAAAAAGTAACTATCATTCCTTTTTCTGACGAGTCACGTAATCCCCCAAGTTCACGAACTAATAAGGTTATCAAATGGTAATCAAGTGTGAATTATCTAAGCTCAATCTCATGCCTCAGGATGACATCAAGATCTATCTAACTTAGGCCAAGTTTTATGCTCTTTATGCTACCTCTAAATATCTTTCCAACACTTCACAAGTCACTAGGTAAAAGTAATAAAAAGCTTTGATAAAGAAATAAAAATAAACAAGCTTGCAAGTAAAACTAGGATTTGGTATAATCAAGTTATATAACTAAGGCATGCTGTAGCACCCCGAGAAAACCACTGTTAGGAAATCGCCTGTTGTTTACTACTTTATGCATCATCATGACATCATGCATCTTTTAACCTAAAACTATTTCTCTAAAAGCCTCTATTTGTTTTATAAATATCCCTGTCTTTTATTTCAAATCAAACCCTCGGTCCACCTGGATCTTTTGTTTGCCTAAAATATTTTACCAAAAAGATATTTAAAACTAAATAAAATAAATAAAACGTTTTTGTTTGGGGAGGCAGTCTAACCGGTCAGGCCCAAAGGCTCAACCGGCCAGACCACCTACTACCTAGTGCACCCCAAGAAACCCTAACCCTAGACCTCACCCTACCTACTCCTAACCACTCTCTCACCCCGCTGCCACCCCTCCTGATTCAACCCACACGCACCCACCGTGGAGCCAGACACACACACGCACTCACACTTGGTTGCTACCCAACCCACGCAGGGTACTCACGCACACTTTCCTGGCCACCACTCCTCGATCGTGCCCCGTCCTCTCTCTTTTTTTTCTTTTCACACCGTCACGTTCTCCTGGCCCCACCAGAAGACCCCGTCCACCCCCGCTCGCCCCGCCCAATCCCCTCCCGTCGCTAGGTCTGCTCCCCCTCCCGTCGCCTCTCCTCGCCTCCCTCCCTCGACGCCAAGCCGCCGCCTCCCTACTCCCGCCTCCTTCTCTCCTTGTTGGCGTCGCCTCTCCCGTGTCCGGCCGCTAACGCGACGCCGTGCTGCGCCTGCAAGGTTGCCATGCACCAGCCGCCGCCGTTCCCTCCGGCCACGCCCTCCTCGAAGCTCCTCTACACCCATCCTCGTGCATACCCGCCATGGCCACTCCTGGCCCCGGGCGCCACTGTGTCCCCCGTGCGGCCTCTACCCGCCTCCGGCTAGAAGCCGTCGACCGCGGCCGCCCACGCCTCCGCGTCTACCTCCGTCAGGCCGCCCCTTCCCATAGGCCTCGCCCCGCCAAGCTCGTCGGGCGTCCTCTGCCGCCGCCATGGAGCCTCCTGCTTTCGTCCTCACCATGCCGAGCCGCTGGCTGTTGCGAGCCAGCCTAGATGGCCCTCCTCTGCCCGCTGCCAGGGGCCCCTCCTCGCCTCTTCTACCTGCCGAGCACCGCCGCCCGCCGGAGTCTCCGCGAGCCTCATGGTCTGCCTGTAGCGTCGTGGTTCACCGTCGAGCTCTCGGTGCGCTGCCAGTGTCAGTCTCTTTCCGCGTCCAGCCATCTGCCCATGTTTGTCTTGTCCCTGCACGCGTGTTAGCTGCCAAGTTCTACATCGCCCTGAGGTAGTAGTGCATATGGTGCCCTCCTTCTTGTGTGGTGATGCGCTACCCCATCCTGAACCTGTTGACAAGATCTTCACCGACGATCAAACCCAGAGACACCCGAAGGACCACAGGCGAGAACCGTCATTGTACAAGATCTACCGCTTGGAAACCGAGACCAATCCTGAACCCGACGCCGCGCCAAGTCCTCCTACCGGGATTCGACGCCCCGAGACCATCACGAGGAGGTGAAACGCCAAGGCCTTCGACACGGAACACTGAACCCCGTCGAACCTCCCGAGACCCAAGTTCACTGAACCCATGTGTGACCCTTTCTCTCGAGCCCTATTTTATAAATTGATATATATATGAATTGTTGCATATCAAATTGTACATTCTTGCATACATATTATGTGGGTTGGGGGCATTATGCCGATTCACCTCATAATTAAATATGGAGTCCATATACGGGCGAATCTAGTCTAATATTGACTCTATTTAAATTTGTGTAGCGAACCGGTGCCACTATTTGACTTGTTAAGACAACATTTAAATTGCGGGGTATCTAAACAACATGAACCTATTACCTAATTTTCGGGGCCTCGGTTCTGCTTAATATGACCTAATTGCATCGCACCTTTGCCATGTCATACATCATGCATGCATCATGCCCGATCTTCTGCCGTAGTATTAAATAGTGCATCCGGTGTTTCTTCTAGTGTTTTGCTTCTTCGGGGATAAGGTCATTGAGTTGATGTGAGCTTCGACCCGATCTTCGGAGGAACCTTCGACAATGTTTTCCAGGCGAGCATTCTCCCCCTTTCTACCTATCGTACTTTTATAGTCTTTATTTCCTCCTGTTGATCTATTGCTATCTGTGATGTGATGCTCTAGTTTGCGTACCTGTGATATCCCTTGCAGCAATTCATTTGCCTTGGACACATCCTATTACCTGTTGTTTGGTAGATAGTCAGCCCCACGAGTCGTAGTTTCTTGTGCAGGTGTTGCGTCGCGCCGTTGATGCTCCCCAGTTGTTGGAGTAATGCCTTATGTTTAATGTTGGAGATGATTATAACTTTAATTACCGTTTAATAACTAAAATTGAAGTAGGTAAATAATGCAGAGGCACATGTGGGCAATAGATGTTATTTGGTTTTTAACCGTCCACTTGTGTCCCGTAGGACCCCGAGTACTTGATACCTATTCTTTGAATATTCGCACTATCCGCATGTGGGACCATGAATCCCCCTAGCCAGAGCTTGAGTCATATTTATTTCTTGGGGCCACAAAATAGTTTGGGGCTTTATTACTATCATGTACTTATGCCATGCTTTACTGCTTTATTTATGATTGCGCGTGGAGCGCCTGTACTGTTTAGGTAAGTGGAATGTTTCCGCGGTATCGACAAGCCCAGTCACACTTTCGGGTTCCCAGTCATTTACAACCATTGACACAAACCTCTAGGTCCATTTCGGAGCCGGCCAACTTCGTTGCGGGTAGCTTGGTGGGGTGGCCCCCTGAAATTTATATGAATCTTGCAATTGCTCTGTCGTGATGCCTCGTTGGGTTTTTATTGGTTTTTCTCGAGGTTGATCGTGCGTGTGTTGCTATTTGTGCCCCCCTGCAGGGTAAAACTTTCTGAAAGCCGTGTCCGCGGTTATGGACGACTTGGAGCACAGTATCTCGATCATAGACAACTATAACTAAAGTAGTGCTATAAATTTGACTTTATAATGACTAGTAATTAGCTTCACTATAATGGAATGGCTAAATAAAAGTGCCAACAACTTCTGGTTTGGGTTGTCACCTATTAGCGTTGTATCTGACTAGTAAGTATTGCAACTCGAACGGAATGGCTAAATAAAAGTACCAACAACTGCTGGGTTTTGGGATGCCTCATGCTATATGTATCTGACTAGTAAGTGCTACAACTATAACAGAATGGTTAATTAAAACTGCCCACTGTTTATTATATCACGATGACTCATGCTATCTATATCTGACTAGTAATTGTCGCAACTATAACGAAATGAATAAAATTGCCAACTGTGTGAGTTACTCGGTTGACTTTCTCGGTTGGTATCGAGGGGGAATACCAGGATGGGCATGTTTGGTGTTAGAATCAGGCTGGATCCGAATAGGTCTTTCTTATCCCTATCTGATAGTCGCCAGATGTATTGAGTCTCTATAGGTTGTTTAGTGCATGTTGCGCTGCTGCTTCAGTCCACCATACCTAAGCAGGTTTTGAGATCGACGTCGTTAGCAAGGTTACCCTTCCGGCTTGGCCTGGGTAGGGTTATGGACGTCATTGGTTATTCTTCAGGGCTCTTAGACCAATTTGCATCTTTTCCGTACTCGGACGTTGTATCGTTTTAAAGGGGATTTGGATCTTTGTCTTGTATATCTGTATTCTTGACTCTTTGAGTCGTTGTTGTATATACCTGTTCTGTGGGTTCCATCGTGGACTATTGTGTAATGATATTACTTTTTTTCCACCCACACGAAAGTGCCTGGTGGGCACCTTTGAATCGTTTCTATGCGGGTTTGGCGGGAATCGCTGAAACTTGCATAGGGCCGATTTTGAGGGTGTGACGCATGCCTAATGCACTGCATAAGTTATCTAGCTTTCATAGTTGCAAGTGTTATCTTGCTAGGATGGATTGCATAATTGCAAGTGTAAGCTTGCCTTGTGCAGTGCAGTGGTTAAAGTTATCATCGGCTTCTTCCTCGTAGTAATCTCCCTCCTCTTCATATCCTTGGTCGGTACTAGCATCTATAAATAAATATGAGGTACACAATCACCAAAAAAATACTTAACTAATTCTATTTATCACACCAGGGTTTTCACTAGATGATCTATCATCATCACAATCATCACAAGAATTAAGGCACTAGTTTCATTTCTTTTATTTTAGAAAAGTAATTTCTACTCATTGAAAAACTACTTAAGATTTCATATTCTCTAATTAAAACATGGGATCATGTTGACACATGTCATCACCACATATTTCAGTACTTGGGAATGTGATTTAAAGTGGTGTCACAATTTAATAAGATTTTACCTTTTTATTTTAATTAATTAAAGTGACTAGAAATGCCTATGGGGCATTCTTTTATTACTTATCCATTATTTCTGTAAGTAAATCTAGATATTTTAATATATTCAGAAAGGTCTTGTTAAATGTGATTTTTGAGAGTTGGAATCATCTCAAAAGCTTTTATGGTTGAATTTTGAAAAATATTTGAATGCAGAAAAGTCTCTGCCTTGTTATTTTTACTATAGGTGATCTATTATTTAAAATGGTTTTAATCCAACAGCCTTGAATTAAGAATTTCAATACCTTTCTAGCAAAATTAGTTTCATGCAATTTGGTTCAGTGAATCTCTCTAAAATGATTTTTGAATCTATAGCTAGAACTAAGTTTGAAAAGAAATAGATAAACCTAATTTCAAACGAACTGGGTCACGCTGGAAATTAACTGGGCCAGCCCACTACGCACAGCGCGCGCGGGGACGGTTTAAGTGGTTGTCCCCACCAGTCAGTGAGACCGGGGCTGCGAAGGGGTACGGGGCAATATGGACCATGCGATTAACATCCAATCTAACAGCTGGGGCTTGTCGTCTCCGTCGGGCAGCGCCGGCGAGACTGAACCGTAACGCGGCCAGTGGGGGTCAGTGGCGGCTCACCGGGGCTCAGGAGAGCGTCAGCGATGGGGGCGAACGACAAAGTCAACAACGGCGATCCCGAGCGTCAGCGATGGGGGCGAACGACAAAGTCAACAACGGCGATCCTCCTGGTACTGGTGGATCCTCCTGGGCGGCTCCAATCAGCGGCGCCCTTCTCCTCCAGAAGTGGCAAGCTATTGCAAAATTCTGGCAACCTGGTGCTCGCCTTGCTCCGGGGAAGAGGTGGGGTGGTTCTGAGAGAGGGGAGTGGAATGGTGTGACGAATTCGAGCGGGAGAGGCCTCTATTTATAGTGCGACGAGAAAACCGAAGGGTGCGGGCGGAGCTCGTCGGGGTGGTCTTCACAGTCAGCTACGGGCATGGATGATGGTAGGGGATGGTGCGCTGCCTCCTAGCGAAGCTCAACTCTTCATGGCAAGGCGTGGGGCGGTGCGGTTCGGTCAGAACGCGTCGACGCTCTGGGCGGTACCGACGGCTGTTTTAATGGTGCACAACGGCTACGGGTCACGCGGAGGCGAGTGGGGTTGTATGGGAGCTACCTGGGGCAATGGTGATCACGCACGCGGGCGGCTAAGACGGTGCGTGGTCTGTGCGAGCGTGTGGAGCACGCCGCTCTGTCGCGCGCTCAGCATGGTCACAGAGACATTGGGCGCGAGCGTGTGGAGCACGGCGCTCTGTCACGCGCTCAGCATGGTCGCAGAGACATTGGGCGCGAGCGTTCTGTGTGGTCTAGTGGTTGGAAGGGTTCGACCGCTGGACAGGGGGTGGCGATGGATGGTTGCATGTGTCCCAGACATGGTTGGCGAGGCTAGTTAAGCTTGTAGCATGTTGTCGACGTTGGGGGTGGCAAGTGTGCTCGGCCATGGTGACCATTGATGGCATGGTCGAGTTCACAGTGAGATAGCGTTGTTTAGACAAGGTAGATGATCTATTGGAAGTGTATTGAGAGCTAGAGAGGGGACAAGGATGGAACATACACTGCTCACTATAGTCTTTGTGGTTTAATTTGATTTTTCCTTAGAAGGTGTTTGATGAAACGGCCGCAAGAAATTCAAATTTCAATTTTTTGATGAAACTTGGTGGGTGTTCTGGTCACATACTAGGTAGTCTCTGGTTTCTTGGATTTGTCAAGGTGCACTAGTTTGGTTGGGTTTTCCGAAATGGTGATCTTCTCATATGATATAGATTCAAATTTCAAATGTCATTTTAATAGGGTTGCCAAATGTTTCTTTGGGTTTACAAGGTGGGCTTGGGTTCACTTTCACTTGTTCTAGCAAGGGGTGAAAAGAAATGGATGTGTTTCTGTTTGAAATCTTGGACTAGAAACACTCAAAGTGAGCTAGTGAGCAAGATTGGCAAAATGACAATTTTCTTGTTTTTTTTTGAATTTCTATTGATTTGATTCTGCTTGGAATTGATTTAGATGATGTTGTTTTCATCTTTAAACCAATCCTTGGTATTCACAACAATCACACAAGTCCCACCATGCATTCATGCATTCATCACATAGACACATGCATTAATAAGGATTTAATTAACAAAACTTTTGTTAACCCTAATTTTGGGTGATTGGAATTGATAACCTTGATCAATATTTTTGGGATGTTACATTTACCCTTGTTCAACCACAAGTTTTAACTTAGAGAAATTTGGATGAGGAGATTCTTGATCACTACAATGTCTTTGATGCTCAAATTGTCTGTTGTCGGGGACACGGCTAAATACTTAGGTTTTACCCTCTCGAGAGGTGGTGCACTTTCCCCACAAGACTCGACATGCATCAAGACGAGACTTTTCAGAAGCATTCCCTTAGACCACCATGGACGTGTTCCATCCTATCAACCCTACCACCAACTGTCCATCTGGCTAAGTTCTTGCAACCTAGTTGGTCAAGGCAGAGCCCATATGCCATGTTGTTGCCCTTGAAGCTTCTCAACACTAAATATCTCAAATCCCTTTGTTCCTGGGTGGCCATCCACAAGTGTGATACACAAGGTAAACCATAGACATGGGCCTTGTGTAAACACTCAACACAAAACAATCTTTCCCTTCCACCCAGGTGATTCATTCACATGTTGTTTTATTATTCAAAAACAAAGTCATAGATTTTGCATAACAACATTGTATGAATATTACACCCTTGTTTTCTAGTATCTAGGTTCAGCATACTAGTATAGGAAGTTTCTTATCTTAGAGAAAACTACTAAGACAATAACTATAGGATTCCCAAGCATAGCATATACTTAGAAAATAATCATGCAAATCCTACTCAAAATATCACTAGTGCATAGATAAAAAATAATAGGACAAAATATGAAGCATCACTTTCCTTGATAGTTGGGGGAGTAGGAACAATCCTCACAATCACAATCACCACAATCACCAAAATCTACACATAAGATCATAGCACCAAATTCACATTCAATATTCAAACAAAAATACATATGAATGCATGGAAATGCAATGGAAAGATTTTTCCACGCTAACACTAGTAGAAAACAGGACACTATTCCCGGTTTGTAAGAGGCTTTAGTCCCGGATTGCAATCCGGGACTAACGTATCGGGACTAAAGGTTTGTCCTTTAGTACCGGTTCTATTACAAACCGGGACTAGATTGTCTCCACGTGGCCGCTCTATGCGTGCTGGGCTGGAGGATATTTAGTCCCGATTCGTAACACGAACCGGGACTAACGTTCTTCTGCCGCATCAGTGTTTTGCACCAAACTGCTGCCACGGCAGGAGGTGGGGTTTTAGGGTTTTCTTTTTTTGTGTTTGATTATTTTTCATTTTGTGTTTTCATATACATATTATTCTACGCTACTACATGTTGTATACATTGATGCATATATAATATAATTTCACTCATGATAACATAAATACATATAAATATATACAGAACCGAGACTAGAGCTCGTCTAATTGATTTACACCAAGATCATCATAACAACAAATACTGTCCTTTTGTGTCTATCCACGATTACACGAAGTTCTGTCTATGTTGTACTCTCATTTTGAGTTTATGACGTCCCTGAGCAAAAGTCCCGACAACTCCTCTTGAATTGCTAGTAGGCGTTCATGTGGTAGGAGCTTATCCCGCATCGCATCCAACTATATATAAAGAAGTAGATCATTATGAATGGAACTCAACAAAAACTATGGTATAGAATAAATTGCGAATATATTGTTTACGTACTTGAAGAAAGTATGTGCCCTGCTCCATACACCCCCGAATGAACTCACATACGTAATATCCACATAAATTAGTCCCCTGTGGCTGCGTCGCACACTTTTCGGTCGAGAATATAATTCAATCAGATAATAATCAAGCATAATAATTGTAAGAATGATAATTTTAATATCCACATAAATTAGTCCCCTAGATCTCGTACTACTTACCGGGACCGTACGAAAAGTGAGCTCCTCACGCCATTCACCCTGAACCTCCTTCGTGAACCTTTTCCAAACCCTGTCCGGCAAAAAAGAAATGAATGAGTTATTAATTAGTTTACATCTCAGAGAATGAACGAAAGAGACAGATATAGTGATTGAAATTACTTTTGGAGGCAATCAATTATGCTGCGGTAGTCTTCCATTGGCTTCTTTAACGAGTCCGAGATTTCAACTTTTGCACGGTCAACGTCAATGTTTAGAAGAATCCAGTGGAAGCTGTGATCGTTTATATACACTTAACATCGATTAAACAAAAATTGAATGTGTAAAAGACAGTAAGACTCTTACCCATAGTTGTAAGGAAATAGTATTTGTGTCTTGTAATGTTTGTCCATTAAAAACATTAGCAAGTTATCCTCTGTTTCCTCGAGGTTATTTATTAGTGTATGTCCATTTACTCTGTTTGGGTCAACGAACCCAATGCTGTAGATTGACTTTCTTCTACATTCTTGAATATTCATTCTGCATATATAATAGCATACAGAAGGAGCTATAGTGAGGATAACGACAGGAAATGAATTGAACGAGCTGAGTTAGTGACTTAATTACTTACAGACAATATATGCTGAGGAGGGACTTATCGAGGGCGTTTAGGTTGAATAACTGAAATAGTTCACAAAGTTCAATGGAGATCTCGTCTGGATGGAAGTACTCCTCTCCAACTTTACATAGGAGAAATTGTCTCCCTTCCTTTGTGACTTTCAAGTACCAGATATGCAACAGTCGCATATGTGTTGGCAGATCATCGAATATCTCATCGCTGAGCAGAGGCTCCCCGTAGACAAATTTTCATGCTATTGGTCCCTTGGCGACATTATCTCCGATGGCTAGAAGTGCTTCGACCGGCACGTTACACTCCTTGGCTAATTTAATAGCTAATTCCATATCTATTCCACCTTGTGTGGGCTGGGGTAACACCTTGAGCGGGGCAACGGATTGTTTTGCCTGTTTGCCGAGCTGGGCAACTTGTTTTGATTTTCTCCCACTTGCAGTACTGCTTGATGACTTCTCTTTTAGTGTCTTCGTAAGACAGCGTGTATAGTCATATTTCCTATTTAACACATGTTGGGGTGGTTGCTCAAGGAATGCCTTGAAGTGCTTCTTGACTTTTGGATCAACTAGAACCTGTGGCTCGGGTTGTTTTGGTGCAAAATGGTCCTTCACTTCGGCCCGGGAGATCACCGCGCTTTCCTCATCAGTCCGGTGATAAGCTAACTTGGGAGGAGACGGCGGTACTCATGGTAGGGGATCTTGTCATTTTCGGTGTCGGGTCTCCCTCGATGTAGCGGTGTTATTCTTCCGCTTTCTTCCCTTTGATTCAGTGGGCGGAGGCGGAGGCACCGGAGATGGAGATGCAGTCGCGCTGCGATCCCTCTCAGGAAGGGGTGGACTATTGTTTCTTGGTGGAGACGGTGGACTCGGAGGTGATGGTGGCCTTGGAGGTGATGGATTGCTTCTCGGAGAAGATTTCCTTGGCGCCCAGCCTGGAAACACGATGTGTTGTTTTTTCCAAAGAATGATCCCATCCTCCACTTCTCCAAGTGTTTTATCCCCTTCGCCTGCAGGGATGTCAAGCTCAAGTGATCGACATGTCAGTTCAACTTCATCCACACCGACACGAGCATAGCCAGCTGGAATCTGACTTCCATGGTAGGTCGCTTCCGGTGGACAAGGTAAAGCAAAGCCGAGCGCCACCTTCATAGAAATGTTCTTCACTATTACATGTAGCTCACAAGCTGTCCTTGCCTCGACTTCATCGACGGGGTAGGGAACCATCGTTGCATTATTGTCCATCAGCATTGGATTATTAGATTGTACCTCCGTGGAAGCCACGCTGCTTCTCCGCTGATATGGGCCCACTGGACTTTCTAACGCAGGATCTTGCTGTCGGGCCAGTACTCTAAGTTCATTAATCTGCTCCTGCTGCAGCTTGAACATGGCTTCAAATTCCTCGTTTCTTTTTTCAACCGCCTCCAACCGCGCTGCCTCCTCCGCCTTCTACCGGTTCGTTTTTCTGGATCGGCTTCTATAAGTGTCGATGTCAGCGGGAAACCCTGTCTTCCATGGAACAGATGGGCCAAAGCCTCATCGTTCTCGAGGGCATATGTCAGCTCATCGTTCTCTCTGTCGGGAATGAACTTTCCATCTTTTCTCAGTTGTATCACTTTAACAAGTTCATCTTTGGGTTTAGTAATGGCCTCCTTTGTAACAATAATCTCCCCGGTTTCAAGGTCATACGACCCCCCATGCCCAAGGAGCCAATTTTTTGACCTCACGGGCCACTTATTTGTTGCTGGTGTGACCCCTTTTTTACGCATTTCTTCCTCGGTTTTTCCCACTTCGGCGCGGCCGTCTTGTAGCCACCTGTCCCCACAGTATGGTGATATTTCTTTTTTGCCGCATTTATCTTATTCTTTTCTGACTTGGCTGTAGCTGCTTCTGATTCCTTGTATTTCACAAATGGGGTCCAGTTATCCCACTACTTCTCTAGCGGGCCAGTGAATGGCGGAGTCAGCCCCTTCTTGGCAAAGTTGTTGTACAATGTTTTCTTCCAGTCCTTGAACTGTCCGCCCATCTTCTTAAGGGCCCACTTTCTGACTTGCAACCTCAATGCCTCAGTGAGTTCAGGAGTGTCCAATTCAGGCAGAGAAAAGTGTGCCATGAGTGAATTCCAAAGACCGTCTTTGGCTCTGTCATCAACAAATGTTTCTCCAACTCGATCACTTTTCTTTCCTGGCTTATTCCACTTCTGAGTAGTGATCGGGATGGCGTCCCTGACTATCGCTCCACATTGGTATACAAATACACTTGCGGCCTCTTTCGGCTCCAAAGGTTCGCCGACCTCAGAGACTAGATCAATGGTGAAACGCATACCATCGGCCAACTTTTTGGTCGGGCCTCGTTTCCTTGCAGAAGATTCGCCCGATGCGGAGGTCTAAGAGAAGAAACAGTCGTTAGTACATATATATATGAATCAACTAATGCATCTACTAGTTTGTGATCAGCAGAGGCTTTATATACCTCGCCGGTCTTTGCTATGGTGGTGTCTCCACCGTCAGTTCCACCATCGTCTCCACCAAATAATTCGTCATAGTCGTATCTTATGTTGGCTTCATCCAAGTTGAGGTATTGGGAGCCATCATCATCTCCATCATCGTCTGCTCCATCATAATTGTAACCTCCTGTACCCTCATCTATCATGTTGTACATGATGCTCTTCGTTGTCTCTACCTTCCATAACTTAACTAATACAGAAGAAAGATAAAACCATTTTTCTTAATGCGATAAAATAAAGAAAGATAAAGTAATCCAGCTTAAACAATGCGATAAAGAAAGATAAAGTACCAGTTAAACAACAATACATCTCAAATAATCCAGCTAGTACAACAATAAAGTACCAATTAAACAACAATACAACCCTATTACACATCTAGCTAGCTCAGCGAAGACGTCGAGCCACGGCTACTGAGCCACGGGAGGTGTGCACCCAAAGTGTAGGAACCATCACCGGAGAATATCTCGGGTAAGGTGTCTGAAGAAGCTGTCAGGTATTGGCGTCCCGGACTCCTAAAATGTGCATGTAGCGCCGGACGTGCTCGTCCTCCTCCCTGACACGACGATGTACCACCTCGTCGGGGGCCGGCTCCCACTGCATCGCACCTGGACCACTCGGCTGCCACCACAGAAGATCCAGGTCGACGACGACACCCGGATTCCTCACGAGACGACGTCCCCCGGCTGGTAGCACCTCCTAGTGCTAGCCCGGCAGAGCCCAGCCCCGTGGATGCCCGGTGACACTGTCTAGTAGCGCTCCGGGGGTCACGCCGAGTGAACGACGATGAGGAATCGGCATTCCTAAACACTAAATTAAACCTATATACTTTAAACATGATGAAAATAAATAGTATCAACTAAAATAAACTATATTACACTAAACTAAATAGTATCAACTAAAATCCTAAAATTCACTAACTAAGAAAAATTCACTAACTAAAATAAACTATATTACACTAACTGAATTACACTAACTCAAAATAAAATATATTAAACACTAACTAAAATATCTAAGAAAAAATTACACTAAACTTACTAACTAATTAACCCTAAAATAACCCTAACTAATTAACCCTAAAATACACTAACAAAATTATATACGCTAACTAATTGACCCTGACAAAATAACTAACAAAATTAACACTAATTAACAAAATTAACACTACTAATTAACTAGAACTTAATTACCTTGGGGAGGGGCGGCTCCGGAGGTGGTTGACGGTTCAGGCGGCGTGGGCGGCGCGGTGGGCTCTGATCCACGGCATGCCGCGGGTGGGCGCGTGCAGGGGAAGGGGCGGTCGGCGACGTGCCGGGGAAGAAGGGGCAGCGCCGGAGCGGGACGGCATGGGCCCGGCGCGGGCGACACGGGCGGCGCATGAGCGCGGGCAGCGCGGGGGAGGCACGGGCGCGGGCGGCGCACGGGCACGGGCGGCGCGGTGGTTGACGGCGCGGAGGCGCGGTGGCTAGCTCTGCGCACAAGGAGGAATACGGCGGCGCGGCGGTCTGTGTGCTCCGGTTCATGCACCGAACCGGGGCGCACGGGGTGGGTATTTATACCCACCCCCCTTTAGCCCCGGTTGGTAGTACAAACCGGGACTAAAGGGGGCCCTTTATCCCCAGTCTGTACTACAAACCGGGGCTAAAGGTCCTTTTTTAAAATCTTTTTCAAAACCTTTTTTTAAATAATTATTATATGCCTGTTTAAAACCTTTTTAAAAACAAAAAACCTTTTTCAAAACCTTTTGAAAAACCTTTTTAAAACTTTTTTCAAAAACATTTTTTAAAACCTTTTTTAAAAATCTTTTTTGAAAACCTTTTTAAAAAACCTTTTTTGAAAACCTTTTATAAAAACCTTTTTAAAACCTTTTTGAATACCTTTTTTAAAAACCTTTTTTAAAACTTGCATTGGATCTCTAAAAAAAGACATATTATGAGTCTAAAAATGATTTTTTCAAAAAATCACGGACGTTAGATCATGTACCTGTAGTTCAAACCGGACCCACTTCCTGCCGATTCGGCAGACATTTGTCTTTTTCACCCGGGAAGGACGAAAACGTTAGAGATCCCCCGGTTGGGATATAGTTCACGTAACTGCATTTTGGTGGCTGCTTCACAAAACGACCCGTCTTTTTGCACTCCGGAAATGGAAAATGGCTTTTCTGAGCGACGAAAAGGAAAACTTCCTCCTACAACATTGTTCTACATCCCAATATACACATGCATGCACAATATTGGCACCGTATCACAAACTATGCCGCGATTCAACACATAACATCCGTCTCTTGGACTGAAAGCCATGAAACCTCGAACATGATAGGTCATTTTGTGAAGGTTTTTTGGAGACATAATCAGTATACCAAGTTTGATATTTTTCCTTGCAACTATGTCACATAATATAACACCACGCGAAGGATTTACATTGTTCAGAATTTTTTTGAATTTTTTATGCCCGTTTTGAATTTTTTGCCGTTTCGAACTTAGGTCAAAACGGCGTGCGTGAAGATAGGGGATGAGAATGTTAGAACTTGCATTGGATCTCTGTAAAAACGACATATTGTGAGTCTTAAAATGATTTTTTCAAAAAATCACGGGCTTTAGATCATGTACCTGTAGTTCAGACCGGACCCACTTCCTACCGATTCGGCAGACATTTGTCTTTTTCACCTGGGAAGGACAGAAAGGTTTGAGATCCCCCGGTTGGGATATAGTTCACGTAACATGGTCTACTATTTTAGAAAAATGGTATGGTTGCATTCTGTAACTGCATTTTGGTGGCTGCTTCACAAAACGACCCGTCTTTTTGCGCTCAGAAAATGGAAAATGGCTTTTCCGAGCGACGAAAAGGAAAACTTCCTCCTGCAAAATTGTTCTACATCCCAATATACACATGAATGCACAATATGGGCACCGTATCACAAACTATGCCGGGATTCAACACATAACATCCGTCTCTTGGACCGAAAGCCATGAAACCTCGAACATGATAGGTCATTTTGTGAAGGTTTTTTGGAGACATAATCAGTATACCAAGTTTGATATTTTTCCTTGCAACTATGTCACACAATATAACACCACGCGACGGATTTACGTTGTTTAGACCTTTTTTGAATTTTTTATGCCCGTTTTGACTTTTTTGCCGTTTCGAACTTAGGTCCAAACGGCGTGCGTGAAGATAGAGGATGAGAATGTTAGAACTTGCATTGGATCTCTGTAAAAACGACATTTTGCGAGTCTAAAAATGATTTTTTCAAAAAATCACGGGCGTTAGATCATGTACCTGTAGTTCAAACCGGACCCACTTCCTGGGAAGGACAGAAAGGTTTGAGATCCCCCGGTTGGGATATAGTTCACGTAACATGGTCTACTATTTTAGAAAAATGGTATGGTAGCATTCTGTAACTGCATTTTGGTGGCTGCTTCACAAAACGACCCGTCTTTTTGTGCTCGGAAAATGGAAAATGGCTTTTCCGAGCGACGAAAAGGAAAACTTCCTCCTGCAAAACATTGTTCTACATTCCAATATACACATGCATGCACAATATGGGCACCGTATCACAAACTATGCCGTGATTCAACACATAACATTCGTCTCTTGGACCGAAAGCCATGAAACCTCAAACATGATAGGTCATTTTGTGAAGGTTTTTTGGAGACATAGTCAGTATACCAAGTTTGATATTTTTCCTTGCAACTATGTCACATAATATCACACCACGCGAAGGATTTACATTGTTCGGACCTTTTTGAATTTTTTATGCCCGTTTGAATTTTTTGCCGTTTCGAACTTAGGTCAAACGGCGTGCGTGAGGATAGGGGATGAGAATGTTAGAATGCATTGTATCTATGAAAAAACGACATATTGTGAATCTAAAGATGATTTTTTCAAAAAATCACGGACGTTAGATCATGTACCTATAGTTCAAACCGGACCCACTTCCTGCCGATTCGGCAGACATTTGTCTTTTTCACCCGGGAAGGACAGAAAGGTTGTAGCCACTAACTGGGACTAAAGATATTTCCCGCCATATCCCACCGCTTCCCGCCATGTTTTCCCGCCCTTTCCCTCTGAACGGTGCTTTTAGTCCCGGTTGTAGCCACTAACCGGGACTAAAGATATTTCCCGCCATATCCCACCGCTTCCCGCCATGTTTTCCCTCCCTTTCCCTCCGAACGATGATTTTAGTCCCAGTTGTAGCCACTAACCGGGACTAAAGATATTTTCCTCCATATCCCACCGCTTCCCGCCATGTTTTCCCGCCCTTTCCCTCTGAACGGTGCTTTTAGTCCCGGTTGTAGCCACTAACCGGGACTAAAGATATTTCCCGCCATATCCCACCATTTCCCGCCATATTTTCCAGCACTTTCCATCTATATATAGGCCGACCACGCCATGGCTATCCATACATCCGCACCTTCCTCTCTCACAACTATGGACAGTGCATACTGGGACATTCTGACCCTCGAGGAGACCCAAGCATTGTGGGCCTCCAACTACCCTTGCCCGCCGGGCTACCGGCCGGCCGCCGGCTGGATGTTGAGCGCTGGAGGGGTTCCTGTCCCTCATGTTCCTCAAGGCATCTATATGTGAAATTAGTTAGCTCCACCAGCATACTAATTTAGCTAGAAAAGATATGAACTGAAAGATGGTGTACGAGAGCAGGGACACCACTGTGGCAGAGCTTCTCGAAGATGTCTTAGGATGCCTCGTCCTCAGACATCTTCGAGGAGCTCGCCATAGAGGCACTCCCTAATTTAATTTGGTAGCTCCTTGGCGTGTTCATGTTTTTGTTCTTAATTTCTTGCTTAACTGGCTGATGATTAACTAAAATGTTAGGGCGCCACTATATATATGTGTGTCTTCGTAGTTTTGGTACTTATATTTGTTTCAATGGATTTTGTGATGACAGGTAGAAGAAAGAATAATATTTTGTTGCTCGATGGTGACATGATGCACTGTGAACCGACCGGATTTCAAGACAACGTGTCAAACCAAGATATGTATATAGGATGAACTCATGTATCTATGTGCTTTGATGAATCAAATGAATTTTGATAACTATATGTGCCAAATTAACCAGATATACAGAGATAGAACCCACACAAAATCTATCCATTTCTAGAGCATGAAATGAGCTAAAACAAGCAATGAGAGATGAAATGATGAAGTTGCTAACCTCTTAGGACCCTTGATAGATGTGGAGCCAAAAAATCTTCACAAATCTTGAGAAAAATGGGGAAGAACTCAAGATTGAGGGGAGAAATTTGAGAGGGATGATTGTGTGAGCTTGAAATGGCTCGGGCTGGGAAGGGGAAGAAGATATAGTCGGGGACCTTAGTCTCGGTTTGAGAAACAAACCGGGTGAAATGGATCGTATGGGCACCTAGAGGGGGGGGTGAATAGGTGCTAACCAATTTTTAATACTTTTTCAATTTTAGGCTTGACACAAAGTAAATTCTCTAGATATGCAACTACGAGAATTTCCCTATATGTAACCCTAACTACTAAGCACGTAAAAGAGGAGCGAGGAAACCGTAGTGGAGCACGCGGAGACACATGGATTTGTTTTACCGCAGTTCCTTCCTTGTTAAGGGAAGTACATCTGCGTTGGAGGGGTGGGCGGTTCTAAGACCACCACGCCACAATAGGCCTCACCCTATTCTCCGATGGATCTCGCCACGAGAGGCCTGATCCACCTTCTCCACTATTGGATCCCTTCGAGGCGAGAACCGGTGCCTTTTACAACACTATCGGGGCACACACCCACAACCGAATTGGGGGCTCCCGAGATGACAACAAGCTGCCACAAGAACAAGGTTTATCAATATAAACAAAAACAAGGATCTAGGTATTTGCAAGAAATAGTAGATCGGGGGTTCTCCAAATGAATGGAGAGGAGATGAAGCGCTTGATTGCTGATGATGAAGATCGAGTTCTCCTCCTTCGATTCCCCAAGGGATGGGGCCTTTGGGTGGATCTAGGTGGAGCACTCTTGGATGAAGCTTTCAGATCTGATCTGGTCTTTTTCGAGATGAATCCAGAGTTCTGGCAGGAGGGGGAAGGCTGGCTTAAATACCCCCTCCCTAGATCTGGCCGTTGCACAACTTTGGGGGCGGATTATCCGCCCCCCACTTGGGGCGGATTATCCGCCCCAAGGGCGGATTCTCCGGGGGAAACTCCGCCCCCTCTCTGGGGCCTTCGCCTTGGTGAAGCTTGGTGAAGATCTTGGGGGTATGATAATCCGGCCCCCCTGAGGGGCTGATTATCAGGCCAAGCCGGAAAGTCCGGCCAAAACTCCGCCCCCTCACTGGGGCTTGCACCTTGGCGATGAGTAGGGGGGGCGGATTATCCGGCGGGGACATAAAATCCGGCCAAAATTCCGCCCCCTTCTGGGGCTTGCGCCAACTTGGGAAGAGGGAGGGGCGGATTATCCGCCCCCCAAAAATAGAATCCTTTTCCTTTTTCTCATAGGTGGCTGCAACACTTCAACACACATTAAATAATCCTTGATATTGTTATCTAACACACAAAACACTAGGGATTAAGAAATGTTCTTTCAATCTCCCCCTTTTTGGTGTTTGATGACAATACTAGGATTTGCAATGAAACCGGCTATCGCCACCTTAAGATGAAAGGCGCTCCCCCTAGATGTGTGCATATTTAAAATGTTGCATTTGAATACAACTACACACATTAGAGAGAGCACAACTTCCATGGCAAAGATAATTGGAACAAAAGTGGATTGAGGGACAAGGTCATACCACCGAGATGAGAATAGCCAAAGCATACATAGATAATCCCATGAATCCATATGCCATCAAATATGTTCCATAATTCCAGAATTCCATGGGGTCCATAATAGATAAATCCAAAATTCCATGGATACCCAACATAGTACCAAACACAGTGGAGTACGACACAGTCTTACATAAGCACACACAAATAGCAATAGAACTACTTCTCCCCCTTTGGCATCGAAACGCCAAAAAGGAAGAAGAGCGAAGCTAACGCCCCTAAGCATCAAACTGAGATGGTACTACACACCCAAATTTGCAAGAATCAAATCAATCAAAAGCCAAATTTGAGTGTGTTTTCCATAAGAACATGAGATATGCAAGAAAATCCAACGAGGCCCATGAAAAACCAACTCTTCTCGAGGAAGAGGGCGGTGGCCGAAGCCACCATGTTGGAGCGCATGGCATGACACTGCGAAG
Organism: Avena sativa; assembly: GCA_916181665.1. Taxonomy (NCBI): domain Eukaryota; kingdom Viridiplantae; phylum Streptophyta; class Magnoliopsida; order Poales; family Poaceae; genus Avena; species Avena sativa. Next base: position 441,835,142 of record OV702294.1, on the reverse strand, counting down.
ATGTATCTTGAGTTCAAAACCAATGCTCATCGATGACCCATATATCACAAAATGATATTAAGGGAAATGATTTTACTTGCTTTCGGCATTATGGGGGGAGGGTTGGCCCAATCAATTAGGACCACACCCCCCCTATGTCTATGCCCGCATCTAAACCAAATACATGAATAAGCGCAAGTGAGTGTGCAAGGGTAGTCAAGCCAAGATCCTTGAATCTATGATATTTAGCTCATTCCTCAAATAACAAAATATTGCTTCATCAAGAGGCTTCGTGAAAATATCAGCAAGTTGGTTCTTCGTGCTCACAAAGGATCGAGCAATATCTCCACGAGCAACATGATCCCGAATAAAGTGGTTGCGAATCTCTATATGTTTTGTTCTTGTATGCTGCACGGGATTGTAAGCAATTTTGATAGCACTTTCAATTTCGCATAAAAGAGGCACTTTGTCACAATTGACACCATATTCCATTAAAGTTTGCCTCATCCATAACAATTGAGTACAAGCACTTGCAGCAGCAACATATTCAGCTTCGGCGGTTGAGAGTGAAATACAATTCTGTTTCTTTGATGACCAACACACTAGAGACCTGCCCAAGAATTGGTATGCACCAGAGGTTGATTTCCTCTCATCTTTGTCACTAGCACAATCTGAATCAGTGTAACCACATAGAGAGAAACTTGAACCCTTGGGATACCATAACCCAAAATTTGGGGAATGAACCAAATATCGGAAGATTCGCTTGACTGCCACTAAGTGGATTTCTTTAGGAGCGGCTTGGTACCTTTTGATCCACGTCTTTACCCTTGGGATTGAGCTCAAGATGACACTTTGTTTGCATTGGGGTAGCAACGCCATTGAGATCCGTCATCTTGAACCTTTTGAGCATGTCTTGGATGTACTTAGCTTGATTAATAAAGGTTCCCTCTCTAAGTTGTTTGATCTCAAATCCAAGAAAGAACCTGAGCTCACCCATCATGGACATCTCAAACCTGTCAGTCATAAGCTTCGAAAATTCATCGTTAAAAGCTTGATTAGTAGAGCCAAAAATAATGTCATCTACATAAAGTTGGCATACAAAAAGCTCCCCATTAACCTTCTTAGTAAAAAGAGTGGGATCGATTTGCCCAACTTCGAATCCACAGTCTAGCAAAAGCTCTTTAAGGTGCTCATACCACGCACGTGGGGCTTGTTTAAGGCCATAGAGCGCCTTATCGAGTTTGTAGACATGGTTCGGAAATTTGGGGTCCTCAAACCCCGGGGGGCTGCTTCACGAATACTAACTCATGTAGAGGACCATTAAGGAAAGCGCTCTTAACATCCATTTGTTGTAATTTAAAATTATGATGGGCTGCATATGCAAGAAGGATACGGATGGACTCAAGGCGAGCCACAGGAGCATAGGTCTCGCCAAAATCAATTCCTTCCACTTGAGAGAATCCTTGAGCCACGAGTCATGCTTTATTCCTCACAACAATGCCATTTTCATCCTGTTTGTTCTTGAAGATCCACTTGGTGCCGATAACATTGCGGCAATCCTTTGGTTTTTCTACGAGCTTCCAAACTTTGTTGCGTTTGAAATTATTTAATTCTTCATGCATTGCAACAACCCAATCGGGGTCTTCAAGAGCATCAAAAACCTTCTTCGGTTCAACCATGGAAATGTGAGCTTGATGATCACAAAAGCTAGCAAGTTCTCTTCTAGTGGATACCCTTCGTCGTAGATCACCAACAACCTTGTCAAGAGTGTGACCTCTTAGTTCAAGGTTCCGATCAGCACGAGCCTTGTGACGAGCCTCAATGTCCTTATTGTTTCTAGGAGGAGTTGATACAATAGTTGTATCCTTGTCTTGATTACTTCCCTGCCCTTGACCTTGGTCTTCGTTAACGCCAGAAGATTGTTGCCGAACATTTTCTTCAGGCCCGGATAATCCGCCCCTTGGAGGGGCCGGACTATCCGGCCTGGGAGGTGAAGTACCAGAACCATCTTCCTGAGAATGCCTGACGGGAGTTGGAGACCCAGGGCCGGATAATCCGCCCCTGGGGGCCGGAGAATCCGGCCCGGGAGCTTCAGAGTTGTTGACTTCTCCTTCGGATCCTCTGGAACGAGTTGGAGTGCCAGGGGCGGATTGTCCACCCCTTGGAGGGGGCGGATAGTCCGGCCTGGGACTACCAACTTATCCAGGGGACAGATGATCCTCAGCAGATTGTGGTGTTGGTGCAGGATTGTCTCCAACAGTAGGAGCTTGTTGATCTTGTGTAGATGAGGGCTCCACATGTGTGGAGCATTGTCCTTCCCGATCCGCCACAAGGGGTTCCTCAATGGGGCGGAAAAATCCCACGCCCATTCTTCTTATGGCATCTTGGGGTACATCTGCATCACAAACATCAACTTGCCCTACAAAGGAGCCGTTATTTTCATCGAACTCCACACTACAAAATTCTACAACAATCCCAGTGAGCTTGTTGTAGACTATAAGTGTGGGATTCGGCACCGTAACCAACAAAAATACCTTCTAAAGCCTTGGATTCAAATTTTGACAAACGGACACCTTTAATAAGAAAGAAATACTTACACCCGAATACCCTGAAGTATGATATGTTGGGTTTGTTACCGGTAAGTATTTCATATGGGGTTTGTCCAAGATCTTCCGAAGGTAGAGCCGGTTTGATGAGTGACAAGCAGTGGATATGGCTTCAGCCCAAAAATTATAAGGAGACTTAAATTCAGCTACCATAGATCTTGCCATATCCATCAAAGTCCGGTTCTTCCTCTCGGCTACACCATTTTGTTGAGGGGTGTACGCAGCGGAATATTGGTGTCTAATCCCCTCTTCGCTAAGAAACTCGTTTAAAGTGTAGTTCTTGAATTCTGAGCCGTTGTCACTTCTAATTGCCAAGATAGGAACATTGTGTTGATGTTGAACTTCATTGGCAAAGTCGATGACAGTTTGTTGAGTCTCACTTTTCAGCTTGAAGAAATATACCCATGTATATCTTGAGTAATAATCGACAATGACCAAGAAATATTTCTTCCCACCAAGACTTGCATGAGAAGGAGGACCAAATAAATCCACATGAAGTAATTCCAAGATTCTCTTTGATGACACAATAGTCTTCCTCTTGTGGGGAGAGTCATGCATTTTTCCTTCAACACAAGCCCTGCAAACACGATCTTTGGCAAAAGAGACATTGTCTTTTAGTCCAAGGATGTGGCCACCCTTCTAGAGACTTTGCAAAGTTCTCATGTTGACATGGGATAAACGGCGATGCCATAGCCATCCCACGTCGTCCTTTCCGAATAGACACATCGTACCCGAAGTGGTTTTCCCTGAGAAGTCCACCACATACAGGTCATTTTCGACGTATCCAACGAGCGTGACCTTTAGAGACTTGCTCCACAAGAGTACCACCAAATCATCATCGATAAAAAAAGCAAAACCCATCTTGCCAAGGGCACGAACAGAAAGAAGGTTGTAACCAAGGGTCTCAACAAGCATGACGTCCACGAGAGAGATATCGTGGGCAACCACAACCTTGCCAAGACCCAATACCTGAGATTTTGACTTATCACCATAGGAGACTGTGATATTATCATGATTTGGACGCATCTCCGTGATGATCTCCTTGCTTCCGGTCATATGACTAGTGCAGCCACTATCCAGCACCCATTTCGACCCACCGGAAGAATAGCCCTGCAAGAAAATTACTTCTTGGTTTTAGGTACCCATTTTTCAATGGGTCCTTTCATGTTAGTAACAAAGGTCTTTGGGACCCAAATAGACCAAGCAATATATTCATCAAAAGGACCAACATAATAAGCATAAACATCGCCATAGTCATCACAAAAGAGTTCATAATTCGGATTGTGAGACCCTGCAAAACCAATATTATTAGTCTTGTCTTTTGTGACAATCTTCTCAGCAGTGCTTGTCTTTAATTGCACATTCTTGGTCTTGTTCTTCTTGGACTTGGTGACATACCCAAGTCCCTCTTTACCATGATTTGACCTTTGCTTGCCAAGGACTTCATCAAGCACATCTTTGTCCTTTGTAGTGATGTCCTTGATCACTTCTTTTTCCACACTAGCATTTTTCTTGTTACTATATGTTGAGTTGGACGAGCTAGGAGTATCATATTTGGCCAATCGACTTTGAAGCTGATCATGTGACTCATTGAGAATAGAGAACTCGTTTTTCAACGCCTTGTGAGCATTGTCAAGTTTCTCCAATTCCTCGGAGAGTCTATCATGAGCAGCCCCAAAGTCAATCCTTTCCTTCTTTAACTTCTTTGCTTTGGTGACAGCATTGTCACGTTCCTTAACAAGTTTAGTCACAATTTCTTCATGTGACTCTTCCATAGACTCGAGCCTCTCTTCAAGAGAGACCCGAGCTTCTTCTTATTCTTCAAGAGCATTTTTTAGGGATGCAATTTCCATTGCATCCTCCCTTTCAATTCTGCCCTTTTCTTCGAGGAGTGCTTCGTTTTGAGCCAGCTGATCCATGAGAGCTTCAAAACGAACTTTGTGCTCACCTTGCAAGTTATTGTAGAAATAATCCAAAGCAATAATCTCTTCTTTAACCTTAATACTAGTAGGATCATCCATGTCTATCATAGTCTTGGGAAAAGAAGAGTTAGAAGAAGTTACCTCAGAGCTTTGTGCCATGAGGAAAGTAGCATTCTTGTTGATGATGTTTTCGTTCGGAGAGTCGAAGAGAGATGTTGATGTAGATGTGGTGGCTATAGCAGCCACCTCTTGAGAGCTATCGTCCTCGTCCTCATCTTCACTCCCCGATGAATATTCTTCTTGAGCCACTAGAACAATCTTTGGTTGCTTCTTGAAAGGAGCATTCTTCTTTACAAACTATTTCTTATGTGGAGCTTTTGATTTGTCCTTGAAAATGAGTATTCCTCCATTATCCTCTCTACTTTGATATGGACACTTAGCTACGAAGTGCAGCCGATCACCACAATTAAAGCATGTTCTCAGCTTGGGACCATTTTCTTTTCTTCCATAGGCTCCACTCTTGCGATCTAGTTCATCTTTAGCCTTGGCTGGATCTTTCCAAAAGTTTCTTGCATAAAGAGCCAAGTATTGTCCGTGGATCCTTTTTATATCTTCGGGGCAGTCCAGACCTTCTGCCGCATATTCATCATGATCAATCACACTAGTCTTCAAGGCCATGTTGACCCTCTTTTGCATCCCCATAGCACGAGCACGAGCATCTTCGGCATTCTTGGCAGCCACTTTGAAGGCGGCCATTTCTTGCATTACCTCATTGGATGACATGAGGTGATAGTTATGCCTACCTTGGAGACTTTTCAAATCTGTGGGCTCAAATGGCATAAGAGCACTGACATACTTGCGCTTGATCAAGCATCATCAACATGAGCTGCACCGTGGTTTTTGAAGGTTGTGGCTATTGCCTTGAGCCTCCTATATATGTCCTCGTGGTCTTCTCCATCCAGCATATAAAATCCTTCAGCTTCATTGCTCAAGGCATCATATCTATTCCTTCTCATACTTTCATTTCCGATGAAGATCTCGGTGAGGGCATCCCAAGCTTGTTTAGTTGTGCTAAGATGCTGAATGTGTGGCATGTCTTTGTCACCCACACCAAGCTGTATCATGTGTAGAGCTGTAGCTTTGAGTTGGCTATCGACCACTTCTCTTCTTGTGAGATTGTTCGGGTTTCCAACATGAAGACCATTTTCAATGATCTTCCACAACTCTATGGAGGAACTGCACACATGAGATTTCATCAAAAATTGCCATTGAGAAAAAGTAGATGCTGAAAGTTTGGGTGGATCACCCCTATTATGTATATGTGGGTGAGGGATAGGCGGATCAGGGGAATACACATGAGAAACCTCATTATATCCATCCTTACCGCTATCCCTTTTCGAGGAGGAGCTCTTGCTAGTACCATCACCAACCACTTCGTTATCTTTGGAAACAGTTTTACCCGTTTCCTTGGATTGCGGAGTGGTATCCTCCGAGTTAGATGGAGGTGATGCTGCGGATGTGGAGAGACGCATTATCAATTAACGCATCTCTTCCATCTTAGCCTCCATTGAACTCACCAAGGTTGTATCCAACGTCTTGAGATCGTTCATGGTGACTACTTCCGGAGCATCACTCCCATCTACCTTGGAACCCATACTTCTCTTAGGCGGTTAAGCCCGAAATAAGAGCCGAGGCTCTGATACCAATTGAAATGGATCGTATGGGCACCTAGAGGGGGGTGAATAGGTGCTAAACAATTTTAATACTTTTTCAATTTTAGGCTTGACACAAAGTAAATTCTCTAGATATGCAACTACGAGAATTTCCCTATATGTAACCCTAACTACTAAGCACGTAAAAGAGGAGCGAGGAAACCGTAGTGGAGCACGCGGAGACACAGGGATTTGTTTTACCGCAGTTCCTTCCTTGTTAAGGGAAGTACATCTGCGTTGGAGGGGTGGGCGGTTCTAAGACCACCACGCCACAATAGGCCTCACCCTATTCTCCGATGGATCTCGCCACGAGAGGTCTGATCCACCTTCTCCACTATTGGATCCCTTCGAGGCGGGAACCGGTGCCTTCTACAACACTATCGGGGCACACACCCACAACCGAATTGGGGGCTCCCGAGATGATAACAAGCGGCCACAAGAACAAGGTTTATCAATATAAACAAAAACAAGGATCTAGGTATTTGCAAGAAATACTAGATCGGGGGTTCTCCAAATGAATGGAGAGGAGATGAAGCGCTTGATTGCTGATGATGAAGATCGAGTTCTCCTCCTTCAATTCCCCAAGGGATGGGGCCTTTGGGTGGATCTAGGTGGAGCACTCTTGGATGAAGCTTTCAGATCTGATCTGGTCTTTTTCGAGATGAATCCAGAGTTCTGGCAGGAGGGGGAAGGCTGGCTTAAATACCCCCCTCCCTAGATCTGGCCGTTGCACAACTTTGGGGGCGGATTATCCGCCCCCCACTTGGGGCGGATAATCCGTCCCCCTGGGAAAACTCCGCCCCAAGGGCGGATTCTCCGGGGGAAACTCCGCCCCAAGGGCGGATTCTCCGGGGGAAACTCCGCCCCCTCTCTGGGGCTTGCGCCTTGGTGAAGCTTGGTGAAGATCTTGGGGGGAGGATAATCCGGCCCCCCTGAGGGGCGGATTATCCGGCCATGCCGGAAAGTCCGGCCAAAACTCCACCCCCTCTCTGGGGCTTGCGCCTTGGCGATGAGCAGGGGGGACGGATTATCCGTCCCCCCTGAGGGGCGGATTATCCGGCGGGCCCGGAAAATCCGGCCAAAATTCCGCCCCCCTTCTGGGGCTTGCGCCAACTTGGGAAGAGGGAGGGGCGGATTATCCGCCCCTGGTGGGGGCGGATTATCCGCCCCCCAAAAACAGAATCCTTTCCCTTTTTCTCATAGGTTGCTGCAACACTTTAACACACATTAAATAATCCTTGATATTGTTATAACACACAAAACACTAGGGATTAAGAAATGTTCTTTCACCGGGGCTAAAGGTCCACGCATCTGCTCTTTTCCAGCGCCAGACCCTTTAGCTCCGGTTTGGTAAACGAACCAGGGCTAAAGTTCCCATACGAACCGGGGCTAATGTCTTCTCGTCCCTGCGGCCGTTTCTAGCCGTTGGTACCAGGGCATTAGTCCCGGTTTGTACCGGAACCGGGACTAATGCTCTGGACCAAAGGTCCGTTTTCTACTAGTGTAAACAAGTCAAACTAAACAGTACTGAATACAAAGTAAACTTTCTAAAGTCTAAATAAACCAAAATTTACTCTAAAATAATTTTCTAAACAATTTATATAGTCAAAATAGGCCTACAAATGTTTCTGTACAAAATCCTAACTTTACTTAATCAAATACCCAAACCAAGGCCATAGATGTGTAGGGCACAATTTTCTTAATCCATTGATATATTATTTGTAATTTTTGGACAAACATATCAAAAGTTATGAATTTTACAAGTTAATTCATCTAATAGATTCAAATCTAGATTTTAAGACAAAACCCAGACACGCGGCGCCATCTGATTGGCCCATAACGCTTCGTATGGATCATGTTCGTGGGCTGTTAGACCTAAGTTAGATCGCGCAGCTCAGATCTGCATGTACCCTTTCGTCTAAACATATAATCCTAGCCCCTAGATTTAGATCTAACGGATCTGGTTGGTCTAGCCATAGATGGGCGGCGCGAATGGTGAGCTACAGCGGCGACGGCTCTGCCGGCGATTCTAGGGGGTAAGGGGAAGGGCGTAATGCATTACCAAGGTCGCGGAGACGACGCAAACGCAGTGGAGGTCACGGGCGAGGGCGGGGCGCACGGGGTCGGCCGAGATTGCTCGTCGGAGTTGCTCCTGGCATCGGTGGTTCACGGGCGTAGATGAAGGCGAGCCTACAGGGCACAAGCAAACATATGGAGGGCATCAGTGACTGCATACGAGGACAAGGGTCACAGAAAAGCAAACTAGAGAGAGAGGGGGTCGGGGCTCAACGGAATTGGTCACCGAAGCTCGTCGGGGCGGCAGTGGCTCGAATCGAAATTTGCAGAGCATGGGGGCTCTCTCGGGTTGCTATGTGTGGGGAAATGTCAAGGGGCAGTGGGGGTTTAAGTAGGGGTGCTCGGGGGAGAATCAAGCCGTGAATAAATCGCTATTAAGCGAAATCAATAAGGGGAAGAAACGACAGTGAGGAACGGGCTCTCCGGCGCGTGATTGACAACGACGTCGATGTTTTAGTGGGGCCAGGGCGTCAGCGAGTGGGTGAGGCGCGGGCGCGTGAGAAAAGAGAGGGGGAGGGGGGAGATCGCTCTCCAACTGAACCTCTTCCAAAGGTATAGTGTCCTTCAATGAAGTTTCTTCAATCTCCGGATGACACTTCTTCAAGTGACTCACATGAAACACATTGTGGACTACAGACAGTGATTCAGGCTATTCAATCTCATAGGCTACTTCTCCTTTGCGGCTCAAAATCTTGAATGGTTCAACATATCGAGGGGCCAACTTTCTTTTGACTCCAAATCGCTTCACAACACGAAGTGGTGAGACTCCAAGATAAGATCTATCACCTACCTCATAGGTGACTTCCCTACGCTTTGGATCTGCATAGATCTTTTGTCAGGACTGGGCTATCTTCAATCTGTCCTTTACCATTCTGACTTTCTCTTCAGCTTCCTTGATCAATTCTGGTCGGAATAAATTTCTTTCTCCTACCCCATTCCATAGTAATGGTGTAGTATACTTCCTTCCATAAAGGAATTCAAACGGAGTCATCTCAATGCTTGCTTGATAGCTGTTATTGTAAGAGAATTCTACGTATGGTAGACTTTCATCCCAACTAGACCCATAGTCTAATGCACATGCCCTCAACATATCTTCCAAAATCTGATTGGTACTTTCTGTCTGTCCATCAGTCTGAGGGTGAAAAGCTATGCTGAATTCTATCCTTGTTCCCAATGATTCATGCAGTTGTCGCCAAAAAAGCGAAGTGAATTGAGTTCCTCTATCAGACACAATACTCTTAGGTACTCCATGCAGACATACAATTCTATTCATATAGATCTTAGTCAATTTAGCACTTGTATAAGTAGTCTTCATAGGTATGAAATGAGCCACTTTAGTTAGGCGATCCACAACAACCCATATAGAGTCATATCCGGATCTGGTCCTTGGCAATCCGGTAATAAAATCCATACCAATCTTATCCCACTTCCAATCAGGTATAGGTAGTGGTTACAATAACCCTACCGGTTTCTGATGTTCCGCCTTCACATGACTACACACATCACACAAGGAAATATGTTCCGCAATATCTTTATTGATATTGTTCCACCAAAATCTCTCCTTCACGTCCGTGTAGATCTTGGTTTTACCCGGATGAATAGAATATGGTGAATTGTGTGCTTATTGCAAAATCAATTTCCGAAGCTTCGGATCTTGCGGAATGTAGATACGCTTTCCATACCATAAAGTACCTTGTTCATCTTCATGGAATCCCTTAGCCTTTCCTTTACTAATTTTACCTTTAATCTCCTCTATTTCCTTGTCCAACTTTTGGGCTTCTTTAATCTTGTCCAACAATGTTGGTTGAACTTCCAAAGACATGAGATATCCTTCAGGCACTATCTCCAATCTTAGATCTTTGAATTGGGCAAACAGATCATCAGGAAATTCTCCCTTAGTAAGACCATTCACATAGACCTTGCGGATTAAAGCATCCTCTAGAACATTTTCTTTACCGGGATGGTATTGCAAACTCAAGTCATAGTCTTTGATGAGCTCTAGCCACCTTCTTTGTCTCATATTGAGTTCCTTCTGAGTGAAAATATACTTCAAACTCTTGTGATCTGTGAACACTTCACAATGCTTTCCCAAAAGATAGTGTCTTCATGTTTTGAGTGTGTAACATCCCTAAAATCATAATTTCAAAGTTTGCATATCATTCATGCATGCATAGAGATTTGAGAACAATTTCAAACTCATTTTAGAAAAAACAGAAGCACAAAGTGCTATAATTTTATGTGAGCAGATTTAAATCAAATGGCCATCCCCATTTGAAAAGTTTGATTGATTTTAAACCTAGCTTGTTTTCCTTTCTTATAGAAAGGATTGAGTGTGGTTTTGGACCAAGATTTACAAATTAGAAATGTTTCAAAAACCATTTCTCAAATTTTTGCAAACCAAGTGCCAAGCCTCTGATATTTTGTTCACCAAGCTTGGCCAAACCTCTGCAAAGCAACCACATGATTTTGTGCCTATATTTGAGACTACTGCTCACTGCAAAAATCCCAAGAAGTTTTGAATTCAAATGAAACTTGAATTCATTTGAAAATCAATTCAGAAATTGGAAACAGAAAAAGAAAAAGCAAAAAGAATTAGAAAAGGGCCGGCGCCAGGATTCCAGCCCAGCAACAGATCAGGCCCAGCTAGCCCACCCGGGGCATCTCTTTTCTACTCGCACGCGCCAGCGCACCCACACAGCCGCTGACAGCCAGACCCCACCTCCCCTTCGCGCGCTTCGCTGACGAGCGGGCCCTCTCCATGTTGCCCTCGTCTTCCCCAAATCACGCCCGTGACCACGTCGCCGCTGCCGTGAAGCCGGTAATGGCGCGGCGTAATTGGCCTTAATGCCGCAGGCGTTTCCTGTCGCGCCTGGGCCTATTTAAGCCCCTCTGCACCGCGAGCTTTTTCCCCCACTCTCCTCGCTCACTCTGCCACCAGGCTGCGCACATTTGCTCTCGAAGCCCCGCGGTACCGACGACTCCGGCGTCCAATTCTGGTGAGCCTCGACCGCCCCTCTCTCTCGTTCAAACGAGGATGCTCAGCACGTTCTTGCGCACCTGCTGACACCTTTCCTTTGCCTGCTCGTGACCCAGGTTGTCGTCTCCGTCCATGACCGAAACCCCCTGCGCCGCCGCTTGACTCCGGCGACCAATTCAGGTAAAACCCGAGCGCCCCTTGCCCCCTCCTTCACGCGAGTTTGTTCGCATGCGTCTTGCGCAACTCCTGATGCTTCTGGTTCGTGCTAGGGCGACGCCAAACCTCGGCAAGGACCACGACTGCAAGCTACCGACGCCGCCCGTTACTCCGACGAGCTCCTGAGACCGTTCCCGCGCACCCCTTCGCAAACCAACGCCACGTCGAGCTTCAGCACGCCGCTGCGGATCTGGTATGACCTTTCTCCCTCTCGCGCACAACCTAGAACGCCGACACCGCCACTGACCGACGCGCCGCCGCCAGCCGCCGCCGCTAGCGCCGCTCGAGTTTGGTCGTTTGATCCAGGACCGTCAGATCTGGATCCAACGCGTAGATTTAGATCACTTAACAAAATGTTTTTGCTAGATCTGGACCGTGTGTTTTACTTAGATCCTACGGCCGCAGAGCTCGATCCGGCCGAACCGGAATGCGCCAATAGAAACACGACGCGTGGCTAGGGTTTGAATCAAAAACAGAATTCAAATCAGATTTAGATCCAATTTTCAAATGGCTATAACTTTTGATTCCCACGTTAGATTTTTGCAAATTTTATACCGTTGGAATCAGTGAATCAAGACCTTTCTAAATCTGCAATGTGTTTAACAAATAGTATCTGTTAAAATGACTTTGTAAGCAGAAACATGTTTAGGTCCTTTTTTAGTGTAGTTTTTGTTTAGCAATTGGTTTTAGGGCTAAATAAGTTTAGTTAGCAAACTTTGGGACTATTTGTGTTTCTGTATCATGCACTTGCTGGGTAGAGTTTTCAAAATCATCACTTGGTAAATTCTTGCATGCATGCATTCATATTTTTGATTGTATATAAATTGAGTGTAATTGTATGCTACAAATTTTTGTGTAGATTTTGCTAGTGACTGTGATTGTGAAGAGTGCTACTCTCCCCATTACCAAGGCAAGTGATACTTCATGATATTTCCACCCTTTATTTTGAATAAGCATTAGAATTATTTTTGCTAAGTCTTGCATGCTACTTTTGCCAAATGCTATGTTGGGAAATCCTATGTAGTGTAGAATTGTAGAATTGCTAGGGAATTTTCCTAAGATAAGATACTATGCCATGCTTAGCCTAGCTAGTAGAAAACAAGGGTTGGTAAAGAATGTACATGCTATGATGAAATAATTCTAAGTCATTTGGGACTCATGCTTTTCTTAATAAAAAAACTAAGTTAATGAACTTCCTGGGTGGAATGGGACTTGAATGGTGGTTTTTGGTTGAGTGGTTACACAAGGCCATGGATTTGGCTTGTGTATCTCACTTGTGGTATGCCACCCAGGCACAAAGGGATTTGGAGGCCAAGTGTTGAGAAAGCTTACAGTGCAACCACTTGGCAATATGGGCTCTGCCTTGATCATATAGGTTCCTAGAACTTAGTCATATGGACAGTTGGTGGTAGTGGGATGATAGGTTGGAACGCATCCATTTGACTAAGGAAAGGCTTCTGAAAGGTCCTGTCTTGGGAAACCAAGTCTGGTGGGGAAAGTGCACAACCTCTGCAGATGGAAAATCTAAGTACTTAGCCAAGTCCATGGCAATGGACAGCTTGAGCATCAAGACATGGAAGCTACAAGAATCTCATCACTCCAACTTTTAAGTAAAACTTGTGGGTGAACAAGGGTGAAGGACCCCAATGTCTATTGGTGGTTTCTTTGGAAGTTTTTGACAAAGAAAAAACTTAGTGATTTCAACTAATAGGAAAAACCTATTTTCAAGCAAAGCAAGCCAAGCTACACTTAGCCAAAATGCATATAGTAATATAGTCCACCTAAAATTTACTAAGGTATCACTTGCCAATACTATTCCAAAGTATTGACCCACTATGGTTGTAACTTGTGATGTTGTAGGTTACTCCGATGATGAGTAGGAGTCATGAGTCTACACTCAACATGCTTGCCTGTTGTACATGAAGATGAAGACTTGTGTTTATTTACTTATTCCATAAACTCTTGTATTAGGCCTTTGGCCCTGAGTTGTAAAAGACTATGTTTTATCTCTAGAATGAATGTAATAAACGACCTTTGTATCTGTGTACTTCATCTTAAACTGTGGATGCCAGCATTGATCCAGGGACTAGCATTGCAATCACAGGGATCCTTTCCTTTACAAAGGAGGGATCTTACAGATGGTATCAGAGCACTGTGTTGTCTGTAGGATTATGACCCCTAGGATTGGAAAACCACTAAGGAAAAAAAATTTAACTACTTCTACACTTGTCTATTCTTCTCGTAAACTTTTCTAATCTTCTCATTCTCATCTCTATGTGTAGATGAACTCCATCAACGAAGCCGTGAAGAAAGGACCACTCATGACCATGACCTTGGAGTGTGAAACTGAGTTTCCCAAAATTCTCAAGGACCTCATGGTGGCAATGGAAGCACATGGTGCAGCTGTTTACAAAGGCTTTCCAGTGATGGATGAAGGAGTGGAGTATTGGTGGGTGCAACTTCACTTGTACAAAAACAAGGAAGACAACCACAAAGAAAGAGGATTCTGCATGTATACCAACACTGTGATGCACACCACATTCTTTGGGTCAGCAAGAGAAGCAGCTTGGAGTACTATCAAAGAACTAAGTGTTAGAGTCAAGTGCAGAATGCTCAACCTTCAAAAAGACTTAGAGAAAGAGAAGGAACTTACTCAAGAGTTGGAAGCCACCAACCAAACCTTAAGGGGAGATATTATAGACTTGGTGATGGAATCATGTGAACAAGATAGGTGGATTGCCTCTAGGAACATTGTTTTAGCCAACAGATCCAGTGAGATAGGATTGTAAACGCACTTCGTTAGTTGGACCACCACCTATCACCTTATTTTCCAAAATGATACCTTAAATAAGTTTGGACCTTGATTGATGTAATGGATTCATGTATGCATGAATTGTGTGATTTTGTGTTCCAAGGATGTGTATGTGATGTTTGTCTTTGTTTATCTTAAATAGTGTTGTTCTAACTTTTCTATCTTATAAATAGATGCCTATTACCATCAGCACTGTTGAAGAGTTCCAGGTTACCCGTTTCGGTCCTTGTATCGTTGAGCTGACCACTTTGCTCGATCTCCCTCTTCCTACCATCATGGTGCATCCACTCACCAAGTTCGAGAGGAAGGACCTCTGGGGCTTCAAGGTGAACGAGCCCGGACGCCAGACGGAGCCTACTACAGAGACCATCGTCTTCAAGCTGATGCACGACGACAGGGAGAGAGGCATGGAGGTAGTCATGAAGGACCTGATAGGACGTCTGTTAGGCCGTCACTCCCGATAGGTTAGGGGCACCCACTTCCACGTCTTCAGAAGACGTGATGACGATGGAGAGTCCATCGACTTTGAGGACGACTCGAGGGACGTAGCAGAGCCGATACATCTCTATCTCCAGGACTTGGAGTCTCTTATCAGGCACGTGGACACGGAAAGGACCAACGTCATGCTCAGCAATGACGAGCTCCAGGTGCAGCTTCGCGAGAAGGACAAGCTTTTCGCACAGCAGGATGAGATAGTCAAGGAAATGGAGACGAAGTTCGAGGCCCAGGACCGTAAGTTCAAGAGTCAGGAGAAACGTGTCTAGGATAGGAACAAGAAGATCCGGGACATGACTGAAGAACTGAAGTCCAAGGATTTCGAGCTAGAGCAGCAGCAGATGGTGATCGAGAGGCTTCGCTCCCAGAAGAGGGCTCTCAAGGCCAAGATCGATTCCTTGACCACTACTATTGAGGAGAACAAGACCGCGATGGAGAACGCAGGTCTTACTTTTGTCGAGGAGGAGATTGATGCTGATGAGTAGACTTGACTACTCGTTTATCTTTTATTATCGTACTTGCTATTTTTTGAACTTGTTATTGGACCATCCGACATGTGGATGGCTTGCCATTTGTGTGTTTTATTTCGAGAACTTGTTATCTGGTTGTTGAACTTTTATCTGTGTTGCATGCTTTGTGTTTTCTTGTGATGTATTGAGCATAAAACATCTATGGGTATCTCATTCTTATCTCTAATTGAACCAACCACAGATGCCTCCTCGTCGCGCAAACCCCAACCCCAACAACATCACTATAGAAATGCAACAGATGATGAATGCTCAAACACAGCTTATGCAGATGATGACAACATTCATCCAAAACCAGAATAACAACAACAACAACCCCAATAACAACAACAACAATAACAACAACAACAACAACAACAACAACAACAACAACAACAACAATAACAACAACCCTTCGGGTTTTGATATGCTCACCAGATTTCTGCGTTTGAGGCCAGCTAAGTTTTTGGGGACAACTGATCCCATGGTGGCCAATGATTGGCTACGTTCCGTGAACAAAGACTTAGTGACCGTGGGCTGCACGGACGCTGAAAAGGTCAGATTTGCAGCGCATCTGTTGGAAGGACCAGCCGCCACATGGTGGGACAACTTCCAAATCACCACTCCTTTAGATGAGGTGACTTGGGCTATCTTTGAAGATGGCTTTCGCACTGCTCATATCTCATCAGGAATGATGAGCCTGAAAAAGAAGGAGTTTCACAACCTGAAGCAGCGCCACCGCAGCGTGGCTAAATATATAGAAGAGTTCAACAATCTGGCGCGCTATGCACCGGATGAGGTTGACACAGATGCCAAAGAAAGGAAAAGTTTCTGGAAGGCTTGAATGATGAGCTAAACTTACAGTTGTCTGTGGCATATGTTCCAACTTATCAGTCTCTGTGTGACAAGGCTGCTATCTTGGAGAATAAAATGAAGCAAGTCGAGAGTAGGAAGAGGAAACACTCCGACAAGCACAGCTCGGGATCGTCTCACAAACGATCTCACTATGATGACAGTGGAAGCTCAGGATCCCATAAGCATGGGAAATTCAACAAGCACCACAACCACAACCGTCATGACAACAAGCATCACCGCAGTCATGACAATGACAAGTACAAGAACCACAAGAGTGGACATAAGAGCCACCACAGTGGAAATGGTAGTGGAAGTGGAAGTCAGCCTGCAAAAAAGGACATCAGTCAGGTTGAGTGCTTCAAATGCAAGAAGCTGGGGCATTATGCTAACGAGTGCCCTGAGCAGAAAGTTGAAGGACCTGTCAAGCCCAATCCTTTCCAGAAAGGTTAGGTGAACCACCTTAATGTGGAGGAGGTCTATGAGGAACCTGACGCTGTTGCTGGTAAGTTCAGACTCAATTCCATTCCAGCATTTGTACTCTTTGATACTGGTGCATCTCATTCATTCATATCAAGAGCATTTGTTGAAAGAAATGAACTACCGGTAGAAACTATTGGGTGTCCTATAAAATTAAGTTCTCCTGGTGGAGAAATGATAGTGAATTCAGGGTGCCATGACCTAGTCATAGAATTTGGGAAGTATAAGTCTCCCGTTAACTTGATAATATTAAACTCCCAAGGGTTGGATGTCATTCTGGGAATGGACTGGATGACTAAGTACAAGGGAGTGATAGATTGTGCCAGCCATACTGTCTCACTCACAACCCCGGATAATAAAAGGATCAGATTCAAGACCATCCTTGGAGCAAAGAAGAGTATGCTAAATTCTCTTAAGGGGGTTAGCATGGACAGTGTGCCAATTGTATGTGAGTATCTGGATGTGTTTCCGGAAGAATTACCAGGAATGCCACCAGATAGAGATGTGGAGTTTCTGATAGATTTGGTACCATGTTCTGGACCAATAGCAAAGAGACCATATAAAATGTCAGTTGATGAACTGAAGGAGCTCAAGAAGCAACTAGGAGAACAGTTGCAGAAAGGGTTTATTCAACCAAGTTCTTCATCTTGGGGAGCCCCAGTCTTGTTTGTGGAGAAGAAGGATAGAAGTCAAAGGTTATGCATAGATTACCGTTCACTCAACGAGGTAACTATCAAGAACAAATATCCTTTGCCATGAATCAGTGACTTGTTTGATCAGCTAGAAGGATCCTGTGTGTTCTCAAAAATTGATCTCCGGTCAGGCTATTTTCAACTCAAGATAAGAGAGCAAGACATACCTAAAACAACATTCACCACAAGGTATGGATTATACGAGTATACCGTAATGCCTTTTGGCTTAACCAATGCTCCAGCATACTTCATGTATATGATGAACAAGGTGTTCATGGAATTCCTTGACAAGTTTGTTGTCATTTTCATCGATGATATCTTAGTCTACTCTAAGAGCAAAGAAGAACATGATGGACACTTGCGTTTGATACTTGAAAAGTTAAGAGAGCATAAACTTTATGCCAAATTCAACAAGTGTGAGTTTTGGATAGAGGAAGTTGGTTTTCTTGGTCATGTTATGACAAAGGATGGTGTGGCAGTTGATCCTGCTAAAGTTTCAGCTGTGACAGAATGGGAATCTCCCAAGAACGTGAAAGAAGTACGCAGTTTCCTTGGTTTAGCAGGTTACTACAGAAGGTTCATTGAAAATTTCTCAAAGGTTGCTAAACCAATGAATGAATTGTTAAAGAAGGACAAGAAATTTGCTTGGTCTGAAGGTTGTGAAGTCAGCTTCCAAGAATTGAAGAAGAGACTTGTAACAGCACCGGTTCTATGTCTGCCAGATTTGGAAAAGGATTTCCAAGTATATTGTGATGCGTCTCATCAAGGTTTGGGTGCCGTACTTATGCAAGACGGTAAGGTTGTGGCCTATGCCTCGAGACAACTCAAAACTCATGAAGTAAACTATCCTACTCATGATTTAGAGTTAGCCTCTGTCGTCCACGCACTCAAAACATGGAGACATTACCTTTTGGGAAAGCGTTGTGAAGTGTTCACGGACCACAAAAGTTTGAAGTATATCTTCACCCAAAAGGAAATCAATATGAGACAAAGAAGATGGTTAGAGCTTATCAAGGATTACGACTTAAGTTTGCAATACCATCCCGGTAAAGCAAATGTTGTAGCTGATGCTCTAAGTCATAAGGTGTTTGTAAATGGCCTTACTAAAGGTGAATTGCCAGATGATTTGTGTAATCAATTCAAAGAACTCAGATTGGAAATCGTACCTGAAGGACATCTTATGTCTTTGGATGTTCAACCCACTTTGTTGGTAAAGATCCGAGAAGCTCAGAAGACCGATAAGGATATTGAAAGGATTAAGGAAAATATTGGCCAAGGGAAAGCTAAAAATTTCCATGAAGACGAACAGGGTACTTTATGGCATGGGAAACGTATCTGTGTTCCACAAGATCCGGAGTTACGGAAACTGATTTTGCAAGAAGCGCACAACTCTCCGTATTCCATTCACCCGGGTAACACCAAAATGTACATGGACATGAAAGAAATATTTTGGTGGAACAATCTCAAGAGAGACATCGTCGAACATATTGCTTTGTGTGATGTGTGTAGTAGAGTAAAGGCGGAGCATCAGAAACCAGCAGGTTTGCTTCAACCACTACCTATTCCTGATTGGAAATGGGACAAAATTGGTATGGATTTCATCACCGGATTACCAAGGACCAGATCAGGATATGATTCCATTTGGGTAGTCGTGGATCGTTTGACTAAAGTGGCACATTTCATACCCGTGAAGACAACCTATACAAGTGCCAAGTTAGCTAAAATCTACATGAGTAGAATTGTATGCCTTCACGGTGTGCCTAAGAGTATTGTGTCCGATAGGGGAACCCAATTTACCTCCCATTTTTGGAGACAGCTGCATGAGTCATTGGGAACGAGGTTGGAATTCAGTACTGCTTTTCATCCTCAAGCCGATGGACAAACAGAAAGGACTAACCAAATCCTTGAAGATATGTTGAGGGCATGTGCCCTAGACTATGGAGCAAGTTGGGATGAAAGTCTGCCTTACGCAGAATTTTCTTATAACAACAGCTATCAAGCCAGCATTGAGATGGCACCGTTTGAGTTTCTCTACATAAGGAAATGTACCACCCCATTGTTATGGAATGGTGTGGGAGAAAGAAGTTTATTTGGGCTAGATCTTATCAAAGAAGCCGAAGAGAAAGTCAAATTAGTTAAGGATAGGTTGAAGATAGCTCAGTCTCGACAGAAAAGCTACGCAGATCCTCAGCGTAGAGAAGTCACCTACGGAGTTGGTGATAGAGCCTATCTTAGAGTATCACCACTTCGTGGAGTGAAAAGATTCGGAGTCAAAGGAAAGTTGGCACCAAGATATGTTGGGCCATTCAAGATTCTGAGCCGCAAAGGAGAAGTTGCTTATGAAATTGAACTGCCAACATCTCTATCAGCATTCCATAATGTATTTCATGTGAGTCAGCTTAAGAAATGTCACCCAGAAATGGAAGAATCTTCTTTGAGGGATACCATACCTTTGGAAGAAGTTCAACTAGAAAGTGATCTCACTTATGAGGAAAAGCCTATCAAGATTCTCGAGACTGCAGGGAGAGTCACAAGGACAAAAACTATCAAGTTTTGCAAAGTACAATGGAATCATCATTCCGAAGAGGAAGCAACATGGGAAAGAGAAGATGATCTTCGGAAAGACCACCCTCAACTATTTGCTAGCCAATCCGAATCTCAAGGGCGAGATTCACCTTAAGGTGGTTAGATTTGTAACATCCCTAAAATCATAATTTCAAAGTTTGCATATCATTCATGCATGCATAGAGATTTGAGAACAATTTCAAACTCATTTTAGAAAAAACAGAAGCACAAAGTGCTATAATTTTATGTGAGCAGATTTAAATCAAATGGCCATCCCCATTCGAAAAGTTTGATTGATTTTAAACCTAGCTTGTTTGCCTTTCTTATAGAAAGGATTGAGTGTGGTTTTGGACCAAGATTTACAAATTAGAAATGTTTCAAAAACCATTTCTCAAATTTTTCCAAACCAAGTGCCAAGCCTCTGATATTTTGTTCACCAAGCTTGGCCAAACCTCTGCAAAGCAACCACATGATTTTGTGCCTATATTTGAGACTACTGCTCACTGCAAAAATCCCAAGAAGTTTTGAATTCAAATGAAACTTGAATTCATTTGAAAATCAATTCAGAAATTGGAAACAGAAAAAGAAAAAGGAGAAAGAATTAGAAAAGGGCCGGCGCCAGGATTCCAGCCCAGCAACAGATCAGGCCCAGCTAGCCCACCCGGGGCATCTCTTTTCTTCTCACACGCGCCAGAGCACCCACACAGCCGCTGACTGCCAGACCCCACCTCCCCTTCGCGCGCTTCGCTGACGAGCGGGCCCTCTCCACGTTGCCCTCGTCTTCCCCAAATCACGCCCGCGACCACGTCGCCGCTGCAGTGAAGCCGGTAATGGCGCGGCGTAATTGGCCTTAATGCCGCAGGCGTTTCCTGCCGCGCCTGGGCCTATTTAAGCCCCTCTGCACCGCGAGCTTTTGCCCTCACTCTCCTCGCTCACTCCGCCACCAGGCTGCGCACATTTGCTCTCGAAGCCCCGCGGTACCGACGACTCCGGCGTCCAATTCTGGTGAGCCTCGACCGCCCCCCTCTCTCTCGTTCAAACGAGGATGCTCAGCACGTTCTTGCGCACCTGCTGACACCTTTCCTTTGCCTGCTCGTGACCCAGGTTGTCGTCTCCGTCCACGACCGAAACCACCTGCGCCGCCGCTTGACTCCGGCGACCAATTCAGGTAAAACCCGAGCGCCCCTTGCCCCCTCCTTCACGCGAGTTTGTTCGCCTGCGTCTTGCGCAACTCCTGATGCTTCTGGTTCGTGCTAGGGCGACGCCAAACCTCGGCAAGGACCACGACAGCAAGATACCGACGCCACCCGTTACTCCGACGAGCTCCTGAGACCGTTCCCGCGCACCCCTTTGCAAACCAACGCCACGTCGAGCTTCAGCACGCCGCTGCGGATCTGGTATGACCTTTCTCCCTCTCGCGCACGACCTAGAACGCCGGCACCACCACTGACCGACGCGCCGCCGCCAGCCGCCGCCGCTAGCGCTGCTCGAGTTTGGTCGTTTGGTCCAGGACCGTCAGATCTGGATCCAACGCGTAGATTTAGATCACTTAACGAAACATTTTTGCTAGATCTGGACCGTGTGTTTTACTTAGATCCTACGGCCGCAGAGCTCGATCCGGCCGAACCGGTACGCGCCAATAGAAACACGACGCGTGGCTAGGGTTTGAATCAAAAACAGAATTCAAATCAGATTTAGATCCAATTTTCAAATGGCTATAACTTTTGATTCCCACGTTAGATTTTTGCAAATTTTATACCGTTGGAATTAGTGAATCAAGACCTTTCTAAATCTGCAATGTGTTTAACAAATAGTATCTGTTAAAATGACTTTGTAAGCAGAAACATGTTTAGGTCCTTTTTGAGTGTAGTTTTTGTTTAGCAAATGGTTTTAGGGCTAAATAAGTTTAGTTAGCAAACTTTGGGACTTGTTGTGTTTCTGTATCATGCACTTGCTGGGTAGAGTTCTCAAAATCATCACTTGGTAAATTCTTGCATGCATGCATTCATATTTTTGATTGTATATAAATTGAGTGTAATTGTATGCTACAAATTTTTGTGTAGGTTTTGCTAGTGACTGTGATTGTGAAGAGTGCTACTCTCCCCATTACCAAGGCAAGTGATACTTCATGATATTTCCACCCTTTATTTTGAATAAGCATTAGAATTATTTTTGCTAAGTCTTGCATGCTACTTTTGCCAAATGCTATGTTGGGAAATCCTATGTAGTGTAGAATTGTAGAATTGCTAGGGAATTTTCCTAAGATAAGATACTATGCCATGCTTAGCCTAGCTAGTAGAAAACAAGGGTTGGTAAAGAATGTACATGCTATGATGAAATAATTCTAAGTCCTTTGGGACTCATGCTTTTCTTAATAAAACAACTAAGTCAATGAACTTCCTGGGTGGAATGGGACTTGAATGGTGGTTTTTGGTTGAGTGGTTACACAAGGCCATGGATTTGGCTTGTGTATCTCACTTGTGGTATGCCACCCAGGCACAAAGGGATTTGGAGGCCAAGTGTTGAGAAAGCTTACAGTGCAACCACTTGGCAATATGGGCTCTGCCTTGATCATATAGGTTGCTAGAACTTAGTCATATGGACAGTTGGTGGTAGTGGGATGATAGGTTGGAACGCGTCCATTTGACTAAGGAAAGGCTTCTGAAAGGTCCTGTCTTGGGAAACCAAGTCTGGTGGGGAAAGTGCACAACCTCTGCAGATGGAAAATCTAAGTACTTAGCCAAGTCCATGGCAATGGACAGATTGAGCATCAAGACATGGAAGCTACAAGAATCTCATCACTCCAACTTTTAAGTAAAACTTGTGGGTGAACAAGGGTGAAGGACCCCAATGTCTATTGGTGTTTTCTTGGGAAGTTTTTGACAAAGACAAAACTTAGTGATTTCAACTAATAGGAAAAACCTATTTTCAAGCAAAGCAAGCCAAGCTACACTTAGCAAAAATGCATATAGTAATATAGTCCACCTAAAATTTACTAAGGTATCACTTGCCAATACTATTCCAAAGTATTGTCCCACTGTGGTTGTAACTTGTGATGTTGCAGGTTACTCCGATGATGAGTAGGAGTCATGAGTCTACACTCAACATGCTTGCCTGTGGCACATGAAGATGAAGACTTGTGTTTATTTACTTATTCCATAAACTCTTGTATTAGGCCTTTGGCCCTGAGTTGTAAAAGACTATGTTTTATCTCTGGAATGAATGTAATAAACGACCTTTGTATCTGTGTACTTCATCTTAAACTGTGGATGCTAGCATTGATCCAGGGACTAGCATTGCAATCACAGGGATCCTTTCCTTTACAAAGGAGGGATCTTACAGAGTGCACGGACAACAGAGGCTTGAAAGGATACAGGTAGGCTAAACTATCGCAAATCAAAAATTTCTACTGCATAAACCAGGAACATTGTTGTCATAGATCACGGGATTACCACTAGACACGCAGTTGCGGAATTGATGAAACGCGTCGAGGCAGTGTAGACGTTCCACGTCTCCTCCTTGTCCTCGTCCCACGAGCAACTCCTCTTGCGCGGTATCGTCCAAGCGCTACAGATGCAGCGCCTCCGAGGTATCCACACGTACAGGGTGGAAGCGTCAGACGCCGGACTGCTAGGTCCACGCGTGTAACACATGCGTGAGGAGTGGCGGCTGGCTGGAATGGTCTAACACTGGTTAGCTCGCCCCACCCTCTCTTATATAGGCGTCCCTAGTGGGCTTCTACATTAGCAGTCCATTAGTAGCCTAAGCCTGGTCTAATTCGGATCCAATCATCATTAGGCTTCCATCCCCTTAAGTGTGTGACCCTATAGGTTCATATACGTATAGAAATGAAACGAATACACTTATTCTGCCAATAGTTGATAGTGGCCTCTAGCAAGACGTGCCAACTCCTAAACGTATACAAAGATCATATCGGACAAACCATCACAAGGTTTAGTACATGTCTTTCCCTTTGCCTCACGATATTTGGTCTAGCTCCAAGCTGACCTCTCTATCTCGGTACCGTAACTCGAAATCCCTTTACTAGGTTAACTCTTAACCTAATGTAGCATGGCCATGCATTTCTGGATCCGATCACTCGAGGGCCCTAGAGATATCTCTCTCAAGTAGAGAGGGGAAAATCCCATCTTGATTGACCATGCCTTGCAGCATGTTTCAGCACAAACCCGAAAGCTACCTTTATAACTACCCAGTTATGATGCAGCGTTTGATAGCCCCAAAGTAGGTCGTTCCACATCTCAAGTACATGCGACAATCTCAGGTCTAAGGACAAAATGTACATGATGTGTAGAGAGAGATGCAACTAATTGCCAGTATCAAGTTGGGTCAGTCCAACCCCATGTTCATAACATGTGTCCACATCATTGGTTTGACATTTCCATGTCTATGACTTGAGAAAAATAGTCACCAAGCAATCGATGTGCTAGTCTAATATTCACGTGTGTCCTCACATGAACTCCGACTAGGGACAACTATTAAATAACCATACAAGTAAAGAGTTTCACAAACAATTCACATAATTTCCAATCAATACAAGTTGCCTGATATGGATATTCAAGGAAGATTACAATAACTCATGGATACATATGAAATATAATCAACTCTATGATTGCCTCTAGGACATATTTCCTTCAGTCTCCCACTTGCACTAGAGTCAATCTAAAATGTATCTAATACCAATTGCTCTTGTGTGCGCTTCATGCGTGGGCTGCGGGAGAGGCTTAGTCAATGGATCAGCAACATTTGAGTTCGTATGTATTTTGCATATCATGACACTACCATCCTCAACAAACTCTCGAATCTGATGGTAACGCATGCGAATATGTTTCTTCTTCTGGTGCTGTCTAGGTTCCTTGGCTTGTGCAATAGCACCATTGTTGTCACAATAAACGTCCAAGGGATTGGACGCACCCTGAACCACACCGAGAGCGATCAGGAAATTCCTAATCCAAACAGCTTCCTTTACGGCCTCCGAGGCAGCAATATATTCAGCTTGTGTTGAAGAGGAGGTCACCGTATCTTGCTTGCAACTTTTCCAGCTCACAGCACCACCATTCAAGACAAAGACATAACCTGATTGCGATTTCTAATCATCTGAGTCGTTAAGGTAACTCGCATCTGTGTAACCCTTTACACTGAGTTCATCCTCACCCCCATAAACTAGGAACACATCCTTAGTCCTTTTCAAGTACTTAAGGATGTTCTTTACCGCTGTCCAGTGACCTTCACCTGGATCAGCCTGGTATCTTCTCGTAACACTTAGAGCATAGGAAACATCTGGGCGAGTACATATCATTGCATACATGATGGATCCAATAGCCGAAGCATATGGAATCCTGCTCATGCGCTCACGCTCATCAGCAGTCGAATGACACTGAGTCTTGCTGAGTTTTATGCCGTGAGACATGGGCAAGAACCCCTTCTTAGCCTCTTCCATGCTAAACCGTTTCAACACTTTGTCAATGTATGTACTCTAGCTTAATCCAATTAGCCTCCTTGATCTATCTCTATAGATCTTGATTCCCAGAATATATGCCGCTTCTCCTAAGTCCTTCATTGAAAAACTATTTTTCAATGAGGTCTTAATAGACTCGTGCATAGGAATGTCATTTCCAATCAGCAATATGTCATCTACATATAAGATTAGAAACACCAGCGCTCTCCCACTTTCCTTCTTGTAAACACAAGGTTCTTGTTCGTTTTTGATGAAACCAAACTCCTTTACAACTTCATCAAATCGAATGTTCCAACTACGAGATGCTTGCTTCGGCCCATAAATGGACTTCAGAAGTTTGCATACCTTTCCAGCATTGTTTGGATCGACAAAACCTTCGGGCTGCATCATATACACGTCCTCAGTTAGGATTCCATTTAGGAAAACCGTCTTGACATCCATCTGCCATATTTCATAGTCGAAATGTGCAGCAATGACTAGAATGATCCGTATAGATTTAAGCATCGCTACGGGCGAGAAAGTCTCGTCGTAGTCAACTCCTTGAACTTGTCGAAAACCTTTTGCAACAAGTCGAGCTTTATGGATGTGAACATTTCCATCCATATCAATCTTATTCTTATAGATCCATTTGCACTGGATGGATTTAAAACCATTAGGCAGGTCAACCAAGTTCCAAACTTGATTGTCTCCCATGGAGTCTATCTCGGACCTCATGGCGATTAGCCATTTCTCAGAGTCTGGGTCCACCATCGCTTCTGCATAGGTCACAGGCTCATCATTGTCTAACAATAATAGTTCCCGCGCTTCGCGGAGCCTCGCCGACCTTCGTGGTTGTGGTGCTTCTGTTGCCACGGGTTGCTCAACTTGTTCTTCTGCAATAGCATCACTCGTAGCAGCATCCCCAACTGGCTCATCTTGAACTTCTTCAAGTCGCATCGACCTTCCACTCGTTCCCTTTGCGAGAAACTCTTTCTCTAGGAAAACACCGCTACGAGCGACAAACACTTTGCCCTCTTCTCGGTTGTAGAAGTAATACCCTAAGGTTTCCCTCGGATATCCCACGAAAATGCACTTATCTGATTTGGGTGTTAGCTTGTCCGACTGAAGTCGCTTGACAAATGCATCACAACCCCAAATCTTTAGAAAAGACAAACTGGATTCTTTCCAGTCCACATCTCATATGGTGTCTTAACTACGGATTTAGATGGTACCCTATTAAGTGTGAAAGCTGTTGTTTCTAGAGCGTAACCCCAAAATGATAATGGTAAATCCGACTGGCTCATCATCGATCGAACCATGTCCGACAAAGTTCGATTACACCATTCGGAGACCCCATTTCTTTGAGGCATTCCGGGCGGCGTAAGTTGTGGAACAATTCCGCAACTCTTAAGATGATCGCTAAATTCGTGACTCAAATATTCACCTCCACGATCAGATCGCAAGGCCTTTATTTTCTTGCCACGTTGATTCTCTACTTCACTCTGAAACTCCTTGAACTTTTCAAAAGTTTCAGACTTATGCCTCATCAAGTAGACATAACCATATCTACTGAAATCATCAGTGAAAATAATGAAGTAGTGATATCCTCCTCTGGCTGTCGTGCTCATTGGTCCACATACATCAGTATGTATGAGTTCCAACAAGTCTGTCGCTCTCTCGGGTAAACCCGAAAAAGGCGACTTGGTCATCTTTCCAAGTAAACAAGCTTGACATGTCTCGTATGATTCAAAATCAAACGAAGTTAGAAGACCATCACCATGGAGCTTCTTCATGCGTTTTTCACTTATATGCCCCAAACGACAATGCCATAAATAGGTAGGACTCAAATCATTAGGCCGAAGCCTTTTATCACTAACATTGTATACAGATGCATCATCAAGATTTAAAATAAATAACCCATTCACAATGGGAGCATTAGCCATAAACATATCATTCTTAGAGATTACACAACCATTGTTTGTACTCGCGAATGAGTAACCATCCCTCATCAAACATGAAGGTGATAAAATGTTTCGACCCATACTAGGAATGTAATAACAATTATTCAACTCCATAATAAATCCTGACGGAAGGTGAAGTTGCATGACGCCGACGAACAATGCAGCAACCCTTGCTTTATTTCCGACGTGAAAATCCACTTCGCCTTTCTGCACTTCTCTAGTACTTATTAGCCCCTGCATCGAATTGCAAATATGAGCAACCGATCCGGTATCAAATACCCAAGAGTTAACATAGGAATCAGCGAGAAGAATTTCCACAACATTTACAACAAGAGTACCTCAGTTGGAAGTACTCTTACTTCCACTCTTATTCAAAGAAGCCTCGTACTTGCTCCAATTTCTCTTCCAGTGGCCATGTTCATGACAAAAGAAGCACTCAGTGTCTTCTAGAGGTCCAGCCTTTTGCTTGGGTGCAGGCTTAGGG
The DNA here is from genome assembly GCA_916181665.1 of Avena sativa. Taxonomy (NCBI): domain Eukaryota; kingdom Viridiplantae; phylum Streptophyta; class Magnoliopsida; order Poales; family Poaceae; genus Avena; species Avena sativa. The sequence goes on along the minus strand of OV702294.1, from coordinate 441,807,352 downwards.
ATCGTATCCTTAGCCTTGCCCTTCTTCTTCCAAGAAGTACCCTTTTTCTTGAAGCTAGGCTTGTTCTGCATAGCCATCACATGGCTATGCCCTGCACACTTCTTCATGTCACTTTCTGCTGTTTTAAGCATCCCACATAATTCATTAAGGCCCTTCTCCACCCCATGCATATGGTAGTTCGAATAGAACTGCCCATAGCTAGATGGAAGAGACACCAAAATGACGTCAGTGGCCAACTCTTGGCCTAGTGGAAAACCAAGATTTTCCAAAGTCTGACTGTAACCAACCATTTTGATCACATGGGGGCTTAAAGCTGCTCCCTCTTCCAGCTTGCATTCGACAAAGGACTTGGCAACATTGTACCTCTCAGTCCTTGCCTGATCTTGGAACATGTCCTTAAGCGCGATGATGTAACACCCTCAGAATCGGCCCTATGCAAGTTTTAGCGAAACCCGCCAAACCCGCATAGAAACGATTCAAAAGGTGCCCACCAGGCACTTTCGTGCGGGTGGAAAACGAAGTAATATCATTACACAATAGTCCTCGATGGAACCCACAAAACATATATATACAACAGCGACTCAAAGAGTCAAGAATACAGATATACAATACAAAGATCCAAATCACCTTTAAAACGATATAACGTTCGAGTACGGACAAGATGCAAATTGAGCTAAGAGCCCTGAAGAATAACCAATGGCGTCCATATCCCTGCCCAGGCCAAGCCGGAAGGGTAACCCTACTAACGACGTTGGTCTCAAAACCTGCTTAAACAAAAGGGGTGCCGACAAAGGGCAAAGTAAAAAGAGAGAGCGGTCAGTACTGAGGCCAGTACACGGCGAGGCTAGAATTCGGCGGTCCTCGCCTACATAGGTATGGTGGACTGAAGCGGCAGCGCAGCATGCACTAGACAACCTATAGAGACTCGATATATCTGTCGGCTATCAGAGAGGGATAAGAAAGACCTATTCGGAACCAACCTGATGCTAACACCACACAAACCCATCCTGGTGTTTCCCCCTCGACACCAAACGAGGAAGTCAACCGAGGAACTCACACCGTTGGCAGTTTTAATTATTCCGTTATAGTTGCGGCAATTACTAGTCAAATAAAGATGGCATGAGTCATCCTGATATAATAAGAAGTGGGCACTTTTAGTTAACCATTCCGTTGTAGTTGCAACACTTACTAGTCAGATACGATTAGCATGAGACATCCCAAACCCAGCAGTTGTTGGTACTTTTATTTAGCCATTCCGTTGTAGTGAAGCTGATTACTAGTCATATCGGATACAAGTCAAATCATAGCAGTAAACTTTAGTTATAGTTGTCTATGATCGAGAACTGTGCTCCAAGTCGTCCATAACCACGGACACGGCTTTTCGAAAAGATTAAACCCTGCAGGGGTGCACCAAAGTATCCACACGCACTTCGACCCTTTTTGCCAGATCAGTTAACATACACCCATCGGTATGTCGGCGGGGCCTAAGTCATGACGTTTCCCAGACTCAAAGCAAGTACATGGGGGCCACCCCACTAAGTAGAACCGCAACGAAGTCGACCGGTCTCCGAGACGGACTCAGGGTTTGGGTGGACGGCTGTAAACGACTGGGAACCTGAAAACTCGGGCTTGTCGATACCGCGAAAACGTGTCCTGATCCTAAACAGTACAGGTGCTGTCCATCGCACAATTTAAATAAAGCAGTAAAGCATGGCATAAGTACAGGATAGTAAATAAAACCTCAAACTAGTTGTGGCCCCCAGTACAGTACTTTGAAATCAGGTACTAAATCGATGGGGTGCCCATACATCCCACATGTGGTTAGCGCGCTCGATCTCGGAACAGGTGTCAAGAACTCGGGGTCCTACGGGACACAAGTGGACGGTTAACAACCAAATAACATCTATTGCCCACCTGTGCCTCTGCATTTACCTACTTCAATTTTAGTTATTAAACAATAATTAAAGTTAATGATAATTAAAGACATGATCATCTCCAACAATAAACATGCGGCAATACTCCAACAACTGTGGTACTTGATGACACGCAACAGCACTTGAGCAAGCGACAACGACGCGCAGGTCCAACTATCTACCAAACAACAGGTAATAGGATGTGTCCAAGGCAATATAAGGCTGCAAGGGATATCACGGGTACGAAAACTAGAGCAATGCAACACAGATAGCAATAGATCAACAGGAGGGAATAAATACTATACAAGTAAGATAGGTAGAAAGGGGGAGGTGCTCGCCTGGAAACATTGCCGAAGGTTCATCCGAAGGTCGGGTCGACACTCGCATCAACTCATCGGCCTAATCCGTGAAGAAGCAAAGCACTAGCACAAACACCGGATGCACTATTTAATATTATGGCAGAAGATCGGCATGATGCATGTATGATGTATGACATGGCAAAGGTGCGATGCAATTAGGTCATATTAAGCGGAACCGGGGTCCCAACAATTATTTAGATGGTTCAAGTTATTTAGATACCCCGCAATTTAAATGTTGTTTTAACAAGACAAAATATATCACCGGTTCGATGCACAAATTTAAATAGAGACAATATAAGGCTAGAAACGCCCGCATATGGTCTCCATTTTTAATATTAGATGAGTCGACAACATACTCCCAACCCACCATACGTATGCAAGGATGCTCAATTCATATGCAACAAGATATTTATTTTATTTATAAAAATAAGGTCTCGAAGAGAGAGTCACACATGGGGGCTTGGCGATCTTAGGGTTCACCGAGGGTTCGGTTTTCCGGATCAGGGTCTCGACGCCTTTGAATCCAGGGACTTGGCGTCTGCGGTCTTCGGTTCCGTGTAGAAGTACTTGTCGTCTGTGGTCTCCTGTTCCATGTTGACGTACTCGGGGTTCCATCCTCGTGTGTTACCGTGTACAACCTTCGACATCCTCGACACCAAGCCGGTCTTGGCGGAAGGAAGATCTTGACATGCCCTGTCACCTCCGAGGTACATGGCTTGTGGGATAACTCGAAGAGATGGGTCTTGGAAGCTGCGAGGGCGCGTGCAGGTGTCCCAAAGAAACACATAAGCAGATCATACACGTGCGCCAGCAGAGAGGCATGAGGCGAGCGGCACAGGGAGCTTAGGGATTCGTGGCACGGGGCAGAGGAGAGGACGCTGCGGCGTTGCTCATGGGCAAAGGCGGCGCGCTCGGGAAGGGAAAGGACGGCCCGGGAAGGAGTGGACCGGCGGGAGACGGTGGTGGCCGTCCTTGCTGCACTCGCGCGGGCGGAGGAGGCGCTCGAGGGTGTGGTGACCGGGGAACACGAGGAGAGGCAGAGGAAGATCGAGGCCAGAGGCGCGAGGGCGTCGGGCCAGGACGAGGTGGACAGGCGGTAGAGGAGCTTGATGGGGGCACGGCCGACGATGCGAGACGGTGGCCGAGGCGATGCCGGGAGGAACAACGACGACCGGTGCCTGGCGACCATGCAGGCGCGGCACGCGGAGCATGGCGTCGTGGCGGCGGTTGGACGCTGGTCGGGGAGGAGGACGCAGAGGAGGCGGGGTGGTCGACTGAGAGGGGCAGGCCCGGGGGAGGGCCTCGCGGGCATGGGGCAGAGAGCCAGAGAGGCAGCAAGGAGAGAGGGATGCCGACGGCCCGGAGAGCGCGGTGGCGAGGTGGACGACGGGGAGCTTGTCCGAGAGGGCGACTACCGGTGGCGGAAGGGGCCGGGCTCGAGGAGGGATAGCCAGGGAGGAGGGCGACCCAGGCGGCGGGTGAGCAGAGGACGGGGAATGGCCTGGCGGCGGAGGCGCGCTTGCGGGGGGGAGGTGGTGGATGGCGAGAGGAAGGAGACAGGACGGGGGAGAGGAGCGGGGCGGGAGCGAGGCGGGGTGGGGCCAGGCTGAGGCAGGGACAGGGGAGCGGGGGTGGGGTCCGCTTGTCGGGATGTGGCAGGTGGGGAGGTGGCGCTGGTGTGGTCTGGTGGTGGGTGCGTGTGTGGCAGGTGGTGATAGGGTTAGGGGTGTGGGTTGGTGAGGTGGCGAGACGGGGTTGGCCGGGGTGATGTGGAGGGGGCTGGGTAGACTAGGATTGGGTAGTTTTAGGAATTTTTGGAGGTGGTCGGTCAGGCTTTCGGGCCTGGCGGGCTGCCTCCTAAAAATAAACGAAATATTTTATTATTTGAAACGGGGCTTTTGCAAACCGTTGGCCGACAAAAAAAAATAATTCGGAGAACCGGGTTTTAATTTGAATAAAGACGGGAGTATTTAGAAAACAAAACTAGGCGTTTCGAAAATAGTTTAGACAAAAACCATGCATGATGATGACGATGCTCAAATGCAATGTGGCATGATGACATGAGCATGCGGTCATGATGATGCAATGCACAAAAACAACGCGATTTTCTAGTAGTGGTTTTGCGGGGCGCCACAATTCGACACCACTAACAATGGATCTCACCCTCGAGATCCGCCTCATCGTACGGGGAAGAAGGTCGACGGCCAAAATCTTCTCGCTTCATGTTGATCCTTGCGACACCACTATCAAGGGTTCTTGCTCCATCTTGAGATCAGCGACACCACCAACAAGCGGTCGTTGATCATGTTCGTCGAGAGAACACTCCGTAGAAACAAAGTCGAAGATAGAGGTCTCAAAAGGTGAGGCCACCTCTAACTTCCGTGGAAGGAGTAAAATTGCATTGATCCACCCATCCAACGTACAGAAGCTAATGATAAGAGTAGTGGTATGGTCGCGACTCCATCCCGCACTCAGAACATTACTCTGCACATGAATAGGAGGATTATGCAACCAACTCTCGGAATCAGACTGAAGATCTTGACAATCGAGGTTCGGAACAAAGGAGTGATGCAGGCTCTGCATCGGACCTGGCGTAGATGATGTCGTCGCGTTGGAAAACACCGGAAGGCACGAGAAGGAACAAAGAGAAGTCCACCAGACGAAGGATTCCTCGGATAGCATGAAGACCAGGTGTAGCAACACCGTTACCAAAGGAGGAAGCGAAACCCTGAACGTACGACGGAAACCCAACCACGAGAATCCTGGACTCGAAGAGAGAGAAGAGAGCGGATTCAAAACACGCAGAGGTGAGAGGAGAGCAGTAGAGGGGTAAGGAATAAAATCAGACCTAATCAGAACTATCCAACCGATTTTTGCAAATATAGTTTTGACACTCTACTTCGGCCGTTAGCTAGGTTATCCTACAGGCTGGACTTGTGGGGTATCGCAACTGCTGAGCTCTGATACCACTCTGTAACACCCTCAGAATCGGCCCTATGCAAGTTTTAGCGAAACCCGCCAAACCCGCATAGAAACGATTCAAAAGGTGCCCACCAGGCACTTTCGTGCGGGTGGAAAACAAAGTAATATCATTACACAATAGTCCTCGATGGAACCCACAAAACATATATATACAACAGCGACTCAAAGAGTCAAGAATACAGATATACAATACAAAGATCCAAATCACCTTTAAAACGATATAGCGTCCGAGTACGGACAAGATGCAAATTGAGCTAAGAGCCCTGAAGAATAACCAATGGCGTCCATATCCCTGCCCAGGCCAAGCCGGAAGGGTAACCCTGCTAACGACGTCGGTCTCGAAACCTCCTTAAACAAAAGGGGTGCCGACAAAGGGCAAAGGAAAAAGAGAGAGCGGTCAGTACTGAGGCCAGTACACGGCGAGGCTAGAATTCGGCGGTCCTCGCCTACATAGGTATGGTGGATTGAAGCGGCAGCGCAGCATGCACTAGACAACCTATAGAGACTCGATATATCTGTCGGCTATCAGAGAGGGATAAGAAAGACCTATTCGGAACCAACCTGATGCTAACACCACACAAACCCATCCTGGTGTTTCCCCCTCGAGACCAAACGAGGAAGTCAACCGAGGAACTCACACCGTTGGCAGTTTTAATTATTCCGTTATAGTTGCGGCAATTACTAGTCAAATAAAGATGGCATGAGTCATCCTGATATAATAAGCAGTGGGCACTTTTAGTTAACCATTCCATTGTAGTTGCAACACTTACTAGTCAGATACGATTAGCATGAGACATCCCAAACCCAGCAGTTGTTGGTACTTTTATTTAGCCATTCCGTTGTAGTGAAGCTGATTACTAGTCATATCGGATACAAGTCAAATCATAGCAGTAAACTTTAGTTATAGTTGTCTATGATCGAGAACTGTGCTCCAAGTCGTCCATAACCACGGACACGGCTTTTCGAAAAGATTAAACCCTGCAGGGGTGCACCAAAGTATCCACACGCACTTCGACCCTTTTTGCCAGATCAGTTAACATACACCCATCGGTATGTCGGCGGGGCCTAAGTCATGACGTTTCCCAGACCCAAAGCAAGTACATGGGGGCCACCCCACAAAGTAGAACCGCAACGAAGTCGGCCGGTCTCCGAGACGGACTCAGGGTTTGGGTGGACGGCTGTAAACGACTGGGAACCCGAAAACTCGGGCTTGTCGATACCGCGAAAACGTGTCCCGATCCTAAACAGTACTGGTGCTGTCCATCGCACAATTTAAATAAAGCAGTAAAGCATGGCATAAGTACAGGATAGTAAATAAAACCTCAAACTAGTTGTGGCCCCCAGTACAGTACTTTGAAATCAGGTACTAAATCGATGGGGTGCCCATACATCCCACATGTGGTTAGCGCGCTCGATCTCGGAACAGGTGTCAAGCACTCGGGGTCCTACGAGACACAAGTGGACGGTTAACAACCAAATAACATCTATTGCCCACCTATGCCTCTGCATTTACCTACTTCAATTTTAGTTATTAAACAATAATTAAAGTTAACGATAATTAAAGCCATGATCATCTCCAACAATAAACATGCGGCAATACTCCAACGACTGTGGTACTTGACGACACACAACAGCACTTGAGCAAGCGACTACGACGCGCAGGTCCAACTATCTACCAAACAACAGGTAATAGGATGTGTCCAAGGCAATATAAGGCTGCAAGGGATATCACGGGTACGAAAACTAGAGCAACGCAACACAGATAGCAATAGATCAACAGGAGGGAATAAATACTATACAAGTAAGATAGGTAGAAAGGGGGAGGTGCTCGCCTGGAAACATTGCCGAAGGTTCATCCGAAGGTCGGGTCGACACTCGCATCAACTCATCGGCCTAATCCGTGAAGAAGCAAAGCACTAGCACAAACACCGGATGCACTATTTAATATTATGGCAGAAGATCGGCATGATGCATGTATGATGTATGACATGGCAAAGGTGCGATGCAATTAGGTCATATTAAGCGGAACCGGGGCCCAACAATTATTTAGATGGTTCAAGTTATTTAGATACCCCGCAATTTAAATGTTGTTTTAACAAGACAAAATATATCACCGGTTCGATGCACAAATTTAAATAGAGACAATATAAGGCTAGAAACGCCCGCATATGGTCTCCATATTTAATATTAGATGAGTCGACAACATACTCCCAACCCACCATATGTATGCAAGGATGCTCAATTCATATGCAACAAGATATTTATTTTATTTATAAAAATAAAGTCTCAAAGAGAGAGTCACACATGGGGGCTTGGCGATCTTAGGGTTCACCGAGGGTTCGGTTTTCCGGATCAGGGTCTCGACGCCTTTGAATCCGGGGACTTGGCGTCTGCGGTCTTCGGTTCCGTGTAGAAGTACTTGTCGTCTGTGGTCTCTTGTTCCATGTTGACGTACTCGGGGTTCCATCCTCGTGTGTTACCGTGTACAACCTTCGACATCCTCGACACCAAGCCGGTCTTGGCGGCAAGAAGATCTTGACGTGCCCTGTCACCTCCGAGGTACATGGCTTGTGGGATAACTCGAAGAGATGGGTCTTGGAAGCTGCGAGGGCGCGTGCAGGTGTCCCAAAGAAACACATAAGCAGATCATACACGCGCGCCAGCAGAGAGGCATGAGGCGAGCGGCACAGAGAGCTCAGGGATTTGTGGCACGGGGCAGAGGAGAGGACGCTGCGGTGTTGCTCATGGGCAGAGGCGGCGCGCTCGGGAAGGGAGAGGACGGCCCGGGAAGGAGTGGACCGGCGGGAGACGGTGGTGGCCGTCCTTGCTGCACTCGCGCGGGCGGAGGAGGCGCTCGAGGGTGTGGTGACCGGGGAACACGAGGAGAGGCAGAGGAAGATTGAGGCCAGAGGCGCGAGGGCGTCGGGCCAGGACGAGGTGGACAGGCGGTAGAGGAGCTTGATGGGGGCACGGCCGATGCTGCGAGACGGTGGCCAAGGCGACGCCGGGAGGAACAACGACGGCCGGCGCCTGGCGACCTTGCAGGCGCGGCACGCGGAGCATGGCGTCGTGGCGGCGGTTGGACGCGGGTCGGGGAGGAGGACGCAGAGGAGGCGGGGTGGTCGACGGAGAGGGTCAGGCCCGGGGGAGGGCCTCGCGGGCATGGGGCAGAGAGCCAGAGAGGCAGCAAGGAGAGAGGGATGCCGACGGCCCGGAGAGCGCGGCGGCGAGGTGGACGACGATGAGCTTGTCCGAGAGGGCGGCTACCGGTGGCGGAAGGGGCCGGGCTCGAGGAGGGATAGCCAGGGAGGAGGGCGACCCAGGCGGCGGGTGAGCAGAGGACGGGGAATGGCCTGGCGGTGGAGGCGGGCTTGCGGGGGGGAGGTGGTGGATGGCGAGAGGAAGGAGACAGGACGGGGGAGAGGAGCGGGGCGGGAGCAAGGCGGGGTGGGGCCAGGCTGAGGCAGGGACAGGGGAGCGGGGGTGGGGTCCGCTTCTCGGGATGTGGCAGGTGGGGAGGTGGCGCTGGTGTGGTCTGGTGGTGGGTGCGTGTGTGGCAGGTGGTGATAGGGTTAGGGGTGTGGGTTGGTGAGGTGGCGAGATGGGGTTGGCCGGGGTGATGTGGAGGGGGCTGGGTAGACTAGGATTGGGTAGTTTTAGGAATTTTTGGAGGTGGTCGGTCAGGCTTTCGGGCCTGGCGGGCTGCCTCCTAAAAATAAACGAAATATTTTATTATTTGAAACGGGGCTTTTGCAAACCGTTGGCCGACAAAACAAAATAATTCGGAGAACCGGGTTTTAATTTGAATAAAGACGGGAGTATTTAGAAAACAAAACTAGGCGTTTCGAAAATAGTTTAGACAAAAACCATGCATGATGATGACGATGCTCAAATGCAATGTGGCATGATGACATGAGCATGCGGTCATGATGATGCAATGCACAAAAACAACGCGATTTTATAGTAGGGGTTTTGCGGGGCGCCACAGATGATCATATCGTACGCTTCCTGATCCTCAAACTTCTTTTGGAGTTCAGTTTCCATGCATGCAAGCATAAGACAGCTAACCTCAAGAGAATCATCACATGCTCTCTTGTAGGCATTCTTGAGGGCAGCAAATGCATTATCAGCAGGTTCATCGGGGATTGGGGTATCCAGAACTGTTTCCTTTTTATCAGACCTGAGAACAATTCTCAGGTTACAGACACAGTCCGAATAGTTTGTTCCATTTAGTTTATCTTTGTCAAGAATCGAACGCAAAGAGAAAGGTGATGTAGTGTTCGGTGCCATTGATCTACAACAGAAAACATGCAAAATACTAAGCCATGTAACCATGAAAGAGTAAAACATATTAAACAATTTAATAGCATATACTCCCACTTAAATCAATATCCCTCTATTGATACTAAGTGATTCAAGATCCACAATTAACAAGTCGACTAGTGAGCTTTAGCATCACTACTAGAAGACAAGGTAAATCGGTAAGCAACACTTGCTAATCATATCACATATGACTCTTGTTTTTGGGTGACATCTCTATGTCAAACTAGGCGCCCAACCTTTATGCCCCAAGGTCCTTAACTGTTAAGATGACCTTGTCAAGCTCACCAACCCTTATCCGTGTAGGTATCCGATACAAACCCATCCAGCCAAGGAAAACCGTAGCACCCTAATTTCATAGGCCCACCAACGATTGTACAGGGCATAGGATGGTGCAAGGTTTGGTTGGGAGGGCATGGTTTAACTTAATCTTTGTGAGGGATCATTCTACTTCTATCATCTAAGCATGCATAGTAGTAAAACGCATAAGAATAGCATTCGCATATGATGTGACATAGTATGGCCCATTTTCTCATGGTGATCTCCATCGCCATAGAACCTATCCACCATGATGATCTCCATCTTCATGTTCCATGTGAGCCATCTTCCAAGTGATGAGTCCTCCAAGAACTAATACAAGCTATTACTCCTAACAGCTAGTAATCAAAATTACATAGTATTGGGATCATCACAAGTTGGCACGCATGCCATTACAATAAATGACAACACATATGGCTCCAGCCGTGTTGCCCTACTCACGGCATGCAATTCATGCAAAATTTCATACATGCATCACACACATATACGGGCCATACTGATCACACACACATCCTGCAAAAACAAGTTATACATAGAATCGCATTCTACCGGATCATGTGAACTCGCAGCACCTAGTTACCTTAACGAGATACAAAAGGGGCTACGATTAAGGGGGGTCTAGGGGGTCTCCCCCTGCGGGGTTCGAAGGGGCAGCGCCCCTCGCGGTATGAGAGATCGAATCTTCACAATTTTCTTTAAGGATTTTGATCGGCAAATCAAATTTACCATAAACTAACTCCTGTCCTGATTCAATCAAACTCCTTTGATCACGATACATCGATTTTAGATCTAGGTTCCAATTCGATCAATCATATTGATCTTCGCGTGATTCAACATGATTTATGTGTCACTGTCTACCCCGATGGCGGAAACCGACCGGTAGGGGTAAGTCGTTTGACAAACTCAGATTCATGATCACGGAAAGCAAGATCATAGATCAATCCTGAACCACCGCAATATAAATGATCACATCATTCATATCAATCTGCATATCACTATACGCAAACATCTCGAACCTATAACTGAACAGCATCGGCTCCGATACCACTGAAGGGATACGGGTAGGCTACACTAGCGCAAATCAAAATTTTCTACCGCGTAAACCAGGAATACTGTTGTCATAGATCACAGGATTACCACTAGACACGCAGTTGCCGAATTGATGAAGCGCGTCGAGGCAGTGCAGACGTTCCATGTCTCTTGCTTGTCCTCGTCCCACGAGCAGCTCGCCTTGCGTGGTATCGTCCAAGCGCTACAGATGCAGCGCCTCCGAGGTATCCACACGTACAGGGTGGAAGCGTCAGACACCAGACTGCTAGCTCCGCGCGTGCAAACAGGCGTGAGGAGTGGCGGCTGGCTGGAATGGTCTAACCCTGGTCAGCTCGCCCCACCCTCTCTTATATAGGCATCCCTAGTGGGCTTCTACATTAGCAGCCCATTAGTAGCCTAAGCCTGGTCTAATTCGGATCCAATCATCATTAGGCTTCCAGCCCCTTAAGTGTGTGACCCTATAGGTTCATATACGTATAGACATGACACTAATACACTTATTCTACCAATAGTTGGTAGTGGCCTCTAGCAAGACGTGCCAACTCTTAAACGCATATAAAGATCATATCGGATGAACCATCACAAGGTTTAGTATATGTCTTTCCCTTTTCCTCACGATATTTGGTCTAGCTCCAAGCTGACCTCTCTTTCTCGATACCGTAACTCGGAATCCCTTTACTAGGTTAACTCTTAACCTTATGTAGCATGGCCATGCATTTCTAGATCTGATCACTCGAGGGGCCCAGAGATATCTCTCTCAAGTAGAGAGGGGCAAATCCCTTCTTGATTGACCATGCCTTGTAGCATGTTTCAGGACAAACCCGAAAGCTACCTTTATAACTACCCAGTTACGATGCAGCGTTTGGTAGCCCCAAAGTAGGTCGATCCACATCTCAAGTACATGCAACAATCTCAGGTCTAAGGACAAAACGTACACGATGTGTAGAGAGAGAGAGCTGCAACTAATTGCCAGTCTCAAGTTGGGTCAGTCCAACCCCATGTTCATAACATGTGTCCACATCATTGGTTTGACATCTCCATGTCTATGACGTGCGAAACATAGTCATCAACCAATCGATGTGCTAGTATAATATTCACGTGTGTCCTCACATGAACTCCGACTAGGGACAACTATTAAATAACCATACAAGTAAAGAGTTTCACAAACAATTCACATAATTGCCAATCAATACAAGTTGCCTTATATGGATATTCAAGGAACATTACAATAACTCATGGATACATATGAAATATAATCATCTCTATGATTGCCTCTAGGGCATATTTCCTTCAAGGCTAACTGTAAGTCATGAGTAGGATAATTAACTTCATGAGTTTTGAGTTGTCTCGAGGCATAAGCCACAACTTTCCCTTCTTGCATCAATACTCCACCCAATCCTTCGTGAGATGCTTCACAATATACTTGAAAGTCCTTCTCTAAATATGGCAGACATAAGACCGGTGCTGACACTAGTCTCTTCTTCAATTCTTGGAAACTGATTTCACATCCTTCAGTCCAATCAAACTTATTCTCTTTCTTAAGTAACTCCGTCATTGGATTAGCTACTTTTGAGAAATTCTCAATGAACCTTCTATAGTATCCTGCCAAGCCTAGGAAACTATGAACTTCTTTAACTGACTTGGGATATTCCCACTCAGTTACAGCTAACACCTTTGTGGAATCGACAGCTATACCATCTCCTGACACAATATGTCCAAGAAATCCAACTTCATTCAACCAAAATTCACACTTACTGAACTTCGCATACAACTTATGCTCCCTGAGTTTCTCAAGAATCAAATGCAAATGTTCTTCATGCTCTTCTTTGCTCCTGGAATAGATTAAAATGTCATCGATGAATACGACAATAAACTTGTCAAGAAACTCCATGAACACCTTGTTCATAATGTTCATGAAATAAGTTGGTGCATTTGTTAGTCCAAATCGCATCACAGTATACTCATACAATCCATACCTGGTGGTAAAAGCGGTCTTAGGTATGTCTTGCTCTCTAATCTTTAGCTGAAAGTAGCCTGATCGGAGATCAATTTTTGAGAACACTCGGGATCCTTCTAGCTGATCAAATAGATCATTGATTCTAGGTAAAGGGTACTTGTTCTTTATTGTCACTTCATTGAGTGAACGATAATCTATGCATAACCTTTGAATTCTGTCCTTCTTCTCAACAAACAGAACTGGTGCACCCCAAGACGAAGAACTTGGTTGGATAAATCCTTTCTGCAACTGTTCTCCAAGCTGTTTCTTGAGTTCTTTCAACTCATCAACTGACATCTTGTAGGGTCTATTTGCTATTGGTCCAGATCCTGGCAGTAAGTCAATCAAAAACTCCACATCTCTATATGGTGGCATTCCTGGTAATTCCTCCGGAAACACATCCGGATACTCCTTCACCACTGGTACACTATCTATGCTAACCCCCTTAAGAGAATTTGGCTTAATCCCTTTGGTATTCAAAGTTAGACTTGAACCTAATCCATTTCTTATCCGGGGTTGTGAGTGTAACAGTATGATTGACACAATCTATTACTCCTTCATACTTATTCATCCAATCCATGCCCAAAATTACATCCAATCCTTGGGAATCTAGGATTATCATACTAACTGGAAACTTATACTTTCCAAATTCTATCACTAGATCATGACATCCAAAATTTACTATCATCTCTCCACCTAGAGAGCTTACTTTAATAGGACATCCAATAGTTTCGGTTGGAAGTCCATTTTGTCTACAAATGCTCTTGATATGAATGAATGCGATGCTCCGGTATCAAAAAGAACAAGTGATGGAAAAGAATTAAGCTTGAACTTACCAGCCACGACATTAGATTCCTCATAGATTTCCTCCACATTGATGTGGTTCACTTGACACTTCTGAAATGGGTTTGGCTTGTTGGCTCCATCAGCCTTCTTTTCTGGGCATTATTTTGCATAGTGCCTAGTTTTCTTGCACTTGAAGAACTCAACCTGAATGATGTCTCTCTTAGCAGGCTGACTTCCATTGCCATTCCCACTGTGATGGCTCTTGTGTCCACTCTTGTGGTTCTTATATCCACCATTGTCATGACTACTATGGTGCTTGTTATCATGGTGACGGTTACTGTTGTGGTGGCCATTATACTTCCCATGTTTGTGGGATCCAGAACGTCCACTATCAACACCATGGGAACGTTTGTGTGGTGATCCAGAACTATGCTTACCAAAGTGATGCTTCCTCTTCCTATTCTCCACCTATTTCATCTTTCTCTCCAAGATGGTGGCTTTGTCACATAGTGATTGATAAGTTGGAACATATGCCATAGATAGCTGCATGCACATCTCATTGTTCAGTCCTTCAAGGAATTTTTGCTTCCTCTTAGCATCAGTGTCAACATCATCTAGTGCATAGAGTGCCAGATTGATGAACTCCTCAATATATTCTTAGACACTGCGGTGACATTGCGTAAGGTTGTGGAACTCTTTCTTCTTCAAACTCATCACTCCTGATGAGATATCAGCAGTGCGGAATCCATCCTCAAATATTGCCCAAGTCACATCTTCGATAAAAGTGGTGATTTGGAAATTCTCCCACCATGTGGCTGCTGGTCCTTCTAGCATATGTGCTACAAATCTGACCTTTTCCTCATCAGTGCAGCCCACAGTGACCAAGTCCTTGTTCATAGAACATAGCCAATCATTGGCTACCATGGGAATAGTGGTTCTCGAGAACTTTGCAGGCCTCAACCTCAGAAACCTTATAAGCATATCAAAGGCTGGTGGGTTGTTTTGATTGTTGTTGTTGTTATTGTTGTTGTTGTTTTGGTTCTGATTCTGATTCGCCATGAACTAGGTCATCATTTGCATCAACTAAGTCTGGGCTGTCATCAGCTGCTGCATCTCATTGCCATTGTTGTTATTGTTGTTAGTGTTGGGATTGGCACAACGGGGAGGCATCTGTGGTTTCAATAAGGATAAGTAATGAGATATAACCCATAAATACTAACATGCACACTACATCACATAGCAACAATCACAAATAAACAAGCACAAGATAAACTTAGACTTTAACAATGTGAACAACAAGTTTTTGGAGAAGTGAACACACTAGCAAAGCCATCCACATGTTGGATGATCATTGCGACTCGATAAACATAAGGATGATAGATAGATAGGAAACTAAGTAGTCGACACTACACCATGTCGACCTCCTCGTCCACTAGAGTAAGTCCTGATGTCTCCATTGCTGTCTTGTACTCCTCCACGATGGTGGTAAAGCATCGACCTTCGCCCGAAGGGCTCTCTTCTGCGAGCGCAGTCTCTCTATCACTCCTTGTTGTGTCTCTAGCTCAAGATCCTTGAGCTCTATCTCGGCCATCATCTCATTGATCCTCTTGTTCCTATCCTGCACTCTCTTATCATGGTTCTTGAACCTCTTGTCATGCTTCTCGAACCTAGACTCCATTTCCTTGATGATCTCATCCTGCTCTGCAAAGGCCTTGTCCTTCTCCCTCAACTGAACCTGTAGATCGTCATTGCTAAGCATGACGTTGGTCCTATCAGTGTCGAGGTATCTAACGAGGCTCTCTAGGTCCTGAAGATACAGACGCACTGGCTCAATAGTCTCTCTAGTGGCTTCGTCATACACTACAGCCTCTCCCTCCTCATCACGTCTCCCAAATGGGTGGAAGTGGAGGCCCCTGAGCTCGGTGGAGTGACATCCACAAAGGCGTCGAAGTAGCTCCTGCATGACAACGTCGAGTCCCTTCTCCTTGTCATCATGCATCAACTTGAAGGCAATCTCCTCGGTGGGTGCCTCCGTCTAGCGTCCTGGCTGCGAGACTCTAAATCCCCATAGATCCTTTCTCTCGAACTTCGTAAGATGAAGTCCCTTAATATTAGGGAGGGGGAGATTGAGCAAACTAGTGAGCTCCATAATACGAGAACCAAAACGAGTTCCCTTGAACTCCTCGGTGGTGCTGATAACAAAGCTAGGCATCTATTGCATAGGATAGAGAAAATTATAATCAACACAAGTAAAGAGAAAAACATAAGGTAGTAAAACAAAAGCCAATAGCATACATAAAACACACAAGTCATGGCATACAATATTCCATCACAAACACCAAGGTTCAAATGACTTAGACAAATTTTTTCCATACAACATAGGTTGGTATGATCAAAATTATTAACGCGAGAAAAACGATAAGTGTGGTGGTCCAACTATTGGAGTACGTCACAACTCTCACTCACATGTCAAAATAGCTATCAGGGCATCCTTGGAGGCAATATGTTTGTATTGGTCACAAGACTCCCATTCTAAGTTTATGATATCTTCCCTTAGCCATTGGTTGGTAGCCTCTAAGTCTTGGGTATGCTTCTTCTCCTCCCTAAGGTCATTTTGAGTGTTGAGCATTCTACACTTGAGTCTATCTCCAAGCTCCTTGATGGCATTCCAAGTTGCATTCCTTGCAGAGTCAAAGAATGACTTGTGCATTTCTGAGTTGGTGACCATGCAGAATCCTGACTCTTTGTGGTTGTCCTCCTTGTTTTTATATAAGTGGAGTTGTACCTACCAATACTCCTATCCTCCATCCATCACAGGGAATCCTTTATACACTGCTGCACCATGTATCCTCATGGTAACCATAAGGTTCTTGAGTGCTTTGGGAAACTCCGTCTCACACTCCAAAGTCATGGTCATGAGTGGTCCCTTCTTGATGGCTTTGTTAATGGATTTCATCTACAAATGGAGATGAGAAAGAAGATTAGGAGAAGTTTTACGAGATGAAAAGATACAAGTGTAGAAATTTGTAAAGGAGTTTGCATTTCCTAGTGGTTTCCTTAGTCTAATCCATCTTAGGGTCATAATCCTATAGGCAACACAGTGCTTTGATACCATCTGTAAGACCTCACCATTTAAGGAAAAGGCCCCTGTGATTGCAATGTTAGTCCTTCGATCAAAATGCTAGCATCCACAGTTTAAGATGAAGTACACAGATACAAAGGTCATTATTACATCGTCATTCCAGAGATAAAATAGTCTTTACAACTCATTAACCCAAGGCTAATGTATAGAGTTCATAACATAAAGTAAATAAATAGAAGTCTTCATCTTAACGTGCCACAGGAAAACATGTTGAGTGTAGACTCATAACCCTAGTCTCCATCAGAGTAACCTGCAACAACAAAAGTTATGGCCATAGAGGGTCAATACAATTGGAATTGTATTGGCAAGTGATACCATAGTAGTATAGTAGCATCTAACATCTATATGAATTTGGCTAAGTATAGTTCAGGCTGGCTTTGCTCAAAATAAGGTTTTTCTTATTACTTGAAAACACTAAGTTTTTGTTTGACAAAAACACCCAAGGAACTACCAATAGACATTGGTAAACCTTTACCCTTGTTGAACCATAAGTTTTAACTTAGAGAAATTTGAATGAGGAGATTCTTGATCACTTCAATGTCTTTGATGCTCAAATTGTCTGTTGCCAGGGACACGGCTAAGTACTTAGGTTTTACCCTCTCGAGAGGTGCTGCACTTTCCCCACAAGTCTCGACATGCATCGAGACGAGACTTTTCAGAAGCATTTAATTAGACCACCATGGACGCGTTCCATCCTATCAACCCTACCACCAACTGTCCATCTGCCTAAGTTCTTGCAACCTCGTTGGTCAAGGAAGAGCCCATATGCCACGTGGTTGCACTAGAAACTTTTCAACACTAAATATCTCAAATCCCGTTGTTCCTGGGTGGCCATCCACAAGAGTGATACACAAGGTAAACCATAAACATGGGCCTTGTGTAACCACTCAACACGCAACAATCTTTCCCTTCCACCAAGTTGATTCATTCACATGTTGTTTTATTATTCAAAAACAAAGTCATAGATTTTGCATAACAACATTGTATGAATATTCCACCCTTGTTTCATACTAGCTAGGCTACGCATACTAGTATAGCAAGTTTCTTATCTTAGGGAAAACTACTAAGACAATAACTATAGGATTCCCAAGCATAGCATACACTTAGAAAATAATCATGCAGATACTACTCAAAATATCACTAGTGCATATATAAAAAAATAATAGGACAAAATATGAAGCATCACTTGCTTTATAGTTGGGGGATTAGGAACAATCCTCACAATCACAATCACCAAAATCTACACATAAGATCATAGCACCAAATTCACATTCAATATTCAAACAAAAATACATATGAATGCATGCAAATGCAATGGAATGATTTTTCCACACTAAACGAGTCAAACTAAACAGTACTAAACACAAAGTAAACTTTCTAAAGTCTAAATAAACCAAGATTTACTCTAAAACAATTTAATAGTCAAAATAGGCCTACAAATGTTTCTGTATAAAATCCTAATTTTGCAGAATAAAATAGCCAAACCAAGGCCATAGATGTGTAGGGCTCAATTTTGTGAATCCATTGATATATTATTTGTAGTTTTTTGGAAAAACATATCAAAAGTTATGAATTTTACAAGTTAATTCATCTAATAGATTCAAATCTGGATTTTAAAACAAAAACCAAGACACGCGGTGCAATCTGATTGGCACGTACCACTTCGTTCGGATCGTGTTCGTGGGCTGTTAGATCTAAGTTAGATCATGCGGCTCAGAACTGCCCGTACCCTTTCGTCTAAACATCTAATCCTAGCCCCTAGATTTAGATCTAACGGATCTGGTTGCTCTGGCCACAGATGGGCAGCGCGAATAGCGAGCTATGGCGGCGACGGCTCTGTCGGCGATGCTCTGGTGATGCTAGGGGGTAAGGGGAAGGGCTTAATGCATTACCGACATCGCGGAGACGATGCGAACATAGTGGAGGTCACAAGCGATGGCTGGGTGCACGGTCTCGACCGGGATTGCTCGTCGGAGTTGCTCCTGGCTTCGGTGGTTCACAGGCGTAGACGAAGGCGAGCCTACAAGGCAGAAGTGAACATATGGAGGGCATCAGTGGATGCGTACGAGGACAAGGGTCGTGGAAAAGCAAACCAGAGATAGAGGGGGTTGGGGCTCAGCGGAATTGGTCACCGAAGCTCATCGGGGCGGCGGCAACTCAAATCGAAATTTGCAGAGCCAGGGGGCTCTCTGGGTTTGTTGTGTGGGGGAAATGGTGAGGGGCAGTGGGGGTTTAAGTAGCTGTGCTCGGGGGAGAATTAAGCCGCGAATCAGTCACTATTAAGCGAAATCAATCGGGGGAAGAAACGGCAGCGAGGAACATGCTCTCCGACGCGTGGTTGATGACAACGTTAGTGGGGTTGGGCTAGATAGGTGGCGCCTGCTTTTATTTTTTTCTTTCTGCCTTTTCTTTTTCTGATTTGATTTTCTAAAAAGGATTTGAATGCTCAATTCAAATCTATTTGAATTCAAACCTTCACCAAATTTTTGTATGGTGATCCTAGTATTCAAAAGTGTGTCCAACACACATATTCACTCAAAAAACATTTTGAGGTCATAAAATAAAATAAAAACCAAGCCCCATATTTATATAATAAAAGGGTATAAATATGGTTTTATTTAGGGTTTTGTTGTGAAATTTTTTGTGCAAGGTAAATATGCTATGATGATATGAATTCAATAACATGACTTTGCATTTAATGAAATTTGGGATGTTACAAGATCGAAAGAACAAGAAGAAAGGCCATATCATATCACATATTATGAATTGCATGTGATGTTAATCCTTTTATGCATCTTGTATTGTTTAGATTATGACGGTAGCATTATAAGATGATCCCTCTCACAAAATATCAAATTATAGAGTGTTTGTCCTTAGTAGGTACCGTTGCCAAGACTCGTTGTTTCTAAGCACCACGTGATGATCGGGTGTGTTAGATTCTGCGAGTGTATACAACGGGAGAAAGCCAGATTTGTTCATGCAGAAACTAAGGTTACATCTTGACGAGCCTAGCATGTACATACATGGTCTCGGAACACGGATTACCGAAAGGTAAATCATAAGTCATATAGATGATATGATGAACATGATGATTGTTTGCCTTTGAAACTACATCATGTCACGTGATGATCCGACTTGGTGTAGTGGATTTGGTTCGTGTGATCACTAAAAATATGTGAGGGATATTGTTTTGAGTTGGAGTTCAACAGTAATATGATTAAAATTTGAACACTATTTATCATAAATTAAATAAAAGTGAATTTGCATAGTTGTTGTAGTCATTGGCATCCGTTTACCACCTTGCGCTTAGTTATAATTGAGATAATAGAACTATAGGATTCTGGTTAGATACTTTACGAACTGGTATCATATTGTCTTTAAGTGTCAATCTAAAGTTTAAAAGTCCTATTGCTAACTTTTAGTAAGTTACAGTTGCTCCGTGAAGTTTAATAATTGGTATTAATTCAAGAGTAACAATTCTAGTGTTAGTGTATAAGTATCATGTTTCTCTCCATGATTCTTGATATTCAAAATATTGTTTTAATATCAAGGTTATCTAGGAGTTGAAAGAATTGTTTCAGAAACCATCATGTGTGAAAGATATTGTGATATCTGAAACAAATTTTTGGTTGCAACATGATAGAGTATAATATGGCAAAAGTCATGTTCTCATATTTGATGAGAATTTGCAAAAGATTGGAGACATTGGTCGTCCTAATCCTCCAAAAGGTTTTGGAGAGCAACATTATACTCACAATTCACCGTTATAAGCTAAAGTAGCTTGATCATGAATAGTTTCATGATAAGGATGAATATTAGATGTAGATAAAATGTTTAATACACTAAAAGATTACTAAAGAATGGAATTTGAAAGAATACCAAACATTTGGTGATGGTGATCTAATTCAAAGTGCAAGTCGAAAGACATTGGTATTTAACTATACACGCTTTGGACTATGGGGCCACTATTGATGTTGATAGATTCTTTTGAAAGGATAAAGAAATACTGAAAGAGAAATCTAAGATATATTTGGCAGAAAAGAGACGACTAGAATTGTTAAGCTTAGGTATATAGAAGATATACTTGTTATGGCTATATTCTTTGCTTGTTAAACAATGTGGTTGTTAAGTATTGGATACTGAATTTGTTGGTGTGAATCGTCATACGAAACAACACAATTCATGAACTGCAATGGCCTATGTAACTAGCAAAAGAATATGTGATGATGTTCATCGAGAACAAATAAAGGGTTATTATGTTGCTCGTTAATATCAAAGCTTGCCTTCAACATTTGTTTTATTAGGTATTATGAGAACAGAAGGTTGTTCAAATAATTTTCTTATTCCATGTAAGATGGATGATATACAAGTATACTTGGAGAAATAACATCCATGAATATATTGTTAAAAATGTCAAAAGAAAATTGATTGAAAGATCACTTAAGAAGTGACATCGTCGTTTAAATTAGAGTGGAAAGAAAACATGAAGAAACCCCATGCTTGATGGAATTTTAGAGTCTTTTGATTTTTGATCAAATGACACTTGTGAAAATTTCCTAGAGATAATTAAAACTCCATTCGTTGGCCAATGGGAACGGATATTGGAATTTGTACATATTTGATGCATGAAGTCCATTACGTGTAGTCAAGAGCGATGGATTTCAACTTCATATGCTTTCTCTGAAGATTTGAGTGAATATATGCATATTTACTTAATGAGGATGAAGTGTGAAACATTTGAAAATTTCGAAGACTTTCAAGATGAAGTACAAAATCAATGTAATAAGAAAATAAAGAATTGATGATAGGATCATAAAGGAAGATATTTGAGTTACAAGTTTAGCATAACACCTAAGATTTGAGGAATTGTTCCATAGATTTATGTTTCCCAAAAACACCATAGTAGTATGGAGTGATCGAGATATGTAATAAAACCTTGTTTGACATGATAAGATCAAAGGTGTCATTTTTAAAACTGCCATTATATTTTGAAGACTAAAGCTTTAGTGACTACCGCTTTTTCATGGAAAAGAGCGCCATCATGATTCGTTGAAATGACACCATATAAAAGTTATGGTTTGGGATAAAACCGAAGTTGTCCTTTCTTAAACATTGGTATGCTATGCATAAGTGAGATGTTTACAACCAAAGTTGGATGAACCTGTATTTGTTTGTTATTTCAAATAACTGTTGAGTATTCCTCCATAACACCGGATACAAAAGTGTTTGTCTCTTAGAATGTCAAGTTTCTTTGAAAAGGAATTTTTCATGAAAAGATAAGTGGGAGGACAATAGAACTTTGATAAGGTTAAAAGAACCTTAGCTATATGTGCAAAGTTGCGCAGCGCCAAAAAGTGTTCTGGAGGCAGCAACAATGCTCATGGCCCAAGTGCCTCAAAGGTTGTGGTCACGGAGGTCTAAGTTCCTATTAAACCAAGAAGGTTGAGTAAACAATCAAATACTAGGATTTGAAAGTAGATCATTGTTATTTGACAATGATGATCCGACTGTATGCAAATAAGCGATGATGGGCCTTTACTCCGTCAGATGGCTTGAAGCCATAGAATCCGTGATAATTCCATACACGAGAAATCAAGCTTAGAACTTGAAATACCCTCTAAAAGGTGCAAGACCTTACAGTCATATTTGGATCTATAAAGAAATAGACATGGATGTTTCACATCTATGAAATAGTCGACATATCGAGAAAGAGTTCACGACAATGTTCAATTGTTGACTATGACAAGATATGATCTTTCATAGCGATATTTAGTCTAGACGGATTAATGTAGCAAACACTACATATAATTTTGTTATATGATAGTTGAATTAACAAAACAAGTTCTTCTAATAGAATGGTTACCTAGGACGTGTACATGACACGGTCCAAAGGGTTTTGTTAATTCAAAGGGTGCTAAAAGTGTATGCAAACTTCAATAGTTGAAATAAGCATCGTGGAGTTGGAATCTTCACCATGATGAAATTGTTAAAAGGGTTTAAATGTCATCGAAGACGATGAAGATGCTTGCATTTGCAAGAAATTAAGTGGGAGTGCCAAGGCATATTTCTAATACATTATGTGGAGGACATATTATTGATTGGAAATGATGTATCTTATATTAACACAAGTTAAGAATTTCATTTTGATGAAAGACTTTGGAAAAACCCGAATATTAGGCATCAATGTCTATAAGGATATATTGAGGCATTAATATGGTTTTGCCAAATGTACATAGATGATATATTGAATGAGTTCAATATGGAAATGACAAGAAAGGTTCTTGCCATACAGAAAGGATTAAATCGAAATACAAGTGTATCGACACTTGGTAAGTGAAACAAAGATTAAAGTATTGATTGATACTTGATAAATAAAATCAGAAAGAGTATTGTTCAATCATACTATGATATGTACAAATACATATATGTTCTATGCTCTAAATGTTATAAGCATATACCAGAATGATTCATAAGATGATCATTGGACGATGGTAAAGATATTCTTATGACCTTTTGGAAGAACTAAGAATATATTAGAAGTGACAAATAGATGGTTAGTTCATTGTAAAAGTACTGCATTGATACTAGTTTTTTCACAAAGTACAAATTAAGTTTATCTCAATCTAAACTAAGGGTGGAACAATATAATGGAAAGTAAGTTCCATAATGGACTTGGATGAGTTCCAAAGGTAAGACATGGTGACCGATACTACAACAAAAGGCTAAGTATATGACTGCTATTATGGCATCAAAAGAGGGCATTTGTGTTAACTAGTTTGTTATCAAACTAGGTGTGGTTCACAGCGGGATAGTACTATCAAGATATATTGTACAACAATATTATCAACATGTTTTAATCCCAAGGAACTAAAGGTCTCACCAAAGGACCAAATTTATACAAAGCCATCTCATTAGAGAATGAGTGATGCGTAGAGACACAAAGACATGCAATTACACATGGACCTGAAAGAGTCAGATCCGAAGATCAATTGACCACTAGCAATCGTGTAAATACAACACCAGAAAGCCATAGGTGTTGAATACACAAAGTTTTGAAACTAGATTATTGTCTCTAGTGCAAGTGGGAGACTATTGGAGATATGCCCAAGAGGCAATAATAAATTGGTTATTATCATATCTTCATACTTATGATAAATGTTTAAATACCATGCTATAATTGTATTAACCGGAAACATTAATACTTGTGTGATTTGTACACATGTAAGAGTCCCTAGTGAAGCCTCTTGTTAAACTAGCTTGTTGGTTAATATATGATCATGGTTTCCTAATCATGAACATTGAGATGTTATTAACAACAAGGTCATATCATTAGAAGAATGATGTGATGGACATACTCCTATAGTTAAGCGTAGCATAAGATCAAGTCATTAAAATAGTTCACTTGATATAAGCTTTCAAATACATAGTAACCTAAATCCTTCGACCATGAGATCATGTTAATCACCATCACCGGATGGATGCTTTGATGACATCAAACACCACTTCTTAACTGGGTGGCTATAAAGGTCGAATTGAGTGTTCGGAAAGTATGTGTTGAGGCACATGGATCAAGAGTGAGATTTGTCCATCCATATGATAGATAGATATACTATAGGCCCTCTCGGTGGAATGTCATCCAATTCGCTTGCAAGCATGTGACTGTATCACAAGGTATCACATATCACGGGAACTAGAAAAGAGTACTTATCGATAACGAGGTTGAACTAGGTATGCAGAGATAGCGATGATTAGACCTCGGATAAGTAAAATATCACGAGACAAAGGGAAATTGGTATCGTATGTAAATGGTTCATTTGATCACAAAGTAATCATATAAATATGTGGGAACCATATGAATTTCCAGATTCCTCTATTGGTTATTGATCAGAGAAGAGTCTCAGTCATGTCTGCATCATTCACGAACCGTAGGGAGACACACTTAAGGATTCTATGTTTTTTATTAGATATGGAGTGTAAGTAGGGAGACCGAATGTTGCTCGGAGTCTCGTATGGGATCCGGGATATCAGAGGAGATCAGGAATGGTTTGGATAATAAGATTCATATAAGGAAAGTCCAATTCTGGAGTTCGGGAATGATTCCAGTGTTTTCATCGGAATGATCTAGAAGGGTCGAGAAGGTTCACCGAACCAGAAGGGGAAGGGTGCATGAATGTGTCATGACTAAGTGGAATGATTGAATCATGTCCTAGATCACTTGGTTGGCGTTTGAAAGAAAGAAATTAAACTCCAAATTGAAAGTAAAAAGGCAAGTTTGAAAAGTCAAACTGGGACAATGTTTGCTAGTGGAGGAAGAAGAGAGTCCGTCTCTCCCTCCACAACAAGCCTATAAGGAGAGGGAGTTGGGGAACGATTCAAACTCCACTCTCCCAAGCTTCCACTCCATATCATAAATAGAGGGGAGGGGGTGCCCCCCAAGACCTACACCACAACCAGCCCCTCCCCACACCGTCGCCGCGCCGCCACCGGCTTGCATTGCCGCCGCACTGTGACACCCCCGGGATCAGGGCTAAACAAATCCCAGACCTCCGTCTGAACATAATCTTAACCTTGAGCTCGAGAATATCCAGTGAAGAATCGGTAACACAACAGTGACCCTACGACACAAAATTTATTACAGCAAGCTCATAACTGAGAAGAAAACCAAATTACTACAAGCAGAGGTCACTGACCACAAACATCAAACAACGAAAGGCAAATTATGCTATTAAGTATAGCAAACTTAACAAATGGCCTAAGAGGCCTGAAGCATAACGATGACGTCCCAGCCCATAGATTCCAGGCTGCCGGTCGGGAACCCCAAGCTACTCGTCGATGTCGATGTAGTACCAAACTGATCTTCGAGGAACACTTACTCTGCAAAAAGTATCAACAAAGAAAGGGTGAGTACAGGGTGTACTCCGCAAGACTTATGGCTAGTGGAGTTGTTTTGCATAAAGCCATCTTTGTTTATAAAACAAGAGAGAGAAGAAGCTCGTCTATTCAGAGTATTTTAAAAGGGGATAAGAGAGCGACGTCTCCAAAGTATTGATCATCATCTCTTTTGATATCCACCAATCATCATCATCTACCAACTAGGATCACCCCCTCGTAACCATGAGGAAGCATCCTTAATAAACATTAGTTGCCAAGTTTTACGATTAGGTTCATGTTCTCTATGATCTCCCGTCCATTCCCAAGTCGTCCATAACCATGGACACGGCTTTCCGAAAGATTATTACCCTGCAGGGGTGTACAACTTTACCCACACGTACCAACCGACTCTTAATGCCACTTGACACACTTCCTTGGTGTGCTGATATAGGGTGTGGTTGGACACGACCTTTACCTTGCTTTCGCCGAGACCATGAGTCATGCAATAAGTATGGTTCCGCCGTAACGGGTCAAATCCCGAAGCCGGTACTTAAAGATGTGAGGCGAGGTTGGTTTACTAGGGGCGCCATCTACCCCCAAGCAACCTCGGGCACGCTTAACTGCCTGTTATGAATGCACCTGCACCCGGCAAATCTTTCAAAAGGTTTTCTATGCATATGTAGAATGGAACGCCCGAACTATGTGACTCATGGAATCTACTAGGCAAGTTATTCAATCAGGGGGTCCCCATTTACCCTATGTGGTTGTACACTCGTCTTGGTTCAAGAGGCAAGAACTCGGGTCCTAGTGGTGGCGGGCATGGGACTAGAAAAACCACATCCCACTGTGGCCTCCCATACAAGCCTTAGCATGTTTAACCTCATATCACTGATCTCATCTCATCATGTTCTCCTGTCATACTAGATTCTCTGTATCTGATACATAATCTGGATGGACCAGACTTAATAGCTATGCATGGCTAAGAAGTACACATATAAAAGCTCTAGCAATGCACACAAGCCAAACCAAGTTATGCTAGGAGCAGTGGATCAGGTAATATAAGCTCAGAGGGAGTAATGCAACATATAGGATACTCTATCTATCGATAAAAGACCACAGTAGAATCGTATGCATCATGGCAAGAATTGAAATGCTTTCGAAATCATAGGATTATATCATGATGGGGCTATGCTTGCCTTTGCCAGTTGATAACCAATTAGCAGATCTTCAGGAGCTTTTACTTGACTTGTTACAATTGGTCAAGTATTGTTCCTCGATATTCGATGGTCTTGATCTTTGACTTTGATCTCGATCTCGATATCGTATTCTACCGGAAAGAACCAATCACCGGAAAGAGAGAGAAACAATCAACACATGGCATTGATGCAATGCTGAAGCAAGGATGGTGATATGACAAGTTAATTTGTATCGAAGTATAACCCTAAATCATGCTCGACAACTTAATCGGGGTTTCAAGGGGTGAAAACCCTAACTCAGGGAAACTCCGGAAACACATGAGAGGGTTTGATTTTGTTCTCTAATTAAACTTGTCATTTTAGTTGTTGATCAATGCATGATGATAGATTAGATAGATAGGTTTCATTTTTCTAAACATTTTGATATATTATTTGTATTTTTCTGACTTAAAATGAATTAGTTATGAATTTTCTCAATTTAAATCCATTTTAAATCATTTAGGAAATTATAAAACATTTTGGATTATATTAAATATTTATTCACTTGGGCCCACATGTCATAATTTTATTCATTTCAGATATTAATTTCTAAAAAGAATAAAATCCTGACAGGAGGGGCCCACAGGGGTTATTTATTTTCCAGAAACAATTTAAATAAAAAAAATAAAAGGAATATGGCGTCATGATGATGTGCCGGCTCATTTTGGTCGCCAGAGATAGCCTCTCGACGGCGGCAGTGGCAGGTGGTCACGGGGACAACAATACAGAGAGGGAGAGACCAAACAGAGGGCACTGGGAGGTGCAGAGGCTCACCGCGAGTACAGAGGAGGGGTCGGCGAGGTCGGGCGAGCTCGGACGGAGGATAATCAACGGGAAACATGGCGACGGCTGGCGGAATGGTGAGCTCGATTCTGGCGCATAGGGGGCTTCCCCGCTTGCAAGCTTCAACAGGGAGAATGAGGGTGACGCGGCAAGGCTCCTGGGCACTTCGGCTGGGCGAGGGGAGCTCGGGAGCTCGGGAGCGGCGAGGATCATCCAAGGACGGAGCTAGGGTTACGGGCACACGGGCAACAGAGAAAGGAAGGGAGAAGAAGAGGTGAAATGGGTCATGGCTAGGGTTCATCGCAGCGTCGGGACCGTCGGTGGCGTGCATCTTGGCGCGGCCGCGGTGGAGGACGTCTAGCGCGGCGACAACGAGGAGGTTCCTCTGTCGGGGACGAAGACAACGACAGGTTTCAAGGCCGAAGCAATATCGGGCCGAGGGCGGGCTACTGTTGGGCCAAGCAGGGCTGCACCAGAGCAAGAGGAAAGGCTAGGGCTTGCTGCACTGGGCGACAAAGAGGAGAGAAGGAAGATGGGTTGCGGCCTGATTAGCTTAGGATCCATTTTTTTAGCAGAAATTCCTTTTTCTTTTCTTTTTTGTATTTTCTCTTTTGTAATCTCAAATTTGAATATGTTTTGAGGATTTCAAAATTACTAGAAGGTTTATAAAATATATAAAATACTGTAGGGACCATTTTATTCAATTTGGGCTCCATTATTTTGGTAACTTTTCAAATTCAAAACCATTTGAATGCTTTTCAAATAGAGGGAGAGAGTAGGGTTTGGCATTATTTTCTTTAATGCAAAGTTTAAAGGATGATGCTCATGAATGCACAAACAACCCTAATTATAAATTAACTAAAACTAGGTTGTTATAGCTCTATCCCCCTTACGAAAATCTCGACCCGATATTCCAAAGGTAGGAAGAGAGACAAAGAGGGGAAGAAACAGGGCCACTCTAAAGATAAGATGGAAACACACTAAACAACTCACATAGTATCTCATGGTTTACTCATGGATGGAGTGTTCACAAACAACTCTAAGATAACAAACATGAAACACGACAAGGTAACAGAGGAAACAAGAGGAGAAGGTTTCAATTTGTTGGATAGATGGTCTTCATAAGGATTAAGACCATGGAGCTTGCAGAAGGGTTTAAGCCTCTGAAAAGGAAGGCTTCAACAGAAATAACATGACCAAAGACTTCGATAGGGAACCTCTACTAAACAAATTAAGTAGAGATTTTAGGTTGCAAAGATATGGATCAACAAAACCAAGCTATTGAACTACTTTTAAAACAGAAGGGCCACTCTTTCATTCAACAGAAGGCCAAGACAGAAAGGTGTTTTGGTGGAGAGGACTCATAAGAGCCACAAGAAACATGTAACAAGAGAAATTTTTGATTACCAAAAATCATATTCACTCTTAAAACATGGCGGAGAAAACGAAGGAAACTCTTTACTCATCCAGGTATATCAAAATATTTG
Organism: Avena sativa; assembly: GCA_916181665.1. Classification (NCBI taxonomy): domain Eukaryota; kingdom Viridiplantae; phylum Streptophyta; class Magnoliopsida; order Poales; family Poaceae; genus Avena; species Avena sativa. The sequence goes on along the minus strand of OV702294.1, from coordinate 441,778,110 downwards.
CCGAAGATCATGATATTTGTCGTGGTGGTGGCACGGCAGATGCCATTGGTAGGCTTGAGTTGGGGGCCGAATGGGTGCTTGTGGTCACCGGGGAGGGAGTACACGGTCGAGCCATGCACGAAGAACAGGTTGAACTCTCGAGACTTGGAAATTTGATTGATACCTCAAAGATTACAAGTGCTCCTTGAGCTGTTTTGGCTTGAGTTCAGATCACTAGATCCCTACTTGGTCCAACCTCCCTCTACTACTGCTATGTCCTCCCTTATATAGGCAGTGCTAGCTAGATTATACCCCTTTGGGTTCTAGGGTTTACTGTTTGGATCTAAGTCCCTACAATATGGGCCGGGTCACGGGCTTGCCCTAAGCCCAGAGGCCCGGTCCATAAAGCTTGACGACTAACGGTCTTCTGGTACGCTCCTTCTTGTTCTTTTTGGCGTCACGTTGTTACTTTGTACGTCATCACATGCTTTGGGCGTCACCCGGCTCCTTTTGTGTCACCCGGCGTCGCCCTTCTCTTTTGACCATGCTTTACCATGGTCCCTCCCGAACCTTACTCGGAAAGGTGCCTTGTGTCCTTCTTGACTCGTCCCTTCCTCGGTTGACTCGGCTCGTTGGTACCTGCAAGGGTTACAACCTTGTCCTATACGGGCCGAGATAGATTGTATCTCGGCTCTCATGCTTATCTTACCCGACCGTTCTTACCCGGCCTGGTTCTTTCTTTACTCGGAGCCAACCCAGCTGTGCTATGTTTCCCTTCTCGTGACCCTACCAGGGGTTATCCCCCCGACATTAGTCCCCAAAGCTGGTGAGGTCTAGCAGTTCAAGCTGTTAGGCGTCTCCAGATTCCTTTTATGTGAATGGAACTTAGTTTTTGTCTTTATCCGTTGCAAATTCGCACTCTGCCGGGTTAGTCTGACAATTTCGGGTCAATTCTTTGACTTCTTAACTCATTCTTGCCTCGAGCCGAGTTACTTTGGCCAATTCCGAGTCATTTTCGACGCCCCTCAGTCACTGACAGCTGGTAATCATGATTACTTGCCTCAATTTTTGTTCCAAGCTCTGGCGGCACAGTGACGGCTGCACAGTTATTCCCCGTCACTATGGCAGTCCCATCGACCCGCGCCTCTTGTACTTCCAGTCATGACGTGGCACGGGATTTTTCGTGTATTCTTGGCTATGTGGCGCTCACTGACTGGCTCACCCGTCCTGGTACACGGCCACACGCTGGCTGCACGGCACAGGTTGATCCCGCGACTGGGGTTTTTACTGCCCTTAGGTAGGGGTTGGGGGTTTCCACTTCCCCCATGCCCATTCAGTTTCCCTTTGCCTTTCTTCTTCCTCGCACCTGCAAAATCGAACTGCCTCCTTTGCGGTTCCTTCTTCCTTCTACTCTTGCGTTGCGATTGCCTTTGTCTTCTTTCCATTCCAGCACGTGTCCTCGCTGTTCTAAGCCTCTTCCAACCGCGGAGGAGACTGACTCTACTGATCGCATGGACGCTCGCGACGGCGCTGAGGGCACTAAGGAGCAGGAGATTCTCGCCGGCGAGCACAGCGGCTGGGAAGGCTCGGAGGTCTCCATCGAGGAGGTGGAGTGTCTCTGCTCCACCAGACGCATTCCGCTGCAAGTGGATTGCCGCCTCCCCTCCGGTGAGATCTCTCCCAAACCTCAAGCGGGCGAGCGGGTAGTTTTACTCTCCCACTTTGAACGCGGTTTCGCTCTTCCTGTGAGCACCTTTTTCTCGTCTTTTCTTTCTACCTTTCACCTACAAACCCACCATCTTCCTGCCAATGCGATTGGCTCTCTCTCTCTTGTTTCATCTCTGCCTGCGAGGCCTATCTTGGAATTTGGCCCACAGTTTCTTTGTGGGCTAAATATTTTGGCTTCAAAGTTCAAGTTGTTCCCCAGCCCGGTGCTCCTCGATCCGAGAAGAGGCCGACCCGGTGCGGTGCTGCTAGCATCACGCCTGGGAGAGATTCTATCTTTCCTCGGGTTACTAGTATTGACTCCTGCAAGAAGTGGCATAGAACCTTTTTGTATGTCAAAAACAGCGGGTCTACTGATAACATCCGGCTCCCCCTTTCTCGGATGAGGTCCCCCACAAGAAACACTGGCAGCTTGACCCGCGCGACCAAGACACTGCGGTGAACGAGGCTAACGCAATCCTGGAAATGTTGCTGTCACCGGATGAGAACTTCCATCTCGCCGACTTCGACCTCATGTGCGCCTTTGTCTCTCGCCGGGTTAGCCCCATCCAAGCTAGGAGCCACAAGATGTGCTTCATGAGTGTCTCTCACGATCCCACTCGGCACTCCACCAAAGAGCTCACCCATGACTCCATTGCCCGTCGGGTAAGCTCAATCTTTAAATTGAACTTGGCGGATGATTGGGCTTGGAGCTAGCCACCGTTTAGCCGGGTCAGGCCTGTCCCCTGGGTAAGTTTCCCGAATCTCCTTCTTGCCGAGTTGGCTTTAGCTCTTTTGCCATTCTTAGTTTAGTTTTTTTTCTCATTCTGTTTGTCTTTCGCAGAACCTCCTTCGCCAGGTTGATGAAAGTACTATCCCTCCTGCTGGTTATCATGGGGACCGCTCCGATTCAGATGAGGTCGAATACGACTTGGAGTGCTTCATGCCGATCCCGCACACTGCGGCTGCTTCAGCTTCGGGTAAGAGTCAATCTCGCAACCCCTTACAAGATTGGTCTGACGATGATGAGGATGATGATTGTACGCTTTTGGAGGTATATGCCTTGTAACCTTAATCTCTTTGCTTATCCGAGTAAGCTTGTTATTTACTTATGTAGCTGGTCAGGTACATGACACTCCTCCTCTCGCCGTGGCTGGAGTCGGCAAGATTCCCGTTGCTAAGCCGAAGCAACGCGGGGCCTCCTCCAGCACTCAGCCAGCCAAGAAGAACAAGCCCACTCCAGCAGCTCCTGCTGCCTCTGATGCTGCCAGCCTGGCTGAGACCCGCCAAGCAGCTCGGCGCCGAGTCACACGCCGAGTCACCCGTGACCCGGTTGTCACCGGGTAAGCTTTTGCACTTGGCTCGCTCCATTCCTTCCTTTTTCATCACTGATGTTCTCTGATATGTGTCTTGTTGTTTTCAGAGTCACACCTTTGACGACGAATCAGGCTGCTCCTAGCATTGCCTCGCCTCTTAGGTCTGCACCTCCTGCTGCTGACTCGGCGGCACCGAGTCCCATCCGGGTTGAGGCTCGCACTGTTGAGGCTCACGCTTCTCAGTGTCAGTCAGACCTGGTGGGTCACTTGGCTAGCGCCCCTAGAGCTGGCCAGGAAAAACATCCTGATCTTGGTGCCCACGAGTCTGGCACCGAGAAACCCCCTGCCACCATTTCCTCTGGCATCAGCCCCCAAGCTAATGTGAATGAACTGCTTCCTGATCTTGGAGCCAGCAAAACTGCTGAGCCCAGTCAGGCGGCTCCACGTTCTTCTCCAAATCCTTCTACTCGCTCAATGAATCTGTCAAAGGGCCAGACCCAGCCCAAGGCTTATGGTTCTGCTCGCCCCTCATCTGGAAAGTCCACCTCTTCCAAGCAAACAACGCTAGTTTGCGCTCCGGGTTCTACTCCTCAGATCCGGCCGACGTCGGCGACAATGATCGCTTCAACGGGGAAGGGGGATGGATCTGCGGCTGCTGGGTCAGGTGATGACTCCAGGCCTGTTACCCTCCATACTTCTGCTGCTACGACCCGCGCCACTATGGGAACCGCCCTGAAAACGGGTCAAGTTCTCACTCGGACGCTCAGTGGCAAGAGCCTGGGTTTGGCTGAGCCTTATGCCGTTGCATGGAATGCAGCAGGCGAGCAGGAGGTCGTGCCGGCAAGAATCTTAAGTTGGGCCCCAAGGCCGTCTCCGACATGACTCAGCAGGCCATTACTCAGATGGCCCGCGCCGACGAAGTGAACGAGGTAAAGTAATTTCTTACTCTTTTGTACTGTTGAGTATTTCCTTTATACATATCACCTAGTCCCCGAGGTTGCAGCCGAGTGAGGAACTTACTCGGCTGTAAGCTCTTAAGCTCTTTGATTTCTTTTATGCCGAACTCATGTTAGAGCTTCAATCCCTAGCCCTCGAGTTTACTGTCGAGTAAGGAACTTACTCGGCTGTAAACTCTTAAGCTTTTTGATTTCTTTTATGCCGAACTCATCTTAGAGCTTCAATCCCTAGCCCTAGAGTTTTCTGTCGAGTAAGGAACTTACTCGGATGTAAACTCATAACCTTTTTTGATTCGGCAGATTGCTTAATTTGAATCTTCCTTATTGTCTATCTTCTTTGACTAGCTTATGCATAATGAGCGCACAAAAGTGCACCAAGCTCTCGTTCTGCCGCATCGCAAGCTCGAACTTGCATATGAAAAGCTACAGACTGACACCCACAGCCAAGGTAATATCCTTATACGTTCTCTTTCTTTTTCGGTGTAATTTCTCGCCAGGTTCATTTTCTCATTTTTCCTCTCGCTCTTGTTCCACAGCCACTACTCAGTCTACCATCAATGATCTTCACGCGCAAATCAGCGAGGCCGAGAGTAACTTTCTTGCCTTCCTGAGTTAATAGCTGAAAGTTTTTTGTTGGTACTGACAAATATCTGTTCTGAATAAGCAGAGATGCACCAAGACGAACTCAAGAAGGAGCGCGATGAGGTGACTCGGCTGAAGAAATTGATGGCCGAGACGGAGCAGAAACACTTGGCCGAGGTGAAGGGGCCGAGGGAGGGGCTTGCCGAGAAGAACGAGCAACAGGCTGCCAGCACCGAGAAGACCAAGAAGCTGCTCGACGAGGCCGGATCATTGGTCGAGTCGACAAATCTGAACTTGGATGCCCTTCAAGCAAAGCCCAAGACTTGGCATAGCAAACTCGCCACCATCAATTTTTTCCTCAGTAGTGAGTTCTTACTCTTTACGTACCGTATAAGTCCCTCTGGACTTGTTCCATCTTCCCTTGTTATTTGGTAACTTCCTATTTTTGGTTGCAGAGAACTTTCCTGAGGCCAACATGTTTGCCATCCGAGCCATGAAGAAAGTGAGAGCCAAAGCTGGCGCTCCTTCTGACGGCGAGGTGTCCATGGAGGAGCTCCTCACAGCGGTGTCTGAACAGGTTAATACTCTCAGATCTTGTGGTGTGGACTTGCTTAAGTTGGCTATCCATGCGTTTCGCATGCTCTGGCCGGATGAAGACCCACCCGAACTGATCGAGCCACTTGCCGAGAGATTTCTCCTTACTGAAGATCGGCTAGATCAATGGCGTGAGTCAGCCGGCCGAGCTGCAGCGGACAAGGCTCTATCCTTCGTGCTTTCATGGTACGAGGACATCAACCTTGATGTTCTTGCATGCATAAGGGGGGTGGCAAATGGCTGAATGACCCGGAGCTGATCAAGAAGCGTCGTGAGCGAGCTTATGCCATGATCGAGTACACCATGGTGCACGCTTGGTGCGAAGGGCCTAGCTTCCTCGACCTTGGCGATCCGCTCGTCGAAGTTGCTGATGAAGAGCGTGGCGACATCGAAGCGACTGAGTCAGATGATCCAGATGACCCGGCCACAAACGCCCCTCACCCTACCGATGCTCCAAGCACAACTCCTGGCTCCGAGAGTGCTCCTCCGAGTTCTTCTGCCCCTTAGGCTAATAAATACTCAAACTTTTATTAGATCCCTAGTATGTCGGGTACATATGTAACATACATTGCACTTTTAAGTTTGATTATGTGCCTTTTGACAAGCTTTATATGTTTGTTTTATATTCTAAGAGCGAATCATTCAAGGGCAAGTCCCCGAGTTTCATTTTGACGTGTCACCTTTCCTTGCCTTTGGCCCTTGAATACCTTTCTCGGTGTTCGACATTAGGGTCTCAAAGTACAAAGGATCTAGTTAGCGGGTATGAAATTTGGATAGCTTGGCCGAGATTACTCGACACGTAGTATAACACGACCTGCAGAGAGTTAGGCAAAAACTAAAGCCGATTCGCGTTTTTCCCTTGTATTTATCCGGTGTTCATGTTTACCCGTCTTACATCTTTTTCTCTTGTTTGCCATGAAGCCGTGTTTTCGGACAACAGCATAGTCAAAGAGTTGATTTCTTCCGAGTAAACACTACTTGTTCCAAGATAAATTTCGGGTATCATGCCAGCCGACGTAAATAATTGAAATGGAAAACTTAGGGGGGTAGTCCCCGAGTCAGTTTTTCGAATCATACCATTTTATTATTAGCACATAGCCGGCAAACATGTCCGACATATGAGAGTTCGAGTGATACACACACTACTTGTCCTAAGTATAGAAGGGACGAAGCAGTGCCACATTCCATGGCCTTTTGGTTTCATCTCCTGACCTGTCCGCCTTGTTCTTTTGCTCTGCATGAGCGTTTATGAGATAGTAGGAATCATTGTGCAATGCTTTGCTTACAATGAATGGACCTTCCCATGGAGGTGATAATTTATGCATGCCTGATGTGCGCTGCACCAGCCTTAGCACCATATCTCCTTATCGAAAAACACGAGGTTGAACTTTCCGGCTATGGTAGCATCGGAGATTTTGTTGATATATAGCGGATCTGGAGAATGCCAGTTCCCTTGCTTCTTTGAGTAAGTCTACTCCATCTTCTCGGTCCTCTTTTACGTCGGCTTCCGAGTATTGCCTTATCCTTGGCGAGTCATATTCTATGTCGGCCGGAAAAACTTCTTCAACCCCATATACAAGGAAAAATGGTGTATAACCAGTTGACCGATTCGGAGTTGTTCTTAGGCTCCATAGTACTGAGGTAGTTCCTCTATCCAACAACCAGGTGATCTCTGGAGTGGTTCCATTAAGCAGGGTTTTATCCCGGACAGAACTAAGCCATTAGCCTGTTCAACTTGTCCATTTGATTCTGGATGGGTGACTGATGCTACATCAAGTCTTATTCGGTGATTCCCACAGTAGCGAGCAAAAGCTCCTTCGGCAAAGTTCGTTCCATTGTTAGTGATCACACTGTGCGGGTAACCGTATCTGAGGATTATATCCCTTAAGAATGTAATAGTTGTTTTGCCGTCCAACTTCTTGATTGGTTTCACTTCTATCCACTTGGTGAACTTATCAATCATGACCAAGATATGAGTCATGCCTCCCCTTTCTGGTTTGAATGGTCCTACCATATCTAGGCACCATACTGCAAAAGGCCAAGTGATTGGTATGGTCTTCAATTCAGACGCTGGTAAATGCGACTTGGACGCATAGTGTTGGCAACCACTGCATCTCTCGACTAACTCTTGCGCTTGGCCAATAGAATCCATGCCGGAATGCCTTGGCTACCAATGCTCTTGACGATGCATGGTGCCCGCACTCTCCTTGATGGATATCCAGTAAGATCTCCGGGCCTTTCTCTGAGCTGATACAACGCTACAGTACACTTTTCACACTTCGCTTGTAAAGTTCCTTGTTGATTATGGTGTACGCTTTTGATCTTCGTGATGTTTGCCTTGCCAATGTTTCATTACTCGGCAAGGTCCCATCTTTCAAATAGCTGAATATTGGTTGTGCGCACGTTGGTATTAGTGGTTCCGGGTCTACTTCAGCATCAATGTCGATTGGTTCTGTCCACATAACCTGAGGAGTCCCCAAGTGTGATTCGGCGACCCCTGAATTGGACGGATCAGTCCCCGAGTGACTCGAACCTACCCCTGAATCGATGTCCATTGGCACTGCCTCTGATTCCTGACTGGCCGGGATTACCCTGATTGATTCGGACTCCGGTGACGGCTTGATCGATGGCTTCCTGAGATTCTCCAACACTACCCCTAGTGGTATCGCTTGCCTAGATGATCCTAGCTTGGATAGCACATCTGCTGCCTCATTTTCTGCTCTTGGAATGTGATGAAACTCACAACCATCAAAATATCCCGAAATTTGTTCCACGTGGAAACAATATAATGCCATGTTTGCATCCAGCGCATCCCAATGTCCAGACACTTGCTGAATCACCAAATCCGAATCGCCAAAACACATGATCCTTTTGATACCAATTTCTTTGGCTACTTTAATGCCATGGACAAGTGCTTCATACTCGGCAACGTTGTTAGAAGCAGCAAAATGGATCTGCAACACATACCTCAATTGATCTCTTTTTGGAGATGTGAGCACTATCCCGGCGCCCAGACCCATTTTCGTCTTGGACCCGTCAAAATGCATTTCCCAGTAATTCGGATCTGGCAATGGTGGTTCGTACTACATTTCCATCCATTCCACAAAGAAATCTGCAATGGCTTGAGATTTTATTACATCTCGCCTATCATATTGTAGAGTGTATGGTGCCAATTCGATGGCCCATTTGGCGACTCGACTGCTGGCATCTTTGCTGCCCAATATATCCGAGATAGGTGCCTCGCATATTACCTGGATCGGGTGTTCTTGAAAATAATGTTTCAGCTTCTTTGCTGCCATATATACCCCATATGTCATTTTCTGATAATGTGGGTAATTTTGTTTCGAGACAGAGAGCACTTCGCTCAAGTAATACACTGGTCTTTGGACTAATTTTCCCCCTTCTTCGCGTTCAACCACTATTACTGCACTTACAACTCTGTTGGTTGCGGCGACATAGAGCAACATTGGCTCCTTGGATAATGGTGACTCTAATATTGGTGTTGTTGCCAACATTTTATTTAATTCATGGAAAGCGCTATCAGCTTGCTGTGTCCATGTGAATTTGTCTGATTTCTTCATCAGCTGATATAGTGGTAGGGCATTTTCACCTAGCCGACTAACAAACCTGCTCAATGAGGCCAGGCATCCAGTGAACTTATGGACATCATTAAGGGTTTTTGGCAGTTCCATTCTTTCGATGGCCCTGATCTTTGTTGGGTTAGCTTCGATTCCTCGGCTGGATACAAGGAATCCGAGTAACTTGCCAGCCGGGACACCAAATGTGCATTTTTCTAGGTTAAGTTTCATCCGTAATCTTCTCAAGTTTGCGAATGTTTGAGGCAAGTCCTCAATTAGAGTATGACTTTGTTTGGTTTTTATTACCACATCGTCGACATATACTTGAACATTCTTGTCCAATTGATCTTGCAAGAATTTTTGCATGCATCTTTGATATGTTGCGCCTGCATTTCTCAATCCGATTGGCATGGTGCGATAGCAATAAGCCCCATACGGGGTGATAAAAGATGTCTTTATTTGATCATTTGGATTCAGTGGTATCTGATGGAACCCTGAATACGCATCCACAAACGACAACAATTCACACCCAGCAGTAGAATCTATGACTTGATAGATCCGAGGTAGAGGGAATGGATCTTTTGGACACACCTTATTGAGGTTCGTGTAATCAATACACATGCGCCATACCACTGCCACGTTCGGGTCGTCTTTTTTTCTTTTCGACCAAGACTGGATTTGAAAACCAGTCCAGTTGCAGTACTTCCATGATGAATCCAGCAGCCAAAAGTCTTGCAATCTCGGCAGCTATTACTTTCCTCCTATCTTTGGCGAAGCGGTGGAGGGGTTGCTTCACCGGCTTTGCATCTGGCCTTACATGAAGAGAGTGCTTAGCCAGCTCCCTCGGAACTCCTTGCAGATCTTGAGTGGACCATGCAAAGATGTCCCGATTCTCACGGAGGAAGCTGGTGAGCTCGCTTTCCTATTTGTCTGTTAGGCCGGCCCCAATGGTGACTGTGCGCTCTGGAAAAGTCTCATCCACCTACACCTTCTTGGTTTCCTTGGTAGCTTGAAATGACACACTGCCATGCGGATTGGTGAGTGTCGGCATGGACATTTGTGTTGCTTTGGCCAATCCTGCCACTTCCAACATCTGACTTTTCTCTTGTGCTATGACGAGTGACTCGGCCAGTGAAGATCTGGCTGAGGCACAAGCAATAGATCTTTTGTAATCCCCTTCAACTGTTATCACACCACATGGGCCTGGCAGCTTCATCTTTAAGTAAGCCATATGAGTAGTAGCCATGAATATTGCCATAGTCGGCCTGCCGAGTAAGGCGTGGTAAGAACTGACCAAGTCCACTACCTCAAACTCTATGGCCTCAGTGCAACAATTCTCTCTGCTTCCGAATAAGACGTCAACCCAGATCTTGCCAATTCGCTCACAGGACAATCCCGGCACAATACCGTGGAAAGTTGTCTTAGTCGGCTCCTGCATGTTGATGGTAATGCCTAACTTGAGCATGGTATCCTTGTACATGATGTTGATGCTACTGCCACCGTCAATCAATACCTTTGAAAATTTCATGTTGATATCTGGGCCCATGAATGTTGGATCCAAAACCAGAGCGTATCCTCCGGGGGTTGGCATAATCTTGGGGTGATCTTTTATACTCCAAGTTATCTCCTGCTCAGACCAATGCATGTATTTGGGGATTGCCGGCATCGTGGCATTCACTTCCATCATCCTTCGCTGCTGGCTCTTCTTGTCATTTGGCTCTGTGACAAAGATAACATAGCTCTGGTGGTGTTCTCTATACTCGTTTATGGTTCCGTGGCCGACATGAGCGTCGTCACCTCTTGGAATGTGTACCTGGTGCACAGCTTCTCTTCTTTCTCGATTTTGATACCTCGGCTGTCTGTTTTCATATCTGTTTTCTGCTCCTACTGCTTGAGCATTTCCTCCTGTAATTGGTGGAGGGGTAGCTGGTGGTAGATTCTTATTTGGTGAGTCCACTCTGTCTCCCTTCTGAAACCAAGTGCATTTCCTCGTCGTGTGATTGGCTGGTTTACTCGGACTGGGTGTGTGAAACTTACACGGCTGATCCAACATCATCTCATAGGTATATTTTTGTCGGTCCTCATACTGCTTCCTCTGGTCGTATGGCCTTTTGCCATCATTCTTTGGCACCCATTGTTGTTGACCATTTGTCCTTTGACGCTAACTGCTTCCCGCATCCGGATGATCCTGACTCACAGCCGCAACCTGAGTCGAACCATATCTGTAATCTGGTCTTTCGTCCCTTCTCTTGCTTCTGTATTCGGATCTTTCCTGGCGCCTTTGCGACCCGGCAGCGTCATAGATCTGAGTCTCAGTCATCCCGTCTGCCGACATGAGCAGCGGCTGAGTCGGGTCTCCTAATGCATACGAGTCAGGGATTCTTATCGTCTCTGCCAGGCTTGCCGGCATATCTCTTTGTAACCTTTGACACATCACACATCCATTTCTACACCCTTGTGCAAACCATGCGATTTCTTGTGACTCGATTACCCCTTCACAAGAGTTACGCATCGTACACCATCTTGTGAGGAATTCCCTGTCCGTCTCATTTGGTCTTTGCTTGCACATTATTAGTTGTTGTGGGCAATTCGGCCTCTTGTAAGTTCTTGTGAAATTGCTCATGAAAGCGTCGTGAAAATCGATCCAACTGTTGATGCTTCCGGGTGGCAAATTGTTCAAACATACCCGAGCTGGTCCTTTTAGCATCTACGGCACGTATCGCACTGCCAATCTCAAGTTTCCCTGCGCGATTTTCATAGCGGTTCCATAATCTATGAGCCAGTCCTCTGGCTTTGTGCTTCCATCTTATGTTTTTGTTCCTCTGGCCAGCTGGAATTTGGCACCGGTGGCTCCTTCATGATCCTTGGGCCAAAGCATGGTGGACCCTGCGGACCTTGCGATTCAATTATCTCTACCATTTTTATGCGATCAAGCTTCAACCTTGCATCATCCGGCTGAAGGTTCCTACCTCTGAATCTTGCTCCCATTGCATGATATGCATGATCCGGCAGTTCATACTCGTCATTTACCATAGCCGAGTAACCATCATTGTACTTATTCGTGTTCGGGTCAGCAGGCTGTTGAACTGCTTTCCCCGTGCTTTGCTGTCTTTTTTCCGGCTGAGCTGGTGTGTTATTCGAAGCTGGATTTCCTCCTCCGGCTGAGTGAGTTCCTCTCCTAGCATGAGGCGCAAAATTTTGCCCTCCATTGTCATTTCTCTGTCCAATTTTTTCCTGGTTTTCATTTTCTCGAGGATTATTTCTTTTTGCCCCCTGCGCATGCGTCGGGTTTCCTTGAACCACCGTCGGATCATAGGCGACCATCTGCTTGTTTCTCCCTGAATCCACACTTTTTTCTTTTCTCGGCCTAGGTGCCGCTCCGGGTGAGGATGCTGCGTGCTCAACCGATCTTGCCGGGACAGGGGTTGCCGAGTGAACCAGCTGTGACCTCCCTACTATACCCGAGTTTGCTCTGTAATATGCCTCGTTCAACATGCTAGCTGCCTTTACTAACTCATTGACTCGTTCTTGCTGCCTTTTCTTCGCTTCTCCCTCCAATTAGGGCAATTATGCCATTGCTGCTTCTGCTGCTCGCAGATTAGCTGCTGCTGTGTTGTATGTTGGGCGCATGGCCGTCTCATTGCTGTTCTCCGGTGTTATCTTTGATGTCGCATCTGCCAGCTATTCGTTGAGGTTCCTTCCTCTCAATCTCGTTGCATCAAGCCGGGTCTTTGCGCCCTTGACTCGATTTGCCGAGTTAAGCTCTCGGATGGTGATATCCATGTCTTGCTATAACTGTGCTAGCTCTTTGGCTTTCTCCAGGACTTTTATCCTGGCTTCCTCCAATTCGGCTTGCACACGCGTCGGGTTAGTTGCATGTGCCACTGGCTCCGCCAACTTGTCTATCGCTTCCTGCAGCTCCTTAGCCCTCTTGCTCCTAGCTATGTTCTCTGGTTTTTCCAGCGACACCTTTGCTGTTCTCGCAGCCCTTGGCATTTCCTCATGATTTCCTCCCTCTGCGTTCTCATTCACACTGGGACAACTGAAGGAGCTACGGGGTTTGGGGCTGTCATCATTACCTCCATGGAGACAAGTTGATGAGATTTTCCCGCGATAGGAGCGGCTGGAGGATCCGGCGCCAGGACGACGCGCTCTGGATATGCGCGCCCCACGCGCACCGCGACGTAGACCTGGTGCTCACCGAACTTGATGAAGTGACCACCCCTAGGGAATGGCTTGGTCTCGAAGAAGCCCGCGTTGTCGCTGACGAAGTTGAGCTCTCCAAACCTCTGGATGAGGCCGGAGTAGATGCGCTCGCCGGTCTTGGCGATGATGTTTCCCGTCCGGATGAAGACTCCATCAAGAACCTGCTTCTGCCCCACGGTGGGCGCCAACTGTCGTGGTGGTGGCACGGCACATGCCATGGGTAGGATTGAGTTGGGGGCCAAATGGGTGCTTGTGGTCACCGGGGAGGGAGTACACGGTCGAGCCATGCACGAAGAACAGGTTGAACTCTCCAGACTTGGAAATTTGATTGATACCTCAAAGATTACAAGTGCTCCTTGAGCTGTTTTGGCTTGAGTTCACAGCACTAGTTCCCTACTTGGTCCAACCTCCCTCTACTACTACTATGTCCTCCCTTATATAGGCAGTGATAGCTAGCTTATACCCCTTTGGGTTCTAGGGTTTACTGTTTGGATCTATGTCCCTACAATATGGGCCGGGTCACGGGCTTGCCCTAAGCCCAGAGGCCCGGTCCATAAAGCTTGACAGCTAACGGTCTTCTAGTACATTGCTTTTGTTCTTTTTGGCATCACGCTGTTACTTTGTACGTCATCACATGCTTTGGGCGTCACCTGGCTCCTTTTGTGTCACCCGGCGTCGCCCTTCTATTTTGACCATGATTTACCATGGTCCCTCCTGAACCTTACTTGGAAAGGTGCCTCGTGTCCTTCTTGACTCGTCCCTTCGTCGGTTGACTCATCTCATTGGTACCTGCAAGGGTTACAACTTTGTCCTATACGGGCCGAGATAGATTGTATCTCGGCTCTCATGCTTATCTTACCCGGCCGTTCTTACCCGGCCTGGTTCTTTCTTTACTCGGAGCCAACCCAGCTGCGCTATGTTTCCCTTCTCGTGACCCTACCGGGGGTTATCCCCCCGACAATATCACTTTACACCACCAAGATAAATAGTTGAGAAGATTTTTGATGACACGAGAAGGAAGAAACTTCATTCTCAGACTCTAAGCACTTGGCATAACAAGACGCTTGCCATCATAAAAGGGTCTGGAAAAATTGACCGAGAAACTTTTAGCAACACTACTTTAAATGTTCTCCTCTATGTTCGAGAAATCAGACATCAAGTAAAGGCCAGACTTCGGATACAAATGAAACCATAAGCACAAATCCTTTAATAAATCATAAAAGAGTTCTCATGAGAGTGGTTGTTATTGCTGAATCAAGAGGATATGACAAAGGGTCCTTCCGGCTAAGTGTGTCAACCATTACATCAATCTTGCTAGATTTACAAAGAGATCTATTTCAAAACCTTGAGGAACACCAACCATCATTGCTGCTTGAGATTCAGCTTTGGTTAAGTGAAATGATACTTCAGACTTAGCATATCTGAATAGATAGTTTGCAACATTTACCGCGAAGGTAAAGTTACTAGATTCTCAAGATATGGACTACAATGTCAAGCTCCAAAAGAAGAGCTAGATTGGTAGACCCATGTATTAGCAACTTGTCGAAAGACTACTACACACACATGTATCCTTAAGGAACGGAGATAACTCTTCTTGAATACACGGCGATATCTTTCAGCAGTTGCACGTGAACCAGAGAAGGTTACTTCTAACATCCAGAACACATACTTCGAGATGACTCAAAGACAGTTCTCCAAAGTTTCCAACAATAATGCCCAATGTTCCATATGAATTCAATCTAACATGGAGAAGATAAGGATGTCATTGATGGGCTCAACAACAAACTTACCGGAACACTCCAAGAAGATGGACTCATGTATCGTATGAACCAGGCAGAATTATTGGTCAGACCAAAAGACATGAGGATGTACTAAAGTGAAACATCACAAGTAGACATCATCATAAAGATAGTCCTTAGAACTGAGTTTGATTTGACAATAACCTGAATATTATCAAAGGTGGGGAAGATAACATATCCACAAAGGAAATACTATCTTTCTTCAGCACGAACAAAACTAGACAAACCTTTAAAAGGAACAAAGTCGGGTAGAACTTTTGTCTTACAACTCTCCAAGTTGTTGTTTAAGCTCAACAAACTAGTTCTGGGGTATCCAGTACGCATCCTTGGAGAAAATAGTAGTTCAGAGACCCTGCTTTCTCAAGAACTTGACAACACGATCATGTGGCAACATGGCGATACTTCTAGTAAACATCTAGAATATCACGAACCACCGATATGTCACTTAGTTTGAGAGGAAACTTGCTTTGTAAGGCAAGGAGACATAGTCTCAGAGTTTCGGCACAAGCCTAACTCTTTGACGAAGAAGAGTGCACCAGAATAACGGACATGGTAGTACGATCAAACTTCTCTTAGTGATAGGGTTAACCAATCATGCTAAGAATGACACAAATGTCCTTGGAGTTCAGAACAATAATAATTGCTAAGAATCTCAGATAACCACATTATTACGCACACGCATCACTCGCGACCGTGAAAGCTCGAGTAAGGGTGAGTAAAGATGTGTAAAAGCATCACTTCATTAAGGGGTCATGGAACTCGACATGAACTCTTAGTATAAAAGAGTGTGACACTTTAAGGTAAAACAGATAGAAGCTAATCAATGCCTCTTGATCTGCGGATTATAACACTTTAACCTGGTCCTAGATATGACGAGGTACTGGAGTTTGTTTCTCCTAGACATTCCGAAATGGGTTGTCATGATGGACCACGAGATTATCTTGCATCGGAAGACACCAATGCACAGTTACTACTTGGCTACCAACTGGTAGAAAAAGGTCAGAAAACAACAAGGGGAAAAGGAACATGCTCAGGATGGAATCCCGAGATGTGGATGCATAAGTCAACAACATTCTGAAAACCAATTCATAGAAGGGATAAGGTGTGGCAGAGTCACGAGTATAGATGCGAGACTCATGAGGAGTGCTCTTGTCGTGGTCTATTTGGTTCCATTAAATAACATCTGCCATAGCATGTGGTAGGGGAAGTCCTTCAACTCAATCGCGACAAAGACCACAGGCGTGAAGGCTAGCATGGTAATACCAGCCATCGTGAGGTAATGCATGAACATTAACAACAGGGGTCAACAAAAGGGATCTTGGGTTAAAGGTCAGCTTCATGTACAAGATTCACAACACCAGAATCCAGCACAATCGGGGATCTTAGGTTCAAGTCCAAGGGTTAAAACCCAAAGAAAGAAGTAATTACTACTTGAGTGACATAGCGTACACTGCAAGATAGTAATCACAAGGTAGCTTCCAAGAGAAGAAACAACTTCTGAAGCATCTGGACAAACAAAAAGGAGGTACACGAGACGGAAGGAAATCTCGAGACCTAGATTAGAACACTGAAGATCCAACAATATAATATTGTAGGATCCATAAAATAGAGAGATCGTGATAGAAAGGAATCTCTCAGATGAACAAGAGCAAAGGAAACAAAGAATTCACAACACACATAACTCTATAGAACTCAACACTAGGTCAACTGGTTTAGAAACGACATGCCCAAAATGCACCTAAGCTTTGAAAGACTAGAAGAGATATCAAAACTTTTTCAAAGTTAACACAAGATAAGGTGACCCAGAGTAAGAGCGAAAATGGATAAGAAGAAAAAGAAGCATACTAGAGTTTTCACAAATACTTTTTTAGCTTTAAAATAGTTTTCACAAACACTAGACTCAACATCAACTAGTAGCAAGGTTTTCCTACGGTCGGTACTGCTCTGATACCAAGACCTGTGAAACCCCGGGATCAGGGCTAAACAAATCCCAAACATCAAACAGAACATAAGCTTAACCTTGAGCTCGAGAATATCCAGTGAAGAATCGGTAACACAACAGTGACCCTACGACACAAAATTTGTTACAGCAAGTTCATAACTGAGCAGAGAACCAAATTATTACAAGAAGAGGTCACTAACCACAAACATCAAACAACGGAAGGCAAATTATGCTATTAAATATAGCAAACTTAACAAATGGCCTAAGAGGCCTAAAGCATAACGATGACGTCCCAGCCCATAGATTTCAGGCTGCCGGCCAGGAACCCCAAGATAATCGTCAATGTCGATGTAGTAACAAACTGATCTTCAAGGAACACTTACTCTACCAAAAGTATCAACAAAGCAAGGGTGAGTACAGGGTGTACTCCGCGAGACTTATGGCTGGTGGAGTTGTTTTGCATAAAGCCATCTTTGTTTATAAAACGAGAGAGAAGAAGCTCGTCTATTCAGAGTATTTTAAAAGGGGATAAGAGAGTGACATCTCCAAAGTATTGATCATCATCTCTTTTGATATCCACCAATCATCATCATCTACCAACTAGGATCACCCCCTCGTACCCATGAGCAAGCATCCTTAACAAACATTAGTTGCCAAGTTTTACGATTAGGTTCATGTTCTCTATGATCTCCCTTCCATTCCCAAGTCGTCCATAATTGTGGACACGACTTTCCGAAATATTATTACCCTGTAGGGGTGTACAACTTTACCCACATGTACCAACCGACTCTTAATGCCACTTGACACACTTCCTTGGTGTGCTAACCGACTCTTAACGACCTTTACCTTGCTTTCGCCGAGACCATGAGTCACGCAATAAGTATGGTTCCGCCGTAACGGGTCAAATCCCGAAGCCGATACTTAAAGATGTGAGGCGAGGTTGGTTTACCAGGGGAGCCATCTACCATAAGCAACCTCGACCACGCTTACCTACCTGTTATGAATGCACCTGCACCCGAAAAATCTTTCAAAAGGTTTTCCATGCATATGTCGAATGGAATGCCCGAACTATGTGACTCATGGAATCTACTAGGCAAGTTAGTCAATCAGGGGGTTTCCATTTACCCCGTGTCGTTGTACGCTCATCTTGGTTAAAGAGGAAAGAACTCGGGTCCTAGTGGTGGCGAGCATGGGACTAGAAAAACCACATCCCACTATGGCCTCCCATACAAGCCTTAGCATGTTTAATATCATATCACTGATCTCATCTCATCACGTTCTCCTGTCATACTAGATTCTCTGCATCTGATACATCATCTGGATGGACCAGACTTAACAGCATGCATGGCTAAGAAGTATGCATATAAAATCTCTAGAAGTGCACACAAGCCAAACCTAGTTATGCTAGGAGCAGTGGATCAGGTAATACAAGCTCAGAGGGAGTAATGCAACAGATAGGATACTCTATCTATCGATAAAAGACCACAGTAGAATCGTATGCATCATGGAAAGAATTAAAATGATTTCAAAATCATAGGATTATATCTTGATGGGGCTATGCTTGCCTTTTCCAGTTGATAACCAATAAGAAGATCTTCGGTAGCTTGTACCTGACTTGTTACAGTTGGTCAAGTATTGTTCGTCGATCTTTGATGGTCTTGATCTTTGACTTCGATCTCGATCTCGATATCGTATTCTACCGGAAAGAACCAATCACCGGAAAGAGAGGGAAACAATCAACACATGGCATTGATCCAATGCTCAAGCAAGGATGATGATATGATAAGTTAATTTGTATCGAAGTGTAAACCTAAATCATGCTCGACAACTTAATCGGGGTTCCGAGGGGTGAAAACCCTAACTCGGAGAAACTCCTGAAACACATGAGAGGGGTTGATTTTGTTCTCTAATTAAACTTGTCTTTATAGTTGTTGATCAATGCATGATGATAGCTTAGATATAGGTTTCATTTTTCTGAACATTTTGATATATTATCTGTATTTTCTGACTTAAAATTAATTAGTTATGATTTTTCTCAATTGAAATCCATTTTAAATCATTTTAGGAAATTATAAAACATTTTTGGATTATATTAAATATTTATTCACTAGGGCCAACATGTCATAGTTTTATTCGTTTCAGATATTAATTTCCAAAAAGAATAAAATCTTGACCGGAGGGGCCCATAGGGGTTATTTATTTTCCAGAAACAATTTAAATAAAACAAAATAAAAGGAATATGGCGTCATGCTGATGTCAGGATGACATCAGCAATGGAGATGCTCACAGCCAGCGGGGGATTGGTGTCAAGACCCAGATTTTTAATACCAGATGCCTGTTATGCCATACATCGCAATCCCAGGATTACCATTTTTGCGAGACATCACAAATTTGGATATCACAGTACATCATCCATTACAAACCATACATAAGGTCTTACACAAATAATGATCTCATGATCCAGTTCTTAACACAACTCAAGCAGCGGAATAACGTAATAATAAAGGTAGCGTAGGTGAAGCTCCATCATCGAGGTCACAGGAAATGCTGACGATGGGAGATGATCCTAGTTGTCGTAACCTTCATGCGGTCCATCATCCTGGTACTCCTCTTCATAGTATGTCCACGGGAATAGCCAGGGACAAAGCCATGAGTACACTTTAAGTACTCGCAAACTAATACTAACAAGTGAAGGGGGTTTTTGTAGTAGGACATTAAGCTCTAGGGTTGTTTTGCAAAAAGCCAGATTTACCTCTACTAAGTTCAGAAGCAAGAAACTAGTGAAGTTTTATAATGCCTGAGTGGGAACTTGAATTTCATATCACAACTCTGTTGTGGTCAAGTCAAAATCTCAATTCATTTTGAAAACATCTGACGGGGGAACAGTATGGCCACTCCAACTGTCCATAACCATGGACTCGGCTATTCGAATAGTTTGACACTCTGTAGAGATTGTACACTTTCACTACAACATTCTATACATCCGTCAGGAACAAATCCTGAATTCACCATACTCAGTATGCAGATATTCAATCCTAACCTTTCAATTACACGCCATAGTATAGGCACCTCTCCTGTGAGTTTGGCCTCCCAACCATGACCAACTGTCATCTTGGGTACTGCACAGGTGGACAATCTTCACAAGGTAGCCTCAGCTCATACCATGGCCGTGAGGGAACCCATACTAAGGTATATAAGTTTCCAGTCAAGCCCTACCTAGAATCTACAAGTCACTTAAGTAAACTCTAAGAAATAGCTTTGATAAAGAAATAAAGTAGAAAGCTTGCAAGTAAAACTAGGATTAGGTTTCATCAAATGTGTCCAGCCAAGCATGCTTAGTGCATTGCATAGGTTATATAACTTTCATAATTGCAAGTGTTAGCTTGCAAGGTTTCAAGTATTCGCTTGCATAAGTATCAGTATAAGCTTGCCTTGAGCAGAGCAGTGGTTGAAGTTCTCCTCGGCTTCTTCTTCGTAGTATCCTCCTTCGTCATCGTATCCTTGGTCGGTACTAGCATCTATAAATAAATACGAGGTACATAATCACCAAACAATACTTAACTATTTTCAATCATCACACAAAGGTGCACTATAGGCATAAGTAGGCATGGTAACAAGTAAGGGTTTGTTGCATCAGTTGGGTATTCTGCAAGAGTTAACTTGCATAAATATCAGTATAAGCTTGCATAGGTATAGCATCAGCTTGCCTTGTGCAGAGCAGTGGTTGAAGTTCTCCTCGGCTTCTTCTTCATAGAATCCTCCTTCCTCCTTGTATCCTTGGTCGGTACTAGCGTCTATAAATAAATACGATGAACACAATCACCAAACAATACTTAACTACTTGCAATCATCACACAAAAGGGTCCTATAGACGATCTAGCATCATCACTAACATTACAAGATTAAAGCTTGGTTGAATTCCTTTTATTTTTAGAAAAGTAATTTCTACTCATTGAAAAACTACTTAAGATTTAATATTCTACAAACCAAACATGGGATCATGTTGGCACATGTCATCACCACATATTTCGTACATGGGAATGTGATTTAAAGTGGTGGCACCAATTAATAAGGTGTAACCTTTTTATTTTAAATAATTAAAGTGACTAGAAATGCATATGTGGAATTCTTTTATTACTTGAACATTATTTCTGTAAGTAAACCCATATGTTTTTTTTATATATTCTGAAAGGTATGATCAAATGTGATTTTTGAGAGTTGGAATCAACTCGAAAGCTATTATGGTTGATTTTTGAAAAATGTTTGAATGTTGAAAAGCTTCTGACTTGATATTATTACCAAGGTTGATCTACAGATCCAAATGATTTGAATCCAACGGGCTTGGATTAAGCATTTCAGTACCTTTCTAACAAAATTGGTTTCATGCAATTTGGTTCACTGAATCGAGCTGGGTTGATTTTTGAAACTAGGTATAGAACTGAGTTTGAATGAAAAAGGAAAAGTCTAAATTCAAACGGTTGGGCTGCGCGGGAGAGTTTAATGGGTCGGCCCAGTGTCACTCCGCAGCACGGAGCGCAGATGACAGGGGGGTTCCACCAGTCAGTGGCTGATAACACGTGAAGCGGTACGGGGCTGCGTGGTTCGTTGGATTAGAAGGGCGATCAATGGCTAAGGGTCGTCGTCGACGATGAACATGTCACTGGCGAGCTTGAACCCTAGCGGCTCAGTGGGGGTGCATAGGGGGCATACCAGGGCTCCAGCAACGACGGCGTGGCGTGCCAACAAACGAGTGGTCGACGGCGAGCTCAGGGATGGTCGAGGTAGCTTGGGGGGTGGTCGAAATCAACGGCTCCCTTCTTCTCCAGAGGCGGCCTGCTCCGGCGCAATTCCGGTGAGCTACTGCTCCTCGTGCTCCGGCGAGAGGGTGGAATGATCAGTGAGGTGAGGGGAGTGGGATGGTGTGCTTCAATCGGCTGGGGGTGGCCTCCTTTTATAGGCTCGACGGCGAGACCGAGAGGGATGGGCAGGCGATGGTGGCGACACGGCTACGGGCGGCTAGACGCATGGCTGAGGTTGGCGATCGACGCGCGGTTTGCTAGCGATTTTCTAGAGATTGAATGCGCGTGTAGGGGCGGTGGCAATTGGTCGGGAACGTGCGGTGCTTTGCGCGGCAGAGGCGGCGTCTTCGACGGCGAGCAGTGGCTGTAAGGCACGGGGCGGCGAACGAGGGTGTATGGTGTGTTCCTGGGGTCATGGCGAAGCGGTGGGCACGGGGTGCGGTCGAGGGGCGGCGTGTGCACGCGTGCCGGGTGCGGCACTCTAGCGCAGGCTCGACATGTCACAGTGGCACTGGGCGCACGGTGTTCCTAGTGGTCCACGGCTTGCGCTGGCTTGGGGAGGGGACAGTGGGCGGTGGTGAGGTGCCGGCTTCCTCCCAGACGAGGTTGGCAAGGCTAGGGTTGCAGCTAGCTGGCCGGCGACAATGGGGTGGCATGGTGAGGCTCGGCCTGCTCACCATTGATGGCAATGGAAAGCTCACTGTGTTGCTAGAGGTTACTAACTAAGCTAGATGATCTACTAGATGTTTGCTGTGAGCTAGAGAGGGGACAAGGTTGGCCAAATCACTACTCAAAATAGTGTTTGTGATTTGTTTGATTTGAATCTGCAAACTGTTTGATGAAATGGCCGCAAGAACTTGAGTTTTGAATTTTCAAAAAAAAAAATTGGTGGGTGTGCTAGGCATGTGCTGAGGATTTTGTGGGTGATTGGGTTTTGAAAATTGAACTTGTTTGAGTGGTTTTTGAAATAATGGGATCTTCCCATATGAGATAGATTCAATTTTAAACTTAGCATTTGAATGTTTTTGGATGATCACAAAGTGGGCCTTGGTACCTTATTATGAGTACTAACAAGGGGTGCAAAGATCCAAAAATGTTTCTGTTGAGTTTTGAAAACTAGAGATGGCTAAAGTAGGCATGGGAGTTAATTTGGCAAAAATGACCATTTACTTCATTTGCTTATTTTGAGTTGTTTGTCTTTGGGAAAAGTTTGGGGATTGTTTAGATGATGTTTATTTCACCTAAGAATCATTTTACAAGAAAAGAAACACAGAACCATTGCAATTCAAAAGAATCCAAATTTTGAATACACACACATATGAATGCTTTCATATTTTTAGTTGGAGAAGTTTTTGTTAACCCTAATTTTGATGATTAGAGTTTGATGATTCAAGTTTAATATTTTTGGGATGTTACAATTGGGCGATTGGGCGTGCGAGAGGGAGCGGGGTTGGGCTGATTCGAACGAGCAGGGGATGGCAAACTTGCTAGTGCTAGCGCCGCTCTGTTTTGGTCGCCGGAGACGGCGGCTCAACGAAGGCAGTGGCGGCATCGGCAGGTGGTCACGGGGACAGTGATACAGAGAGGGAGAGACCAAACGGAGGGCACTGGGAGGTGCAGAGGCTCACTACGAGTGTAGAGGAGGGGTCGGCGAGGTCGGGCGAGCTCTGACAGAGGATAATCGACGGGAAACATGGCGATGGCCGGCGGAATGGTAAGCTCGATTCCGACGCATAGGGGGCTTCCCTGCTTGCAAGCTTCAACAGGGAGAACGAGGGTGACGCGGCGAGGCTCGTTGGAGGCCGGAGCTAGGGTTTCGGGCACACCGGCGACAGAGCAAGGGAGGGAGAAGAAGAGGCAAAATGGGTAACGGCTAGGGTTCCTCGCAGCGGCCAGGGGTCTTGTAGGCATCAGGACCGTCGGTGGCGTGCATCTTGGCACGACTGCAGTGGCGGACGGCGAGCGCGGCAACAGCGAGGAGCTTCCTCTATCGGGGACGAAGACGACGACAGGTTTCGAGGCCGAAGCGGTATCGGGCCGAGGGCGGGATGCTATTGCGACAAGCTGGGCTGCACCAGAGCAAGAGGAAAGGCTAGGGCTTGTTGTGCTAGGCGACAGAGAGGAGAGAAGGAAGATGGGCTGCGGCCTGATTAGCTTAGGATCCATTTTTTTTGCAGAAATTCCTTTTTCTTTTTTGTTTTGTATTTTCTCTTTTGTAATCTCAAATTTGAATCTGTTTTGAGGATTTCAAAATTACTAGAAGGTTTATAAAATATATAAAATACTGCAGGGACCCTTTTATTAAATTTGGGCTCCATTATTTTGTTAACTTTTCAAATTCAAAACCATTTGAATGCTTTTCAAATAGAGGGAGAGAGAGTAGGGTTTAGGGTTTGTCATTATTTTGTTTAATGCAAAGTTTAAAGGATGATGCTCAAGAATGCACTAACAACCCTAATTATAAATTAACTAACACTGGGGTGTTACATGCACCCCGTCGCCGCTGCTCTAGATGCCGCCGACCACCTCCTTCTCTTCGGCTTCTAAACCCTAGATCATCGGGGAAACCCTACTACTCCACCATAACCCGCTCCGGCTTAGGAGAAGCCCTATGGGATATCCCCTCTATTTCCCACACCGCGCCGTCGTGCTGCCAGAATCGCGAGGAGAGAACTACAACCTCTGCTGCATGCTGGAACAAGGGAGATGAAGGTCTTCATGGAGTACCGTGCGTGTGACCGACTGTGGAAGCACTGCCAGAATGCAGCGCCGGAAGGATCATCTACGTGATCTTGAGATCAGTAAGTGAACGACTACATCATCCACCAGAATCTGCTCTCGTTAATCGCTTTGGATCTTTGAGGGTTAGTACTCTATCGACTCGTTCTACAATCTAGTAGATAGATCTTGGCTTGTGTCTGTTCATGCGATAGAATTTTTTGTTTTCCATGCTACGAACCCATACAGAGCCGGCGGTGGCTAGGGAGGCGGTGGTGCGGCGGCGGAGGCTTGGGTGGTGGTGGTGTTGAGAGGCAGCCCCTTCCCCTCTATTTATGAGAGGGAGGGGCAACTAGGGAGAGGGGAGTTTGAATCCTACCCCAACTCCCTCTTCTTCTAGGCTTGTGGTGGAGGGAGAGAAGGATTCTCTTCTCCCTCCACCAGGAAACATTGTCCCAGTTTGACTTTTCAAACTTGCCTTTTGACTTTCAATTTTGGAGTTTGATTTTACTATTTATTTGCATAGCACTTTCACCTAGGACATGATGCAACCATTCCACTTAGTCATGACACATTCATGCACTCTTCCCCTTCCAGTCCGATAAACCTTCTAGACCCTTCTAGATCATTCCGGTGAAAACACCAGAATCATTGCCGAACTCCGGAATTGGACTCTCCTTATATGAATCTTATCCTCCGGACCATTCCGGATCTCCTCGTGATATCCTGGATCCCATCCGAGACTCCGAACAACATTCGGTCTCCCTACTTACATTCCATATCTACTAAACAACATTGAATCCTTAAGTGTGTCTCCCTACGGTTCGTGAATTATGGTTCCCACATATTTCTACGAGTACTTTGCGATCCAATGAAACACTTACGTATGATACCAATTTCCCTTTGTCTCGCGATATTTTACTTATACGAGGTTGAATCATCGTTATCTCTACATACCTAGTTCAACCTAGTTACCGATAAGTATTCTTTTCTCGTTCCCGTGATATGTGATCCCTTGTGAGCCAGTCACATGCTTGCAAGCTAATTGGATGACATTCCACTGAGAGGGCCCAGAGTATATCTATCCGTCATATGGATGAACAAATCCCACTCTTGATCCATGTGCCTCAACACATACTTTCCGAACACTCAATGCCACATTTATAGCCACCCAGTTATGGTGTGGTGTTTGATGTCATCAAAGTATCCATCCGGCGATGGTGATTAGCACGATCTCATGGTTGAAGGAATTAGGTTACCATGTATTATAAAGCTTATAGCAAACGAACTATTGAAATGACTTGATCTTTATGCTACGCTTATCTATAGGAGTATGTCCATCACACCATTCTCCTAATGATATGATCTTGTTGTTAATAACATCTCAATGTTCATGATCAAGAAACCATGATCATCTATCAACCAACAAGCTAGTATTCTAAAGAGGCTTTACTAGGGACTCTAATTTAGTTTACAAATTACACAAGTATTAATTTTTCCGATTAATACTATTATAGCATGGATATAAACATTTATCATAAACACAAAGATATAATAATAAATACTTTTATTATTTTCTCTAGGGCACATCTCCAACACTTCATGTTGTTGTTGTTGTTGTTGTCCTTCCCAAGCAAGATTGTCCTGCTCCTGCTCCTTCTCATCATGCTGCTCTCCTTCTTCATCCTCTTTGGGGTTAGGATGGATCTCAACCGTGATCTCCCTCACTTGATCTTGGGTGAGGATCCAGTTTTTCTGCTCCAAAATCGAGAAAGCTTGTGGACAAGGAAGTGGCACCTGCTCATCATGTGGGGTATCAAGATAACCAAACTGATATGCTCGGAGGCTTTTATCCGCTTGGTAGACACCGAGGAAGCCACAACCTGTTATTATTTGACGTGCATAAGTATGGAGCCGTCAACAGGTTGCATAATAGGTATTTGAATGTCACAGGCTTGGACAAGGTGGGTTACCAATCTACCAATGCGAATGTCACCTTTTCTTTTGTTGCTCTGGTGGCGAAGGTGTTGGAGGAGAAGAGCCACAAGATTAGGACTCTACGGTACATTGGGGAAGAGTGCCTTGGTGATCATGGCCATGGAACCGGTATCTCCTCTTCCCAACAGAGTGTTGGCGAGAAACAAGCCGAAGTAGCAGATTTTTGGGTTCTGAATGGTGGACATATTCTTCTGGTAGATGTCCCTGCCACCATTAACAGAAATAACCTCCCAAGCTTCTCCACTTGAGATGCTATATAAATTTGTAATAGTTGGTTCGCCATCATGAGGGAATCCAAAAGCATCACAAAATTGTTGGAAATAAATTTGATATGGCTGCTGGTTTATGGTGAAGCTCATTGTGCATGCATTACCTTTCTCCCTGTAGTCATCATAGAAGGAGGCGATGAACTTAAAGGTGAGCTCAGTGTAGGTGTAGTGGCTTGCGTAGGCGAAGAGTGATAGCCCTGCACTTGCACACATGTAGTCGAAATCCGCTCTCAACCCTGCCGCAGTGAGAAAGGCATCATCGTCCCAACGTGTGGTCATCACCCGCCTTGATGAAACCATGACGTACTTGTTGTCGAGCTTAGCCCGGAGTCTCGAGCCCTCACCATGTTGGCTCTTGCTCTTGTGTAAAAGTACACCAAGCTTGTTCATCTTGATGTACTAAAAAATTTCACCATAAAACCTTAGGCATATAGTTTCTATATGATATACGAGCGATTCTACGTGCAAAAATTTAATCCTAACGTGAGAAATCAGAAGGGACAATCAAAAAGACTTGAGTTCATCCACTATATCAATGTGAGATTTTCAACCATGGAATTATGAAAATAATGAAGGATAGGGAGAGAAACATACCGATCTGTTGATTCCCCAACTCAAACGAATGAAATCCGCGAAGAATCGAGAATTCTAGGTGGGTTTTGAGGAGTTTGGAGAGAGAATATGAGAGAAATAGTGAGGAGGAGGAAGAACCCTAGCCCTGCTAGCTCGTTTAACTGATCGCACAAACTATACGGATGGGATATGTAGCTGCGCCGTATAGTTGCGGCGGCAGCGAAAATTAGGATTTATTTTTGCCAGATCTAAACTATACAGCCGCAACTATACTGTAGAGGTCCCAACCTTTAATAAGGTAGAGATACCTGTGTTTACAATGCTAGTCCCTGGATCAATAGCTAGCATCTACAGTTAAGATGTAATATCAAGAAACAAAGGTCATATTACAACTTTATAACTAGGAATATAATAATTCATTACATCTTACATAGCTCATTTGGCTATCTCATTACAATGTAGCAGAAATAACTATATAGCATGGAGTCCTTCATCTTCAAAGTGCCACAGGCAATCATGTTGGTTGTAGACTTGTAATCCTAATCAACACACCTCACTAACATCAAACAAACCTGCAACATAATAAGTTACAACCACAAGGGTCAATACATTTGAATTGTATTGGCAAGTCATACTATGGTAGTATAGTGGTAACTATCTTCTATATGCATTTGGCTAGGTGGAGCTTAGGCTTGCTTTGCTCAAAATAGATTTTCCTTATCATTTGAAAACACTAAGTTTTTGTTTGTCAAAATCACCCAAGGCATCAACCAATAAACATTGGTGATCCTTTAACCCTTGTTCAACCACAAGTTTTTAACTTAGAAATTGGGATGAGAAGATTCTTGATATCTTCCATGTCTTGATGCTCAAATTGTCCATTGCCGGGGACACGGCTAAGTACTTAGATTTCACTCTCTCGAGAGGTGGTGCACTTTCCCCACAAGACTCGACATGCATCTTGACAAGATCTTTCAGAAGCCTTCCCTTAGACCAAAATGGACGCATTCCCAAACCTATCATCCCATACCACCAACTGTCCATTTGGCTAAGTTATTGCAACCTATATGATCCAGGCAGATCCCATAATGCCAAGTGGCTGCACTTGAAGCTTCTCAACATTTGACATCTCAAATCTCTTTGTTCCTGGGTGGCATTCCACAAGTGTGATACACAAGGTTCACCAGTCCCCTATCCTTGTGTAACCACTCAACAAAAATCCATCCATGCAAGTCACTTTCCACCCAGGTTATTCATTCACATAGTTGTTTTATTAAACAAAACATAAGTTCTTGACTTAGATATATTCCATAGCATGATTATAATCCACCCTTGTTTTCTACTAGCTAAGCTAAGCATGATAGTAGTAGGAATCTTAACTTAGGAAAATTCTACTAAGGTTTCATCTACTAGGATTTCCCATGGCATAGTTATACTTAGAAAATTCCATGCAAGTCCTACTTAGAAATATCACTAATGCATAGTGAAAATAATGGGACAAAAGTATGAAGCAACACTTGCCTTTTTGGTAGAGAATATAAGTTCACTCCTTGATCTTGCAATAGTCACACCCTTCAAATTCCACTACAATTCAATCAAGCAAGGCACAATTTCAAAACTAACATTCAAACAATTCAACACATAAAATAATAAAAACAAATAAATGCATGCAAGCATGCCAAAGAATGTTTTTTTTGGAAAAGTGGTTTATAATAGGTTATAAACATTTGAAAACTCCTATTGGTCATTTACAAAAGTGGCAAAACCATTTTAAGTAAAGTTAGTGAAAATGGCCACTTTAAATCATTTTGTTTTGCTAGAAATGATTTTATTCAAATAATAATTTCTAGTGTTAGCCAAATATATTTTTAAACACAAATGTTAGTGTTTATGGTCAAAGTTTTTAATATTAAATCATTTGCCAATGGTTTCATCTAAAAACCATTTTTAAATCAAAGCAACATTTTATTTTGCTAGAAATGCCTTTAAACAAAGTAATAAATTTATAGGGTTCACCAAATATATTTTTAAATCCAAAACTTGGTGTTTAGGGTCAGAGAATTTAATTCAAACCATTTTCCAAAGGTTTTACTTAAAAAGCATTTCTAAACCATAATCAATATTTTTATTTAACTAGAAATGCTTCTATTCAAAGATTTAATAAGCCTAAACAAGTTTCTGCAAAAACAAGCAATTGTACAAAATCAAAATACTAAACAAAGTGTATGGTTGGAAAGTACTCATTTTTATGAATTCAGTGATATAAAATTTGTAAAGTTTGGACGTGTATATTTAAAGTTATGAATTTTACAAGTTTAAACATCTAATAGATAAGTTTCTGGTTTTAAAACAGATCACTAGACACGTGGAGTGTTCTTATTGGTTCATACCGATTCTGTAGAGGTCCCAACCTTTAATAGGGTAGAGATCCCTATGTTTACAATGCTAGTCCCTGGATCAATAGCTAGCATCCACAGTTAAGATGTAATATCAAGAAACAAAGGTCATAATACAACTTTATAACCAGAAATAAAATAATTTATTACATCTTACATAGCTCATTTGGCTATCTCATTACAATGCAGCAGAAATAACTATAGCATGGAGTACTTCATCTTCAAAGTGCCACAGACAATCATGTTGGTTGTAGACTTGTAATCCTAATCAACACACTTCACTAACATCAAACAAACCTGCAACATAATAAGTTGCAACCACAAGGGTCAATACATTTCAATTGTATTGGCAAGTTTCAATACTATGTAGAAATAAGTGGATCCTATGAATACATGCATATTTGGCTAAGTGGGGTTTAGGCTCATTTGTAGAAAGCAATATAGTTTTATCCTATCTTTTCAAAATAGTTTTGATCTTTTGACAATCTTTCTGAACTCCTTGGAAAACTCCAAGTGCTACTACTCCCTTGTTGACACCATCAAGTTTTACTTTGAGAAATTGGAATGTAGAGATCTTCCATAGCTTCATGCCTTAGTTGCTACAGTTGTCCATAACCAGGGACACGTCTAAGTACTTAGAATTTGATCTTCTGCAGAAGTTGTACACTTTACCCACATGACACAATCTCGTCTTGACGCCACCAGTGGCCGCTGGATAAGTACTCACCAAATGGAGTACCGGCATATCGAGAATGTGACAAAGTCTTTCCATAGAAGTCCTCCCAATACACAATGCAAGATTGTCTACCAGGCACCAATGTAGGGATATATTTCCATACACAATTCTAGTTAAGCTGAAGATGCCAATGCAAGGGTCTTCCACTATGTAGTTGACTAAGCCAGAGCCCATTTAGCATGTGGTTGTACACGGAAGCAACTGTATGAGAAACATGTATAATCTCTAAGTACCTGGGTGGTTTTCTTCTACTGCACATTTACATGGTTATACCCTACGGGTACGTAACTTCAGCATACCTGGTCCAGCCCAAGGAAGGCCCACAGCAGACATACGCTGGCCCATGAAGAGTTTCGGGTGGCCAAGGCCCATAACGTCTTCGGATCCTTGGAGAGCAAGACTAGAGGAGATAGGAAATTCAAAGGGGTAAAACCCTAGAACTTGTAACCGACTAGGACTACGCCCGGGACCTGCCTAAGTCTATATAAAGGCCAGGAGGGCACGTCCTAGGGCAACTCGACTCATACTTTCGCACACGCATCCACGCCAGATCGAATCTGCGCACCCTGTAACCTTCGGTTCCGCCGTAATCAAGAGCAGACAAGCAGGAGTAGGGTTTTCCCTCCGGGGGCCTGAACCTGGGTAAATCTCGTGTCCCCTGGTTGCTTGTCTGTTAACCGTGCCACGATCTCCAGCATCCCCATCTTCTCCAAAACCCAAGTCCATAACAATGGGCATTGACGAGATTAAACCTCGTCAATTGGCGCCGTCTGTGGGAATTGGGGCTGCTGATTGTGCGGTCATGATGGTTCCGACCCGATCGATCTACAACTCCGCGGTGATGGAGAATCACCTCCTCTTCGGCGCTTTCGACTTCACCGCCCACTCGCCGGCTACCATGAAGGATTTCGAGCCCGTAGGCGACGGACTCGAAATTTTGTTCGGGAGCTTCTGCTTCTAGGTGGGACAAACTGGCACCCTCCGCCTCCCTGAGAGGGTGCCCGTGCCGTCAATCAGGCCTGCTTCGTGGGCTCCACACCCGTGCTACGCACGTCACCATCAACAGATGAGTTCTACAGCAGCAGCAGCTGCAACTCCGATCTGTGCGATCCACCTTCGGATGAAGGGACCTACGGTTCCGGATCCAAAAGCTGCGGCAGCAGCCAACCAATCTGCAGGTGCTATCTGTGCGCCGCGGTCATCCAAACCGACGAGGAAACGCCTAACTCGCCGCCCAACCCCAACCCCCAGGACAGAAACGGCGAAAACGGTGGAAACGGCAAAAACGAGGAAAACAGTGGCCACCTCATCCAACTTAGCAAAGAAGGATGGGTCGAAGCACGCCGCGCCGTCGTAGGCGAAATAGTCCTACCTCTGGACTCCCCACGTGATCTGCTGTGGGCATACCACTACCTCCTCATCGAGGAGCACAAGAAGCAAGTCAAGATGCAGGAGACACTCGACAAACGAAAGCAAGTAGCCTCTGAGTCCAGTGCGCGACGAGCTGCGCTCTCCGCCATGGGACCCGGCTCTAGCACAAACGAAAACCAGGGAAACAAGCACCACTCTCGGGTGGAAACATGGACCCCAAGGAGCGGCGTGACGTGACCCGAACTCTCCACACATCGTTCGTGGATATGGACGCTGACGGCAACATCATCCCGAAGACGCCACAAGCTGCGATCATGGCAGCCACTGCGTATCTCGCGGCTCACCCACCTCCGGAGGGGGACCCGTAAAGGGCCATGCATAGGTCCGCACTCACCGGACTAGGACTAATCGGAGCTGCGCTCCACGAAGACGCTCCTGCGGAACCGAAGAAGAAAGCTCCGGCCAGGCGTGACCGGAGTCCCACCCCCTCATCCGAAGAGGAAGAGGAGCACGATCTTCCTCGAAGGAAGAAGAGCTCACACCGGCATAAAAGCGACTACAACGCCAGAGACAAGCTTACACAGCGCAAGATCGATAAAGCACGCGCTAAACGCGCATGCTCGTCTGAATCTGAGATGGATGAAGACGAAGGAGAACTCTGCGGGGCTCGATGCTTCAGCAGATCCGTTTGGCGAACACAGATGCCACGCAACTTCAAGCTTCCTTCGGATACTCCGAAGTTCAACGGCACGCAAGATCCAAAGTCCTGGCTCAGTGACCATCTGTCATCCGTCAAGCTTCACGGAGGCAACAAAGAAACCGCCATGCAATGCCTTCAGCTGCAGCTAACAGGCGCGGCGCGGGTCTGTCTTAGCAGCCTATCATCAGGATCCATCCGAAGCTGGGAGGAGCTCGCTTACAGCTTCATCCGAAACTTCAAAGGCACCAGCAAGAGGCCCGCCTCCATCGAAGAATTTCGAGCCTGCACTCAGAGAACGGGTGAATCTATTCGCTCGTACATACTACGCTGGTCTAGAACCAAGAACTCCGCAGCACACATCTCCGAAGATATCCATATAAACATGGTTCCCTTTGTTGCCACCTTGTCCAAAACTTGAGTATCCTCTTTCCACCCAGGTGGTTCATTGAGTACTTGTTTTATTATATAAAATATTTTTTTTTCCAACACTTCATATAATCATGATATGATATTCCACCCCAAGTCTATAGCAGGGCTAAGCATACTACAACTATGATGTTTTCACTAAGGAAGATGGATTTCCTAATAGGACATATCATAGCATAGAAATATAGTAGCCCTATCATGCATACTACAAAAATACCACTAAGTGTAGTGAAAATAGTAGGACATGGATGATAGAGTCACTTGCCTTAATAGTTGGTAGTGTTGGTACACTCTTCGCAATAACACACTTGACAACTAACACAATCTATCAAGCAAAACAACCAAGACAAAACAATCACAAGATCAATACTAATGACAACACAAAAAGCATGCAAAGTATGCAATGCAAGACGGCAATTTTTATTGTACAAATTTTTATAACAAGGTTCTGAACATTACTAAGTGATTTCTAAACATTTTATATTTTCAAAATTACAAATGCAACCATTTGTGCAATTGTAGCAATTAGCAATATTTTCTAACATTTGGAAATATCATTCTCACTAAATAATTGCCACGGTCTTATTTATACTAGAACAAAATTATATTTTGGTCTTACTCTACAGAGGGTTCAATTTACAACCATTTGCAAAAGGATTCACTTAAAAATAATTTACACAACAATTTTTATACTCAAAATACTCCACAGATGGTTCTGTATAAAACATGATTTTAACAGACTCAAAAATACCGAATTATGTCTCCACTGTGTTCTACTCGTTTTTGTGAATCCATAGACATATTATTTGCTAAATTTGGATATACAGAACTAAAGATATGATTTTTGCAAGTTTCTATGTTCTTTTGTCTAAAAATCCGAAAATAGGAATAGATATGACACTTGGCAGATTCTAATTGAAAGAAACCCCTTCTTTTAAGTGACCTATGATACCATTTAGATTAAGATCTAACGGTTCAGGATAGCTCACCGGAATAACTCACCGGAAAGCTCGCGGGAATAGCGGGCGCGGGCTTGGCATTGCCGTTCCCGTCGCTAGAAACGTATCCGGAGTAAAAGAAGATGTGGACGGCATAGAGGACGTCGAGGAGGTGCTACTGGACGTGATATTTAAGGTCATTCGTCCCCAACGGTGCGACAAGCCACGGATGGAGCGACACGTGATGTCGGGCGGCACAGCCAACTACAATAAGAAGATGCACAATCATGTCCTCGAGGTAGGCAACATCAAGATTAGTCTACTGGTAGAAGGAATCGACGATGGACTTACCGGGGGTGACACGATCATCCAAGAAAGGCGGTGAACCGGGTTGCAGAAACGGCACCGTACATCGTAGATGATTGGAGACTCGTCCTTCTGGTTCTAGGAATCAGTTCTTCTCCTCCTCGTGGTAACTATGCAGCAGCTGTGGACGAAGTCGACTGTGACCGGAGCAGCGGCGGTCGGCTGAAGTTTGCTTGGCCTTGAAATTATAGACTAAAACCAGCACCCCTTCGGGTGGAAAATGAAGATGTGTAGACTGCTAGACAAAGGATATGTAGGATATTTATAGAGGTTGTACGTGCGTTTTAAGTGACGCAATTTAAGTGGAGAATCAATGTGCGACGTCTAGTAAATGCAGTGTAATGACATCAGTTCCGCTGGAAGCTGTTTCAGCTGACCGTGTGCGTGTGCGCATGCGGGAAGAAGACGAGCACAACGCCGCTTCGGCTGATTAGGAGCGTGCCTCCACTTGGTCTAGCCTGGATATGTGTGTTGGTGCTGCAACTTTGTGTTGTGTATGCATGTCAGTCGAATAGGAGTGATGGTTTTATGGTTCAGGTCGGACGTCGCGTGTTAGGGTAGAGCTACATGTACTATCTCGATTGATTTTGGTGGCCTGGATCAAACTGATCTACTCGAATTGAGCATAGCCGAAAGCTGATTAATTGGTGGTCAAAAGGAAAATAAAAGAAAGAATAGACGAGAATAGAACAGACGGGGAGCACAAAACATACTAGTAAAACAACGCATGCATGTGCATGGTCATAGGACTAGGTCACAAAAAAATAGACAAAACCAAATTAGAAACAAGTTGGCAAATCAAAACCAAATTCAAATAATACAAAATAACTTTGACAAATTAATCTCCTTTTTTTTGGATCGATTTCTTTTTTTCTTTTTCTGTTTTATTTTCTAGTTTCCAATTTATCTCTTCAATTTGATTCAAATTTGTACCAAATATTTTCAGAAATTTTTATATAAAATATAAGTTGATAGTTTACTCTAATTAGAGTATTTAGATTTTTTTAATAAAGTATAATTCATTTTAAAAAAAAGTATCGCACGTACGCCTAGTTTTATTATTTTCTATTCCTTTTTCTTATAAAAACCAAATCTTTTGACTTAGAACTTCAAAAAGGTTTAAACCAATTTTCTTAGCTTTATAATTTTATTCTTTATCATAATCACTCATTTAAGTATACTTTTATTTTGCTTTTAGTCATTGCCTTAAGTTGACTTTATTTTTCTTCCTATATTTTATATCATTTTATCTGGAGCTTCAAATAGAGTCAAACTAATTTCTATGTCTTCATAATTTTGCACTTTATCTTTTTTTAGCTCACTTACGAATTACTTTTTTATATTTTAAATATGGAATATATCCAAAGTCTCATGTTGTTAAGTGGCCAATTCAACTTTGGGAAGAAAGCTATTTCTCTTAGTTTGAAAATGCAACCATGCATGCTTCATGATTTTGAGGTTTTGAAAACATGCATACAACTTCACAACCAAAATTGTTTTATTTAAATTTTGTTTTGAAGGAGTTATATTAAATAGTCAAAAAGTTTTTGTTCCCTCTGCATTTTCAAGACTTATTTTTTCATTTTGTTTAAGTTTTTCCATATTTCAAAATTTGCAAAATTTTGGGATGTGACAGATTCACACGGATCAAGCATTATGGATCGTCAGATCTAAATACAATCGTGCGGCACATATGAGTTCGTACCCCTTCGTTAAGTCATCTGTTTCTATGCGTCAGATCTAGATCGAATGGTCCTAATATAATCGACCACAAAGTGGAGGCGCTGCGACGGTGGCTGGCGGCGGCGCGGTCAGACGAGGACGGTGCCGGCGATATAGGAAGCGAGAGAGGACGTGGAGTGGCTCACCGAGTTTGCAGGGCGTTGTTGATGCTCAACGTAATCTCCTTTGGCCGAGGGGTGCACGAGGTTGACGCGGATTGCTCACCGGAGTTTCCTACTGACTCGGGTACGCGCGGTCGTTGTCGGAGGCGACACTACAGGTCACGCGAAGACAAGAGGAAGACAGCGTTAGATTCGCAAGAAAGAGGAGAGTGCGAGAGCGTCAACTAGAGGTAAAGGGGCGGTCAGAGATTACCAGGAGGCGTCGCCGGAGTTGGAGCAGGAGGCGGTGGTGTTCAGTCTTGGTCGTTGCCGATGATGTGGAGAACGCGCGGGCGAACTGGAGCTACTGGGAGATGCGTACGGGAGAGGGGAGCAGGCTCGAGTGGTCGAGGGGGCAAGGGAAGGCGAGGAGCGGCCAGAATCGTCGCCGGAGTGCGTCGGCGGCCGCGACGGTGCAAGCGAAAATGGGGACAGCCTGGGGGCTCTCTGGTGGCGCTGGTTGGGGGGGAAATGGAGAGGATAGGGTGCTGGTTAAATGAGAGTAATCGAGGGGAGGAATCGCTGGCGTGATTACGCAAATTGAACCGACGATTAACGAGCAGAAACGTCCAGAGTCGAGGCGAGGTCAGCGCGGGGTGAGTGAGAACGAAGACCGACAGGTGGGGCCTGGCATTCAGCGAGAGAGAGAAATACGAGGTGGAGTCGTCTCGTCAGGGATAGTGCGGGTGCGTTAGTGAGTAGAAAAACACTTGAGGGGGAGAGTGGAAGGTGGGCTCGCTGGGCCAGTTGGGCTAGGGTTAGATGGGCTGGGTTCTTTTTATTTTTTCCTTCTTCTGATTTCTTTTTCTTTTCTGTTTTCATTTTCTGATTTGAATTTGTTCAAATGATTTCAAACCTCTTTTTAATTCAAATCTTTTCCAATTATTCAGTATGTTTTGATACTGTTTTAAACATGTATTTAAAGTCCATTTTTTAGAATATTTATTTCATTTACACATGGTTTGCCATTTATTTAAATAGACCATTGTTTTTTATTCAAACAAGATTTAATTATATTTTTAAACTCTTTGTTTGAATTCCAATTTTTCATGAAACCTTATTTAGTAGGTTTTATTTATTTAATAGGGTGTTAAATAATCCACTTTGAATTATTTTAAATATTTTTAATATGATTTATTAATCATTTAAATTGGGCAAATGTCTTTATTCAAATTAAATCCAATATGGTTTTAAATCCATATAAAATTTATTCAAATTTTTCTTTTAAGTTAATTAGATAACTTTTTAATCCACTTTGGTAAATTCCAATTATTATTTCCGATGATTTAATTAATCATTTCTATTAGGGATTTTGTCTTTATTCAAATAGAATAGAATTTGGTTAATGTCATATAATTTTTATTGAAGTATTCTTTATCCCTTTATTTTAATTGGAATATCTTTATTTCATTTGCTCATGGATTTGATTCAAGCTTCAATTTGGTTTTTAAATATTCCTTATTTATTTATTCCTTTGTTTATCTTATAAAATCCATATCTTTTTAATATATTCAAAATTGGTGATTCCAATTTGTATAATTTTATTTGACGTTTTTTATCCTTTATATCTCTTTAGGATTATTTTAGTCACAATTTGGTATGGATTTTAGATGGGTGCTTTATTAACTTTGGAAATTAATTTCTTTATCTTATTAAATTCATAAGATTTTATCCATGACTCCAAATTAAATGAATCCAATTCCTATGGTTTTATAATATTTTTATTTATCATTCTTGATCATTTATAAATGTTTTTTGACAAATTTTTATATGGATCAAATCCATAGTCTTAGAGAGATCTTGGAAATGATTTATTCCATTAGGGTTTTAGGGTTTTGGTTTAACTTTTCCAAGTGTTTAAATTTTGGAGATACATTTATTGATGAATGCATTTCACTTAATTTGAATTTTGTTGGGTTCCTTTTTATTCAAAGTTTGTTCAATATGGGTTTTTAAGTTTCCATTTAGAAATAAAAAGTTTCTTTTCACCCTAAATTTCAACAATTATTTATTTTGTTTATTTATTTTTTACATTACAAAATTTGGAAAATTTTGGGATGTGGCAGGCTACCACCCTTAAAAGAAATCTCGTCCCGAGATTTGGGAAGGCTAGGGGTTACAAGTTGGCTACAAGGCAACTAGGGTACTACCACCCTTAAAAAGGTTTTCAACCAGATTACATCTTGGTTTACTTGGGATCTTGATGTATCTTCTCTACACAGACATCTTCATAGTGTCCTTTGTTTCCACACTTGAAACATGTGACAAGTCTGAGATCCCTCATAGGCTTGCGTGTATTGTACTTCTTCTTTTCTGGAAAATTGCTTGCATAATGTCCTTGGTCACCACACTTATAACATGTGACAAGGTTGAGTTCTTCACGTATCTTCTCTGGACAAGTTGATATATATAATGGCCTAGCTCTTTGGAGTTATTGCACCACTCTTGGCTAATTTCCTTATTCTTCTTTTTCTTGGGTTTCTCCAAAGCTAGGAGTTCCTCTAGTTCATGCTCTTCATATCTCACTTCAAAGGTGGGAAAGCTTCCTCAGTTCCTTGATCGATTTCTTGGATAATACCTATGTTTCCTCTTTTGTCCATCAAGGTGATTCCTAATGTATGGAGGTGCAATCTGAGGTTTGCCTTTGTCTTCATCCTTCTTGATAGAAGTTGTTTCCTCATGGGGGTTACCAAACTTTTGATGCATTCCACCTTGTTTCCTTTGTTGAACTATAGAGTAGATGGGGCATTGGATAGTAACATGATTATTTCCTTCACATAGGAAACAAGTCAATTGATATGTGGGGCATTGTTTAGTTGGATGTTTCTCTTCACAATTAGGGCATTGATCTTCATGCTCTTTGGAAGTGTGATCCATGTCTCCACAAATATTGCAAGCTTGAGTTCCTTCTATAACATCATCATTAACATCATTGTTGTCACAAACTCCTTGGGAAAGGTTGTCTTTCATGTTGATCATTTGAGTGGCCATACCTTGCAACAATTGGGATTGGATTTCAAAAACTTTTGCATGGTTGGGTCTAACTCATTGTTATTGGATAAAAACTAAGTTGTCATCTGATTCAATTGGGCTTGGGTTGCTAGAAGCATCTCTTGGTTGTTGTTGTCACCATTCTTGATGTTGGAGTTTCTTGGAGAAGTCATCTGTTTGGGTTGGATTGGGATTAGAATAGGCAAAGGATTTCTAAGGAAGAAGTCTAATCACACACAACAATTCACACAAGCAATGTGCAAGGAATCACAAACAAACATTCCAATCAAACAACAAGGTTCAAGCACATTTTTAGGCAACAAAATATTTTTGCTACACCACATAAGTTGGTGTGTTTGATCTAAATTAAACACTAATATGGTGGTCCAACTATATGGTTTTCTTGAGGTCATTCCATTATTCTTAGTTGTTCGTTCTTGAGAAAGATCATTGTATCCTTGGAGAAATTCTTGTATCTTGGTCACAAAGTTTCAAAGGTGATGATGGTTCCTTCTAGGTTGTGTTTCCTTAGTATTCAAGTCTTGAATATTATTCTTGTCTCAATTGTAGTCCTTAGTGATGTCCCAGTTGAAGTCCTTGATGAAACTAAAGTTAAAGTCATTGATGATGTTGAAGTCTTTGCTTATGTTGAAGTATTTATCCATCAAGTTTGAAAAGGAAGAGATGTAGAATTAAAACCAAAAAGGTTGAGGAAAGAGTTTACAAGATTGCTTGTAAATAAGTTTTGAACAAATACAACTCCTATTTTTTCTAAGGGGTTTTGTCCAATCCTAGGGCTACAATCCTACAGGCAACACAGTGCTCTGATACCATCTATAGAGGTCCCAACCTTTAATAAGTTAGAGATCTCTGTGTTTACAATGCTAGTCCCTGGATCAATAGATAGCATCCACAATTAAGATGTAATATCAAGAAACAAAGGTCATATTACAACATTATAACCAGGAATATAATAATTCATTACATCTTACATAGCTCATTTGGCTATCTCATTACAATGCAGTAGAAATAACTATATAGCATGGAGTCTTTCATCTTCAAAGTGCCACTGGCAATCATGTTGGTTGTAGACTTGTAATCCTAATCAACACACCTCACTAACATTAAACAAACCTACAACATAATAAGTTACAGCCACAAGGGTCAATACATTTGAATTGTATTGGCAAGTGATACTATGGTAGTATAGTGGTAACTATCTTCTATATGCATTTGGCTAGGAGGAGCTTAGGCTTGCTTTGCTCAAAATAGATTTTCCTTATCATTTGAAAACACTAAGTTTTTGTTTGTCAAAATCACCCAAGGCATCAACCAATAGACATTGGTGATCCTTTAACCCTTGTTCAACCATAAGTTTTTAACTTAGAAATTGGGATGAGGAGATTCGTGATAGCTTCCATGTCTTGATGCTCTAATTGTCCATTGTCGGGGACACGGCTAAGTACTTAGATTTCACTCTCTCGAGAGGTGGTGCACTTTCCCCACAAGACTCGACATGCATCGAGACAAGATCTTTCAGAAGCCTTCCCTTAGACCAAAATGGACGCGTTCCCAAACCTATCATACCCTACCACCAACTTTCCATTTAGCTAAGTTATTGCAACCTATATGATCTAGGCAGAGCCCATAATGCCAAGTGGCTGCACTTGAAGCTTCTCAACATTTGACATCTCAATTCTCTTTGTTCCTTGGTGGCATTCCACAAGTGTGATACACAAGGTTCACCAGTCCCCTGGCCTTGTGTAACCACTCAACAAAAATCCGTCCATGCAAGTCCCTTTACACCCAGGTGATTCATTCACATAGTTGTTTATTAAACAAAACATAAGTCCTTGACTTAGAAATATTCCATAGCATGATTATAATCCACCCTTGTCGTGGTGGTGGCACGGCAGATGCCATGGGTAGGCTAAAGTATGGGGCCAATGGATGCTAGAGGAATCCGGGGAGGGAAGATGTAGTGATTTCTACACTCAACAGTTCTACAAGTAAATCTCTATTCCTCTTCTCAATGAATACAAGTGCTCCTAGAGCTGTCTCATAGAGAGGAAGAACACTAATACATGAGCCTTCCGGTGTAGAGTCAATCGATCCCCCCTCAGGAGCCCGCGTCTCCCCTTATAAAGGGGTGCCTTGGTTCCTTCTAGGGCTGACGTGGCAAGCATATCCTTGGAATATGCTTGTCCCAATATGGTAACTCGGCAGCCTCCTTTCTGTGTCCCCCTTCTATCGGCGGCAATGTTCCAGAAACCTTCACATGCGCGCCTCGGGCTTCCTCACTGTCACCTCCGCGACGTTCGTCTGCACTTCTGCTGCTCTGCTCCTTTTCCTTTGCACTTGGCTGTGTCTAGATTCCTCCTAGCCAGTGACTAGGGTTTGACTATAGACACTTCCTTCTCCTGCAAGCTTTGCGTTATTCGGCCTTGTCTCGCATAACTCGGCTTGGCCTTCACCTGTATTCGGATTAGTTAGAGTCATTCGGCCGACTTAACTCTTATGTCGGCCGGATAAGGCGTTACTCATTCTACATTTGTCATGGCCCTACTTATCTCGGTCGACTCTTACATGATTCGGCCGACACAATCAGTAATTTGGCTTACGACAAGGGAGATTCCTTTCGTCTTTCCCCTGTGTTGACCCTATCCGGGGTCACCTCCCCAACATTAGTCCCCGAAGCTGGTGTGGTCCTGCCGGAAACCTCGGCCGGGCCACATCAGTTTCCCGACATTCTTCTCTCTTTCTTTCCGAGTTATTTCTCTCTGTTCGAGGTATCCGCGCAGCTTCCTGGGTATGCCTCTTCCTACGTGTACTACTCATCATTTCTCTTCTAGTTTTTTGTTCCGCTACAGTGCCCACTGACAAGCTACAGTGATTACTGCGCCCGTCGCGTCGGTGCAGTGACGTCTCGAGTACCGCATCGGTCAGTTGGCCCGATCCTCTCCTGTGTCGTGTGGCCTGTGGTGTGGCTCCACTAGCTGTGCACGGTTTCACGATACACGCGATTATGTGGATATTGTGGCATAGCCACGATCCCACTACGGTTACTGTGGCGCGGTTATAAAGAGGGGAGAGGGGTTTGGGCAGTTCAATTTTCCCCTTCCGCTCTCCCTCATCTTCTTCCTCGCGCCGCCGCTCTTCTGGGCATTCCGGTGATTTCTCCATCGTCGTCCTCCTCGACAGTCACGCTGCCATTCTCCAGCTCCTGCGACCTCACCGCCGTGCCCTCGTTTCGGTGCTCTCACCAGTGAATTTTCCAACGGTACCGCCGCTAGGTCGCCATGCTAGGAATTCCTGTTTTCTAGATTCCCCGCGGCGGTTCTTCTTCTGTTCTACCGCCGTGCTTGTTAGAACCACGACGGGCCCTGCGTCTCTAGGCCTCTCCCCGCCGCTAGTCTATCCTCTGTCGACTCGTCCGACGAACCTACGTCTAGTTCTGCTAGCGGAGCCCTTGTTGAGGACGATGACTTTGCGTCCGGTCCAGAACGGGGTTCTTGGCAGGGTTCCACCGTTACTCGTCGCGAAGTAGAGTGGTTTATTAAGACGCGCCGGATTCCCGCTGAGGTAAGCTGTCGCTTGCCTAGCAAGGAATCTTCTCCCGTTCTCAACGAAGGCGAGTATGTAGTCTTCATGTCCCACTTTGCTCGTGGGTTCGGCCTCCCCCTTAGCGATTTTGCTAGGGGGTTCCTCGATTACTTCGGCCTCCAGCCGCATCACCTGCCGTCCAATGCTATCGCCTCTATGTCAGCTTTTATCTCGGCTTCGGAGGGGTACTTCGGCCTTTGACCCTCCGTACATGTTTCGTCCAAATTCTTCCAAATCTGATCTAACATTGTGTCGGACAAATCTCTTCATGCTTCTGAGAAATCTCTTACCCAATGCGGGGCTGCGTCCATTACACTTCGGAGAAACTCTGAGTTCCCGCGTGTCGCCAGCCTTGAGTCTTGTAAGAAATGGCATAGATAATTTTTCTATGTCAAAAATACTGGGAAGGAAGATAAGATTCGGCTCCCCGCTTTTTCTATTGGCCCCCCTTCCAAGAAGAATTGGAACTACAACCCTAGAAAGAGTCATGCTCTGGCCGAGGCGTTTGACATTCGGCTCAAGGAGTTGATCCGCGCCGGGCTCCGTTGTGAAGATCTGATGACCGCATCCATCAGCAGCCGAATCTTCCCTTTTCATCTTTGCTCTCACAAGCTTTGTTACATGAGTGGTCCTCTTGATCCCAACCGAGTTTCTACGGTTGAGCTCGACGATTATCACATTTATAAGTGTGTCCGAGCTATCTTCAAGACCGATATGCCGGAGGAATGGGCATGGGGACTAAAGCCATTCACTCGCGGGAATCCCCCTCCTCAGGTAAATTTACGCATTGGTGTTTGCTTCCGAGTCGCCTTTGTGATTATTCTTTTGCTAATCCTACTTTGTTTTCTCCATCGCAGAGGTTTACGGAGCAAAAGACAGAGGATGCCGAGGTTTTGGCTCTTCCGTGGACTGCAGATCGTAATACCCCGGACAACGGGGAACCTGACTCAGAGGAGTTTGTCCCTAAGTCAGATGTTGCTCCGGTTCGTGCCCATGGCAAGACCTCGGCCCACGCGTATGAAGGTGACTCGGACGACGTCCAAATTCTTGAGGTAGTTTCCGCGGTGCCTATCTCTTACGCATTTCCGGCTCCTTCTTTCCCAGCTAATCCAGCTAGTCAGGTGCACGACGCCGAGCCTCTTGCTTCTCAAGCTCCTTCTACTTCGAAGAAGCGCACCGCTTCGGCAGATCCCTCTGGTGCTGCCCCCAAGAAGCGAGTGAAGAAGTCTTCGCATCATATCCCGAGGCGTAAGACCATGCCTGCGGTTACTGGGTGAGTTTACTTTCATTTGTATTTCTTGTTTCTCTCTTTCTATCTCTTGACTCGACTTTTTTGTCTTTCCCAGAGCTCCTCTCTCCGCAAAGCCTAGCGGTCCGAGTATGACGAGCCATACTACTCAGCAGCCTTCTCCTCCTCCTCTAGACGATACTCGGGTTCCCAGTCCCTCTCGTGTTGATTCTCCTCCTGTGCCGACCCATATGTCTCCTCGACGGGATGTGCCTATTGCCCCCACCGTTATTGCCGACATAACCCCCACATCGGATCACCCGGTTGAGCCTGTTGCCCCTGTCAAGACCACCGAGGTTTCCCCCCATGATCCTTTGATCACCACAATCCCAGCTGCTACTCCAACTCCAACCGAGGATATCACCACCTCGGCCCCCTTGGAAATTTTAGTTCCTCCTGCCCCCCAGGACGTGATTCCTATTGCTGAGGTTGCTGCCCCTGTCGAAGCCTCTACTAAAAGTAGGAAGATTGTTGTTACTAAACCTTCGGCATCTCAGAAA
Organism: Avena sativa; assembly: GCA_916181665.1. Lineage (NCBI taxonomy): Eukaryota > Viridiplantae > Streptophyta > Magnoliopsida > Poales > Poaceae > Avena > Avena sativa. The sequence goes on along the minus strand of OV702294.1, from coordinate 441,733,899 downwards.
GGGCCAGCTAGCTCTTCTCAGCCCAACATAGCTGATGCACTTCGCAAGGGAGCTTCCTCTGCTAAGCCTGGTGTCACCCCTGCTGCCGACACTTAACTTACTCTTCACAAGTGTCCGGCGACGGCGGTGGTCACACAACGGGCCCGAGGTAAAGTGTTGACTCGCACTGAGGGCGGAAACAGCCTCGGCTCTTTGGTAGAGTATGCTAATAACTGGAACGCCGCCGATCAACTTTAAGGCAATTCGAGTAGCCAACCATTTCAGCTTTCCGACATCAGCAGTCGCTTGCACATGGCTGCTAAGATTTTCCTTGATAGTGACAAGATGAATGAGGTAAGTGCTTTCGTTGATACTTTGTCTATCATTCAAATAGTATTATATACACATTAGTCCCTGAAGCTAGCAACCGGATAACTTGTTGTTCATTTGGAAGCTTTGTCAGGCTTCAAATGCATTTCTTGCTAAGTCAACCCCCTTCGTGACTCGGATTAGCCGTGATATCCGAATCAGCTTTTACTTGGTTCGGATTTTCTTTAGCTTTGAATATCTAGCCACTTTGATCCGAGTCAAGTTACACTTGGGTTGGATCTGCTTTAACTTTGAATATCCAGCCACCTAGATCCGAGTCAAGTTTTAATTGATTCGGATCTGCTTTAACTTTGAATATCCAGCCATCTAGATCCGACTCAAGTTTTACTTGATTCATATCTGCTTTAATTTTGAATATCCAGCCACCTAGATCCGAGTCAGGTTTTACTTGATTCGGATCTGCTTTAACTTTGAATATCCAGTCACCTAGATTCGAGTCAAGTTTTACTTGATTCGGATCTGCTTTAACTTTGAATATCCAGCCACATAGATCCGAGTCAAGTTTTACTTGATTCGGATCTGCTTTAACTTTGAATATCCAGCCACCTAGATCCGAGTCAAGTTTTACTTGATTCGTATCTGCTTTAACTTTGAATATCCAGTCTTGTAACCTTCTATTATATCTAGGTTGCCCATGATCGGCGGACAGCCGAATTTCAAAGGTTGCTCTTTGCCCACAAGAAACTGCAAGAAAAATATGAGAAGGTTGTTCCTGTAGTGAAGAAAACTGGTAATTTAACAAATATGTGTACTATTCCCTAAGTTCGTAACATTTTTGGCTTGTCGTGCTAATTCACTCTTCGCTGGTGTGCAGCTAGTATCAACAATCTGAATACCCGCCTTACCAAGAAGGTTGACTTTCTTGAAGGTTGGTTCCTCGTTTTTGGTTTTTAATTTGTTAATTCCTGTCCGAGATAAATATTGGGTTTCTTACAACCTTCCGGCTTTGGTATAGCCGAGTTACAAACACTTGCAGCATCGCATCAAGAATGCATACCTATGCCTGATATGATGCTGCATTTTTTGAGCAAGCTGCCACTCATTCGGCGCAACTCAAAGAAAAGGACGATGAGATAACTTGGTTACGTGCCGAGGTTGAGTCTCTCAAGCTTTCCCAGAAGTCCGAATTGGAAAAAGTTGATCAGGAATTCTCTGAAGAAAAGAATAGACTAAGCCTGCAGTTGCAGAAAGATAAGGAACTTCTTGATGCTGCCGAGCTAAAGAACAGGGCGATGAGCAAGGAAATCACTCGTTTCGAGAAGAGTAGGGACGATTGGTCCCTGAATCTCCAGAAAATGTTGAGTTACATCCATCGTAAGTCTCCTCCTGTGGCGGAATTATCTTCTTCTCTTTCTTATTTTTACCTGATGTGATTTCCTTTTGTGTAGATCATTTCCCCGAAGCAAACCTAGTAAGCACTAAGGCTGTGATTGCTGCTCGTGAGCGCCAAGGTGTCCCCGTTGCTCCAAGTCAAGAGTATTCGATGGAAGACTTCCTGATTGCTGTTGGTGCTGCTATTGGACCAATGAAGATTATGGGAAGAGATCTGGTGCAAGCAGCTATCTAGGCCTATCATGTTCTTTGGCCGAACACCTCTGGAACGCCTGAGATTGATGAAGTTGAAGTGCTTGTGTCAAGGCTGATGGCATCTCAAACCCAACTTAACCTCTGGAGGGAATCTGCTGGGAGGGCTGGTGCTGACATGGCCCTTCCGGCCGTGCTATCTTGGTATGAAGATATCTCCCTCGATACTCTGATGCATCTGCACACTGGCTCTCCTTGGGTTGAAAATCCGGAGTTTATTGCTCGCCGTCAAGCTCGTGCCTTCCAGCTTATCGAGTATGCTGACTTTCATAATTGGATTGAAGGGCCGAGTTTTCTTCCCAATCCAGTGGATGATGTAGAAGCTGAAGATGCATCAGGTGATGACTCGGCCGATCAGGATGAACCGGAGGGTGATTCGGATAATTCCCGCGATTCAAACGAAAGCTCGGATGAGGATGGCAACGTGCGATCGTCCTTTAAAGGGACTGGCAACTCTCGAGATCAAGCTGATGTCTCTCAACAGCTGGGGCTTGTCCCCGAGGTTACCATGGCTTCTGTTTAAGCCGAGGTAACTTTGGCTGAGGCGCCAGCTACCTCGGAGCGCCTAGTTCCTGAAGATACCTCTGCGAAGGAGACCGAGGTCCCTCCGCCAGCCTCCGAGATACCCATGCCCGATGCTCCTGACAATGCTACTTCCCCTTAAGGGTGATTTAGCCTTTTTCGTTGTTTAGGTTCAAAAAACTCTAAGTTGTTTTAAGTCCCCGGTATGCCGGGCGTATGATGTCTGTGGAACATTTGTCCGTCTTTTGGTGTGGTGTGAACCTTTTTGCCTTGCACCGCTGAGGCATTGGTGATGGTAACTATTGTCATTTCATCTAAGTAAATCTAACTGCTTCATATCTTTGCTTTGCCCAACTTTAATTTCGTAAAGCCGGATCGTATTATCCCATGTGGCTAACCTTTGTTCGGCATTTATCTTGATTGCCCTTTGTAAACTTGGTTGTGTAGTTGTTGTTTTCGCGATTTCTTCTTGAAGTACAATGCTCTAACTCATAGATTGGCGTGTATCCCTTATTATACTTTGACTTGCTGAGGTAGTTACATCTAGAAGTCGTTAGTTGTTCCCTCCTTGTTATTCCTTTGTCGATCGAGGCGAGCTTACATTTCATCCTATGAGTTATGATCAACAAATTGGGTAGTGCTCGAGTTTCAGCTAAAGTTATCGAGCTCTTGTGTGTATGTAAAAAATTAATGGGTGGCGTAGGTCACTTCCGAGTTATTGCTTGGGTTGCTGAAGGTTCATATCCGTTCAAAACACATCGAATGATATGAAGCAGTCCCCAAGTTATAAACTGGGTTGCCAAAATATAGTTCATAACTCAATGCAGAGAACACCACGGGGCAGTCCCCAAGTCACTGCTCGAGGTGCCGAGGTTTACTACATAATTCAAAAAATGAGAAATAATTATGGGGCAGTCCCCGAGTCACTGCTCGAGGTGCCGAGGTTTAATGCATAATCCGAAGCAAGAAATAACATGATGCAGTCCCCGAGTCACTGCTCGAGGTGCCGAGGTTTAATACATAGTCTTAAAAATAGAAACAACATGGTGCAGTCCCCGAGTCGCTACTCGAGGTGCCAAGGTTTAATACATAATCTTAAAAAATATAAACAACATTGTGCAATCCCCGAGTCGCTGCTCGAGGTGCCGAGGTTTAATACACGCTTGATATTCTGACTTGATGCGTCGCATCGGGACGTACAACATGTGGCTTCTAAGTGTAGAACGGGCGAAGTAAGGCTATGTTCCATGGTCTTTTTGATTCGTCTCCGGCTTTATTTGCCTTGTATTCTCTGGTGGCTGAGAGTCAATCAGGTAATATGCATCATTGTGCAATGCTTTACTCACGTGGTCCTTCCCATGGAGGTGAGAGTTTGTGCATGCCGGCTGTGCATTGCACTAACCGAAGAACCAAGTCTCCTTCTTTAAAAACTCTTGGATTGACCTTTTTGCTATGATATCGTCTGAGATTTTGCTGATAAACAGCTAATATTGATAATGCCAATTCCCTTGCTTCTTCTAGCAGATCCACATCGTCTTGCCGTGATACTTTGTTTACTTCGGCCGTTGTGTATTGGATTACTCTTGGTGAGTCATGCATTATGTCGGCTGGAAGCACAGCTTCTGCCCTGTATACTAGAAAGAATGGGGTATACCCTATCGACCTGTTTGGGGTGGTCTTGAGGCTCCACAGTACTGCTAGAAGCTCCTCAATCCAGCATCCTGCCGACCTTTGCAGTGGTTCGATAAGCCGGGGTTTTATTCCTGACAATACCAGCCCATTTGATCTTTCTACTTGCCTGTTTGATGCTGGGTGAGCCACCGAGGCAACATCTAGTCTTATGTGTTTTTCTTGGCAGAATCTAGCAAAGGATCCTTCAGCAAAATTTGTGCCATTATCCGTGATAACACTGTGTGGATATCCATATCTCAAGATAATATCTTTGAGAAATTTTACCGCTATTGGTCCATCACATTTTCTTATTGGTTTCACCTTGATCAACTTTGTGAATTTGTCCACCATGACTAGAATGTGAGTCATTCCGCCTCGGGCTGGTTTGAATGGACCTACCATATACAAGCACCATACAGAAAAAGGCCAAGTGATTGGTATCGTTTTTAACTCGGACGAGGGCAAATGTATATTGCTGGCTTATCTCTGGCAACCATTACATTTTTATACTAATTCTTTTTCTTCCTTTAATGTCGTCGGCCAATAAAATCCATGCCTAAATGCTTTGGCCACTAAAGCTCTGGACGAGGCATGATGCCCGCATTCTCCCTGTTGTATATCCAGGAGTATTTCCTGCCCTTCTGCCGAGTCAACACATCTTTGCAGTATGCTCATGGCGCTTCTCTTATACAGCTCATTGTTTATGATTGTGTAAGCTTTTGCTCTTCTTACTATTTGTCTAGCCAGTACCTCATTACTCTGCAAGATTGCCTCCTTAAGGAATGAGAATATGGGTTGCGCCCATATCGACGTGATTTTCTCTGGGATAGTTTCACTGTCGATTTCCATATTTTCCGCCGACATAACAGCTTTGGACTTTTCTGTGTTTGCTCGTGCGATGGCCGGGTTCACCTTTAGAAAACCCGGGTCACATTCTTTGTCGATTTCCATTGGCACACTTCCTTCTATCAGTTCTGCCGAGATATGAATTGACTCGGATTCTGGTGATGGTGTAATCAATGGTTTTCTCAGGTGCTCTAGGGCAATACAAGGGGCAATTGATTGCCTAGTTGATCCGAGTTTTGACAGTGTATCTACAACGTCATTTTCCGCCTGAGGTATATGGTGAAATTCGCATCCATCGAAATAACCACTGATTTTTTGCACATGAAATCTATATAGGGCCATATTCGCATCTAGTGCGTCCCAATTGTCTGATACTTGCTGTACTACCAGATCTGAATCCCCATAGCATAGGATCCGACATATACCAATCTATTTTGCCATTTTTAACCCATGGACGAGTGCTTCATACTCGGCTACATTGTTTGACGCGGCGAAATGTATCTGTAGCACATACTTCAGGTGATCTTTTTTGGCAAAGTTAATACTATCCCTGCCCCCAAACCATTTCTCAGCTTGGATCCGTCAAAATGCATTGTCCAATAATTCGGATCTGGTAATGGTGGTTCATATTGTACCTCGGCCCAATCCACAAAAAAGTCGGCCACTTCCTGAGATTTGATTGCATCTCGCCTATGAAATTGTGGAGCATAAGGTGATAAATCGATTGCCCATTTTGCTATTCGGCCACTTGCATCTTTGTTGCTCAATATCTCGGCTATGGGCGCTTCACAAATCACTTTTATCAGATGTTCTTCGAAGTAGTGTTTGAGTTTTTTCGCTGACATGTATACTCCATAACCTATCTTCTGGTAGTGCAGGTAGTTCTGCTTTGAGGCCGATAATACCTCGCTTAGGTAATATACTGGCCTTTGTATTGATTTATCCCCTTCATTCCGCTCCACGACAACCACCGCACTTACCACTCTGTTAGTGGCGGCTACATAAAGTAACATAGGTTCTTTTGACAATGGAGAAGCCAAGATCGGTGTTGTGACCAACATCTTTTTTAACTCATGAAATGCATTATTAGCCTATGGTGTCCAGATGAATTTATCAAAAAATTTCATCAGTTGGTATAGAGGTAATGCCTTTTCCCCGAGCCGACATCAAATCTACTCAGCAAAGCCAGGCATCGCGGGAACTTTTGTACATCATTCAGACACCTCGGCAGTTCCATTCTTTCAACTGCTCGAATTAGTTGGGTTTGCCTCTATACCTCGGCTGGACACAAGGAAACCGAGTAATTTTCCAGCCGGCACACCAAAGGTACATTTTTCCGGATTAAGTTTCATCCGGAATCTTCTCAAGTTTGTGAATGTCTGCCGAATATCATCAAGGAGCATTTCGCTCTCTTTGGTTTTTATAACCACATCGTCTACATATACTTGTACATTTTTTCCTATCTGGTCATGTAGACACTTCTGCATGCATCTTTGGTATATTTCTCCTACATTACGTAGGCCGAATGGCACGGTGCGATAGCAATAAGCCCCGTACGGGGTAATAAACGCAGTCTTTATTTGATTGGTCGGATTTAACGGTATCTGGTGGAAACCAGAATACGCATCTATGAATGACAACAGCTCACAACCAGCGGTCGAATCAATGACTTGGTCTAGCCTAGGTAAAGGAAAAGGATCTTTGGGACACGCCTTGTTTAGGTTCGTGTAATCGATACACATTCGCCATACGACGGCTACATTCGGGTCATCCTTTTTCTTTTCTACTAACACCGGATTTGATAGCCAATCCGGATGAAGCACTTCCATGATGAACCCGACCACAAGGAGCCGAGCTATCCCATCCCCTATTATCTTTCTCCTGTCTTCGGTGAAGCAGTGGAGAGGTTTCTTCACCGGCCTTGCTCCTGGCCTTACATGCAAAGAGTGCTCAGCCAGCTCCCTCGGCACACCTTGCAGGTCTTGAGTCGACCATGCAAAGATATCCTGATTCTCACGGAGGAAGTTGGTGAGCTCACCTTCCTATTTGGCATCTAGGCCGGCACCAATCGTGATGGTGCGCTCTGGTAACTGTTCATGTATCTGGATCTTTTTTGTCTCTTTAGTCGGCTAGAAAGAAACACTTCCATGGGGGTTGGCTAATGTCGGCATATTCAGCTATGCCGACTGAGCCAGAGCCGCTACCTCCTGAATCCTCCTTTTTTCTCTTGCAATCACCAATGACTCGGCCAGGTTTGATCCGGCCGAAGCACACTCCATTGATTTTTTGTAATCTCCGGCTACTGTTATCACCCCCTGTGGCCCGGGTAACTTCATTTTCAGATAAGTAATGTGGCAGCTGCTCATGAATTTAGCTAGTGTCGGCCATCTGAGTAAAGCATGATAGCAACTTTCTAGGTCCACCACTTCAAACTCCAAATTCTCCGCTCTTCTATTATTCCTTGTGCCGAATAACACATCTACTCGGACTTTCCCAATGGGTTCACACGAGAGACCCGACACTATTCCATGGAACATGGTTCTTGTGGATTGTAAAATATTCTATGTTATTCCAAGTTTGTGCATTGTGTCCTTGTACATAATGTTTATACTACTCCCATTATCAATGAGCACTTTTGAGAATTTCACATTAATGCTGGGTCCAACAAATGTAGGATCTAGTACCAGTGCATACAACCCTAGATTCGGCATTATCTTCGGGTGATCTTTTATGCTCCAGGTTATTTCCTGATCAGACCAAGGCACTTATCTTGGTACTGCCGGCATAACATCATTCACTTCCATATGCCGGTGTTATACACTCTTCCTGTCTTGCTATTCTGTTGTGAACACACAATATGATTGATGATGCTCCCTGTAATCATTACGTCCGTTGTTTCCGGAGTTTGCCCTTCCATCTTGACCTTGATTTATCACTTGATGCACTGCATCCCTCCGGTCCGAGTTATCATACCTCGGAGGAGGTGGTGGTAACATTAACTGCTGCGCATTTGCCCCTGTTAGCTGCCGCTGCTGCTGCTGATGTGCGTGATGAGGAGGCGCTTGCATGCCCGCCGGGTTCCCCATTGCATTTTTCATCCAAGCACATTGAAAAGTTGTATGATTAGCCGGCTTGGTCGGGTTTGGGGTGTGGAACTTACACGGTTGATCCAACATGGATTCAAATGTGTACTTCGGCCTTTCCTGCCACTGCTTCTTCTGTTTTGGTGTCCAGTGTCTTTTCCCTTCATTCCTCGGCGTCCACTGCTAAGGACCATTCTTCTGTCGCTGACTATTTCCATGACTCGGCTGATCTTGTACCACCGCTACCACCTGATTGGAAGCATATCTGTAATCTGGCCTCTCCTCCCTTCTTCTACCTCGGAATTCGTTACGCCTCGATGATCCGGCTGCATCTCTTGCATATTGATCTTGATGCTTCCGATGCTCTGCCGGCATTAACTCTGGTTGCGTCGGATCCCCTAAAGCATACGAATCTGCTATCATGATGGTCTCTGCCAATGTGGTCGGCATATCTCTTTGCAGCCTTTGCCATAATACACTTCCGTATCGGCAGCCTTGAGCAAACCAAGCTATCGCTTGAGACTCTATGAATCCTTCGCATGAGTTTCTGAGGTTACACCACCGAGTCAAGAATTTTGTATCTGTTTCATTCGTCTTCTGGTTGCACATAACGAGCTGTTGTGGCATGTTTGGTCTTTTATAGGTACTAGTGAAGTTGCTAACAAACATTTCTTCAAAATCTAACCAACAGTTGATAGTGCCTGCCAGCAGATTGTTTAGCCATACTCTAGCTGGTCCTTCCAGCATATGTGGGACGTATCTCACCGCCCATCGTAGGTTTCCGCTAGCTATCTTCACCGCAGTGGCATAGTCAATTAACCAATCTTGTGGTTTTGTGCTCCCATTGTATGTTTTCGCGCCCCTTGCCAATTGAAAGTTCGGCACCGCAGGTTCGCCCATGATCCGAGGTCCGAAGCACGCTGGACCAGGCGGACCCTGTTCCTCCAATAACTCGGACCAATATAACCTGTCCAGTTTTAGTCTTGCATAATTTGACGGCAAGTTTCTATAAATGATGCTCACTTGTATTCCATAATGGTTATTCCCACCATGTTCTGCATGCTCCATATCCGAGTAACCATCATTATACCTCTCATTTGCTTGATTATGGTGAGTTGGTCTCACTTCTCGCTCTTGCCGAGGCTCATACCTCGGCTGAGGATCTGGTGGAGGGTTTCTCCTTCCCTCCGCCGGGTTATTGTTCTCGTGATTTCCCCTTCCGAGGTCCCCGTGCCCTTTTTTCGCACGGCCGGGGTTTCTATCTCCACTATTACCTCGGCTACCATTACCTCTGTTATCATTGACCTTTCCGGCTACTGCCGGATCATACGGAACAATTTGCTTATTTCTTTTTCCTGAAGTCACCACTCTATCTTTTCGCGCGTTGTTTCCGGGTGAGGATGCTGCTGCCGCAGATAGTGCGGGTGCTGCTTCGGCCGAATGAACCATACGCGAAGCTCCCGGTCTTGCCGGGTCAGCCCTAAGCATTTCCTCATTCTGCTGGTTCGCAATGCGCACCAGCTCATTCACTCTTTCTTGTTGTTTCTGCCGGGCTTCCCCGCTTAATCCTTCTAGCTCCAAAGCAGCAACATTTGCCGCCCTTAGGTTCTTTGCCGGGGTACTATACCTCGGCAAGCCTAGATCGACTGAATCACCTTCACGTGCTTCATGCTCTTTGTTGATATCATTCATGAGGTTCTTTCCTCTCAATATCAATTCATCTACCCGCTCGGGGGCCACATCCAGTTTGTTTGCCCTAGCATACTCTCGCAGGGTCCTGTTCAAGGACTCTCGCAAGGCCGACACCTTTTTTGCCTCTACCAGTACTTTTTGTCTGGTTTCTTCTAACTCCGCCTGGGCGTTAGCCGGATCAAGTATCGGTGCCACAGGCGTGGTTAGATTATCTATAGTTTCCTGGAGAATATTCTCTGGTCTCTCCAGAGGCGGCCATCTTACCCTTGCCACCTTTGGGGTCGTCTCCTGCACCTCGGCTGACTTGGCTGCTGGCGGATCAACCTCGGTGGGCTGCGGAGCTGTCTACTTTGCGTCCATCTGTCCTCCTGCTGCCGGGTCCTTGATTGGCCCGGCGCCTGCCCCTGCCGCCGGTGCTGCGGCTGTCACCATCACCTCGACGCTACCGACGGGGCGTGCGCCACACAGACCGTTAGCAGCGTTGAGGGAACGTTCTCCTGCTTCAACGACTCGGCGAGGATAGACGCTGGACGTGGCGACGCCGACGTAGACCCTGTGTGTACCCAGGTTGATGAAGACAGCGTTGCACGAAGGCGCTTTCCTCCTGAAGCTACCTGCGTTATCGCTGACATAGTCCCAGAGATCAAATCTCTGGACTAAGCCAGAGACAACCCGCTCGCCAGTATGGATGAAGTTTCCCGTCCGGATCTTGACTCCAGCTAGCACCACTGCTGGCCCCACGGTGGGCGCCAACTGTCGTGGTGGTGGCATGGAAGATGCCATGGGTAGGCTAAAGTATGGGGCCAATGGATGCTGGAGGGATCCGGGGAGGGAAGATGTAGTGATTTCTACACTCAACAGTTCTACAAGTAAATCTCTATTCCTCTTCTCAATGAATACAAGTTCTCCTAGAGTTGTCTCATAGAGATGAAGAACACTAATACATGAGCCTTCCGGCATAGAGTCAATCGATCCCCCCTCAGGAGCCCGCGTCTCCCCTTATAAAGGGGTGCCTTGGTTCCTTCTAGGGCTGACGTGGCAAGCATATCCTTGGAATATGCTTGTACCAATATGGTAACTCGGCGTCCTCCTTTCTGTGTCCCCCTTGTATCGGAAGCAATGTTCCAGAAACCTTCACATGCGCGCCTCGGATTTCCTCACTGTCACCTCCATGACGTTCGTCTGCCCTTCTGCTGCTCTTCTCCTTGTCCTTTGCGCTTGGCTCTGTCTAGATTCCTCCTAGCCAGTGACCAGGGTTTGACTATATGCACCTCCTTCTCCTGCAAGCTTCGCGTTATTCGGCTTTGTCTCGCATAACTCGGCTTGGCCTTCACCTGTATTTAGATTAGTTAGAGTCATTCGGCCGACTTAACTCATATGTCGGCGGGATAAGGCGTTACTCATTCTACATTTGTCATGTCCCTGCTTATCTCGGCCGACTCATACATGATTCGGCCAACACAATCAGTAATTCGGCTTATGACAAGGGAGATTCCTTTCGTCTTTCCCCTGTCTTGACCCTATCCTGGGTCACCTCCCCAACAACCCTTGTTTTCTACTAGCTAAGCTAAGCATGATAGGAATCTTAACTTAGGAAAATTCTACTAAGGTTTCATGTACTAGGATTTCCCATGGCATAGTTTATACTTAGAAAATTCCATGCAAGTCCTACTTAGAAATATCACTAATGCATAGTGAAAATAATGGGACAAAAGTATGAAGCACCACTTGCCTTTTTGGTAGAGAATATAAGTTCACTCCTTGATCTTGGAATAGTCACACTCTTCAAATTCCACTACAATTCAATCAAGCAAGGCACAATTTCAAAACTAACATCCAAACAATTCAACACATAAAATAATAAAAACAAAGCAATGCATGCAAGCATGACAAAGATTGTTTTATTTGGAAAATTGGTTTATAATAGGTTATAAACATTTGACAACACCTATTGGTCATTTACAAAAGTGGCAAAACCATTTTAAGTCAAGTTAGTGAAAATGGCCACTTTAAATCATTTTGTTTTGCTAGAAATGATTTTATTCAAATAATAATTTCTAGTGTTAGCCAAATATATTTTTAAACACAAATGTTAGTGTTTATGGTCAAAGTGTTTAATATTAAATCATTTGCCAAAGGTTTCATCTAAAAACCATTTTTAAATCAAAGCAACATTTTATTTTGCTAGAAATGCTTTTAAACAAAGTAATAATTTTATAGGGATCACCAAATATATTTTTAAATCCAAAACTTGGTGTTTAGGGTCAGAGAGTTTAATTCAAATCATTTTCCAAAGGTTTTACTTAAAGAGCATTTCTAAACCATAATCAATATTTTTATTTAACTAGAATTGCTTCTATTCAAAGATTTAATTCCTAAGTGTCACCAAATTTACTTTTAAATCTACAAGTTGGTTTCTATGGTCAGTAGGTTCAAAACAATCCATTTACAAAAGATTTTACCCTAAAAACATTTCTAGAATAAATTTTATACACAAAATAAGCCTAAACAAGTTTCTGCAAAAACAAGAAATTTTACAGAATAAAAATACTAATCAAAGTGCATGGTTGGAAACTAATCATTTTTTGGAATCCAGTGATATAAAATTTGTAAAATTTGGACATGTATATTTAAAGTTATGAATTTTTCAAGTTTAAACATCTAATAGATAAGTTTTTGGTTTTAAAACAGATCACTGGACAGTGGTGTGTTCTTATAGGTTCATACCGATTCGGACGGATCAAGCGCTGTGGATCGTCAGATCTAAATACAATCGTGCGACACATATGAGTTCGTACCCCTTTGTTAAGTCATCTGTTTCTATGCGTCAGATCTAGATCGAATGGTCCTAATCTAATCGACCACAAAGTGGCGGCGCTGCGAGGGTGGCTGGCGGCGGCACGGTCAGACAAGGACAATTCTAGTGATACAGGAAGCGAGAGAGGACGTGGAGTGGCACTAAGTTCGCAGGGCGTTGTTGGTGCTCAACGTAGTCTCCTTTGGACGAGGGGCGCAAGAGGTTGCCGCGGATTGCTCACCGGAGTTGCCTACTGACTCGGGTACGCGCGGTCGTTGTCGGAGGCGATGTTACAGGTCACGCGAAGATAAGAGGAAGACGGTGCTAGACACGCAAGAAAGAGGAGAGTGCGAGAGTGTCAACTAGAGGTAAAGGGACGGTCAGAGATTACCAGGAGGCGTCGCCGGAGTTGGAGCAGGAGGCGGTGGTGTTCAATCTTGGTCGTTGCCGATGCTGTGGAGCGCGCGCGGGCGAACTGGAGCTACTGGGAGATGCGTATGGGAGAGGGGAGCAGGCTCGAGTGGTCGAGGGGGCAAGGGGAGGCGAGGAGCGGCCGGAATCGTCGCCGGAGTGCGGCGGCGGCCACGACGGTGCAAGCGAAAATGGTGACAGCCTAGGGGCTCTCTGGTGGCGCTGGTTGGGGGGAAATGTAGAGGAGAGGGTGCTGGTTAAATGAGAGTAATCGAGGGGAGGAATCGCTGGCATGATTAAGCGAATTGAGCCGAGGATTAACGAGCAGAAATGTCCAGAGTCGAGGTAAGGTCAGCGCGGGGTGAGTGAGAACGAAGACCGATAGGTGGGGCCTGGCGTTCAGCGAGACAGAGAAATACGAGGTGTGGTCGTCTCCTCAGGGACAGTGTGGGTGCGTTAGTTAGTAGAAAAACGCTTGGGGAGAGTGGAACGTGGGCTCGCTGGGCCAGTTGGGCTAGGGTTAGATGGGCTGGGTTCTTTTTATTTTTTCCTTCTTCTGATTTCTTTTTCTTTTCTGTTTTCATTTTCTGATTTGAATTTGTTCAAATAATTTCAAACCTCTTTTTAATTCAAATCTTATCGAATTAGTCAGTATGTTTTGATAATGTTTTAAAAAGTATTTAAAGTCCATTTTTTAGAATATTTATTTCATTTACACATGGTTTGCTATTTATTTAAATAGACCATTGTTTTTTATTCAAACAAGATTTAATTATATTTTTAAACTCTTTATTTGAATTCCAATTTTTCACCAAACCTTATTCAGTAGGTTTTATTTATTTAATAGGGTGTTAAATAATCCACTTTGAATTATTTGAAATATTTTTAATATGATTTATTAATCATTTAAATTGGGGAAATGTCTTTATTCAAATAAAATCCAATATGGTTTTAAATCCATATAAACTTTATTCAAAATTTTCTTTTATTCAAAATTGGTGATTCCAATTTGTATAATTTTATTTGACATTTGTTTATCCTTTTATATCTCTTTAGGATTATTTTACTCACAATTTGGTATGGATTTTAGATGGGTGCTTTATTAACTTTGGAAATTAATTTCATTATCTTATTAAATTCATAAGATTTTATCCATGACTCCAAATTAAATGAATGCAATTCCTATGGTTTTGTAATATTTTTATTTATCATTCTTGATCATTTATAAATGTTTGTTGGCGATTTTATATGGATCAAATCCATTGTCTTAGAGAGATCTTGGAAATGATTTATTCCATTAGGGTTTTAGGGTTTTGGTTTAACTTTTCCAAGTGTTTAAATTTTCAAGATACATTTATTGATGAATGCATTTCACTTAATTTGAATTTTGTTGGGTTCCTTTTTATTCAAAGTTTGTTCAAGATGGGTTTTTAAGTTTCCATTTAGAAAAAAAAAATTTCACCATAAATTTCAACAATTATTTATTTTGTTTATTTATTTTTCACATTACAAAATTTGGAAAATTTTGGGTTGTGACATATACGGGCCAAGAAAATCTCTCGCCGTATAGTTGGTCATTAAACATACTGTCCCCCCGAGATACAATTCGTGAAAAAGGGTCGGTAACTATACGACCAAAACTATACAGCCAGAATAATATTCCCGCCGTATAATTGGTCGTTAGACTCTCCAGAACATGTTTTTTGCCCAATTTTTTTAGAGATACTCTTTTTAATCAAAACAATATGTTTAGGCTAGTTCTTGAAGATAAAACTCAAAATTAAATGTTACACTTTTTGACAGCTACATCTTTATGGCCGCGCATCCGCAAGAATGTCTATGAAAAAGTTGTAGGAATGCGATGAACATTTTATTCTTCAACTTATTTTATTAATGTGATGGGTTGACTCCCATTAAGCATTTTATTAAGAATAATCGAATATTTCAAACCCTTCTCTATTCTCGAATTCTTACATTGGGTTGCCCCTTATCAAGGGCACTTACCATTTGAACTCGTTTTGCCGGTGAAATATACCTTTCTCCTTCTTCTAGCTTCTTTCGAAAATACCGGATGATTCTAGCATCATAAACATTGAAGATTATTTTTCCCTCAGCACAATCAACTGACGCTGTTGCACTACTAAGGAAAGGTCTTCAAGGTATTATAGATAATTTTTCATCCTCTGGCATTTCAAGAATAATAAAATCAACGGGAATAACATGCTCATCTATTCTAAGTAGAACATCGTCAATCATACCAATGGGTTGTTTAGTGGATTTGTTAGCCATCTGTAAAGTGATAGAAGTAGGGTAATACTCCCCCAATCCTAACCTTTTATATACGGAATATGGCATTACACTAACTTCTGCACCTAAATCACACAAGGCATTGTGAATATCAGTTTTGCCAATTGAGCATGAAATAGTTGGTATTCCGGGATCCCCGACTTATACAAAAACCTCCCATTGGTAGGATAACTAGTCACCATGGCAATGGTTTCTGTTATTTCATTCTTTCTATTAAGAATATCAAGGATAAATTTAGTATAGGTAGGAAATTTTATTGCATCCGCAAATGGAATTTCTAGACGGATATCACCAAGTACCTTTTTGAAAGAATCATAGATTACCTGATCAGGTGCTTTCTTTTTGCGATCTGGATATGGAAGTTTTTGCTCACCTTTCTTATTCTTGTCTTTTACCTTTTGTGGAGGAACAAGATCTTTAGTTGTTTTATTTTGTTGCTGCTTATCACTTTTATTCTTTTCTACTGCAACAACTTAGTCTTCATTACTTAACTCTCTTTCTTCTCTTGGATCAATAGTCTCTGCATCAGAGTCATAGTTGTCATCATGTGCATCATTTTTCTCCTCCAAGGTTTGGTCTTGTGTTTCTTGAGCAGTTTCATCTTGAGTATCCACCAGTGTGTCATCTCCTTGGCTTGCTTTCAACAAGTCTTTTTCCCTTCGATCTTTTCAGCTTCATATTCTGGTGGCCCTAATGGTCTTGTAACAACTGCTCCCCTTGTAACAACATTAGTAGAAACGGGAATATTTATATCATCTTGAAGAAAAAATTGATAACCTGATGCTATTTGTTCACATTGGGTTTCAATCATACTAAGGTACTTGTGAAATAATTTTATTTCTTGGCCAATCTCATCATAATTTTCTGTGAGTTCTGCCAAAATCTTCTTATGTCTTTGAAATTTCTTATGCAGGTTATTATGAGATTTGGCCTGTCGATGTTTTAATTCTTGAAAAACTTTCCTAGTTTCATCTTCTTCAGTAAAAATCTGTAACAGATCTACATTGTTTTCCTTAACAAGTTCAGAAGGTATACCTTTTTATTTCATTGTTTTGTGTACTTCAGGCATAAGATCTAGGGTTATACGAAGTATTTATTTTTCCAGCTTAGTACCAAAATCAAGATTATAAAGAGAATCATTCTTAGCCCTAGTGGACATCAATTCCAAACATGTTTTAGTAGTTAAAGTATTTATTGATCCTCCTGCTGATAAATCAAGCAACTCTCGGCATTGAGTATTAAGACTGTGGTAAAATGAGTGGCAAATAGTTGATTCGAAATATCCATGATTAGGAATCATATTGATCATTCCAAAAAAATCTATCCCAAGCTTGTGGGTAGTTTTCTCCCATGTTCTTACTGAAGTTGCCTATATTCTTTCTAATTTCAGTTACCTTTTTAAAAGGATTAAATTTGTTTATGAATTTGACAATACAGTTTTCCAAGCAATTAATGTAATGATGAGGGAGAGAATATAACCAGTTTAGAGCCTTACCTTTAAGAGACCAACGGAATAATTTTAGACGGGAGAAATCTCTAGGCAAACCTTTTGGTCCAATTGATGTTATAACATTATCGAACTCTCTAAGATGTATTCTTGGGTCTTCATCTTCCCTTCCACTAAAATCTTTTTCCTAAAAAAATTTAATAATCTCACCATCAATTTGATATTCTCTAACTCTAGGATTAGGAAATTCTATTGGTTGTTTAATATAAGAAGGATCTGGAGCCTTGTATTCTTAAGTGTTTCCTAGGTTTCTTGGCATTTGTCCTATGAATTGACATGATTTCCATAAAATCACTTAGGTTTTCAACTTTAACCTTATTTAATCTCAAAAGTTTTTCAATAATTTCTTCGCTCCTTTGAGCAGGCACCCGCTCAAAATAATCTGGTAGATAGGTCCTACCAGAGCGTGTAGACCCTTTGTCTCCTAGTGAGACCATTTGGTAGTAGTATCACCTAAAATGTCAAGAGACAAACACTTATCACTTAGCTCCTCGGCAATGGTCCCAAAAAATAGCTTGCTGTCTACAAGTGCACAGATCGGTTGTAGCTAGTTTCAAAGTTAATATATCGATCCCACAGGGAGACCAAAGGAAAGTGTTTATAATGGAATCTCTGTCACACTCAAAGTTGTCACAGGTCTTCGAGTGAATTGACTACAAGTGTTGAAATAAGAACAAATTTTTGATCAAACTTAATGTATTTAAATAAAACTAAAATATAAACTTTAGAAATAAAAAAACATAAAAGTAAAGAGCGATTCGATTGTTTGTTGTTTTCCGCAGATGACAAAATATGCGCGGGGAGATACAAGTTCATGGTGACAGTGATTGTGCCAGGTGGATGAGTGATAAGTGTAACAATTATAATATTATAAGTATGTGTGTAGGAGAGCAATTCATAATTAGCCGGAACTACTCTTGGTAGATTTCATCCCAACTTCAATAATCCTACTGTTCTGTTACCAAAACCATGGTTAGTCACTAGGCAATTAACATTCTTCAGGTTGCTTAGAAATTAAGCTCCTTGGATCAAACTATACAATAGGCACGGTGGATCCTCATGCTCGTCGAGTTCAATTATCCCCGTGTCACTCGGGTGTCCCTGATCTGCTAGAAAACAAGATTTTATCTATGTAGAACAAAGTATCATGTTGTTTGGGCCCTTAAGTGGACAATAAGCATTAGGCATCCCACAGATAGTCAAGAACAAACAATATAATAATTAAAATCAATCACAAATTAATGGAAAGTTGATACGTCCAATTTGCATCACCATTGTATATCATAATTTGCCTCTATTCATTGATATATGTCTTATTATGAGGTATTACTTATGTTTTTTCCTCTGTTTTTGCATGTTGGATGATTCTTGGAGGATGAACTGCCGGAGTCAGTGTTCTGATGGAAAAAGAGGTGTTTTGATGCCATTTTGCGAAGATCAGAAAAATACCATAATAATATTACAAAATTATATTTTCCTAGAAGACGAAGGAAGCCAGAAGGGGAGGCGTAGCTGGGTCATAGGGGGGCCACACCCCCCAGGCTCGGGTCCCCCCTGGGCCACGCCTAGGGCAGGTGGGCCTCCGACTCCGCCCTCTCGCCTATATCTTCCTCTCGGAACCCTAATACCTAGGGAGCGACCACAGAAATATTTCCACCACCTCTGCGGGGCAGAAAATACCGAGAGAGAAAGAGCTCTCCGGTAGACAGATTTCTGCCAAGGAAATTCTTTCTCAGAGAGGGGAGATCATCGCCATCAACACCATCGTCAAGATAGGCTTCATCGGGATCATCATCATCCACACCCTCATCTCGACCAGCACCATCATCACCACTCCATCCCGCTATAATAATCATGTTGAATACTTGCATAGTTCTTAGGGGAAACTTTCCCGGTGTTGATTACTATTATAGTTGACGCTTGTGATTGGAACCATTGGATTATTGTTTATGTTCAGATTGTTATCCATCACCATATGATCTTTGATCTTGATCCATGTGATGTATTGTGAGTAGTTTGTTTAGTTCTTAAGGACATGGGAGAAGTCATGTTGTTAGTAGTGGATTTGTGTTGAGATATTATTCAATGGTTTAGTATTTAAGTTGTGGTGCTATTCTTCTAGTGGTGTCATGTGAACGTCGACTACATGATACTTCACCATTTATGGGCCTAGGGGAATGCATTGTGTATTTGGCTACTAATTGTGGGGTTGCCGGAGTGACAGAAACCTGAACGCCCGTTAGGACACCTTTGCACAAGGGAGTGTAGGATCTCAAAGTTTAAGGCTGTTGTTAGGTTTATATCTTAATTGATTTCATGTAGATGCGGATGCTTGAAGGGGGTTTAATCACAAGTATGTATTATTCCAAGTAAGGTTGGTACATTAGCACAGGTTCACCCACACAACACTTACAACACGAAAGAAGGGTACTCAGCTATTTGAAGCGAAAGCACTTGACAGAATTCCCATGTGTCCTCAAGAACGTTTGGTCCTTATAAGTATTTCCACCAACTTGTCCTTTGCTAAGAAACGATTGGGCCACTTTCTGCGTTTGTTCGTTGTCTTTATTACTTGCACTTTGTTTTGTTGCTTTATCAAAAAAACCCTAAAATCCCATTTGCTAAGTATTTACAGATATTTCCTGCTCCATACCACTAGTCAACACTTTCTGCTCCTTGTTGGGATCGACACTCCTATTTATCGAAAGTACTACGATACACCCCCTATACTTGTGGGTCATCAAGACTATTTTATGGCGCTGTTTCCGGGGAGTGAAGCGCTATTGAAGAGTAGAACTGGTAAACGAAACTTCTACTGTGAGTATTTCTTTTTGTTTCTGTTTGTTGCTTTGTTTCCAATATGGATAACCCACTTGGTTATCTGTTTGGGAAAACTACTACCACTGTGAGGGTAGTAGATGAACCACCACCTGTTGAGATAGATCCTTTTAAGATACCTACAAGTATTGTTGATCGTGTTATGGATAATTATTATTTAGGGGATGGAACTTTCCATCCTGGTGATCATTTGCTTTTTATCCATGAATTATGTGGGTTGTTTAAGTGTGTAGGTATCACAACTGAACAGGCGAAGAAGAAGTTACTCTCCATATCCTTGAAAGGGAGAGATGAAGAACGGTATAAGCTGATGAAGAATGGACAATCCATGGAATGGAAGGAAATGGCATCTCTCCTTTATTCTAAATTTTATCCTCCCAGTGAGATTCATAAGGATAGAAATATGATATATAACTTTTGGCCTCGTGATGGAGAGAGTACAACTCAAGCTTGGGGAGACTGAAGTTACTAATGCTTAAATGTCTTATTCATGAACTCCCTAACAATATTATTGATGGGGATATGCCTAGCGGGGTATACCCAGCAGGACGTTTCCGACTGGTCCAGGAACTGGCGAGTGGGCCTGCGGGACGGCGACTGGATCAAGGCCTGGCATGGATCCAAGCGACTAGAAGGTGAAGACCCAGGAGAGTAGATAGGCCCAGTCGGATTAGGTTAAACGAGTGCCGAAGCCTTAACTAATTCGGTTGAGATATGTAAACCCTAGGGGGGTGAGTCTATATAAACCTCCCTACAGGGCGTGTAGAGGATACGTTCCATCATCCACCCAAGCGACTCGCTGCCTAGCCGTCGAGCTTGCCCCATTGTACTTCCATCATAATACAATCTAGCAGGAGTAGGTCTTTACCCTCCGGGGGCCGAACCTGGGTAAAACCCTGTGTCTCCGCCCTCATCTTGCACCGCAGATGGCTGGCCGCCCTTGCCCTTTGTTCGACTACTCGCTTCCGATTGCAGCGTCTGCCGTGGTCATTCCCACGATAGTGGCGCCCACCGTGCGGCCTGGCCGGTCTGGCCGGTGTTCTGCGGCGAGATCCAATCTGCCCATCAACGAGTCGCCACCGGCCGCATGATAGCGATCGGCGAGATGCTCCAGATCTTGCCGAGCAGCTATGTCCCGGCGGCGCGACCCGTCACGCATAACATGATATTGCCAGTTGGCACGATCAGCCTCTTCGTTGGCCTCACCGACGTCATCGTCTCGGAGGACTCGGCTCGCATCCGCGAGTCGCCACCACGCGACCGGGTCTCCGAGAGCCAGGTCCGCACGATCCACCGCCTCGCCTCCGAATACAACTCGGCCCACAACGACATGGCCGAAACCACCGCAGCCGCGAAAGACGCAGCCCTCAACGACGACGCCGAGTCGGCGACTCCGGCGTCACTCGCCAGATCCATCATTGCGGCTTCGCCCGCGGGCTTCATCACCCAGGTCTCCAACGTGGGAGACTTCGAGGATCCCTCCATCCTTGGGATCGTCGACTTCGACTCCGGGTCGGAAAACTCCGCCGATCTCCGTGATGGGACCGGTCGCCACGCCGCGACCTACATGGCGACTGGCACCGATCCGCCGAAGGATCCCTTCTCCACCCCGATCCCTCCTAACGCCATGGCAACGGAGGTCGAGGAACTTCGCTTGAAGCTGGCGAAGGCAGTCCGCAAGGAGCAAGCCGAGCGCGAAAAATTTCGCCTCGAGCAGGTGACGGCGCAGGAGCTGTCACGTTACCACCAGCAGCGAACCAGGTCGTGCCTGAACCCCACCGTCCAGGGGCGCGCCCTGAACTTCGACGACGAGAACGACCCGTCCCGCATGGCCGAGCGCACGATCTACGAGAACGCGCCACCCGGAGGAAGCGCCCGGCCCCCGCCAGGGTCGACGACGAACGGCGCCCCACCTCCACCCAACCGCGCACCCCCCAGGGACCAGCCGCGGATCGTGGTCTCCTCACGGGAGCGAGACGCGGACAGCCTACCACTGTTCTCCACCCCGATGGACAACCTCGTGGCGGGCCGAGCAGCGGCCGACAACATCACGGCCACCGGTGACGGCGCCCTACAGATCCAGTACATCAAGGCCCTGCTCGCAAAGGCGGTCGAGCAACAAAACGTAGGTGTCGACTCACAGGGTCGGATGTACACGCGTTCATCGGGCAGCAGAGCGGCCTCAAGCGGCCGTCCATTGGCGACAAACACCCTCAAATGCCCGCCACCCGAATCACTGCAGCTCCAACACCGACCCGCGAACGCGGCACTCTCCACCAACGACCCCAAGCCAACGACCAACTTCGTCACCGCCAAAGGTCAGCCCGTCGACGCCCGCACCCACATCATCAACAACCAAAGCTGGCGCGCACGCCAGCCCGACGACCTGCGACACACCCTAACCAATCGTCGCGACAACGAGCCGATGGGGTCGCTAAGCCGACTCGGGCCCCGGTGCTTCGGACCGATGATCCGAGGCGAAAAATACCCGGCGAACTTCAAAGCGCCGAAGGAAATAGAGAAGTACGACCCTTCGTACGACCCCTCCGTGTGGCTGGACACCTACCTCATGGAGATGGGGATCGCTGGCCACACCGACCTGCTAGCCGCCCGCTACCTCCCCCTGATGATGGAGGGAGCGTGCAGGCAGTGGATCAACACTCTCCCCCCGGATAGCATCGATTCCTGGGAAGAGATGCGCGACGCCTTCGTCAGGCACTTCGAGGGTTCCTACACCCACGCCACCACCATCGAGGACCTGGAGCGATGCGTCCAGGGACCCCCCGAGTCGACTCGAAGCTGGGACCAACGGTGGCAAGAACTATGGTACAACGCGGCCGTCATCCACCCGAACACCGCGATCCACTGCTTCAAGACCTCGTGCCGCTATGAGCCCTTGGTCGCCAAGCTCAAACGAGCATACCGCACACTCGACAACATACCGGACCTCCTTGAGATCGCCAAAAGATACACAGAGGAAGACCCAAACCAGGAAACCGACGACGAGTCGGGTGGTCAACGCCGCACAAACGGCAACGACAACGGACGACGGTCCGACCTACGCTACAGCAACACTCGCCTCACCGGCAAGCGCCGCAGTGACGGGTGAGTCGACTTCGTCGCCAACGCTGGGCACGCGCAGCGTGAGCCCAAGAGCTTCCGCTGCGACGGAGGGCAACGCCGCGACGACGACAACTACAAGGCGAAAACAAGGTTCGACCTCGCAGACCTCCTTAACCAACCTTGTGCGTTTCACAGCAGGGAAGGGAAGCCCGCCATGCACACGACCGCCGACTGCCACTCTCTCAAGGAGATTGAGAAGGCACGGCGAGCGCGGGAGGACCCTGACAATAACCCGCCAAATGGCGGAAAATTCGGCAGCATGGCCGGCTCGCTCCACACCTTCACAGGCTTCAACACGAAGCGCGAGAAGAAGGTCATCGCCCACGACGTCGCCGTCAACGCGGTGGCCCAGGTGGACGTTCCCCAGTTCCTCAACTGGTCAGAGAAACCCATCACCTGGAGCCGCCAGGACCACTCGCCACACATCGAGTACCCAAGCCGAGTCGCCCTGGTGGTCAAGCCCAAAGTGGGAGACTACTGGCTCCCCAAGACATTGATGGACGGCGGCTGATCCATCAACATCCTGTACCAGGACACCTTCAGGCGACTGCGGCTCCCGCAGTCGATGGTCGAGATGACCTACACCACGTTCCACGGCATCGTCCCCGGTCGGAAGGCGTACCCGATCGGCAAGGTCACGCTGCCAGTCACCTTCGGCACACCAGCAAACTTCCGCACCGAGCGGATCGTCTTCGAGCTGGTGCCCTTCGACAGCCCCTACCACTGCGTCCTGGGGCGCCAGACGTTCGCCAAGTTCATGGCGGCGCCCCACTACGCGTACAACGCGATAAAGCTAACCGGGCCGCGCGGCATCATCACCATCAACGGCGACCCCGACATGGCCGCCGAGTGCGAGGCCAAAGGAGCTGAACTCGTCGATGCTGTCATCGCGGCAGAGGCCAACCACGCCGACGAGCTCGCCAAGTACGCGAGCGGGGTCAACAACGACGACCCCACCATACTCAAGAAGCCCAACTCGGAGGGCGGCAACACCTCAGCCTTTGAGGCAACGACACACACCCGCACCATCGAGCTGGTCCCAGGCGACTCCAGCCAAACGGTGACGATCGGGACGGGCATGAGCCCAGCATAGGAAGGCGCGCTCATCGAGTTCCTCCGTGAGAACAGGGACATCTTTGCATGGAAGCCCTCTGACATGTCTGGTGTCCCTAGGGAACTTGCTGAGCACAAACTCAATGCCGACCCCAAAGTGCGACCCGTCAAGCAGTCGCTGCGGCCCTTCAATGAAGAGCACCGCGGAGCCATCGCCGAGGAGGTGCAGCGTCTACTCGCTGCAGGCTTCATCTGGCCAATCAAATCCAGTCCTAGTCGAGAAGAAAAATGGGACCTGGAGGATGTGTATCGACTACACAAACTTAAACAGCGCCTGCCCCAAGGAGCAATTCGTCCTCCCGTGGATCGACCAAATAATCGACTCCACCGCGGGCTCGGAGTCGTTGTGTTTCCTCGACGCCTACTCTGGGTACAACCAGATCAAAATGGCTGTCGAGGACGAGGAAAAGTCGGCGTTCATCACACCATTCAGAGCCTTCTGCTACACCGCCATGACCTTTGGCCTCAAGAATGCCGGGGCGACCTACCAGCGGTGCATGCAGGAATGCCTTACGAGCCAAATTGGCCGCAATATCCACGTCTACATCGACGACGTGGTAGTGAAGTCCGCTCGCCAGGGCGACCTACTCGCCGACCTGACGGAAACATTTGCCAACCTGAGGAAATACAAGATAAAGCTAAACCCAGGCAAATGCACCTTCGGTGTACCAGCAGGGCAACTACTGGGCTACGTCGTCTCCAAGCGCGGGATCGAGGCGAACCCCACCAAGATCGACACGATCGCTCGACTCGGCAAACCCGAGTGCCTGCGCGACGTCCAGAAGCTGGCCGGGCGAGTCGCGGCTCTCAGTCGCTTCATCCCCCGACTGGGCTAAAAGGCGATGCCCGTATACCGCCTGATGCGCAAGAACCCCACCTTCCAGTGGGACAAGGAGGCGGACGACGCGCTCCGCAGCCTCAAGAAGGTGCTACTCGCAGCACCGCTACTCGCCGCCCCCGTCGACAAAGAACCCATGCTGGTCTACATCGCGGCTTCCGAGCGCGTCGTCAGCGCCGTCATGGTCGTCGAGCGGCCAGAGGAAGGAAAGGAGCGCCCAGTACAGCGACCGGTGTACTATATCAGCGAGGTCCTCACCGAGTCGCGCCAGCGATACCCGCAATACCAGAAACTGGTATACGCAGTCTTCAGAGCACAGCGGCGACTACCGCACTACTTCCAGGAGCACCCGATCACGGTCGTCTCCTCAACACCGTTGCAGGACATCATCCGCAACCGTGAGGCGACCGGGCCAGTCGCCAAGTGGTCCGTCGAAATCGGCGTCCACAACATCAAGTATGAGCCACGCAAAGCAATCAAGTCGCAGGCTCTCGCGGACTTCATCGCTGACTGGGAAGAGGCCCAGCATCCATAAAAGCTTCCATACCTCCACTATTGGAGCCTGCACTTCGACGGCTCCAAGAATGCAGACGGCACAGGAGCAGGGATCGTGCTGACCTCCCCGAAGGGCGACAAGCTCCGCTACGTCCTCTGCCTCGACTTCACCCCCTGCACCAACAACATGGCCGAGTACGAGGCACTAATCCATGGCATGCGAGCCGCCAAGGAGATGAATGTCAACCGCCTACGCTGCTACGGAGACTCCGACCTCGTCGCTGGGCAGGTCGCTGGTACCTGCGACGCCGTCTCCCCCACCATGGCGGCATACCGCCAAGCAGTGGACAAGCTGGGCGGAAACTTCGCAGGCTATGCCGTCGAGTGGATCGACAGGCGGAAAAACGAAGAGGCCGACGCACTCTCTCGCATCGGCTCGGCTCGACTCGCACCACCCACCGGCGTCTTCCTCGACACCATCACCAAGCTTTCCGTCTGTCCCCCAAGGGAGATCGACATCGGAGTCCCGCTGCAACCAGAGGCAGCCCTGGTCGCACTCATCACCGAGCCAGAGGACTGGACTACGCCATACATCGCCTATCTGGAGGAAGGCACCTTGCCGGCAGACGAAACAGACGCCCGGATGATAGCGCGATGCTGCAAATCCTTCGTCATCATCGATGACGAGCTCTACAAACGCAGCGTGACCGGCGTGTTCCAACGCTGCGTCCAACCCGCTGAAGGACGCAAAATCCTCCACGACATCCACTCCGGCGACTGCGGCCACCATGCCGGCGCTCGCTCTCTGGTCGCAAAGGCTATGCGGCACGGCTTCTACTGGCCCACCGCACACGCAGACGCCGTCGACATTGTCCAGCGGTGTGCCGGGTTCCAGAAGTACGCCAACCAGACACACGTGCCGAGCTAAGCGCTCAAGACAATCCCCATCACCTGGCCATTCGCTGTGTGGGGTATGGACATGGTAGGCCCTTTCAAAAAGTCCCCCTCCGGCTTCACCCACCTCCTGGTCACGGTCGACAAATTCACAAAGTGGGTGGAGGCCAAGCCAGTCCGGAAATGCGACGGGAAGACCGCCACCAAGTTCCTACGCGAGCTCATATATCGCTACGGGTTCCCAAACAGCATCATCACGGACAACGGCACCAACTTCGCCAAAGGAGCAATGGCCGAGTTCTGCGAGGAACATCACATCCGACTCGACCTTGCCTCAGTCCCCACCTGGAGTCCAACGGCCAAGCGTAACGGGCCAACCACAGCATCCTCCACGGCCTGAAGCCGCAACTGCAAGTACCACTCGAGCGCACCGCCGGGTGCTGGGTCGAGGAGGTACCCTCCGTCATCTGGGTTATCCGCACCTCGGTCAACAGGTCGACAGGGTTCACCCCCTTCTTCATGGTGTATGGTGCCGAAGCAGTCATGCCCACCGACCTAGAGCACGACTCGCCAAGGGTCGTCCACTACACGGAGGCTGCGAACGAACTCGCACGCCAGGATGGAGTCGATCAACTCGACGAGGCACGCGACCTATCTCGCTCCCGCACTACCATCTACCAGCAAGGACTCCGCCGCTACCATAGCCGGCGGGTGAGAACTCGCACCTTCCAGGAAGGCGACCTGGTGCTACGCCTCATCCAGGACAAGAAGGGCATGCACAAGCTCTCCCCCCGTGGGAGGGACCATTCGCCATCGGGCGAGTACTCGGCAACGACGCCTACTACCTCACTGACGTCCGCGGAGACGGGAAACTCGACGTCAAGAGACCGTGGAATGTAAACCTCCTACGGAAGTTCTACTCCTAGAACTCCATACATGTACCCTCCACTAGCTATGAAATAAAATATATCGGTTACCACAAATTGCGTCTACTCTCCGTGTCTTGTGCCACTCGCACTCGTAATAACAGCGCCAAGCTAACTATAGGAGTCAACCTCTGGTACAGCGATCGGCACGGCCAAGTAGTGCGCTACGAGGGCACTGGGTTACCCCAGGACTCGTGACGTCCACGAAAAACGCCTACCCGGAGCCCCATTGGAGTTGCCTAGCTCGACTGGCTTAACGATCCAAGATAACTGCCTTCTCTCCTCACACAGCGACCGTGATCCTCCGCATCCTCGACACAGCGACTCGAACGGCCAAGTACCACGCTCGGGGACTGACGACCAGTTCAGCGCGAGCGACTAGGGGAAAACGCCAAGTATTAGAGCGTGCCCAGGACTCGCCATGCGACTGACCCGACGGGACAGGCAGGAGTGATGCGCTCACTCTGACGCGCGCAGTCCTCACCCACCCTAGAGCCGCGACTAGAACAATCAAGTACCACGCTCGGGGACTTGGCTACCCGACCTCGTTCGCGCAAGGGAAAACGTTGAAGTAAAGAGCACTCATGGGAGTCGCCCTGCGACTGGCTTTCCAAGATCGGGCGAGTCGACCTCAATAACAAAACGCTCAAAACCACAAACACATAACAAACGAGGTAAACCCCATAAAAAGGGCGGACGCGCTCGGGGACTCGTTCAATCATCAATCACAATCGCAAGACAATTCACAAAATAACGCGAAATCCCATTATAGCAGACCAAAGTTGTTACAAAATACAAGTTGCGCCCAATGGCCGAACTGCTACTAACGCCCCAGGGCACAATTCTTTATTCCGCAGGCTTCGAGGTCGACTCGCCGCCACCCTTGCGGTTGCGAATGAAGGGAGTGTACGGGTTCGATGGGTACGTCATCAGCTCACCCGCCATCGCCGCACAGAAGGGCTGCTCGATCTTGAAGTCCCGGTGTGGCGGCTCGGGGTCGTTGGGCGCGACGATCGTCTCCTGATAAGGAAGGAGGTCGCCCATCGCCCAGACACGATCGGAGTATACCGCGGCACGGTCCGTCAGCTTCAGCACCTCGGCAATCTCCACCGAGCCCGTCGACGAGGGGTAGCCACTCGTCACGTCGTCGAGATCAAAATCCTCCGGGAAGTGGGCGAGCCCAAGGCTAAGCGCCATCGCCGCCCCACGCCTAAACGCCGACCGCGTCATGAACTCGACGACTGACGACGCCTTCTCCAGATACTGCCACACTTCGACGAGGTCGCTGGGAATCACTTCCGTGGGCGACATCTCCTGAAGATACACCCGAATGCAAGCCGCGGACAACGTGGCCGAGTCGACCAGAGTGGCCAAACACTGCCGCGCGTCGTACGACTACGCCTCTTCCGAGATGTCGATGATCCGACCTATGGATAGAGAGTGGCAGTGAGTACAACAAAGATCACGCAACACAGCTACTACAGGCAGAGGCAGGCACACTTAACAATCAAAGGACGGCAGAGACCCGTGATGAAGCTTTGAAGAGAGGAGTAGTCGTCTTGTAGCCCAGCAACGAGGGCGTCAGAGACCTTACGCTCTTCAGCGGCGGCCGAAACAGCAGCCTTGGCTCGCCCATCCGCTGAACTCGCCTCCTCCTTTGCTTCCTTAAGCTCGCGCTCAAGGTCGGCGATCTGCTTCTCAGCCGAACTCAACGCAGATTGACCCGCCGTCAGTTCACTCGCCGGGACAAGGCCCTGGCGGACCTCCTCTGCCTTCGCAGCAGTCGCCTGGAGTGCCTTGTTCGCATCTTGGACGGCAACAAGTTCCTTCTCCACGGGACACTTCACAGCGAGCCGGTCGGCTGATTCACGCGGCAAACCCTGTGCACAAGTCAAACAGTTAACAACAACGGAATCCTAAGTGCCCACCCGCTGAAATTCAGTGACTGGACACTCGGGGACTGGAGATAAAAAATCCTAAATGCCCACCCGCTGAAATTCAGCGTCTGGACACTCGGGGACTGGAGATCAAAAATCCTAAGCGCCCACCCGCTGAAATTCAGCGACTGGACACTCGGGGACTGGAGATCAAAAATCCTAAGTGCCCACCCGCTGAAATTCAGTGATGCGCACTCGGGGACTGGGCGCGAGAAATAAAAACAAAACACCAAAAGAATCTGACCACTGCAATTCAGTGGCCCGATCCTCGGGGACTGGACATACCTGGATGGCTGCGCCAAGCATGCCATGGAGCTGTAGCGCGTCCACGGATGCGAGAAGAGCCGGAGTGTGCCCACGACGATGTTCGATCTCCGTTTCGGCGACCCCAGGTACGCGGCTCGATGGCGTGGTACCACTCGCCGTAGCCGCTCTGGCCATGAAGCGGGGGAATGTCGTGGTGGATGTGCCGGCACCAAAAGAGGCCGGCTCAGCCACCCCAGGCGAGGAAGCACCCTCCTTGATCTTCAAGGCCGCCTCCGTCGCAGGATCACTCGGATCAATCGTCTTGTCGTCAGACACCGTGATGACATCGTCGCCCTTGGCCTTCTTGGCACTGTCTGTGGGGACAGCGACCTCATCAGCCTTCCTCTTCCGAGAGGGGTCCTCCTCGGCGACGACTGGCGGCACTTTGGCCACGGACGGGTGGCCTATCTTTTTAACTCTAGTCCTGCAAATTGATTACATGAGCAAAATGATCCGAGTACAACGAAAAGCAAGGCAGGTGAACAAAACTCACTTGGCGATTGGTATGAACCGCAGCCCTGTGCGGATGCTAGCCGGCTTCTCCAGCTCGGGGCCTAGTTTCCGACTGAGGCCCATCTCCAAAACATCATGCGCCCAAGACACGGACGGCCCCTTCGTTGACGAGGCCGCGACAGGAGCCTCCGAAACGATTTCGGCAGAAGCTCTCCTGGGAGGCGAAGCTGCCGCGGCTGGAGCAGCCCCCAACCCAGAGACTGGGGCGAAGGGGGGGAAGCGAGGCCAGAGTCACCTCACTCAGGGCGGAAGTGGCATCCGGTGCTGCCGTTGTCTGCGGCGCTTCATCCCTGGCCAGGCTGGTGGCGTCGGAACTACTCGCCGAACGAGGCGGAGATGCCTGTTTCGCCGGCTTCGTCTTCCTCTTCGGGGGGGCCTTCACTTCCTTCTTCTTCTTCTTTTTCAACGGAGTGGCCTCGCGACGCGAGGTGTGTTCGGGAAGCTCGTCATCGTCATCGTCATGGCGTTCAAGGCTTCTACTCGCCTCGAGTTCGTGCTGACGCTGCCCGCGAGTTTTGCGAACCAGTGGGGCGGCCTCTTCCTCGGGCTTGTCTTCATCATCGCTCCTGTCGCTCTCGATGCCGCCCTTGGCAGGAGACGATTCACCCCCGTCCTGGATGGACGAGCTCGAGTTCTCGTCGTCCACGGGTGGAATCCACCCTTCCACCACTTGAAATAACTATAGTAGGCATGAGACAATATCAGTATAACCGCGACAACATCAACTGCGACTGCGAATGGTAGACAGTGACTTACCGTTGGGGCTGGATGCTTCACGGTGTAGGGGGCGACCCCAGCCTTCGCGTCCAGGTACGCTGCCTGGGTGATTTTCTTCAACGCCAGGACGTAGTCCTCGAGTTTCCATGTAGTGCTCGCGGCGGCCCAGGGGAACGAGCCGCCGTCCGAGCCAACAGTTGTACAAATTAATGGTTTGAAGACCCTTCTTCTTCAGGCCGCGGATGGTTTGAAGCATCTCATCCACGAACATCCGCTTGTCTACTCGGAGCTTGCCGACTTGGAGTCGGCGCGGTTCGGGCCGGTCGGCGGAGTACCTTGGGATCGCCACCTCGCCGTCTGGAGTCGCCTCGGTGACGTAAAACCAGGACTTCTTCGACTCGCTCGCCGCCTTGGCAGGTAGCATCAGGTCAAAGAAGGAGGCCTTCGACTTCAGCTGAAACGTCAGGCCACCCGCAGAAAGCATTGGACCGCCTGATTCTTCGCGACTGATCCTCCCGTGGAACAGATCTTGCCATAGGGGGAAGTAGGGCCTGCAGCCCAGGTAGCACTCGCAGAACGCCACGAAAATGGCGAGCTGCTCGATGTTGTGTGGGCCCAGGTCCGACGGCTGGGTCCTGTAGAACGCGCAGAAGCGTCGGAAGAAGAGAGATGTGGGGAACCCCAGCCCCCGTTCCATATGGCTGGTGAAGCAAACAAATTCTCCCTCGCACAGGTCCGGAGTCACCTCTCCGACCGCGGGGATGCGCCACGTGCCGGCGCGCAGTATCCCGGCCTTCTCGAAGGATGCCAGTAGCGCTCTTGTGAACTTGGACTTGCCCCATGGTTCGGTGGAGGGGGACATTGGCGGAAAGGTTCGTGGAGGTCGGGGGATTTTGGATCGGTTGGATCGCGATGCGGAGGAAAACAGAGATGGGCGAAATCGGAGGAAATGACGAAGGAATGGTTCCCCGATAGCCTACCATTTACTTTATATAGCGGTTGCTACCCGCCAAATCAGGGAGCCGTTACCACGCGGTGATTACGCCAAAGTTACCGTTGGATTACCCCAATGGCTAGTTTTGACTGCGTCTGACGGTCCCACTTCATCCATTCGACTCGCCGACCCAATCACTAGAACAGTGACTAGATATTTCGCCGACCCGTTCGCCGAGCTGCGACCCGATTAACCACTGTCATTGCGACCAGAGTAATTAGTTTTTTCCTTTATTCAGGAGCCCGCCACCGATTCGACTGGGCATCCGCATTGGACCCGTATACTCCGACTGCCAACGAACACTTGCGCCCAATCGACGACGGCCTCAGGGACTAGTGATGGGGATATGCCTACCGGGGTATACCCAGCAAGACGTTTCCGACTGGTCCAGGAACTGGGGAGTGGGCCTGCGGGACGGTGACTGGATCAAGGCCTGGCATGTATCCAAGCGACTGGAAGCTGAAGGCCCAGGAGAGTAGATAGGCCCAGTCGGATTAGGTTAAACGAGTGACGAAGCCTTAACTGATTCGGTTGAGATATGTAAACCCTAGGGGGTGAGTCTATATAAACCTCCCTATAGGGCGTGTAGAGGATACGTTCCATCATCCACCCAAGCGACTCACCGCCTAGCCGTCGAGCTCGCCCCATTGTACTTACATCATAATACAATCTAGCAGGAGTAGGTCTTTACCCTTTGGGGTGTCGAGCCTGGGTAAAACCATGTGTCTCTGCCCTCATCTCGCACCGCAGATGGCTGGCCGCCCTTGCCCTTCGTTCTACTACTCGCTGCCGATTGCAGCGTCTGCCGTGGTCATTCCCACGACAATTATTATCAATAACTTTTATGCTAGGCTCTCTCTTTATGATAAATATTTACTAGATTCTTCTTGTGCTGGATCATTCACACGTATGAAGGAAGAAACTAAATGGTATCTTCTAGACCGTATTCAAGTAAACACTGAAGCTTGGGAGAATGACAAAGGAACAAAGTCAGGTATAAACTATGATTATGAATGCATTAAATCTTTTGTGGGAACTGATGATTTCCGTGATATTAGTAATGAGTTTGGTCTTGATTCTCAAAGCATTGCCAACTATTTGAAAGCCTTTGCCTCTTACATAGAAATTCCCAAAAATAAGTGGAATAAGTACCATGTACCTTATAAAGATGTTGTTAGTCATGTTCCTGTTAGAAGCACTGAAGTTTGTACTATTGATCATATTTTGCCTAAACCTTATTTTGCGAAAATACATTTCCCAGCTAAGGTAAAGGAGTATTCTATGATGATAAGTGCAAATAATAAAGGTACTAAGAAAACTATGGAGCCTGATGAGCAATTGAATAATGAACCTGTGGTAGCTATTGTGAAAGACCCTGTCACTAGAAATATAGAGGATGAGCACATTGTCTTCTGTGAAGACGCTTCGAATATTATCTCTCATCCTAGTAGAGCTAGAAAATCTAGTGTTCCTGTGCTTTCTATTAAAATTGGTGATCATTGCTATTATGGTTTATGTGATATTGGTGCTAGTTCTAGTGCTATTCCTTCTGAGATTTACAGGTAAATTATGCATGAGATTGGTCCTTGTGAGATTGAGGACATTTATGTGGTTATTCACCTTGCTAATAAGGAAACCATTTGCTCTATTGGTATTATAAGAGATGTTGAGGTTCTTTGTGGTAAGATTAAGTATCCTGCTGATTTTCTAGTGCTTAATTCAACACCTAGCAAAACTTGTCCTATCATTTTTCGTAGACTTTTCTTGAACACTTGTGGAGCTATTATAGATTGCAAGTAGGAGAAAGTTTTAAATAAGTTTGATGGAGATTCTTATGAGTTTAACTTTTCCAAATTTGCTAAAGCTTCTTGTGAAAATAGCTTGCCTAATAGAGGTTTCAAGATGGAACAGCTTGCTTATATTGATCCGGTTTATGACCTTGGACCTCTTTTTGATGACTGTAAGTATGCTCATTCTGATGATAAAGTTATTGCCAGTGACCATTATATTGTCAAGTTTATTCAAAGTGCTACTGAAAGTTATTTTGAGAGAGGGAAACATGGTTTTATGCGTCTCAATAATGTTAAGTTTCCCCGTTTTATGTTGAAAGCTTTGAAGTTGCATTTGTTTTGTCTTCCTATGCTAGTGGCTTTTTGTTTCAACAATTTGTTTTCTCATGATACTCCTTTGCATAGGAAGTGGGTTAGACTCAAATGTGTTGGTTATTTGCTTCTTGATGCTCTCTTTCACTTCAAATATTTATCCCCTATGTGAGCATCTTTGAAATTTTCAAGCCTAACTTAAAGGCAATAAAGAAAAGTACTTCTTGGGAGATAACCCAATAGTTTTGTCGAGTCTTGGAAGTTATTACCTCAGTAATAATCGCTCCTTATCCTTTTTGTTTTGTTTTTTTGTGTCAAGTTCAACTACTTTTGAGAAGTAGAGGAGTGGTGAAAAGTGGCTGTCCTGGGACAGATTTTTTTGCTGCATTGGAAAAAATCGTGAGGGAGCTCAGTACTTCGGATGGAGCTGTATTTTTCTGTTCTTGTTCTCCAAATTGTTACCCAACTTTCATTAGTTTTGCATTTTTTTTTATTTGAGAAACAGAACATTTTCGAAAAAATCAATCTCTACATGCTGGTCTGTTTTGACTAATTTCTGCTAATCATTTGCATTTACCTCTTATATTGATTCCCTTATAGATTATTTTGGGTTTTTGGAAAGGAGTTGCTACAATAGCTTTTGTTTTGATGGATTTCAGTTGAAGTGTGAACCTAAAGGTTTATTGTTTTTGCTTACACTAATGTTGCCATTGAAGTTTGTGCATTGCCTTGTGAAGAAAGGAATTTCCAGGAGAAGGAGAAAAAGGAGTCTGTAGAGTTCGTCTTTGAATAGGTAAAAGTGGTGAAAACAGAAGGTTCATGAAAACACTATCTTTTTATATTTTTGATGTTTTTATTACATCTTAAAGGTTACGAGACGGAACAGAGGAGGAAATGGAGTCTGGGTAGCCAAACCCACCCCAGGCGCGGGCCCCAGCTGGCCGCGCCTAGAGGGGGTGTGAGCCTCCCAAGCTTTGTCTCCGCCTCGTTTTCATATCAGTACCTTCCTTATGCATTGAAACTTTATAATATATAATCCTCCGTATCCCCCAAGGTTTATGCATCGTGTTCTCATCGTGTTTTCGTTTCAATCTATTTTTGTTAGTAAATCATCTCAAGTTTAGAGAACCATGGTCTCCGCCTCCGCCAACGATAAAGGCAAGAAGCCCGTGGAAGATGGTCCTCAAAACCCCAAGGAGGAGGAGATTTTAGTGGGGGGTGAAGAAGACATGAAGGAGGACGAGTGTAACATCCCAGCGTTAGAGATCAGAAATAAGTTAAACCCAGATGTGTGCATTGCATTCATGCATCGGAAAATCCGGAGAATTTTCGAGGAAAATTAAGAAGCTATAGGGGGATCGAGATCTCTCTTGCTCTGATGAAAACATCAGGGCAAGTGCGATGGATTTCGACATGACCTCTATTGTACTATTGTGTTTGAGGGAAAGGAAATTCAAAATTAAATAGTCAATTGATGAATCTGAATTCTAACAGAATTTGAAATGGAATAACAAATGGAAACTAAATTGTAATGGAAAATAAGAGGTGAACTCTTATTTATAAACAAGGTATAATCTTTTATTCAAATATAAAAGATAGTAGAAATTTAAATAAAATGCAATGAGTAATGTAATATGATATTACAATAATGAAATAATAAACAAGAATTGGTAAAGAATAATCTTATTTACATCACACATTATTATATTATCTTTACAATTATGAACCAAAGGGATAATAATATAATGAAATAGAGATATATCATTTTATTACAATAGCACAAACATTACACTATTTTTATTAAGTTCCCAAAAAAATGAAGAATTACAATAAAGAATCAAATAATAAAAGTAAACTACTATAAATAAATAAATGTAAAAATGAATTACATAAATGAAATAAATAAAGGAATACTTAATTTCAAGAAAATATACATATTACATTGTCTTTACAATATTCAAGTAAAAATAAGAAATTACAACAATAAGAAAATATTACAAATATTATTACAAAAATGAAAAAATATATAATACACTTTACAAAGGAAGAAAAAATTACAAAAATAATAAAGAAGTCTCATATAAATCTTCATGTCCTGAAGGTTCCTTCCCTGATCTTAATTCGTGGAAAATAAAACAAAAGACACATTAAAATAAAAGGAAGGGTTAGAATGTTAGTTTTACTCTCAGATTTAGCATACAAATGATATGCTTAAACTCATCATTGAGTAAGCTAAAGAGGGAGCCAAATGGAGAATCAGTTCTTATCATAAAAGAAATCTTCAAACTAAGCATCATAAGCCAAGGGGCAAATTTCACCAAATCAGAAATAGTAAAAAGATAAACAATCAGAAAATGTCAAGTTTCACTTGATCTGATCCATTGGGGGTGAGTCAAGCACCCAAGCAGCTCACACATCTGCATGGTGTTGTGCTACCAAGCACAGAGGCATCACAAGGAGTACAAAGGTAAGAACAGAGCCGTAGCTGATAAGCTAGAAGCATATCAGAGTTTCTCCACACCCCACACTTAGCCAGAACTACACTTAGACCACTGGTTCATACTCAGGAACAACACATGTTCTTTATCATCACCACTAGATCACCCATTCATTTCTTCACACCATCACCAAACCCACAACCCAATCAGCATCTGGTTGCTTATTTAAGCCATCCAAGAGGAGATCAAGTAGTAGAAGGAGGGGAAAGGAGGAATATCACAGGAGAACAAGTAATCACAAGAAGCCAGTTCTATAGGATCCAGAAGGACAAGGTTCAGGAGCACAAGATTCACATGTGTAGGCTGATCAAGAGCAAGGAAGCAGTATTAGAAGGAGCAAGCCAATGGAGCAGTAAGGAGGAGCAGATCGAGAAGCATCCAGGAACAAGATACACTAGGAACCACAAATCACAGCACAGAATCAGCAACAACAAAAGGTTGCCATACCACTAATCATGCATAGTATCTATTCTTGTTCTATTTCACCATCATAAACAAGGGAATAAAGGGGGTTATTGCAAAACAATATCTAATCAACTACTCTACAACTAACACCTTTCTAGGAGAGTAGGAGAATAGTTTATCTCTGAGAATTGCATAGAAGTGCTATGCAAATTAATCATAGAGAGTAGAAGGCAACCAAGTAAGTATCTATTTTTATCAAGATTTAGTGTCTTAGCCTTTGCATCATAGATTGGAACATATTGCACACAACCAAAAATCAAGGGCTAGTGATCCTTAACCACGTAAAACTCATTCCAGAGTTAATTAGCCTCAGACCATGCATCATGGGCATTCAAGTCATAAATTCTCATCCAATCAATTCACACCAGTCACAATACCAACTCATTTACCCTCACTTCTAGTAGAAGATTAACCAATAGATCGAAATTGGTATTGGTTCCTATCATTTTAAGAAAGCAAATCATTTGAAAAGCAACCTCTCCGTGAGCATAGAGTTGCTATGCTAATTACATACTAGACCTAGAATAAGGCAACCACAGTATTTTCTTTAAAGGGAATACAAGCCTCAGTCTTTTGCATCCTTGGCATTGGACTAGAAATTTAGCCAGAAAAGAAGCCAGAGAAGATCTATCATTTTCCTAGACCATGAAACCAGGAATCATTTCTAAATCATCTAAACAATTCACAGCCATCTTGACAGTAATAACAGCATATGCAAGTTATACTTGTAGAGCATATTCCTTTAGAGGAAAAACTCAATTCTCCAATAATACATCCAGTAATCTTATTTTACTTGCTTTGTTGTCAGTACAAGCATACTGTTAAATCAAATATCAACCATGAATCAGGCCGCATGGTTAAGTAACACTACAACTAGCAGGATTGAAACATCAATCACTCTAATCCAACCACATCATAGAAGTCACCAGATATGAGCCACTAGACTTATCATGGCCAGTATCCTTACTGAAGTGCATCAATCTGTAACAAGATCAAGCTTCTTGTATAGATGGAAATACAAGGATTTAATAACCACAAGCCATCCAATATTTTTCATCAACATAGTTTACTCCACTTAGTAGTTCAAAGGAAATCAGATCCTTATCATACAAACACTAGGACAGAGCATCTGTGCTACTTAGGATAATCCTATCATCACAGAGAGAACTCCAGAGAGGAATCAAGAGGAGAAAATAAAAGGAGAATTTCCACTTACCGGTGGTCCTCGCTTAGAGATTGAAGAGGAAGCAGATGGGGTCGTCGGTGGCTGGTACGGCACGACGGCACAGGGAGCGCGGCGGCACTCGACCTGCACCAAGACGCAACCTGTAGTCCATCAGTGTCCCAGAGCACCACCGCAAGTTAAAGATCGAAAATGTCGCACTAGAAAGAAGATAGGGGCGAGCCCGTTATAGCCTTAGAGGAAAATCAAACTAGAAGGCCAAGTCGTATAGAAGGAGGCAGAGCTCTAGCGACCGGTGGTGGTAACCGGGACGGTCTACACCGCCGGAATCGTCAGGTAACAATGGCGACGGCGGCCAGAGAGGAACGAGAGGGGAGAGGGTGAGCGTCGCGTGCGGGGTGTGTGTGAGGGAGATGTACTTGGGTCAGTATTGACCCAAGTCCAGTGGGACAAATGCGCTAGTGGGCTGGGCTGGCTCACGGGCTAAGCCCAGTTCCAAAAGAATAACTCAATAAAATTTAATGTAAAGACAAATAAAATATAATAAAACTTTAATTAAATAGTTTAATGTAAGAAACACTTTAAGGAATTTTTTAAAATACGGCTACCTCATAATAATATATATAAAATATTAAAATCATCACCAAAGTAAGAGTTACTTAATAAAAATATAACTTTACTGTTAAATTAAAATATAAAGCAAATAAATATTAACACCATTAAATCCTAAGTGAAATTTCATAAAATAAGG
This sequence comes from Avena sativa, assembly GCA_916181665.1. Lineage (NCBI taxonomy): Eukaryota > Viridiplantae > Streptophyta > Magnoliopsida > Poales > Poaceae > Avena > Avena sativa. Next base: position 441,695,417 of record OV702294.1, on the reverse strand, counting down.
AAAAATCCTAAAAATGAATAAAAATCATTTTTGTGTATAAAAATAACTACACTATTTTATAAAAATACTAGCCTAATTTTTTTAAAATAAATACTCAAAGACATTTAATCCTTGACGAAATTATATAAACATAAGAAAAATACTTAAAAATAAATAAAAATAATTTTAAACAAAATCTTAGAAAAATAAGAACTATAATTTAAAACTATAATCATGTATTATTACATCACTTAATTCAATATATATTATTTATTAAATGTTTATTAAATAATAACCTTATAAAATCATAACTTATTATTTAAAATTCATAAAAATACATATAATATACCAAAATAATCACAAAAAGAATACCTACATGTTAAAAATATAATATTCCACTTGTGGGGTAAATAAAAAAATTTAAAACACTTTAACAACTTCAATTTAAACCTATTTGCTTAGTTAATAGTTCATATAAGGATAAATAAAAAATGCTAATATTTCTAAAATTAGTAAATTGAGCCCAATAAATAGTATTAGTCTTAAATATTGTTAATATGAAGTCAAAATTGGTTCAAAACATTATAAATACAATTTTATTGAATTATCCTTCGACCACAAGTCTATAAAAAAATCAAAATACTATAGTGAATGCATAAATAGTTAAGTAATGTTACTCCCTTCATTACAAATTATAACCACATCTTTATAAAAAGATAAATGATTCTATTCCATTATCCAGTTAAGAAACCACTACTCAAATAGAAGTAATGCCATTCTTAAGTAACTTTAAGGAAACAATATAAAGTGAACAAGATACAAATATCATAAGCATTACACCCTAAGTCCATTTATGTTATTAAAGTTAATTTTAGTTTAAAAGACTTTAAATATTATAATAAAGACTTTATTATGTGTTTTATAGTTAACTTTGATCTATTTTTAATTAATACCTAAAGCATCTCAAAACTAAACTAACCAAGGTAGATAAGTCTCAAATACTACTAATATCATTATTCAATTGGAGTACTTCTTTCTTACTTAAAGATTATAACTAGAAAGAACACCTAATATGGTTAACTTAAAGTTTAAATACTTCTGCTTAATTAAGATAGATTTTCTTCAAAAGTTATTCGTTTTGCCACTTTAGTCAACAGATGACAATTACTCATAATCACATTACTTTATACTTTACTTATACACTTAGGATTGTTAACACTTAAGTTTCTTATAAATGTCATTACTTGTAAAGTAAAACTTGAAGATAAACCAACTCTTAAAAGAATCACCTGAATTCACTTCATTAAAAAGTATTGGGGATCCACTTTAGGAGTTTTACAAAATGCATAGCATTACTTATGCATAACTGCATACTGCTTCTTTAAACATTAGTCCTTACCGGAAAAATGATGTTGATTTCAGATATTGGATCTTATATTGTCTCGAAGACTGTTAGTGCATAATCTTGCAATCACAAAAGGAAAGTTCACACTTGCTCATGTCCTTTGATTATTTTCTGTAAAGTAATTTTACAAATCCAGTGTTGTCATCACCTGCATTTCAGAAAGGTCAGAAAACACTATTTTCATAATAATATGATTATAGGTTATTTACCATGAGGTAATAACCTACTATGGAAGTTCTGGTGGTAAAGGAACATATTATCTAGGACTTAACAACCAAGGTCGCCAGTGATTCTTGCGCCGTATATTACGCGTTAACCATGAGATTTGGAATGGGACGGAGAAGTCAGCTGGATCGGCTCTCTCTCGCATGCCAACGGATGACCGGGCCATTGTTGTAACTCCTCTTATAGAGGGTTAGCAGGTTATGGGTGGGATCCCTCAACGTCCCACGGCTTCTGGTATCTATGAGGGTTGTACACCTTAGGCTGATAATGGAAACAAGTTTTATCCTATGCCTGATGTGCAATCCGTCGGGTATGCAGGGTCGCAGAGGACAGTGATTGGCTTAGATCATCTACTGGGCCCCACACCATAGGAAGTGTGGACGGGAAAGATCGCCCGGTTGTGCAACAAGGATTTGACCTCTCATGGGTAAAGTAACGCACCTCTGCAGAGTGTAAGAACTGTAATTTGTTACTCCCTGTTCCGGGAAGGAGCTGCGAACGTGGCAGGAAAGGAGCACCATGAAAGTTCTGGTAAACCTGTGAAGGCAGACGGACATAGTTTTTCAGAATAAAAGCAACCTTTGAAGAAATGTTTATGAAAATGTGCATTGCCTACGACCTATGGTCTATGGCTGTAGATATAGTGCATCAAACACTCCTTTTCTAGTGAACTTGCTGAGTACGCTCATACTCAATGTATCTTCTAAACACTTGCTAGGTTCTAAAGCCAGTATAGACGATGTCTACATCAAGTTATGCTTCACGAATCATCATCAAAAGCTAAAGCTCTTCAATGAAGTCAAGAAAGTCAACATATACATCAACTCAAGTGAAGACGAAGTTATTGATTAGCTAGGAATATAATCCCTAGCCATAGAACCTATTTCTATAGTGTATTGCAATACCAGCAATGCCAGACCATTAGTTAAGATACTAGTCTTAATAATATGATATTTTTGAGTTGTTTATTTCTGATTCTCCTTTGTAAGAAGTTTCTTTCTCTCTCTTTAACCTAGAGTATTCTCTGGGATCTTGTGTAAAGAGTTAAGTTGTAACCTATAGTCATGTCTTGGATCAGCTGTGTTCTGTTGTACCACTCTGAGGGATGTAATACTAGTGAACGGTGTTTTATTGGTGTTGTGTCAATGACTATAGTGTACTACATGGTCACCGCAACGAGCATCCGAATACCCGCGCTACCGTCGCAAGCATTGGAGTGGTGGCAAACCCTACCAAGCTTAGGAGGACAGCACAGATGTCTATAGGAGGGAAACCCCATGTCTTATCTTTGTTCCACAATCATCTCTTCCACGTACTAAGAGACCCTTACATACTCTTATACATGAGCATCAATACCAACAGGTTCCCAAAGGGAAATTTCCCTCGGCTTGGGATATGCCTCGTTCTAACCATGCAGGGGAGGAACACACTAAGAAGGAAGAGTGGGGAAAGAATAACAAGGACTGGGATTCTCGGTCCGATATGATCATGAACCACATTGAGAAAAATTTGGAGTTGATTCATACTCTGACCTTTTAGATTGAGGATTTGAGGGAACTTATTGAAGAGCTTATCAAGAGAACACCACCACCACCGAAGGAGTATTTCGTCATCAGGTTTGGCATCCCCTTGGCTTGTTCCAAGCTTGGGGGAGTGCCGTGGTATCTCACCATTATCTTTTACCTTTTTAGATTCGTATCTTTGGTAGAAAAGTTTTCTTATAGGTTGGTTTGCATGTGGAAGTATCTCTCCTTTAGTTGATTATCTATGTATCCCTTGGTGTGAGTGCCTTTATGGAATATTAATGAGAAGTCTCATCTTTTACTTTTTGCACTTCTTATTTTAGTTTGCAATCTCTATTATATGATTGATCTTGTTGATCATTATTGGCATCACTTTGGGAGCATCAAGTAAATCTAAATTGGTTTTGGCAAACCAAGCTCTGGTCAGTAGCAGCACTTTTTGAGGTTTCAAAGGAAAAGAGAAAAGCTTACAGGTATTTTGTATCATTTATTTTCTTTCTTGATTGGCTCATAAGCTTAGTATTTTTTATTTAAGATCTTTTGTGCCTTCAAGGAAGAGTGCATGTTTGGCTTTATCACTTGTATGTTTGCTTGTTTCTTTCAACTATTTTGCTTGCTACCCTGCCTTGCTAGCCAAAAACCTGTTTTGAGAAGATTTACTTCTCATGCATCCAATCCCTTCGAACCAAAACATGTGCCATTTGTGTCCAGTATATCTACCTATTAGCGTTATTTCTATTCCAAGCAAATTCTCAAGCTTCATCTATCTTTCGAATTAAAAAGTATTTTTTATGTGAAAACTACACTTCTAGGAAAACCTTAATCAGTGGTGCATTTATTTTGGCCTTCTATGGCGCATATCAGATGCGCCACTGTTACCTCACCACTGATGAGAACTTATGTGGCGCATTTCGAAATGCGCCACAAAAGTCATGATACTTCTGTGGCACATTCTGGCAGATGCGCCACATGACTCTTTCAGTGGCACATTCTTGCAAATGCGCCACTGAAGTGGTATGCGCCACAGAAGGTAAAAACAGATGCACCACAGTTGTGTATATCAGGTATTAAAAAACCATAATGGTCCATAATCAGTGTGGTTGTACAGGTATTATATAGTATTATACAGGTATTAGACACATAGCAGTAGAAGTAGTATATTTGACTTAGTATATGAAAACAAATATAATACAAACACGAATATAGTGTCATCACAATACTTAGAGCCCGATCGAGGTACACAACATCTATGATAATTGTAGGCGCACACATCGATCATTGTTGAGAATTGCTAACGCTCGGCTTCGGGAATGGTAGATAGCCATCCTTCGTCATCCACGTCCTATCGTCACCCTGCTTACGAAGAATATTTTCAATCTCCCTCTTAGTCAACCCTCTGTTGTGTATTAGGACCCCTACCCTTGTGTTGACATCTTCCATGATGATTTCCGACAACTTAACCTGGATGCGATGGAAGTCTTCTCTAAGATCATCATTCTCGCTTCGCGCCAAATTTTCGGCCCATGCTCGGAGACTAGATGGGTTCTGGCAAGCCTGGACAAACCCTTTAAGGTGATGCATGATGTAGAAGGCCTCCTTGGCGCCACCAGTAGCCGGCTGCTTGACGTAGGGGAACTCGAGCACGTGCTTGAACATGTGTTTGTCATCCTTGATTCATTCCCCCTTGCTGACGAAGGGGCATCCCTTTCTAGCTTAGCCCTCAAGAGCCTCATTCAGAACACCCCTTATTCTGGTGTAGTCTTTCTTCTTCTGACTCGTCGAGTCAAAATACGATGCTATCGAGTACTTTGTGGAAATGACGATGAGTGTGCAGTATTTGTCTTTGCACAACATGATTGAAACGGGATGTTGGAAAAGGGCAAAGGAAGAAAGCTATAAGAAAGCCTAAGTTACCAATGCTAGTGGGTGTGTGTACTTACTCGGGAAAGAAAGGCAAAAGAAGCATGTTCATCCTCTTGTGGTGCACCATGAACTTCTCGAGGTACGCCGTCGCCTTGGCACGCGTCTCTGATCCTTCCCTCAACTGGCTATCACGCATGTAGTAGGGATACACTATCGCGATGTAGGGGGTTTGCTCTCTCTTGGTATTAATTGCCAGATTGAGCTCAAATAGGTGGACCATGTTATAGTCCAGCCGTTTTGAGAGAAACAGCTTGAAGACGTCCTCGTACGCTATGAAGAACATGCCCGCGGGGGGCTTCATGGACAAAGTCCACGTCCGATGGCACCTTGACAGTGAAAAATGGGAAATTTGGATCTTTGTCTTTAAGAAGTATGCCCTCTAGTGTCTTGATACTATCACTCAAAGAGATCATATGTCCACGAGCAACGCGAAGCAGCTCCAGAATCAATATAGCTTCACCAACTATATGTATCCTAGTCAAGCCATCCTCTCGGGATGGTACGACGTCATCCTTAGCCCGGATCCTCTTTAGAGGAGGATGGCTCTCGGCTTTCGTACCTCTCTTCCTGTGCTTCTTCGTCTTCTGAGAAGGCTCCTCCACTGGGATGCTAAGTGCTAAACGACAACCTTTTGGAGTGTGCCAGGGATAAAGACGAATCCAACAGGTTTCTCCTATTGATCGGCGGCCGGAGGCGTCTCTTGAGATAAACCATGGAAGATCAGGTGTTGCGTGCATGTAGTGGGACGCCCACCTTGACTGTCGCGAGCGATGAAGGGTTCTTCATCCACTGCAGGCATGTACAATCCTATGTTGGCGGCGGTGTTGATGTAGTCATCGACGTTGACAAATTCTTCATCATCATCGTTGTTGCCACCATGTGGTGATGGTGGTGGCGGGGGCGACAGCGGTTGCATTGCGACGGCTTCGTCTTGGGGTGGCCCACATGCTCCCAACAGTTGTTGGTGGCGACTGGTGGTGGCGACGACGACAGGTGGCTTCCGAGATGGTGGCTGGATGATCGAGGTGGCGCCGGTGAGAGCTGGCTTCCGAGGTGGTGGTCGGACGATCGAGGTGCCGCCAGTGTGCCCCGTAAGACGAATCTGAGTCTTCGGCCATGTCAAGGGCCAGCCGTGGCATTCTGCAAGGGTCTTGTGTTCGTCGGCTCCCTGAGGTTGAAAGGGGGGTCCATGTGGTTGCACCCTGGCAACACCCGAGCAATCCGGACCCTCATCACGGCATTTTCCATTGCATTGTTGTGCATAGTGTGGTTCGTCGGTTGTATGGTAATGAAATTGGAAACATCCGTCAACTCGTCGCCGACAACTTTGTGGAGTAGTATGCAAGCAGCATCCTGAATCAAAACACATATGTTGGGCATCATGATCAAGGTGGCAGTCACCAAAGGCACATAAAGAAGATGAAGCGGAGTAACTAATTAGTTACCTTGGTGAGGGCATTGAGCTCGGATAATGTCGACACATGGCCGGTCCCAGCGGCAGGCATATCATCAGCATTCTCCCGCGGTACTGGTGCTGCCGCCGGCTGTGGCTTAGTATTTTTGGTGGGAAAAGTAGGGGGCAGCTGTGCGACGACCAGCTCTTGCGACTGCGCCGCGGCGATGGTGGCCGGCGGGGTCACCAAGTCCAGCGACGCGTTATGTTGATGCCCGAGTTGCTGCCGCTAAAGCTGGGCACGTGTATCGTCCCCTGTCGACCTGCCGCATTCCAAACAGCTAGCCCCTCCATCAACCCAGGGGGATGATCGCGCGAAGCTTCTCTTCCACTGACATGTTCATTGCTTTATCGTCCACCTTTTCCTATAATGTCTTCACCTTCAACTTCGGCTCTTCAACCTTGGCTTTATCTTTAGCTTCCGAGTGGTTCTTCCTCTCCCTCCTCTTCTTTGCGTCCTCTTTGTAGTACTCGGTAAACTTCATGCTCGTACCGAAGCCGGACACACGGCTAGCTGATTTTGGCAGAAAATTCTTCTCCCTCTTCTTGTAAGTGTTCATCGCCCTGTTGAAAACTGTGTCCCATGGCTCCTCCGCCAAATCCTAGGACGACAAGTCACAGGTAGCATTCAATTCCTTCTCATGTAGAGAGACAAGGAGAGGTGAACCCATGCATTTAGATTCTTGTCTTAATTATTTTAATTAGAAACTCTTTAGAGATCCGAGGTAAATTCCTTACCTGCTCCTCCTCAAAGGCCTTCACATCCGGGTCGTCGGTGATGAACTCCCCTAGAACGGGGTCCATGTAGTAGCGGGCCCGGACAAAGATCTGCAGGTCTGTGATTTTATGCCATGGGTTCTCATTACCCAGGCGTTCAAGCTCGGCGTCATCCTTGTCCTAAATGGGATGTTTCCCTCTGTATCCGCCGCTTCCAAGCCAGTGGTTACCTATGTTTTGCTCTCGCATAGTCTTTCCCCACTCAGTCCATGCTTTAGAGTAAGCGGTATCTAAGTATGCCTTGAATATCTTGAACTCTTCTTCGTCGAGCATCAGATTTTTCCTACTTATAATTTCCCAGCTTTCACCTTTGTCAATGTTGTTCTTTACCCAGATTTTCCAGCTGCTCAAGGCGTTGCTCATCTTTGTCAGTGCTAGTTTGTTCACCGGGTTCTTTCTCTCCAGGTTTGTAAACTTCTCTGGGAAGATTCTTAAGGAGGTTCTCGACCAAAGCCTGATTACTTCGGATGTACTTCGTGTTGATCGAAATGCTTTCCCGGACGATGCACCCGAGTTGCATGCCGTACCCGCAGGCAATTGATGCAGGCGCAATGGGTTGGCCACCTTCTGTGACCTCGATGAACTCATCACAGACGTTGGCGAGCACTTGCGGCTTCTGATCCTTAATCTCCTTCTTCTTCTTCTTCTTCTTCTTCTTCTTCTGCATAGCGGCCGGGTTGCCGCTACCGCCATTTGTGCGCTCGCCTCCATTCGTGGTGGTGTTACCCTCCTCCCCGACTTCACTAGTTCCGTTGTATTCATCGTTGTCCCCCTCGTAATCTGGATATTCCTCTTTGCCCCTAGCACCTCCGACGACGGTCGCCGATGGTGGTGTCATTCTCATCTCCTCCGCATCCTCATGCTCTTGGGACGGCCCCTAGAACGACTTGTTGGCCTCTCGGGCTAGATCCTCGACGCTCATGTGTTTAGAAGGACCGGCCTCATTGTTGGTCGACATGTTTGCACTTTATTATTAAAAAAAGAGGCAAAAAGTTAGCACAAATATCGACCAAAATTCGGCATGACCTTTGCTAATTTTTGGACCTACGAGTGCCCATTTCTCAACCAAAATGGAAGTGAATCAACACTTCGGGAGAAACGGGCAACTCAATTGAAATCCCTGCAAGAAAAAATACCCCAGCCCCGTTGATAACCCCATTGACACCATCCATCATCATCCAACACCATCTCATTCAGAAAATAAACAAACTCTGTAGCACCATTTAATAACATATAAAGCAGCACCATTCACAAAATAAACAAACTCTGCCCAGGTGCTCTTTTTCTCAGTTAGAAAAAAACAGGTCACAGGTCATGCACTAGTCATAGGTCACAGAAATAAGCAGCACCAGGCCATAGGTCATGCAGCACCAGGTCACAAAATAAGCAGCACATTATTCACAAACACCATCTTATTCACAAAATAAGCAGCACCAGGCCCCCAGAAATAAACAAACACCATATTATTCACAAAATAAGCAGCACCAGGTCACAGTTCATGCACTGGTCATAGGTCACAGGTTATAGAAAAAAACTCATAGTACATAGGTTGTAAAAGCAGCACCATGTCACAGGTTGTAATAAGCAGCACCAGGTCACTGGATGTAAAAGCACTAATAGCCCACAGATTAAAGCATAGTACACATAGTATTTTGTCAAAAACATAGAAGACTAGACATCATTGATAAATCATGACCATCAATGTCCATTCTTGTTGTCAGACTGAAACACAAATTTATATTTAACCTATACTACTATAAAATAGCTCAATGGGAGAATCACTCGACATGCCAGGCCATAATAGATGGGATCAAACACCATAATTTCACTAGATGAAGCCGATGACATGAAAATCCCATACCTTTCTTTTCAATAGGTTTTTGAAGTGAGGGAATAAAAATAACACTACAGCTAGCAGATGGCTACGCAGAAAAAAGTATTTTTTTAGGATGTTCCAAATTTTAAGATCCATACTAAACTAACCATAGAAGTATAGAACTTCATGTATACTGGATATACTCCAGGAAAAAATCAGCAGTGATCTCAATAGCTGCTACAATTTCACTTGTTCATCAATAAAAAAGAACACGGCCTGCAAGCACAAATGTTTCTCAAAATAACAAAAAGGGGTGACGAATCATCTGCTACACAGCAGCAACTAAACAAACATTTTAGGGCCAAAGGGGATTAATGCCCACAGATGTAAACACTGAATTTTTCAGAGATGTAAACACTAGATGATAACATGCGCATAGTACAGAATTAAATCAGTAGACAATGTAGAGCATAACACATAGCAATCTGAGTGCCATAGTACTGAATTTTAATCAGCAGACAGTGTAGAGGTGCATTCCTAGGAACCATAATCAGAAAACAACAGAGCATGCCTAGGAACCCTACTTCGGTGCCCAGGAACCCTAATCAGCAAACAAAATTCAGAGATGTATACCTGTGGTGGCGAGATGGCGCGGGATGGGGAGGTGGTCGTGGCGGCGGACTGGCCTACTCCTCCTCCACGGACTAGCCTGCTCCTCCACGGACTGGCCTGCTCCTCCTCCACGGACTGGGCTACTCCTCCTAGGGTGCACGGGATGGGCTCCGGTGGCTCCTCCTCCACGGGCGCACGGTGGCTCCACGGGCGCACGGTGGATCCACGGGCACACGGTGGCTCCACGGGCTCCAGTGGCTCCTTGTCCATAGGCGCATGGCAGCTCCTCCTCCACGGGCTTAGGCGGCTTCTCCTCCGGTGCGGTGGGCGTGTGGGCAGTGCTTGGGCGGGTGTGCTATTGGGAATATGATATATGGGTATCCTCATAGCATGTCTCTTATCCGGATAACCCGGGTGGCCCACAGTTGGTAGCATGGCCCATGGCCTGCTAGGCAGCACAGTTAGATGGATCTAGAAGGGAGGCCCATGCCGGATAGAGGAAGGCTACGAAGGAGTCACCGACGTACGTGGAGCCTTGGAGTGCAAGACACGGTAGACTAATTGTATGCAGTGTAGGACTTTGTAACCTGTCCGGCTAGGACTTTTCCCTGTAACCCTAGGACCTGGATACTATATAAGTCGGGCCTATGGGAGCCTTTAGGGCACATTTCAAGACAACCTAGTATCGATTAGCATAGAACTCGCACAGCGAACCAATCCCTGTAACCGGGCGTATTGCCATTATAGTGATTTATATCAGGAGTAGGATTCTGCCACCTTTGTGGGATCTGAACCTGGGTAAGCTATGTTACCTCGTACCCATAAACCGTCTGCCTTACCCCACGTCTCTAAACACGCACTGTGAGTACCCCTCCATGGCGTACTCGTTGGCAATAACACAACAGTTGGCGCCCACCGTGGGGCTAGAAGCGCTTCAGGCTCTACAGCGGGCAAGGACCAAGATCTTCGCGGGAATCGGCAAAACCGTAGCCATCGGTCGCCTTTTCTTCTGCGGCAATGTTCCGATCGTCCCGCCGGACGAGTTCTGGATCCCGTCGAAGACGAACCCTACTCGGTGCTCAATCGTCCCCATCCGATATATCCACCGCTTCATTGGCGAAACCGTCTCGGGCACTAGTGTTGGGGATATGCTATATGGTTATCCTCATAGCATGTCTCTTATCCTGATAACCTGGGTGGCCCATAGTTGGTAGCATGGTCCATGGCCTGCTGGGCGGCCCAGTTAGATGGATCCATAAGGGAGGCCCATGCCAGATAAAGGAAGGCTACGGAGGAGTCACTGACATACCCGGAGCCTTGGAGTGCTAGACATGCTAGACTAGTTGTATGAAGTGTAGGACTCTGTAACCTGTCCGGCTAGGAGTTTTCCCTGTAACCCTAGGACCTGGCGACTATATAAGTTGGTCCTATGGGGGCCTTTAGGGCATAAGTCATATCGATCAACACACACCTCGCACAGCGAACCGATCCCTATAACTCGGCGTATTGCCATTATAGTGATTTATAGCAGGAGTAGGATTTTGCCACCGTTGTGGGATCTGAACCTGGGTAAGCTGTGTTACCTCGTACCCGTCAACTGTCCGCCTTAGCCCATGTCTCTAAACACGCACTGTGAGGACCCCTCCATGGCGTACTCGTCGGCAATACCACGATAGTTGGAGCCCACCGTGGGGAAAGAGGCGCTTCAGGCTCTACAGTGGGCGAGGACCAAGATCTTCGTGGGAATCAGCAAAACCATAGCCATCGGTCACGTTCTCTTCTCCGGAAATGTTCTGATCATCCCACCTAACGAGTTCTACATCCCGGAAAAGACGAACCCTACTCGGTGCTCAGTCGTCCCCAACGGAGATATCCACCTCTTCATCATCGAAACCGACCCGGGCACTAGTTCCCTGGGAGTCGGAGGAGCGTCAAGACCCGCACGGACCGCCTATGGGCAGGATACATTCACGGAAGGATCAATGTCGGATCTCTCTTCGGAGTTTGCGGACAAAGATCAGAAAAATTCAAGGCCCACCCAAACCACCCTTGTGTAGGATATAACGGTGGAAGATAGTTGCAGGTCCGCCGGCTTCGCCTGTGTGTCTGGACAACAGAGATCCAAGTTCGTCAGAGTGGTAACCATCTTCGATCTAGCTTGTTGCGTTCAGAGAGAGGGTGAAAACCCCCGCGACTACCTTGCCAGGTGGCTCCATATACGGGCCGATCTGGCTCATTACCCCGATGATGATGCTATGTATCACTTTGTGGAAGGACTGGACCAAGGTACGCTTCTTCGGCATACGCTAAGGCAGCAGCAGGCTTCAGGACGCCTCACTTTCGAAAGCATGGTGAACACCGTCAACAGCTATGCGGAGGCTGAGGAGGAGGATCATATAGAAATTGCGCTCGTTGGCGGAGCCCCTCCGCCTCAGCCACCGCCACCACCGCCTCCGGTCATCATCGCCGTAGCTGCACCACCACCACCAGTCATCGTCATTGTTGTTGCACCTCCTTCCCCCGTCATCGAGGAAGCCCGGCACCCTCTGTTTCCATGTTTGACGCGCTCTACGCCGACATCATAGCAAATTCAGAGGAGATAGACTTCAGCCCGAAGGAGATAGATTCTGCCATGCAGGAGATGGAGGAAGATTTCAAGCGCGACGAGCAGGCCAATAACGTCGTCATGTCCCGAGAGGTGTTTGTCACCATTGGGATGTCGATGGATGAAGATCAACCCGGATGAGCACCGCCTACAGCGCTGGACAAGGGGAAGGGACCCTCTGTTGCCGCCGACAATGATCGCGCAAAGGGCATGCCCCCTCCACCTAACCCAGTGCAGCAGTAGCCGGAACTCGGCACCGGTTCGAGCAACAACAACACCACAAACCCGCTGCCTCCAATGTCTACATCTGCTGCTGCCCAAGTCACTCCAACAGATAGAGTGATGTACGGCAGTCTCCTCGTCGAGCCTATGACCGTGGCTCATATTCGCAATGTAGTCTAGCTTGACGAGAAGCTCCAGCAGCTGCTGGAGGAAGCACGGGCCATAGAGGAGCAAGGCGCTAAGCTAGATCGAGATCTGGCCAATGCGCAGAAGTCAATAGAGAAAGCTAGAGAAATGGAGGCCGAGTATAAGACTCTGCTATAGCAGCAGTAGGCTCAGAAAGCTCCGACTCGCATCATCAACGATCCTGGTGTATGGCGCAACCTAGGATGGGCTCCCTCTAATCCGGCACAGGCCAAGCCATACATTGATAGTGAAGGCAGGCAGGTGATGCCCACTCCCCTTCTTAACCTCGCCGTCGCTAAAACCCTTCTAGAGCAGGATAGATCACCCGCAGCTGTGGATCAGGTCTACGACCTAGTTGCCATGGCGGTGAAACAGCAGGAAAAGGCCACCTCTCAGAGGCTTGAGTCTGACCTAGCATTCTTCCAGTCTAGCCAGCATAAGCCGCCAAAGGACAGATCTCCTCAGGAGGTCGGGTCACAGACGGGTTCGTCAGAACAAAGACGGAGGGATGTGCGCAATAGGAAGGATGTTATCCCCATATCCTCCGACCATGGAGGCAAGGATCAACCCCGTCGCCCATCTCCACTGCCCCGTTCGCCCCGACATTGCGAAGAAACCAAGGCTCACCGTCGTACGGATATGCCTCCGCCAAGGCAGAGCGGCATCGTCATCCATGACAACACGGAGTAGACCCGTCATGACGGAGAGCGCAACCAAGGACACAAGAGCAGGTCGCGCCATGACCCTCCACGTCCGAAAAGCAACCGCGACAAGCGTGAGGCATCGTGGGAGGGTAACAGCAAGAAGTCTAACCCACAACCACCCCCGCCTACGTCACCACCCAGCAGCAATAATGGCGAAGGAGCCCCACGTCGTTCACGCAGCCCATCCCCTGATGGCAAGAAGAAGAAAAGAAGCCCGGAGCCATACGATGCACGTTCACGGCTGGACAAGATCCACGAGGACCGGGAAGGACCATACCTGGGACCATGTTGCTTTGGACTTGTGATACGGTCTGTAACTTACCCCAAAGGTTTCTGGATTGACAAGACCATCAAGCCCTATGACGGCAGCGCCAAGCCAGCTTCATGGTTACAGGACTACGGTAACACGATGGAGATTGCTGGTGGTAACCCCAACATCGCCATCAAGTACCTCCCACTAATGTTGGCGGGAACGGCCCGGAAATGGACTGATGACTTGCTGGAGAGATCCATTTGCAATTGGTTGGACATGCAAGAAGCGTTCACCAAGAATTCATGGGTACGTACAAACATCCTGTACTGTTGGTGATCTACAGTGGTGCATGCAGGAGAAAGATGAGACATCTCGCGCCTACCTCTCTCGCTGGCTAGATATGAAGAATTCCTTCTTAGGAGTGCACGCTCAAACCGCCATGGCCTCCTTCATTGATGGGTTGGAAAGAGTCACGTTGCTCCGACATAAGTTGAAGCGCTTGCAAGACAATCACCAGCTAGACCTGAACCAGATGATTCAGTTGGCTAGTGAGTTCGCGGCTGCCGACGATGATGCTCGTGGCTCCCTGCCGGTAATGGCCATTCCAACTCAGCCCCGGAGGAACAGCAGCACCAAGTGGAAGACCCCTCCAGAAGAAAAGCAAACCTCCGACATGGTCGCTATGACATTTGCAGGACGAGGTGATGGCGGACAGCGTGGCTGAGGAAGGGGAGCTGGTCGTGGGCAGCAGCGAGGCAGTGAGACTACCTCAGCAGCGCTCCGCATTCCCCAAACCTACAAAGGGTACCGCGATATGTCGTGCCTCGTACACCTCGACACCAACGGCAAGGCCACCCACACCAATCGCCATTGCAAGTTCGTCAACGACCTCAAGGAGGACCCGGAGTACGGCTACAAGCGAAGTCGGAAGAACAGACCGCAAGGCAAGGGCAAGGGGAAGAAGAAGGAAGAGGAGTCCAAGGATTCAAGTGACATGGACGAGGATGTTGACCCCAAGCACACCGCGAAGAGTGATGGAAAGGGCAAGAACCCCTTCGAGAAGAAGGCGGCAATTTTCCACACTTTCCTTGGCACCCCCACCGTCTGACAACAGAAAACCTCCACGAGTAAACTGATGGCCACTCTACCCCCAGTTCCCCAATACCTACGCTGGTCAGAGATTCCAATTACTTGTGATAGGAAGGATCACCCAGACCTCGTCCCTACGGAGAACCAATACGCCATGGTTGTTGGAGATATGCCCTAGATAATAAATATAGTTATTATTATATCTTTGTGTTTATGATAAATGTTTACATTCATGCTATAATAGTATTAACAAGGAAACATTAATACTTATGTGATTTGTAAACTTAATTTGAAGTCCCTAGTAAAGCCTCTATACATCACTATCTTGTTGGTTAATGAATGATTGTGGTTTCCCTGTCATGAACATTGAGATGTTATTAACAACAAGATCAAATCATTAGGAGAATGATATGGTCGACATACTCCTATAGATAAGCGTAGCATAAAGATCAAGTCATTTTAATAGTTCAATTGCTATATGCTTTCTGATACATAGTAACCTAATTCCTTCGACCATGAGATCATGCATATCACCTTTACCGGATGGATGCTTTGATGACATCAAACACCACACCGTAACTGGGTGGCTATAAAGGTGGCATTGAGTGTTCGGAAAGTATTGGTTGAAACACATGGATCAAGAGTGGGATTTGTCCATCCATATGACGGATAGATATACTCTGGGCCCTCTCGGTGGAATGTCATCCAATTAGCTTGCAAGCATGTGACTGGCTCACAAGGGATCACATATCACGGGAACGAGAAAAGAGTACTTATTGGTAACAAGGTGGAACTAGGTATGCAGAGATACCGACGATCATAACCTTGGATGAGTAAACTATCGTGAGACAAAGGGAAATTGGTATCATATGTAAGTGGTTCATTCGATCGCAAAGTAATCGTAGAAATATGTGGGAGCCATATGAATTTCCAGATTCCTCTATTGGTTATTGTTCGGAGAAGTGTCTCGATCATGTCCGCATAATTCACGAACCGTAGGGAGACACACTTAAGGATTCGACGTTGTTTGAGTAGTTATGGAATGATGAGAAAGATTCCAAATGTTGTTCGGAGTCTCGAATGGGATTCGGGATATCACGAGGAGCGCTGCCGGAACGCAGCGCCGGAAGGATCGTCTACGCGATCTTGAGATCGGGAAGAGTACGACTACATCACCCACGAGAATCCGCTCTCGTTAAACACTTGGAATCTTCGAGGGTGAGTTATTCCATCGACTCGTTGCTACAATCTAGTAGATAGATCTTGGCTTGTTTGTTTGTATGCGATAGAAAAATTTTGTTTTCCATGCTATGAATCCCTACAGTGGTATCAGAGCCGTGTCTATATGTAGATCTGTTGCACGAGTAGAACACAATGGTCATTATGGGCGTTGATGCTTTTATTGTCGATTGCTTCTTGTGTACTTTGCATCTTGCGGGATGTTGGGATGAAGCGGCCCGGGCTAACCTTACATGACATCGTTCATGAGACTTGCTCCACGCTTGACATGCAACTTGTATTGCATAAGTGGCTTTGCGGGTGCCTGTTTCTCCTAGCATAGTTAAGATTCAATTTACAACGGGTGATTAACAATGCTAGTATCAATGTTGTGGTTCTTGTTCGTAAGTTAGAACGACACTTACTGAAAGCCCCAAACCACGTAAAATATGCAAAGAAAGTAGAGGTGTCTAACTTTGTTTTGCAGGGGTGTGTTGTGATGTGATATGGCCATGATTGTGATTATATTTGATGTATGCAATGTTCCTTATTGTAAGTTGGCAACCGGCAGGAGCCATATGGTTGTCTTTAATTTATGTTAAGACCCGCGTGTCTATTCAAAGTAGTTGTAATAGTTGAAGCCGGTGGACGACAACCATGGAGAAGCGTCATTGACCTTGATGCAATGCCGGTGATGATGGAGATCATGTTCGTGCTTGAAGATGAAGATCGGAAGCACAAAGAAGAAAGGCCATATCATGTCACATATTATGAACTGCATGTGATGTTAATCCTTTATGCATCTTGTATTTCTTAGTAGACGACGGTAGCATTATAAGATGATCCCTCATGCACATGAATTTCAAGTCGTAAAGTGTTCACACTTAGTTAGCACCGTTGCTAAAGCTTGTTGTTTTGAAGCACCACGTGATGATCGGGTGTGTTAGATTCTGCAAGTGCATACAACGTGAGCAAGCCAGATTTGCTTATGCGGAAACTAAGTTTTGATCTTGACGAGCCTAGCATGTACAGACATGGTCTCGGAACACGGATCACCGAAAGGTAAAGCATGAATCATCTAGTAGATATGATGAACATGTCGATTGTTCGCCATTGAAACTATATCAGCTCTCGTGATGATCGGTGTTGATGTGGTGGATTTGGTTCGTGTGATCACTAAAACAATGCGAGGGATATTGTTTTGAGTGGGAGTTCACCTAGATTAATTTTAATATTAATTTGAACTCAATTTGTCATAAACTTAGTCTAAACTATTGCAAATATGTTGTAGATCAATGGCAGCCCCTACCATCAATTTTAATGCGTTCCTAGAGAAAGAAAAGTTGAAAACAATGGAAGCAACTTCGCGGATTGGTTCCACAATTTGAGGATTGTCCTCACAGCTGGTAATTTGACCTATGTGCTGGATGCACCGCTGGGTGACCCACCTGCAGCTGATGCTGCCGATGAAGTAAAGAATGTTTAACTCACTCAGAAGACTTAGTACTCCACAGTTTAGTGTGCTATCTTGTATGGTTTAGAATCGGAGCTTCAGAAAAGGTTTGAGAATTTAGACCCATATGATATTGTCGAGGATCTCAAATTGATCTTTGAGACTCATGCGGCAATTGAAAGCTATGAGGCTTCTGAAAAGTTCTTTAACTGCAAGATAGAAGAGGGCAGCTCTGTCAGTGAGCATGTGCTTAAGATGTCTGGGCACGCAAACAAACTTCAAATCTTAGGTATAGTGATTCCTAATGCTTTGGGGATTTACCGCGTCCTCCAATCACTACCACCAAGTTACAAGAACTTTGTGATGAACTACAACATGCAAAACATGAACAAGACGTTGCCAGAACTCTTTGCCATGTCGAAATCTGCAGAAGTGGAGATCAAGAAAGAGCACCAAGTGTTGTTGGTCAATAAGACCACCAAATTCAAGAAAGGCAAGTCTAAGAAGAAGGGACACTTCAAGAAGGGTGGTAAGAAAGTTACCACGCCAACGAAGAAGACCAAGGCTAGACCTAAGCCTAATACTGAGTGCTTTTACTGCAAGGGATAAGGTCACTGGAAGCGGAATTGCCCAAAGTACTTGGCGGATTTGAAGAACGGCAACATCAAGAAGAAAGGTATATCTGATATACATGTTATTGATGTGTATCTCACTAGTACTCGTAGTAGTGCCTGGGTATTTGATACTGGTTCGGTTGCTCATATTTGTAACTCGAAACAGGTGCTGCAAGATAAACAGAAGCTAGCGAAGAACGAGGTGACGATGCGCGTGGGAAACGGATCAAAGGTTGATGTGATCGCGGTCGGCACGCTACCCCTTCATCTACCATCGGGATTAGTTTTATACTTAAATAATTGTTATTTGGTGCCTGCGTTAAGCATGAACATTATATCGGGATCTTGTTTATTGCGAGACGGTTACTTGTTTAAGTCCGAGAATAATGGTTGTTCGATTTATATGAGTAATATGTTTTATGCACATGCACCTTTGATAGATGGTCTATTATTGTTGAATCTCGATAGTGGAAATACACATATTAATAACATTAAGGCTAAACGTTTGAAATCGAGCGATAACTCGACCTATATGTGGCACTGTCGTCTTGGTCACATTGGAGTGAAGCGTATGAAGAAACTCCATTCCGATGGACTTCTTGAATCACTTGATTTCGAATCACTTGAAAGATGCGAAGCATGGCTGATGGGTAAAATGACTAAGACTCCATTTTCTGGTATGATGGAGCGAGCTACGGACTTATTGGAAATCATACATACCGATGTGTGTGGTCCAATGAGTGTAGCATCGCGCGGTGGTTATCGTTATGTTCTTACCTTCACGGATGACTTGAGTAGATATGGGTATATCTATTTCATGAAACATAAATCCGAAACTTTCGAGAAGTTTAAGGAATTTCAAAGTGAGGTAGAGAATCAACGTAACAAGAAGATTAATTTTCTATGTTCTGATCGTGGAGGTGAATATCTAAGTTACGAGTTTGGCGAGCATTTGAAGAAATGCGGAATACTTTCACAATTGACACCGCCGGGAACACCACAGCGTAATGGTGTGTCCGAACGTCGTAATCGAACTCTCTTAGATATGGTTCGTTCTATGATGTCACTTACAGATTTACCGCTATCATTTTGGGGTTATGCATTAGAAACAACCGCATTCACTTTAAATAGGGCACCATCTAAATCCGTTGAAACGACACCGTATGAATTATGGTTTGGGAAGAAACCTAGATTGTCGTTCCTTAAAGTTTGGGGTTGCGAAGCCTATGTAAAGAAGTTACAGCCGGACAAGCTTGAACCCAAAGCGGAAAAATGCGTCTTCATTGGATACCCGAAGTAAACTATTGGGTATACCTTCTATCATAGATCCGAAGGCAAAATCTTCGTTGCCAAGAATGGATCCTTTCTAGAGAAGGAATTTCTCTCGAAAGAAGTGACTGGAAGGAAAGTAGAACTCGACGAGGTTGTCGAACCTTCTCTCGAAATTGCGAGTAGCACAGCACCGGAAGAAGTTCCTGTGGTGCCTGCACCAGTTAGAGAGGAAGCTAATGATGATGATCATGAAACTTCGGTTGAAGTTGCTACAGAGCCTCGCAGGTCAACGAGAACTCGTACCACTCCAGATTGGTATGATCCCGTTATGAGTGTCATGTTGGTGGACAACACAGATGACCCTGAGACATATGAGGAAGCAATGATGAGCCCAGATTCCAATAAATGGCAAGAAGCCATGAAATCCGAGATTGGATCCATGTACGAAAACCAAGTATGGACTTTGGTGGACTTACCAGATGGCCGAAAGGCTGTCGAGAACAAATGGATTTTCAAGAAGAAAACAGATGCTGATGGTAATGTTATTGTCTATAAAGCTCGACTTGTCGCAAAGGGGTTTCGACAAATTCAAGGAGTTGACTACGATGAGACTTTCTCACCAGTAGCGAAGCTAAAGTCTGTGAGGATTATGTTAGCAATCGCTGCATATTATGATTATGAGATATGGCAGATGGATGTCAAAACAGCATTCCTCAATGGAGACATTGATGAAGAGTTGTATATGATGCAACCCAAAGGTTTTGTCGATCCTAAAGATGCTAACAAGGTATGCAAACTTCAACGGTCCATTTATGGATTGAAGCAAGCATCCCGAAGTTGGAATCAACGTTTTGATAAGGTGATCAAAAGTTTTGGTTTTATACAAACTTATGGAGAAGCTTGTATTTACAAGAAAGTGAGTGGGAGCTCTGTAGCATTCTTAATACTATATGTAGATGACATATTATTGATTGGGAATGATGTAGACCTTCTTAATAGTATCAAGGAATATTTGAATAATAGTTTTTCAATGAAAGATCTTGGCGAAGGAGCTTACATATTAGGCATAAAGATTTATAGAGATAGATCAAGACGCCAAATATCAATGTCACAAAGTACATATTTGGACAAAGTTCTAAAGAGGTTTGGAATGGTAGATAGCAAGAAAGGGTTCTTGCCCATGTTGCCCAATATGACCTTGAGTAAAACTCAAAGTCCGACATCGGCAAAAGATAGAGAGAGGATGAGTAAGACTCCCTATGCCTCAGCCATAGGATCTCTAATGTATGCCATGCTATGTACTAGACCCGACATTGCATATGCTATTAGTTTAACTGGAAGATATCAAAGTGATCCAGGAGTGGATCATTGGACAGCGGTCAAAAACATCCTTAAGTACTTGAGAAGAACTAAGGATATGGTTCTTTCTTATGGAGGTGATGAACAGCTCGTTGTTAATGGTTACACCGATGCTAGTTGGAACACCGATTCGGATGATTCTAAATCACAATCTGGATACGTATTTATTTTGAATGGTGCAGCAGTTAGCTAGAGGAGTGCAAAGCAAAGCATTGTGGCGAGATCTTCAACTGAATAGGAATACATGGCTGCTTCGGAGGCTTCACAAGAAGCGATATGGATGAAAGAGTTCATTACAGAGCTGGGTGTGGTTCCTAGTGCGCTGGACCCAATGTCTATCTACTGTGATAACATGGGCGCCATAGCCAATGCGCAAGAACCAAGGTCACACAAGAAGCTGAAGCACATCAAGCTACGTTTTCACGCTATTCGAGAACATATCCAAGATGGGGATATAAAGATTTGCAAAGTACACATAGATCTGAATGTGGCGGATCCGTTGACTAAACCTCTCCCGAGGGCAAAACATGACCAACACCAAACTGCCATGGGTGTTCGGTATATTACCATGTAATCTAGATTAGATGACTCTAGTGCAAGTGGGAGACTGTTGGAGATATGCCCTAGATGCAATAATAAATATATTTATTATTATATCTTTGTTTTTATGATAAATGTTTACATTCATGCTATAATAGTATTAACAAGGAAACATTAATACTTGTGTGATTTGTAAACTTAATTTGAAGTCCCTAGTAAAGCCTCTATACATCACTAGCTTGTTGGTTAATGAATGATTGTGGTTTCCCTGTCATGAACATTGAGATGTTATTAACAACAAGATCAAATCATTAGGAGAATGATATGGTGGACATACTCCTATAGATAAGCGTAGCATAAAGATCAAGTCATTTTAATAGTTCAATTGCTATATGCTTTCTGATACATAGTAACCTAATTCCTTCGACCATGAGATCATGCATATCACCTTTACCGGATGGATGCTTTGATGACATCAAACACCACACCGTAACTGGGTGGCTATAAAGGTGGCATTGAGTGTTCAGAAAGTATTGGTTGAAACACATGGATCAAGAGTGGGATTTGTCCATCTATATGACGGATAGATATACTCTGGGCCCTCTCGGTGGAATGTCATCCAATTAGCTTGCAAGCATGTGACTGGCTCACAAGGGATCACATATCACGGGAACGAGAAAAGAGTACTTATCGGTAACAAGGTGGAACTAGGTATGCAGAGATACCGACGATCATAACCTCGGATGAGTAAACTATCGTGAGACAAAGGGAAATTGGTATCATATGTAAGTGGTTCATTCGATCGCAAAGTAATCGTAGAATAATGTGGGAGCCATATGAATTTCCAGATTCCTCTATTGGTTATTGTTCGGAGAAGTGTCTCGATCATGTCCGCATAATTCACGAACCGTAGGGAGACACACTTAAGGATTCGACGTTGTTTGAGTAGTTATGGAATGATGAGAAAGAGTCCGAATGTTGTTCGGAGTCTCGAATGGGATTCGGGATATCACGAGGAGAACCGGAATGGTCCGGAGAATAAGATTCATATAAGGAAAGTCCTGTTTCGGAGTTGGAGAATGGTTCCGGTGTTTTCATCGGAAATGTTCTAGAAGGTTCCGGAATGTCCGGCACTCCGGAGGGGAAGGGTACATGAATGTGTTATATCAAGTTGGTATGATTGCATCATGTACTCGGTGGCATCTCTGAACAATATAGAGGGTTTATTCAAATCCTAGTTTGAAAAGTCAAACGCCTAGTTTGAAAGTCAAACGGCTATTTTTGGGAAGTGGAGAAAGAGGAGGAAACCGAGTTGGGGAGGAGTCCCTCCTCCGCCGCCAGCCCACCTCCAAGCCGAGTTGGGGAGGGACTCCGCTCCCCTTGGCCGCCGGCCCCTCCACCTATATAAGGAGGGGCAGGGCTCCCCTCCTAGACACACAAGATCCCCGCCTCCAAACCCTAAGCCGCCGCCGCCGCCGCCACCTGCTGCCGCCGCCTAGCAACCCTAGCCACCGGCCAAGCTTCTTCCTCAATGTGTCTAAACCCTAGATCATCGAGGGACTCTCTCATACTCCACCATACTCGCTCTGGCTTAAGGCGAAGCCCTGCGAGATCTCCCCTCTACTTCCGGTACCACGCCGTTGTGCTGCCGGAATCGCGAGGAGAGTGCTACAACCTCCGCTGCCTGCTGGAACAAGGGAGAGGAAGGTCTTCATCGAGTACCGAACGTGTGACCTACTGCGGGAGCGCTGCCGGAACGCAGTGCCGGAAGGATCGTCTACGCGATCTTGAGATCGGGAAGAGTATGACTACATCACCCACGAGAATTCGCTCTCGTTAAACACTTGGAATCTTCGAGGGTGAGTTATTCCATCGACTCATTTCTACAATCTAGTAGATAGATCTTGGCTTGTTTGTTTGTATGCGATAGAAATTTTTTGTTTTCCATGCTACGAATCCCTACAATGGTCATCAACCCCCAGATTGACGGCAATGAGTTAACCAAATGTATGGTGGATAGTGGAAGTAGCATCAACATCATGTACCTGGATACACTACATAAGATGAACTTGACGGAGGCTAACCAAAGGCGGACTAGCACCATCTTCCACGGCGTAGTTCCTGGTCGAGAGGCTCGGTCCCTTGCGGTCATTACACTTCAGGTCGCTTTTGGCGATGTTAATAATTACCGCCAAGAACGCATGACCTTTGAGGTGGTCCCCTTCAAGAGAGTGTACCACGTCATATTCGGCCTTGACATCTTCCACTCCTTCATGGCCAAGCCATGCTTCGTCTACAACAAGCTCAAGATACCCGGACCAAAACAGTGTCATCACCGTATCCGGAAGCTTTACCAAGGCAAGGGACTGCGAGATTTGAGAAGCAGCCTTTGCGGAAGCTGTCCTCTACAGCGAAGAATTCAAGGAGATCCAGAGCAAGGTCGATGCCTTGGAGATGCCAGCGTCGAAGAAGCAGATTTCTGACTCCGCCCCAGCTTTCAAGGCCACCAACGAAACCAAGCCGGTGGAACTTGTGGTAGGCGATGCCTCCAAGACCACCGCCATTGGGACAAACTTGGATCCCAAATAGGAAAGTGCGCTTGTCGAGTTCCTCCGTGAGAATAGGGACATCTTTGCCTGGCAACCTGCTGACATGAAAGGTGTACCTAGGGAACTTGCCGAGCATAGCTTGAATATTGATCCAAAATGCAAACCGGTGAAACAAACTCTACGACGCTTCGGAGACGAGAAGAGACGCGCCATAGGCAAGGAGATATCTAGGTTACTTAAGGCTAGTTTTATCCGAGAAGTCCTTCACACCCAATGGGTGGCTAATCCTGTACTTGTCCCCAAAAAGGGAACCAAAGAATTAATAATGTGCGTTGATTACACCGGCTTGAACAAAGCATGTCCCAAAGATCTGTTTGCTTTGCTTCGCATTGACCAAGTCATTGACTCGACGGCTGTCTCGGAACTTTTGTGTTTTCTCGATGCATACTCAGGATACCACCAAATTAAGATGAGGAAGTCGGACCAATTGGCCACTACGTTCACCACACCTTTCGGCACGTTTTTATATGTCACGATGCCCATTGGGATGAAAAACACAGGTGCTACATACCAGCGGACAATGCAGCGTTGCCTACATGATCAAATTGGTCGGAACGTTCATGCCTATGTGAACGATATAGCGGTGATGTCTAAAAATTCAAACAACTTAATCTTCTACTTAAAAGAATCCTTTGATAATCTTCGGAAATACAACATGATGCTTAACCCTAAGAACTGCGTCTTCGGGGTTCCATCCGGCAAATTTTTGGGCTTCATCTTTTCCCAGCTCGGAATCGAGGTGAACCCGGAGAAAATCAAGGCCATCCTAACCATAAAACGTCCGACATGCCTAAAGGACATAAAACGGCTAACAGGTTGCATTGCAACGGTTAGTTGGTTCGTCAGCCGACTTGGAGAGAAGGCTCTGCCGCTATACAAGTTGCTAAAGATGGCGGACAAATTTACATGGACGGACGAAGCAGATTGTCGTGGTGGTGGCTTGGCAGATGCCATGGGTAGGCTAAAGTATGGGGCCAATGGATGCTAGAGGGATCCGGGGAGGGAAGATGTAGTGACTTCTACACTCAAACGACTAACATGTAGATCTTTATTCCTCCTCTTAAGGACTACAAATGCTCCTTGAGCTGTTTGCAGGAGAAAGAGAGCTACTACACGAGCCTTACGGCGTAGAATGAATCGATCCCCTTCTCAGGAGCCAACGTCCCCCCTTATAAAGGGGTGCATTGGTTCCTTCTAGGGCTGACGTGGCAAGCATATTCTTGGAATATGCTTGTCCCAATATGGTAACTCGGCGGCCTCCTTTCCGTGTCCCCCTTCTATCGGCGGCAATGTTCCAGAGAGCTTCACATGTGCGCTTCGGGCTCCCTAACTGTCACCTCCGTGACCTTCTTCTGCCCTTCTACTGCTCTGGTCCTTGTCCTTTGTGCTTGGCTCTATTCAGATTCCTCGTAGTTAGTGACTAGGGTTTGACTATAGGCACCTCCTTCTCCTGCAAGCTTCGTGTTACTCGGCCTTGTCTCGCATAACTCGGCTCGGCCTTCACCTGCATTCAACTTGGTCAGACTTTCTTGGCCGACTTAACTCATATGTCGGCCGGATAAGGTGTTACTCCTTATGTAAGTGTCATGGCCTTGCTTATATCGGCCGACTCTTACATGACTCGTCCAATACAAACAGTAACTCGGCTCATGACAAGGGAGACTCCTTTCGTCTTTCCCCTGTCTTGACCCTATTCGGGGTCACCTCCCCAACATTAGTCCCCGAAGCTGGTGTGGTCCTGCTTGTAACCTCGGACGGGCCATATCAGTTTCCCAACATACGTCTCTCCTTATTTCCGAGTTACTTCTTTCTGTTCGAGGTATCCGTGCAGCTTCCTGAGCACGCCTCGTCCTACGTGTACCACTCATCATTATTCTTCTAGTTTTTTGTTCCTCTACCGTGCCCACTAACAAGCTACAGTGATTATTGCGCCCGTCGCGTCGGCGTAGTGATGCCTCGAGTACCACATTGGTCAGGAGGCCCGATCCCCTCCTGCGTCGTGTGGTCTTCGGTGTGGCTCCACTTAGTAGTGAACGGTTCTGCCGCACGTGTGATTTACACGGTTTTCATGCGCACCCACGATCCCACTACCGCCAGGACCGTGCGGTTATCCGGAGGGGTGCGGTGCTAGAGGATTTACTTTCCCCCTTCGCTCACCCTTCTTCTTCTTCCTCACGCCGGCGCCTCCGTTCCTGTGCTAGCGGTTGCGCCATCATCAATCTCCCCGACGGTCACGCTGCAGTTCTTCTGGTCCGGCGACTTCACCGCCGCGCGCTTGCTCCGGCACCTTCGCCCGTGAGTTTTTCTATGGTCCCGCCATTAGGTTTCTTCCCTAGGCGCCTCTTCTGCTTTTCTAGATTCCTTACGGTGGTTCTTTTTCGTTCCGCCGCCGTGCTTGCTAGAATCACGACGGGGCCCTGCGCCTCTAAGCCTCTCTCCGCCGCTAGCTTCTCCTCCGTTGATTCCTACAGCGAGCCCATGTCTAGTTCTGCCAGCGGAGCCCTCGTCGAGGAGGATGATTTTTCATTCGGTCCAGAACGAGGTTCTTGGCAGGTTTCCACCGTCATTCGCCGTGATGTAGAGTGGCTAATCAAGACACGCTGAATCCCTGCTGAGGTAAGTTGTCGCTTGCCCGGCAATGAATCCTCTCCCATGCTCAACGAGGGAGAATACGTAGTCTTCATGTCCCATTTTGCTTGCGGGTTCAGCCTCCCCCTTAGCGATTTCGCCAGGGAGTTCCTTGATTACTTCGGCCTCCAGCCGCATCACCTGCCGGCCAATGCTATCACCTCCTTGTCTTCTTACATCTCGGCCTCGGAGGGGTAATTCGACCTCTGGCCCTCCGTACCCATTTGGTCTAAATTCTTCCAGATTCGATCTAATGTCGTACCGGACAAATCTCTTCACCCTTCCGAGAAGTCTCTTACCCAATGCGGGCCCGCGTCCATTACACCTCGGAGAAACTCCGAGTTCCCTCGTGTCGCCGGCCTCGAGTCTTGCATGAAATGGCATAGATCATTTTTTATGTCAAAAACACTGGAAAAGAAGATAAGATTCGGCTCCCCGCCTTTTCCATTGGCACCCCTTCCAAGAAGAATTGGAACTACAATCCTAGGAAGAGCCATGCATTGGCCGAGGCATTCGAGATTCAGCTCAAGGAATTGATCCGTGCCGGGCTCCGTGGTGAGGATCTGATGACCACATTCATCAGCAGCCGAATCTTCCCTTTCCATCTTCATTCTCACAAGCTTTGTTACATGAGTGGTCCTCTCGATCCCAACCGAGTTTTGACGGTTGAGCTCGACGACTATCATATTTACAAGCGTGTGCGAGCTATCTTCAAGAATGATATGCCGGAGGATTGGGCATGGGAACTGAAGCCGTTCACCCGCGGGAATCCCCCTCCTCAGGTAATTTTACGCATTGGTGTTTGTTTCCGAGTCGCGTTTGCGACTATTCTTTTGCTAATTTAACTTTGTTTCTTCTCTCGCAGAGGTTTGTGGAGCAAAAGATCGAGGATGTCGAGGTTCTGGCTCTTTCGTGGACTGCAGATCGGAGTACCCCGGAAAGCGGCGAACCTGACTCGGAAGAGTTTGTCCCTAAGTCGGATGTTGCTCTGGCTCGCGCCCGTGGAAAGACCTCGGCCCACGGGGATGAAGGTGACTCGGACGACGTCCAAATTCTTGAGGTATTTTCTGCAACGCCTATCTCTTACGCATTTCCGGCTCCTACTTTCCCAGCTAATGCAGCCGGTCAGGTGCACGACGCCGAGCCTCTTGCTTCTCAAGCTCCTGCTACCTCGAAGAAGCGCACCTCTCCAGTAGGTCCCTCTAACGCTGCTCCCAAGAAGCAAACGAAGAAGTCCGCCCAGCATATTCCGAGGCGTAAGACCATGCCTAGGGTTACTGGGTGAGTTTATTTTCATTCGTATTTCTTGTTTCTCTCTTTTTGTCTTTTGATTTGACTCTCTGTCCTTTGCAGAGCTCCTCTCTCTGCCAAGCCAAGCGGTCCGAGTATGAAAAGGCATACAACTCGGTAGCCTTCTCCTGCCTCTCCTCCTCCAGAGGATACTCGGGTTCCTAGTCCCTCTCGCATTGATTCACCTCATGCGCCGACCCATATATCGCCTCAACTAGATGTGCCTATTGCTCCTACCATTATTGCCGACATAACTCCCACACCGGATCACCCGGTTGAGCCTGTTGCCCCTGTCATGACCACCGAGGTTTCCCCCAATATTCCTTTGACCACCACAATTCCAGCTGCTACTCCAACTCCAGCCGAGGATACCACTATCCCGGCGCCCTCAGAAACTATAGTTCCTCCTGCTTCCAAGGATGTCACTCCTGCTGAGGTTATTGCCCTTGCCGAAGCCTCTACTAAGAGTAGGAAGGTTGTTGTTACTAAACCTTTTGCATCTCAGAAGGAGCCATCTAGCTCTTCTCAGCCTGGCATAACTGATGTACTTCGCAAGGGAGTTTCCTCTGCTGCGCCTGGCGTCACCCCTGGTAGCGACACTCAGCTTACTCTTCACAAGTGTCCGGCAGCGACGTTAGTTACGCAACGGGTCCGAGGTAAAGTACTGACCCGCACTGAGAGTGGGAACAACCTCGGCTCTTTGGTGGAATACGCCAATAAATGGAACGCCGCCAATCAGCTTCAGGGCAATCCGAGTAGCCAGCCATTTCAGCTTTCCGACATCAGCAGTCGTTTGCACATGGCTTCTAAGATTGTTCTTGATAGTGATAAGATGAACGAGGTAAGCGCTCCTGTTGATACTTTGTCTGTTATTCAAATGAAAGTATATATATACACTAGTCCCCGAATCTTGCAACCGAATAATTTGTTGTTCATTTGGAAGCTTTGTTAGGCCTCAAATGCATTATTTTCTAAGTCAATTTCCTGCATAACTTGGATTGATCGTGGTCCATTCATACTCCGAATTAAGTTTTGCTTAATCCGGACCTATTTCGGCTTTGAATATCCAGCCACCTAGATCCGAATTAAGTTTTATTTGATTCGGATCTGTTTTATCTTTGAATATCCAGCCACCTAGATCCTAGTTAAGTTTTACTTGATTCGGATCTGTTTTAGCTTTGAATATCCAGCCACCTAGATCCGAGTTAAGTTTTACTTGATTCGGATATATTTAGCTTCAAATATCCAGTTGTGTAATTCACTTTGGTACTTAGGTTGCCCATGATCGGCGGACAGTCGAATTTCAAAGGTTGCTCTTTGCACACAAGAAATTGCAAGAGAAATATGAGAAGGTTGTCCCTGTGGTGAAGAAAACTGGTAATTTAATGAATCTTTGTATTGTTCCTTAAGTTCTTAACATTTCTGGCTTGATGTGCTAATTCACTCTTTGCTGGTATGCAGCTAGTATCAATAATCTTAATACCCGCCTTACCAAGAAAGTTGACGCTCTGGAAGGTTAGTTATCCTCTTCGTTTTTTTGATTTGTTGACTTTTGTTCGAGACAAATCCTGGGTTCCTTATAATCTTCCGGGTTTGGTATAGCCGAGTTACGAACACTTGCAGCGTCGCATCAAGAATGCATATCCATGCCTGACATGATGCTGCATCTTTTAGAACAAGCCGCCACTCACTCGGCGCAACTTAAAGAAAAGGATGATGAGATAACCCGGTTACGTGCCGAGGTTGAGTGTCTCAAGCTTTCGCAGAAATCCGAATTGGAAAAATTCGATCAGGAATTTTCTGAAGAAAAGAATCGACTGAGCCTGCAGTTGCTGAAAGATAAGGAACTCCTCGATGCTGCCGAGCTGAAGAACCGGACGATGAGCGAGGAAATAACTCGCTTTGAGAAAAATAAGGCCAACTGGACCCAGGATCTGCAGAAAATGTTGAGTTATATTCATCGTAAGTTTCCGACTGTGGCCGAGTTATTTTCTTCTCTTTCTTATTTTTATCTAATATGTTTTCCTTTCGTGTAGATCATTTTTCGGAAGCGAAACCGGTGATCTCTAAGGCGGTGATTTCTGCTCATCAGCGCCGAGGTCTCCCCGTAGACTCGAGTCCAGAATACTCAATGGAAGACTGCCTGATTGTCGTCGGTGCTTCCATTGGACCAATGAAGATTATGGGAAGAGATTTGGTGCAAGCAGCCATTCGGGCCTACCATGTTCTTTGGCCGAATACCTCTGAAACACCTGATATTGACGAAGTTAAAATACTTGTGGAACGGTTAATGGCATCTCAGACCCAGTTAAATCTCTGGAGGGAATCTGCTGGGAGGGCTGGTGCTGATATGGCACTTACAGCCGTTTTGTCTTGGTACGAGGATATCTCACTCGATACTTTGATGAATTTGCGCACTGGCTCTCGTTGGGTTGAGGATCCAGAGTTCATCGCTCGCTGCCAAGCTCGTGCCTTCCAGCTCATTGAGTATGCTGACGTGCATAATTAGATTGAAGTGTCGAGTTTTCTTCTCAATCCGGCGGATGACGTCGAAGGTGAAGATGCATCAGGTGATGACTCGGCCGATCAGGATGAATCGGAGGGTGATTCGGATAATTCTCATGATTCAAATGACAATTCGGCCGAGGATGGCGACGCGCGATCGTCCTCTAAAGGGACGGAAAACTCTCGAGCTCAAACTGATGTCCCTCAGGAGCCGGAGCTTGCGCCCGAGGTTACTACAGCTTCCGTTGAAGCTGAGGTAACGTCGGCTGATGCGCCAGCTACTTCGGAGCGCCCAGTTACTGAAGATACTCTGCTGAAGGAGACCAAGGTCCCTCCTCCATCGTCCGAGATACTCATATCCAATGCTCCTGATCATGCTGCTTCCCCTTAAGGGTGCACTGGCCCTCCTCGCTATTTAGGTTCAAAAAACTCTAATTAATTTTCAATCCCCAGTATGCCGGGCGTATGATGTCTGTGGAACAATTGTCCGGCTTTTGGTGTGGTGTGAACCTTTTTGCCTTTCGCCGCTGAGGCATGGTTGATGGTAATTATTATTACTCTATCTAAACAAATCTCATTGCTTTATATCTTTGCTTTGGCGAACTTTGATTTCGTAATTTCGGATTGTATTTTTCCATGTGGCTGACCTTGGTTCGGCATTTATCTTGTTTGCCCTTCGTAAACTCGATTGCGTAGCTGTTGTATTTTCAACTTCTATCTGAAGTACAATGCCCGAAGCCCATATCTGGTAAAGTGATATAATAAGTTGCATCCCTTATCATACTTCGTTTGCCGGGGTTGTTATTCATTTTTGCATTATCCTTAGAGATCTTTGTTTGTTTCCGCTTTGCTATTCCTCAGACTACTAAGACAAGTTTATATCATATCTTGCAAGTTATGATCAACAATTTTGGGGAGTCCCCGAGTCTTTAGCTGAGCTATGGAGCTTTTATGTGTCTGGCGACAAACAGTGGGTAATACAAGTCAGTCCCTGAGTTATCAGTCGGGTTATCGAGTTCTTGCATGTCCTCAAAGAATATCTAGGATCATGCAGCAGTCCCCGAGTTACACACTGGGTTGCCGAAATATAATTCATGGCTCAATGCAGAGAATACTACGGGGTAGTCCCCAAGTCATCGCTCAAGATGCCGAAGTTTAATACACATTTTTAGAACAAGAAACAATGATGGGGCAGTCCCCGAGTCAATGCTCGAGATATCGAGGTTTAATGCATAATCTGAAATAAGGGATAATACGGTGCAGTCCCCGAGTA
This sequence comes from Avena sativa, assembly GCA_916181665.1. NCBI lineage: Eukaryota > Viridiplantae > Streptophyta > Magnoliopsida > Poales > Poaceae > Avena > Avena sativa. Next base: position 441,663,884 of record OV702294.1, on the reverse strand, counting down.
GCTGCTCGAGGTGCTGAAATTTAACACATAATTCAAAATAAGAAATAACACGGTGCAGTCCCCGAGTCACTGCTCGAGGTGCCGAGGTTTACTACATAGTCCTAAAAAATAGAAACAACATTGTGCAGTCCCCGAATTGCTGCTCGAGGTGCCGAGGTTCAATACACACTTGATACTCCAACTTGATGCGTCATATTACGAAGTACAACATATGGCTCCTAAGTGTATAATGGGCGAAGTAAAGCTATGTTCCATGGTCTTTTTGATTCGTCGCCGGCTTTGTTTGCCTTGTTCTTTTCTGGTGACTGAGCATCGATTAGGTAATATGCATCATTGTGCAATGCTTTACTCACGATGAATGGTCCTTCCCATGGGGGTGATAGTTTGTGCATGCCGGTTGTGCGCTGCACTAGCCGAAGAACCAAATCTCCTTCTTTAAAAACTCTTGGATTGACTTTATTGCTGTGATATCGTTGCAGGTCTTGCTGATAAATAGCTGATCTTGATAATGACAATTCCCTGGCCTCTTCTAGCAAATCGACATCGTCTTGCCGAGCTACCTCATTTACCTCAGCAGTTGTGTACTGGGTCACTCTTGGCGAATCATGTGTTATGTCGGCTGGAAGCACAGCTTCTGCCCCATATACCAGAAAAAATGGGGTATACCCTGTTGACCTGTTTGGGGTAGTTCTGAGGCTCCACATAACTGTTGGTAGCTCCTCGATACAGCATCCTGCGGATCTTTGCAGAGGTTCAACAAGCCGGGGTTTTCTTCCGGACAATACCAGCCCATTTGATCTCTCTACCTACCCGTTTGATGCTGGGTGAGCCACCGAGGCAACATCTAGTCTTATGTGTTTCTCTTGGCAGAATCTAGCAAAGGCTCCTTCAGCAAAATTTGTGCCATTGTCTGTAATAACACTGTGTGGATAACCATATCTCAAGATAATATCTTTGAGGAATTTTACTGTTGTTGGTCCATCACATTTTCTTATTGGTTTTACCTCGATCCACTTTGTGAATTTATCCACCATGTCTAGAATGTGAGTCATTCCGCCCCAGGCTGGCTTGAACGGACCTACCATATCCAAGCACCATATAGAAAATGGCCAAGTAATTGGTATTGTCTTTAATTCGGACGAGGGCATATGTATCTTGCTGGCGTATCTCTGGAAACCGTTACATTTTTCTACCAATTATTTTGCCTCCTTCAACGCCGTCGGACAATAAAATCCATGCATGAATGCTTTGGCCACTAAAGCTCTGGACGAGGCGTGATGCCCACATTCTCCCTGGTGTATATCCAGGAGTATTTCCTGGCCTTCTGCCGAGTCAACACATCTTTGCAGCACGCTCGTGACGCTTCTCTTATACAGCTAATTGTTTATGATTGTATAAGTTTTTTCTCTTCTTGTTGTCTGTCTAGCCAGTACCTCATTACTCGGCAAGATTGAGTCCTTAAGGAAGGAGAATATGGGTTGCGCCCATGTCAGCGTGATTTTCTCTAGGATAATTTCACTATCGATTTCCATATTTTCTGTCGACATAATAGCTTCGGATTTTTCTGTATTCACTCGTGCGATGGCCGGGTTCACTTTCAAAAAGTCTGGGTTGCATTCTTTGTTGATTTCCATTGGCACACTTCCTTCTTTCAATTCTGCCGATATATGTAATGACTCGGACTCTGGCGATGAGGTAATCGATGGTTTTCTCAGGTGCTCTAGGGCGATACCTGGGGGAATTGACTGCCTAGTTGATCCGAGTTTTGACAGTGTCTCCGCAGCGTCATTCTCCGCCCGAGGTATATGATGAAACTCGCATCCATCGAAGTATCCACTGATTTTTTGCACATGAAATCTATATAGGGCCATATCCGCATCTAATGCGTCCCAATTGCCTGATACTTGTTGGACTACTAGATCTGAATCCCCGTAGCATAGGATCCGACGTATACCAATTTCTTACGCCACCTTTAACCCATGGACGAGTGTTTCATACTGGGCTACATTGTTTGGTGCGGCGAAATTTATTTGCAGCACATATTTCAGCCGATCTTTTTTCGGCGAAGTTAACACTATCCCTGTCCCCAAGCCATTTCTCAGCTTGGATCCGTCAAAATTCATTGTCCAATAATTTGGATCTGGTAATGGCGGCTCATATTGTACCTCGACCCAATCCACAAAGAAGTCGGCCACTGCCTAAGACTTGATTGCATCTCGCCTATCGAATTGCGGAGCATAAGGTGATAACTCGATTGCCCATTTTGCTATTCGGCCACTTGCATCTTTGTTGCTCAATATCTCGGCTATGGGCGCTTCACAAATCACTTTTATCGGATGTTCTTCGATGTAATGTTTAAGTTTTTTCGCCGACATGTATAGTCCATAAGCCATCTTTTGGTACTGCGGGTGGTTCTGCTTTGAGGTTGATAGTACCTCGCTTAGGTAATATACCGGCCGTTGTATTGACTTATCACCTTCATTCCGCTCCATGACAACCACCGCACTTACCACTCTGTTAGTGGCGGCTACATAAAGTAACATAGGTTCTTTTTACAGTGGAGAGGCCAAGATTGGTGCTGTGACCAACATCTTTTTTAACTCATAAAACACACTATCTGTTTGCGGTGTCCAAATGAACTTATTAGACATTTTCACCAGTTGATATAGAGGTAATGCCTTTTCCCCCAGCCGACATACAAATCGACTCAGCGAGGCTAGGCAGCCCGTGAATTTTTGTACATCATTTAGACACCTCGGCAATTCCATTTTTTCAACTGCTCGGATTTTAGTTGGGTTTGCCTCTATACCTCGGCTGGATACGAGGAAACCGAGTAATTTTCCAGCCGGCACACCGAAGGTACATTTTTCCGGGTTAAGCTTCATTCGGAACCTTCTCAAGTTTGCGAATGTATGCTGAATATCATCCAGGAGCGTTTTGCTCTCTTTGGTTTTTATAACCACATCGTCTACATATACTTGTACATTTTTTCCTATCTGGTCATGTAGACACTTTTGCATGCATCTCTGGTATGTTGCTCCTGCATTACGCAGGCCGAATGGCATGGTGCGATAGCAATAAGCCCCGTACGGGGTAATAAACGCGCCTTTATTTGATCGGCCGGATTTAACGGTATATGGTGGAAACCAGAATACGCGTCTACAAATTACAACAGCTCACAACCAGCGGTCGAATCAATGACTTGGTCTATCCTAGGTAAAGGAAAAGGATCTTTGGGACACGCCTTGTTCAGGTTCGTGTAATCGATACACATTCGCCTACGACGGCTACATTTGGGTCATCTTTTTTCTTTTCCACTAACAGTGGATTTGATAACCAATCCGGAAGAAGCACTTCCATGATGAACCCTGCCGCAAGGAGCCGAGCTATCTCATCCCCTATTATTTTTCTCCTGTCTTCGGCGAAGCGGCGGAGAGGTTGCTTCACCGGCCTTGCTCCTGGCCTTACATGCAAAGAGTGCTCAGCCAACTCCCTCGGCACACCTTGCAGGTCTTGAGTTGACCATGCAAAGATGTCCCGATTCTCACGGAGGAAGTTGGTGAGCTCGCCTTCCTATTTGGCATCTAGGCCGGCACCAAACGTGATGGTGCGCTCTGGGAATTGCTCATCTATCTGGATCTTTTTTGTCTCTTTAGTCGGCTGGAAAGAAACACTTCCATGTGGGTTGGCTAATGCCGGCATATTCAGTTGTGCCGACTGAGCGAGAGCCGCTACCTCCCGAATCCTTCTTTTTTCTCTTGCAATCACCAATGACTCGGCCAGGTTTGATCCGGCCGAAGCACACTCCATCGACTTTCTGTAATCTCCGGCTACTGTTATCACCCCTTGTGGTCCGGGTAACTTCATTTTCAAATAAGTAATGTGGCAGCTACTCATGAACTTTGCCAATGTTGGTCGTCCGAGTAAAGCATGATAGCACCTTTCTAAGTCCACCACTTCGAATTCCAAATTTTCCGCTCTGCAATTTTCCCTTGTGCCGAATAATACATCTACTCTGACTTTCCCAATGGGTTCACACGAAAGTCCCGGGACTATTCCATGGAACATGGTTCTCGTGGATTGCAGCATATTATGTGCTATTCCGAGTTTGTGCATTGTATCTTTGTACATGATGTTGATACTACTGCCATTGTCAATGAGTACTTTTGAGAATTTTACATTGATGTTGGGCCCGACAAATGTCGGATCTAGTATGAGTGTGTACGACCCTGGATTCGGCATTATCTTCGGGTGATCCTTTATACTCCAGGTTATTTCTTGATCGGACCAAGGCACATATCTTGGTACCGCTGGCATAACAGCATTTACTTCCATGTGCTTGCGTTGTACACTTTGCGTGTCTTGCTATTCTGTTGTGAACACACAATATGATTGATGATGCTCCATGTAATCATTACGTCTATTGTTTCCGGGGTTTGTTCTTCCATCCTGACCTTGATTTACCACTTGATGCACTGCATCTCTCTGTTCCGTGTTGTCATACCTCGGCGGAGGTGGTGGTAACATTAACTGCTGCGCATTTGCTCCAGTTAGCTATGGTTGCTGCTGCTGATGATGATGCGCTTAATGAGGGGGCGCTTGCATACCCGCCGGGTTCCCCATTGCATTTTTCATCCAAGCACATTGTCGAGTTGTATGATTAGCCGGCTTGGCCGGGTTTGGAGTGTGAAACTTGCACGGTTGATCCAACATGGAATCAAACGTGTATTTCGGCCTTTCCTGCCACAACTTCTTCTGTTCAAGTGTCCACAGTCTTTTCCCTTCATTCCTCGGTATCCACTGCTGAGGACCATTTTTCTGTCGCTGACTGTTTCCGTGACTCGGCTAATCTTGTACTACTGCTGCTACCCGATTGGAAGCATATCTGTAATCCGGTCTTTCCTCCCTTCTTCTACCTCGGTACTCGTTGCGCCTCGATGCTCCGGCTGCATCTCTTGTGTATTGATCCTGGTGCTCCCAATGCTCTGCCGACATTAATTCTGGTTGCGTGGATCCCCTAAAGCATACGAATCTGCTATCCTGATAGTCTCTGCCAGTTTAGTCGGCATATCTCTTTGCAGCCTTTGCCATAACACACTTCCATATCGGCAGCCTTGAGCAAACCAAGCTATCGCTTGAGACTCTGTGACTCCTTCACATGAGTTTCTGAGGTTACACCACCGAGTCAAGAATTCTCTATCTGTTTCATTCGGCCTCTGCTTGCACATAGCAAGCTGTTGTGGCCTGTTTGGCCTTTTATAGGTACTAGTTAAGTTGCTGACAAACATCTCTTCAAGATCTAGCCAACAGTTGATACTGCCTGCTGGCAGATTATTCAGCCACACTCTGGCTGGTCCTTCCAGCATCTGTGGGACGTATCTCACCGCCCATCGTAAGTTTCCACTAGCAATTTTCACTGCAGTGGCATAGTCAATCAACCAATCCTGTGGTTTTGTGCTCCCATTGTATGTTTTCGTGCCCCTTGCCAGTTGAAAGTTTGGCACCGGTGGTTTGCCCATGATCCGAGGTCCGAAACATGCTGGACCAGGCGGACCCTGTTCCTCCAATAACTTGGACCGATATAACCTATCGAGTTTTAACCTTGCATCATTTGATGGCAAGTTTCTGTATTTGATTCTCTCCTGTATTCCATAATGGTTATTCCCACCATTTCCTGCATACTCCATATCTGAGTAACCATCATTGTACCTCTCGCTTGCCTGATTATGGTGAGCTGGTCATATTTCTCGCTTTTGCCGAGGCTCATACCTCGGCTGAGGTTCGGGCAGTGGGTCTCTCCTTCCCTCTGCCGGGTTATAATTCTCATGATTTCCTCTTCGGAGGTCTCCATTACCTCGGCTTCCGTTGCCTTTGTTGGCACGGCCGGGGTTACTATCTCCACTGTTACACCGACTTCCATTGCCTCTGTTTTCATTGACCTTTTCGGCTACTGCCGGATCATACGGAACAATTTGCTTATTTCTTTTTCCTGAAGTTACTGCTCTATCTTTTCGCGCGTTGTTTCCGGGTGAGGATGCTGCTGCCATTGATAGTGCGGGCGCTGCTCCAGCCGAATGAACCATACGCGAGGCTCCTGGTCTTGCCGGGTCAGCCCTAAGTATTTCTTCATTCTGCTGGTTCGCAATGCGTACCAGCTCATTCACTCTTTCTTGCTGTTTCTGCCGGGCTTCGCCGGTTAATCCTTCTAACTCCAATGTAGCGGCATTTGCCACCCTTAGGTTCTTTGCCGGGGTGCTATACCTCGGCAAGCCTAGATCAACTGAATCAGCCTTATGAGTCTCGTGCTCTTTGTTGATATCATTCATGAGGTTTTTTCCTCTCAATCTTAATTCATCTACCTGCTCAGGGGCAACATCTAGTTTGTTTTCCTTAGCATATTCTCGCAGGGTCCTGTTCAAGGACTCCCGCAAGGCCAATACCTTTTTTGCCTCTACCAGTACTTTTTGCCTAGTCTCTTCTAACTCCGCCTGAGCGTTAGCCGGATCAAGTATCGGCGCCACAGGCGTGGTTAGGTTATCTATAGTTTCCTGGAGAATACTCTCTGGTCTTTCTAGAGTTGGCCATCTTACCCTTGCTACCTTTGGGGTTGTCTCCTGCACCTCGGCTTACTTGGCTACCGGCGGATCTACCTCGGTGGGATGTGGAGGTGCTTGCTTCGTGGTCACTTGTCCTCCTGCCACCGGGTCCTTGCTCGATCCGGCGCCTGCTCCTGTCGCCTGTACCGTGGCTGCGACCATCACCTCAACGCTGCCGGCGGGGCGCGCTCTACGCGGACCGTTAGCGGCACTAAGGGGAGGCTCTCCTGCATCAATAACCCGGTGAGGATAAATGCAGGAGGTGTCGATGCCGACGTAGACCTTGTGCGCGCCCAAGTTGATGAAGACGCCATTGCGCGGAGGTGCCTTCCTCCTGAAGCTACCTGCGTTATCGCTGACATAGTCCCAGAGATCAAATCTCTGGACTAAGCCAGAGACAACGCGCTCGCCGGTGTGGATGAAGTTTCCCGTCCGGATCTTGACTCCAGCTAGCACCGCTGCTAGCCCCACGGTGGGCGCCAACTGTCGTGGTGGTGGCACGGCAGATGCCATGGGTAGGCTAAAGTATGGGGCCAATGGATGCTAGAGGGATCCGGGGAGGGAAGATGTAGTGACTTCTACACTCAAACGACTAACATGTAGATCTTTATTCCTCCTCTTAAGGACTACAAATGCTCCTTGAGCTGTTTGCAGGAGAAAGGGAGCTACTACACGAGCCTTACGACGTAGAATGAATCGATCCCCTTCTCAGGAGCCAGCGTCCCCCTTATAAAGGGGTGCATTGGTTCCTTCTAGGGCTGACGTGGCAAGCATATTCTTGGAATATGGTTGTCCCAATATGGTAACTCGGCGTCCTCCTTTCCGTGTCCCCCTTCTATCAGCGGCAATGTTCCAGAGAGCTTCACATGTGCGCCTCGGGCTCCCTAACTGTCACCTCCGTGACCTTCTTCTGCCCTTCTGCTGCTCTGCTCCTTGTCCTTTGTTCTTGGCTCTATTCAGATTCCTCCTAGCCAGTGACTATGGTTTGACTATAGGCACCTCCTTCTCCTGCAAGCTTCGTGTTACTCGGCCTTGTCTCGCATAACTCGGCTCGGCCTTCACCTGCATTCAAGTTAGTCAGACTCGCTCGGCCGACTTAACTCATATGTCGGCCGGATAAGGTGTTACTCCTTCTGTAGCTGTCATGGACTTGCTTATCTCGACCGACTCTTACATGACTCGGCCAATACAAACAGTAACTCGGCTCATGACAAGGGAGACTCCTTTCGTCTTTCCCCTGTCTTGACCCTATCCGGGGTCACCTCCCCAACACAGATGCAGTACTGAAGCAGCTAAAGGAGATATTATCCTCAGCACCTATCCTTGCAGCCTGGGGAACCTATGTTAATCTACATGGCGGCCACCTGCCGGGTAATCAGCATCGTTGTCGTGGTAGAGCGGAAAGAACCAGGCCATGAGTACGGAGTTCAACGACTAGTTTACTATGTAAGCGAGGTCTTGACGGAGTCCAAGCAGCGTTACCCACACTACCAGAAGATAGCTTATGGAGTATTCCTTCCTTCTCGGAAGCTAAGGCACTACTTCGAGGAGCACCCTATCACAGTTGTGAGCAAAACTCCACTGTCCGACATCATCAACAACAGCGAAGCTACAGGAAGGATCGCAAAGTGGGACATTGAACTTGCCGCCTTCGAGATTACCTACAAGAGACGCGACGCTATCAAGTCACAAGCCTTGGCGGATTTTATCGCAGATTGGACTGAGATGCTAGATGCTACCCCAATGTTGGAGCCAGAATACTGGGTGATGCACTTTGATGGATCAAAGCTACTCAATGGCTCGGGGGCTGGTGTACTGTTGCAGTCACCAACTGGGGAAAAGCTACACTATGTTCTACAGATCCACTTCGAGTCTACGAACAACATGGCGGAGTATGAAGCACTCATTCACGGACTACGCATAGCCAAGGATATTGGCATCAAGCGCATAGTTTGCTGTGGAGATTCCGACTTGGTTGCCCAGCAGGTGGCTGGCACCTGGAACACGTGGAACCCTATGATGGTGGCATATCAAGACAAAGTGGACGAGATAGCCAAGAGCTTCTTGGGCTACAAAGTCAAGTTTGTACCTAAGGAGCAAAACGAGGCGGATGATCTACTGTCTAAGCTTGGATCAGGGCGCAAACGAATTCCGCCTGGCATTTTTCTGGAGCATCTATGAACACCATCTGTGAAGGGAGCGGACATCGACAACCCGTATAGAGTTGACTCTTTCGTTCACACAGTGACAAAGGTCCCTCCGGCTTGGACACAACCGTTCATGGAATATATCATACACGGAACTTTTCCCGGCGACGAAGTCGAAAGACGGCAAATAGTACGTCGGGCAAAGGGTTATACTATAATCAATGGACAGCTCTACAAAAGAAGCACCACTGGTGTATACCTTAAGTGTGTTTCCCACCAAGAAGGTATTGAAATCCTTCGTGAGATCCATCTCGGAGATTGCGGGTATCACGCCGCTCCTTGATCTTTGGTCTCCAAAGCCTTTCGGCAAGGATTCTACTGGCTGACCGTGAAGGCGGATGCCGACAAGCTGGTTGAGACGTTCATGGGATGCCAGTATTATGCCCGACAACCACATGTTCCAGCTGAAGAATTGCGGACAATACCAATAACTTGGCCATTTGCAGTCTGGGGGCTAGACATGGTTGGTCCATTACATACGGCACCATGTGGATTAACCCATCTGCTAGTATCAGTTGATAAATTCACCAAATGGATAGAAGCTAAACCCATTAGAAAGCTTGATGGGGCAACTGCCCTTAGGTTTGTCCGGGATCTAGTGGTGATATTTGGTCTCCCACATAGCATTATCACCGACAACGGCAGCAACTTGTCATTCGGATAATAGAAGCTTATTGTTGGGACAAGGGAATCCGACTTGACCTAGCATCTGTGGCACACCCACAGTGTAATGGCCAAGTTGAGCGAGACAATGGATTAATTCTGCAGGGAATCAAGACACGTCTTGAGGCACCGCTACATAGAGCAGCTGGAGCCTGGGTGGAGGAATTACCATCTGTGCTGTGGAGTTTATGAAATACACCTAACAGATCCACCGGCTACACCCCTTACTTCATGGTATATGGAGCAGAAGCCATCCTGCCTTTCGACATCCTTCACGATGCACCAAGAGTTGCCGCCTACGATGAAGATGATGCTGAAGGATCCAGATGCCTAGATGTGGACCTTCTCGAGGAGGAGCATGTTTTGGCATTCCAAGGATCCGCCATCTACCAGTAGAAGCTATGTACCTACCATAGTCGCCACCTTCGGCATCGCTTGTTTAAAGAGGGGGATCTGGTGCTCTGACTTAAGCAGAAGAAGTCACACAAATTATCCCCGCCATGGGAAGGACCGTTCATCATAAGCAAGGCGCTGCTCAATGGATCATACTAGCTTGTTGACAATCGTGAAATTAAGGATAGACCCAACAAAGATCATAAGTGTAAGCGACATGACCCGGATGATGACTACCCGGAGCTTGATCGGCCATGAAACATAGCACAGCTACGTCATATCTACACTTAGCATATTTTTTATCTACTATGTACCTCTTATATGACCAATGAAATAAAGATCTTTGGTTCACTCATATTTCTGAGTCTTTTACCTCCTTTAGTGTTCATTTTTGGATCGTATAAAACCTTTATGTGCAAGTTTGCATTTGCACTTGTGAAAATTCCGCCTACAGGCGTTAGCTTAAGTTTTCTAGTCTACATGTTCTTTGTTGTTTTTATGTGGATTCTGGAGTAGTAACTTTCAGCACTCGTTGTCGGCAATTTTTTACTTAGGCTTTTGATGGTGCCATTGGGCATCATCACCTGAGCGCATGGTTCCGACTACGAGTCTCCCGACTCACGAAAGGTCAAGCATAAAAACCAGGGTAATGGATAAGCCAACACTTGCTTAAAAAATAATTACATGCTGGAACCAGTTCTTGAGTAGTTGGAAAATACAACTATTGTTTTTCTGCTATAAGTTAACAAGTAGTTTTTTCCGCATACAAATTCCAGAGGAAAAAAATAGTACATATTGTTTTTCATTCCTCTGGCGCAGGAGACTTGGAAGCAGCGTCATCGGCGGCAGGAGAGTCATCGTCCTTGAAGTCGGTGGTCTTGAGGGACTCGGAGGAGCTTTTTTGGGTGTCGTCAATGGTTTCTAAGGGCACGAAGACATTGTGGTCGACCAACTCGGCAACCCTTGTGTCGTAGCACGCGAGAGATGACCAGATAGCCTTATGATCAATCTTCTGGCCGTCATCATCTACGTCGGGAAGCCCTGAGGTTACCACGTTGATGTCGGCATCTTCATAGTTTGCCTTAACCATCGACAGTGCCATCCTTGCACCAGCCCGTGTACATGAAGCTTTCCAGCTCAGGATACGCTCGGGGGCTTGGCGCAGGATCTCCAAGAATTTCATCACGGAATCCACCGCTTTGATGCTAATCTGGAGGGGCTTGGCTATCTCCTTGGCTTGCCTAATGGCGGTGCTGATAAAGTTGCTAGCGAGGACCATGCATTCCTTAGGCGGAGGAGGCGATTGGGGTAAACCAATAGGAGCTGAAATTCCGACAAGGGACTACATGAGTTCAATAACACAAAAAGTCAAAGTACCTGACTAAACAGAAGTACAATACGGAGAAATCACTTACCAGAGATGCTCGCCTCAGCTTGATGTAGCGTCTCCTCCATGGAGTCCCTTTCTTGTCGGAGGATCTTATATGCTTCAAGATTGCACTTATTTTCCTCATCGGAAGCTCTCTTCTGTTCCTTCATCATTCCAATCTCCTCCTTCAAGCGGTTGATCTCGGTGTTGGCAGACTCCTGCAGTGCCGCCATGGACTCCTCGTGCATCTTGAGGGTATCAGTTCTCTCCTGCTTAAGGATCTTGTTTTCGCTGTCCAGCAACTGAATGTTCTTGGACTGCTCAACAATGTCCTTGGCCTTGGCGATGGTAATTGCAAGTCAGAGAAAAACAGTACACAGTGAGTAGTCGGAGAATGTTGGCACAAGACCAAGTTGGAGTACGAAAACGAAAGGAAAAATAGACTCTTGCTCTTGGTGATTTGTTCCTTCAAGAAGGAAGTTTTACCCTTTTCAGCTTCCAACTCCGCACGCATCTTGTGGAACTTCTCATTGGCAACACCTCTCCGCGCATTCTCATTCAGTGGAAAGAAGATTTAAAAGTTGTTTAGTCTACTTAGATCATGTAGCTGGATAACTATCCACCTAGAGCCTTGGGGGCTACAGTGAGAGTTTTAAAACTTGGAAGTATGCTTTAGTCTTTCTTTTAGCATCTAGTCGAAACTCAGTCAGTTTTCAACTAGAAGCGTGGGGGCTACAGTATAAAGTTTTCAACTCGGTCCTATGCTTAGTGTTTCTTTAAGCATCTAGTCGGAACTAATTCAGTTTTCAACTAGAGGCTTGGGGGCTACAGTATCGAAATTTACAAACACTGTGTATGCTACTCTGAAAGTATCTAGTCAGAATAATTAATTCAAACCAAATACTTGGGGGCTACAATGAGAAGTTTTCTAGCTTAGTCACTCTTAGAGCATTCAGATGCAAAGACCTATGGTTTTCCATCTAAATCCTCAGGGCTATAGTGGGATACTCCTATGAAATGCAAAAGGCAAATAAAACTTACAAGTGTGACGGTTTTGAGGTTGGTAGCGCTCTTGGCAAACAACTTCTAAAGGAAAGGTTGTTTCCTCGCAAGATGTCTGCTTGTCGGTCATGCTCCTCAAGACCGCAGGTTGGAGATGTCGGAGCTGCACCAGCATCCAGAGTGGAGCTACTCAGCGTAAGCACCGGGTCGACTATCTTTGGAAGATCTGTGGCTATCTTGGGTGCAGAGGCGCTGCCTTCAACAGATGTTCCACCCACCACCATCGCTTTGCCGCTACCGATGGCATCCTTAGCCGGAGCTTCATCCATTTTGGTTGCGGTGCTTTCTTGCATCGCCTGTTCGCCGGCAACGACAAGCTCCACGGAGGCAGCTGAGTCCACTTCCATGGCGGAAGGGCCAGATGCATCCTTTGCCTGAGAGCTTGTCGGAGCAGGTGTAGGTTGGACGCTGGGAGTGACGGGGGCGATGGCGGGAGATGCTTGGTGTGGTACATCACGCTGCAAGATATCTTTGATGTTTTTAGAAGACCTCTATGTTTTGGAGGTATTCTTCAAACTCAACCCAGCTTTCTTCCTTAAACGTACAAATGTATAAGTACAGGAAAAGGACAAACAATGGACAATCGTGTGTGCTTTGGTAAAAGGGATCCTGGTGATCTTTCTTTTCTCCGCCTCCAAGGCGGTAGTGGATTTCTTGGAGGCTCCACCCTCCATCTTCTTCTTCTTGCCTCCATCAGCAACGTCAGAGGTGGAGCTCTTCCGCTTTCGCACCAACGGGACATCGTCGTCGAACACGATAGTGACTTCCTTCATCTTTGGGTCATAAATTTGGACAGCCATGTCATCCTCCTTTAGACTCTTAAGTTGTTAAGTGAAATCATAAGGTGTGGGATGACAAAGGAAAGACGAAAGAACTGGAGCAAATGTCATACACGGAAAATAAACAGGTACCTCTGGGCACTTTCCCTCCTCGAACATGTCATAGGTGCTGGTGAAGCCACGCTTCCTATCCTTCACCTTAACGATGTCCTTGAGGTGGAGCTTGACGGAGCCGCTGGAGAAGTTGTCCTCGGAGATGCGGAGGCTATCCTTCCTCTCCTTGGTATACTCATGCATCATCTTTGAGCGGTGCTGCAAAGGCTGGATCCACCTGACGAACCAGCACATGCCTTGGTCCAAACCGGTCAGACCCGTCTCTACGAACCACTCTATCCTCCTTATAGCGCGGGAAGCGTCGATGTCGGAGGAGAGGGAGGCTTGGGATCTCCATGTTGAGGCTTCGGCGGCAACTCCATCGACGAAGTCCGGATACGTCGCTTCTCGGCCAGCCATAGGGATATCTGGGCCGTAGAAGTACGTTCGTTGCCATTTTTTGCATGACTCATGGCCGACTATGTCGTGGAACCGCCCACCAAGCTGGATATTAAAGTTAATTGTGCCACAGTTCCTAAGCTCGACCTTGCTGGCTCCATCTTCCCTCTTGACGGTGAAGAAATAAATAAAGAGATCTAGCCTAGGCCTAATCCCTAAGTAACCCTCACAAAGCGCCGCGTAGTTGCAAAGCGCGAGGATGCTATTGGGGGAGAGGTTTTGATGCTGAACTCGGTAATGGTTGAGGATGGCTAGGAAGAAATTGGAGATGGTCAGGGAAACGCCGCGTACCAATTGGTCCTTGAGGTACACCTTCTCTCCGGCTTGGGGAGAAGGGGTGACCTCGCCGGCCGGTGCCGCCCGCTAGACTAATCCCTCTGACGAGGGAAGGTAACCTTCAATGACCAGCTCCTTGACATCACTGTCTGTGATATCCGAGCCGCGCCAATCTCCCTTGTGGGAGTCACCTTCTTCCTCCAACAGCTCTAGTGCCGCGGGAATTTGGTCGCCGCCGGTGGATTCGACCACCGCGGATTTGGGCAGCAGCAAGCCCTCTGGGCACATGAACGGAGCCTGCCGGCTTCGCCGCAGCATCGCCTGTCGCCGCCATGGATGCGCTGGTGCTGCTGCTCGCCATTGATGAAGGAAGGGGAGGTGACTGCGAGATTGGAAAGCTAGGGTTTTGCATTCACGTGGAAGGCTCGAGGAGTGCTCGCTGGAGGAAGAAGATGACGTAGGAGGAGAATGAGGTGAAAAGTAAAATTCGACACAGTCATAATTTATAACTTCTGGCATCAAGATTTGTGCAGAGTGATCGAATGGTCGGCGTGTGGACAACGTGTGCGAGCGCGTGCGCGGAAATTTCACCATGTTCCCAACCGTCACCGCCAACGGTTCGTATCCCTCGCGCGGGAAAAACGGACATGATTGTGTTCTCTGCATGTGTGAGTTACGAGGCGCCGATGACCTATGTCTACGTCGTCTTAGCTGTCACTAGCAGGTGAACCATCAAATCAGAATATTCCGGCATGGACGGATCCAGTATGGTTACGAGAAGAGTATGATGGAAGATTCAGCGTTTCTCTGACTTGCAAGTTGAAGACGGATAATACTGCAGGGTTCTTGGGAGGACTACAAGATATTGCTTGACGATTTGCCGACATCCGTCTAGACGGAGCATTAAACCTGAAGAGGCAAGACGGCGCAAGATCTCGGAGTTCTCCGGGGGCTACTGTTGGGGATATTTTATATGGGTATCCTCATAGCATGTCTCTTATCCGGATAACCTGGGTGGCCCACAGTTGGTAGCATGGCCCATGGCCTGCTGGGCAGCCCAGTTAGATGGATCCAGAAGGGAGGCCCATGCTAGATAAAGGAAGGCTACGGAGGAGTCACCGACATACCCGGAGCCTTGGAGTGCAAGACACGCTAGACTAGTTGTATGCAGTGTACGACTCTATAACCTGTCCGGCTAGGACTTTCCCTGTAACCCTAGGACATGGCGACTATATAAGTCGGGCCTATGCGGGCCTTTAGGGCACAAGTCATATGAATCAACACACACCTCGCACAGCGAACCGATCCCTGTAACTTGGCGTATTGCTATTATAGTGATTTATAGCAGGAGTAGGATTCCGCCACCGTTGTGGGATCTGAACATGGGTAAGTTGTGTTACCTCATACTCATCAACCATCCACCTTACCCCACGTCTCTAAACACACACTATGAGGACCCCTCCATGGCGTACTCGTCGGAAATACCACGACAACTAGTTCCTTGGGAGTCGGAGGAGCATCAGGACCCGCATGGACCGCCTACGGGCAGGATACGTTCGCGGAAGGATCAATGTCGGATCTCTCTTCGGAGTTTGCCGACAAAGATTGGAAAAATTTAAGGCCCACCCAAACTGCCCCTCTGTAGGATATAACGGTGGAAGATCCCTGCAGGTCCGTCGGCTTCGCTCGTGCGTCTCGACAACAGAGATCCAAGTTCATCGGAGTGGTGACCATCTTCGATCTGGAGCGTTGCGTTCAGAGAGAGGGCAAGAACCCCCGCGACTACCTAGCCAGGTGGCTCCGTATACGGGCCGATCTGGCTCATTACCCCAATGATGATGTTATGTATCACTTTGTGGATGGACTGGACCAAGGTACGGTTCTCCGGCATACGCTAAGGCGGCAGCAGGCTTCAGGACGCCTCACTTTCGAAAGCATGGTGAACACCGTAAACAGCTATGCGGAGGCTAAGGAGGAGGCTCAGATAGAAATTGCGCTCGTTGGCAGAGCTCCTCCGCCTCAGCCACCGCCACCACCGCCTCTGGTCATCATTGCTGCAGTTGCGCCACCACCAACAGTCATCGTCGCTGCTGCTACACCTCCATCCCCCATCATCGAGGAAGCCCCGGCACCCTTAGACTCCGTGCTTGACGCGCTCTACACCGACATCAGCGCAGATTCAGAGGAGATAGACTTAAGCCCGGAGGACCTAGACTCTGCCATGCAGGAGATGGAGGAGTATTACAAGCGCGACGAGCAGGCCAACAATGTCGTCACGTCCCGAGAGGTGTTTGTCGCCATTGGGATAGCGATGGATGAACATCAACACGGACGAGCTCCGCCTACAGCGCTGGACAAGGGGAAGGGACCCCCTGTTGCTGCCGACGATGATCGCGCAAAGGACATGCCCCCTCCACCTAACCCAGTGCAGCAGCCGCAGGAACTCGGCACCGGTCCGAGCAACAAGAACATCGCAAACCCACCGCGTCCGACTTCTACGTCTGCTGCTGCCCAAGTTACTCCGGCTGATAGAGTGATGTACGTCAATCTCCTCGTCGAGCCGATGACAGTGGCTCATATTCGCAATGTGGTCCAGCTTGATGAGAAGCGCCATCAACTAATGGAGGAAGCGCAGGACATCGCGGAGCAAGGCTCTAAGCTAGATCGAGACCTGGCCAACGCGCAGAAGTCAATAGAAAAATCTAGAGCAATCGAGGCCGAGTACAAGACTCTGCTACAATTGTAGAAGGCTAAGAAAGCTCTGTCTCGCGTCATCAATGATCCTGGTGTACGGCACAACCTAGGATGGGCTCCCTTGAAGCCGGCACAGGCCAAGCCATACATTAATAGTGAAGGCAGGCAGGTGGTGCCCACTCCTCTTCTCAACCTCGTCGTCGCCAAAACCCTTCTGGAGCAGGATAGATCACCCGCAGTTGTGGATCAGGTCTATGACCTAGTGGCCAAGGCGGTGAAACAGCCGGAAAAGGCCACCTCTTAGAGGCTCGAGTCTGACCCAGCATTCTGCTAGTCTAGCCAACATAAGCCGCCATGGGACAGATCTCCTCATGATGTTGGGTCCCAGACGGGTTTGTCAGAATGAAGACAGAGGGATGCGCACAACAGGAAGGATGCCATCCCATATCCTCTGACCATGGAGGCAAGCTCAACCTTGTCGCCCATCTCCACCGCCCCGCACTCCCAGGCATCACGAAGACACCAAGGCTCACTGTCGTACGGATATGCCTCCGCCAAGGCAGAGCAGCATTGTCATCCACGACAATGCGGAGCAGACCCATCATGATGGAGAGCGCAACCAAGGACACAAGAGAAGGTCACGCCATGACCCTGCACGTCCTGTAGGGGTTCGTAGCATGGAAAACAAAAATTTTCTATCGCATACAAACAAACAAGCCAAGATCTATCTACTAGATTGTAGCAACGAGTCGATGGAATAACTCACCCTCGAAGATTCCAAAGTGTTTAACGAGAGCAGATTCTCGTGGGTGATGTAGTCGTACTCTTTCCGATCTCAAGATCGCGTAGACGATCCTTCCGGCGCCGCGTTCCCGCAGCGCTCCCGCAGTCGGTCACACGTTCGGTACTCGACGAAGACCTTCCTCTCCCTTGTTCCAGCAGGCAGCGGAGGTTGTAGCACTCTCCTCGCGATTCCGGCAGCACAACGGCGTGGTACCGGAGGTAGAGGGGAGATCCCGCAGGGCTTCGCCTTAAGCCGGTGCGAGTATGGTGGAGCTTATGAGAGAGGCTATTAGTGGTCTAGTAATTAGACACACCAATTAGAGGGCTCTAAACCAATTAGAAGGCTCTAAACCGAAACAGCTCTAAACCGGGGTCTAGGTCTAGTTTCTAGTTTAGAGGATAGGAACTTGTGTGTACTAGGAGGGGAGCCCTGCCCCTCCTTATATAGGTGGGAGGGCTGGCTGCGCCATGGGGAGGAGAGTCCCTCCCCAAGTCGGCTTGGTGGGGCGCCGGCCAAGGGAGGAGTCCTCCCCCAATTCGGCCTCCACCAATCCTCCTCTTTTCCCACTTCCCAAAATTGGCAGTTTGACTTTCAAATTAGCCGTTTGACTTTTCCAATTTAGGAATTAAATAAACCCTTTATTTTGGACAGCGAGAACACCTAGTACATGATGCAATCATTCCAACTTGCAATGACACATTCATGTACCCCTTCCCCCCCGGAGTGCCGGACATTCCGGGACCTTCTAGAATGTTCCCGATGAAAACACCGGAACCATTCCCCAACTCCGAAATGGGACTTTCCTTATATGAATCTTATTCTCCGGACCATTCCGGATCACCTCGTGATATCCCGGATCCCATCCGAGACTCCGAACAACATTCGGTCTCTTTCTCATAATACCATAACTACTCAAACAACGTCGAATCCTTAAGTGTGTCTCCCTACGGTTCGTGAATTATGCGGACATGATCGAGACACTTCTCCGAACAATAACCAATAGAGGAATCTGGAAATTCATATGGCTCCCACATATTTCTACGATTACTTTGCGATCGAATGAACCACTTACATACGATACCAATTTCCCTTTGTCTCACGATATGTTACTTATCCGAGGTCATGATCGTCGGTATCTCTGCATACCTAGTTCAACCTCGTTACTGATAAGTACTCTTTTCTCGTTCCCGTGATATGTGATCCCTTGTGACCAAGTCACATGCTTGCAAGCTAATTGGATGACATTTCACCGAGAGGGCCCAGAGAATATCTATCCGTCATGTGGATGGACAAATCCCACTCTTGATCCATGTGTTTCAACCAATACTTTCCGAACACCCAATGCCACTTTTATAGCCACCCTGTTACGGTGTGGTGTTTGATGACATCAAAGCATCCATCCAGTAAAGGCAATATGCATGATCTCATGGTCGAAGGAATTAGGTTACTATGTATCAGAAAGCATATAGCAATTGAACTATTGAAATGACTTGATCTTTATGCTACGCTTGTCTATAGGAGTATGTCCACCATATCATTCTCCTAACGATATGATCTTGTTGTTGATAACATCTCAATGTTCATGACAAAGAAACCACATCATCAATCAACCAACAAGCTAGTGAAGTATAGAGGCCATACTAGGGACTTCAAATTAAGTTTACAATTCACACAAGTATTAATGGTTTCCTTGTTAATACTATTATAGCATGAATGCAAACATTTATCATAAACACAAAGATATATAATAATAACTACATTTATTATTACCTCTAGGGCATATCTCCAACAGTCTCCCACTTGCACTAGAGTCATCTAATCTAGATTACATGGTAATATACCGAACACCCATGGCAGTTTGGTGTTGGTCATGTTTTGCCCTCGGGAGAGGTTTAGTCAACGGATCCGCCACATTCAGATCTGTGTGTACTTTGCAAATCTTTATATCCCCATCCTGGATATGTTCTCGAATAGCGTGGAAACGCAGCTTGATATGCTTCAGCTTCTTGTGTGACCTTGGTTCTTGCGCATTGGCTATGGCGCCCATGTTATCACAGTAGATAGACATTGGGTCCAGCGCACTTGGAACCACACCCAGCTCTGTAATGAACTCTTTCATCCATATCGCTTCTTGTGAAGCCTCCGAAGCAGCCATGTATTCCGATTCAGTTGAAGATCTCGCCACAACGCTTTGCTTTGCACTCCTCCAGCTAACTGCTGCACCATTCAAAATAAATACGTATCCAGATTGTGATTTAGAATCATCCGGATCGGTGTTCCAACTAGCATCGGTGTAACCATTAACAACGAGCTGTTCATCACCTCCATAAGAAAGAACCATATCCTTAGTTCTTCTCAAGTACTTAAGGATGTTTTTGACCGCTGTCCAATGATCCACTCCTGGATCACTTTGATATCTGCTAGTTAAACTAACAGCATATGCGATGTCGGGTCTAGTACATAGCATGGCATACATTAGAGATCCTATGGCTGAGGCATAGGGAGTCTTACTCATCTTTTCTCTATCTTCTGCCGATGTCGGACTTTGAGTTTTACTCAAGGTCATATTGGGCAACATGGGCAAGAACCCTTTCTTGCTATCTTCCATTCCAAACCTCTTTAGAACTTTGTCCAAATATGTACTTTGTGACAATGATATTTGGCGTTTCGATCTATCTCTATAAATCTTTATGCCTAATATGTAAGCTGCTTCGCCAAGATCCTTCATTGAAAAACTATTATTCAAATATTCCTTGACACTATTAAGAAGGTCTACATCATTCCCAATCAACAATATGTCATCCACATACAGTATTAAGAATGCTACAGAGCTCCCACTCACTTTCTTGTAAATACAAGCTTCTCCATAAGTTTGTATAAAACCAAAACTTTTGATTACCTTATCAAAACGTTGATTCCAACTTCGGGATGCTTGCTTCAATCCATAGATGGACCGTTGAAGCTTGCATACCTTGTTAGCATCTTTAGGATCGACAAAACCTTTGGGTTGTATCATATACAACTCTTCATCAATGTCTCCATTGAGGAATGCTGTTTTGACATCCATCTGCCATATCTCATAATCATAATATGCAGCGATTGCTAACATAATCCTCACAGACTTTAGCTTCGCTACCGGTGAGAAAGTCTCATCGTAGTCAACTCCTTGAATTTGTCGAAACCCTTTTGCGACAAGTCGAGCTTTATAGACAGTAACATTACCATCAGCATCTGTTTTCTTCTTGAAAATCCATTTGTTCTCGACAGCCTTCCGGCCATCCGGTAAGTCCACCAAAGTCCATACTTGGTTTTCGTACATGGATCCAATCTCGGATTTCATGGCTTCTTGCCATTTATTGGAATCTGGGCTCATCATCGCTTCCTCATATGTCTCGGGATCATCGGTGTTGTCCACCAACATGACATTCATAACGGAATCATACCAATCTGGAGTGGTACGAGTTCTCGTTGACCTCCGAGGCTCTGTAGCAACCTCAACCGAAGTTTCATGATCACTATCATTAGCTTCCTCCCTCATTGGTGCAGGCACCACAGGAACTTCTTCCGGTGCTGCGCTACTCGCAATTTCGAGAGAAGGTTCGACAACCTCGTCGAGTTCTACTTTCCTTCCAGTCACTTCTTTCGAGAGAAATTCCTTCTCTAGAAAGGATCCATTCTTGGCAACGAAGATTTTGCCTTCGGATCTATGATAGAAGGTATACCCAACAGTTTCCTTCGGGTATCCTATGAAGACGCATTTTTCCGCTTTGGGTTCAAGCTTGTCCGGCTGTAACTTCTTTACATAGGCTTCGCATCCCCAAACTTTAAGGAACGACAATTTAGGTTTCTTCCCAAACCATAATTCATACGGTGTCGTTTCAACGGATTTAGACGGTGCCCTATTTAAAGTGAATGCGGCTGTTTCTAATGCATAACCCCAAAATGATAGTGGCAAATCTGTAAGTGACATCATAGAACGAACCATATCTAAGAGAGTTCGATTACGACGTTCAGACACACCATTACGCTGTGGTGTTCCCGGCGGTGTCAACTGCGAAAGTATTCCACATTTCTTCAAATGCTCGCCAAACTCGTAACTTAGATATTCACCTCCACGATCAGAACGTAGAAATTTAATCTTCTTGTTACGTTGATTCTCTACCTCACTTTGAAACTCCTTAAACTTCTCGAAAGTTTCGGACTTATGTTTCATGAAATAGATATACCCATATCTACTCAAGTCATCCGTGAAGGTAAGAACATAACGATAACCACTGCGCGATGCTACACTCATTGGACCACACACATCGGTATGTATGATTTCCAATAAGTCCGTAGCTCGCTCCATTATACCAGAAAATGGAGTCTTAGTCATTTTTCCCATCAGACATGCTTCGCATCTTTCAAGTGATTCAAAATCAAGTGATTCAAGAAGTCCATCGGAATGGAGTTTCTTCATACGTTTCACTCCAATGTGACCAAGACGACAGTGCCACATATAGGTCAAATTATCGCTTGATTTCAAACGTTTAGCCTCAATGTTATTAATATGTGTATTTCTACTATCGAGATTCAATATGAATAGACCATCTATCAAAGGTGCATGTGCATAAAACATATTACTCATATAAATCGAACAACCATTATTCTCGGATTTAAACAAGTAACCGTCTCGCAATAAACAAGATCCCGATATAATGTTCATGCTCAACGCAGGCACCAAATAACAATTATTTAAGTATAAAACTAATCCCGATGGTAGATGAAGAGGTAGTGTGCCGACCGCGATCACATCAACCTTTGATCCGTTTCCCACGCGCATCGTCACCTCGTTCTTCACTAGCTTCTGTTTATTCTGCAGCTCCTGTTTCGAGTTACAAATATGAGCAACCGAACCAGTATCAAATACCCAGGCACTACTACGAGTACTAGTGAGATACACATCAATAACATGTATATCAGATATACCTTTCTTCTTGATGTTGCCGTTCTTCAAATCCGCCAAGTACCTTGGGCAATTCCGCTTCCAGTGACCTTCTCCCTTGCAGTAAAAGCACTCAGTATCAGGCTTGGGTCCAGCCTTGGTCCTCTTCGTCGGCGTGGTAACTTTCTTACCACCCTTCTTGAAGTGTCCCTTCTGCTTAGACTTGCCTTTCTTGAATTTGGTGGTCTTATTGACCATCAACACTTGGTGCTCTTTCTTGATCTCCACTTCTGCAGATTTTAACATAGCAAATAGTTCTGGCAACTCTTTGTTCATGTTCTGCATGTTGTAGTTCATCACAAAGTTCTTGTAACTTGGTGGTAGTGATTGGAGGATGCGGTAAACTCCCAAAGTATTAGGAATCACTATACCCAAACTTTGAAGTTTATTTGCGTGCCCAGACATTTTAAGCACATGCTCACTGACGGAGCTACCCTCTTCCATCTTGCAGTTAAAGAACTTTTCAGAAGCTTCATAACTTTCAATTGCCGCATGAGTCTCAAAGATTAATTTGAGATCCTCGACAATATCATATGGATCTGACTCTTCAAACCTTTTCTGAAGCTCCGATTCTAAACCATACAAGATAGCACACTGAACTATGGAGTACTGATTCTTCCGAGCGAGGTAAACATTCTTTACTTCATCGGTAGCATCAGCTGCAGGTGGGTCACCTAGCGGTGCATCCAGCACATAGGTCAAATTACCAGCTGTGAGGACAATCCTCAAATTGCGGAACCAATCCGCGAAGTTGCTTCCATTGTTTTTCAACTTTTCTTTCTCTAGGAACGCATTAAAATTGATGGTAGGGGCTGCCATTGATCTACAACATATTTGCAATAGTTTAGACTAAGTTTATGACAAATTGAGTTCAAATTAATTAATGAAATTAAACTAGGTGAACTCCCACTCAAAACAACATCCCTCACATTGTTTTAGTGATCACACGAACCAAATCCACTACATCAACACCGATCATCACGAGAGCTGATATAGTTTTAATGGCGAACAATCATCATGTTCATCATATCTACTATATGATTCATGCTTTGCCTTTCGGCGATCCGTGTTCCTGAGGCCATGTCTGTACATGCTAGGCTCGTCAAGATCAAACCTTAGCTTCCGCATAAGCAAATCTGGCTTGCTTACGTTGTAGTCACCCGCGGAATCAAAGACACCCGATCATCACGTGGTGCTTCGAAGCAGCAAGCTTTGGCAACGGTGCATACTAAGGGTGAACACTTTTAGAACTTGAAATTTATGTGCATGAGGGATCATCTTATAATGCTACCGTCGTCTACTAAGCAATACAAGATGCATAAAGGATTAACATCACATGCAATTCATAATATGTGATATGATATGGCCTTTCTTCTTTGTGCTTCCGATCTCCATCTTCAAGCACGAACATGATCTCCATCATCACCGGCACAGCATCAAGGTCAATGATGCTTCTTCATGGTTGTCGTCCACCAGCTTCAACTATTACAACTATTTTGAATAGACACGCAGGTCTTAACAGAATTTAAAGACAACCATATGGCTCCTGCCGGTTGCCAACTTACAATAAAGAACATTGCATACATCAAATATAATCACAATCATGGCCATATCACATCACTGCACACCCCTGCAAAACAAAGTTAGACGCTTCTACTTTCTTTGCATATTTTACGTGGTTTGGGGCTTTCCATAAGTGTCGTTCTAACCTACGAACAAGAACCACAACATTGATACTAGCATTGTTGATTACCCGTTGTAAATTGGATCTTTACTATGCTAGGAGAAACAGGCACCCGCAAAGCCACTTATGCAATACAAGTTGCATGTTAAGCGTGGAGCAAGTCTCATGAACGATGTCATGTAAGGTTAGCCCGGGCCGCTTCATCCCAACATACCGCAAGATGCAAAGTACACAAAAAGCAATCTACAATAAAAGCATCAACGCCCACAATGACCATTGTGTTCTACTCGTGCAACAGATCTACATATAGACACGGCTCTGATACCACTGTAGGGGTTCGTAGCATGGAAAACAAAAATTTTCTATCGCATACAAACAAACAAGCCAAGATCTATCTACTAGATTGTAGCAACGAGTCGATGGAATAACTCACCCTCGAAGATTCCAAAGTGTTTAACGAGAGCAGATTCTCGTGGGTGATGTAGTCGTACTCTTTCCGATCTCAAGATCGCGTAGACGATCCTTCCGGCGCCGCGTTCCCGCAGCGCTCCCGCAGTCGGTCACACGTTCGGTACTCGACGAAGACCTTCCTCTCCCTTGTTCCAGCAGGCAGCGGAGGTTGTAGCACTCTCCTCGCGATTCCGGCAGCACAACGGCGTGGTACCGGAGGTAGAGGGGAGATCCCGCAGGGCTTCGCCTTAAGCCGGTGCGAGTATGGTGGAGCTTATGAGAGAGGCTATTAGTGGTCTAGTAATTAGACACACCAATTAGAGGGCTCTAAACCAATTAGAAGGCTCTAAACCGAAACAGCTCTAAACCGGGGTCTAGGTCTAGTTTCTAGTTTAGAGGATAGGAACTTGTGTGTACTAGGAGGGGAGCCCTGCCCCTCCTTATATAGGTGGGAGGGCTGGCTGCGCCATGGGGAGGAGAGTCCCTCCCCAAGTCGGCTTGGTGGGGCGCCGGCCAAGGGAGGAGTCCTCCCCCAATTCGGCCTCCACCAATCCTCCTCTTTTCCCACTTCCCAAAATTGGCAGTTTGACTTTCAAATTAGCCGTTTGACTTTTCCAATTTAGGAATTAAATAAACCCTTTATTTTGGACAGCGAGAACACCTAGTACATGATGCAATCATTCCAACTTGCAATGACACATTCATGTACCCCTTCCCCCCCGGAGTGCCGGACATTCCGGGACCTTCTAGAATGTTCCCGATGAAAACACCGGAACCATTCCCCAACTCCGAAATGGGACTTTCCTTATATGAATCTTATTCTCCGGACCATTCCGGATCACCTCGTGATATCCCGGATCCCATCCGAGACTCCGAACAACATTCGGTCTCTTTCTCATAATACCATAACTACTCAAACAACGTCGAATCCTTAAGTGTGTCTCCCTACGGTTCGTGAATTATGCGGACATGATCGAGACACTTCTCCGAACAATAACCAATAGAGGAATCTGGAAATTCATATGGCTCCCACATATTTCTACGATTACTTTGCGATCGAATGAACCACTTACATACGATACCAATTTCCCTTTGTCTCACGATATGTTACTTATCCGAGGTCATGATCGTCGGTATCTCTGCATACCTAGTTCAACCTCGTTACTGATAAGTACTCTTTTCTCGTTCCCGTGATATGTGATCCCTTGTGACCAAGTCACATGCTTGCAAGCTAATTGGATGACATTTCACCGAGAGGGCCCAGAGAATATCTATCCGTCATGTGGATGGACAAATCCCACTCTTGATCCATGTGTTTCAACCAATACTTTCCGAACACCCAATGCCACTTTTATAGCCACCCTGTTACGGTGTGGTGTTTGATGACATCAAAGCATCCATCCAGTAAAGGCAATATGCATGATCTCATGGTCGAAGGAATTAGGTTACTATGTATCAGAAAGCATATAGCAATTGAACTATTGAAATGACTTGATCTTTATGCTACGCTTGTCTATAGGAGTATGTCCACCATATCATTCTCCTAACGATATGATCTTGTTGTTGATAACATCTCAATGTTCATGACAAAGAAACCACATCATCAATCAACCAACAAGCTAGTGAAGTATAGAGGCCATACTAGGGACTTCAAATTAAGTTTACAATTCACACAAGTATTAATGGTTTCCTTGTTAATACTATTATAGCATGAATGCAAACATTTATCATAAACACAAAGATATATAATAATAACTACATTTATTATTACCTCTAGGGCATATCTCCAACACGTCCGACAAGCAATCACGAAAAGCGGGAGGCATCGTCGGAGGGTAACGACAAGAAGGCTAACCCACCGCCACCTCCGCCTCCATCGCCACCCAGCAGTCATCATGGTGGAGGAGTCCCGCGTCGTTCACGCAGCCCATCGCCTGATGGCAAGAAGAAGAAAAGAAGCCTGGAACCATACGATGCACATTCGCATCTGGACAAGATCCACGAGGCCCGGGAAGGACCATACCTGGGATCACGTTGCTTTGGACCTGTGATATGGTACGCAACGTACCCCAAAGGTTTCCGGATTGACAAGACCATCAAGCCCTATGACGGCACCGCCAAGCCAGCTACATGGTTGCAGGATTACGGTAACACGGTGGAGATCGCCGAGGATAACCCCAACTTCACCGTCAAATGCCTCCCATTAATGATGGCGGGAACGGCTCAGCAATGGATTGATGGCGGGAACCATACGATGCACGTTCGCATCTGGACAAGATCCACGAGGCCCCGGAAGGACCATACCTAGGATCACGTTGCTTTGGACATGTGATACGGTTCGCAACTTACCCCAAAGGTTTCCGGATTGACAAGGCCATCAAGCCCTATGACGGCATCGCCAAGCCAGCTACATGGTTGCAGGATTACGGTAATGCGGTGGAGATCGCCGAGGGTAACCCCAATGTCGCCGTCAAGTACCTCCCATTAATGATAGCGGGAACGGCTCGGCAATGGATTGATGGAATGATGGCGAGAATGGCTCGCCAGAGATATCCATATGCAATTGGTTGGACATGCAAGAAGCGTTCACCAAGAACTTCGAGGGTACATACAAACGTCCTTGTACTATTGGCGATCTACAGTGGTGCATGCAGGAGAAAGACGAGACATCTGGCGCCTACCTCTCTCGCCAGCTAGATATGAAGAATTCCTGCACAGGAGTGCATGCTCAGACCGCCATGGCCGCCTTCATTGATGGGTTGGAAAGGGGCACGTTGCTCTGACATAAGTTGAAGCGCCTGCAGGACAATCACCAGGTAGATCTCAACCAGATGATTCAGTTGGCCATTGAGTTCGCGGCTGCCGTCGACGATGCTCGTGACTCCCTGCCAGCAACGGCCGATCCAACTCAAGCTCGGAGAAACAACAACACCAAGCGGAAGACCCCGCCAGAAGAAAATCAAACCTACGACATGGTCGCTATGACCTTTGCAGGGCGAGGTGATGGCGGACAGCGTGGCCAAGGACGAGGAGCTGGTCGTGGGCAGTAGCGAGGCAGTGAAACTACCTCGGTAGCGCTCCGCGTTCCCCAAACTTACAAACAGTACCGTGATATGTCATGCCTCGTACACCTCGACGCCAACGGCAAGGCCACCCACACCAATCGCCATTGCAGGTTCGTCAACGACCTCAAGGAGGACCCGGAGTCCGGCTACAAGCAAAGTTGGAAGAACAGACCGCGAGGCAAGGGCAAGGGGAAGAAGAAGGAAGAGGAGTCAAAGGATTCAAGTGACATGGATGAGGATGTTGACCCTAAGCACGCCGCCAAGAGCGATGGCAAGGGCAAGAACCCCTTAGAGAAGAAGGCGGTCGTTTTCCACACTTTCCTTGGCACCCCCACCGTTCGACAACAGAAGACCTCTATGAGGATACTGATGGCCACTCTACCCCAGTTCCCCAATACCTACGCTGGTCGGAGATTCCAATCACTTGGGTTAGGAAGGATCACCCAGACGTTATCCCTACAGAGAACCAGTACGCCATGGTCATCAGCCCCCTGATTGACGGCAATGAGTTCACCAAATGTATGGTGGATAGTGGAAGCAGCATCAACATCATGTACCTGGATACACTGCACAAGATTAACTTGACGGAGGATAACCTATGGCGGACCAGCACCATCTTCCACGGTGTAGTTCCTGGTCGGGAGGCTCAGTCCCTTGGGTGCATCACACTTCAAGTCTCTTTTGGTGATGTAAATAATTACCGCCAAGAATGCATGACCTTTGAGGTGGTCCCCTTCAAGAGCGTGTACCACGTCATATTCGTCCACGACATTTTCCATGCCTTCATGGCTAAGCCATGCTTAGTTAACAACAAGCTCAAGATACCCGGACCGAACAGTGTCATCACCGTATTCTGAAGCTTTACCAAGGCAAGGGACTGCGAGATTGGAGAAGCAGCCTTTGCGGAAGCTGCCCTCTATAGCGAAGAATTCAAGGAGATCCAGAGCAAGGTCGATGCCTCGGAGATGTCGGCATTGAAGAAGCAGATTTCTGACTCCGCCCCAGCTTTCAAGGCCACCATCGAAACCAAGCCGGTGGAACTTGTGGTAGGCGATGCCTCCAAGACCACCGCCATTGGGACGAACCTGGATCCCAAATAGGAAAGCGCGCTCGTCGAGTTCCTCCATGAGAATAGGGACATCTTTGCCTGGCAACCTTCCGACATGAAAGGTGTACCTAGGGAACTTGCCGAGCACAGCTTGAATATTGATCCAAAATGAAAACTGGTGAAACAACCTCTACGATTCTTTGGAGACGAGAAGATACACGCCATAGGCAAGGAGATAGCTAGGTTACTTAAGGCTAGTTTTATCCGAGAAGTCCTTCACACCCGATGGGTGGCCAATCCTGTAATTGTCCCCAGAAAGGGAACCAAAGAATTAAGAATGTGTGTTGATTACACCGGCTTGAACAAAGTGTGTCCCAAAGATCTGTTTGCTTTGCCTCGGATTGACCAAGTCATTGACTCGACGGCTCGCTCGGAAATTTTGTGTTTTCTCGATACATACTCAGGATACCACCAAATTAAGATGAGGAAGTCGGACCAATTGGCCACTTCGTTCACCACACCTTACGACATGTTTTTCTATGTCATGATGCCCTTTGGGCTGAAAAACGCAGGTGCTACATACCAGCGGACAATGCAGCATTGCGTACACGATCAAATTGGTCGGAACATTCACGCCTATGTGGACGATATAGCGGTGATGTCTAAAAACTCAAATGATTTAATCTCTAAGTTAAAAGAAAACTTTGATAATCTCGGTAAATACAACATGATGCTTAACCCTAAGAAGTGCGTCTACGGAGTTCCAGCCGGTAAATTGTTGGGCTTCATCGTTTCCCAGCATGGAATCAAGGTGAACCCGGAGAAAATCAAGGCTATCCTAAACATAAACCGTTCGACATGCCTAAAGGACATACAACGGCTAACAGGTTGCGTTGTTGCGGTTAGTTGGTTCGTCAGCCAACTTGGAGAGTAGGCTCTGCCGCTATACAAGTTGCTTAAGAAGGCGGACAAATTTACATGGACGGAGGAAGAAGATGCAGCATTGAAGCATCTAAAGGAGACATTATCTTCGGCGCCTATCCTTGCAGCACCCAAGCCTAGGGAGCCTATGTTAATCTACAAGGCGTCCACCTAACGGGTAATCAGCATCGTTGTCGTGGTAGAGCGGAAAGAACCAGGCCATGAGTACAGATTTCAACGACCAGTTTACTATGTAAGCAAGGTCTTTACGGAGTCCAAGCAGCGTTACCCGCACTACCAGAAGATAGCTTATGGAGTGTTCCTTGCTGCTCGGAAGCTAACGCACTATTTCCAGGATTACCCTATTACAGTGGTGAGCAAGAATCCATTTTCCGACATCATCAACAACAGCGACGCTACAGGAAGGGTCGCTAAGTGGGGCATTGAACTTGCCACCTTCGAGATCACCTATAAGAGACGCGATGCTATCAAGTAACAAGCCTTGGCGGATTTTATCGCAGATTGGACGGAGATGCCAGATATTACCCCAATGCCGGAGCCAGAGTACTGGGTAATGCACTTTGATGGATCAAAGCTACTCAATTGCTCGGGGGCTGGTGTAATGTTGCAGTCACCAACCGGGGAAAAGCTACACTATGTTCTGCAGATCCAGTTCGAGTCTACGAACAACATGGCGAAGTATGAAGCACTCATTCAAGGACTACGCTTAGCCAAGGATATTGGCATCAAGCGGATAGTTTGCTGTGGAGATTCCGACTTGGTTTCCCAGCAGGTGGCTGGCACCTGGAACCTGCGGAACCCTATGATGGCGGCATATCGAGACGAAGTGGACGAGATAGCCTAGAGCTTCTTGGGCTACGAAGTCAAGTATGTAACTAGGGAGCAAAACGAGGCGGCTGATCTATTGTCTAAGATTGGATCAGGGCGCAAGTGAATTCCGCCTGGCGTTTTCCTGGAGCATCTATGGACACTATCTGTGAAGGGAGCGGACATCAACAACTTGGATAGAGTTGAATCTTTCGTTCACGCAGTGACAAAGGTCCCTCCGCCTTGGACACAACCGTTCATGGAATATCTCGTACACGGAACTTTGCCCGACGAAGAAGTCGAAAGAAGGCAAATAGTACGTCGAGCAAAGGGCTATACCATAATCAATGGACAGCTCTACAAAAGAAGCACCACTGGTGTAAACCTTAAGTGTGTTTCCCAGCAAGAAGGTATTGAAATCCTACATGAGATCCATCTTGGAGATTGCGGGCATCACGCCGCTCCTCGATCATTGGTCTCCAAAGCCTTCTGGCAAGGATTCTACTGGCTGACCGCGAAGGCGGACGCCAACAAGCTGGTTGAGACATGCATGGGATGCTAGTATTATGCCCGACAACCCCATGTTCCAGCTGAATAATTGCGAATAATACCATTAACTTGGTCATTTGCAGTCTTGGGGCTAGATATGGTTGGTCCATTACAGATGGCACCATGTGGATTTATGCATCTGCTAGTAGCAGTTGGTAAATTCACCAAATGGGTAGAAGCTAAACCCATTAGACAGCTTGATGGGGCAACTTCCCTTAGGTTTGTCCGAGATCTAGTGGTGAGATTTGGTCTCCCACATAGCATTATCACCGACAATGGCAGCAACTTGTCACTCGGAGTAGTGGAAGCTTATTGTTGGGAGAAGGGCATCTGACTTGACCTTGCATCTGTGGCACACCCACAGTCCAAAGGACAAGTTGAACGAGCCAATGGGTTAATTCTGCAGGGAATCAAGCCACGTCTTGAGGCACCGCTACATAGAGCAGCTGGAGCCTGGGCGGAGGAATTACCATTTGTGTTGTGGAGTTTACGAACTACACTTAACAGATCGGCCGGCTACACCTCTTGACATGGTTATACCCTACGGGTACACGATCTTAGCATACCTAGTCCAGCCCAAGGAAGGCCCACGAGAAACATGCGCCAGCCCATGAAGACTTTCGGGTGGCCAGGGCCCATGACGCCTTCGGATCCTTGGAGAACAAGACTAGAGTAGATAGAATATTCAAAGGGGCAAACCCTAAAACCTGTAACCGACTCGATTTGTGCCTGGGACCTGCCTATCTCTATATAAAGGCTAGGAGGGCACGACGAGGAGGGCACTTTGCATACCACCGCATACACACCTCCACGCCAGATTGCATCAGCGCACCCCTGTACTTTTCGGTTCCACCGTAATCAAGAGCAGACAAGCAGGAGTAGGGTTTTACCTCCGGGGGCCTGAACCTGGGTAAACCTCGTGTCCCCGTGTTGCTTGTTTGCTAACCGTTCCGCGATCTCCAGCATCCCATCTTCTCCAAAACCCAAGCTCATAACAATGGGCATTGACGAGATTAAACCTCGTCAATTGGCGCCGTCTGTGGGAACTGGGGACGCTGATTGTGCGATCGTGACGGTCCCAACCAAAGCGATCTACAACTCCACAGCGACGGAGAGTCATCTCCTCTTTGGCGCTTTCGATTTCACCGCCCACTCGCCAGCCACCCTGAAGGACGTCGAGCCCGTGGGCGACGGGCTCGAGATCCTGTTCGGGAGCTTCTGCTTCCAGGTGGGGCAGACCGGCACTCTCCGTCTCACAGAGCGGGTGCCCCTGCCATCGATCAGGCCCGCTTCATGGGCTCCACACCCCGTGCTATGCACATCACCATCAACAGATGAGTCCTATGATAGCAGTTGCTGCAACTCAGATCGGTGCGATCCACCACCGGAGGAAGGGACCTACGGTTTCGGATCCGAAAGCTGCGGCAGCAGCGATCCAATCTACGAGCGCTACTAATGTGCTGCAGTCATCCAGAGCGACGTGGATCAGGAGCACAACCGGCCACCCAACCCGCAGGGTAGAAACGGCGAGAACAGGAGAAACCAGTCCCCCCTCCGCCCAACGAGGATGATACCGATCCCAATCGGATCATCCACCTCAGCGAGGAAGGATGGGCTCAAGCATGCGAAGCCGTGGTAGGCAACAAGATCCTGCCCGTGGGTGCCTCACGGGACCTACTGATGGCGTACCACCTTTTCCTAGTCGAAGAGCAGAAGAAGCAGGTGAAGATGCAAGAGGTGCTTGACAAGCGCAAGCAAGCAGCCTCGGAGTCTAGTGCGCGGCGAGCTGCTCTCTCCGCCATGGGCGGCTCCAGCTCGCATGGCAACCATGGAAACAAGCACCATTCTCGCACGGAGAACATGGACCCCAAGGCACGTCGCGAGGTGACTCGGACCCTCAACACGTCCTTCATGGAGATGGATGCCGACGGCAACGTCATCCCGAAGACACCACAAGATGCGATCATGGAAGCCACCACAAACCTCGCATCCCATCCAACTCCGGTGGGGGACCCAAAAAGAGCCATGCACAAGTCCGCACTTACCGGACTCAGACTCATTGGAGCTGCGCTCCACGGAGAAGCTCCTGCGGAGCCAAAGAAGAAGGTTGCGGTCAGGTTCAACCGCAGCCCCACGCCTTCATCCGACGAGGAAGAGCACGATCTACCTCGAAGGCACAAGAGCTCGCGCCATTGCAGCCATGATTATGACGCTCGAAGTGAGCTCACCCAACGCAAGATCGACAAAGCGCGCGCCAAGCGCGTATGCTCGTCTGAATCTGAGGAGGATGACAACGAAGGAGAACTCTGCGGAGCCTGATGCTTCAGCAGATCCGCCCGGCGGAAATGGATGCCGTGAAACTTCAAGCTTCCTTCGCACACTCCGAAGTTCGACGGCACACAGAACCCCAAGGCGTGGCTCAGCGATCACATGTCGTCCGTCAAGCTACACGGCAGAAACAAGGACACCGCCCTGCAATGCCTTCAGCTGCAGCTGACAGGCGCAGCCCGGATCTAGCTCAGCAGCCTATCCTCGGGATCCATCCGAAGCTGGGAGGAACTGGCATACAGTTTTACCCGAAACTTCAAAGGCACCAGCAAAAGGTCAGCCTCGATCGAGGAGCTGCGGGCCTGCACCCAACGAACGGCGAATCCATTCGCTCGTACATATTATGCTGGTCCAACACCAAGAACTCCACGGCGCACATCTCTGAGGAGAGAGCGATCGACGCCATCAAGGATAGCGTCAAACGCCAGGACTTCAAGGAAGAACTTGGGCACGTCAAGCCCAAGACACTCGACCACCTCATGGACATCGCCAACAGGTGGGCAGATGGCGATGACTCCGTCCACCGAGCGCACTTGGAGGAGGAAGATGACTACGGCCGGCGACGTGAATGCCGTAGAAAGAGAAGATCGCGTTTCTATGACGATCGCGACGGACCCGACATGGTCGCGGCTGGCTACGCCGACCGTCGCAACCGCAACAGTGGCGGATACCGTGGAAACAACTTCCGAGATGGAGGACGCCCAGCGCAGTCATGGAAATGTCGCGGCCGCGACGACGGACCCTCAGCATATGACAAGCTGTCGGGTCCATGCACCATCCACTTCTACATCGACAAGCAAGATGGTAAAAATAAGGCAAGCCACATGCTCAAGGATTGCCGCGAGTTCCAGAAACTCAGCGAGAGCATGTCCCAGAGGAGGCAACAAGCCCCAAACCCCGGGTACGGGAACGCGCCCATACCAGGCAACATCTCCCACGGAGCTCCTCCACCACTACCGTGGGGCCTTCGAATCATCCAATCGCACCCATGCAGAACAATGGCGGAAACGGGTACCCCGTGCCAAAGGGATCACTGATGATCCAAAAGGGGCGTCCAACGAATAGGGTGCAGAAGAAAATCACCCGTTAGATCAATCTGGCTGTGACCGCTCCACCCGCCATCCCTGGGTACCTTAGAGGATCGGAGTCCTGCATCACGTTCAGCCGCTCAGATCACCCCTGCCAGGTCCCTCGCCCAGGTCATGCTGCCCTAGTGCTTGAGGCGCAGATCAGACGATTTGATATGAGCTGCGTCTTCATGGACGGTGGCAGCGGCATCAATCTGATGTTCGCCAGCACTTTAGCAGCAATGCGGATCCCGTTGTGCTGCCTGGAACAATCCGATACAACGTTCAATGACATCGTCCCAAGGAAGGGTATATTCCCCCTAGGAAAGATATGGCTCGATGTCATCTTCGGCAAGCCCGATAACTTTCGCTGCGAGCGTCTCGAGTTTCAAGTGGTGGACTGGCCATCACAATACCATGCCATCCTCGGGCGTGTGGCATTCGCACGGTTCCTGGAAGTACCGCACTATGCTTACCTGCTACTCAAGATGCCAGCACCGAAGGGCGTCATCACGGTCCACGGGAGCTTCACCCGATCGGACCACTGCGACAGGGACTTCACTAGAACCTCCCAGTCATTCGGCATGCAGGAGGATCTCATAAGGCTCCGAGATGTGACGGACAACGGGGCACCCCCAGTCGCAAGATAGAACGCACCCGACATGTCCTTCGACTCCATAGTCAACACAAAAAAGGTGCAGGTCCACCCGACGGACGCCTGCAAGACGGCGCTAATCGCCAACGACCTCAGCTCCGCATAAGAAAGCACGCTCGTCGAATTCCTCCGTGAGCGCTGGGAAATCTTTGCCTGGTGTCCTGCGGACATGCCAGGAGTTACCAGGGAATTCGCCGAGCATGCACGCAACGTCTTTCCAGACGCCAAGCCTGTCAAACAGTCCATCCGATGATTGTCCGAACCACGGGCCGAAGCCATCAGAGTCGAAGTCAACAGACTACTCGACGCAAACTTCATCAGGGAAATCAAGGAAAGCGAGTGGCTCGCCAACACCGTGATGGTCCCCAAAAAGGACACGGGCATTCTGCGGATGTGCGTGGACTTCACATCGCTGAACAAGCACTGCCCGAAGGATCACTTCCCTCTCCCTCGGATCGATCAGATCATCGATTCGAATGCAAGATGCGAGAAGCTCTCCTTCCTCGACGGCTACTCGGGCTACAACCAGATTCGACTGAAGGTCGAAGATCAGGATAAAACTATTGTTCATCACGCTGTTCGGAGTGTTCTGCTACAACACAATGCCCTTCGGGCTGAAGAACGCAGGCGCCACGTACCAACGGTGCATGCAGGCATGCCTAAAGGACCAGATCGGCCGCAACATCCAAGTCTATGTCGACGACATAGTAATCAAAACAAGGGAGGCCAAGATACTCATCGACGATCCGCGAGACGTTCGACAACCTTGATCGATACAAGATCAAGCTAAACCCAGAAAAGTGCGCCTTCGGCGTCCCATCTGGTCAGCTGCTAGGCTACTTCATCTCCCAGCGAGGATTCGAAGCAAACCCGAAGAAAATCCGGGCCATAATGTCCATGCAGAAGCCGAAGAACCTCAAGGGGGTCCAGCAACTTGCTGGGCGAATCGCGGCGTTGAGCAGGTTCATCAGCCGCATGGGCGAGAAATCCCTGCCTTTCTATCAGCTGCTACGCAAGGCAGACAAATTCGAGTGGAAGCCCAAAGCGGATGATGCATTCGAAGATCTAAAGCGGCTGCTCTCTACCTCGCCCGTCTTGGTCACGCCAAAAGAGTGCGAACCTCTATTGCTATACATAGCAGCTACACACCAAGTGGTAAGCATCGTGCTTGTGGTCGAAATACCCGAAGATGGCAAGACCCACGGGGTCCAACGCTCAATCTACTACCTCAGCGAGGTATTGACGCCGACCAAGAAGAGGTACCCTCACTACCAGAAACTCGCCTACGGCGTATTCATGACGGCTCATCGGCTAAGCCACTACTTCCAGGAGCATCAGGTGATGGTCGTCAACGAAGCACCCCTGAACAGCATCCTGAACAACCCGGAGGCCACAGAACGTGTGGCCCTGTGGGGCATCGAGCTGTCACCTCTAGACATCGTCTATGAGAAGCGCCACGCGATCAAGTCTCAGGTCCTTCTAGACTTCCTCGTCCACTGGATGGAACTGCAGCTTCCAGACACACCGGACATGACACAGTCATGGACGATGCACTTCGACGGCTCCAAGCGCGAGGCCGGAGCAGGAGCCGGAGTCATACTGACCTCCCCGCAGGGCGACAAGATGAAGTATGTCCTCCAGATGAAATTTCGAGCTTCCAACAACGAGGCCGAGTATGAGGCCCTCATCCACGGCATGAGGATGGCCAAGATCTACGGCACAACGTGCCTGGTCATCTACGGAGACTCAAACCTTGTCGTCCAGCAGACGATGAACGAGTGCGACGCTCACACCGCCAACATGATTGCGTACTGTGCACTCTACAACACACTCGAAGGAGGCTTTGACGGCTGCGAGCTTCGGCACATTGGGAGAGAAATCAACGAAGAGGCCGATAGACTCGCCAACATCGGCTCCACCTGCGCATGGGTGCCACCATTGGAGGAGTCAGCGACTTCCCCGGGAGATCCTCTTCAGCTTTGAACTTCAGCAACGGTCGAAGAATCCTGTCAAGATCCCCCTTGGAGAGCTCCTCAGTCGAAACCCTAGTCGGATCGTGGCGACCAGAATAAAGGAACATCGGGTGCGCCTTATCCTGGAGCGGCTGCACCCGACGTTTGAGGAATGTGCATATGATATCCACACCGTTCACCTCTTTATCCGGAATCAACTGGAGATCCTTCACCCGACGGTAGAGCCCCTCTATCTCCGCCAACTCACCAGCCAAGATGTGGTTCTTCCAGGACCTCTTCGGCTGGATTTTCTGGGAGGGGTCGGAAGGAGCAAGGCCAAAGTCCTGCCCAGCCACTATGGAGTCGCGGATGTAAAACCACCGCCTCCGCCAGTACTGGACAGATTCAGACATATAAAAAGAGAAGAAGAGAAAGTTGGATTTTAGGGAAATGATGCAGCCGCCAATGGGATAAACGCCATCGGAGCCAGATTGCCTCTTCACGGAATAGAGCTTCTGGAAGAGGCCAAAGTGCGGCTCGACACCGAGCCAGCACTCGCAGAAAGTGATGAAGCAGGCGATATGAAGAAGAGAGTTCGGTGAAAGATCATGGAGCTGGATGCCATAAAAGAAAAGCAATCCATGGAGAAAATCATGGATCAGGAAAGAAAGGCCCCGAAGGACAAAAGCGATGAACATGACCCGAAACCCAGCGGGAGAACAGGGAATTACCTCGTCGCCGGGAACTCTGACGGCCTCCCTGTCCTGCGGGATCAGACCTCGCTCATGAAGCTTGTGGAGATCGCCCTCGCGTGTCTCTGATCATCGCCAGCCACCATCGGTGACGCGAGCAGCGGCGCAACCCTTCTTGCCGCCGCCGGCAACACTGGTACCAACTGCGGTGGAGGCCTTCCTGGACTTACCCATCGCAGTGCGGCGATGATGACGACGCGAATGCAAAAACAAGGATGGAAAGGTTCGAAGAAATTCCAGCGCGCAGCGAGAAAAACTCAAAGAAGATGGGAGCAGTGAAACGAGAATGGCTGCGGTGAAAAACAAACTAACTTTTCCCCAATGATTATAAGGACGAGGACGATGCACGACGACCGTTCATCGGGAAGACCTAAAGCCAACATCCAAATCCAACCGTCCATGTGTCAACGCAGCAACAAACCGTCGCTCACACGCCGTCCACTACTCACAGAAATCGAGGCGACACCGTAATTATCTCCACGCCGCGCATGACCAGTCAACTCAAAGTCAGAAGGTGGGACCCATGTTTGTCCAGTCACTTCATCTCTGGCGCCGCAGACGCTTGAGGTCACCAATCGTCAGCATTGACGTCATCAAAGCTATACTAGCAACGGTTACAATTCTTCGGCTACACAGCTAAAAGTACTCAGTCGAATCTACGATTCGACTAACTACTCGGGGGCTACTCCTATCAGGAGCGCTGGTCGCACACCCGAAAAACAACCAAAATACTACACCATTGAACTATTCTTCGAGTCCTACGTCGAGTCTACGACTCCACTACGGACTCGGGGGCTACTCCCATAGGGAGAGTGGATTCAAGCATACGAAAAATTTGTGTCCTACGGACCTAAAAGTCAACAAAGACTGAATTAAAGTCTCTGCTCGAGTCTACGACTCGAACAGACACTCTGGGGCTACTCCCATAGGCAGCGCTGGTCACGCACCCTATGAATCTTCGACTGCGATCCTGCGGATCAGTATGCAAAAACTTTTTCGGAAACTCTGCCCCAATTAACGCTAAGTGAGCAACGTCCTCCTTGGCCACCCGAAACACCTCCGCGGTGATAAACATTCGGATGCTGCGTCTGCGACGCAAAGATAAGACCTATAGATACCATCTGATGGCCTAGTAACACACACGACTGCGCTCTGCTAGTAAAAATCCATGCCAGCAGGCGCGATGAAAAATCCCGATGGACGCGTTGGGTACATCATTTAAAATTCACTAGAATTCCACCCTTGTAAGTCCTCTGTGGCCTGAGTCGAGTTACGCCAGCATAAGTTCCGGGTTCGAGTTGAGGGACTCGAATCTGAAGAAGATCATGTTGTTTTGTCCTAAGACAGTTAACTGACCCTGATCTATCGGGAGAGTCAGGCACACGCATCAACAATCCCAACGCACTCAAATTATTCTCTAGACAAACAGAGATAGTTGCACCCGAAGGATTGAAGAGTCCTCAGCCGAATCTACGATTCGACTGAACACTCGGGGGCTACTGACATGGTTATACCCGACGGGTAGATGATCTTAGCATACCTAGTCCAGCCCAAGGAAGGCCCACGAGAAACATGCGCCAGCCCATGAAGACTTTTGGGTGGCCAGGGCCCATGACGCCTTCGGATCCTTGGAGAACAAGACTAGAGTAGGATAGAATATTCAAAGGCGCAAACCCTAAAACCTGTAACCGACTCGATCTGTGCCTGGGACCTGCCTATCTCTATATAAAGTCTAGGAGGGCACGACGAGGAGGGAACTTCGCATACCACCGCATACACACCTCCACGCCAGATTGCATATGCGCACCCCTGTACTTTTCGGTTCCACTGTAATCAAGAGCAGACAAGCAGGAGTAGGGTTTTCCCTCCGGGGGCCTGAACCTGGGTAAACCTCGTGTCCCTGTGTTGCTTGTTTTCTAACCGTTCCGCGATCTCCAGCATCCCCATCTTCTCCAAAACCCAAGCTCATAACAATGGGTATTGACGAGATTAAACCTCGTCACCTCTTACTTCATGGTATATGGAGTAGAAGCCATCCTGCCTTCCGACATCCTTCACAATTCACCAAGAGTTGCCGCCTATGACGAAGATGACGCTGAAGAATCCAGATGCCTAGATGTGGTCCTTCTCGAGGAAGAGCGTGTTTTGGCATGCCAAAGATCCGCCATCTACCAGCAGAAGCTACATAG
This sequence comes from Avena sativa, assembly GCA_916181665.1. Classification (NCBI taxonomy): domain Eukaryota; kingdom Viridiplantae; phylum Streptophyta; class Magnoliopsida; order Poales; family Poaceae; genus Avena; species Avena sativa. The sequence continues at coordinate 441,624,037 of OV702294.1, read as the reverse complement.
ATACCATAGTCGCCGCGTTAGGCATCGCTCGTTTAAAGAGGGGGATCTTGTGCTCCGACTTAAGCAGAATAAGTCACACAAATTATCACCGCCATGGGAAGGACCGTTCATCATAAGCAAGACGCTGCTCAATGGGTCTTAGTACCTTGTTAACAATCGTGAACTTAAGTATAGATCCAATGAAGATCATAAATGTAAGCGACTTAACCTGGATGATGACTACCCGGAGCTTGATCGGCCATGGAACATAGCACACCTACGTCCTTTTTACACTTAGCATATTTTTTATCTACTGTGTACCTCTTATATGATCAATGAAATAAAGCTCTCTGGTTCACTCATATTGCTGAGTCTTTTATCTCCTTTAGTGTTCATTTTTGGATCGTATAAAACCTTTATGCGCAAGTTTGCATTTGCACTTGTGAAAATTCCACCTACGGGTGTTAGCTTAAGTTTTCTGGTCTACACGTTCTTTGTTGTTTTTATATGGATTCTGGAGTAGTGACTTTTGGCACTTGTTGTCAGCGATTTTGTACTCAGGTCTTTGACGGTGATATTGGGCATCATCACCTGAGCGCATGGTTCCGACTCACGAAAGATCAAGCATAAAACCAGAGTAATGGATAAGCCAGCACTTGCTTAAAAAATAATTACATGCTGGAACCAGTTCTTGAGTAGTTGGAAAATACAACTATTGTTTTTCCGCTATAAGTTAACAAGTAGTTTTTTCCGCATACAAATTCCAGAGGAAACAAATATTACATATTGTTTTTCATTCCTCTGGCGCAGGAGACTTGGAAGCAGCATCATCAGCAGTAGGAGAGCCATATTCTTCGAAGTCGGCGGTCTTGATGGACTCGGAGGAGCTTTGCTGATCGCCGTCAATGGTTTCTAAGGGCACGAATACATTGTGGTTGACCAACTCGGCAACCCTTGTGTCATAGCCCGCGAGAGATGCCCAGATAGACTTATGGTCAATTTATTGGCCGTCATCGTCTACGTCGGGAAGACCTGAGGTTACCACGTTGATGTCGGCGTCTTCATAATGCGCCTTGACCATCGATAGTGCCATCCTTACACCAGCTCGTGTACATGAAGCTTTCCAGCTTAGAATACGCTCAGGGGCTTGGCGCAAGATCTCCGAGAACTTCATCATGGAATCCACCTCTTTGATGTTGATCTGGAGGGGCTTGGCTATCTCCTTGGCCTGCCTGATGGTTGTGCTGATAAAGTTGCCAGTGAGGACCATTCATTCCTTAGGCGGAGGAGGTGATTGGGTTAAACCAATAGGATCTGCAATTCCGTCAAGGAAGCGCATGAGTTCAATAAACACAAAAATTCAAAGTACCTAACTAAACATAAGTACAAGACGGAGAATCACTTACCAAAGATGCTCATCGACAGCTTTCTTCTGCTCTTTTAGTATTGCAATCTCCTCCTTCAAGCGGTTCATCTCCGTATTGGTGGACTCCTACAGGACCTTCATGGAGTCCTCATGCATCTTCAGCATATCTTTTGTCTCCTGCTTAAGGATCTTGTTTTCGCTATCCAGCAACTCAATGTGCTTGGATTGCTCAACAATATCCTTGGCCTTGGCAATGGTTTTTGCAAGTCAGAGAAATAACAATACATAGTGAGTAGTCGTAGAATGGTGGCACAAGGCCAAGTCGGAGTACGAAAACGAAAGGAAAAATAGACTCTTGCTCTTGGTGATTTGTTCCTTCAAAAAGGCAGTTTTACCCTTTTCAGCTTCCAACTCCACATGCATCTTGTGGAACTTCTCATTGGAGACACCTCTCCGCGCATTCTCATTCTGTGGAAAGAAGATCAAAATCACTTAGTCTACTTGGAGCATCTAGCCGGATAACTATCCACCTAGAAGCTTGGGGGCTACAGTATAAAGTTTTTTAACTCGGTCATATGCTTAGTCTTTCTTTAAGCATCTAGTCGGAACTATTTCAGTTTTCAACTAGAAGCTTGGGGGATACAGTATCAAAATTTACAAACACTGCATATGCTACTCTGAAAGTATCTAGTCGGAATAGTTCATTCAAATTAAATACTCAGGGGCTATAGTGAGAAGTTTTCTAGCTTAGTCACTCTTAGAGCATTCAGATACAAATACCTATGGTTTTCCATCTAAATCCTTAGGGGATACAGTGGGATACTCATATGAAATGCAAAAGGCAAATAAAACTTACAAATGCGATGATCTTGAGGATGGTAGCGCTGTCGGCAAACAACTTGCTGAAGGAAAGGTTGTTTCCTCGCAAGATGTCTGCTTGTCGGAGGACCTCCTCAAGACCGCAGGTTGGAGATGTCGGCAATGCACCAGGAGCCAGAGTGGAGCTACTCGGCATAAGCGTCGGGTAGACTATCTTTGGAAGCTCTGTGGCTATCCTCGGTGCAGAGGCGCCGCCTTCAATAGATGGTCCACCCACCACCATCGCTTTGCAACTACCGATGGCATCCTTAGCCGGAGCTTCATCTATTTTGGTTGTGGTGCTTTCTTGCGTCGCCTATTCGCCGGCAACAATAAGCTCAGCAGAAGCAGCTGAGTCCACTTCCATGGCGGAAGGACCAGATGCATCATTTGCCTGAGAGCTTGTCGGAGCAGGTATAGGTTGGAAGCTGGGAGTGATAGAGGCGATGGCGGGAGATGCGTGGTGAGGCACATCACGATGCAGTATATCCTTAATGTTTCTAGAAGCCCCCAAAGTCTTGGAGGTCTTCTTCAAACTAACACTGGCTTTCTTCCTGAAACGTAGAAAGAATATTAGTACATATCCTTAATGTTTCTAGAAGCCCCCAAAGTCTTGGAGGTCTTCTTCAAACTAACACTGGCTTTCTTCCTAAAACGTACAAACAATATAAGTACAGGAATAAGATGAGCAATGGACAATGTTGGAGGATGAGATACTTACACAACTATGGGTTCTTTGGTGAAAGGAATCTTGGTGATCTTTCTCTTCTCCGCCTCCAAGGCGGCAGTGTACTTCTTGGAGGCTCCACCCTCCGTCTTCTTCTTCTCGCCTCTGTTGGCAGCGTCAGAGGTGGAGCTCTTTCGCTTTCGCGCCAACGAGACATCGCCGTCGGACACAACAGTGACTTCCTTCATCTTTGGATCATAAATTTTGGCAGCCATGTCGTCCTCCTTTAGACTCTTAAGATGTCAAGTGAAATCACAAGGTGTTAGATAAGATGATAAAGGCAAGACGGGATAACTGGAGCAAATGTCATACACGGAAAATAAACAGGTACCTCTGGGAACTTGCCCTCCTCGAACATGTCATAGGTGATGGTGAAGCCACGCTTCGTATCCTTCACCTTGACGATGTCCTTGAGGCGGAGCTTGACGGAGTCGCTAGAGAAGTTGTCCTCGGAGATGCGGAGGCTATCCTTCCTTTCCTTAGAGTATTCATGCATCAACTTCGAGCGGTGCTGCAGAGGCTGGATCCGCCTGACGAACCAGCACATGGCCAGGTCCAATCCGGTCAGACCCGTCTCTACGAACCACGCTATCCACCTTATAGCATGAGAAGTTTCAATGTCGGAGGGGAGGGAGGCTTGGTATCTCCATGTAGAGGCTTCGATGGCAGCTCCATCGACGAAATCCAGATACGTTGCTTCTCGGCCAACCAGAGGGATGTCTGGGCTGTAGAAGTACATCTGTTGCCAGTTCTTGCAGGACTCATGGCCGACGATGTCGGGGAACCGCCGACCAGGCCGGATCTTAAAACTAATAGTGCCATAGTTCCTAAGCTCGTCCTTGCCAGCTCTGGCTTCCCTCTTGGCGGTGAAGAAATAAATAAAGAGATCCATCCTAGGCCTAATCCCTAATTAACCCTCACAAAGTGCCGCATAGTTGCTAAGCACGAGGATGCTATTGGGGGAGAGGTTTTGAGGCTGAACTCAGTAATGGTTGAGGACGGCTAGGAAGAAATTGGATATGGGCAGGGAAACACCGCGTTCCAATTCGGCCTTGAGCTACACGTTCTCTCCGGCTTGGGGAGAAGGCGTGACCTCGCCGGCCGGCGCCGCCTACCAGGGAAGCCCCTCCATCGCAAGGAGGTAGCCCTCGACGAGCAACTGCTTGATTTCGTTGTCCGTGATGTCCGAGCCGTGCCAGTCCCCCTTGTGGTAATCGCTCTCCTCTTCCAGCTTCTCTAGCGCCGCTGGATTGTGGTCGCCGCCGGTGGATTCGACCACCGCGGACTTGGGCAGCACCAGGCCCTCTAGGGGCACATGGACAGTGCCCGCCGGCTTCGCCGCGGCATCGCCTGATGCCGCCATGGAAGGAACGGAGCTGCTGCTCGCCATTGGGGAAGGGAGAGTGGTGAATAGAAATATTGGGAGGCTAGGGTTTTTTCGCGTGCTCGCGGAGGGCTCGAGGTGGTGTTCGCTGGAGGAAGAAGATGACGCAGGAGGAGAATGACTCAATGGTGCCACAGAACCTTGGCACTTAGTCCTATCAGTCACTAACCTTGGCACTTAGTCCTATCAGTCGTTGATGTCGTACCACAGAACCTTGGCACTTAGTCCAAAATGGACGGCGCCACAGAACCTTGGCAATTAGTCCAAAATGGCGCAATGTTGTAGTTTGACATGAATCACTCACTAACCTATTGGTCTTGCTTGACAGCACTAATCTGGGGCAGCCAGGTTCGAAACCTGGTTGTCTCAAAAAAAATTCCTTATTTAAAAATTATTTTTAATTACAAGTTACAAATATATTTAAAACCAAGAATCATATACATCAAAAAACTGAATATCTTATACATAATTATATTATTCTCAAATGAATCATATACATCAATATAATTTTACTCGAGCTAGCCTCTCTTCACAATCTTCTTGCCCTTCTTCTTCGCGGTTGAATACTTTAGGCCGGGCACTATGAGATTTCTTCTCGTGAACGGACAACCTTTAGTAGGAAGTGTGGTCTTTCTTCTTACTGTAGTAGTAGTAGGCATGTTGAAGTACTTGTCAAATTTCTCTTCGATCTTCGGATCGCCATTCTTGTCGAAGTCTTGCTCGTTGGCAGATCCTTCCATTCCGATGATGCTCCTCTTGCCCCTCCTCACTACAACATGACTGGGTTTTGACGGGTTGGTAATAAAGAAACATTGATCAACTTGGCTAGCGAATATCCACAACTCATTTTTCACGAAGGCCTTCTTTGCCGACTTGGCATCGGGTATAATGCAGGTGGTGAAATACCGGCCTTCTTTTTCGATGTTCTTGGCCCATCTAACACGGAACATCGGTACCATCTCCTCCACAGTAGTCGAGCTCCCATATCTCCTCGATCCTTCCGTAGAATCTTTCCATGACAGTAGTCTCATCATCAGCGAAGGACATCATAGTTACTCCTGAGTTTTGATATTCGCTATTCATGTCCTTTTCCTCGGTGTAGAATTTCTAACCGTTGATGTCGTACGACTAATAGGTCTTTACGTTATGCGCTGGGCCTTGTGACAAGGAGAATATGAGTTGTTGATCTTCCGTAGAAGGCATCTCAAGGGGATTGTCCAACAGCCTTTTCTTGAACCAACCCGTGAAGTTGGAGTTGTGTTCTCTTGTTATGTCTCCTTTCTTCCTCGGGCAGGCCCGGTCCATGTACTCCTGCTCGATCAAGCTTTTGTGCTCTTCCACCCAAGAGCTGGCCAATTCAATGTATTGTAGTGCGACTTGGTGTGCCCTGCCAAAGTCAGCGCGTCGATTAGCAATGCCAACATGCAGTGAGCGGTGGTCCTCGCGGTGACCATACCCAGCGAGCCTGCCGAGGTGCTTCTTGGTGGGTATTCCAACATCCTCGTTCTTGGTGGTTAGATAGTTCTGGCAGAAAGAGATGCACTCGTAGATCAGAAAGCCCTTGGCTATGTTCCATTTGGACGGGACCTGTTGCGAACGAACCCTTTAATGACACCGTTTAGCCTTTCAAACGGCATCATGTTGTGCAAGAATGTCGGCCCGGGCTGGATGATGTCATCCACGACATGGACAAGTAGATGCACCATGATGTCGAAGAATGCGGGTGGAAAGTAAATCTCGAGCTCGCATAGTATCACCACGATCTCTTCCTGTAGCCTATCGAGCTGCTTCATGCCGATCGACTTCCTAGAGATGACGTCGAAAAAGTTGCACAGGCCAAACAGCGTCTCACGGACGTGCTTGTCCATTATCCCTCGCATGGCAACTGGAAGTATCTATGTCATCATCACATGACAGTCGTGGGACTTCATACCGCTGAACCTCTTCTTTGTTACACCGAGATATCTGCTTATCTTTCCTGAGTAACCATGAGGAACTTTGACTCCTAGAAGGCACCTCAAAAACTTCTCGATCTCCTCCTGACACTGAGTGAAGCAGGCAGCGTGAAGCACAACCACCTCATTCTTCTTAACCCTTTTGCGGCGACCATGAGTCCCTTCTGTTTGATCGTCATCATCATCATTATCAGGGTACTGAAGCTCCTTCTTAATGCCAAGCAATTTTTGGTCGTTTCTTGCTTTCGTCCAATCCTTGGTCCTCTCCGGCATGTTGAGGAGAGTGCCAAGCAGACTCTCGGTAACATTCTTCGTGATGTGCATTACGTCGAGTCTATGGGGCATGTGGAGGACCTTCCAGTATGGAAGGTCCCAGAAAACAAACCTCGCTTTCCATAAACCCAGAAGCGGCTTTGTCCTTGGTCGCTTCTTTCCTGGCGCAGGGCACTCATCCCAATTATTCAGAAGCTCCTTGATTTCTTCGCCGCTCCTCATACGCGGGGCTCTTACGAGCTCGTATTCACCATTGAACAGGTCATCGCGTTTTCTCCACGGGTGATCCATGTGAAGCCACTTTCGAGTCCCTTGGAACATGGTTTTCAAAGACCCGGGATCATTGGGTAGCTGGAGATGCGGGGTCTTATCCATGCACTTGAAACATGCATTGTGTCCGTGGTTCACCTGGGTCGATACATTTGTGTAACCAGGATAGTCCTGCACTGTAGTGAGCAACGCGACTCTCAAAAGGAAATATTCTTTAGTGTAGGTGTACCACGTACGGGCTGGCATCACCCACAACGTGGCTAACTCCTCTTTCAACAGCCCGAGATAAAGATGCATATCAACACCTGGCTGTTTCGGCCCCTGAATAAGAATGCTCATGTGTACGTACCTTTGCTTTGGGCAGAGCCACGGGGGGATGTTGTACGGCCATACAAACACGGGCCAGGTGCTATGCGTGCTACTCTGGTTGCCAAAAGGATTGAGTCCATCAGTGCTCATACCCAGCCTGACGTTCCTTGCATCGCCCCCGAACTCTTCGAACTCGATGTCCAATGCATTCCACTGGCTAGCGTATGAAGGGTGTGTTAGGATCTTTCCCTTCTCTGGATCATCTTCGGGTTTCTCCCTTTCCACGTGCCATTGCATTAGCTTTGCTTCCTTAGGATCTACGAAATATCTCTGTAGACAGGGAGTGATAGGAAAGTACCATACCACTTTTAGGGGAACTTTCTTTTTCCCTCTCTTGTACCGTCCATGGCCGCACACCGGACATGTGGTTCTCTCCGCGTACTCGTTACACTAAACTGCGCAATAATTGATGCATGTGTGATATTTAACGTGCAGTAGGTCTAGAGGGCACATGATTTTGTTGGCCTCCTCTATACTTGTTGGCAATGTGTTCCTGTTAGGAAGACGATCGTGCCAGAATTCCATGTTAGCATTGAAGCTCATGTCGGTCCATTTGTGTTCCGCCTTCATCTCTAGAGACTTGAGCATTACACTCAGGCATGTATCCTCGGGCCGACACCTAGGATACAATGGAGTCATCCCGTCTAACTCCATTTGCGCCAACTTGGCTTTCTCTCTAGCTGCAGCTTTGGCGTTGCTCGTCTCCTTGAGAAGCAGTTCCTGAACATGAGGGTACCTTAACACCGAAGTTAGCAGCGTCTGGGTGTTTGCTTCTTATCCTTCTTCATGATGGTCATTCCCGTCGACATCTCCTTGTTTATCATGATTATCATGCCCACCGGTATATTCTTCGTCATCATGACAATGCCCACCGGGAGACTCTTCGTCTTCTCGCCCGCCCACGTATTCATGATGAACAGTATTATTTACTGTCGGCTCCTCGTCGAAGTCATCGCGCATGAATCCGCGCCTGAGCAGGTGATCCTCCAATTGTCCAGAATCAGGGTCGATCCAGTGCTGGAGTTTGCATGTTCGACATGGACATCTTATTTGGGTCTTGTTGTTTTGAATCATGTCCGCCTTCGCATCTTTCTTATACCTAGTAACTCGACCTTCGCTCATCCTAACGACCATGGTAGCCTGCACGGTATGCACGTATAGAGCAAAAGACAGAGTAGGTTAATTAGAAACCACACCTTATGCACACATAAACACACATGCATGGTCGCCGGAAAAATTCGGCATGACCTTTCCTAAAAGTAGGACATATGGGTGGTGCAAAAAATTGCTGAAATGGAAATGAATAAACATTTAGGCAAACATCCATGCACCACACCGTGGCAGACAAGAAAAAACAAGAAACTTCTTCGCATGCAAGCATTCATGCACCACACAAGCTTCATGCACAAACACCATCTTTGCGCCATGCATCGCATGTACACACCGCCTGCGCGACAAGATTTACACCTACAAAATATGCATATTCATGGCCAATTACTCACCGGGTAGATTGAATACCGAGTCGAGAGCGCGATTAGAGAGAGTGTGGACCAATAGATCTATAGTGAGATAATGGTACACAAATAGAGATGTGGAGGAGAAAATTAAGTGTGTTTTAGATCTACTAGTTGGAGAAAGGCTTTCCCTAACCAATCTATCAACTATAGTAGGTTTATACAACAAAATTTAGAAAATTATGGGCACAATGGGGTGGGAGAAAGGAGGAAGACGAGCTAGGAGGAGGGGGAAGAAGGATGTGAAATGGATGGTGGTAGATAGAGGGGTGCAAAGCTGCCACCTTTTTGTGCAGATCTGGACGCAGGGTTCTGTGGCGCATATGGGCGATATGCGCCACAGAAGTTCAATCTTCTGTGGCGCATATCGCCCATATGCACCACAGAACCTTGGCCATAGGTGCAGTGGCCAGACTGTGGGCCCACATATGGTCGGTCAAAAGCAGAAGATCTGGACTCAGTGTTCTGTGGCGCATATGGGTGATATGCGCCACAGAATATTAAACTTCTGTGGCGCATATAGCCCATATGCGCCATAGAACACTGAGTGCAGATCTGCACGAAATTAAAGGTGGTAGATAGCTGCTTTAATGACACCCCTCTATATATATATACCACACTCCCTGTCCAAAGCAACATCCCTTCCCCTGATGTCTACTTCCCACAACTCGTCGGAAGACTTGCTGGAGAGCACAGCCCACTTGCGTTCCCTGCAGCCTACTCGCAGTGGAGGGCCGAGATCGAGGGGCAGTGCTCGGAGTCAGCCGTCGCGGGATTCCGAGATCAACCTAATCGAGGAGGAGGCTAGGCTGCGGCACGAGGCCCTCTACAACAAGGCCATGAGGTTGTACGCCGTGCTCGCGTCCCCGGAGGAGAGGGCGCGCATGGCGGAACCAATCGGGTGGTGGCCGGTGCTCGAACACAACGTGTCCATGGAGGAGCACGTCCGCAGGTTGTAGGCGCGCGTGAACAGGGAGGTTTGTCATCTTCCACCGCCATCGCCCCCACCAGCTCTGTGAAGGAATTTGCAATGTTTGTAGTTTGTGCATTTGCAATGATGTATAACATTGTTGTTTTGCTGTTCAAGGGCTATGCGCATGTGCATTTGCAATGATGTATGTCACTGTCTATCTAGTAGATTGTCTAGTATTCTACCTATGACACTGGTACTTGTTTAGTTGGTAAAACAAGAGGAAAATGTGTACTAGAAACACTCAAAATATTCTGAGTATCACGCACCATTCTGTGGCGCATATTGCAGATATGCGCCACATAAGTTTGATATTCTATGGCGCATATGCACATATGCGCCATAGAAGCTTGGTCATAGGTTTCCAGATAGTGGGGCCCACATTCTTGTTCTTTGGCGCATACGCAATATGCGCCACAGAAGATATAAACTTTTGTGGCGCATATCGTCATATGCGCCATAGAAGGTTGGTCAAATCACGGTCAAAGCCCACCTGCTGTGGGTCCCACCTAATGATTCTGTGGCGCATCTGTCAATATGCGCCACAGAAGTGAAAAATTTTGTGGCGCATATGGTAAGATACGCCACAGATGTTTCATAGACCAAGGCCCGGTGCGGGTCCCACCTAAATTCTATGGCGCATCTCCAATTGCCATGCACCACAGAAGTTTCATGGTTCTGTGGCGCATTGGTCTAGATGCGCCACTAGATATCTTTTGTGGCGCATTGTGAGAGCCATGCACCACAGATTGTTTATCTATCTATAGCTAGTTTCCTAGTAGTGCTAGTTACTAAGCTCTCACGAACTTTATGGCACACCTTATTTTCTTGCCCCTAATAGACTTGAACCATTGTGTCATCGAAGTTGTATATGCTTGCATCTATACGTTGGGATTAGCAGAACCATGATGTCACGGGGAACGCTTTCAACACTTTTGGATACTTATCCAGTTGATATCATGCTCTTTTGTTTGCGGATGTCGACGGTGTGAAATAAAGAGGGAACTTGTAAGTCCATGGAGTGATGTATGTGTGTTAGAGAAACGCCTGGGCTGCTAGCCTAAGCCATGCCTAATCATGTGGAAACTTGCAGCATCACCATAGTGAGCAATCTGTGAAGCATCCTCAATAAAAAGCTATGCACATAGTAAATAAAAAGATTGCTGAGATGCTCACTGTCTGCTTGTCTTTTCATTTTGATTATGGGACGGCTCTTGTATCATGTGCAAGGGGTACCCCGTTGGTGCTTCTTTATGATACCCATGTACTTACAATGACAAGAACTTACCGGTGACTAAAGTTGAGTAGCATGGGGAGCGGCCCTCGTACTCAAGGGACATGAGATTGCCAACTTATATTTCGTCAAGCATATACGCCTTCCTTGTTCACTTTAACCTTAATCATCTCAAGATGCCTATGATAGGGATAATGAGGGCTCAAAGCTAGTAAGTACCATAATCTTTTGGAAGCTCTTTATGACTTGTAATCCCTGCTTCCCTCTATGAAGGTACCTTTCTCCTATTTCCAAGTTGAGTCAGTAAACCTACTTCCTCTCTATCTCCAGCAAGCATTTGAGTTGTTGTGTTTCAAGCATTCATATTATGATTTATTCAATCATGTTCTTTATCTTCCTTCTTTGCATAAAACTCTTATTTATTGAGTATTACTTTGAAAGCCATCATTGTGAAAAAACTTTTTTGTTTGAGCAAAGAGTGCTCTTGTTGTGAAAACTTCTACAAAAGCTTTTTGTGAAACTGTTTGCCAGTTGTTCTCTGACCAAGAACAAATTTTGCCAATTCCAATTATGGTTTATCTTTATGCATCTCTATTGTGACTCTTGTACTTGTTGCAAGATAAGTCATATAATGGTGAGTTGCTTTCTTCTATGAGTTGTGGTAAGTGTGATGCTTCTTGTCCATATATTTTTATCGACACTTCACTCCATAAACTTGTGGACATGTTTACTGAGCTCAGTTTTCGCTTGGGGACAAGCGAAGGTCTAAGCTTCGGGGAGTTGATATGTCCAATTTGCATCACCATTCTATATCATAATTTTCCTCTATTCATTGATATATCTCTTATTATGAGGTATTACTTATGTCTTTTCCTATGTTTTTGCATGTTGGATGATTCATGGAGGATGAACTACTGGAGTCAGGGTTCTGATGGAAAAATATGTGTTTTGATGCAATTTCGTGAAGATCAGAAAAATACCAGAAAAATATTGGAAAATTATATTTTCCCAGAAGACGAAGGAAGCCATAAGGGGAGGCGTAGCTGGGCCACAGGGGGCCCACAAACCCCCTAGGCGCGGGTCCCCCTAGGCCGCGCCTAGGGCAGGTGTGGCCCACCTGGACGGCCTCCGACTCCGCCCTCTCTCCTATATCTTCCTCTCGAAACCCTAATACCAAGGGAGCAACCATAGAAAGATTTCCGTCGCCTCTGCGGGGCAGAAAACATTGAGAGAGAAAGAGCTCTCCGGCAGACAGATTTCTGCCGGGGAAATTCCTTCCCGGAGAGGGGAGATCGTCGCCATCAACACCTTCGTCAATATATCCTTCATCGGGATCATCATCATCCACAACATCATCTCCACCAGCACCATCATCACCACTCCATCCCGATGTAACAATCGTGTTGAATACTTGCATAGTTCTTAGGGGAAACTTTCCCGGTGTTGATTACTATTGTATTTGATGCTTGTGAGTGGAACCATTGGATTATTGTTTATGTTCAGATTGTTATCCATCACCATATCATCTTTGATCTTGATAAATATGATGTATCGTGAGTAGTTCATTTAGTTCTTGAGGACATGGGAGAAGTCATGTTGTTAGTAGTGGACTTGTGTTGAGATATTATTCAATGGTTTAGTATTTAAGTTGTGGTGATATTCTTCTAGTGGTGTCATGTGAACATCGACTACATGATACTTCACAATTTATGGGCCTAGGGGAATGCATTGTGTATTTGGCTACTAATTGTGGGGTTGCCGGATTGACAGAAACCTGAACCCCCGTTAGGACACCTTTGCACAAGGGAGTGTAGGATCTCAGAGTTTAAGGTTGTGGTTAGGTTTATATCTTAATTTATTTCCTGTAGTTGTGGATGCTTGCAGGGGGTTAATCACAAGTATCTATTAGTCCAAGTAAGGTCAGTACATTAGCACAGGTTCACCCAAACAACACTTACAACACCCCGCAAAAAAAACAACACTTACAACACCAAAGAAGGTTACTCAGCTATTTGAAGCGAAAGCACTTGACAGAATTCCCATGTGTCCTCGAGAACGTTTGGTCCTTATAAGTATTCCCACTGGCTTGTCTTTGCTAAGAAAGGATTGGGCCACTTGCTGCATTTGTTCGTTGTCTTTATTACTTGTACTTTGTTTTGTTGCTTTATCAGAAAACCCGTAAAAATCCGTTTGCTAATATTTATAGAGATTTCCTGCTCCATACCACTAGTCAACACCTTCTGCTCCTCATTGGGATCGACACTCCTATTTATCGAAAGTACTACGATACTGTAACACCCTCAGAATCGGCCCTATGCAAGTTTTAGCGAAACCCGCCAAACCCGCATAGAAACGATTCAAAGGTGCCCACCAGGCACTTTCGTGCGGGTGGAAAACGAAGTAATAACATTACACAACAGTCCTCGATGGGACCCACAGAACAGATATATATATAACACGACTCTATGAGTCAAAAATACAGATATACAGTACAAAGATCCAAATCACCTTGAAAACGATAGAGCGTCCAGCTACGGACAAGATGCAAATGGGGCTAAGAGCCCTAAAGAATAACCGATGGCGTCCATAACCCTGCCCAGGCCAAGCCGGAAGGGTAACCCTGCTAACGACGTCGATCTCAAAACCTGCTTAAACAAAAGGGGTGCCGACAAAGGGCAAAAGAAAAAGAGGAGCGTCAGTACTGAGGCAAGTACACGGCGAGGCTAGAATTCGGCGGTCCTCGCCTACATAGGTATGGTGGACTGAAGCGGCAGCGGCAACATGCACTAAACACCCTATAGAGACTCGATACAACTGGCGGCAATCAGAGAGGGGTGAGAAAGACCTATTCGGAACCAACCTGATACTACCACCAAACAAACCCATCCTGGTATTTCCCCCTCGAGACCAAACGAGGAAGTCAACCAAGGAACTCACACCGTTGGCAGTTTTATTTATTCAGTTATCGTTGCAGTAATTACTAGTCAGGTATAGATAATCATCCTGATAAAATAAGCAGTGGGCATTTTTAGTTAAACATTCCGTGATAGTTGCAACACTTACTAGTCAGATACAATTAGCATGAGATAACCCCAAAACCCAGCAGTTGTTGGTACTTTTATTTAGCCATTCCGTCGCAGTGAAGGTGATTACTAGTCATATCGGATACAAGTCAATTTATAACAGTAAACTTTAGTTATAGTTGTTTATGATCAAGCACTGTGCTCCAAGTCGTCCATAACCGCGGACACGGCTTCTCGAAAAGATTTAACCCTGCAGGGGTGCACCAAAGTATCCACAAGCACTTCGACCCTTTTTGCCAGATCAGTTAACATACACCCATCGGTATGTCGGCGGGGCCTAAGTCACGACATTCCCAGACCCAAAGCAAGCACGGGGGGCCACCCCACTAAGTACACCTGCAACGAAGTCGGCCGGTCTCCGAGACGGACTCAGGGTTTGCGTCAGTGGCTGTAAACGACAGCAAATCCCAAAACTGGGACTGTCGATACCGCGAAAACACTCCGCTTACTAAACAGTACAGTGTGCTCCTTGCACAATCGTAAATAAAGCAGTAAAGCATGGCATAGGTACAGGATAGTAAATAAAACCTCAAACTAGTTGTGGCCCCCAGTACAATACTTTGAAATCAGGTACTAATCGATGGGGGGCCCATATCTCCCCACCTGTGGTTAGCGCGCTCGATCTCGGAACAGGTCTCAAGAACTCGGGGTCCTACGGGACACAAGTGGGCGGTCGGAAACCAGATATTATCTATCACCCATCGGTGCCTCTGCTTACCTACTTCAATTTTAGTTGTTAAACAGTAATTAAAGTGAACAGTAATTAAAGCCATGATCATCTCCAACAATTAACTTGCGGCAATACTCCAACAACTGTGGTACTTGACGACACGCAACAGCACTTGAGCGAGCGACTACGACACGCAAGTCCAACTATCTACCAATCAACAGGTAATAGGATGTGTCCAAGGCAATATAAGGCTGCAGGGGATATCACGGGTACGGAAACTAGAGCATCGCAACACAGATAGCAATAGCTCAACAGGAGGAAATAAAGACTATAAAAGTAAGATAGGTAGAAAGGGGGAGATGCTCGCCTGAAAACATTGCCGAAGGTTCAACCGAAGATCGGGTCGACACTCGCATCAACTCAACGGCCGTATCCGCGAAGAACCAAAACACTAGAATAAACACCGGATGCAATATTTAATACTACGACAAAAGATCGGGCATGATACATGTATGATGTATGGCATGGCAAAGGTGCGATGCAATTAGGCCATATTAAGCGGAACCGGGGTCCCGACAATTAATTAATAGATTCAAGTTGTTTAGAACCCCGCAATTTAAATGTTGTTTTAGCATGGCAAAAGATAGCACCGGTTCGCTACACAAATTTAAATGAGGCCAATATGAGACTAGTTTTGCCCGCATATGGGCCCCATATTTAATCATTAGGTGAATCGTCATAAGGCCCCCAAACCACAGACAAGGATGCATGCATGAACAATTTAATATGCGACAGGTTTATATATTATTATAAAAATAGGGCTTAGGGTCGCACATCTGGGGTCGATGGTCTTGGGGGGTACGGAGGGGTTCCGGGGTTCGAGGTCGGTCTCAGGGTTCAGGGTTCGACGGATTGGTCTCGGACAACAGAAGTAGATCTTGTCGCATCCGTGGTTTTCGGGTCATGTCGACGGTCATGGCGTTCGGGACGAAGTACTTGTCGTATTCGCATTGGCGATCTTGGCGTCCGGGTTCTCGTCAAACTTGGCGTCCGAGATGAAGGGCTCGTCATCCGGGGATCCTCCGAGTCCGGGGTGAAGTACTCGGCGTCCTCGAGGGAGTACTTGTCGTCCAGGGTCTCGGTGTCCGGGAGGGAGTACTGGAGGTTTCCGTGTAGAAGATCTTGGCGCACATGTGGTCTTCGGGTCCGGGGTCTTCAAGGTTTCTGGCCCGAAGATGCGATCTTGGCGTTCCGCGCAGCTCTTGATGTTCTGGTCCGGTGACGACCTCCGGTTACCGCAGATTCTCGGTGGTGGTCTGGAGGCTCCCTGACGAAGATCTTGTGGTGCTTGCACAGATGGTCGAACGGGTCGCGGAGCGACAGACCAAAGGCTCACGGTATGCCACGGGACCTAACAAACATATACAGCGACATGCACATGTGTACGAGCGCCGCAACATCCGGAGGCCATGCTGTCCGCGGCGGTGACTGGTTCGAACAGGATCTTCGACGCGGAGGCGCATAGGCAGGTACAACGAGCACTACACAGGCGGCGGCTGGACGGAGGGTCTCCGGCGGCGACAGAATGACGCGAGCGGCGCGGGGCCGACGGGGCTCACCGAGGAGGCGCGCAGGACGGCGAGGAGCTCGGGTTCCGAGGACGCGCGGGAGGCCGGCGAGGTCGGTGGCGTAGGCCGGCGAGGGCGAGCGGGTCCGCGGGGCGCTGACGGAGAGGGCCGGCGAGGCGCTGCGAGCTTGGCCGGGAAGGGAGGGCCGGCGGCGCGCGGGCGGTGCCTGAGGGAGACGGCGGGGAGGTGGAGCTGAGGTGGAGGCGCGCCGGTGGCGGGCACGCAGCCGCGGCCGGAGGCGAGCTCGGGCGGGGCGAGCGGGGTTGGAGAAGAGGCGTGGCGGAGGGGGTCGTCGGGGCAGAGGGAGACCGAGCGGGAGCGGCGGCGCTCGGCGGCGAGGGCGGCCGGAGCGAGGTCGGAGGAGGAGCGGCGGTGAGGCGGCCCAGCGAGGGAGGCGGGAAGGAGGTGGTCCAGCGGGGCGACGCGGGCCGGGAGGAGGAGGCTCTAGGGAGGCGGAAGGGAGGAAGAAGGCGCGGGGCGCGGGAGGGGATGCCAGCGATGAGGGAGAAGGCGGGGAGGCCGAGGAGAGAGGGGGGTGGCCGCGTCGGGGGGGAAGGTGAGGAAGGGGAGGAGAAAGGAGACGGGGTGGGGAGAGCGGTGTCAGGGGGTGGGCCGCGCGGGGTGGGGCGCGTGGGGCGAGTGGGAGGTGGGGCCCAGGGGCGGGCAGCTGGAGGAGTTGAGCGCGTGGGGAGTGGGGAACAGGCGCCGGAGGGGTGGGTCGGTGGCCAGGTGGGCCAAGGGGCGCGGCTTTGACCAGGGAGGAGGGAGCGGGGTGGGTGATGTGGAGGCGGGGCAGGAGCCAGGGGGTGAGGTGGCGCCCCGGGGTTGGTGGGGGATAGGTCCAGGGTGAGGTGGCAACCGGCGATAGGAGGGGGTGATGTGGCTGGGGGGTGGGTAGACTAGGTTGGGTAGCTTTAGGATTTCGGGCGAACCGTTTTATTCTGGGGGTGGTCGACTGGGTCGATTCGGCCCGTTCGACTGCCCCCACTAAAATAATTAAATATTTTATTTGTTTCAAACAGGGCTTTTGCAAACCGATAGCAGACAAAACAAAAATAATCCGGAGACCCGGGTTTTGTGTTTGAACAAAGACGGGGCGTTTTAGAAAACAAAATAGGTTTTTCTGCAAGTAGTTTTAGGCAAGCAAATGCAAGATGATGACGATGCTCAGATGCAATGTGGCATGATGACATGAGCATGCGGTCATGACGATGCAATGCACCAAAACAACGCGATTTTCTAGTAGTGGTTTTACGGGATGCCACAGATACACCCCCTATACTTGTGGGTCATCAACAGTATATATGGGCACATCACATCTCACCAATCTTCTATATCTCCCACGCCCGAAGGAACTTACTCACACATGAGAGAAGAAAGCATCTTCGATATAATTAAATAAAGGGAGTTCTTCTCAATATCACCGTGAAGATCCACAATAAGAATAGAAAATCAATCCAACACAATTAAAGATAGGAAGAAACAATCTCAAACCCTAATCTTTCAAGGTGAACACCTCTCTCTCTCAAGTACAAGTAATGGCTATGGGGGTGTGGTGACTAGGAGGTTGAAGATCGTGGAGCAAGATGAAGAACGTCTTCCCCTTCTTCTCCGGATCTCTTCTTTCTCCCTTCTGGATGGAATGGCAGGTGCTGTGTTATGATTTCGCGTATGCCTCCTTCATGAAAGTTGTTCCTTTTGATAAGACGAAGGAGGTGGCACCTATATGGCGGGAACTATACGGCCGGAGAAAATGTTCCTGCCATATAGTTGGTCGTTAAACCTACTAGTTGCCTTCCTAGATTTCTTCCAAAAATGATTTTCTTGTTTTTGCATGAATATTGTATTTTTTCTATTGAAACCTTCTGTTGATGTTCAGATCCTGAAATATACACTGAAAACCAAGTTTTCTTCGCTATCGAAGTATTAGCATCAGGTAAAGGTAGAAAACCATGAAATCAAGGCGAGAACCATCAATAAAAACCATTAAAAATGTATCTAATATCACAACTATCACGTGTATCTTGTGATGGCAAACAATGTTGCTTCATTAAGTTTTCACGATCTCTGCAAGGAAAATCCATTTTCCATTTTCCCAGTGCTGAAAAAGGGCCTATTTTTTGAAGCAGGCACCAAGGATGTGATGTGAAAATGCATGACCCCATTTTTAATAAATACTAGAGACCTTTAGTGGCCAAATTTCCGGTTGGATTCACCTAGAACCTCTCGGCACAACTGATACCTTCGATCCGGATTACGGATGTAGTATAGCTTTTTCTCCCTAGTAGACCTAGGTTTATCAAATCCTCGGGAAGCAGAAAGCAAAGTGAGATTACTTAAAAGGACCTTTGAGAGTTTTAGAATTCCTTTTACATTTTCACCGGACCAAGAGTTTGCGATCTTTTTATTATTGTTGACAATGGAGAGAGAGAGGGCCTAGGGTCTTCGGTTTTCACCAGTAGCTATGCAAAAACATCTGATGGGAATAATAGATAATAATAATAAAGTATGCATGTAATCGTTAGAGCAAGATAATTATATGTGGGCAGTGCATCCATAAATGTTATCACCTCCACAACCGCTTATAGCAATAACCTACTAGTCTCATCCATAGAAGAAAGATAACTAATGATATGCATCGTGATGTCACCATTAATCCCAAGTAAATGCCTCACATACAGCCGTACTACCCCTTCTATCACTGGGGTTCCCATCCTGTAGACCAGTCATTACTCACACTCCCTATACCTGGATCAATCCTCGGGATCTTGGGTACCTGACAAGTCCTTAGATTGAGGAAATAGAGGGTACTATAATCATCATTTCATACAAACTAATACATGATCCCATCTATGATAAATAACATGCATAAAAAGCTACAGGTCTAGGACGAAGCCCTTAGCCCAAGGAGAATTACTCACACACAGAGATGAAATCGACAATCATAAAAATTGTAATAGAGATCGTAAGGTTGATAGAAAATAGTCTTACAATGTCACCAATTGGAGAAGAGATCTACTATTACAAGTGGTGGAAGATGGCTATGGTGGTGGAGAAGGGTTTAGAGGTTTAGATCTAGATCTATTCCTCCGGCTTGGCGGCTTCTAGTGGAAGGGAGAGTTGTGGTCGAAAAGAAGCGATGTTTCCCATCGCCCGAAGCCTCTTTATATAGGGGTCCCTTCACAAAAGTTGTTCTATTTTACCTAATGAAGTCGATGTCAACTATACGGCTGGAACTATACGGCCAGAATAAAATTCCTGTCGTATAGTTGGTCATCAAAGCTTCAGTATTAACTTCACGGCACCTGGTTTCTTTGACGTGCTGGAAATCTCGTATCTTTGGCATTTATGTAGTGATTACCATCATCATACGTCATTATGTGCGCATGAAAAAATAGCAAGAAAGGATTGCATACTCCTTTGATCATTAGGCTTTAGTGGCAGGTTTTAGAGAGATATTTCATCAAGTATTTGAATAATATCTAGTTTAAATGTGGACATGGATGGCTATATTTCAGAGCCATAAACCTCCCCAAGCTTAAACTTGATCTTCCCCGAGCAAGAAAACCAAAATCATAAGGGAACTCAGCATTTAAACTGAAATAACGAGATGATGATCTTACTCATGATTGGTAGACTCATGTTTCCTCCACTTTATTAATCTTAAAAACTTTAGCATAGATAGAGTAATGGCAAGCATATCATATGGGTTTTATGAATCCTTATAGGGCAACAAAATTATTGTAAGCATGGATGATTTAGAAGAGTAAACTTTATTCCATGTCATGTAATCAACTCATAAGCTTGCCTTTGAACAATAAAGTATAATCATATAAAGTTGAGAGTGTGAGAGTTTGTCATGAAAAACATATACACTAAAGTAACTCAATTCTCTCGTATCAATAAATCAAGACTTTTCAAGCACTACCTTTGTATTCATTGTCCTTCAAAAAATTTAGTGCTTAAGTAATTGAGAGCATGCCAAAAAAATTCATTAGTTTATCGGGCTGTGATGGACACTCGTGGAATCACTAAGGTTTTTGTTCCTTTTGCATAATGATTACTCATATCAGCCAGAGGAGTGATTCCATCATGTTAAATCTACCCGGGAGTGCCAAGAATCTTACCCATTATAGCATTGCTGCTACATATGTTTAATGAACTCATAGCTAAAATCTAGGAGTTTCCTCCATGAAGATCGCTCGTAGGCTAGCAGAGTTGTTGGAATCCCATGAAGTTTGACATGCATAAAGCTATATCATTCTTATGATTTACAAGTCAAACTATGGCATGCTCAAAAAACCGCTAAACATTAATTAAATTGAACAAATATTTTCAAAGAGAGCTATCAAGTCAATCATTATTTTCTGTGGTCTTGAGTAAGCTTTCAAGACTAAACACTACAACACCCAAGTCTTAAATTTGTGAGACTTTTTATCAATTGTTTAGCAAATTGTTAGGCAAGACTTGGTTAACTACAAGAGCTGGAACAAAATGTACTCGGTTAAATACCCATGCAAACAAAATTTTATTACAATATAGAGACTCACGCCAACGATATAACATCTTAATATTACTGCTAACTAGCATGGGTTTCTCAAACCTCAAAAGTGTGGAGTCATAAGGCATACCTCTCATTTTTTGTTCCCCTTATCTATTTCCTTTTTATTTGTTTCTTGGAAACTCGAAGTCAATCACTCTCCTGCGAATCAACAAGAACTTCGAGGCGAAAAGAAAAAGAGAGAGGGAAAATAAAGATAAACGGAGAAATCTTTTTGTGGTTTTTGAGAAGGGGAATTAAAGAATAGAAAATTGGCGGCAAAGCTTGTCTTGCAAATCTCGAACAAAATAAAGTAACTAAGATAAAGTGTTGGGGAAACCAACACCAGTGTTTATAAACTCAAATAAAAGAATAACCTTGAAAAACAAATAAAGCAAATGAAAGCCAAATAAAAATAGATAGAACACCTCCCCAGTATTAGGCTTTTTAAGCCCTTCAAATCACTGTGGTGGGGGAAAAAGTTGTAACTCCAGTCCTCAAATTGATTTGAGAGGTTACTTGTTTCTCAGAGGTTTAGGGCAAGATCATGCATCCCCTCCATAGTTCCTCCAAGTTCTTGGAAATCTTGATATGTAGCAAAACGGCTTGGTGGTTGCTGCTCCTAATGGTGGACTTCTTGCTCCTCCTCTTGGTCCGCATCCTCTTCCGGAATATCCTCCTAGGGTTGGTGTTTCTCAACCTGCAAGTCATAAAGCACGCGTCCTTCCTCGATATAGAAAATACCATTAGGCAAAGGAGTGGAGTAGAGACACCTAGCTCCAACAATATGCATATAATAAACACCACCTCTCCTAGTGAGAATTCCAAAAGCCCTCAAAGTAGAGAAACCAACACGTCGCTCACCTAGTACTGGTTGTAACTGATACGTCCATAAAGTATCTATAATTTTTGATGGTTTTATGCTATTATTCTACTTTTGAGACTTATTTTTATATAAAGTTGATGAGTTATTTGGACTAACCTACTAATAGTTGCAAAAGTGCACAATGTTCTTGTTTTACACTGATGTGTAGGAATTATCAAGAATACAAGTGGAACCCTTGTTGGAGTCAAATTGGAATTTTCTAGAAATCTGTCTCGGAACTCGTTTTGAAGATGGTCATGTTTCGGGTTGAAGACTACGTCAAACGGAAAACTCTTCAACTACAAAGTTGTAGGAAATTTCGCGAAAATCGTTCTAGACATAAAGTTAGCTGATTCCGAGTCCGGACAGGCCCGCTTGGACCGATTTACTGCATCCCAAGATGGGGTGACGGGAATCCGAGAAGCTATATAAAGGGAGGAAACCTAATTCGTGGGAGACACCTCCACCCACGAATTTGCAGCCACCAAAGCCACGTTTTTGCCTCCCCCATGGATCCCATCTCCATGGGGGAGGGATCACAAGAAGCCATGAAGGACGGGGCTAAGGGGAGGTGCTCCCCCACTATACCGGCGGCGGGGAAGGAGTCCCTCGCGCCGCCGCCGCCCTCTTCACCACCTTCACCGCCATCTCTATCACCTAATCCTCCTAGTATGCAGTGGTTCATCCTCCCACACACCCCTGTACCGTGCTATGTAAACATGGTGTTTGATGCTATAAGTTATAATCCTATGATCTATGTCATGTTTATGTAGTTTCTTTGTTCTTAGATTGAATGATTTAACATCTTTGGTTCATTAGAGTTGTATGTTGATATGGTACAATCCTTTGGTGTCCATTATATTTGTGCGCACATGGATTAAACATCATAGGGTTTGTAGTATGTGTAAGAGGAAGGGGGAAGTTCTGCCGGAGTGACAGAAACCTAAGGACGCGAACCGAAATGTTGCACGTATGGGAGTAAGAGGACCATTAACTTAAGCCTATGGTTGGGGAAACCTTAATGCATTGTTAGTAGTTATGGATGTTTGCTAACAATCCAATCATATAGTACATGTAATTCCAAGTAGTAAAGCGCATGTATATTCAGCCTCTCCCACATAGAAAACTGCATCGAAGACAATGAACCCGATTTATTCCCCAATTAAACTTGGACAAAAGCCACCACAATTACCACCACTATTCCACACTCATGGTTATGTTAGTTTAGTGTATTTTATTGCTGCAGCAACTAGCTTTACTTTCTTATTATTTATTATCTTGCAAAGCTATCTCTAGTACTTATTTTATTGCTCTATTTTTATTTCCTAGATAATGCAAACGTTTAGTGTGCGTCGAGTTGTATCAGTGGTTGATAGAACTTGAGAGAATATTTATCCTACATTTAGCTCCTCGTTGGGTTCGACACTCTTATATCAAAAAGGCTACACACGATCCCCTATACTTGTGGGATATCAGTAACTCACCTAGGTAGATTCCTAGGACATTGGCGAGCACAGTGATGACACCTCCACAAGTGATTGGTCAGGGCTTTGGTGGGATTGGTACTCCAAGTAGTGCACAAGAATTGTGCCCAAGTGAAGTGACAAGTTGTCATAGTTGAAAGCAACTTTTGCAAGGACTAAGATGTCCTCCTCGTTGAGTCTTCTAAACTCATTACACGCATGCAAGGTGTTAGAAATAACATAGAACAAATAGCGAATAGCAGGATGTTGAATATTCTTCCCTTTGCTGACTCTAGAAGTAAAGCTCATTCTATTATAACAGAGTTCAGGGGAAGGTTCCATGTCGGTAAAAGATGCGCGCGGGGCATTAGGATCATTGTTGGGTAAACCAAAACAATTGCACCGTTCATCAAGTGATAAAGAATAATTATTGTTCATGAGTCAGAAAGAAATTCTATCCTCCCCATGCCAGCCCTTAACGGTGATTTTCAAATAACTATGAAATTCAATGGTTAACCGGCGATTGGTTGGTGCATCACGAAATAGAAAGTTTTGCAGGCCAACTCTATTGCAAAGTAAATTAAAGTCATCAGAAATACCGAGTTGGTTCAATGTGATGGGGCAAGCCCACTTGTTTGCCTTGAATTCTCCGTTTTTGACCCTATCAAAACCATC
This sequence comes from Avena sativa, assembly GCA_916181665.1. Classification (NCBI taxonomy): domain Eukaryota; kingdom Viridiplantae; phylum Streptophyta; class Magnoliopsida; order Poales; family Poaceae; genus Avena; species Avena sativa. The sequence continues at coordinate 441,600,214 of OV702294.1, read as the reverse complement.
ACGGTGGGACTCGTTCTTGAGTCGAATCCCCATAGGTTCCTGAGTTGCAGCCTGAGCAGAACTAGCGGCGGCAAGAGCACGTGTCTGTCTCCTCGTGTTCATCTTCAAAAAATAAATAAGAAAGACAATTATAAAACTTTTTGATCCAACAGTAATAGTCATAGCATAATCCTCATCATAGCACACTACAGAATCTCCTCAACAAGATAATCATGGCAACTAGTTCAAAATAAGTCTCACCCTAGATTGATAATGACAATAGATCAGAGATGAATTCGCGAAAATTAATTGGAGGATCGGAGGATAAACATACCGTAGATCACTTGTGTGCAAGGAAATCGAATGAAATTGATTAGGGGTGAAGATCCCTTCAGGTTTCGAGAGAGTTTGGAGGTAGAAGAGAGAAAAAGGATTGATGTTTTGATGTTTTGGGTACCTCCCCGTGCGTTTAAGTGGTCGGATGCAACTATACGGTCAGAACACTTGTTCCTGCCATATAGTTGGTGTGACGGCAAAATTTTAGGGTTTCTAGGAATTCTTTCCTGGCGGTTGTAACTATACGGACGGAACTTTTGTTTCCGCCATATAGTTGGTGGTCAAAACTTTTGTATCCTCAGATGAAAAAATTTTGATGGGTCAAAAAACTATACGGCCGGAGCTATACGGCAGAAATTTGTATTCCCGTTGTATAGTTGGTCGTTAAATCTTCTATACACATCAAAAAATTCTATTTCTTAAAGAATTACTTTTTAGACTAAAACTTAGGGAAACACCTTGTTTTGACAGAAAAATGACAGAGTAAATTGTTGACCAACTTTGGCATGTATAAAACAGGATTTTTTAGTACCGCTGAATCTCTCCTTCTCACTGGAGTTTTCTAGCACTCTTTATTCTATATAAAACTTAAACTAAAACTTAAAAGCTTTACTCAAACCTTTATTTCACATGGGTTGTCTCCCATGCAGCGCTCTTTTATGGTTAATAGCTTGACCTTGATATTGCTCACTTAGGCCATATGAGTGGAACACCCACTCCAAAGTAGTTAGCCTTCAAAGTGATGGCCTCCTTATCATCTTGCTTGGCTTTATTTTTCCTGGGGAATGAATAACAAAAGGATCCCGCGAAGGCAACTGAAGCTTCATGTTCCCTTCATGCAAATTGATTAACTCCTTAATAGTTCTTAAGAAAGGACGGCCTAATATGATAGGAGCAGTAGCATCTACAGGCATGTCAACAATACCAAAATCAATAAGAGCAGTACAGCCTTTAATATACACTAAGGTGTTTTCTTTAATGCCTACTTCTTGTTTGTAGGTAGAATCTGCTAGATGCAATTTTAGTTCGGTGATTTCAAAAGAGCCAAGATTTAACTTGTTAAAAAGACTCTTTGGAATTGTTGAAACACTTGCACCTAGATCACACAGTGCAGCTATTTCATTAGTCCCAATTTTAATCTTAATAGTAGGATCAAATATATCATCTAGCTTAACAAGCAAGTTTTCAGCAATTTTCTTATATTCTTCCACAAGCTCACGTACCTTTATCGCTACCTAATTAACATAGTGTTGATACATGGCTTCCTCATTTCCTTCACTTACCGGAATCTTGACATTGATCCTTTTTACAAGATCTTCAACTGTGTAGTTCGATGAAGGAGCATTGCTATAATCAAGTTCTTCTGGCTCCTCCCTTTGGATTATTATCATCTTGAGGTCTTCAACTGGATTGGGCTCCGATTTTCCTGCAAATTTAGCTAGAATGAGAGTTTGACTCGCAGTTATCTTACCTAGTTGTGCCTCAACAATCCTTGTTCTTTCTTGGAGGGCCTACAAATCATTCCTCAAACTAATAGCTTAGTAAGATAATTTACCAAGCATAGCATCATGGTTCTCCATAATTTTAACTAAAATATTGTTTTGTTCATTTTGTGAGTCCATAAATGATTTAAGAGTTTCTTGGAGACTACTATTACTTGATGCCATATTATTATTAGATTTACCTGCAGGACTAGAATAATGTTTCTGAAAGTTGGGATTATAATTCTTCTTCCAGGCAGGGTTATAATTATTACAAGCTATGAAGTCTATTTCTTCAATAGTTGGTTCAGGAGTAGCTCTTACCTGGGTTTCCTTACCTTTAATGGCTAATATGAGCTCATCCAACTTAGAATTGAGTTCATCATTTTATTGAGGTGTGACGGAGTTCACCCTCTTCGTGTTTGATCTTTCCACATGCCATTGGGCATGGTTGTCTTGCACATTGTCTAGCAGCAGCTTTGCTTCGTTAATTTGCTTACCCATAAGTGTTCCTCTAGCTGCAATATCTAGCATATACTTAGACATATGGTTAAGAGCATTGTATAATAAATGGAGAATTAACCAATCTTCCATCCCATGGATGGGACAGTTTCTCATGCATTATTTCATTCTCTCCCATGCAAGCGCTAGTGGCTCACGCTCTTCCTGTCTAAAACCAGTAATATTGGATCTTAGTTGCATAGTATTTGCAGGTGGAAATAATTTAGTCATAAATAAAGAAGTACATTCCACCCATGATGCAATAGTATTTCTAGGAAAATATAGCAACCATTCTTTTGCTCTTCCTCTTAGAGAGAAAGGAAATAAGAGAAACTTGACTGCATCGAGGTCAACATCTTTAATGCGCATCATATCAAATATTTCAGTGAAATTATTTAAGTGCATACCTGCATCTTCAACAGCAGAGCCTCCAAATTTATTCTGTTGAACCGAACTTAAATAGTGGGGCTTAATTTCATAGTCCTCAGCAGCAATTGCTGGTTGAGTAATAGGAGTACACAAATAAGCATTGTTGGGAGTTGAAAAATCCCCTAGGTTCTTTTCAGCCATACTTCCTATGTTTTTGTATTTTCTTAAACAAGTACTAATGATGATAATAAAAGACTAACTAATTTTTTTCAAATAAAAACTGAAAGCAAGCTAACAAAATTAAAAATGAGAATTAAAACTAGCAAGGTTCCTACTAACCTCACCAGGGTAGCTATTGCTTCCCCAGCAATGGCGCCAGAAAAAGGGTTGATACCTTCGATTCGGATTATGGATGTAGTATAGCTCTTTTTCCCTAGTAGACCTAGGTTTATCGAATCCTCGGAAATCAGAAAGCAAAGTGAGATTACTTAAGCGGACCTTTGAGAGTTTTAGAATTCCTATTACGTTTTAACTGGACCAAGAGTTTGTGATCTTTTTGTTGTTGCTGACAACGGAGAGAGAGGGCCTAGGGTCTTCGTCTTCACCAGTAGTTGTGCAAAAACATCTGATGGGAATAATAGATAATAATAAAGTATGCATGTAATTGTTAGAGCAAGATAAATATATGTGGGCAGTGCATCCATAAATGTTATCGCATCTACAACCTCTTATAGCAATAACCTACTAGTCTCATCCATAGAAGAAAGAGAACTAATGATATACATCGTGATGTCAGCATTGATCCCAAGTAAATCCCTCACATACATCCGTACTACCCCTTCTATCACTAGGGTTCCCATCCTGCAGATCAGTCATTACTCACACTCCCTATACCTTGATCAATCCTCGGGGTCTTCGTGGGTACTTGACAAGTCCTTATATTGAGGCGAGAGAGGGTACTACAATCATCATGTCATACAAACTAATACATCATCCCATATATGATAAATAACATGTACAAAATGCTAGATGGCTAGGATGAAGCCCTTATCCCAAGGAGAATTACTCACACATAGAGATGAAATCAACAATCATAAACAATGTAATAGAGATCATAAGGTTGATAGCAAATAGTCTTACAATGTCGCCAATTGGAGAAGAGATCTACTATTATAGGTGGTGGAAGATGGCTATGGTGGTGGAGAAGGGTTTAGAGGTTTAGATCTAGATCTATTCCTCCGGTGTGGCGGCTTCTGGTGGAAGGGAGAGTTGTGGTCGAAAAGAAGCGTTGTTTCCCATCGCCTGAAGCCTCTTTATATAGGGGTCCCTTCACGAGAGTTGTTCTGTTTGACCTAATGAAGTCGATCCAACTATATGGCCAAAACTATACGGCTGGAATAAAATTCCCGTCATATAGTTGGTTGTTAAAGCATCAATATTAACTTCACGGCTCCTGGTTTCTTTGACGTGTTGGAAATCTCGTATCTTTGGCATTTATGTAGTGATTCTCATCATCATAGTTCATTATCTGCACTGGGAAAAATAGCAAGAAAGGATTGCATACCCCTTTTATCTTTAGGCATTAGTGGCAGGTTTAGAGATATATTTCATCAAATATATGAATAATATCTAGTTTAAATGCGGACGTGGATGGCTATATTTCACAGCCATCAGCAACACCCACGGTATAAACAAGTTTCTGTCGGTCTAGATGGAAGGGGCTCAAATTTAGCATGGAGTTACCTCGTAGCGCTCCCAAGAATTTTCTAAAAACACATTTCCAGGTACAAAACAGGGCACTTCTTCAGAGATCCAATAAGAGATTAGCAAGACCCGACAAATAGCCAGGAACCCTAACTGGTGATGGCAAAAAAATGTTGTTTCATGAAGTTTTCACGTTCTCTGCACGAAAAATCCATTTTCCATTTTCTCGATGCCAAAAAGGGCCTATATTAAGCAGCCACCAAGGATGTGATGTGAAAATGCATCACCCCATTTTTAATAAATACTAGAGAGCATTTAGTGTCCAAATTACCGGTTGGATTCACCTAGAACCTCTCGGCACAACCCCGCGATATAAACAAGTTTATGCCGGTCTAGCTGGAAGGGGCTCAAATTTAGCATGGATCTACCTCGTATCTCTCCCAAGAATTTTCCAAAAAAATCATTTCCAGGAATAAACATGGCACTTCTTCAAAGATCCAATAAGATATTAGCAAGACCCGTCACATAGCCAGGAACCCTAATTCTAGCTATCTCGGCCAAATTTTGAAACCGACATAAAAAATCAAAAAATGTGAAACCTTCGCACATATTCATTTTATGTTGCCTAGTTGCATGCAAAAATAACAAACATGGAATATCAAAATTATTCGAAAAAAGTGTTCACAGTAATCACCTACCGCCTTCGAGGATTCATGGCTTTCGGGGCAAGATAAGCTAGGTCATGACCACATTCATGGCATAGTTTGTTATAATGTGCCCATATTTTGCACATGCGTGTATCTTGTGATGGCAAACATTGTTGCTTCATAAAGTTTTCATGTTCTCTGCACGGAAAATCCATTTTCCTGTTGCCAAAAAAGGGCCTATTTTGTGAAGCAGACACCAAGGATGTGATGTGAAAATGCATCACCCCATATTTAATAAATACTAGAGAGCATTTAGTGGCCAAATCACCAGTTGGATTCACCTAGAACCTCTCTGCGCAACCCCCATGATATAAACAAGTTTCTTCCGGTCTAGCTGGAAGGGGCTCAAATTTAGCCTAGAGCAACCTCGTAGTTCTCCCAAGAATTTTCCAAAAAATCATTTCCAAGTATAAAACATGGCACTTATTCAGATATCTAATAAGAAATTAGCAAGAGCCGGCACATAGCCAGGAACCCTAACTGCCATGATCTCGGCCAAATTTCGAAACCGGCATAGAAAATTCAAAAAAAATCAAAAAATGTGAAACCTTCGCACATATTCGTTTTATGTTGCCTAGTTGCAGGAAAAAATAACAAACATGGAATATCAGGATTATTCGGAGAAAGTGATCATAGAAATCACCTACCGCCTTCGAGGATTCATGGCTTTCGGGGCAAGATGAGCTAGGTCATGACCACAGCCATGGCATAGTTTGTTATAATGTGCCCATATTATACACATGCGTGTATATCGTGTTGGAAAAGAATGTTGCTTCATGAAGTTTTCACGTTCTCTACACGGAAAATCCATTTTCTATTTTCCCGGTGACAAAAAAGGGCCTTTTTGTGAAGCAGCCACCAAGGATGCGATATGAAAATGCATGAACCCATTTTTAATAAATACTAGAGAGCATTTAGTGGCCAAATCACCGATTGGATTCACCTAGAACCTCTCGACGCAACCCCCATGATATAAACAAGTTTCTGCCGGTCTAGCTGGAAGGGGCTCAAATTTAGCCTGGAGCTACCTCGTAGCTCGCCCAAGAATTTTCCAAAAAATCATTTCCAGGTACAAAACATGGCACTTCTTCAGAGATCCAATAAGATATTAGCAAGACCCAGCACATAGCTAGGAACCCTAACTGTCGCGATCTCTGCCGAATTTCAATACCGGCATAAAAATTCAAAAAATGTGAAACCTTCGCACATATTAGTTTTATGCTGCCTAGTTGCAGGAAACAATGACAAACATGGAATATCAGGATTATTCAAAAAAAATGTTCACAGAAATCACCTACTGCATTCGAGGATTCATGGATTTCGAGACAAGATGAGCTAGGTCATGACCACAGCCATGTCATAGTTTGTTATAATGTGCCAAGATTTCGCACATGCGTGTATCTTGTTATAATGTGCCAAGATTCAGCACAACCCTCGTGATATAAACAAGTTTCTACCGGTCTAGTTATAAGGGGCTCAAATTTAGCCTGGAGCTAGGTCATGACCATAGACATGGCCAAATCATGCATGTGTCGCTAAAATATGTACAAAAGTGTGATGGTTTGTTGAGTTAGGCAATTTATGTAGCACCGTTGTGATGGGTTGTTGAGATAGAATATGCCCACGATCTAGGGTTTCATTTAAAACAGATACCATATGTAGCATAATTAACTACTGCTTGTAGGGTTACATGCAATTTTGTAGGGATGATTCTGACGTGCTCTGATATGCCTTTTCGAGCAAAACCCTAGACAGTGGGCCATAAGATCTACCCATTTGGTGAGCTTTAAATTGTGTTTTGGCCGTAGTTTGAATCTTATCTAAATTTGAATATAGTATCCAAAATACTTTTACATCTCTTAAGATCATTCTACAAATATTGTGTCACAAACAGAATATAATGTAGTAGTCCACATTAGTTTTTTTTATAGATTTATTTGTCAATAATTTATAGTTTTCATTACGAGGCCCTTATAGTGAAGACTTTTTAAAAAAATATGGTTAATTTTTTTGTACCCTCCATCATGCATCCGACGGCCAAGACACGAAGCACAAATTTCTAGGTCAGGTCCTATCGCCCACGCGAAATTTGGTGCCACACACGGGAGATTTTCTACTCACAAAAATTTCTTGGTGTGCAATTACCTTTTAGCAAACGCCCACAGTGTCACCTAAGCATTCTCCCAAAGGACATTTACATAATCTATTCTAAACCCTTTTATCCCCTCGCCGAAATGAGACAGATCCAAATTTCCCCACTTCCTCGGCGTCGTCCTCTCCCTTCTCCCCTCGCCCTCCCTACCGTCTGTGTCCCTAATCCCCTCACCCTCCCCGCCATCCATGCCCCTCTGCTTTCTGCCTCTACTCCCCTCGTCTCCGTATGTCCCTCAAGTGGTAACCTCTATGTCATCCTATCCCAAACCCTAGCCCCTCGTCACCATCGCGGTTTTCCGCTAGGCCGTCGAGCTAGAAGGTCGTCCACCTGGCCGATAGCCCGCCGACCTTATCTACCACCTGGTCGTACACTTCACCGGTATAGTCGGTCAGCTCGACGTCCATCTCGCCGTCCACCTCGCCGACAAGGTCCATCACCACACTAACAAGGCATGTCTACTTCGCTGTCGACCTCATCGACGAGGTCTTCTACCTCGTTGTCTATCTCGATGTCATGTGCCAAGGGTCACCACAAGAAAATCAGTATCAAAAAGGCTCTATAGCCTGCAGACAAGGAAAGACGCACATGCTCGATGCTCATGTTTTTTTACTTTTTCTTGTGAAATGGTGTTCATTATCCTGCTCATGCCACCAATTTGCTTGTTTTGATGCAGTTAATCTCTCTTATATGCTTTGCCTATGAAATTACTTGTGATTTTACAAGGCTTGTGATTAGGGATGTATTATCCTGTCTATTGCATTAGTTTGACTACTTCGTGATATGTCTAATGAGTAGAGTATTAATTGTTCATAGTTGTTTGTTTTACATGATTATTACTATCGAACAATCAACCTCATATGATATTTTCTTAATTGTCTGAAAGATGCTTATCCCTCTTATGTTTATTTGTCCTGCCCTTCTTATTTGTTATGTTGCAACCAATTAAGTGAGATTCATAGTATTCCACGTATGATTAGTTTACATAGAGATAAAGTTTGCATTATATTGTCTGTACTCTATTCCATTGGTTTGACTCTTCATCCTATGTCTTTTGATCAAATTATAAATTACTCGGTGGATTGTATTAGAAGATTATTACTATAGAGCAATCAGCATCATAAGTTATATTTTGTTTATTTGCATGATAGTTACTTGTCATTCTTATGTTTTATTGTGGTTATCTTATTTAACTGCATGTATACTAGTTCGTCTTATGATCTGTTTGCGTGTGATAAAGCTTGCATTATTTTGCTTTTTGCATTAGTTTGGCTGCTTCATTATATGCCTTATGATCACAGTACAAATTGTTCATAGTGAGCTATCACATAATCAGTTATATAGAACAATCAGTACCATAGGTTATATTTTATTTAATTTGATGCTTATCCTGCTTATGTTTAATCGTCCTGCACTTCTTATTATTGCAACCAATTGGCCAATTGTCCATCTTGTATGTATTATTCCGCTTATGATCTATTTTGCGTGTGATGAAGGTTTCATTATCTTGTTTGTTGCATTATTTTGGCTACTTCATCTTATGTCTTATGATTAGAGTAAAAACTGCACAAAGTGGACTGTTTTACATGATGATTACTATATAACATAGATTATATTTTATTTAATTGCATCTTTAATTACATGGTAGATGCTTATCCTTCTTATATTTAATTAACATGCATAAGTTGCTTATAGTGGACTGTTGTACATTATAATTACTATAGAACAATCAACACCATATGTTCTATTTTTGTAGCTTACTTGGGATTGTTTATTCATGATAGAACCACAGTTGCATCCCATGGAGAAAATAAGACTAAAAAACATCACGAGAAATAATATGAGGATGCAACAAATGGGTGTTAGGCCCCTTGTGTATGCATCACCCACTAAATTCTCCCCTAAAAAGAGGAAGGATGAAGGCTCTGGATCTGAGGATTATCCCTAAGGGGGGAATATGAGCCGGAGGTTGTCCCATTACTTGCCTACTCATCTGTTGTGTAGTTGTTTGCTTCTTAAATTTTCCACATATCTTGTGCTTTTTTATTATCCTGAATTGACTTCATTTGAACTTTTTAGCATGAGAAGAGGAAATACAAGAAGACACATGTCATCAGGACAAGGATGGCTGCTGGTGTTGGGAATATGCCCTAGAGGAAATCATGTATGATGACATTTCCCATTGTATTCATAAAGTTATTAAGTTGTCCTTGTATAAACATCTGATTTGTATCATTGAATATGTGATTCGGTTGTGGAACTATACATTCATGTTGTTTGTACTAAATATCCTTGTTCATTGAGGTTGTGCTAGACACACAACTTAGACCAATGTGAAAGTTAGCTTGATGACTCGGTTCCACTTGTCATGGGCATGGAGATGCTATTCTAACTTACACAGATTCGTCTAAAGAGTTTAGTGAGTCGGATTGACCCATATTGAGGTACAACGAACAAGTTGTAATTTGTATATCTCAATAAATGTAATCCTTAGACCTGAGGTTATTGCATAGTCTGAGTTGAGGATCACCGACTTAGGTCTGTCAAACGCTGATCCGTAACTGCGCAGTTATAAAGGCAGAGTTCGGGTCGACTGAGAATCAAGCTGCGTGATGTGAATAACCAAGATGGGATTTTGCCCCTCCACTCGGAGAGATATTCTCTAGGCCCTCTTGGCTGATATGATTCAGAAAGCATGGCCATGCACGACTCGGTTAAGTGTTAACCGAGGCGATCGACTAAGAGTTAGTCGGGAGAATCACTTATCTCGGATCGAGAAGAGAGTCGGGCTATTTAAGGGATGACAATCATTCGCCTATAGTCTGGCAAGGTATATCGTGAGGCAAAAGGGACTCGGACACAAGTCGCATTGAAAAGGCAAGTCGTCTTGACTCTTTGGTACTTGGGAGTCCGCACGTTCTGCTAGGAGCCGCTACCGATTGATCGATTGAGAGTCGGACTCTAGTCGTGTCCAAGTAGCCATGAGCTTGCAGGGTCACACACTTAAGAGCGGGAGCAAGTTCGGATTGGATATGAACTGGAAATCTAGTTGGGTTGGACCCGAACCTGATTTGGACTGAGTCAGTGAGTCGGACTCACAGGGACTAATATTATATGGTCTTTAGTGAATGGGCCACGCGAGCAGAGCCCATGTTCACTCCCTATATATAGTGGAACACCGCAACCCAGAAAGGTTAATCGTTGTTCGGTTAGGTCATTCCATGTGTTGGAAACCCTAGCTCCACAGCAGTCCTGCCGTCGTAACGAACCTAGAAGTTCGCCGCCGGTGCTCCTCCTTGTATGTGTGGATACCAGCAGAGGTGTTGTACGATCAGCACCAGGACGATCGGATCACAAAGGACTGCACCGCATCAACTGACGCGCTTCATCAATAATCCGCAACTGTGTGTCTAGTGGTAAACCTCGCGGCCTTCTACCTCAGCTAGATCTTGGGATCACCACGTTAGAGGAAAAAGTTTTGTTTTATCTCTACGTGGCCCAATAGTGGTATCAAAGCGATAGCTTCTGGTTTTAGGCTCGAGATCTCGCGTATGTGATATGCGGTTGGCTCTAGATGAGATCTATGTGCTGTTTGGTGGTCGATCTATGAGATAGATCGGTTTTGTACGAGGTTGATTGGATCAACTGTACTCGGGGAATGGTAGATCTGATTTTCGTGATCATACTGCTGAGGTCGTGGAACGACATACCCCTACCGGTCGGCTTCCGCCATCGGGGTAGACTGTGACACGTAAATCTAGAAGCGGTGATCGAAGATCAAAGAGTTTGATCGAATCGGAATAATGGTCAGAATCCATGTCCGGATCGTAGATGAGATCTACATTTTCAGAAAAATCATCGGGCGCTGCCCGCACCCGCGAGGGGCGCTGCCCCTTCGATCCTCGCCCGCTATCTGGCTAGCGGGACTGCCGGCTTCGCCCTGTCGTAGCGCCTTAGATGTCGTTGTGAGTTTCACAACGCCGGTAGATATTGTATCTATGCATAACTTGTTTTTGCAGGAAGTTGTGAATGGTATGGTTTATGTGCATGTAATATATGTGTGTAATCCATACGTGATCTGCGAATCATGGTTTTTGTCAGCCGGCTGGAGCCTAGGTGCTGTCATTTTATTGTATAACGACCTGCGTGTCGGATTCTCTATGTAATTTACTTTACTAAGCTAGTGTAGCTATTTGGAGAATCCGGATGACATGCAAGGCGATGTACATGTCGGCGACATGGAGTAAGACGGCAAGTGACAAGAGTTGGCACGAGTCGGATTACAGGCTTTGTGGAGATGGAGATCGCCATGAAGGGAGCCATACCATTTCACATTATAATTGCTTTATTTTTTGTTATTTTTATGTATCTATTTTACCTCTATTAGATAGTCAGTAAAATTTAATCCCTCAAAGAAGCTCTAGTCGGTTTTCCCCGCCAGTGTTTGCACCATCACAAGTCGGACATTTTTGGTAGTGGGCTCATAAAATGGAGGTGCTGCCAATTCTTTCCGACTAGGTGGGTTCGAGTCAGACTCTTACTGCGGAAACACTTGGTAAGCTTGACGGGTCTATCACAACGGTTGTGGGGCTCGGGGAAAATTCGGATGGGAGCCGGGGCATGTGATGCCACCCGTCCAATAGGAGTCGTATGAGATGCGATTGACAAGGAGTTGTCTACCTATATCACTTGGAGGCTAGTGGTGATGCTAAAGCTCACTAGCTGACTTGCTTATTTAGGGTCCTGAATCACTAAGCAATCATCTGAGGGGTGTTGGTTTTAGTGGGAGCATAAAATATTAAAAAAAATTAATATGCTTGCTCTTTTATGAATACATGTCTTAAGTGTTTTCATATTTCTGTTGTAGATCATGGCACCAAGTAGCAGTCACTCTCAGATATCTGGTTTTGCGTTGAGAACCATTCTTGAGAAAGATAAACTAAACGACACTAATTTTACCAACTGGTATCAAAATCTGAGAATTGTTCTCAAACAAGAAAAGAAGGACCATGTCCTAGACAACCCACTTCTAGATGATCCGAATGAGAATGCGACTGTCACTGCCACCAATGCCTACCGTCGGGCTAAGGATGAGTCCACGGATATTAGCTGTCTTATGCTTGCTCACATGGAACCGGACTTGCAAAAGCAGTTCGAGCATGTTGAGGCCTACGATATGATCGAAAGCCTCAAAAGTATGTTCCAGGCTCAGGCGAAGACTGAGAGATATCAAGTCTCTCAGGCTTTGCTGAGTTTCAAGCTTAAGGATGGTGATCCACTGAGTCCGCATGTGATCAAAATGGTTGGTTATGTGTAGTCTCTAGAGAGGCTTGGCTACCCCATTAGCGAAGAGTCCGCTACGGATATAATTCTGAACTCTCTTCCTAGTGCATATGGTCAGTTCATTTCGAACTACCACATGCATGGTATGGATAAGAATCTCACTGAATTTCATGGGATGCTCAAGCAGGCAGAGGCGGATCTCAAGAAGGGTGTCAGTCAAGTGTTGATGGTGCAGAATAAGGCTAAGTTCAAGAAGAGTTCTTGGACTAAGAAGAAGGATAAGTCAGGAGGAAAGTAGGCTGGGGACCCGGTCCCAAGCGCTTCCTCCGGGACTAAGCCATCTCCTTCAGGCAGATCCACTTGCTTCTACTGCAAGGCGGATGGCCACTAGAAGAGGAACTACAGCAAGTATTTGGATGATAAAGCCAAGAGTGGAGGTATGACTTCTGACTCAGGTACACTTGTTTGCAATGTTATAGACATATATCTTGCTGATGCACCTAATAGTTCTTGGGTATATGATACCGGATCAGTTATTCACATCTGCAACTCGTTGCAGGGACTAGTAAGAACTAGGAGTGTAGCAAGAGGCGACGTTGATATTCGAGTCGACAACAAAGCAAGAGTTGCTGCGTTGGAAGTCGACACGGTGCAGCTTCATTTACCTTCCAGATTCATTATGGAACTGAATAATTGTTATTATGTTCCAATGCTCAGTCAAAAATTATTTCTGCTTCATGTTTGATGAGGCAAGGCTATGAGTCGAATATCAAGAATAATGGTTGTTCTTTGTATTTGAATGATATGTTTCACGGCTTTGCACCCATCCAAGACGGGTTATTTATTTTGAATCTTGATGGTGAGTCGGTTTATAACATAAATGTTAAAAGGATGAAACCAAATGATCTGAATATGACTTACTTTTGGCACTGTTGGCTTGGTCATATAAGTTGGAAACACATGAAGAAGCTCCATGATGATGGACTCCTAACTTTGGTCGACTTGGATTCGTTCGAGACATGCGAATCTTGCCTACTCGGCAAAATGACCAAGACACCTTTTGCAAAGAGTTGCGAAAGGGCGTCCGACTTGTTGGGACTAGTACATAGTGATGTATGTGGACCAATGAGAACGACAGCCAGGGGTGGTTATGAGTACTTCATTACCTTCACTGATGATTTGAGTAGGTATGGATATATATACTTGATGAAACATAAGTCGGAAGCCTTTGAAAAGTTCAAAGAATTCCAGAATGAAGCACAGAATCAACTCGGCAAGAAAATAAAGTTTCTTCGGTCGGACCGAGGAGGCGAGTACATGAGCCATGAGTTTGATGACCATCTGAAAAATTGTGGAATAGTTCCTCAACTTACTCCGCCAGGAACGCCGCAAAGGAACGGTGTTTCGGAAAGACGGAATCGGACCTTGTTGGACATGGTACGATCAATGATGAGTCGGAAAGATCTGCCTTTATCATTTTGGGGTTATTGTCTAGAAACAGCGGCGTTCACGCTAAACAGAGTACCATCAAAATCAGTAGAGAAGACACCGCATGATATGTGGACAGGCAAAAAGCCGAGTTTGTCTTTTCTTAAGATTTGGGGCTGTGAAGCATTTGTCAAGCGACTTCAGTCGGACAAGCTTACGACCAAGTCAGATAAGTGTATTTTCGTGGGGTATCCAAGGGAAACCTTGGGTTACTACTTCTACAACCGGGAAGAGGGCAAAGTGTTTGTCGCTCGGAATGGTGTCTTCCTTGAGAAAGAGTTTCTTAGTCGGGGAGTAAGTGGGAGCATGGTGCAGCTAGTAGCGAGTCGGCAAAAACCTTGGAGGTTGAGCCGGTCGTGGTAGCTGAGCCGGCAGCTGCACCTATACTACGAAGATCGGCAAGATTACGAAGTGTTCGTGATGTATTACTGTTAGACAGTGATGAGCCAAGAAATTATTCGGAAGCGATGGTGGGATCTGATTCCGAGTCATGACTTGGAGCTATGAGATACGAGTTAAAGTCCATGGATGAAAATCAAGTTTGGAATTTGGTTGATCTGCCAGATGGTGCAAGACCCGTCGAGTGCAAATGGGTCTTTAAGAAGAAAACTGATATGGATGGAAATGTTTCCATCTATAAAGCACGCCTTGTCGCGAAGGGGTTCCGACAAGTTCAAGGAGTTGATTACGACGAGACTTTCTCGCCCGTAGCGATGCTTAAATCAGTTCGGATCATGTTAGCTATAGCAGCCTATTTCAACTATGAGATATGGCAGATGGATGTCAAAACGGCTTTCCTTAATAGAAATTTAACCGAGGACGTGTATATGATACAGCCCGAGGGTTTTGTTGATCCGGATAATGCTGACAAAGTGTGCAAACTTCAGAAATCCATTTATGGGTTGAAGCAAGCATCTCGGAGTTGGAATATTCGCTTTGATGATGTAATCAAATCGTTTGGCTTCATCAAGAGTGATCATGATTCTTGTTTATACAAGAAGTTTAGTGGGAGCAAAGTAAACTTTCTAATCTTATATGTGGATGATATATTACTGATTGGAAATGATGTCCAGATGTTGCAAGAAACCAAGGAATCATTGGAAAGGAGTTTCTCAATGAAAGACTTGGGTGAGGCAACATATATCCTCGGAATCCGGATCTATAGAGATAGATCAAGACGGCTCATTGGATTGAGTCAGAGTACTTATTTGGACAAAGTGTTGAAGAAGTTCAACATGGAATTGTCTAAGAAGGGGTTCTTACCGATGTCCCATGGTGTAAAACTTAGCAAGACTCGGTGTCCTTTGACAACTGATGAGCGAAGTCGGATGAGTGCGATTATGTATGCTTCTACAGTCGGATCCATCATGTATGCCATGATTTGTACTAGGCCGGATGTTTCGTATGCTCTAAGTGTTGTGAGCAGATACCAGGCTGATCCTAGAGAAATCCAATGGACAGCGGCTAAAAATATCCTAAAGTACTTGAGAAGGACTAAGGATATGTTTTTGGTTTGTGGTGGTGAAGATGAACTCAGTGTAAAGGGTTACACGGATGCGAGTTATCTTACCGACTCTGATGATTCTTGTTCGCAATCCAGATACGTGTTTATTATAAATGGAGGTGCTGTGAGCTGGAAGAGTTCCAAGTAAGAGATTGTGTCTGCATCTACAACAGAGCCTGAGTATATTGCCGCCTCGGAGGCAGCAAAGGAAGCTGTTTGGATGAGGAATTTCCTCATGGATCTTGGTGTGGTTCAGGGCTCATCCAATCTGTTAGACGTGTATTGTGACAACAATGGTGCTATTGCACAAGCCAAGGAACCTAGACAACACCAGAAGAACAAGCACATACTCATGCGGTACCACCTAATTTGTTAGTTCGTGGATTAGGGTGATATCAAGTTATGCAAGGTACACATGGATACAAATATTACGGATCCGTTGACAAAGCCATTACCACAGCCAAAGCATGAGGTGCACCTGAGAGCCATGGGCATTAGATGCTTAGACATGTGATGTCGGAAGATTGACTCTAGTGCAAGTGGGAGACTATTGGGAATATGCCCTAGAGGCAATCATGTATGATGACATTTCCCATTGTATTCATAAAGTTATTAAGTTGTCCTTGTATAAACATCTGATGTGTATCATTGAATATATGATTCGGTTGTGGAACTATACATTCATGTTGTTTGTACTAAATATCCTTGGTCGTTGAGGTTGTGCTGGACACACAACTTAGAC
The DNA here is from genome assembly GCA_916181665.1 of Avena sativa. Taxonomy (NCBI): domain Eukaryota; kingdom Viridiplantae; phylum Streptophyta; class Magnoliopsida; order Poales; family Poaceae; genus Avena; species Avena sativa. Next base: position 441,583,968 of record OV702294.1, on the reverse strand, counting down.
CAATGTGAAAGTTGGCTTGATGACTCGGTTCCACTTGTCATGGGCATGGAGATGCTATTACAACTTACACAGATTCGTCTAAAGAGTTTAGCGAGTCGGATTGACCCATATTCAGGTACAACGAACAAGTTGCATTTGTATATCTCAATCAATATAATCCTTAGACCTGAGGTTTTTCCATAGTCTGAGTTGAGGATCGTCGACTTAGGTTCTGTCAAACGCTGATCCGTAACTGCGCAGTTATAAAGGCAGAGTTTGGGTCGACTGAGAATCAAGCTGCGTGATGTGAATAACCAAGATGGGATTTTGCCCCTCCACTCGGAGAGATATTCTCTGGGCCCTCTCGGATGATATGATTTGGAAAGAATGGCCATGCACGACTCGGTTAAGTCTTAACCGAGGCGATCGACTAAGAGTTAGTTGGGAGAATCACTTATCTCGGATCGAGAAGAGAGTCGGACTATTTAAGGGATGACAATCATTCGCCTATAGTCTAACAAGGTATATCGTGAGGCAAAAGGGACTCGGACACAAGTCGCATTTGAAAGGCAAGTCGTCTTGACTCTTTGGTACTTGGGAGTCGGCACGTTCTGCTAGGAGCCGCTACCGACTGATCAATTGAGAGTCGGATTCTAATCGTGTCCAAGTATCCATGAGCCTGCGGGGTCACACACTTAAGAGCGAGAGCAAGTTCGGATTGGATCTGAACTGGAAATCTAGTTGGGTTGGACCCGAACCTGATTTGGACTGAGTCAGTGAGTCGGACTCACAGGGACTAATATTATATGGGCTTTAGTGAATGGGCCGCATGAGTAGAGCCCACGTTCACTCCTTATATATAGTGGAGCACCGTAACCCAGAAAGGTTAATCGTTGTTCGGTTAGGTCATTCCATGTGTTGGAAACCCTAGCTCCACAGCAGTCCTGCCGTCGTAACGAACCTAGAAGTTCACCGCCGGTGCTCCTCCTTGTACGTGTGGATACCAGCAGAGGTGTTGTACGATCAGCACCAGGATGATCGGATCGCAAAGGACTGCACTACATCAACTGACGCGCTTCATCAGTAATCCGCAACTGCACGTCTAGTGGTAAACCTCGTGGCCTTCTACCTCAGCTAGATCTTGGGATCACCACGTTAGGGGAAAAAGTTTTTTTTATCTCTACGTGGCCCAATAGCTAGTGGTGTATCAACTTCTCGGAAGCGCGTCTTGGCTGGTGTAGTTGCCTGCACAAAAACATTAAGACATACCAGGTCCATGGGGAATCCTCCAGAAGTACTTTCACCTCCAAGTTGTCCACGGCGCCCACTAAGACCTCCACATGTCGCAAACCCTTCGCAAGAAACTGAGAGTGCTGCAGATCACGATTCCCAAGGCAAGAAGGTAGCAGCCCAATATGAGCCGGTAGCACTCCATGGCAGGAAGACAGTAGTCCAAGACGAGCAGGCAACTGCCCTAGGAAAGCAACCACTCTCCAAGGAAATCACATTATATTGTATGAATGGTACCTATTGCATTGTACTGTAGTAGAACACTAAATACACATTATATGTTTTTGTAGATGATTGTGGCCATAATCCTTCTGAATAAACTATTACACATGATGATCATCAAACTGTGGTGAGGGGAAAAATATGGGGAAGTCGCTTGAGAAGATTTTCAGAGGAGGAAAGCTTCCATTTTTATTCCTCTGGGAAGAACTAAACCAGAGTCAGCAAAAGTTGCTTCGTAGTTCTCTGCTCAGTGTGTAATAACAGTCGGGACTGGTGTGCCTATATTCACCTGCTGGAAAGAGTACAAGGATAGGCTGGATGTTAGAGCAGAGTTCTACGACAGAGTTTCCGTATGTTCTATGACTCAACTGTCCCTTTTCTTTTCATTATTGTTCATCCAATGGCTTATGCACCAAGTTTTATTTCAGCAAAAGTTTGGCATGGACACATCACGACTAGAGGTGCATGTTTCTTGCAACAAGCAGTTAATGAAGCAGACAAGAACTCAACGACATCTTCTGAAGAACCAATTTTTTTGACCCCTATCCACTGAATCAATTTACAAGTATATCTCATGTTGAACGTATGAACAATGTGGAGTGATGCAAGATTGTTGATAGTTGCACTGACCCCAAGAACTAGGTCATGTCTTATCTACTCATATTTCCTGCTTGTTGGGTTTAACCAAGACTGCCTCTTATGCTTATATGCTCTCTGTTTGTGTAGGTCCGTTGTCTAATAAACAAGCATAGCAGAACAAAATACAACAAATATTGCAGCGATGTGTTTTTCTATGACGCCCCGGGCTTCCCACATCACAGTGTGAAAAAATCAAAAGTAAGTCCTCTAGAATACTTACCATCTTTGTCATCTTCCTAAATTTCAATGCCTTCTTTGTCTCTGAAAGTAGTACGACACGCTTGTAAATTGCTAGCTATTTTTGTAATGTTGGATTATATTCCTAAAACTCGCAAGGAACCATGGAAAGCAAGATGGCACCTTCTACTACAGAAGATGTCATTGAGGCTGAAAGACCTCCTTCCACTAAAATGGTGCACTATTTTTTGTCAGAGGACATCGACATCCATTCTTCAAGACCAACCAAGACTCTCCTCAAAGCGCATCTCGGGGCAGAGAAACTAAATCAGGTCCATCTTTGTCATCTTCGTGCAATTCAATAACCTATTTTTCTCTGAAATGTATATGATGTGCTTGTAATTTGGTCAATAGTAGTCAAATATTTGCTTCTATAACTGTCAGGAAATTACGGATTGCATTGAGCATCGACCAACTTCTGCTATAGATGATGCACTATCAACCAACTCTCTCCTTGAAGCGCAACTTGGGGATGAGAGAGCAGCGAATGAGGCACTGTGCCTACACATTGCAGCATTGCTGAAAAAGAAAGAAGCGGAGGAGGAAGCGCGGAAAGCACTTGTGAACTTCGCAGACCGTGGAAGTGGAGTACTTTAGCAATTCATAGATCTATTGCGTAGGTAAGTGAACTAGTGGTGAATATGTGAAAACTTGTGAGTGAAAGCTAGTTAGTCTTTTGGCGAATAAATTTCTGTTTAACCTGTGGAAACTTATGTCCGGATGTAAGTGATGTATGTGAATTTTATATGATCTAAAATGTTTGTCTTGAAATTTCTGTCATCAGTCGCCTGTGGTGTAAAATTTGTTTCATTCCATCTGGACCGCTTAATCTAGGGGTGACGCCAGCTCACATTCCCGACGTAAACAAACAAATCATGGTTGTTTACTTTACAAAAATATTTCCATCATAGATAGACGCCGACGTGCCTCAATTTCAATGGTCAAAGGTCTTGATGAAACGGAAACGTCAGGGCAAACGATGACGTCGTCTTTTCTGGGTTGACAAATAAAACGTCATGTGTTTGAGATACGTGCCCAAATCTTATTGGTCCACGTGTTGCTCTTATGAAGTACCACATGTTCTCGTACTATTGGTTCACCTCAGAGCAGGCCAGCTTCGTGCCATAATGAAAATAAATTCTTCACGGCTCAAGTAACGTCAAGAACGAACTAGATGACGTCAGCAACGGAATAAATGACGTCATTAGCCGCCTTTAACGGAATCAAGCCGTGACAAAAAAGAAACGTTAGGATAGCGATGACATCACTTACGGTCGGCGTGACGTCAGCTAACGACCCTAACAGGCGTCCACGAAGCCACCTTCCATGTGGCATGGACCATGATAGAAAAAACGTCACGACCAGTTGGGCCTAGGCTGGGTTGGACCGGTCCCGTTTGCCGCGATGAAATTGAAGGAACGTCACGGATGGCCGCGATGTTTTCAGGCAGAAAAGACATCAAGAATCAGATTATGACGTAAGGTTCATGACATTTTTTTGTCGCAAAATTCGTCGTGGATGGTGATCTATGACATTCTGCCCTTGATCCACGACGATATCAGATCATCATATACATTCCAGATTCATGTAGTGACCGATGGGTGTGAGGGTATGGACAAGACGGGGCCTGTGAGGTGGAAATGAACGTTGGGGTGGATTTGAGCAGACCGGTGGGAGGGTTGGCAGCGAGGGAACTTGGTGAAGAGGATGGGACATTCGCAACCGCGACGAACCGGTATCTAGGGAGAGCTCGACCAGGACACACTTTGGGCATACGGGGTATGTTTAGAGAATAGCTAGCAATTTTTGGGGGCTTGATTAACAGTGTCGCATGCCATTGTTTTGGAAACTAATGTGCGGTTTTTATTGATGCAGGAGACCGACGAACGGGTAGTGCGCCATAAAGGGAACGACAGATTAGAGATGTGGCAGAAAAGGGAACACCTTTTTAGATAGTATATGTAACGCTTCCGAATCGGGTCTATGCAGATCTTAGCATTTCCCGCCAAAACCCGGATAGAAGCGATTCAAAGACGTTCACCAGACACTTTCGTGTGGATGGGATTTGATTACAAGTAGTTACATCACAGTAGTTTACAACAGAGTTCACAAGAACTTATATATACAACAACGACTCAACAAGTCAAGAATACAAAAGGTACAATACGAAGATACAACTCAAGAAGAAAACAAGATAGTATCCGAGTACGGACAAGATCCAAATGGGACTAAGAGTCCTGAAGAATAACCAAGCGGTGTCCAACCCTGTCCAGGCCAAGCCGGAAGGGTAACCTTGCTAACATCGTTAATCACATACCTGTCAAGCCAAAAGGGTGCCGGCAAAGGGCAAAGGAAAAACAGAAAGAGAGCGGTCAGTACTGAGGCCAGTACACGGCGAGACTTGAATTCGGCGGTCCTCGCCTATATAGGTATGGTAGGCTCAGCGGCAGCAAAGCTTGCACTATCTAACTTATAGAGACACGCTACAACTTTGACTATTAGAGCGAGATAAGAGAGCACTATATGGTAACTATAATATAACATCAAACATAACCCATCTGAATATTTCCCCCTCGAAGACTAGTCGAGAAAGTCCTCTTACAGAACACACACGGCGACAATTTTAGTTAATCAGGTATTTAGTTGATAAGGCTAATTACTAATCATATTATTAGAGGCAAAACATTAGTGGCGTTGTCTATGATCATGACACTGTATTCCTGAGGCGCCCATAACCGTGGACACACGGCTTCTCAAAAAAATTTACCCTGCAGGGGTGCACTATTGTACCCAAACGCATGCTCAACCCATCAGACAACATATCACACGTGCCATTTGAATCTCACAACAAGAACTGTCCCTTAAATACGCACATATCCAGAGGCATCACCTACTGTGGGGAACCAACCAAGAGGAACGACGATTCTCAAGGAAGGCATAGCGTTTGCGCCTACTGGTGGATCGGGCCCTGCGGGGTAACTTGTACACACCGTGGGTGCCGCCACCGTGTACTGCGATTTATGTATGCAAGCCATGGAAATCCACCAAAACATCAAGTCCGAAGACATATCAACTCACCCATGTCCGAGGACATATTATGCGTATGCACCAAATGGAAAACCAATTTTGTAACCCTCTGGATAGACGAATAGCTTCGGTAGTTGAGGGGGGATCCCAGAGGCCCCACGTTTGGTTAGCGCGATCAACTCAGAACTGGTATCGTAGAACGAATGGGGCCTAGGTCGGCTCAAGCACTTCCCAAGGTGGTCCCTGCCGAGGCCTTATCATTAGGTGAAACCATAACCATAACCAAAACCAACATCACCAATTTAATTATCTTATCACCATCAATATCCGAGTATCATGTTCCACCTGTATGAGAGCAAGACTAAGTATGCCTACGACTCGCAAGGACAAAGCTAGCTAATCAAACCAGGCAATAAGATAACCAAGGCAATATAGTGGAGCAGGTAAATAAAGGAACGGTATTGTAGCATCGACAATAAGGATAGCAATAGATCAAAGTAAGGAAGTAAGGACTATAAATGCAAAATAGGTAGAAGGGGGAGAATGCTCGCCTAAAAACATTGTCGAAGGTTCATCCGAAGATCGGGTCGACACTCGCATCAACTCATCGGCCTAATCCGTGATGAAGCAAAGCACTAGAAGAAGCACCTGATGGAATATTTAATACTACGGCAGAATATCGGGCATGATGCATGCATGATCTATGACATGGCAAAGGTGCGGTGCAATTAGGCAATATTAAGCGGAACCAGGGTCCCGACAATTAATTAGGTGGTTTATATTGTCTAGATACCCCGAAACTTAATGTTGTATTAACAAGGCAAAATTATATCATCGGTTTGCTACACATATTTAAATGGAGCCAATATTAGACTAGATTCGCCCGCATATGGGCTCCATATTTAATTATGAGGTGAATCGACAATATACCCGAAACCACTATGTATGCAAGGATGCCCAATTCATATGCAACAAGTTATATTATATATATTATAACAAAATAGGGGTCTCGGATAGGGGTCACACATTGGCTTTGGCATCGAGGATCTAGGGGTCTACGGGGTTCGGGTTTGGTCCTCAAATCCGTGAAGGTGGTCTTGGCGTTCCGTGACGGATAGCTCGAGGTTCTGGGTAGAAGGTCTTGTCGAAGTTTCCGTCAATCTTGTCAATCGCGAGGATCTTGAACAACCGAGCCAACATCACCACATCTTGCCGCAACAACAACATCACCACATCTGAACACCAGATCCACGTCACACATACTCCCCCATCACCAGTTCACATTAACAGAGAACTAGGTCGATAGGAGGCCTTGTCCCGGTCGGTCATTACCTCTAACACCTAGCGGTCGGGATGCAGCGGGAGGGCAACGAGCTCGCGCGGCGGTCAAGGGAAGCAGCAGGACACGTGGGCCTACTGCCGGAGGCAGAGGGAGGTCGAGGGGCGAGGCCTAGGCTGCATGGGTCGAGCTCTAGGTCGAGGAAGCGTAGGCGGACATGGCGCTGACAAGGCGTGATCGGTGGCGGAGCTCGACGATAGGGAAGGGGACCACGCTGGCAGCAGCGGCGATGGGCGCTCCTGCTGGCGGCGGCTCGGGGAGGACGACAAGTGAGGCGATGGCACTGCGTGGGATCGCGCGCTCAGGAGGCCAGCGACGCTCCGCTTGGGAAGGAGAGAAAACTTGCGGTGTTGGAGGAGATCGATAGGAGCGTGCGTGGCTTCGCGTGAGTGCGCTGCGGGCCTGCGTGTGTGGTGGGTTCTCGGTGCGTTCGTGCTGTGCGTGTGGGGTCGTGCGTGCAGGGGGTGCGTGTGTGTGTTGCCTGTGTGTTGGGTGCGCTGCATGCAAGGGGCGTGTCCTGTGTGTAACGTGCGGGTTTGTGTAACACCCTCAGAATCGGCCCTATGCAAGTTTCAGCGCTTCCCGCCAAACCCTCATAGAAACGATTCAAAGGTGCCCACCAGGCACTTGCGTGCGGGTGGAAAACGAGGTAATATCATTACACAATAGTCCTCGATGGAACCCACAAAAAATATATGTACAACAGCAACTCAAAGAGTCAAGAATACAGATATACAATACAAAGATCCAAATCAACTTTAAAACGATATAGCGTCCGAGTACGGACAAGATGCAAATTGAGCTAAGAGCCCTGAAGAATAACCAATGGCGTCAATAACCCTGCCCAGGCCAAGCCGGAAGGGTAACCCTGCTAACGACGTCGATCTCAAACCTGCTTAAACAAAAGGGGTGCTGACAAAGGGCAAAGGAAAAAGAGAGCGGTCAGTACTGAGGCCAGTACACGGCGAGACTAGAATTCGGCGGTCCTCGCCTACATAGGTATGGTGGACTGAAGCGGCAGCGCAACATGCACTAAACAACCTATAGAGACTCAATATAACTGTCGGCTATCAGAGAGGGATAAGAAAGACCTATTCGGAACCAACCTGATGCTACCACCAAACACACCCATCCTGGTATTTCCCCCTCGAGACCAAACGAGGAAGTCAACCGAGGAACTCACACAGTTGGCAGTTTTATTCATTCAGTTATCGTTGCAGCAATTACTAGTCAGGTATAGATGGTCATCCTGATATAATAAGCAGTGGGCAGTTTTAGTTAACCATTCCGTTGTAGTTGCAACACTTACTAGTCAGATACAATTAGCATGAGATATCCCAAACTCAGCAGTTGTTGGTACTTTTATTTAGCCATTCCGTTATAGTGAAGCTGATTACCAGTCATATCGGATACAAGTCAAATTATAACAGTAAACTTTAGTTATAGTTGTCTATGATCGAGAACTGTGCTCCAAGTCGTCCATAACCGCGGACACGGCTTTTCGAAAAGATTTAACCCTGCAGGGGTGCACCAAAGTTTCCACACGCACCTACACCCTTGTTGTCAGATCAGGTAGGTACAAGATCACAAAACATACACCCAACGGTATGTCGACGGGGTTTCGGACACGACGTTTCCCAGACCCAAAGCAAGCACATGGGGGGCCACCCCACTAAGCTACCCGCAACGAAGTTGGCCGGTCTCCGAGACGGACTCAGGGTTTGTGTAGACGGCTGTAAACGACTGGAAACCCGAAAGTGTGACTGGGCTTGTCGATACAGCGAAAACGTGTCACGGACCTAAACAGTACAGGTGCTCCTCGCACAATCGTAAATAAAGCAATAAAGCATGGCATAAGTACAGGATAGTAATAAAGCCCCAAACTACTTGTGGCCCCCGGTACAATACTTTGAAATCAGGTACTAATAGATGGGGTGCCCATACACCCCACCTGTGGTTAGCGCGCTCGATCTCGGAATAGGTGTCAAGAACTCGGGGTCCTACGGGACACCAGTGAGCGGTTAAAATCCAAATATTGTCTATTACCCACCGGTGCCTCTGCATTTACCTACTTTCAATTTTAGTTATTAAACAGTAATTAAAGCCATGATCATCTCCAACATTAAACATGCGGCAATACTCCAACAACTGTGGTACTGGACGACACGCAACATCACTTGAGCAAGCGACTACGACGCGCAACTCTAACTATCTACCAAACAACAGGTAATAGGATGTGTCCAAGGCAATATAAGGCTGCAAGGGATATCGCGGGCACGAAAACTAGAGCATCGCAACACAGATAGCAATAGATCAACAGGAGGGAATAAATACTATAAAAGTAAGATAGGTAGAAAGGGGGAGATGCTCGCCTGAAAACATTGCCGAAGGTTCATCCGAAGATCGGGTCGACACTCGCATCAACTCATCGGCCTAATCCGCGAAGAAGCAAAACACTAGAAGAAACACCGGATGGACTATTTAATACTACGGTAGAAAATTGGGCATGATGCATGTATGATGTATGACATGGCAAAGGTGCGATGCATTAAGGCAATATTAAGCGGAACCGGGGGTCCCGACAATTAAATATAAGGTTCATGTTGTTTAACTACCCCGCAAATTAAATGTGGAATTAACAAGGCAAAGCATGACATTGATTCGCTACACAAATTTAAATGGAGTCTGGAATAAGACAAAGGTATTCCGCATATCGGCTCCATATTTAATTATGAGATGAATTGGCATAATGCCCCCAAACCACATGATATGTATGCGAGTACAAACAATTTACATGCAACAAGTAGATATTATATATATTATAAAAATAATGGGGTCTCGGATAGGGAATCACATTAGGGTTCAGCGAACTTGGGCTCCGAGGGGTTCGGGGTCGGGTCTCAGGGTTCGACGGGAGAATGGCTCGACGGGATCGGTCTCGGACAACGGAAGTAGATCTTGTCGCATCCGGGAAGAAGGACCTGGTTTGGTGTCGGGGGCGCATTGGATTCGCCCGGGTCGGTGTAGATCTTGTCGTCGCGAAGACCTTGTCGTGTCCTTGTATCGGGTCGGTCTTGGCGTTCGGGGAGAAGAACTTGGCGTGCGACATCGTCGGCATCGGTGCGGGAAGGAGGTCTTGTCGTTCCGTGTCGGCGACCTTGGCGTCCGAGTTCTCGGGCATCGGATCTAGGAAGAAGTACTTGTCGCATCTACCGTCTGCGGGTTTGCTTCAATCGGGTCCATGGCGAAGTACTTGTCGTCCCATGTAGAAATCCTTGTCGATCTGTGGTGATGATTTCAGGTTCGGGTCTTCGGGGTACATGAGGAGAACTTGGCGTTCCGAGGGGTTCGGTCTTCGAGGTTTGTCCATCTACGCCATGTCGGAGATCTTGAGGTTTCGGCTCGATCGAAGGTGCAGTGCTTGAGTTTCGACACAGGCGATCTTCGGATGGTACTCTAGTGGCCACGATGATCTTGAGAGGAACTTGAGGAACACATGGTCTTGTCCTGGACTTGGGCTTCACAGAGAAAACGCAAGCAATCTAGCTAGCAGACTTGGGATTCCTGTATCCAAAAAGGCATCGCCGGATGAACCCTTGGAGGCAGGGGGACACACACAGGAGGCCACGTCCGTGCACTGTTCTACTGACTTGTACCACAACCGAAGGAGTGGCATCGTGCTCCTCCTGTTACTGGCACGCACGCGCGAGGTGGAGGAGAAGGGACGAGCTCGGCGACGAGGAGGGCGCCGGAGCAGGGCGAGGAGGACGTGCGGGGGAAGCGGACACGAGGCCGCGACACGCCACGGGAGGGGCAAGGTGGGGCTCGGGCCGAGGGCAGTGCTGCAGAGGCGGCCGCCGGGGTAGAGACGGTGACGGCGCGGGGAAGGCCGAGGAGGAGGCGGTCAACGACGGCGAGGGGAGCTCTTGGCGGTGGCAAAGTAGAGGCGCGCGGGGCCGGACGGAGGCGGGGTAGCTGCGCAGAGGACGGGGACGGAGGAGCTCGGGGCCGACGGGGTGCACGGCGATGCCCGCGGACGAGCGGAGCAGAGGCAGCAGGGAGGCGGGATCGCCGGCGCGGAGGGCGAGCTCGGGAGTAGAAGGGGAAGTCCGGAGGATGGAGGCGAGACCGACCGGCGCGAGGCGGAGGGGCAGATCTCGGCGAGGCCGGCGAGGAAGGTGAGGCCGAGGCGAGGACGACCACGGCCGAGGAGATGCGACGCCGGAGGGGGAAGACGCGGCAGCGTCGAGGTTGACCGCAGGGCCGGCGAGGCGGGGCGTCGGGCCAGGGCGGCGGAGCCCGACGGGGGTCTCGAGTAGCGGCGGCCGGGGCGGCTCTCTGCGAGAGGAGGAGGCGAGCGGGGGTCGACAGAGGTGGGGTGCGGGTCGCGTGGGGATCGAGAGAGGTGAGGGAGGAGCAGGGTGCGAGGGTGGGCCCACGCGAGGAGAGGCAGGTGGTGGGGCCGGTGGTTGATGTGGCGCGCTGTGATAGGGTGGAGAGAGGTGGAGGGGGCTGGGTAGACTAGGTTTAGGTAGAAAAGGGTTGGGGGATCTGGGGTTGGTAGGATTACGACTAGATATTTTGATTCGGGTTTGGAGGTGGCTGTCCGGGCTTTCGGGCCTGGCTGGCTGCCTCCCAAAAATAATATAAACTTTTATTTTAATTTAAAAATAGATTTTTGTAAATAGTTTTTAGACAAATAAAAGACCCGGAAAAGTCCGGAGTTTTGATTTGAAATTAAGACGGGGAATATTTAGAAAACAAAACTAGGCTTTTAGAAAATAGTTTTAGAAAAACAAATGCATGATGACATGACGATGCTCAAATGCAATGTGGCATGAGGACATGAGCATGCGGTCATGATGATGCAATGCACACAAACAACGCGATTTTCCAGTAGTGGTTTTTTGCGGGATGCCACAATTCGACACCACTAACAATGGATCTCGCCCTCGAGATCCGCCTCATGGTACCGGGAAGGAGGGCGGCGATCTGCATCTTCTCGCATCGTGTAGATCCTCGCGACACCACTAACAAGAGGTCGTTGTCCGTGATCGTCGAGGGAACACTCCGGGAACAAAAGGTCGAAGGTAGAGGTATCAACAAATAAAGCCACCTCTAACTCCGATAGAAAGAGAGAACCGATGCATTCTCATCCACTTCAATGTACACAAGCGAATAGAGTGAGTAGTCGGCATGGGGGCCAATCCATCACGCACCCAAACTATTACTCTGCACAATCAGTAGAAAAGCGTGCAACCATTCTTGGAATCAGACTGAAGATCTCGACAATCGAGGTTCAGGAACAAAGGAGTGATGCAGACTCTGCATCGGATCTAGCGTAGATGATGTCGTCGCGTCGGAAAACACCGGAAGGCACGAGAAGGAACAAAGAGAAGTCCACCAGACGAAGGATTCCTCGGATAGCATGAAGACCAGATGTAGCAACACCGTTACCAAAGGAGGAAGCGAAACCGTGAAGGTACGATGGAACCCAACCACGAGAAATCCTGGACTCGAAGAGAGAGAAGAGAGCGGATTCAAAACACGCAGAGGTGAGAGGAGAGCAGCCGAGGGGTAAGGAGTAAAATCAGACCTAATCAGAACTATCCAACCGATTTTGCAAAAATAGTTTTGACACTCTACTTCGGCCGTTAGCTAGGTTATCCTACAGGCTGGACTTGTGGGGTATCGCAACTGCTGAGCTCTGATACCACTCTGTAACACCCTTAGAATCGGCCCTATGCAAGTTTCAGCGCTTCCCGCCAAACCCGCATAGAAACGATTCAAAGGTGCCCACCAGGCACTTACGTGCGGGTGGAAAACGAGGTAATATCATTACACAATAGTCCTCGATGGAACCCACAAAACATATATGTACAACAGCGACTCAAAGAGTCAAGAATACAGATATACAATACAAAGATCCAAATCACCTTTAAAACGATATAGCGTCCGAGTACGGACAAGATGCAAATTGAGCTAAGAGCCCTGAAGAATAACCAATGGCGTCCATAACCCTGCCCAGGCCAAGCCGGAAGGGTAACCCTGCTAATGACGTCGATCTCAAACCTGCTTAAACAAAAGGGGTGCCGACAAAGGGCAAAGGAAAAAGAGAGCGGTCAGTACTGAGGCCAGTACACGGCGAGACTAGAATTCGGCGGTCCTCGCCTACATAGGTATGGTGGACTGAAGCGGCAGTGCAACATGCACTAAACAACCTATAGAGACTCGATATAACTGTCGGCTATCAGAGAGGGATAAGAAAGACCTATTCGGAACCAACCTGATGCTACCACCAAACACACCCATCCTGGTATTTCCCCCTCGAGACCAAACGAGGAAGTCAACCGAGGAACTCACACAGTTGGCAGTTTTATTCATTCAGTTATCGTTGCAGCAATTACTAGTCAGGTATAGATGGTCATCCTGATATAATAAGCAGTGGGCAGTTTTAGTTAACCATTCCGTTGTAGTTGCAACACTTACTAGTCAGATACAATTAGCATGAGATATCCCAAACCCAGCAGTTGTTGGTACTTTTATTTAGCCATTCCGTTGTAGTGAAGCTGATTACCAGTCATATCGGATACAAGTCAAATTATAACAGTAAACTTTAGTTATAGTTGTCTATGATCGAGAACTGTGCTCCAAGTCGTCCATAACCGCGGACACGGCTTTTTGAAAAGATTTAACCCTGCAGGGGTGCACCAAAGTTTCCACACGCACCTACACCCTTGTTGTCAGATCAGGTAGGTACAAGATCACAAAACATACACCCAACGGTATGTCGACGGGGTTTCGGACACGACGTTTCCCAGACCCAAAGCAAGCACATGGGGGGCCACCCCACTAAGCTACCCGCAACGAAGTCGGCCGGTCTCCGAGACGGACTCAGGGTTTGTGTAGACGGCTGTAAACGACTGGGAACCCGAAAGTGTGACTGGGCTTGTCGATACAGCGAAAACGTGTCACGGACCTAAACAGTACAGGTGCTCCTCGCACAATCGTAAATAAAGCAATAAAGCATGGCCTAAGTACAGGATAGTAATAAATCCCCAAACTACTTGTGGCCCCCGGTACAATACTTTGAAATCAGGTACTAATAGATGGGGTGCCCATACACCCCACCTGTGGTTAGCGCGCTCGATCTCGGAACAGGTGTCAAGAACTCGGGGTCCTACGGGACACCAGTGAGCGGTTAAAATCCAAATATTGTCTATTACCCACCGGTGCCTCTGCATTTACCTACTTTCAATTTTAGTTATTAAACAGTAATTAAAGCCATGATCATCTCCAACATTAAACATGCGGCAATACTCCAACAACTGTGGTACTGGACGACACGCAACATCACTTGAGCAAGCGACTACGACGCGCAAGTCCAACTATCTACCAAATAACAGGTAATAGGATGTGTCCAAGGCAATATAAGGCTGCAAGGGATATCGCGGGCACGAAAACTAGAGCATCTCAACACAGATAGCAATAGATCAACAGGAGGGAATAAATACTATAAAAGTAAGATAGGTAGAAAGGGGGAGATGCTCGCCTGAAAACATTGCCGAAGGTTCATCCGAAGATCGGGTCGACACTCGCATCAACTCATCGGCCTAATCCGCGAAGAAGCAAAACACTAGAAGAAACACCAGATGGACTATTTAATACTACGGTAGAAAATCGGGCATGATGCTTGTATGATGTATGACATGGCAAAGGTGCGATGCATTAAGGCAATATTAAGCGGAACCGGGGGTCCCGACAATTAAATATAAGGTTCATGTTGTTTAACTACCCCGCAAATTAAATGTGGAATTAACAAGGCAAAGCATGACATTGATTCGCTACACAAATTTAAATGGAGTCCGGAATAAGACAAAGGTATTCCGCATATCGGCTCCATATTTAATTATGAGATGAATTGGCATAATGCCCCCAAACCACATGATATGTATGCGAGTATGAACAATTTACATGCAACAAGTAGATATTATATATATTATAAAAATAATGGGGTCTCGGATAGGGAATCACATTAGGGTTCAGCGAACTTGGGCTTCGAGGGGTTCGGGGTCGGGTCTCAGGGTTCGACGGGAGAATGGCTCGACGGGATCGGTCTCGGACAACGGAAGTAGATCTTGTCGCATTCGGGAAGAAGGACCTGGTTTGGTGTCGGGGGCGCATTGGATTCGCCCGGGTCGGTGTAGATCTTGTCGTCGCGAAGATCTTGTTGTGTCCTCGTATCGGGTCGGTCTTGGCGTTTGGGGAGAAGAACTTGGCGTGCGACGTCGTCGGCATCGGTGCGGGAAGGAGGTCTTGTCGTTCCGCATCGGCGACCTTGGCGTCCGAGTTCTCGGGCATTGGATCTGGGAAGAAGTACTTGTCGCATCTACCGTCTGCGGGTTTGCTTCAATCGGGTCCATGACGAAGTACTTGTCGTCCCATGTAGAAATCCTTGTCGATCTGTGGCGATGATTTCAGGTTCGGGTCTTCGGGGTACATGAGGAGAACTTGGCGTTCCGAGGGGTTCGGTCTTCGAGGTTTGTCCATCTACGCCATGTCGGAGATCTTGAGGTTTCGGCTCGATCGAAGGTGCAGTGCTTGAGTTTCGACGCAGGCGATCTTCGGATGGTACTCTAGTGGCCACGATGATCTTGAGAGGAACTTGAGGAACACATGGTCTTGTCCTGGACTTGGGCTTCACAGAGAAAATGCAAGCAATCTAGCTAGCAGACTTGGGATTCCTGTATCCAAAAAGGCATCGCCGGATGAACCCTTGGAGGCAGGGGGACACACACAGGAGGCCACGTCCGTGCACTGTTCTACTGACTTGTACCGCAACCGAAGGAGTGGCATCGTGCTCCTCCTGTTACTGGCACGCACACGCGAGGTGGAGGAGAAGGGCCGAGCTCGGCGACGAGGAGGGCGCCGGAGCAGGGCGAGGAGGACGTGCGGGGGAAGCGGACACGGGGCCGCGACACGCCACAGGAGGGGCAAGGTGGGGCTCGGGCCGAGGGCAGTGCTGCAGAGGCGGACGCCGGGGTAGAGACGGTGACGGCGCGGGGAAGGCCGAGAAGGAGGCGGTCAACAGCGGCGAGGGGAGCTCTTGGCGGTGGCAAAGTAGAGGCGCGCGGGGCCGGACGGAGGCGGGGTAGCCGCGCAGAGGAAGGGGACGGAGGAGCTCGGGGCCGACGGGGTGCACGGCGATGCCCGCGGACGAGCAGAGCAGAGGCAGCAGGGAGGCGGGCTCGCCGGCGTGGAGGGCGAGCTCGGGACGAGAAGGGGAAGTCCGGAGGACGGAGGCGAGACCGACCGGCGCGAGGCGGCGGGGCAGATCTCGGCGAGGCCGGCGACGAAGGTGAGGCCGAGGTGAGGACGACCACGGCCGAGGAGATGCGACGCTGGAGGGGGAAGACGCGGCAGCGTCGAGGTTGACCGCGGGGCCGGCGAGGCGGGGCGTCGGGCCAGGGCGGCGGAGCCCGACGGGGGTCTCGAGCAGCGGCGGCCGGGGCGGCTCTCTGCGAGAGGAGGAGGCGAGCGGGGGTCGACAGAGGTGGGGTGTGGGTCGCGTGGGGATCGAGAGAGGTGAGGGAGGAGCAGGGTGCGAGGGTGGGCCCACGCGAGGAGAGGCAGGTGGTGGGGCCGGTGGTTGATGTGGCGCGCTGTGATAGGGTGGAGTGAGGTGGAGGGGGCTGGGTAGACTAGGTTTAGGTAGAAAAGGGTTGGGGGGATCTGGGGTAGGTAGGATTAGGACTAGATATTTTGATTCGGGTTTGGAGGTGGCTGTCCGGGCTTTCGGGCCTGGCTGGCTGCCTCCCAAAAATAATATAAACTTTTATTTTAATTTAAAAATAGATTTTTGTAAATAGTTTTTAGACAAATAAAAGACCCAGAAAAGTCCGGAGTTTTGATTTGAAATTAAGACGGGGAATATTTAGAAAACAAAACTAGGCTTTTAGAAAATAGTTTTAGAAAAACAAATGCATGATGACATGACGATGCTCAAATGCAATGTGGCATGAGGACATGAGCATGCGGTCATGATGATGCAATGCACACAAACAACGCGATTTTCTAGTAGTGGTTTTTTGCGGGATGCCACAGTTTGTGTGCGTGAGTTGCAAAAGAATTGGATTTGCTCACTGATGTCTCGCATGTGGACCAAGTGAAAGCAACCACGGCAGATCGAGGTTGGTTGATGTCTCACGCGGCAAAAGAAATAGAGGACGGCGGCGGAGAGGATCGTCGAGTGAGGAATTTTTGACAATGTATATCTCAGATTTGTGGCCTAGGGTTTGAAGTGGAAGAAAGGAGAAATAGATTATTTATCTAGTCCAAAGTAGACTAGATGGGGCTAGTTTTAGACCAAAACTTTAGACAAGCTTTTGGGCCTAGTTTTATTTATAAAACAAGAGAAACCTTTTGCGGTCTGATAACAGACCAAAATTATTGTTTTACTTTAATTTAAAAATAAGAAAAGAAGGACAAGCTTAATAAAACCACGGGGATATTTTAGAAAAACAAAAATATGTTTTTAGCAAAATAGTTTACGGTCAAAAATTGCGATGATGCACAAAATAAAATAACAATCAGTTTCTAATTTTTAATATTTTCCGGGCATTACAACTCGACACCACTAACAAGGGATCTCGTCCCGAGATCCAAACAAAGAAACCAGGGTGAGGGGTTGATGATTGGAATTTTTTTTGCATCGGGTTAATGGTCGCGACACCACTAACAATGATTCTTGCTCCGTCTTGAATTCGTTGACACCACCAGCAAGGGTTGTTGCTCTCGTTCTTCGGGAGAACACTCCGGAGAGGCAAAGGTGAAGAAAGGGATCACAAGATCATCTCTAACTTCCAAGGAAGGAGTATTAGTTACATTAATCCACCTATTCAATGCCCAAGAACTAATGATAAGAGTAGTGGCATGGTCGCGACTCCATTCCGCACTCTAAGCATTACTCTGTTCATGAATAGAAGGATCATGCAACCAACTCTCAGAATTTAGACTAGAGATCTTGAGATTCGGTATTAACAAATGATTGAGGTAGATGATGTTGTCGCAGAAGTTGTAGGACACCGAGAAACACATGAAGGGGGATCAAGTAGAATAAAATCCAGATGTAGTTCCACCATTTCAAAAGGAGGAAAAGCGGAACCCTAAAGGTACGACGGAATAACCAACCACGAGAATCCTAGACTTGAAGTAGGTAAGAGACCATATTAAAACACGCAAAGATAAGAGGGAAAAGAATGGACGTAAGGAGTAAAATCAGAGCTATTCAGATCTATCCAACGCATTGGTAGCAAAATAGTTTTGACACTAGACATCGGCCGTTAGCTAGGTTATCCTACAGGCTAGACCAGTGGGGTATCGTAAACCTTTGCTCTGATACCACTTGTAACGCCCCCGAATCGGGTCTATGCAGATCTTAGCATTTCCCGCCAAAACCCGCATAGAAGCGATTCAAAGACGCCCACCAGACACTTTCGTGTGGGTGGGATTTGATTACAAGTAGTTACATCACAGTAGTTTACAATAGAGTCCACAAGAACTTATATATACAAAAACGACTCAACGAGTCAAGAATACAAAAGGTACAATAGGAAGATACAACTCAAGAAGAAAACAAGATAGTATCCGACTACGAACAAGATCCAAATGGTACTAAGAGTCCTGAAGAATAACCAAGAGGTGTCCAACCCTGCCCAGGCCAAGCCAGAAGGGTAACCTTGCTAACGTCGTCAAACACATACCTGTCAAGCCAAAAGGGTGCCGACAAAGGGCAAAGGAAAAACAGAAAGAGAGCGGTCAGTACTGAGGCCAGTACACGGCAAGACTAGAATTCGGCGGTCCTCGCCTATATAGGTATGGTGGGCTCAGCGGAAGCAAAGCTTGCACTATCTAACTTATAGAGACACGCTACAACTTCGACTATTAGAGCGAGATTGGAGAGCACTATACGGTAACTATAATATAACACCAAACATAACCCATCCGAAGATTTCCCCCTTGAAGACCAGTCGAGGAAGTCCTCTTACAGAACACACACGGTGATAATTTTAGTTAATCAAGTATTTAGTTGATAAGGCTAATTACTAATCATATTATTAGAGGCAAAACATTAGTGGCGTTGTCTATGATCATGACACTGTACTCCTGAGGCGCCCATAACCGTGGACACACGGCTTCTCGAAAAGATTTACCCTGCAGGGGTGCACTACTGTACCCAAACGCATGCTCAACCCATCAGGCAACATATCACGCGTTCCATTTGAATCTCATAACAAGAACTGTCCCTTAACTACGCGCATATCCAGAGGCATCACCTACTGTGGGGAACCAACCAAGAGGTACGACGATTCTCAAGAAAGGCACAGCGTTTGCGCCTACTGGTGGATCGGGCCCTGCGGGGTAACTTGTACACACCGTGGGTGCCGCCATCGTGTACCACGATTTATGTATGCAAGCCATGGCAATCCACCAAAATATCAAGTCTGAAGACATATCAACTCACCCATGTCCGAGGACATATTATGCGTATGCACCAAATGGAAAACCAATTTTATAACCCTCTGGATATATGAATAGCGCCGGTAGTTGAGGGGGTTTGGTTAGCGCGATCAACTCAGAACTGGTATCGTAGAAAGAACGGGTCCTAGGTCGGCTCAAGCAGTTCCCAAAGGTGGTCCCTATCGTGGTATTGCCGACGAGTACGCCATGGAGGGGTCCTCATAGTGCGTGTTTAGAGACGTAGGGGAAGGCGGACGGTTGACGGGTACAAGGTAACATAGCTTACCCAGGTTCAGATCCCACGACGGTGGCGGAATCCTACTCCTGCTATAAATCACTATAAGGGAAATACGCCGAGTTACAGAGATAGGTTCGCTGTGCGAGGTTGTATGAGATTGTGCCCTAAAGGCTCCCATAGGCCTGACTTATATAGTCGCCAGGTCCTAGGGTTACAGGGAAAAGTCTTAGCCGGAAAGGTTACAGAGTCCTACACCGTCTATTACTAGTCTTGTGTGTCTTGTACTCCAAGGCTCCAGGTACGTCGGTGACTCCACCATAGCCTTCCTTTATCTGGCATGGGCCTCCCTTTTGGATCCATCTAACTGGGCCGCCCAGCAGGCCATGGGCCATGCTACCAACTATGGGCCACCCAGGTTATCCGGATAGGAGACATGCTATGAGGATACCCATATAGCATATCCCCAATAGTAGCCCCCGGAGAACTCCGAGATATTGCACCATCTTGCCTCTTCATGTGGAATGCTCCATCTAGATGGATGTCGGCAAATCGCCAAGCAATATCTTGTAGTCCTCCCAAAGAACCCTGCAAGGTTTTCTCCGTCTTTAACTTGTAAGTCAGAAAATTGCTGAATCTTCCATCGTACTCTTCTGTAGCTGGACTGGATCCGTCCATGTCGGAATCTTCCGATGTGATGGTTCATCTACCTATGTCAGCTAGGGCGACGTAGACGTAGGTCAGCAACGCCTCGTAACTCGCACATGCAGAGAACGCAATCATGTCCACTTTTCCCGCGCGAGCGATATGAACCGTTGGTGGCGATGGTCGGTACGTGGCGAAATTTCCGCGCACGTCTCCGCACATGTCGACTACGCGGCAACCATCCGATCAAGCTACACGAATCTTGATGCTGGGTATCATAAATAGTAACTACGATGGAAAATTTGCTTTTTCACCTCATTCTCCCCTGTACCTTCTTCTTCCTCAGGCAAGCGTCTCCTCGACCTCTACGCGCCTCGCACGAAAAACCCTAACTCCCAATCTCGCCAGTCACTTCCAAACGCTCGCAATGGCTAGTAGCAGTTCTTCTCCTTCGATGGCAGCATCGGGCGAAGCCGCGGCGAAGCCGGCGAACTCCATCATCGTGCCTCCAGAGGGCTTGGTGATCCCCATCTCGGTGGTGGTCGAGGCCACCGGCGACGACCATAATCCAGTGGCGCTGGAGCTGCTGGAGGAGGAAAACGACTCCCACAAAGGCGACTAGCGCGGTTCGGACATCTCGGACCGCGACATCAAAGAGTTGATCGTTGAAGGCTACCTCCCCGCGACGGAGGGGCTCGCCTGGCGGGCGGCACCGGACGGCGAGGTCACACCTTCTCCCCAAGACGGAGAAAAGGTGTACCTCAAAGCACAGATGGTACATGGCGTCTCCCTGCCCATCTCTAACTTCTTCCTTGTCGTCTTAAATCATTATCGAGTATATCCATAGAACCTTTCTCCCAATAGTATCCTAGCGCTTAGCAATTACGCAGCGCTTTGCGAGGGTTACTTAGGGATTAAGCCTAGGCTAGACCTCTTCATCTATTTCTTCACCGTCAAGCGCGAAGCCGGAGCCAGCAAGGACGAACTTAGAAATTGTGGCACTGTTAGTTTCAAGATCCGGCTTGGCCGGCGCTTCCCCGACATTGTCGGACACGAGTCCTGCAAGAACTGGCGGCGTACTTACATCTACGGCCCAGATATCCCTCTGGCTGGCCGAGAAGTAACGTACCTGGACTTCTTTGATGGAGCAGCCGCTGAAACGTCGACATGGAGATCCCAAGCCTCCCTTCCCTCCGACCTCGACGCTTCCCGCGCTATAAGGTGGATAGAGTGGTTCGTAGAGACGGGTTTGACCGTCTTGGACCTAGCCATGTGCTGGTTCATCAAGCGAATCCAGCCTTTGCAGCACCGCTCGAAGCTGATGCACGAGTATACCAATGATAGAAGGGACAGCCTCCGCATCTCCGTGGACAATTTCTCGAGCGACTTCATCAAGATCCGCCTCAAGGACATCGTCAAGGTGAAGGACAATAAGCATGGCTTCACCATCACCTACGACATGTTCGTAGAGAGCAAGTGCCCAAAGGTAACTGTATATCTTCCGTGTATGACATATACTCCAGTTCTTCCGTCTAACCATTACCATCTCGTTTAACACGGTAACTTCTCACTTAACAGCTTAGCAATCTAGAGGAGGATAGCATGGCTGTCCAAATATATGATCCAAAGATGAAGGAAGTCACGGTCGTGTCCGACGACGATGTTCTGTTGTCACGAAAGCGGAAGAGCTCCACCTCTGACGCTGGCGACGGAGGCAAGAAGAAGAAAGCATAGGGTGGATCCTCCAAAAAGACTACCGCCTCCCTGGAGGCGGAGAAAAGAAAGACTACTAGGATCCCTTTTGCCAAAGCACCCCCTCTTGTGTAAACTTCTTTATCTCCGACATTGTCCATTTATCTGCCTTGTTCCTGTACTTATGCATTTTGCACGTTTCAGAAAGAAAGCCACGACCAGCCTGAAGAAGACCTCCAAAACATCGGGGCTTCTAGAACCATCAAGGACATGATGCATCACGACGCATCTACCGCCATCGCCCTTGTCACTCCCATCGTCAAGCCCTCATCCGCTCCGACGAGCTCTCAAGCCAAGGAAGCGGCTGGCCCTTCCGCCATGGAAGTGGACTCAGGTGCCTCTACCGAGCTTGTTGTTGTCGGCGAGCAGGCGACGTAGGAGAGTGTCGCATACCAAACGGCTGAAGCTCCGGCTAAGGATGCCATCGGTAGTGGTAAGGAGGTGGTGGAAGGTGGTACTTCTGCCGAAGGCGGCGCCCCCGCGCCCAAGAAAACCAAAGAGTATCCGAAGATAGTCTATCTGGTACTTACACCAGGTAGCACTACTCTGGTTCCTGGTGCGGCGCCGACATCTCCGATGTGCAGTCTAGAGGAGCTTCTCCGGCAAGCAGAGATCTTGCAAGGAAATAGTGTATCCTTTGGCAAGCTGCTGGCTGAGAGTGCTACTAACCTCAAGATCATTGCACTTGTAAGTTATTTTTGCCTTTTTGCATTTCATATGAGTATCCCACTGTAGCCCCCGAGGATTTAGACGGAAAACCATAGGTCTTTGCGTCTAGATGCTCTAAGAGTGGCTAAGCTAGAAAACTCCTTACTGTATCCCCCAAGCATATAGGTGGAATGAATTATTCCGACTAGATGCTTTAAGAGTAGCATACGCAGTGTTTATAAATTTCAATACTATAGCCCCCAAGCCTCTAGTTGTAACTGAATTAGTTCCGAATAGATGCTTAAAGAGAAGCTAAGCATACATCCGAGTTAAAAACTTTATACTGTAGCCCCCAAGCTTCTAATCGAAAATTGAATTAGTTCCGACTATATGCTTAAAGAAAGACTAAGCATATTGCTGAGTTAAAAACTCTCGCTGTAGCACCCGAGCGTCTAGGTGGAAATTTTCTAGCTAGATGCTCCAAATAGACCAAACAACGTTTAACTTTTCCTTTTTTCCACAGAATAAGAATGCTTAGAGGGGCATGGCCAACGACAAGTACCAGAAGATGCGCGCGGACTTGGAAGCCGAAAAGGGTAAAACTGCCTACTTGAAGGAACAGATCATCAAGAGCAAGCGTCTGTTTTTCCTTTCTTTTTCGTATTCCGACTTGAACTTGTGTATTCTCCGAATACTCACTGTGTACTTTGCTTTCTCCGACTTGCAGAAACCATTGCCAAGGCTAAGGACATTGTCGAGCAATCTAGGCATATTCAGGAGCTGGATAGCAAGAACAAGATCCTTAAGCAGGAGAGGAAGGACATGTTGAAGATGCATGAAGAATCAATGAAAGCCCTGCAGGACTCCGCCACCGAGGAGATGAACCGCTTGGAGGAGGAGATCTCGATCTTAAAAGATCAGAAGAAAGCTTCCGATGAGCAGAATCAACGCCATCATGAAGCGTACAAACTCCTCCAACAAGAACGGGACTCCTTGGCGGATACCCTCTGGCAAGCTGAAGCTAGCATCTTCAGTAAGTGATTCTCCGTCTTGGATTTCTGTAGTCTGGATACTTTGAATTTTTGAACTCATGTGCTCCTTTGTCGGAAATTCGCAGCTCCTATGGGTTTAACCCGGTTGCCTCCTCCGGCAAAGGAATGCATGGTTCTTGCCGGCAACTTCATCAACACCGCCATCGCGCAAGCCAAAAAGATTGCCAAGCCCCTCCAGATCAATATCAAGGCATCGGACTCTATGGCGAAGTTCTCGGAGATCCTGCGCTGAGCCCCCGAACGTATCACAAGCTGGAAAGCTTTATGTGCACGGGCCGGTGCAAGGATGGCGTTGTCCATGGTCAAGGCAAACTACGAGGATGCCGACATCGACACGGTAACCTCTGGCATTCCCGACGTAGATGCCGACATCGACACGAATCTATCTTGTCATCACTTGCGGGTTATGACACCAGAGTTGCCGAGTTGGTCGATGTTAACGTCTTCGTGCCAATGAATACCATCGATGGCGGCAACCAAAGCTCCTCTGAGTCCCTTCACACTATCGACTTCGAGGGTGACTCTCCTGCTGCCGATGATGTTGCTTCCAAGTCGCCTGCGCCAGATTAATGAAAAACAATTTGTAATATTTGTTTCCTCTGTGATGTGTATGCGGAAAAAACTATGCATTAACTTAAGGTGGAAAACAATGATGTATGTCCTGCTACTTAAGAACTAGTTCCAGCATGTATATATTTTTTAAGCAAGTGCTGGCTTATCCATTACTTTGGTTCTTATGCTTGACTTTTTGTGAGTCGGAAGACTCATTGTCGGAACCATGCGCTCAGGTGATGATGCCCAATGGCACCGTCAATAACCTAAGCACAAAATCGCCGGCAATAAGTGCCAAAAGTCACTACTCCAGAATCCACATAAAAACGACAAAGAATGTGTAGACCAGAAAACTTAAGCTAACGCCCGCAGGCGGAATTTTCATAAGTGCAATCGCAAAGCTTGTGCATAAAGGTTTTATATGATCCAAAAATAAACACTAAAGGAGGTAAAAGACTCAGAAATATGAGTGAACCAGAGAGCTTTATTTCATTGATCATATAAGAGGTACACAATTAGATAAAAATGCTAAGTGTAGAAAGGACGTAGCTGTGCTATGTTCCATGGCCGATCAAGCTCCGGGTAGTCATCATCCGGGTCACGTCGCTTACGCTTCTGATCCTCGTTGGGTCTATCCTTCAGATAACGATTGTCAACGAGGTAGTAAGACCCATTGAGTAGCGCCTTGCTTATGATGAACGGTCATTCCCATGGTAGGGATAATTTGTGTGACTTCTTCTGCTTTAGTCGGAGCACCAAATCCCCCTCTTTAAACGAGCGATGCCGAACGCGGCGACTATGGTAGCTGCGTAGCTTCTGCTGGTAGATGGCGGATCTTTGGCATGACAAAAGGCGCTCCTCCTCGAGAAGGTACACATCTAGGCGTCTGGATTCTTCAGCGTCATCTTCGTCGTAGGCGGCAACCCTTGGTGCATCGTGAAGTATGTCGGAAGGTAGGATGGCTTCTGCTCCATATACCACGAAATAAGGGGTGTAGCCGGTGGATCTGTTGGGTGTAGTTCGTAAACTCCACAGCACAGATGGCAATTCTTCCGCCCAGGCTCCAGCTGCTCTATGTAGTGGTGCCTCAAGACATGGCTTTATTCC
This sequence comes from Avena sativa, assembly GCA_916181665.1. Taxonomy (NCBI): domain Eukaryota; kingdom Viridiplantae; phylum Streptophyta; class Magnoliopsida; order Poales; family Poaceae; genus Avena; species Avena sativa. Next base: position 441,558,725 of record OV702294.1, on the reverse strand, counting down.
CTGCAGAATTAATCCATTGGATCGCTCAACCTGACCATTGGATTGTGGATGTGCCACAGATGCAAGGTCAAGTCGGATGCCCTTCTCCCAACAATAGGCCTCCACTTCTCCGAGTGACAAGTTGTTGTCGTTGTCGGTGATAATGCTATGTGGGAGGCCAAATCTCACCACTAGATCCCGGACAAACCTAAGGGAAGTTGCCACATCAAGCTTTCTAATGGGTTTAGCTTCTATCCATTTAGTGAATTTATCAACTTCTACTAGCAGATGCGTAAACCCACATGGTGTCGTTTGTAACGGTCCCACCATATCTAGCCCCCAGACTACAAACGGCCAAGTTATTGGTATTGTTCGCAATTCTTCAGCAGGAACATGTGGTTGTCGGGAATAATACTAGAATCCCATGCACGTCTCAACCAGCTTGTCGGCGTTCGCCTTCGCAGTCAGCCAGTAGAATCCTTGCCAGAAGGCTTTCGCGACCAACGATCGAGGAGCGGCGTGATGCCCGCAATCTCCGAGATGGATTTCGCGTAGGATTTCCATACCTTCTAGCTGGGAACACACTTAAGGTATAAACCAGTAGTGCTCCTTTTGTAGAGGTGTCCATTGATTATGGTATAGCCCTTTGCTCGCTGTACTATTTTCCGTCTTTCGACCTCGTCGTCGGGCAAAGTTCTGTGTTCGAGATACTCCATGAACGGTTTTGTCCAAGCCGGAGGGACCTTTTCCACCATGTGGACAAAAGAGTCAACTCTATCCGGGTTGTCGATGTCGGCTCCCTTCACGGATGGTGTACGTAGATGCTCTAGGAAAACTCCTAGCAGAATTCGTTTGCACCCTGATCCAAGCTTAGACAGCAGATCAGCCACCTTATTTTGCTCCCTAGGTACATACTTGACTTCGTAGCCCAAGTGGCTATCTCGTCCACTTCGTCGCGATATGCCGCCATTATAGGGTTCCGCGCATTCCAGGTGACAGCCACCTGCTGGGCAACCAAGTCGGAATCTCCACAGCAAACTATGCGCTTGATGCCAATATCCTTGGCTACGCGTAATCCGTGAATGAGTGCTTCATACTCCGCCATGTTGTTCGTAGCCTCGAAGTGGATCTGCAGAACATAGTGTAGCTTGTCGCCAGTTGGTGACTGTAGCAATACACCAGCCCCAAGCCGTTGAGCAGCTTTGATCCGTCAAAGTGCATCACCCAGTACTCTGGTTCCGGCAACAGAGTAGCATCTGGCATCTCCGTCCAATCTGCGATAAAATCCGCCAAGGCTTGTGACTTTATAGCATCGCGTCTTTTGTAGGTGATCTCGAAGGCGTCAAGTTCAATGCCCCACTTTGCGACCCTTCCCATAGCGTCGCTGTTGTTGATAATGTCGGACAGTGGAGTCTTGCTCACCACTGTGATAGGGTGCTCCTCAAAGTAATGCATCGGCTTCCGAGAAGCAAGGAATACTCCATAAGCTATCTTCTGGTAGTGCGGGCAACACTTCTTGGACTCCGTCAAGACCTCGCTTATAGAGTAAACTGGTCGTTGAACTCCATGCTCATAGCCTGGTTCCTTCCGCTCTACCACGACGACGATGCTGATTACCCGGTTGGTTGCCGCCATGTAGATTAACATGGGCTCTCCAGGCTCGGTTGCTGCAAGTATGGGCGCTGAGGAAAGAATCTCCTTGAGCTACTTCAATGCTGCATCTGCTTTGTTCGTCCACGTGAATTTGTTTGCCTTCTTCAGCAACTTGTACAACGGCAGGGCCTTCTCTCCAAGTCGGCTGACGAACCGACTAACTGCTGCAACACAACCTGTTAGTCGCTGAATATCCTTTAGGCATGTCGGACGGTTTATGTTTAATATAGCCTTGATTTTCTCCGGGTTGACTTCGATTCCACGCTGAGAAACGATGAAGCCCAAAAATTTACCAGCTGGAACCCCGAAGACGCACTTCTTAGGGTTAAGCATCATGTATTATTTCCGGAGATTATCAAAGGTTTCTTTAAGTAGGAGATTAAGTCATTTGAATTTTTAGACATCACTGCTATATCGTCCACATAGGCGTGAACGTTCCGACCAATTTGGTCGTGCAGGCAACGTTGCATTGTCCGTTGGTACGTAGCACCTGTGTTTTTCAGCCCAAAGGGCATTGTAACATAGCAAAACGTGTTGTATGGGGCAGTGAACGAAGTGGCCAATTGGTCCGACTTCCTCATCTTGATCTGGTGGTATCCTGAGTATGCATCGAGAAAACACAAAAGTTCCGAGCCAGTCGTCGAGTCAATGACTTGGTCAATGCGAGGCAAAGCAAACAGATCTTTGGGACATGCCTTGTTCAAGCCGGTGTAATCAACGCACATTCTTAATTCTTTGGTTCCCTTTTTGGGGACAAGTACAGGATTAGCCACCCATTGGGTGTGAAGGACTTCTCGGATAAAACTAGCCTTTAGTAACCTAGCTATCCCTTTGCCTATGGCGCGTCTCTTCTCATCTCCAAAGCGTCGTAGAGGTTGCTTCACTGGTTTGCATTTTGGATCAATGTTTAAGCTGTGCTCGGCAAGTTCCCTAGGTACACCTTTCATGTCGGCAGGTTGCCAGGCAAAGATGTCCCTATTCTCATGGAGGAACTCGATGAGCGCGCTTTCCTATTTGGGGTCCAGGTTCGTCCCAATGGCGGTGGTCTTGGAGGCATCGCCTACCACAATTTCCACCGGCTTGGTCTCGATGGTGGCCTTGAATGCTGGAGCAGAGTCGGAGATCTGTTTCTTCGACGTGGGCATCTCTAAGTCATCGACCTTGCTCTAGATCTCTTTGAATTCTTCGCTGTATAGGACAACTTCCGTGAAGGCTGCTTCATTAATCTCGCAGTCCCTTGCTTTGGTAAAGCTTCCGGATACGATGATGACACCGTTTGGTCCGGGTATCTTGAGTTTGTTGTAGATGAAGCATGGTTTGGCCATGAAGGTGTGGAATATGTCGCGACCGAATATGACGTGGTACACGCTCTTGAAGGGGACCACCTCAAAGGTCATGCGCTCCTGGCGGTAATTATTAATATCGCCAAAGGCAACCTGAAGTGTGATGCACCCAAGGGACCGAGCCTCCCGACCAGGAACTACGCCGTGGAAGATGGTGTTGGTCCACCTTAGGTTTGCCTCCGTCAAGTTCATCTTCTGCAGTGTATCCAAGTACATGATGTTGATGCTGCTTCCACTATCCACCATACACTTGGTGAACTCCACGCCGTCAATCAAGGGGTTGATGACCATGGCGTATTGGTTCTCCGTAGGGATGAGGTCTGGGTGATCCTTCCTGTCCCATGTAATTGGAACCTCCGACCAGCGCAGGTACTGGGGAACTGGAGGTAGAGTGGCCATCAGTATCCTCATAGAGGTCTTCTGTTGTTGGACAGTGGGGGTGCCAAGGAAAGTGTGGTAGACTGGCGCCTTGTTCACGAAGGGGTTCTTGCCTTTGTCGTCGCTCTTGGCGGCGTGCTTGGGGTCAACATCCTCGTCCATGTCACTTGAATCCTTGGACTCCTCCTCCTTCTTCCCCTTGCCCTTGCCTCGTGGTATGTTGTTCCGACTTTGCTTGTAGCCGGACTCCGGGTCCTCCTTGAGGTCATTGCCTAACTTGCAATGTCGATTGGTATGGGTGGCCTTGCCATTGACATCGAGGTGTACGAGGCACGGCATATCGCGGTACTCTTCGTAGGTTTGGGGAACGCGGAGCGCTGCCGAGGTAGTTTCACTTCCTCGCTGCTGCCCACGACCAGCTCCCCATCCTCGGCCACGTTGTCCTCCATCACCTCGTCCTGCAAAGGTCATGGCGACCATGTCGGGAGTTTGCTTTTCTTCTGGAGCAGTTTTCTGCTTTGTGTTGCTGTTCCTCCGAGCTTGAGTTGGAACGGCCGTTGTCGGCAGAGAGCCGCGAGCATCGTCGTCGGCAGCTGCGAACTCACTAGCCAACTGAATCATCTGGTTCAAGTCAAGCTGGTGATTGTCCTGCAAGCGTTTGAGCTTATGTCGGAGCAACGTGCCCCTTTCCAACCCATCGATGAAGGTGGCCATGGCGGTTTGAGCGTGCACTCCTGCGCAGGAATTCTTCATATCCAGCCAGCGGGAGAGGTGGGCGCGAGATGTCTCGTCTTTCTCTTGCACGCACTGCTGTAGATTGCCAACAGTGCAGGGGCGTTTGTACGTACCCCCGAAGTTTTTGGTGAACGCTTCTTGCATGTCCAACCAATTGCAGATGGATTTCTCTGGCAAGTCATCAATCCATTGACGGGTTGTGCCCGCCAACATCAATGGGAGGTACTTGACGGCTGAAGGGAATATGCCCGAGAGGCAATAATAAAGTGGTTATTATCGTATTCCTTATTTATGATAAATGTTTATTTTACATGCTATAATTGTATTAATACGGAAACGTTAATACATGTGTGTTTAATAAACAAAAAGGAAGTTCCTAGTTATGCCTCTCTTATAAACTAGCTCGTTGATTAACAAGATGATCAAAGGTTTCCTGATCATGGACATTGGATGTTGTTAATAACGAGGTCACAACATTAGTGTAATGGTGTGATGAACATTCATCCGAAGTATAGCATTACGATCAAAGTCATTGAGTTTATATTGCTATAACAACTTATGAAGTGATCCTAATCCTTAGACCATAAGATCATGTCAATCACTAACACCGGAAGAGTTTCTTGATAACATCAAACGTCACACCGTAACAGGGTGATTATAAAGATGGATTCAGAACTAATAAAGTGTTATATTGAGGCTCATGGATCGAGAGTGGAATTTGTTCATCCCGATGACGGATAGATATACTCTGGGCCCTCTCGGTGATGTCACATTGATTAGCTTGCAAGCAAGTGATTTGATCACTAGAATGTTATATCACGGGAACGAGAAAAGAGTGCATGTCGGTAGTGAGATCAAACTAGGTATGGAGATACCGATGATTGAATCTCGGACATGTAATATATCGTGAAACAAAGGGATTAAGATACTAGCGTAAAAGGTTCCGACGATCACAAGAAAGTCATCGTTGAATGTGTGGGAGTCGGTATGGGTCTCCAGATCCCGCTTCTGATTATTGATCTGAGAGGGGTCTCGATCATGTCCGCATTATTCGCGAACCGTAGGGTGACACACTTAAGAGACCGACATCCATTTGGAGCAAAAGTTTCATGCCGAAAAGAAAAGGAAAGCGCAGGAATTTATTTCACTAGACACCGAAACTGTTTCGGTTGAAATTGCTGAAACTGGTTCTGCATGTGAAATGGAATACTAGCAAGGGGTTTTATGTGAATGTTTGTTAATTAAAGTAATTAAAAAATTGTGAATAAATAAATAAAAGAGTTTTATTTAAATGGGAGCTTGCATTAAATTTGGTGGAAATTTAATGCATGTGAGTGGATTTTTGAGTGGAGGCTTTTTAATGGGAGTGGAGGCTTTTCATTTTGAGTGGGAGCTCCACCCACATGAATGTGGAAGAGGTGGGGGCAGACCCATGGCTGGGCGCCATGCCCCTTGGGTTCCCCCCCTCTCCTCCTCTCACACCACACCTCCTCGTGAAGGATCTCTCTCCCCCTCTAGTATTTATCCCCCATGGTCTCGGACTAGCGAGATACATGTTCCCGGTGGCTATTCGGCAAGAAAGAGTTGTGCTTCCGCTGCATCGCTGGAGCGAGGAGGCGGAGGTTGCTCGGTGCCTCGAACGTGTGTGCGAGCACGGATGCGCTGCTGATTTGCGGCACTAGGACTTCCTCTCGATCTTGAGATCGGCAAGAGATCGTCTACATCAACCACGAGTTGAACTCGTTAAGCTTTGTCGGTCTTCAAGGGTATGTTCTCTACGGATATACATCCGCCCGTTGTTTGTATCTAGTAGATAGATCTTGGTACATAGTTGTTCCCATCGTAGGAAAATTTTTGTTTTCTATGCTGCGAACCCTACAGTGGTATCAGAGCCGGATCTATGCGTAGATACTTTGCATGGGTAGTACACATATGAGTATGTGGGCGATGATGATCATTTTATTGCTTCTTAGTTGTACTTTGGATATTGGTGGCATAGTGGGATGAAGCGGCCCGGACAAACTTTACATGTCCTCGCACATGAGACCTGTTCCACGCTTGACATGCAACTAGTTTTGCATAAGTGGCTAGCGGGTGTCTGTCTCTCCTACTATAGTCAATATCTAATTTGCAACGAGTTGTCAACAATTTGGTTATCCTCGTTGTGGTTCATGTTCGTAGGTAAGAACGGTTCTATCTTCGAAAGCCCTAAGCCACGTAAAACTTGCAATGGATAAATTAGAGGCGTCTAGTTTAGATTGTTGCTGGGCTAGTGTTATGATATGGTGATATGGTAAGTAGAAGTATGAGATGATACTCTTACAGCACACATAGCGTGTAAGTTCCATAGACCTTGGCCTTACACATAAAGGTTTGATAGAGATCATACCACGGTGCATATGATGGAGATCATATGCGGGAACCATATCATTTCACTAATAAAACATGTGATGTTTTGATTGCATCTTATATTGCTTGTTTGGCGTTTTATTAGCATAATAAGATGATCCCTCGTTTAGATATCAAGATAAGAATGTGTTCTTCCTTAAGTATGCACCGACAATGTTTCGTCGCTTCAAGACATCACGTGATGATCGGGTGTACTTGAATCCATGAGCATATCTCGGGTGTAAGACAGTTACACACGCGAATACTAAGATTCTTACTTGGCGAGCCTAGCATGTACAGACATGGCCTCGGAACACGGATCGAAAGGTTAAGCATGAGTCATATGTTTTGATATGATGACCATATGGATGCTCGCCTTTGAAGCTACACCGACTCACGTGATGATCGGACTTGGTGTAGTGGATTTGGTTCATGTAATCACCAAAAAGACACGAGGGATGTCGTTTTTGAGTGGGAGTTCATTTCTAATTTGGATTAGTAGAACTCAATTTATCATAATTAAATCAAAGTGAATTTGCATAATTTCTTATAGTTATTGGCATTCGTTCACCACCTTATGCTTAGTTGTAATTGAGATAATAGAACTATAGAATTCTGGATATATACTTTACGAACTGGTAACGTATTGTGTTGAGTGTCAATCTAAAGTTTAAAGTCATATTGCAAACTTTCAGCAAAATTCTATTTACTCCGTGAAATTTAATAATTGGTATTAAATCGAGAGTAACAATTCCAGTGTTAGTATCTTAAGTATCATGTTTGCCTCCATGATTCTTGATTTTTTTTTAATATCAAGTTTATCTAGGAGCTGAAAGAATTGTTTCAGAAACCATCATGTGTGGCAGATATAACGATATCTGAAACAATGTTTTGGTTGCAATATGATAGAGTATAATATATGTTCTCATATTGGATGAGAATTTACAAAGGTTGGAGATGCTAGACATCCTAATCATCTAAAAGGGTTTTGGAAAGTAATGTTATACTCACGATTCGCCTTTATAAGCTACAGTAGCTTGATCATGAAAGTCGTCATGATAAGGATGAATAGAAGATGTATGTAAAGTGTTTACTACACTAAAAGATTACTAAAGAATGGATTTTGAAAGAATACCGATCATTTTGATGATGGTGATCTAGTTCAAAGTGCAAGTCCAAAGGTATTATTATTTGAATATACACGCTTTGGACTATGTGTCATGTATATGGTGCCACTTTTGATGTTGATAAATTCTTTTAAAAAGGAAAAGGAAATGCTGAAAGAGAATCTATAAAATATACTTGGCAGAAAAGAAAAGATTGGAAATATCCAATTTAGGTATATATATGATATACATGTTATGGTTGTATTCTTTGCTTGTTAAACAATGTGGTTCTTGGGTATTGGATACCGAATTGGTTGGTATGAAATTTCATACGGAATGATGCAATTCATGAACCACAATGGCCTAAGTAACTAGCAAGAGAATATGTGATGATGTTCATAAAAAACAAACAAACCGTTGTTTGTATTTCTCGTTGACATCAAGGTTTGACTTCAAGATTTGTTTTAATAATTGTTATTTGAATCAGGTATTATGACAACAAAGGTTGTTCAAATAATTACCGTATTCCATATAAGATGGATGATTTACAAATCTAGTTGAAGAAATCACATCCATAAAACCTAATGCTAAAATGTCGCAAGACAAATGATTGAAAAATCACTTATGAAGTGACATCGCTGTTTAAATTATATTGGAAAGAAAACATGAAGAATCTCCATATTCATGGATTTTTGGAGTCTTTGATTTGATCAAGTGACGCTTGTGAGACTTTCCACGTGATAATTAAAACTTCGTTCAAAGGCCAAAGAAGAACGAACGACTAAATTATTGGAATTTATACATATCGATGTATGTAGTCCATTATGTGTAGTCGTAAGCGATGGGTTTCAACTTCATATGCTTTCTCCGGAATTTTGAGTGAATGTTCACTTAATGAGAAAGAAGTATGAAATATTTAAAAATATTTCAAAGACTTTCAAGATGAAGTGGAAAATCATTGTAACAAGAAAAATAAATGAATTATGATTTGATCATAAAGGGATTTATTTGAGTTACAAGTGTAACAAGAAAATAAATGAATTATGATTTTATCATAAAGGGATTTATTTGAGTTGCAAGTTTAGCAAAACACCTAGATTTACATCTCCCGAAATACCATAGGAGTATGGAGTGTTTGAGATTTGTAATGAAACCTTGTGAGACATGGTTGGATCAAAGGTGTTATTTATAAAACTGCCATTATGTTTTAAAAGATTAAAGCTTTAGAGACTACCGCTTTTACACTGAAAAGAGCTCCATCTAGATCCGTTGAAATGACACCATGGAAGTTATGGTTTGGGGTAAAACCCAAGTTGTCATTTCTTAAATTTTGGTATACTAAACATAAGTAAGATGTTTACAACCAAAGTCGGATGAGCATGTCTTTGTAGGTTATTTCGAATAACAATTGGTTATTCCTCCATAACACCGAGGACAAAAGGGTTTGTCGCTTGAAATGTAAAGTTTCTTGAAGAAGGAATTTTTCATAAATGTTAAGTGGGAGGACAATAGAACTTTGATAAGGTTAACGAACCTTAGCTAAATGTGCTGAGTTGCGCAGCGCCGGAAATGGTTCTAGAGGCTGCCATAATGCTCATAGCTTATGTGCCTCAAAGGTTGTGGTCACGGAGATCTAAGTTCCTATTGAACCAAGTAGGTCGGTTAAACAATCAAATGCTAAGATTTGAGAGTAAATCATTATTGTTTGACAATGATGAACCGAATACATACAAAGAAGCGATGATGGGCCCTGACTCCGTCAAATGGCTTGAAGCCATAAAATCCGTGATAGTTCCATACACGAGAAATCAAGTTTTGAACTTGGAAGACCCTCCGGAAAGGTGTAAAAACCTATCGGTCGTATTTGGATCTATAAAGAAACAGACATGGATGTTTCACATCTATGAAATAGTCGACATGTCGTAAAATATTTTACGACAATGTTCAAAGAGTTGACTATGACAAGATTTGATCTTTCATAGCGATATTTAGTCTGGACGGATTAAAGTAGCAACCACTACATATAATTTGGTATATGGTAGATGAATAAACAAAACAAAGTTCTTCTAATAGAATGGTTACCTAGGACGTGTACATGACACGATCCAAAGGGTTTTGTTAATTCAAAGGATGCTAAAAAGGGCATGCAAACTTCAATGGTTGAAGTAAGCATCGCGGAGTTGGAATCTTCAGCGTGATGAAAAAGAGTTTTCATCAGGAGACGATGAAGATACTTGCATTTGCAAGAAATTAAGTGGGAGCGTTGAGACACATTTCTAATACATTATGTGGATGACATCTTGTTGATTAGAAATGATGTATCTTTTATTGACAATGGTTAAGAATTTCATTTCGATGAAAGACTTAGGCAAAACCCGAATATTTAGCATGAATGTCTATAGTGGATAGACTGTGATGCTAATATGGTTGTGCCAAACCTACATATATGAGATATTGAAGGAGTTCAATATAGAAACAACAAGAAATGGTTCTTGTCGCATGGAAAAGAATTGAATCAAGATTCAAGTGTATCGACACTTGATAAGTGAAACAAGATTCAAGTGCTTTGACACTTGATGAGTGAAATCACGAGAATGTTTTGATCAATCATACCATGATATGTACACATCCAGATATGTCCTATGCTCTAAGTGTTATGAGCATATACCAGAATGAATCATAAAATGATCATTGGACGATAGTAAGGATATTCTTATGATCTTTTGGAAGAACTAAGAATATATTTGTGTAGAGGTGACAAACAATTACAAATAGTTCATTGTAAAGAGTTACATTGATACTAGTTTTGTCACAAGATACAAATTAAGTTTATCTCAATTTAAACTATGGGTGGCACAATAAAATGGAAAGAAAGTTTCCATGATGGATTTGGATGAAATCCATAGTTAAGACATTGTGACGAATACTACAACAAAAGGGCTAAGTATATGACTGCTATAGTAGCAGCAAAGGAGGGAATTTGTGTCAAGTAGTTTGTTATCAAACTAAGGTGTGGTTCGCAACGGGCTAACACTAAAGATATATTGTGTGACAATAGTATCAACGTGTTTTAACCCAAGGAACTGAAGGTCTCACCAAAAGACCAAATTTATACAATGCCATCTCATTGGAGAATGAGTGATGCATGAAGACGCAAAGACATGCAAATACACACGGACCTGAAGCGTCAGATCCGTAGATTATGTTAACCACTTGCAATTGCGTATATGGAACACCAGAAAGCCATAGGTGTTTAATACACAAAGTTTTTCAAACTAGATTATTGTCTCTAGTGCAAGTGGGAGACTGAAGGGAATATGCCCGAGAGGCAACGTATTCCTTATTTATGATAAATGTTTATTTTACATGCTATAATTGTATTAATACGGAAACGTTAATACATGTGTGTTTAATAAACAAAAAGGAAGTTCCTAGTTATGCCTCTCTTATAAACTAGCTCGTTGATTAACAAGATGATCAAAGGTTTCCTGATCATGGACATTGGATGTTGTTAATAACGAGGTCACAACATTAGTGTAATGGTGTGATGAACATTCATCCGAAGTATAGCATTACGATCAAAGTCATTGAGTTTATATTGCTGTAACAACTTACGAAGTGATCCTAATCCTTAGACCATAAGATCATGTCAATCACTAACACCGGAAGAGTTTCTTGATAACATCAAACGTCACACCGTAACAGGGTGATTATAAAGACGGATTCAGAACTAATAAAGTGTTATGTTGAGGCTCATGGATCGAGAGTGGAATTTGTTCATCCCGATGACGGATAGATATACTCTGGGCCCTCTCGGTGATATCACATTGATTAGCTTGCAAGCAAGTGATTTGATCACTAGAATGTTATATCACGGGAACGAGAAAAGATGCATGTCGGTAACGAGATCAAACTAGGTATGGAGATACCGATGATCGAATCTCGGACATGTAATATATCGTGAAACAAAGGGATTAAGATACTAGCGTAAAAGGTTCCGACGATCACAAGAAAGTCATCGTTGAATGTGTGGGAGTCAGTATGGGTCTCCAGATCCCGCTTCTGATTATTGATCTGAGAGGGGTCTCAATCATGTCCACATTATTCGTGAACCGTAGGGTGACACACTTAAGAGACACCGACATCCATTTGGAGCAAAAGTTTCATGCCGAAAAGAAAAGGAAAGCGCAGGAATTTATTTCACTAGACACCGAAACTGTTTCGGTTGAAATTGCTGAAACTGGTTCTGCATGTGAAATGGAATACTAGCAAGGGGTTTTATGTGAATGTTTGTTAATTAAAGTAATTAACAAAATTCTGAATAAATAAATAAAAGAGTTATATTTAAATGAGAGCTTGCATTAAATTTGGTGGAAATTTAATGCATGTGAGTGGATTTTTGAGTGGAGGCTTTTTAATGGGAGTGGAGGCTTTTCATTTTGAGTGGGAGCTCCACCCACATGAATGTGGAAGAGGTGGGGGCAGCCCCATGGCTGGGCGCCATGCCCCTTGGGTGCCCCCCCTCTCCCCTATAAAAGGCCCCCCTCTCCTCCTCTCACACCACACCTCCTCGTGAAGGATCTCTCTCCCCCTCTAGTATTTATCCCCCATGATCTCGGACTAGCGAGATACATGTTCCCGGTGGCTATTCGGCAAGAAAGAGTTGTGCTTCCGCTGCATCGCTGGAGCGAGGAGGCGGAGGTTGCTCGGTGCCTCGAACGTGTGTGCGAGCACGGATGCGCTGCTGATTTGCGGCACTAGGACTTCCTCTCGATCTTGAGATCGGCAAGAGATCGTCTACATCAACCACGAGTTGAACTCGTTAAGCTTTGTCGGTCTTCAAGGGTATGTTCTCTACGGAAATACATCCGCCCGTTGTTTGTATCTAGTAGATAGATCTTGGTACATAGTTGTTCCCATCGTAGGAAATTTTTTGTTTTCTATGCTGCGAACCCTACAACGGCAACATTGGGGTTACCCCCGGCAATCTCTACCGTGTTTCCCTAATCCTGCAACCATGTAGCTGGCTTATCGGTGCCGTCATACGGCTTGATGGTCTTGTCAATCCGGAAATCTTTGGGGTAAGTTGCAGACCGTATCGCAGGTCCAAAGCAACATGGTCCCAGGTATGGTCCTTCCCGGGCCTCGTGGATCTTATCGATCCGCGAACGTGCGTCGTACGGCTCCGGGTTTTTCTTCTTCTTGTCAACAGGGGATGGGCTGCTGAACGACGCGGGCCTCCTCCGCCATGGTGACTGCTAGGTGGCGACAGAGGCGGAGGTGGCGGTGGGTTAGCCTTCTTGCTATTACCCTCCTGCGATGCCTCACGCTTGTCGCGATTGCTTGCCGGAGGCGGAGGGTCATGGCGCGACCTTCTCTTGTGTCCTTGGTTGCGCTCTCCGTCATGAAGGGTCTGCTCCGCATTGTCGTGGATGACGATGCCGCTCTGCCTTGGCGGGGGCATATCCATACGATGGTGAGCCTTGGGGTCTTTGCGATGTCGGGGGGAGCAGGGCGGTGGCGATGGGCGACGAGGTCGGGCCTTTTCTCCGTGGTCGGAGGATATGGGTATTGTGTCCTTCCTGTTGCGTGCATCCCTCCGTCTTCATTCTGATGAACCCGTCTGGGACCCGATATCAAGAGGAGATCTGTCCCTTGGCGGCTTATGCTGGCTAGACTGGCAAAACGCTGGGTCAGACTCAAGCCTCTGAGAGGTGGCCTTTTCCTGCTGTTTCACCGCCTTGGCCACTAGGTCATAGACCTGGTCCACCGCCTCGGGCGATCTATCCTACTCCAGAAGGGTCTTGGCGACGACGAGGTTGAGGAGAGGAGTGGGCATCACCTGCCTGCTCTCACTGTCAATGTATGGCTTGGCCTGTGCCGGCTTCGGGGGAGCCCATCCTAGGTTTCGCCGTACACCAGGATCATTGATGACGCGAGCTGGAGCTTTCTTGGCCTTCTGCTGCTGCAGCAGAGTCTTGTACTCGGCCTCCATTGCTCTAGCTTTCTCTATGGATTTTTGCACGTTGACCAGATCTCGCTCTAGCTTAGCGCCTTGCTCCGCGATGGCCTGCGCTTCCTCTAGCAGCTGCTGGCGCTTCTCGTCAAGATGGGTCACGTTTCGGATATGAGCTACGGTCCGTGGCTCGATGAGGAGATTGTCGTACATCACTCTATCAACTGCAGTAACTTGGGCAGCAGCAGACGTAGATGCCGGAGACGGCAAGTTTGCGGTGCTGTTGTTGCTCGGGCCGGTGCCGAGTTCCTGCGGCTGTTGCACTGGATTAGGCGGAGGGGGCATGACCTTTGCGCGATCAATGTCGTTGGCAACAGGTGGTCCCTTCCCTTTGTCCAGAGCTGTAGGTGGAGCTCGTCCGGGTTGATCTTCATCCATCGCCGTCCCAATGGTGACGAACACCTCTCGAGACATGACAGTGTTGTTGGCTTGCTCGGCGCGCGTGTACTCCTCCTCCATCTCCTGCATGGCGGAGTCTAGTTCCTCTGGACTGAAATCTATCTCCTCTGAATCTGTACTGAAGTCGGCGTATAGCGCGTCAATCACAGAGTCGGAGGGTGCCAGGACTTCCTCGATGACAGGGGTGGAGGTGCAACAACAGCGACGATGACTGGAGGTGGCGGTGCAACTGCGGCGATGGCGTCCGGAGGCGGTGGTGGTGGTGGCTGAATCGGAGGGGCTCCGTCAATGAGCGCAAGTGCTGTCAGAGCTGCCGCTTCGGCCTCCGTGTAGTTGTTGACGGTGTTCACCATGCCTTCGAAGGTAAGGCGTCCTGACGCCTGCTGCCGTCTTAGAGAATGTCGGAGAAGCGGGCCATGGTCCAGTCCTTCCACAAAGTGATACATGGCATCATCATTGGGGTAGTGGGCTAGATCAGCTCGTATATGGAGCCACCTGGCAAGGTAATCGCGGGGTTTTTCTCCCTCTCTCTGAACGCAATGCGCCAGATCGAAGATGGTAACCATGCCGACGAACTTGGATCTCTGATGTCCAAACGCATGGGCGAAGCCGGCGGACTTGCAGCGATCTTCCACCGTTATATCCTGCACAAGGGCGGTTTGGGTGGCCCTTGAATTTTTCCGATCTTTGCCGGCAAACTCTGAAGAGAGATCCGACCTCGATCCTTCCGCGAACGTGTCCTGCCCGTAGGCGGTCCGTGCGGGTCTTGATGCTCCTCCGACTCCTAGGGAACTAGTGCCCGAGTCAGTTTCGCCGATGAAGAGGTGGATGTCTCCGATGGGAACGATCGAACACCGCGTAGGGTTCGTCTTCACCGAGATCCAGAACTCGTCGGGAGGGACGATCGGAACGTTGCCAGAGAAGAGAACGCGACCGATGGCTACGATTTCGCCGATTCCCGCGAAGATATTGGTCCTCGCCCGCTGAAGAGCCTGAAACGCCTCTTGCCCCACGGTGGGCGCCAACTGCCGTGGTATTGCCGACGAGTACGCCATGGAGGGGTCCCCACAGTGCGTGTTTAGAGACGTGGGGGAAGGTGGAAAGTTGATGGGTACGAGGTAACACAACTTACCCAGGTTCAGATCCCACAACGGTGGCGGAATCCTGCTCCTGCTATAAATCACTATAAGGGCAATAAGCCGAGCTGTGCGAGGTTGTATGATATTATGTCCTAAAGGCTCCCATAGGTCCGACTTATATAGTCGCCAGGTCCTAGGGTTACAAGGAAAGTCCTAGCCGGACAGGTTACAGATTCCTACACCGTCTATTACTAGTCTTGTGTGTCTTGTACTCCAAGGCTTCGGGTACGTCGGTGACTCCACCGTAGCCTTCCTTTATCCGGCATGGGCCTCCCTTTAGGATCCACCTAACTGGGCCGCCCAGCAGGCCATGGGCCATGCTACCAACTATGGGCCACCCGGGTTATCCGGATAGGAGACATGCTATGAGGATACCCGTATAGCATATCCCCAATAGTCCCTGCCAGGGCCTTATCATTAGGTGAAACCATAACCAAAACCAACATCACCAATTTAATTATATTATCACCATCAATATCTAAGTATCATGTTCCACCTGTATGAGAGAAAGACTAAGCATGCCTATGACTCGCAAGGACAAAGCTAGCTAATAAAACCAGACAATGGGATAACCAAGGCAATATAGCGGAGCAGGTAAATAAAGGAACGGTACTATAGCATTGATAATAAGGATAGCAATATATCAAAGAAAGGAAGGAAGGACTATAAATTCAAAATAGGTAGAAGGGAGAGAATGCTCGCCTGAAAACATTGTCGAAGGTTCATCCGAAGATCGGGTCGACACTCACAACAACTCATCGGCCTAATCCGTGAATAAGCAAAGAACTAGAAGAAACACCTGACGCACTATTTAATACTACGGCAGAAGATCGGGCATGATGCATGCATGATGTATGACATGGCAAAGGTGCGGTGCAATTAGGCAATATTAAGCGGAACCAAGGTCCCAACAATTAATTAGGTGGTTTATGTTATCTAGATAACCCGCAATTTAATGTTGTATTAACAAGGAAAAATTATATCATCGGTTCGCTGCACAAATTTAAATGGAGCAATATTAGATTAGATTCACTCGTATATGGGCTCCATATTTAATTATGAGCTGAATCGACAATATACCCCAAACCACGATATTTATGCAAGGATGCCCAATTCATATGCAACAAGTTACATTATATATATTATAACAAAATAGGGGTCTCGGATAGGGGTCACACATTGGCTTCGGCATCGAGGATCTAGGGGTCGACGGGGTTCGGGTTCGGTCTTCAGATCCGTGAAGGTGGTCTTGGCGTTCCGTGACGGAGACCTCGAGGTTCAATGTAGAAGGTCTTGTCGAAGTTTCCGTCAATCTTGTCAATTGCGAGGATCTTGAACAACCGAGCCAACATCACCACATCTTGTCGCAATAACAACATCACCACATCTGAACACCAGATCCACGTCACACATACTGCCCCATCACCACTTCACATTAACAGAGAACTAGGTCGATAGGAGGCCTTGTCCCTGACGGTCATTACCTCGAACACCTAGCGGTCGGGATGCAGCGGGAGGGCGACGAGCTCGCGCGGCGGTCAAGGGAAGCAGCAGGACACGCGGGCCTGCTATCGGAGGCAGAGGGAGGTAAAGGGGCGAGGCCTAGGCTGCACGGGTCGAGCTCCGGGTCGAGGAAGCGCAGGCGGACATGGCGCTGACAAGGCGCGATCGGTGGCAGAGCTCGACGATGGGGAAGGGAATAATGCTGGCGGCAGCGGCGATGGGCGCTCCTGCTGGTGGCGGCTCGGGGAGGCCGGCAAGGGAGGCGACGGCGCTGCGCGGGATCGCGCGCTCGGGAGGCCGGCGGCGCTCCGCTCGGGAAGGAGAGAAAACTTGCGGTGTTGGAGGGGATCGATAGGAGCGTGCGTGGCTTCACATGAGTGTGCTGCGGGCTCGCGTGTGTGGTGGGTTCTGGGTGCGTTCATGCCGTGCGTGTGGGGTCATGCGTGCAGGCGGGTGCGTGTGTGTTGCCTGTGTGCTGGGTGCGCTGCGTGCAAGGGGCGTGTCATGTGTATAACGTGCGGGTTTGTGTGCGTGAGTTGCAAAAGAACTGAATTTGCTCACTGATGTCTTGCATGTGAACCAAGGGAAAGCAACCACGTCAGATCGAGGTTGGCTGATGTCTCACGCGGCAAAAGAAATAGATGACGGCGGCGGAGAGGATCGTCGAGCGAGGAATTTCTGATAATGTATATGTCAGATTCGCGTGGGCTAGGGTTTAAAGTGGAAGAAAAAAGAAATAGATTATTTATCTAGTCCAAAATAGATTATATGGGGCTAGTTTTAGACCACTTTAGACAGGTTTTTGGCCTAGTTTTATTTATAAAACAAGAGAAACCTTTTACGGTTTATAACAGACCAAAATTATTGTTTTACTTTAATTTAAAAATAAAAGAAGAAGGACAGACTTAATAAAACCACGGGGATATTTTAGAAAAACAAAAATAGATTTTTAGCAAAATCATTTACGGTCAAAAATTACGAATAAAATATACATGATAATGTCATAATGATGGCCAAAATAAAATAACAATTGGTTTCTAATTTTTAATATTTTCCGGGCATTACAGTATAGTAGAGAAAAGTTTGTGGCAATTATGTTACTCCATATTAGATGATTAACATGTAAAAAATGAATTAACACAACTTATCCTTTTTTAGCTAAAATAATTTCAAAACGTTTAACTCTCTCTAGAATAATTTTGAAGTGTTTGGTTAAAATTTATTTTGGCGTTTAGCTTTTGGTTTTTGATGTATAAAACAAAGTGTTTGTGATAGTTATATTACTTCCTTCAATCCATATTAGTTGACTCACATTTATTTAGATACGAATAAAATTTGACTACTCCCTTCGACCATATCTATCTATCTATCTACTAATTTTGTCCCACGTAGGTTCGTAGTAAAAATTTCCGTCCGAATTTTATTAGACGAATTTACCCCTGTTGTTTCGAAAAAATTACCCGCTCTGCCACCGCTAAGTGCCATCCTTCCCCGGCTTGCCTTCTCCCTCTGTCTCGCGACCGGGCCCCAGCGCCTCCACCCTGACCGGTCGACCGGCAGCGTCCCCGCCCCGTCCGTCTCAAGCTCGCGTGACCCAGGCTGCCGCCGCCCCTGCTCCTGTGCCCCGCCGCACGCCTTGACTACGCGCCCCCGTCGCCGCTTCAAACTCCGACTATCGTGCTTCCAGTCCTCCCGAAAGGAATCTCCATGGCCGCCACCCACATCCCGTCGCCGTCCCCTTCGATCTCCCCCCACTGGAGCCTCCACTCTCCTCCGGCCGATGGAATGAAGCGACGGTTTCCCCGAGCCCCTCCCCATCGTTGATTCCCTTCTGCGGCGGTACCCCAATCTGAATTTGGCCACTGACTCTGCACTCGCGGAAAGAAATCAATCGCCTCCTTCTCTTCCTCCCGTGGATCCTTTCACAACGTCTTCAAATTTCCTCTCAAAATCGAATCAGTTCATAATGTGCAACGTTGGAATGAATCGCAACACTGAATCCGATGGCAAAAATTCAGTGCCTGCACGGAGATATGGCCGCCGCCGAGCGTCGGGGAGCCGTGGTTCTAGAGATGGGGTCGCTCCAGGTGCGTGCAGGACGGGAGCCAGGTCGAGGGAATGACGATGCTGTCTTCGAGGTCCTTGCATTCGGGTCCGCAGAGGAACACAGCGCGAAAGAAAGCTGGAAGACGGGAGGGGATAGGTTGATGCCGGTCTTCCGTCGTCCGCGAGTTCGACCGCTGGTAAAACTTGATTTCCTTTTGCTCCAGATCCGATTTTTTTGCACTTTCTCTGTACATCTTTCTGCTTGGCCCGATCCTAGATACTGAAAAAACTATTTAGTTCTTGGCCTGATAGTACTCTTCTATTGTTGGCTAGATAGTACAGCTTGGTGCCCTTGCCTGACAGTAGTCGGTGGTGAGGTAAGACAGTGCGACACTGTTGACGGTCACGAAGGCAGAGTTCACGGACGCTAACATGGTGATGCCCTGCTTGGTGCTGTTGGCCTGGATCTGGAAGGTCTTTATCAAATCCGTCTTTGTGAGATAGCCAAGGAAGGTGCCATAGGAGTGCTGGCCATGGAGAGAAGGTCGGTGAGATTGACGGGGGGTCTCTGCAATGCCTCGTGAGATAGGAAGGCGAAGCAACATTCTAGCAAGAACAACCGCTCTGAACTTTTTGAGAGAGAGAAAAAGGCTGTAGAACTTGTGTGAACTACTGAGGCTGTGAAATTTAGATGATTGGAACGGCAACCGATCGATATGCTGAGACTTCTATCTGCATTTTCTTGCTCCGGCTTATCTCTGTGCGGGCGTCCTATTCCACGATCAGGTATACAACAACTTCTGTTGTATGGCAACTGGCAATGTGTCTTACCGGTCTTTCTCATGCATAAAAAATATGTTTTTTTAGAAAGTGATAAATGTTGTACACGTGATAAATTGAACAATGCACCTGATGGCAAAGAACTGACTTGTGCTTGTCTAGATTCAGATGTATCTACACGTGTTTTGAGAATAAAAAAGATGACACATAGTCTTTTAAAGATTTGGGATGAAAATTATGTAAAACATAGTAAATATAAATAAGAAAGTAATAATTATTGATTGTTTACTATATATTTTGATTTAGGTTCGTCCTCCCAGATTTCCGTCCGACTTCTTGTTTTCCAATTTTGCCTACTGATTTAGCTATATTATACAATGTGCCACCGCCAAAGGAAAAGTTCCGTCCTGGGTTTTCTTCCCCGATCGTTCCCCGTCTTCACACCACCGGGTTGGGCTTCTGTGGCCGCCTCTTTGGACAGCGGCGCCGCAGTTCCCGTCGAGGACCCACTCCACCGAATCCGACATGAGGCGGTCTCGGACGCACACTCCATCGACTACCACATGAGGCGTCCCTAACGCCAGTGTAGACAAGAGCGGCCAGGAGCAGGCCAGTTTGTGACCTGGCGTTCTGGCCGTGATTGACCAGGTCGCGCCTCCATTGTCCGTAGCTCCTGGCAGGATCCGGCCATAGTCGTGCCTACCTCGGCCGCAGTAGGTGGTGGTGGGGTAGGGACGGGAGCGGGTTGGAGCAGCAGCAGTAGACGGGGCTCGTCCTGGTGGGCTGTCGGCGGCGCATCCGAGGGGGGGGCGAGGGAGTCGTCTGGTGGTGGGAAGGAGCATCATCGGCGCCGGGTGGGCTGCGGCGTCGCCGGGGTAGGGAGAAGGTTCCGGCGGCGTCCTAGGAAGTGGAAGACCACCTACGGCTGGGCTCGACCATGACCTCGAGATGCACGTAGAGGAGGGGGCCAGCGCCGTCCGGGCTGATTCCCGGCTGCCGTGCCAGTTATCGTCAGATGCATGGACCCGCAGATTAATTCTTGTAGGAGAGGAACCGTGTTAGCTGAATCAATTTTTCTGCTGATGAGATGTCCTAGGAAGCAATGCACACTGAAAAAGCTAACTAAATATTGTATCTCCGATTTATTTTCTGGGAGGTTTCCAATACTCCCTTCGTCTCAGTTTATAAGACTTACGCGTATTTCTAGGTTGACAAATTAACCAACTTAGCATGAGGTACATAAGATAAAAATTATATTATTAGAAACTTCAAATGTTATATTTTCTAATGATATAATTTTTATATTATATAATTCATATTATATAGCTCATGCGGACGATCTAGGTATACGCGTAAGTCTTATAAACTGGGATAGAGAGGTAGTACAAAGCTGGCTTTGCTCGATGTCTCTGGGCGCACGCAACACCAATGCGAGCAGAGAGGAAAAGGAGCGCAAAATTAATAAGGACCGGCTCTAGAGACAAACCCACTCACCTAAATGAATAAGGGGTGGAAAGGGTCATGTGTGTAGCAGTATCTTTCTTTTCTACACATGAGCACCCTTCCTGGCTGATATAGGTACTACATGAGTGATTTAGATATTCCCTGCCATGTCCCTATTCAGCCTAACCATGTACGCGTTTTAGCATTTTAGGTGGAACCGCACTATATATATAGTGTATAGTTAAATTGTTATAGCACTATTTCTTTCCATGGTAACATAATTTCAACTGTGACATGATACACAAAACATATTATCATTGTCTAAGATTTACCTTTTTACTAGGAGAGAGTGTGTGCCCGCGTTGGGAGGAGAACGAGCGAGAGAGCCACGTTTATGTATTGTTTTTAGGTGGTTTATGTTTGCGCGCACCAAACCGTTCATCTATTTTGCTTAGCTCAAAAGGAACTACACCTTGCGGGAGAATATATCAGGTTTATGTTTGCGCGCACCAAGCTGTCCATCTATTTTGCTTAGCCCAATAGATCCAGCCTTGAAATGACGGAAAGCGGTCATAGTTCTGCAACTCAGACTTCTATCCTTTTATCAGATTGATGTCACTTGCAATGAATGTTGTGTTGTGTTTGTCCGAAGGTCATTGACAAGGTTGTTCTTTAGAAATAGGAGAAACATCACTTTATTTGTGAGGGGGCTCACTTTCTTCTTTCCTTTCTCTCTCTTCTCTACAGTAGCTTGAGAGCTTCCTCGATGGTGCCGGGCCAAACCGAAGTCCCTCCCGGCGGCGTTGCCGTCGGGAGGCGATGGAGGGGCGGCGCCGGCTTAGGTAGTTTAGGTTTTAGTTTTTGTGTTGCCTTTGTGCAGTTTTGGAGTAGGGTTCTAGATCTCGCCGGCCGGATCTGGGACAGCTCGAGCAACCTTCCCGTCGGGGTGGGAAGCTGGAGGATCTCCGCAAATAAGCCGGCCCCGAGCTACTCCTTGGCGCCTTCGGGCGGCGCTGGGAGGTTGCTACTCTTCCTTCTCGTCGGAGCTCTGATGGTCAGATCCAAGATTGGGATTGGAGGCGTTGGCAGCTTGGAAGATAAGCCCGTTGTTCTTCTCTGCGTCTTCGTCAAGCTTCAGTGGCCCCAGATGCTCTCGGCCGGCCGTGGCGGCGAGGGAGAGCAAGCTTGGGCGCTGGCGCCTGGTGGTGATGCAGTGAAGTGGATCCCGGAGCTGCGTCTGGTGGAGTCCCCAAGCGAAGGCATGTCGCCGGAGCTATCTTTGGCCGGTGAGGCCACTCCACGCTCGGTGGTGACCGAGCTCCTGCTTCTTCCATGGCTGTGCTTGCGCAAGAGGGCGCGCACTTGCCTACAGGGAAGATCTTCATCGACCTCGGAGCCGGAAACACAGTCGGCGTCGCCCCCAAGTGGCTTGTTCCCCGGTGGTGGCGCTTACTCCGGTGTCTCGAGGTCTACCGGCGGCGAGATGGACCGTGGACTCGATTGCTTTTCTTATTTTCTTTCCAGGGTCCTGTTTGCAAACATGGAGGCCTTATCTTTATTTTCCCTGTTGTTTAGGGGTCTCTTTGTAATCTGTAACCGCCTGATTAATCCTAGCAGCTTCTAGGCCCTTCATGGCCTTTCCCCGTTCAAAAAAAAAAAAACCTTTATTTGCACCAGTCAGCAGCCCATAGACCAATATCAAGTTCAGCTGTGACCAAGACACCGTGCTTTGCGATCGATCAAGGGAGATGAATTGGGAAACCAAGAGAACTCTAGCAAAATGCATCCCTTGGTGTCAGATTTCCACTCGATGGCGTGGATTTTTTTAATTATTGTCATATTTTCTTTTATTTTATTAAAATATGAAATATAAATTTTAAACCCGTGGCAACGTATGGGCATTTAGCTAGTACCTAATAATAAAGAACGGAGCGTTTCTGTCCACCATCTGTCTAGACGGTTTTACTCCTAAGTCAGAAAAATATTGTTTCGATCGTTTTATTTTTTCCTCACCCGAGGAAATCCCCTCGCGAGTTCTCTTTCTCCCCAATCTCCTCCTTTGCGCGAGCGTTGACCAGATCGAGCACACATGGTGGGGAGGATGCCCGACACAGATCTTGGTCCGGCTATCCCCGTACAGTGGTTGTGGTAAAATCAAGTGTTTCATCATCAGGGCACGATGGTTCATGTGAGCTCTTGTAGGAAGGGAAGAGGGAGGGCCCACCGGCTGCTGTAATCGGAGGAGGGGAGAAGAGAGGTAGCAGCAGGCGAGGACGTTGTCAGATACTAAGATCCTCTATAATACTCCCTCCAGGTTTAAGGCCTATTTTTTTAAAAAAAAAGTCAAATCAACTGAATTTTGACCAAACTTTTAGAAAAAACTATCAAGAAATATGATATTTTGTAGACATCGCATGAAAATATATTTCATTATCTATCTAATGATATTGATTATGTATTTTGCATATTAACATTTTTTGGTAAAAACATGGTCAAACTTGACATAGTTTGACTTTTTTTAAAAAATATAGGCCTTAAGCCTTGGGGTGGAGGTAGTAGAATAGCATAACACTTCGTAAGTACAACAGACGGCTACGGAGGACGCCCAGGATCCAATGACCAGGATTGAAGCTGGCATTAATAGTCATGTTAATTACAACTACTGCTAGTTAATTATGCTTGAGATTGTATTAATCCCCATTACCGTAATGTGTCACTATATAAGTCCCTCTCGTGGGCGACTGGGCTATCGAATGAATATCCCCTAATGCTATTTCCCTGCTTTTCATTTCTGCATTAGGGTTCTAGCAGTAGAAATTCCCCAACTCATCGAGGGGTCTCCACATCGGGAGCTTTAGTAGGATCCTGGCTAGCGGGATCTGACAAATTGGTATCAGAGCAAGTCGGTCCTTGGCCAAGAAATTTCTTCGAGCAAGGGATCTGTGTCTCACATCCAGATCCACGGCGACGAATCAACAGGGCGTGACAACGGTGGTTGGGGTTGATGGTGCCTGAAAGCGCTTCGTTGGAAAACCCTAAGAGCAAGGTGTGATGTAGCACAGCAGCAAGTCTTCCCTCAGTAAGAAACCAAGGTTATCGGACCAGTAGGAGGAAGGAAATGTCTCAAAGGTGTTGCAAGCAACTTGGAAACCTGCACAACACAAACTCAAGACTTTGTCCCAACGAACAATGATGTTTTCAATCTTACCGGTTACTATAACAAAGGATTAACTATATGGTGTGGAAGGTGATGATGGTTTTGCAGAAAGTAAACAGTAACAGTGGAATATGTATCGATGGTAAAGATTGGACCGGGGTCCATAGTTCACTAGAGTTGTTCTCCTTAGATAAACAAACATGGCATGCTAGGTAAACAAATTACAACAGGGCAATTGACAGGACTGAGCAAGGCATAACAATGCAATACTAGACATCAAGATCCTATGAGATTCGATTGGGCAATACAAAAAGATACATAGACCGCCATCCAACTGCATCTATGACTAGAAGTCCACCTTTGGGTTATCATCCGAACCCCCTCCAGTATTAAGTTGCAAGCAACAGACAACTGCTTTAAGCAAAGTGTGTAAGGTAAACAATCCACTTGTTCCATGAACAAGAGACCGTTGTTTTCTCCCTAGTAGCAACAGCACATCTATAACCTTAAAGATTTCTGTCACTTCCCCTAGATTAAATAGAGGCATGAACCCACTATCGAGCATAAATACCCCCTCTTGGAGTCACTAGCAACCACTTGCCCAAGATAGCTACTAACAACAGAGAGCATGCAAGATCACAAACAACACAGACATGATAGAATCAATAAGACAAAACCATTAATCAATCTTCCATAGTAATCTCAATATCCATCGGATCCCCGCAAACACAACATGCATGATTACAAATAGATGAGATCTTGATCATGAACGGAGCTCACAAGATCTAGACATGAAAGCACAAAGGAGGAGATACAACCATCTAGCTACTACATGGACCTGTACTCCAAGGTGGAACTACTCACGCTTCATACCGGAGGCTGGCATGATGAAGAAGAAGGTCTCCGAGATGATCTCCCCTCTGGCAGGGTGCTGGGAAGAGCTTCAGATCCCCCCACCCCCGATCTAGGGACGATGGTGGCGGCAGCTACAAACGGTTTTGTGGAATATTGATCGGGTGTTTAGGGTTTAGGCATCGGGGGCTTCTTATAGGCGAAGAGGCGAGGTAGAGGTAGGAGGGTGGCCAGGGGGCCCACACCCTGCCCAGGCTCAGCCTAGGGTGGGCCCGCGCCTGGGGGAGTGCTTCCGCCCTATGGCTCCCCTCCGTCTCTCCTCTAGACTTCGTGTTCTCCTTAGTGAAATGTTGACTTTGGCTTTTGCGGTGACCCAGCATACCACTGCATGATGTAGTATACTATAGTCGTTGACATAACACCAATGAAACACAGTTCACTAGTATTACATCCCTCATAATGGCACAACAGAAACACAGCGGGTCCAATACATGGATAAAGGTTACAACTCACTCTTTACACAAGATCCAGAGAACACTCTAGGTTAAAGAAAGAGAAAGAACTTTTTACAAAGAAGGATCAAAGATGAACAACACGAGAACTAATATGCTACTAAGAATGGTATTTTAACTAAAGGGATGACATTGTTGTTACTGCAATGCACTATAGAAATAGGTTCTTTGGTTAGAGAGTATATTCCTATTTAATCAGTAATTTCGTCTTCACTTGAGTTGAGGTATTTGTTGACTTCCTTGTCTTTGTTGAAGAGCTTTAGCTTTGGATGATGATTCCGGGAGCATAACTTGATGTAGATGTTGTCTATCCCGACTTCAAAATCTAGTAAGGGTTAAGAAGATACTTTGAGTACGAGCGTACTCAGCAAGTTCACTAGAAAAGGAGTGTTTGATGCACGATAACTACAGCCGCAGACCATAGGTCATAGGCAATGCAAGTTTTAATAAACATTTCTTCAAAGGTTGCTTTTTTCTGAAAGACTATGTCCGTCAGCCTTCACGGGTTTACCCGAACTTTCATGGAGTTCCTTTCCCGCCGCGTTCGCAGCTCCTTTCTGGAACAGGGAGTAACAAGTTACAGTTCTTACACTCTACAGAGGTGCGTTACTTTACCCATGATAGATCAACTCTTTGTTGCACAACCGGGCAGCTTATTCCCGTCCACAATTCCATGATGTGGGGCCCATAAGATGATCCAAGCCAATCACTGCCCCCTTCGCGACCTCGCATGCCTCCTTGGTGTACACCATGCCCACATATTAGATTACGGCAGTGGTTTGTACAAACCGTTAGATGCCAGAACTATTGTGGGACGTTGAGGGTTCCCACCCATATGCTGCATATCCTCTACGAATTACCAATTAATATGCATGCTACGAGGATAACAGCCACGACCTGCACATCCGGCTTCATGCGAGAGGAAGAAGATATAACTGAATTCTCCGTCCCATTCCAAATCTCATGGTTAACGCGTAATATACGGCGCAAGAATCACTGGCGACATTGGTTGTTAAGTCCTAGATAATATGTTCCTTTACCACCGGAACTTTTATAGTAAGTTATTACCTCATGGTAATAACTTATAATCACATTATTATGAAAATAGTGTTTTCGGACCTTTTTCAAATGCAGGTGATGTCCACATTGGATTTGTAAAATACTTTACAGAAAATAACCAAAGGACATGAGCAAGTGTGAACTTGCCTTTTGTGATTGCAAGATTATGCACTCACGGTCTTCAAGATGATATAAGATCCAATATCTGAAATCAGCATCATTGGTCCGGTAAGGACTAATGTTTAAAGAAGCAATATGTTCCCGGGGATAACGTTGTTTTAGTGTTTGGGTACTAGAAATGATGTATTTGAAATGTGTTGTACTTTTGGATGAGTTTTATATTCGTGCTTCTTATTAAGGCTTGTGAGTGTGTGTGAAACAATCATATAATTACAATATCATAAAACAATAGGACACACACAAATGTTAGATGCTAATCAAGATTGCTTATATAAGAGTTCTTGTTTGAAGTGGCAAAAAGAATAACATTTGAAGAAAAGATTTCTTTTCTAAGGTCTAAACAACCTTTGTGGTTAGTTGAGTCTGGTTGATGTTATTTGTGCTTGCTTGAATAGTTTGGGCTTGAGATGCTTTATGACTTAACTATATCAGACCAAAGTTAACTATAAAACATCTAACAATGTTTATAGTATTATATTTAGAGTCTTGTAGACTAAAGTTAACTTTAAAACATAGATAGTTTGAAAGTATAATGCTTATAACATTTTTACTTCGTGTACTTGGTAATGTTGCCTTAAGGTTACTTAAGAATGGTTTATTTTTCTTTGATGTGGTGGTTTTCTTGATTTTATAATGGAATAGTATCACTTACCCCTTTTATGGATGAGTGGTTATAGTTTGTAAATCATGGAGTAATGTTACTTAATTGCTTATGAGTTCACTATAGTGTTTTAGTATGTTGATAAACTTGTGATTAAAGTAAAGGAAATAATTTTTTATTTAACTACAAATTATTCTTGATGATTTTATATTTGATAAGGATTCTCTTTAGAAAATATTACACACTTATGGTTGAGGAGAATTCAATAAAATTGTAATTAAAATGTGTTAACCTACTTGGACTTCATATTATTAATGTTGAAGACTAATAGTATTTATTAGACTCAATTGGTTAATTTTAGACATATTAGCAATTTTTATTTACCTTTATATGAATTATCAATTAAAAAATAAGTTTAAATTTGAGCTATTAAAGTATTTGAATTTTTATTTAACTCAAAAGTGGAATTTTTTTTAACATGTAGATATTATTTTTTGTGATCATTTTGGTATATTACATTTATTTTTGTGATTTATAAGTAATAAGATATGATTTTGACAATTCTTATTACTTTATAATTACTTAATAAATAATAAATATTTAATTAAGTGAAATAATAATACATGATTATAGTTTTTAAAATATTGTTTTTATTTTTCCAAGATTTTTGGTATTTATTTATATTCTTAACATTTACCATTATTAAAATAGGAATTATCAAAGTTTTATTACCTTTAAAATCTTTATTAAATAATAAATATTTAAATTGTTAACATAATAATGTTTAATAATAGTTTTAAGTGATAGATTTTATTTTTCTAAACATTTTCATATATTATACATATTTTTCTGAACTATAAATCAAAAGTTATAGTTTTAACAAGTTTTAATCACTTTATTTAATTTCTGGAATATGTATATTTGGATTTATATCTTTTATTCTTTCTTAAACAGGAAATAACTTTTTACACCGCACCCATACCTAGCCCTAGTCACTGACTAGTGGGCCAAAGGCCACCTCAGCTCTCAGATTAATAAATGTGTTTGTTACCGACCCTAGTTCTACTCCTAGACAATGACATATGGGCCCTAGGCCATGTCATCGGCCACGCGAGACAAAGACTGGGTCAAACACGATGACGCGGCTAGGGTGATCTCATCCTGACGTCACCTCGTCGGTGGCATGGCAGACGATGACGAGGAGGTCAGTAGCGGGCGAGTGAGCGTGTGTGCAGGGGCTTATTCGAACCGGAACAACAAGGCGAGTAAAATAGTGGTGGTGCCGCTGGTTTTTGGTCATCGGAGAGCAACCGGCGACGAGCTCATGCGGCGGTGCTTGCGGGTGATCATGGTGGCGTGGATTTAGGAAGCAAACAAAGCATCTACGCATGCGAGGATATTCAGTGACTCACTAGGAACACGATGGTGTGGTCGATAGGGCGAGGCGAAGTCGGAGACGACGGTGAGGTTGACGAACAACGCCGGGAACCGAGGGTGCGATTGGGTTGATGAGCTAGGGTTTTTGGTGAAGAAGAAGAACTCGAGAGAGAGAGAGAGAGAGGATTTCAGAGGGGGAAATGAGGATGAGGACGAGCAGGGATGTCGCCGTGGCCTCCTTATCCACTCCTGGCTATGGTGGAGTGGATCTTGGCGCAAGGACGACGGCGGACGGCCTCAGCATCGCCACCGAGCTACTTCCAGCTGGAGGAAGACGACAACGGTTTAGCAGAAAAACCCCTGGCATTTCTTTCCTATCAACCCGCGATCCTGCTTTGGTCCCACCTGTCTGTCACTGAAGAGAACGAGCTGGGCTGGCTGTTGGGCTTTTGTGGGCCGCACATGGGCGTGAGGTAAGGAAAGAGGAGTTGGGCCACGACCAGGTTTTGTTTTTTATTTGTTTTCCCTTTTTCTATTTTCTGTTTTCCTTTTCAGATTTGTATATAATCTTTAATTTGAACTTTTTTTTGTAGAATTAATTTGCTGGATAATTGTAGTAATATTAAAATGTATTTAGTATCATTTGTGAACTTTTATTGTATAATGTTATGTTTTCTTTATTTTCTTTATGAATATACTTTTCCTATTATTATTTGTAAGGCTTTTAATATGCATTTAATCGAGATAATATCCATAAACTTATTATAGGATGCAGCATTATTAACTCATGAGATTTGATTCTCATTAACTCATAATATTTAGGAGATTTTTATATGGTGATCCTTTATTTTTATTTGATAAATAGAATTTCTAGGGAATTAATATGATTAATATTATTCCCATGAATTTAGGAAATAACAATGGATATATATTTTATTATAATTAACATAGAAGTTAGGGTTTGAATTGGAAGTGCTTACCCTAGAGTTTAGGATTCTTAATTTACTTATATTCCCTTATTGATGTGAGTAAAGGTTTAATAGCTAAGCATATTGTCTTCTGTTTGTGATCTTTAATGATAACACCTTTTAAAATAGAAAGTTACATCTAAAATGTTTTATGGAGAAGAATTGATAAAGATACTCTTAAGCACATATAATTATGATAATTGGAATTGCCAGAGATGTGCTTATGTAATTTTCTATAAGAAAATATTCCTATTAAGTGATATAGATATAAGATGAGGAATTCATAATATGAAATGGATATTATACTTGGTTAAAGACTTAAAGTTGATTATTTACCAAGAATTACTACCTTCCATAATTCATAATTCTAGACTTCTAATTAAGAAATTCCTTTCCTAGATATACTACTTCTTCCTATCTATCATCATGGTTAACATGATGAGCTTTACTTCACAAAATACATTCTTATTCACCTATTATTCTTCTAAACTCATTGATAAATCCAATGAGCTTGACATTGAAGCTTTTATAGTGTCCTCATATCCATACTTGGTTATATCCACTACTCTATTGTTGATAACCTTCCATCCAACAAGTAGTTCCTTCAAACTCCACTCATAATCTTCCTTAATCATCCATCACTAATATATCTCTAATAGATGTATGCATCCAACTACCTTTCTCTAAATCTTAGTATCCTTTAAGATGAATAACACTACTTCCATAACTCCATGCTATACTAGCTTTAATTGAATCATACTATCTTACATTTACTTTACTCTAATAATTTACACTCCAACCTCACATTATATTAATGTGGCTTGTAATGACTACTCTAGGATAACTTATCTATACTAGGGTTTTAATCATGTTCTACCCACCAATATCACTTATACTTCATATAAGTATCCAATCTTGGTGAGCAAGTATGATCATTATAATCCTTTAATCATTTATAGCTTAGGTTTCCAATTGGCTAATCAAGACTTCATTAATACAACCTTACATTTGTATTGAAATTATCTTGTCAATATCTCTAATTGGATTAAGGCTGTTATTCATGGACTATGCCCACTTGGTCTAATAGAATTACTACTGGTAACTATCTTCAGGGTTCATCCTGGTAATCTTCTTTACTACCACCTATAACTCATTTCAAATAACTCTTCTATCCAACCAGGAGTGAGTTTAACTCCTTCTATTATCACATTGATTTTATTCTTCTTCAATCACTCCCATCCTATAGATAATATCTAAGACAGGCATTACTATTTACCTCTACTTAGTTGTTTCTTTATAGGCACTTAAGTGTAAACTATGATATGGTCAAGAGTTGATAGATTGAGATCTGATGAATCAATAGTTGATTTCTCAACATTGATGAACAACAGATAATGGAACATAACTCAATAGAGATGATAAGGATTTAAATAGAAAGAAAGATATATGGTGAATGATCTAGACTTAGTTTCTTCCCTTCCCAATCTCACTAAAGAGTTAAGGTTAGGTATTACCATGATACCCATAGTAAGAATAGATAAGAATAAGGTAAGTCAGGATTGGTCATTACTTTTTTTTTACTTTAGTTGTAATCTTAACTTGGCACTTATGAGTTGTTGTGCTGAATATTATGGTATGATCCCTTAAGGATCAGATATTAATTATTTAAGCAATGTATTATGAGTAACATTTTATTATATCTGATCTACCCTTAGATCAAATCATGTTTACCCAATTAAGGTTTTAGCAAAGGTTATATTGAAACTTATCATAGTCAACTTGATGATCAACTTCAATTCCATCAAGTTGAGAGAAGCTTCAATCACTTTGACATGTTTTGTTTAAAAGCGCGAAAATTATTCGGATTTTCTATGCATGAATGCAATGCACACATCTCAGTTCAGCTTATTTCTAAGCTCTAATGCTGGGATGTTACAGCTTTTGTCCCATCCAATTCCGAGGATATTTCCTTACTATCTTTTCTAGAACCAAAAACAATAGAAAATAGGCAACTGGCACTGTGGCAACTTGTTAATGGGTTAGTACCATAAAACATATAAAAACATCTTAAAGTATGGACAAAGCAAAGCAAAGTAGATACTAAACAAGCATGGAACATCAAAAATTATAGATACGTTTCTGACGTATAAGAGGTATCATGTAAAATCCCACCCTCCTCGCCCTTGTCGCGGTGGCGGGGTGCTGTGTCGACGGCGACGCTGGTGGCGGTGATGTCCATCTTGACGTGGTCGATGGCGGTGGCTTGGTGGCGGAGGTACTGTTCGGGCGCAAATCAGAGGGCTTGTCATGGTTGCTGGGGAACATCTCCCCCGGTGGTAAAAATTCGGTGACAACTTTGGTTCGTGCGCTACTGGTGGTGAATTTCCTTGGGGGCGGTAGAAAAGCGAAGGCGGCACTAATGCCAAAATCCAAGAACACCGAAAGCTTCGAGGCGGCGGAAATGGCAGCGCTCAAGATCGACATGGAGCATGTCAACACGTGCACCGAAGAAATCGGCTCCAAGGTCGATGGTGTCGAGGAGAAGCTCACAACACTGACAAAACAATTGTCGCAGCTGATGGCACTCCTGAAAGCAGACCATAGTAAGCCACCCGATCCTACCCCTATCTATGCTGAGGGTTCCTTCCAAAAACCTGCTACTACATCACCTGTGCACGGCCACTCTCATCCCCCACACTGGCGTCATCAGAGTGAAGCGGCTGACCCAAGGTACGAGTATTACGTATCTGAACACCAAGAGCAGTACCACTACCAGCAGGAATATTAGGACCCACCATACCAGGACCAGTACGAGTACTTGGATTTTGATTTTCCCAACCCACCACCACAATACCCACCAACATATCCACAACACCAAAATTCCTACCAAGATCCAAACCAGCCATGTAACCCATACCCACCCTACTACCCACAACCACAACCCAATTTCCAACCTATCTACCATGACCCATAGAACCCTTCCTTCCCAAACTACCAGCCACAAACTATGACCAACCCCTTACCACAATATCATCAAAACCAACCACAAACTAATCCTCAATAATAGTACCACCACAACAATCCACAACCCAACCCCCTGTTGGGGTTCGTAGCATGGAAAACAAAAAATTTCTACCGCATGCATACAAACAAGCCAAGATCTATCTACTAGATTGTAGCAACGAGTCGATAGAGGAACTCACCCTCGAAGATTCCAAAGCGGTTAACGAGAGCAGATTATCGTGGGTGATGTAGTCGTACTCTTGCCGATCTCAAGATCGCGTAGACAATCCTTCCGGCGCTGCGTTCCGGCAGCGCTTCCGCAGTCGGTCACACGTTCGGTACTCGATGAAGACCTTCATCTCCCTTGTTCCAGCAGGCAGCGGAGGTTGTAGCACTCTCCTCGCGATTCCGGCAGCACGACGGCGTGGTACCGGAAGTAGAGGGGAGATCTCGCAGGGCTTCGCCGTAAGCCGGAGCGAGTATGGTGGACTATGAGAGAGGCCTTGGCGATCTAGGGTTAGAAGGCACCAAGGGGAGAGGCTAGCCGGCGGCTAGGGTTTGGGATCACTCCAACTCGGCGAGTTGGTGGTGCCCTAGGCGGCGGCAGCAGGGGGTGGTGGCGCCGGCGGCTTAGGGCTAGGGTTTAGGTGGTGTTGGGTGTAGGGAAGAGAGGGGCAGCCCCTGCCCCTTCTTTTATAGGTGGGAGGGCGCCGGTTGGGAGGAGGGAGTCCTCCCCCAACTCGGCCTCCTTGGCCGGCGGGTGGAGGGAGGAGGACTTCCTCCCCAAGTAGGTTTCCTACTCTCCCTCCACCACGCAAACTTGCCGTTTGACTTTTCAAATTGGCGTTTGACTTTCAAACTTAGGATTTGATTTCTCCCTTTATTTTGCCCAGCCATGTTACCTAGTACATGATGCAACCATTCCATATTGTTATGACACATTCATGTACCCTTCCCCTCCGGAGTGCCGGACCTTCCGGACCCTTCTAGAACATTCCCGGTGAAAACACCGGAATCATTCCCCAACTCCAAAGAGGACTTTCCTTATATGAATATTATTATCCGGACCATTCCGGATATCCTCGTGATATCCCGGATCCCATCCGAGACTCCGAACAACATTCGGTCTCTTACTCATCATTCCATAACTACTCAACAACATGGAATCCTTAAGTGTGTCTCTCTACGGTTCGTGAATTATGCGGACATGATCGAGACACTTCTCCGAACAATAACCAATAGAGGAATCTGGAAATTCATATGGCTCCCACATATTTCTACGATTACTTTGCGATCGAATGAACCACTTACATACGATACCAATTTCCCTTTGTCTCACGATAGTTTACTTATCCGAGGTTTTGATCGTCGATATCTCTGCATACCTAGTTCAACCTCGTTACCGATAAGTACTCTTTTCTCGTTCCCGTGGTATGTGATCCCTTGTGAACCAGTCACATGCTTGCAAGCTAATTGGATGACATTCCACCGAGAGGGCCCAGAGTATATCTATCCGTCATATGGATGGACAAATCCCACTCTTGATTCATGTGTCTCAACCCATACTTTCCGAACACTCAATGCCACCTTTATAACCACCCAGTTACGGTGTGGTGTTTGATGTCATCAAAGCATCCTTACGGTGATGGTGATAAGCATGATCTCATGGTCGAAGGAATTAGGTTACTATGTATCAGAAAGCATATATCAATTGAACTATTAAAATGACTTGATCTTTATGCTACACTTATCTATAGGAGTATGTCCATCATACCATTCTCCTAATGATATGATCTTGTTGTTAATAACATCTCAATGTTCATGATAGGGAAACCACAATCATCTATTAACCAACAAGCTAGTATTATAAAGAGGCTTTACTAGGGACTCTTATTTAGTTTACAAATCACACAAGTATTAATGTTTCCTTGTTAATACTATTATAGCATGAATGTAAACATTTATCATAAACACAAAGATATAATAATAACTACATTTATTATTGCCTCTAGGGCATATCTCCAACACCCCCACCCACCACATGACCAACAACAACATAACAATATACACCAAAACCACTGCCAGCAACCAGGCCCATACCAGGAAATTCATGACAGAGGCAATAATTTTAGAGGTAACATGAACAATGACATGGACATGGATGCCAAGTTTTACAGATCCATTGCTAAGGCACCAAAAATATAATTACCCAAGTTTGATGGTTCTAATCCTCATGAATGGTTGAGAATAACAGAGAAGTACTTTGGCATGGTTTATGTGCCTGCTGATGCTAAGTTTGATTATGCCCAGATGTATATTACTGGGAGAGCTGACACCTGGTTGAGAAACTCCGGAGTCCTGGAGGAAAACCTAAATTGGGCACAATTCTGTCAAGTGCTCATCAAAAGATTCACTGAAATCAGTGCATATGATGTTGTGTAGTAGTTTAACACCATCAAGCAACTCAGCAAGTCAGTCTCGGAATACACATATATCTTTGAGGATAAAATGTCCAAGTACAAGAAGTAAAATCGAGATGTCAAAGAAGCATATTACATCAAATGTTACATAAATGGGTTAAGGGCGGAAATCAAACAGTTCCTAAAACCACCCATCCTGTTACACTATATGATGTAGTGGAACAAGCAAGAAACATGGAACAGGCAGTCTTAGCTACCACACCCTCCAAGAAACCTTACTCACCAAACACCTTTTCTCGAAGCAACTTCACTCCCAATAGAAGTTCAAACCTAAGTCTGCTAATGAAAACAATCATGCTAGGAAAGAAGGGGACAAGCAGACAACCAAACCAGAGGTGAAATACAAGGAAGTTGGTGCCTGCAAATACTATGTCCACAATGGTTCTTTGGCCATCGTTGCCGACAGTACAAAACTCTTAATCTCATGGCTACTATAGAATCTGCTAGCCAAGAAGAAGAGTAATTTCATGATTTGCCTGCTGAGGAAGAAACTGAACCTACTCCTACTGAGAACACTACAAAGGAACAACTCATGCAAATTTCTTCTCATGCCCTTCAGGGACAGAGCACCAAGACAACCTTCACACTTGCTGTGAGTATTGGAGGGAAACAAGCATTGGCCCTTGTAGATACAGGGAGCACAATAACCTTTATGGATATGAAACTTTCCACTAAAATCAACTGTACCACTGTCAATAATGCTCTAGAAGTGTTCATGGTTGCTGGGGGAGGAAAATTACAAACATGTGCTACTGTCCAGAGCATGCCCTACAAAATTCAAGGCTATGAATTCCAGAACTCTTTCAAAGTACTTCCTCTCAAGGGATATGATATCATTCTAGGAGGATATTGGCTACTCCAGCACAACCCAGCTAAATTTGATTACATAAGCAAACAACTCAAAATAAATCTCAATGTCAAGGAAAAGATCAGCCTCACTGACACCTCTATGAAAAAAGGATTATAGTTGATGTCCATGGAAAAGTCAACAAAGCTCTCCTGAAAGGGGCTACTGGATATTATTTATTTCCTATATCCAGTCCTATTGACATTCCTGCAAGCAAACATCCTGAAATACAAGAATTACTAGAGCAATTTCAGGAACTTGTGGACCTACCACCAGAGAGGAAAGATGACCATTCCATACCACTTAAAGAGGGTGCAGTTCCCCCAATGGTCAGACCCTATAGGGTGCCTCATAAATATAAAAATGAGATGGAATCTCAAATCAAAAAGCCCTTGGAATCTTCTATCATTAGGCCAAGCTCTAGCCCTTATGCTTCACCAGCTATCCTTATGAGGAAAAAGGATGGAACCTGGCGGCTGTGTATTGATTATAGGAAGCTCAACTCACAAACAATCAAAAATAAATTCACATACCAGTTATAGAAGATTTGCTTGATGAATTACATGGAGCCCAATTCTTCACCAAGCTTGACCTAAGATCTGGTTATCACCAAATCAGAATGAAACACCAAGATATTCAGAAGACAACATTCAAAACATACTTTGGGCATTATGAATTCCTAGTGATGCCATTTGGTTCGACAAATGCACCAGCCTCATTTTAGTCCTTAATTAATGACATATTCGCTGCCCATTTAAGGAAGTTCATCTTGGTCTTCTTTGATGACATCCTGATTTATAGTAAAACAAAGCAAGATCACTTGCAGCACCTCCAGATTGTTTTGAAAACAATAAGAGAGCACCAACTCTTTGCCAAATTGACCAAATGTGTCTTTGCTGCCCCCCAAGTTGAATACTTAGGCCATATAATTTCAGGCAAAGGAGTTGCCACTGATCCAAAGAAAGTGGAAGCAGTTAGAGACTGGCCTACACCAACAACTATCACACAGTTAAGAAGCTTCTTAGGCCTAGCTGGATACTGCAGACGATTTGTCAGGAACTATGGACTCATCTGTCGTCCATTGCATGACATGATGAAGAAAAAAATCTTTCAACTAGTCTGAAGCACAGTCAGCAGCCTTTGAGCAACTCAAACAAAGCCTGATCACTGTTCCTGTCATGGCATAACCAGATTTCACCAAACCATTCACTCTGGAAACAGATGCTAGTGGATATGGCCTAGGAGTTGTTCTCATGCAAGAAAATAGTCCAATTGCCTTCTTCAGCAAGACATTGGGTCGCAAATCGGTAGCAATGTCTACCTATGACAAAGAAGCTCTAGCTATCTTGGAATCCTTGAAGAGATGGAGATATTACCTCTTACAGAGTGACCTCATCATTAAAACTGACCAAAAAAGCCTCAAGTTTATCACAGAACAGAAGGTCATGGAAGGGATACAACACAAACTTCTGCTAAAACTATTAGAGTTCAACTATACAATTGACTATAAGAAAGGAAAAGAGAACAAGGCAACTGGTGCACTTAGTAGAAGAGACTGCCCAATGTCACTCATGCCAATGACCATTCTTCAACCAGCATGGATTGAATATGTGGAATCCAGTTACACACAAGATTCTCACTGCACAGAGTTGCTACAAAAACTTGCAATCAAGCCTAATTCTGCTGCCCCATTCACCCTACATGCAGGAATTCTCAGGTATAAAGGCAGAATATACATTGGTAATGACAACATTCTGAAGAAATAACTCCTGGAATCCCTGCATGCTTCTCCAATTGGTGGCCATTCTGGTATGGTGGCTTCCTATCAAAGGGTAAAGAAAATATTTTACTGGCGTGGCATGAAGAAGGAAGTAGAAACATTTGTAGCTGAATGTGTTGTTTGTCAGAGAGCTAAAGCAGAGCACTGCAAATATCCTAGGATTCTTAAACCACTGGACCCTCCTGATATGGCTTGGCAACACATCAATATGGACTTCATCGAAGTACTTCCTAAATCCCAAGGTAAAGAGGTCACCCTTATGGTAGTAGACAGATTCACTAAATCTGCTCACTTTATTGCCCTGTCTCATCCATACACTGTCCACTCTGTGGCACAAGCCTTCACTGACAACATATTCAAGCTCCATGGACCACCAATCAGTGTCATAACTGACATAGATAGAATATTTACTAGAAAAATGTGGCAGCAAATTTTTAAATCTTGGAATGTTCAACTGAAAATGAGCATTGCTTACCACCCCCAAATTGATGGCCAGTCAGAAAGAGTCAACCAATGCCTTGAATCCTACTTAAGGTGCATGGTCTTTCAAGAACCAAAGAAGTGGGCTGCCTGGCTTCCTCTTGCGGAGTGGTGGTATAACACAACCTACCACACTTCCCTGAAGTTTCACCATTCCAGGCGCTCTATGGATTTGCTCCACCATTAATTAGTGAGGTATCCATCCCTGGGCCAGAGGAATCAGAAGCAAGGGATTTCATCCTTGAGAAGCAACAGTTGCTTTCCAAACTCAAAGAGAATCTCACACAGGCACAAGCCAGAATGCAGAAACATGCAGACAAGAAACGATCAGAAAGACATTTTGAGCTGGGCGACATGGTGTACATCAAAATACAACCATACAGGTTAGCAGCCTTTGGCATTCGCCAACAAATTAAGCTGACCAGCAAGTACTCTGGACCATTCAGAGTGATCCAGAAAGTAGGTACGTTGGCATATAAATTACTGCTGCCCGAAGGGGTCACCATCCATCATGTGTTCCACGTTAGCCAACTCAAAAAGCACCTGGGCACTCATGCGGTTCCTCAACCTGTCCTGCCTCTTATTGGTCCTGATGGCAAAGAAGTGGCCGAAACAAGATCACTTCCTCGCAATGGAATACTGGTGACACAATGGCTAATTGAATGAGAAAATCTAGCACAGTCAGACTCTTCTTGGAAAGATGCTAACTTCATCAAAAGTGTCTTCCCACAGATTGGTTCCCCAATCGCCGCACTTGAGGACAAGTGCTATCTCCAGTAAGGGATAATGTCAGATACTAGCTCCTCTGCAATAGAATAGCGTAACGCTTCATCAGTTATGAACAACAGATGACTACTGAGGACGCCCAGGATCCAACGACCAAGATTGAAGATGGCATTAATAGTCATGTTAATTACAATTACTGCTAGTTAATCATGCTTGAGATTGTATTAATCCTCATTACTCGAACGTGTCACTATATAAGTCCCTCTCGTGGGCAAGACCGGGCTATCGATTGAATATCCTCTAATTCTATTTCCCTGCTTTTCCTCTCTGTATTAGGGTTCTAGCGGTAGAAATTCCCCAACTCATGGAGGGGTCTTCACATCGGGAGCTTTAGTTGGATCCTGGCTAGCAGGATCTGACAGACGTGGTCGTGCTTGGCGACGAATCGGGAGGGGCGGCGCCGTGGGGCGGTGCTTGCGAACAACAGGGATCGTGGGCGGCGCGCTCAAAGAGCCGAACGCAGATTATACGGCGCCAACCGAGCTCGAAAATAATCCAACCGCGACGGGGGATGCCATGCCCGGCTCAGCTCAATCTTATCCTCTCGCTCAGCTCCCGCTCCGGTAAAAAGCAGACACGGCCGCATTCGGAGGAGACCAGCTCGACTGGGAGCCGTTGGGGCTCAGGGAGGGACGCCGGGACGGGGCTCTGGGCGGGTGGCCCTCCCATGTGTGTCGTTGCTCCAGGACCGCAGCGTGGCCATGGAGGCGTCCAGGCGGTGGCAGGGCAGCAGCGTTCGGCCGGTCTTGGCCGGGAATCCATGAGGACAGCGGCAGGGAGGTCCTGGCCTGGACGCGGGAGTGGGAGTAGAGAGAGACGGGCGGGCACAGCGCCATGGCTGGCGGGAGGTCCTTGGGAGAGAGGAGAGAAGGCCAGTGAGGCGAATTGTGTGCTCCTTCATTGTACGGGTCGTCCTGCTGCATCTTCTTGCCTTCATTGGATCTCAAACTTCGATTGATACAAAGATACAAGCAAAAAACACGATTAGGAAATTGATGAATTACTGGATTTGGTCTTCGAATTTGTATATTTCCTGCTGATTTTAAAGACGAAATTAGAAGAAAAATTGATGAGGGAAGAGGAGCTCGAGACATGCTCTACGAGGAAGATGAGCCTATACAGGCGATAAGGCATGGATCAAAATATCCGGAGAGAGAGGGTGGGTCCTAGTGGATTGGTGGCCTCAGTCGATGCGATGGATGTATTTTTTTCATGGACAGCAGCTGGACAGCAGCCTCACGTTTTTTATTCTAGAGCTCAGAGGGAGCAACATATGCTGCCAAGAAATTTCTAGACACAGTAATGTTTGGCATGTAATATTTGGGTAAGAGAATTATATGAAGGTGTATCACACTTCAAAATCCTTAATCCGCCACTGCACGAGACTCTAAAAACAACTAATGTAAGCACCCTGATAGCCATCTTGACTCAAAAGAAAAGATTTGCATATGTAGGGAACATATTACTATAGCAAGTTTTTTGGTGTCCGCATGATCAAATTTGAACCATTTTGCCTAATTAAGTGCCATGAGGTGATCTCACATTTCATCTGATTCGTTAGTTCGCAAATGAGTGACTCCGGTTAAAGTTTTCAGTTTTACATTGTCGCAACGCTTGTGAAAACATAGAGCGGTAGCAACGCACATACAATTTTACTAGTTAGTTTTATATCTAGATGAATCTAAACAACTAATAT
Organism: Avena sativa; assembly: GCA_916181665.1. Lineage (NCBI taxonomy): Eukaryota > Viridiplantae > Streptophyta > Magnoliopsida > Poales > Poaceae > Avena > Avena sativa. Next base: position 441,518,039 of record OV702294.1, on the reverse strand, counting down.
GCCTTCAAAGAGAGTATTACAAGTTTCTTATGCCTACAATATATTGCAACATGTACATACATGCGCACATCCAAAAAAGCGTACAGAAATTTTGAAGAGAATAACTACATCGTGTTGGAAATATAGCATGCAATAGAATTAAAAATAATTCCGAATTTGTGTGACAACAAAGATAGATCTAACAGTTTTACACATGTGATTATGAACATGAAATCTAACATGGCACAGCAGATCGACATGGATCTCAAACCCCCTTCTAAGAACACGAAAGAGAGGATCACAAGATTGATTTCTTACAGTGATGCAGACGAACGTTGATGAAGAATAGTTGAGGAAGATGAAGCAGACGATCGATGCAGTCGATGAAGAAGAAGCAGCCGCGAGGCACTTCCCAGAAACTTTATCGCCCGGCTCCCTCGTGCGGGACACCAAACGCCGGGGAAAGTCCGGAGACTACTGCTTTCCTTCCCCGCGGCACGGCAGGGAAAGGATCGGCGAAGATCGGTGGCGGCTGCAGAAGAGAACGGAGTAGGGTTTTTGTGTATCTGGTGTCTTCTGTCGAGAGGGACGTCTTCCTCTTATAGACTCGAAAGGATAACCCCCACGCAGCACGTTCTGCCTATATTCCAGGATCCGCCCCCTGGTATATCTCCATCACGAGCGATCTCCTAACTACCCTCAACGGGAAGTCTATCCTTGAGTCGTGCGTGAGACAGACGCGGGTGGATAAGATAAGTAAACTGCTCGGCAAAAAGATTAAAAAGAGATGCAATTTAACAGGCCATGGCCGCGCTCGCCTCGCCAAAGCCCAAAGATCCAAAGTCACAAGTCACGCGTAATTAAACGCGAATAAATGCGAAATGCGAGCGAGCGCACGCGTGTGCGCGTGTGGTGTACACTTAGCATAACTCTCTCTAGTCTTTCCAACTAGTCTTACCATGAGATGCCCCCTTATAAGCAGGTCAAAATCTTGCTCCCTTGGCAATGTGGGACTAAACTCCCACAGCCTCCACCCCCTTTACTTCTCTCCAATTTCTGAAATTTATATGGGCCCAATTCTTGTAGAGGCCCATTTATTCCAACAATCCCCACCAAGAAGTCAAGGTCTACAACTTGTTCTCATCTGGCTTTTATATACCAGCTTTGTAGTATAGACCCGTCTCGGGTTGAGCAATACCTAGCACTCCAGGATTCACTCTTCTTACAACTAGGAAATGGACAAAGCCTTGAATTTCCAGTCTTGTGTAGAAGAGGTTCACCAGGAGCCATCGCTGATACTAGGCTGCCTGGATCCACGCCTAAGGTTTGGAGCATTACGGTCGTGCTCCCTAGTCCTTTAATAAGCTCATTAGAGATCACCCGAATCTCATGTACTGCGACCACACAGTTAAGCTCACATAGGTGTGTTCTTTTAAGAATACCCTGCAGGACGGTATCTTGTGAAGTATTTCAGCCTCAAAACACATTAAGACTAACAGTCACCCTCCCATGCAGTATTAAGAGTACTCATCTTTGCGGGAAATGGATAAATCTTAAAGCAACTCAGAGCCTCATCTTTCGATTTTACTAGATAAACATAACACCACTTAGTCGCATAATCTATCAAAGTCATCATGTACCTTTTCCCTGCCTTAGTCAATACTCTATTCATTTCACACAAATATGAATGTATTAAATCTAGAGGTGACAGACTTTTCTCCCTGATTGGCTTGAAAGGCTTTCGGGGTTGCTTTGATTGCACACAAGACTGACACTTAGATCCACGTACTATGGAAAAGTTCCTAATTAAATTAAGCTTGCACAACCGAACAATGCGATCAAAATTAATATGACATAAACGAGAGTGCCAAATGGCAGCATCTCCAACATGATTTCTAGAGTACGAAGAACACGATAAATTGTTTACGATATTACAATCATCTATAATGGAAAGGCGTAACAAGCCTCCGCTGTTATAGCCTTTTCCAATAAACAAACCAAATTTCGAAATAATAAATTTATTCGACTCGAAGACCAGCTTGTTGCCATCACGACACATCAGCGAGCCAGACAGCAGGTTCCTATTTATTCCTGGGACATGTTGTACGTTCTTCAATGATAGAGTCTTCCCCGAAGAAAGTTTTAGGTCGACTCTACCGATCCCACGTACAGATGCCCGAGTGCCATTTCCCATCACGACGGTGGAACTGCTGCAAGCCTGATAAGAAAAATACAAGTTGTAGTCAGCACAAACATGTACATGAGCTCCAGTATCTACCCACCAATCAGTGGATTGACATGCAATAAGGACACTAGGTACGTACCCAGATCCTCCACCTGCCTCGCTAACGGTGACATTCACAGATTGCTGAGCACCTTCCTTCCTGCCTTTGCGCACGCGACACATCCTGGCTATGTGCCCATGTTCGCCACACACAAAGCAGTTGAAGTCACCCTTTTCCTTGTTCTTCTTTTTCTTAAAGCCAGTGGTTTGTTTTGCCTTTCCTTTGTTCTTGAAGTTCTTTCCCCCAGAGCCTCCAGCCCCATTGTGCATGACATTGGCATTGGGAGTCGGATGAGGTGGGTTTTTCTCGACGTCTTTCGCCCTAGCCTTTTCCTCAAGATCAAGAGTGGCGATGAGACTTTCAACAGTCATCACCTCCCTCCTGTGTTTGAGTGTAGTGGCAAAGCTCCTCCATGATGGAGGTAACTTGGCAATAATGCCCCCACCACAAACTTGTCAGGCAGAACGACTCCAAACCGGCAAGTTCCCCCACCAGAAGCTGGATCTCATGAGCTTGCATCACGACCGAATTATTATCGGTGATCTTAAAATCGTGATACAGCTCATTCAAATACAGCTCACGCCCAGCATCTGACTCTCCATACTTTCTGTCGAGAGCTTCCCACACAAGGGCAGGACTGGCATAGTTCATGTAAATGTCACAAAGCTGGTCGGTCATGAGGGAGAGCAGGCAGCCCATGGTGGTGTCCGAAGACACCTCCCAGTCACGCTGTTGTTCCTGCGTGAGTGGCCTTTCAACCGTGGAGGAAATCACCCACCACAAGTTCAGGCTCATGAGCCAAAACTTCATACGGGTTTGCCATCTCTTAAAGTTCTCACCCCCAAACCTCTCAGGTTTCATCACATCGCTTGGTCCAGCCATTGCACAGTAATAAAGTTTCTGGACTGTTGGAAATACAGCATGCAATAGAATTAGAAATAATTCCGAATTTGTGTGACAACAAAGATTGATCTAACAGTTTTACACATGTGATTATGAACATGAAATCTAACATGGCACAGCAGATCGACATGGATCTCAAACCCCCTTCTAAGAACACGAAAGAGAGGATCACAAGATTGATTTCTTATAGTGATGCAGACGAACGTTGATGAAGAATAGTTGAGGATGATGAAGCAGACGGTCGATGCAGTCGATGAAGAAGAAGCAGCCGTGCGAGGCACTGCCCAGAAACATTATCGCCCGGCTCCCTCGTGCGGGACACCAAACGCCGGGGAAAGTCCGGAGACTACTGCTTTCCTTCCCCGCGACACGGCAGGGAAAGGATCGGCGAAGATCGGTGGGGGCTACAGAAGAGAACGGAGTAGGGTTTCTGTGTATCTGGTGTCTTCTGTAGAGAGGGACGTCTTCCTCTTATAGACTCTAAAGGATAACCCCCACGCAACACGTTCTGCCTATATTCCAGGATCCGCCCCCTGGTGTATCTCCATCACGAGCGATCTCCTAACTACCCTCAACGGGAATTCTATATTTGAGTCGTGCGTGAGACAAACGCGGGTGGATAAGATAAGTAAACTGCTCGGCAAAAAGATTAAAAAGAGATGCAATTTAACAGGCCACGGCCGCGCTCGCCTCCCCAAAGCCCAAAGATCCAAAGCCACAAGTCACGCGTAATTAAACGCGAATAAATGCGAAATGCGAGCGAGCGCGCGCGTGTGCGCGTGTGGTGTACACTTAGCATAGCTCTCTCTAGTGTTTCCAACTAATCTCACCATGAGATGCCCCCTTATAAGCAGGTCAAAATCTTGCTCCCTTGGCAATGTGGGACTAAACTCCCACAGCCTCCACCCCTTGACTTCTCTCCAATTTCTGAAATTTATATGGGCCCAATTCTTGTAGAGTCCCATTTATTCCAACAATCCCCACCAAGAAGTCAAGGTCTGCAACTTGTTCTCATCTGGCTTTTATATACCAGCTTTGTAGTATATACCCGTCTCGGGTTGAGCAATACCTAGCACTCCAGGATTCACTCTTCTTACAACTAGGAAATGGACAAAGCCTTGAATTTCTAGTCTTGTGTAGAAGAGGTTCACCAGGAGCCATCACTAATACTAGGCTGCCTGAATCCACGCCTAAGGTTTGGAGCATTACGGTCGTGCTCCCTAGTCCTTTAATAAGCTCATTAGAGATCACCCGAATCTCATGTACTGCGACCACACCGTTAAGCTCACATAGGTGTGTTCTTTCAAGAATACCCTGCAGGACGGTATCTTGCTGAAGTATTTCAGCCTCAAAACACATCAAGACTAACAGTCACCCTCCCATGCAGTACTAAGAGTACTCATCTTAGCGGGAAATGGATATATATATATGTACTCTCTCGTGTTGCTCCAACAAATTGTTTTTCCCTTTTCCTTATTCACGGGATCTCCGATCACTAAGGCTGGGTTTCTATTGTCGTGCAACTCAGGTGGGTCTCAAGCCCATCTCCCTCGATGCTCCATCTATCACCGCACGTGATAGCCCTTTTGTAAAAGGATCCGCCAGGTTTTTGGTAGTGTTAATATAATCAACGACAATCACTCCCTTGTGTCTCAAGTTCCTGATGGATTTGATACGCCGTTTCACATGTCTTGATGATTTCAGATTATCCTTTGAACTTTTAACCTTAGTGATCATGGTTTGGTTATCACAGTTCAGAAGGATTACCGGAATTGGTTTTTCGACCATTGGCAAATCATTCAAGGCCTCCCTCAACCACTCAGCCTCTACAGTGGTTGAGTCAAGTGCTACAAGTTCTGCCTCCATAGTAGACCTTGTTAAGATGGTTTGTTTGCGAGACCTCCAAGATATTGCAGCACCTCCAAAAGTGAATATGTATCCACTTGTTGCTTTGGTGTCATCTGCATCTGAGATCCAATTAGCATCACTATACCCTTCTAGTACTGCTGGGTACCCCGTATAGTGAAGTCCATACGTTGTGGTTCCTCTCAAGTACCTCATTACTCGTTCCAGTGCAGTCCAATGATCATTTCCCGGATTCGAGTTAAACCGGCTCAGTTTGCTTACAGCAAATGAAATGTCAGGTCGTGTTGCACCAGCAAGGTACATGAGAGAACCTATGATTTGAGAGTATCTTAGCTGATCAACCCCTTGTCCTCTGTTCTTTCGAAGCTTTAGACTAGGGTCATAAGGAGTTGGAGACGTTCTGGAGTCCTCAAAACCAAAGCGACTCAAAACTTTCTCCACATAATGGGATTAACTTAAGATAATCCCATTCTCATCCTTATTCAGCTTTATGTTAAAAATAACATCTGCCTCTCCCAAATCCTTCATGTCAAAATTTTGAGATAGAAAGGACTTAACATCATTTATGACATCCATACTAGTCCCAAAAATTAGTATATCATCAACGTATAAACATAGGATTACACCCTTACCCCCACCATATTTATAGTACACACATTTGTCTCCTTCATTCACCAGAAAGCCTGCTGAAGTCAGAGTATTGTCAAACTTTTCATGCCATTGCTTTGGGGCTTGCTTGAGACCGTAGAGCGATTTCTTTAATCTACACACCATGTTCTCTTGCCCGGTTGCTACAAAACCATCGGGTTGCTGCATATAAATTTCCTCATCGAGCTCTCCATTTAGGAAAGCTGTCTTCACATCCATTTGATGGACTAAAAACTTATGAGAAGTAGCAAGTGCAATTAGCACTCAAATTGTAGTCATCCTATGTAACACCCTCAGAATCAGCCCTATGCAAGTTTCAGCGCTTCCCGCCAAACCCGCATAGAAACGATTCAAAGGTGCCCACCAGGCACTTGCGTGCGGGTGGAAAACGAAGTAATAACATTACACAACAGTCCTCGATGGGACCCACAGGACAGATATATATACAACAGCGACTCAAAGAGTCAGGAATACAGATATGCAGAACAAAGATCCAAATCACCTTGAAAGCGACAGAGCGTCCGGCTACGGACAAGATGCAAATGGGGCTAAGAGCCCTGAAGAATAACCAATGGCGTCCATAACCCTGCCCAGGCCAAGCCGGAAGGGTAACCCTGCTAACGACGTCGATCTCAAAACCTGCTTAAACAAAAGGGGTGCCGACGAAGGGCAAAGGAAAAAGAGAGAGCGGTCAGTACTGAGGCCAGTACACGGCGAGGCTAGAATTCGGCGGTCCTCGCCTACATAGATATGGTGGACTGAAGCGACAGCGCGGCATGCACTAAACAACCTATAGAGACTCGATACAACTAGCGGCTATCAGAGAGGGGTAAGAAATACCTATCCGGAACCAACCTGATACTACCACCAACATACCCATCCTGGTATTTCCCCCTCGAGACCAAACGAGGAAGTCAACCGAGGAACTCACACAGTTGGCAGTTTTATTTATTCAGTTCTCGTTGCAGCAATTACTAGTCAGGTATAGATGGTCATCCTGATATAATAAGCAGTGGGCAGTTTTAGTTAACCATTCTGTTGTAGTTGCAACACTTACTAGTCAGATACAATTAGCATGAGATAATCCCAAAATCCAGCAGTTGTTGGTACTTTTATTTAGCCATTCCGTTATAGTTGCAATACTTACTAGTCAGGTACAAAGGTAGCAAGCGACAACCCAAACAAGCAATTGTTGGCAATTTTATTTAGCCATTCCATTATAGTAAAGCTGATTACTAGTCATTATAAAGTCAAATTTATAGCACTACTTTAGTTATAGTTGTCTATGATCGAGATACTGTGCTCCAAGTCGTCCATAACCGCGGACACGGCTTTCAAAAAGTTTTACCCTGCAGGGGTGCACAAATAGCAACACACACTCGATCAACCTCGGAAAAACCAAATCAAAACCCAACGAGGCTTTCACGACAAAGCAATCACAAGATTCAGAAATATTTCAGGGGGCCACCCCATTGAGTACACCTGCAACGAAGCTAGCCGACTCCGAGACGGACTCAAGGTTTGCGCCAATGGCTGTAAACGACTGGGAACCCGAAAACTCGGGCTTGTCGATACCGCGAAAACACTCCGCTTTCCTAAACAGTACAGTGTGCTATCCATCGCACAATTTAAATAAAGCAGTAAAGCATGGCATAAGTACAGGATAGTAAATAAAACCTCAAACTAGTTTGTGGCCCCAAGAAATAAGAATGAATCAAGCTCTGGCTCAGGGGGGTCCCATAATCCTCCCGGATGTGGATAGCGCGAATATTCAAGGAACAGGTATCAAGTACTCGGGGTCCTACGGGACACAAGTGGACGGTTAACAACCAAATAACATCTATTGCCCACCTGTGCCTCTGCATTTACCTACTTCAATTTTAGTTATGAAACAATAATTAAAGTGATGATCGTCTCCAACATTAAACATGTGGCAATACTCCAACAACTGTGGTACTTGACGACACGCAACAGCACTTGAGCAAGCGACTACGACGCGCAGGTCCAACTATCTACCAAAACAACAGGTAATAGGAGGTGTCCAAGGCAATATAAGGCTGCAAGGGATATCACGGGTACGAAAACTAGAGCATCGCAACACAGATAGCAATAGATCAACAGGAGGGAATAAATACTATAAAAGTAAGATAGGTAGAAAGGGGGAGATGCTCGCCTGAAAACATTGCCGAAGGTTCAACCGAAGATCGGGTCGACACTCGCATCAACTCATCGGCCTAGTCCGCGAAGAAGCAAAACACTAGCAGAAACACCGGATGCACTATTTAATACAACGACAGAAGATCGGGCATGATGCATGGATGATGCATGACATGGCAAAGATGCGATGCGATTAGGCCATATTAAGCGGAACCGGGGTCCCGACAATTAATTGTTAAGTTCATGTTGTTTAGATACCCCGCAATTTAAATGTTGTCTTAACAGGGCAAGATAAGTTACCGGTTCGCTTCACAAATTTAAATGAGGCCAATATAAGACTAGATTTGCCCGCATATGGCCCCATATTTAATTATGAGGTGAATCGGCATAATGCCCCCAAACCACATGACAATATGCATGCGAGTATGACAATTTAATATGCAACAGATGATAATGTAATATTATAAAAATAGGGTCTCGGATAAAGGGTCACACATTAGGGGTTCGGGCGATCTTGGGGTTCCGGGGTTCGGTCTCAGGGTTCAGGGTTCGACGGGATCGGTCTTCGAAGGTCGGATACAAGATGAAGAGCTTGGCGTTCCAACGGTCGATCTTGCCGCTGACGGCGAACTTGAGTTGCACGGTGTCCGGGGTATACGAACTTGGCGTCCTCGAGGAAGTACTTGGCGTATCCGTGTCGACGACCTGGGCGTCCGGGTTATCGGTCTTCGGATCCGGGAAGAGGTACTTGTCGCATCCGTGGTCTTCAGGTCCGTGTAGACGGTCATGGCGTTCCGAGGAGAAGGTCTTGGCGTGCCGAGGGCTCGGTCTCGGGGATCGGTCTTCGGATTCCCGAGAAGTAGATCTTGATGTTGCCGTGTCGGAGTACTTGAAAACCGTGAAGAAAGCCTTGTCGCCCTTGGGTGGAGAACTTGTCATCCCGAGGGTCCGTGGCTTCGGACGCCGGGATCGGTCTTCGGATCAGGGCATCGGGGCTTCGGTCTCGTTAAGATGTTGTCGAGGGAGCTAGTATCATCACCACAAGGCCATCATACTATCCCCAACCACCACTTCCCTACCAGGCCAGCAACAACACCACTTCACTTCTTCACCATGTCATCTGCACCTGGAATCATCGGGTACAATACACGGTGGTTCATAGACTCCATGGCCGCGGACGCGTGGTACAGGACATGCGCCGGGCGGGGAAGCAGCGGTCAGGAGGCGCCCTCGCGGCTTCTGAAGCTCACGCACGCAGCAGGGCAAGCAGGCAGAGGAGGGGCCGACAAGGAGAAGCTCGGGGCGGAGAAGGGGACCTCGGAGCGGATGCGGGGTTGCAGGGAGGGTCGGCGGAGGAGCTTGGGCGGCGCGGCGACGCGACACAGTGACTGGCCGGTGCGGTTATGCGGCCAGACGCGAGCGGAAAGGGAGGGCTTGAAAGGGGCGCGGTGGCGAGAGAAACAGAGGGCGGCGGCGGGAGGCCGACGAGCAAAGTCAGGGCGGCGAGCAGGGCTTGGGGTGGAGGGGCGGCCCGCCGCGCCGGTGAGGTGGGGAGGCGGCAGCACCGGGCGGTGAAGGGGAGCGAGCAGGAGGGAGGAGACGAGGCGAGGGGAGGGGAGGAGCGAGGCGGCGGCGAAGGGGGTCCGGTGGCGGAGGGAGGCGGCGCAGCAAGCAGAGAGGAGGCGGGCGCGATGGGAGATACGAGGGGAGAGAGACGCGGGGAAGAGAGAGAGGAGCGGGGACAGGTGGGCCTCGGTGTGGGGCCAGGGGAGCGTGGGGCGTGTGGTGTGCGTCGTGTGCTGTGTAGGCGTGTGTGCTGTGCGTGTGTGGGGCGGCAGGGGTGAGTGGGTAGTGGGGGCGGGGTGGGACAGGTGTGTAGGGCAAGTGGGATTAGGGTGAGGGAGAGGTGGAGGTAGGTGAGGTGGCAGAGTGTGATTGGGTGGGGGAGAGATGAGCGGTGCTGGGTAGATTAGGTCTGGGTAGAAAAGGGTTTAGATAGACCGGCTGATTTGTACTGGGGGTGGCTGACTGGGTCGGATCGGCCCGGTTGGCTGCCCCCTAAAAATAATTAAATATTTTTATTCAATTAAAACCGGGCTTTTACAAACCGTGGGTAGACAAAACAAAATATTCCGGAGACCCGGATTTTGGTTTTGAATTAAAGGCGGGGCGTTTTAAAAACAAAACCAGGCTTTTCAAAATAGTTTTATGCAAACAAATGCAAGATGACATGACGATGCTCAAATGCAATATGGCATGATGACATGAGCATGCGGTCATGATGATGCAATGCACAAAAACAACGCGATTTTCTAGTAGTGGTTTTGCGGGATGCCACAATTCGACACCACTAACAATGGATCTCGCCCTCGAGATCCGCCTCATGGTACCGGGAAGAAGGTCGGCGGTCTGCGTCTTCTCGCTTCGTGTAGATCCTCGCGACACCACTAACGAGGGTTCCTTCTTCATCTTGAAATCAGCGACACCACCAACAAAGGATTGTTTATCCCGTTCGTCGAGAGAACACTCCGGATAACCAACGGACGAAGTTAAAGGTAAGGCCACCTCTAACTTTCATGGAAGGAGTAAGAGTTGCATCGATCCACCATTCAATATACAAAAGCAAATGATAAGAGTAGTGGTATGGTCGCGACTCCAGCCCGCACTCCAAGCATTACTCTGTACATGAACAGATGGATTATGCAACCAACCCTCAGGATTCAGACTGAAGATCTTGACAAACAAGGTTCGGAAACAAAGGAGGAATGCAGGTTATCATCAGATCTGATGTAGATGACTTCGTCGCGTCGGAAAACACCGGAAGGCACGAGAAGGATCAAAGAGAAGTCCACCAGATAAAGGATTCCTCGGATAGCAGGAAGACCAGATGTAGAAGCATCGTTACCAAAGGAGGAAGCGTAACCCTGAAGGTACGACGGATCCCAACCACGAGAAATCCTGGACTTGAAGAAAGGTAAGAGAGCGGATTCAAAACACGCAGAGGTGAGAGGAGAATATCAAAGGGGTAAGAAATAAAAGAGACCTAATCAGATCTATCCAACCGATTTTTCCAAAATAGTTTTGACACTCTACTTCGGCCGTTAGCTAGGTTATCCTACAGGCTGGACTTGTGGGGTATCGCAACTGCTGAGCTCTGATACCACTCTGTAACACCCTCAGAATCGGCCCTATGCAAGTTTCAGCGCTTCCCGCCAAACCCGCATAGAAACGATTCAAAGGTGCCCACCAGGCACTTGCGTGCGGGTGGAAAACGAAGTAATAACATTACACAACAGTCCTCGATGGGACCCACAGGACAGATATATATACAACAGCGACTCAAAGAGTCAGGAATACAGATATGCAGAACAAAGATCCAAATCACCTTGAAAGCGACAGAGCGTCCGGCTACGGACAAGATGCAAATGGGGCTAAGAGCCCTGAAGAATAACCAATGGCGTCCATAACCCTGCCCAGGCCAAGCCGGAAGGGTAACCCTGCTAACGACGTCGATCTCAAAACCTGCTTAAACAAAAGGGGTGCCGACGAAGGGCAAAGGAAAAAGAGAGAGCGGTCAGTACTGAGGCCAGTACACGGCGAGGCTAGAATTCGGCGGTCCTCGCCTACATAGATATGGTGGACTGAAGCGGCAACGCGGCATGCACTAAACAACCTATAGAGACTCGATACAACTAGCGGCTATCAGAGAGGGGTAAGAAAGACCTATCCGGAACCAACCTGATACTACCACCAACATACCCATCCTGGTATTTCCCCCTCGAGACCAAACGAGGAAGTCAACCGAGGAACTCACACAGTTGGCAGTTTATTTATTCAGTTCTCGTTGCAGCAATTACTAGTCAGGTATAGATGGTCATCCTGATATAATAAGCAGTGGGCAGTTTTAGTTAACCATTCCGTTGTAGTTGCAACACTTACTAGTCAGATACAATTAGCATGAGATAATCCCAAAACCCAGCAGTTGTTGGTACTTTTATTTAGCCATTCCGTTATAGTTGCAATACTTACTAGTCAGGTACAAAGGTAGCAAGCGACAACCCAAACAAGCAATTGTTGGCAATTTTATTTAGCCATTCCATTATAGTAAAGCTGATTACTAGTCATTATAAAGTCAAATTTATAGCACTACTTTAGTTATAGTTGTCTATGATCGAGATACTGTGCTCCAAGTCGTCCATAACCGCGGACACGACTTTCAAAAAGTTTTACCCTGCAGGGGTGCACAAATAGCAACACACACTCGATCAACCTCGGAAAAACCAAATCAAAACCCAACGAGGCTTTCACGACAAAGCAATCACCAGATTCAGAAATATTTCAGGGGGCCACCCCATTAAGCTACCCGCAACGAAGCTAGCTGACTCCGAGACGGTAGCATCCCATTTGTCTAACAACTGTAATGCTACTTGGTTTAGTAATATAATGGCTACTTCCTACATATAATTGTTGCATCATCATTTTATCATGCTCATGTCATCATGCCACCTTGCATTTGAGCATCATATAAAACCCTTTTGTTTTGGTTCTTCCCTCAGATGTATTGTAAATTGTATTTGCCTCTTGATATTGTAGTTGGATCTTGATATATTGTTCAAATGCCCAAGTTGAGTTGGGGGCATATCTTTTATTGACTCCATCACCTTTTATTTGTCACTACCCTATAATTCTACCACCCTAATTACCCATGGGCTTTTATTTTATTTTAGCATTCAATCTAGCCCATGTGGGTTGGGATGGATCTAATTTCTTTTGCTTGACCTTTATTCCATATTTGGAATGCATGGAAATAAATGCCATGGGATTTGATGTTGTTCTCACAAAATCAAATGTGGCATCTACTATTCATGCATGGGCCATGCAAGATCCACCTCATTTAAGTCTTTTGGATTTTCTTTTGGATTCTTGAGTGGATCATCTCTATCTCTATCTCTATCCCTTCTTTTGGGCTTGATCTATTTTGATCTTGCTTAAACCTCATCACCATCTCTATCTACCCCATCACCACCTTTTCTTCTTTTCTCTCTTTTGGCTATCTTGTTTGAGCTTGTGTTGATCATGCTTGATCTAGTCAAAAGGAACCACTCCATCTCTCTCTCTCTCTTACCCTCTAGCTAAGATCCTCCCTATCACCTACCCATCTAACCATACCCCCATCTAACCCTAACCCTCACATCCCCCTCTCACCTAAACCCTAAGTCTACCCCCTCTCTCGGCCTCTCTCTCTCTCACCTAGCTGGCCCCACCATGCCACCTAGGTACCCACCCAAGCAAGCCCTAGCCCGAGCCATAACCCTCTCCCCTTCTACCCTAGCTCTAAACCGAGGCTACTCCTCCCTCTCTCTTTTTCTCTCTATGCCATAGGGGCCCCTCCAGCCCGAGCCTGTCCCTGCCTCCTTGCCCTCACGTCGACCCCACCTGTAAGCCTCCCACCTGCCCTGCCCTGGTCCAGCCCGAGCCTGCCAGCACGTGAAGGAGGAGCAAAGGTGGCCAACGCCACCTTCCCCTCCCCCACGCCATCTACCCCTCTCCCCCATCCTTATCTACACCCCACCACCTCTCTGCCTCGCCAGCTACCCAGATCTACCCAGGACGCTCCCCTCTCTCCCTGCCGTCCCTCACCACCGCCACACCATCGCCGGCAAAACCCTCGGCCTCCACCTCCCCATACACTTCTAGCCGGTGGCGTGGCGCTCTAAGGTGTCGAGGAAGACCACGCAGCTCCCCTACGTCACCCTGTACACGGAGCCAGGAAGGAGAAGGCCAGGACGCTGGACACCGTCGACGCTCGAGCCCAAACCCTAGCTTCGCCAGCGTCTGCCTCGCCGCCGATCCGCTGCTCGCCGACCCGATCCAACCGCACCGACACACTCTCGATGAGCTGCCTGACCTCCTGGACATGCTTCGCCGCGCTATCGTCGTCTAGGGCCGCCTCGCGTTTCATCGAGCACGCTCTGTGCGCCGGCGAGCGCAGCGTCTGCTCGCTTCCGCCCCACATAGCACCCTATCTAGGCCGCGTCGACCCTCCCTGACACCAAGCCCAGGCCAGCGCAGTGGCTCCGCCCTCCGCGCGCGAGCCCTAGGTCCCGCGTTCGATCCCCCACCCCGCTCTGCACCACGCGCGAGCACCGATCTGTCCGCGAGGAAGATCCACAGTGCCGCGCCCTCGTTTTGCAGATACCCCCTTGTGTCTTTTTGATGCTTAACCCGCGGTCCGCCTGGCCCACTAGTCAGCCGCCGCGGAATTCTCCCAGAAAACCCCCTGGCTTTTTGTAACCCTTAACCCGCGCTCCAGCCCAGCCCCATCTGTCAGTCCCTGGCCCGCTCGTCTCTGTCACGTGGTCCCCTGTGGCCCTGCCCCCACCTGTCGGCCTCTGTGGCTGGCTTAGCTCGCGGTAACAGAAGTTTCTGAAAGCCGTGTCGTCCAGTCAGCATGACCCCATTGGCCAGCGTCTGTGGCTAGATCTGAGCTAAGTAACAAAAGTTTCTGTCTATTCTGTTTTAATTCAAATTTTTTCCAAATTAAATCAAATTCAAATTTAAATTCTGTTTTTAAATAACTTTTAAACTACAAATCCAAATTATACAAATAATATATGTTTTTGAATCAGAAAAATGTGAGGATTTCAAATTTGCCATCCAAAATATATTTTGAACACTTTAAACTTTAAGTTGATTTAAATTACATCAAAATGCCCCTCCACCTTAATTAATTAATAACTTTTGTTCTATAACTCCAAATTTAACAAATAATATGTCTAAAATGATCAGCTCGACGAGACTTTTCTGTTTATGCATACCATGATATGAATTGAAGCATGCATCATATAAATTTAATGTGTACAGCAACTAATATGAGAATAAAAGGTGGCCAAAAACTCTATAAAAATGTTTATTTCCTGTTCTCACCTCACCCATGCCATGCTACTTTATTGCCATGCAAATTGTGCATCATTTATCATGGCATGATTGTTTGCTTGTCGCATTTTATTCCTATGCTTGTGCACTTTATTTATGTTGGCCCTTGTTTGTTTGGTTCTTCTTCGAATAGACGCTGAGCAGGGGATATATCAAGAGACCCAGGAGCACTACCCAGATCCTTCTCTCGCGTCAACTGAGCTGCCAGGCAAGCACTACCACATGCTTGCATACATACAGTACCTATTGCCTCTATCTTACTCTTGCATCATTGAGTCGCGATTGCATTGAACTGAATCCCAAGTATTGCATAGCCTTTACTTTTAAACCCCACCGAAGCTTGTTCCTCCATCCCATGAGCCATTACTACAGGAGTTGTTTGAGCCATGCGAGTCGTAGAACAACGTGTGTAGGGTATGTGAGTGTCTGTTGGATAACGAGGTACCTAAACAACTTAACCTGAGTAGTATGGGATAACTAAAGAAAGTGGCACCGGTGAGCAATATATGCTATTTGGTTTTTCCTGCTCACTTGTGTCCCATAAGACCCCGAGTACTTGATTCCTGTTCCTTGAATATTCGCGCTATCCACATCCGGGAGGATTATGGGACCCCCCCTGAGCCAGAGCTTGATTCATTCTTATTTCTTGGGGCCACAAACTAGTTTGAGGTTTTATTTACTATCCTGTACTTATGCCATGCTTTACTGCTTTATTTAAATTGTGCGATGGATAGCACACTGTACTGTTTAGGAAAGCGGAGTGTTTTCGCGGTATCGACAAGCCCGAGTTTTCGGGTTCCCAGTCGTTTACAGCCATTGGCGCAAACCTTGAGTCCGTCTCGGAGTCGGCTAGCTTCGTTGCAGGTGTACTCAATGGGGTGGCCCCCTGAAATATTTCTGAATCTTGTGATTGCTTTGTCGTGAAGGCCTCGTTGGGTTTTGATTTGGTTTTTCCGAGGTTGATCGAGTGTGTGTTGCTATTTGTGCACCTTTGCAGGGTAAAACTTTCTGAAAGCCGTGTCCGCGGTTATGGACGACTTGGAGCACAGTTTCTCGATCATAGACAAGCATAACTAAAGTATCGCCTTTAATTTGACTAAGTAACTAACTAGTAAATAGTGCAACACTCATGGAATGGTTAATAAAACTGCCAACGGATGGGGGTTGTTCGTCCGCTTCCTCGTTGGTAAGCGAGGAGGAGGATGGATCTGTTAACATTACTGTTATAACTGTTGTTATTAATTCACGGACATCCGTCTATCTTTGGTTAGGCGGATGGTTAGCGAGTATCTATAGAATTGTTAGGGTTTATCTTTTGCTGCAATTGCGTCACCCCAGGTTGTGTCCCCTTTTAGAGGCATAAAGACTTGCTGAGTACCCCTAGGGTCTCACACGATAAATTATTTGATTCAGATGAACAGGTGCACTCAGGAGATGGATACTGGGTGGAGGAGACGGACGATGTGGGCAACGATCATTCGGTGTAGAGATTCCGGGAACGGGGATCCGTGAGATCTGTGGGCGGGATGTGTTTATTTATGGGGCATCTTATGCCGATTTGCTTCTTATTCGTACTCGGATCTTGTTTGCCGCTTCCGCCTGATACTCTGATGTGTGATGTATGAGGAGATATCCTAAACTATTATATCTATCTAGGACAATTGAATCTTGCCGTATGGCGTTGCTATATTTCCTTTCTTTTTAGATGGTATGGCTCTGATGTACTGTTGTATGGTGGCTTGCATACATACTCATTTGTGTATGTAGTTGATCCCTTCGCCTGCCGATTACGCCGCCCGTTCTTGTCCTGATGTTTGGAAATGGTTGGGACGGCCGAAAGGTCTACCTGTGAGTGGCATTTGGGCCCCACCGTACTATTTCAACCATTTCCGCTCATCCAGGCTTGTAACTAGGAGCGTAATTCACCGAGGTAGTTACAGCCGCCACCGTCCCTGTTGTCGTTGTTTTTCCGTCGTCGTCGCCGCCGGTTGCCGCTGTCTCCGACCATCTCTCTGGCCGCCTCCTCCCCGTCTTCTGACCGGTCGCCGTCATCTGCCTGATCGTCTGACGATCGGATCTAGGCGATCCGGCTGGCCTCGTCTCCCGATCCCGATCCTCGTCTGAGCCTCGCGATTGGATATGGGCGATCTGGCTGGTCCTGATCGGATCTAGGCGATCTAGGCGAACTGGCTGGCCTCGTCTCCTGGATCTCCCGCTGCCCGCCCGCGACCGCCTCCCGTAGCCCGTCCGTCCGCGTTCGCCCGACCGTCTCCTGGATCTCCAGCTGTCAGTCGCCCTCCCGCTGCGTTCGCCCTCCCACTGTCAGATGCCCACCCGACGCCCCCGATGCTGCTGCTCGACCTGCCTACTGGCCCTCGACGCCCTGCTGCAGGCCCCCGACGCCCTGCTGCTCGCCTGCCCGGCCCGGCTCTGCTGCCGCCCGCTCGCCAGATCTACCCCGAGATCCACCGCCGGTGCCTCACCGCGGTCGGCCGCCCCACCACTGCTGGCCATCGGTACCACCGGGAATCGCTCCCCGGTGGCCCGAATTAGCCTTCCTAGGCTCTTAGGCGTCGCCTCTCGCCCCGACTCGCCGGAATTTGGCCGGCCTCTGCCAGCAGCTCGGGTTGACCAGATCTGAAAAAAAATGTCTTTTGCATCGGGCTATGTTGAGATTCCTCGCTGCCCGGTGATCTTCGATGGCGCGAATTATCCTGATTTCGCTGCCTTTATGCGTGTTCACATGCGCGGTCTCCGTCTTTGGGGTGTGCTCTCCGGCGAGGTCTCCTGTCCGCCGTGCCCCCTGCTCCTGTGGCTCCTCTTCCGCCGACGCCGATTGTTCTCGGTGCTGATGCTTCTCAGGAGGCCAAGGATGCTGCTCAGAGTGGCGATGATAGTGCTGTTGCTGCTTATGAGCTGAAGTTCAAACAGTACTCTGCTGATCTTGAGACCTATCGCCACGCTCTGGCTGCCTACACTCAGTGGGTCGATGAGGATGCTCGTGCTGCTGCTGCTGTTCTTACCTCTAATGTTCTGCCCCAGTATGCTGCTGAGTTCATGAGTCTCCCTACTGTTGCCGCTCAGTGGGCACATCTTCGTTAGCGCTATGATCCGTCTGGGGATGCTCTTTACCTGTCCGTGGTTCGCTAGGAGCATGCTCTTTAGCAGGGTGATTCCACTATTGATGAGTTCTATACTCAGAGTGCTGCTATCTGGCGTCAGCTTGATTCTCTCTGTACTGCTTTTTGTGGCACATGCTCGTGCTGCCAGATTGTGCGCTCGGACTTGGAATTTCACCGCATCTATGAGTTTCTGTCTCGGCTCTGCCAGGAGTTTGAGCCCCGTCGTGCTCAGCTGAATGCTCGTGGTCGTGTTCCACTCTCTGAGGTATTGTCCGAGCTTCGGGCTGAGGAGACCCGTCTCCGTGGTGCTGGTCTTCTTGCGGTTCCATCTGTGCTTGCTACTCGTGGTCCTCCTATGCCGTCTGCTCCCTTGACTCAGCCGCGGTCCTCTGTGCCGCCACCGATACTACACACTCCTCCAGGTCAGGGTCAGAGTCAGCACCAGCAGTCTCAGGGTCAGAGTCAGCACCAGCAGGCTCGTGGTCAGGGTCGCCGTGGTTCTCTTCGTCACTGCTCTTACTATAACAAGGATGGACACACTTGGGCCACTTGTTATACACGAGATCCCAGTTTACGTCAGCAGCACCAGATGGCTCATGGGCAGTTGGCTCCTTCCGGATCTTCAGCAGTTGCTCTCTCTGATCAGGACATTATCAGGAGTCTTCGCGGTTTTCTTGCTGCTACAGGCTCTTCGTCGATAGGCACTGCTGGTTCTGTGACTGACTCTTCAGGCACTGCGCGACCACTACCTTCTACACAGTCAGGTATGTCCCCGTGGTATCTGGATTCTGGAGCTTCCTTTCATATGACCTCTGAGTCTTCTTTTCTGTCCGCTCTTCGTTCTCTCCCTTCTCATGTCCGTGTCTTCACGGCTGATGGTACCTCTCTTCCTGTTTCTAGTCGAGGCACCCTTTCTACTTCTTATTTTTTTGTTCCTGATATTTCTCATGTCCCTCTCCTTAAGATGAATCTGTTCTCTGCTAGCTAGCTTACTGACTCTGGTTGTCGCTTCATTCTTGATGCTGATTCTTGTGTTGTTCAGGACCGTCGCACACATGCCCTGGTTGGAGCTGGCCCTCGCAGCCGTGACACTTCAGTACTTTGGGAGTTAGACTGGCTTCGTGTTCCTTCCGTTGCCACTTCATCTGCCAGTTCTTCTCCGGTCGTCGCCTCTGCTACCAGCTCCTTTCAGTAGTGGCATCATCATCTTGGTCACCTTTCTGACTCTCGCCTGTCGTCATTAGTTCATCGTGGTCTTCTGGGGTCTGTCTCAGGAGATGGGTCTTTACATTGTCAGGGCTGTAGGTTGGGTAAACAGATTCAACTTCCCTATCCTACTAGCGCGTCTATATCTCAGCGACCTTTTGATTTAGTTCATTCAGATGTTTGGGGTCCGGCTCCTTTCGCTTCGAAAGGCAGCCATCGCTACTATATTTTATTTATCGATGATTTTTCTCGGTACACTTGGTTGTATTTTATGCGCTCTCGCAGTAAAGTGCTCTCCATATATCAGCATTTTGTGGCCATGGTCCGTACTCAATATTCTACCCCCATTCGTGTGTTTCGTGCTGATTCTGCTGGTGAGTATATCTCCCAGATGTTGTGGGGTGTTCTTGCTGAGCAGGGCACTCTTGCTCAGTTCTCCTGTCCTGGCGCACATGACCAGCGTTGTTGAGCGTAAGCATCACCATCTTCTAGAGACTACTCGTGCCATGATGATTGCTTCTTCTCTTCTGCCGCATTTCTAGGCTGAGGCTGTCTCTACGTCAGCTTACCTCATCAATATTCAGCCTTCTGCCACTCTATAGGGTGGTATCCCTCTTGAGCGCCTATCTGGACAGTCTCCAGACTACTCCATGCTTCGCTTGTTTGGTTGTATTTGCTATGTTCTCCTTGCGCCTCGCGAACGCACCAAACTAACCGCTCAGTCTGTTGAGTGCGTCTTCCTTGGTTACAGTGATGATCATAAGGGCTATCGCTGTTGGGACCCAGTTGGTCGTCGGATGCATATCTCTCGTGATGTTACTTTTGATGAGACGCGTCCTTTCTATCCTCGTCCCACCGCTGGTACCTACCCGGTGGAATATATCTCCTTTCTTCTCTTTCCTGACACACCTCTGTAACATCCCAAAAATACTAAGCTTGGATCATCAAATTCTAATCATCAAAATTAGGGTTAACAAAAACTTTTCTAAATGAAATCATGAATGCATGCATATGTGTATGTATGGATTTTGAAATCCTTTAAAACCACCTTGTTTGTTTGTTTGTTTCATTGCTTGTAAAATGTTTCTTAGGTGAAATAAACATCATCTAAAACATTTCCCACACATTTCTAAAGACAAGTAAATCAAAACACATATATGAAATGAATGGTCATTTTGGTCAATTTAACTCCCATGCCTACTTTGGCTGTCTCAAACTTTCAGAACCTAACAGAAACTTTTCTGGATCTTTGCACCCCTAGAATGTACTCATAACAAGGTATCAAGGCCCACTTTGTGATCATCCAGAAACTTTCAAATGCATAGTTTAAATGACAATTCAAAATTGAATCTTTATCATATGGGAAGATCCCACTTTTTCAAAAACCACTCAAACAAGCTCAACTTTCAAAACCCAAGCATCTGCAGACTCACCAGCACCAATCTAGCAAACCCACCAAAAATAATTTCAAAATTCAAAACTTGATTTCATGCGGCCATTTCTTCAAACAGGTTGCAGACACAAATCAAACAAACATCAAACACTATTGTGAGCAGTGATTCTGGCCTAACTTGTTCCCTAGTTAGCACACATACAGCTCAGTAGATCATCTAGGAAGTTTAACTAAGGACTAGCACCCCTGTGAGCTTGCCATTGCCATCAATGGTGAATAGCCGAGCACCCCCTTGTCACCCTATTGTGGACAGCAGGCTAGAGGAAGAACTAGCCTTGCCAACCTTGTCTGGGAGGCAGCCCACCGTCCACCGCCACTACCTGTCCCAGCCGCGAGCGTTGCCAAGCCCTGGACCACGCGCACAAGCCGCGCCCAGACCGCCAGAGACCATGCCGAGCATGCGCCAGAGCACGACCCTCGACCGAAGCCCACAGACCGCGCGCCGCCCTCACCGCGTGCATACAAAATCCCCACCGACCCAGGAGACCGCCAGACATCCCCGTTTGCCGCCCCGTGCCGCATAGCCACCGCCCGCCGTCGAAGACGCCGCCTCTGCCGCGCAGAGCACCGCCCGTTCCAGACCAAACCACACCGCCCCATGCCTCAAGACCATGTCGTTGAGCATCGCCAGGAGACACCGCACCGTCCCCTACCCTTGTCCATGCCATTAGCCGCCTGTAACCTCGCCCCCGACGAGCTCACCGTGCGCCCCGACGGTCCCCTCGCTCGACTATAAATAGAGGCCACCCCCGCACGATTTCTTCACACCATCTCACTCCCCTCTCCTCACTGATCGTGCTGTAGGGTTTCGTAGCATGGAAAACAAAAATTTTCTACCGCATACAAAAAAACAAGCCAAGATCTATCTACTAGATTGTAGCAACGAGTCGATAGAATAACTCACCCTCGAAGATTCCAAAGTGTTTAACAAGAGCGGATTCTCGTGGGTGATGTAGTTGTACTCTTCCCGATCTCAAGATCGCGTAGACGATCCTTCCGGCGCTGCGTTCCGGCAGCGCTCCCGCAGTCGGTCACACGTTCGGTACTCGACGAAGACCTTCCTCTCCCTTGTTCCAGCAGGCAGCGGAGGTTGTAGCACTCTCCTCGCGATTCCGGCAGCACAACGGCGTGGTTCCGGAAGTAGAGGGGAGATCTCGCAGGGCTTCGCCTTAAGCCGGAGCGAGTATGGTGGAGTATGAGAGAGTCCCTCGACGATCTAGGGTTTAGACACGCTGAGGAGGAAGCTTGGCCAGCGGCTAGGGTTGCTAGGTGGCGGCGGCTTGACCTAGGGCGGCGACGGCGGCAGCAGGTGGCGGCGCCGGCGGCTTAGGGTTTTGGAGGCGGGGATCTTGTGTGTCTAGGAGGGGAGCCCTGCCCCTCCTTTTATAGGTGGAGGGGCCGGCCAGCCAAGGGGAGGGGATTCCCTCCCCAACTCGGCTTGGAGGTGGGCCGGCGGTGGAGGAGGGACTCCTCCCCAACTCGGTTTCCTCCTCCTTCCCCACTTCCCAAAAATAGCCGTTTGACTTTCAAACTAGCCGTTTGACTTTTCAAACTAGGATTTGAATAAACCCTCTATTTTGTTCAGCGATGACACCGAGTACATGATGCAATCATACCAACTTGATATAACACATTCATGTACCCTTCCCCTCCGGAGTGCCGGACATTCCGGAACCTTCTAGAACATTCCCGATGAAAACACCGGAACCATTCTCCAACTCCGAAACGGGACTTTCCTTATATGAATCTTATTCTCTGGACCATTCCGGATCTCCTCGTGATATCCCGAATCCCATTCGAGACCCCGAACAACATTCGGACTCTTTCTCATCATTCCATAACTATTCAAACAACGTCGAATCCTTAAGTGTGTCTCCCTACGGTTCGTGAATTATGCGGACATGATCGAGACACTTCTCCGATCAATAACCAATAGAGGAATCTGGAAATTCATATGGCTCCCACATATTTCTACGATTACTTTGTGATCGAATGAACCACTTACATACGATACCAATTTCCCTTTGTCTCACGATAGTTTACTTATCCGAGTTTATGATCGTCCGTATCTCTGCATACCTAGTTCAACCTCGTTACCGATAAATACTCTTTTCTCGTTCCCGTGGTATGTGATCCCTTGTGAGCCAGTCACATGCTTGCAAGCCAATTGGATGACATTTCACCAAGAGGGCCCAGAGTATATCTATCCGTCATATGGATGGACAAATCCCAGTCTTGATCCATGTGTTTCAACCAATACTTTCCGAACACTCAATGCCACCTTTATAGCCACCCAGTTACGGTGTGGTGTTTGATGTCATCAAAGCATCCATCCGGTAAAGGTGATATGCATGATCTCATGGTCGAAGGAATTAGGTTACTATGTATCAGAAAGCATATAGCAATTGAACTATTAAAATGACTTGATCTTTATGCTACGCTTATCTATAGGAGTATGTCCACCATATCATTCTCCTAACGATATGATCTTGTTGTTAATAACATCTCAATGTTCATGATAGGGAAACCACAATCATCTATTAACCAACAAGCTAGTATTATATAGAGGCTTTACTAGGGACTTCAAATTAAGTTTACAAATCACACAAGTATTAATGTTTCCTTGTTAATACTATTATAGCATGAATGTAAACATTTATCATAAACACAAAGATATAATAATAACTATATTTATTATTGCCTCTAGGGCATATCTCCAACAGTCTCCCACTTGCACTAGAGTCATCTAATCTAGATTACATGGTAAAATACCGAACACCCATGGCAGTTTGGTGCTGGTCATGTTTTGCCCTCGGGAGAGGTTTAGTCAACGGATCCGCCACATTCAGATCTGTGTGTACTTTGCAAATCTTTATATCCCCATCTTGGATATGTTCTCGAATAGCGTGAAAACGTAGCCTGATGTGCTTCAGCTTCTTGTGTGACCTTGGTTGTTGCGCATTGGCTATGGCACCCATGTTATCACAATAGATAGACATTGGGTCCAGCGCACTAGGAACCACACCTAGCTCTGTAATGAACTCTTTCATCCATATCGCTTCTTGTGAAGCCTCCGAAGCAGCCATGTATTCCGATTCAGTTGAAGATCTTGCCACAATGCTTTGCTTTGCACTCCTCCAGCTAACTGCTGCACCATTCAAAATAAATACGTATCCAGATTGTGATTTAGAATCATCCGGATCGGTGTTCCAACTAGCATCGGTGTAACCATTAACAACGAGCTGTTCATCACCTCCATAAGAAAGAACCATATCCTTAGTTCTTCTCAAGTTTTACTCAAGGTCGTATTGGGCAACATGGGCAAGAACCCTTTCTTGCTATCTTCCATTCCAAACCTCTTTAGAACTTTGTCCAAATATGTACTTTGTGACAATGATATTTGGCGTTTCGATCTATCTCTATAAATCTTTATGCCTAATATGTAAGCTGCTTCACCAAGATCCTTCATTGAAAAACTTTTATTCAAATATTCCTTGACACTATTAAGAAGTTCTACATCATTCCCAATCAACAATATGTCATCTACATATAGTATTAAGAATGCTACAGAGCTCCCACTCACTTTCTTGTAAATACAAGCTTCTCCATAAGTTTGTATAAAACCAAAACTTTTGATCACCTTATCAAAATGTTGATTCCAACTTCGGGATGCTTGCTTCAATCCATAGATGGACCGTTGAAGTTTGCATACCTTGTTAGCATCTTTAGGATCGAAAAAACCTTTGGGTTGCATCATATACAACTCTTCATCAATATCTCCATTGAGGAATGCTGTTTTGACATCCATCTTCCATATCTCATAATCATAATATGCAGCGATTGCTAACATAATCCTCACAGACTTTAGCTTCGCTACTGGTGAGAAAGTCTCATCGTAGTGAACTCCTTGAATTTGTCGAAACCCCTTTGCGACAAGTCGAGCTTTATAGACAGTAACATTACCATCAGCATCTGTTTTCTTCTTGAAAATCCATTTGTTCTCGACAGCCTTCCGGCCATCCGGTAAGTCCACCAAAGTCCATACTTGGTTTTCGTACATGGATCCAATCTCGGATTTCATGGCTTCTTGCCATTTATTGGAATCTGGGCTCATCATTGCTTCCTCATATGTCTCAGGGTCATCGGTGTTGTCCACCAACATGACACTCATAACGGGATCATACCAATCTGGAGTGGTACGAGTTCTCGTTGACCTGCGAGGCTCTGTAGCAACTTCAACCGAAGTTTCATGATCATCATCATTAGCTTCCTCTCTAACTGGTGCAGGCACCACAGGAACTTATTCCGGTGCTGCGCTACTCGCAGTTTCGAGAGAAGGTTCGACAACCTCGTCGAGTTCTACTTTCCTTCCAGTCACTTCTTTCGAGAGAAATTCCTTCTCTAGAAAGGATCCATTCTTGGCAACGAAGATTTTGCCTTCGGATCTATGATAGAAAGTATACCCAATAGTTTCCTTCGGGTATCCTATGAAGACGCATTTTTCCGCTTTGGGTTCAAGCTTGTCCGGTTGTAACTTCTTTACATAGGCTTCGCATCCCCAAACTTTAAGGAACGACAATCTAGGTTTCTTCCCAAACCATAATTCATACAGTGTCGTTTCAACGGATTTAGGTGGTGCCCTATTTAAAGTGAATGCGGCTGTTTCTAATGCATAACCCCAAAATGATAGCGGTAAATCTGTAAGTGACATCATAGAACGAACCATATCTAAGAGAGTTCGATTACGACGTTCGGACACACCATTACGCTGTGGAGTTCCCGACGGTGTCAATTGTGAAAGTATTCCGCATTTCTTCAAATGCTCGCCAAACTCGTAACTTAGATATTCACCTCCACGATCAGAACGTAGAAATTTAATCTTCTTGTTACGTTGATTCTCTACCTCACTCTAAAATTCCTTAAACTTCTCGAAAGTTTCGGACTTATGTTTCATGAAATAGATATACCCATATCTACTCAAATCATCCGTGAAGGTAAGAACATAACGATAACCACCGCGCGATGCTACACTCATTGGACCACACACATCGGTATGTATGATTTCCAATAAGTCCGTAGCTCGCTCCATCATACCAGAGAATGGAGTCTTAGTCATTTTACCCATCAGACATGCTTCGCATCTTTCAAGTGATTCGAAATCAAGTGATTCAAGAAGTCCATCGGAATGGAGTTTCTTCATACGCTTCACTCCAATGTGACCAAGACGACAGTGCCACATATAGGTCGAGTTATCGCTCGATTTCAAAAGTTTAGCCTCAATGTTATTAATATGTGTATTTCCACTATCGAGATTCAACAAGAATAGTCCATCTATCAAAGGTGCATGTGCATAAAACATATTACTCATATAAATCGAACAACCATTATTCTCGGACTTAAACAAGTAACCGTCTCGCAATAAACAAGATCCCGATATAATGTTCATGCTTAACGCAGGCACCAAATAACAATTATTTAAGTATAAAACTAATCCCGATGGTAGATGAAGGGGTAGCGTGCCGACCGCGATCACATCAACCTTTGATCCGTTTCCCACGCGCATCGTCACCTCGTTCTTCGCTAGCTTCCGTTTATTCTGCAGCACCTGTTTCGAGTTACAAATATGAGCAACCGAACCAGTATCAAATACCCAGGCACTACTACGAGTACTAGTGAGATACACATCAATAACATGTATATCAGATATACCTTTCTTCTTGATGTTGCCGTTCTTCAAATCCGCCAAGTACTTTGGGCAATTCCGCTTCCAGTGACCTTCTCCCTTGCAGTAAAAGCACTCAGTATCAGGCTTAGGTCCAGCCTTGGTCTTCTTCGTTGGCGTGGTAACTTTCTTACCACCCTTCTTGAAGTGTCCCTTCTGCTTAGACTTGCCTTTCTTGAATTTGGTGGTCTTATTGACCAACAACACTTGGTGCTCTTTCTTGATCTCCACTTCTGCAGATTTCAACATGGCAAAGAGTTCTGGCAACGTCTTGTTCATGTTTTGCATGTTGTAGTTCATCACAAAGTTCTTGTAACTTGGTGGTAGTGATTGGAGGACGCGGTAAATCCCCAAAGCATTAGGAATCACTATACCCAAGCTTTGAAGTTTGTTTGCGTGCCCAGACATCTTAAGCACATGCTCACTAACGGAGCTGCCCTCTTCCATCTTGCAGTTAAAGAACTTTTCAGAAGCCTCATAGCTTTCAATTGCCGCATGAGTCTCAAAGATCAATTTGAGATCCTCGACAATATCATATAGGTCTGAATTCTCAAACCTTTTCTGAAGCTCCGATTCTAAACCATACAAGATAGCACACTGAACTATGGAGTACTGAGTCTTCCCAGTGAGGTAAACATTCTTTACTTCATCGGAAGCATCAGCTGCAGGTGGGTCACCCAGCGGTGCATCCAACACATAGGTCAAATTACCAGCTGTGAGGACAATCCTCAAATTGCGGAACCAATCCGCGAAGTTGCTTCCATTGTTTTTCAACTTTTCTTTCTCTAAGAACGCATTAAAATTGATGGTAGGGGCTGCCATTGATCTACAACATATTTGCAATAGTTTAGACTAAGTTTATGACAAATTGAATTCAAATTAATAAAATTAATCTAGGTGAACTCCCACTCAAAACAATATCCCTCACATTGTTTTAGTGATCACACGAACCAAATCCACCACATCAACACCGATCATCACGAGAGTTGATATAGTTTCAATCGCGAACAATCGACATTTTCATCACATCTACTATATGATTCATGCTTTACCTTTCGGTGATCCGTGTTCCGAGACCATGTCTGTACATGCTAGGCTTGTCAAGATCAAACCTTAGTTTCCGCATGAGCAAATCTGGCTTGCTCATGTTGTATACACTTGCGGAATCTAACACACCCGATCATCACGTGGTGCTTCGAAACAACAAGCTTTAGCAACGGTGCTAACTAAGGGTGAACACTTTATGACTTGAAATTCATGTGCATGAGGGATCATCTTATAATGCTACCGTCGTCTACTAAGCAATACAAGATGCATAAAGGATTAACATCACATGCAATTCATAATATGTGATATGATATGGCCTTTCTTCTTTGTGCTTCCGATCTCCATCTTCTAGCACAAACATGATCTCCATCATCACCGGCATTGCATCAAGGTCAATGATGCTTCTCCATGGTTGTCGTCCACCGGCTTCAACTATTACAACTACTTTGAATAGACACGCGGGTCTTAACATAAATTAAAGACAACCATATGGCTCCTGCCGGTTTCCAACTTACAATAAGGAACATTGCATACAACAAATATAATCACAATCATGGCCATATCACATCACAGCACACCCCTGCAAAACAAAGTTAGACGCCTCTACTTTCTTTGCATATTTTACGTGGTTTGGGGATTTCAATAAGTGTCGTTCTAACTTACGAACATGAACCACAACATTGATACTAGTATTGTTAATCACCCGTTGTAAATTGGATCTTAACTATGCTAGGAGAAACAGGCACCCGCAAAGCCACTTATGCAATACAAGTTGCATGTCAAGCGTGGAGCAAGTCTCATGAACGATGTCATGTAAGGTTAGCCCGGGCCGCTTCATCCCAACATACCGCAAGATGCAAAGTACATAAGAAGCAATCGACAATAAAAGCATCAACGCCCACAATGACCATTGTGTTCTACTCGTGCAACAGATCTACATATAGACACGGCTCTGATACCACTGTAGGGTTTCGTAGCATGGAAAACAAAAAATTTCTACCGCATACAAACAAACAAGCCAAGATCTATCTACTAGATTGTAGCAACGAGTCGATAGAATAACTCACCCTCGAAGATTCCAAAGTGTTTAACGAGAGCGGATTCTCGTGGGTGATGTAGTCGTACTCTTCCCGATCTCAAGATCGCGTAGACGATCCTTTCGGCGCTGCGTTCCGGCAGCGCTCCCGCAGTCGGTCACACGTTCGGTACTCGACGAAGACCTTCCTCTCCCTTGTTCCAGCAGGCAGTGGAGGTTGTAGCACTCTCCTCGCGATTCCGGCAGCACAGCGGCGTGGTTCCGGAAGTAGAGGGGAGATCTCGCAGGGCTTCGCCTTAAGCCGGAGCGAGTATGGTGGAGTATGAGAGAGTCCCTCGACGATCTAGGGTTTAGACACGCTGAGGAGGAAGCTTGGCCGGCGGCTAGGGTTGCTAGGCGGCGGCGGCTTGACCTAGGGCGGCGGCGGCGGTAGCAGGTGGCGGCGCCGGCGGCTTAGGGTTTTGGAGGCGGGGATCTTGTGTGTCTAGGAGGGGAGCCCTGCCCCTCCTTTTATAGGTGGAGGGGCCGGCCGGCCAAGGGGAGGGGAGTCCTTCCCCAACTCGGCTTGGAGGTGGGCCGGCGGTGGAGGAGGGACTCCTCCCCAACTCGGTTTCCTCCTCCTTCCCCACTACCCAAAAATAGCCGTCTGACTTTCAAACTAGCCGTTTGACTTTTCAAACTAGTATTTGAATAAACCCTCTATTTTGTTCAGCGATGACACCGAGTACATGATACAATCATACCAACTTGATATAACACATTCATGTACCCTTCCCCTCCGGAGTGCCGGACATTCCGGAATCTTCTAGAACATTCCCGATGAAAACACCGGAACCATTCTCCAACTCTGAAACGGAACTTTCCTTATATGAATCTTATTCTCCGGACCGTTCCGGATCTCCTCGTGATATCCCGAATCCCATTTGAGACCCCGAACAACATTCGGACTCTTTCTCATCATTCCATAACTACTCAAACAACGTCGAATCCTTAAGTGTGTCTCCCTACGGTTCGTGAATTATGCGGACATGATCGAGACACTTCTCCGATCAATAACCAATAGAGGAATCTGGAAATTCATATGGCTCCCACATATTTCTACGATTACTTTGCGATCGAATGAACCACTTACATACGATACCAATTTCCCTTTGTCTCACGATAGTTTACTTATCCGAGGTTATGATCGTCGGTATCTCTGCATACCTAGTTCAATCTCGTTACCGATAAGTACTCTTTTCTCGTTCCCGTGATATGTGATCCCTTGTGAGCCAGTCACATGCTTGCAAGCCAATTGGATGACATTTCACCGAGAGGGCCCAAAGTATATCTATCCATCATATGGATGGACAAATCCCAGTCTTGATCCATGTGTTTCAACCAATACTTTCTGAACACTCAATGTCACCTTTATAGCCACCCAGTTACGGTGTGGTGTTTGATGTCATCAAAGCATCCATCCGGTAAAGGTGATATGCATGATCTCATGGTCGAAGGAATTAGGTTACTATGTATCAGAAAGCATATAGCAATTGAACTATTAAAATGACTTGATCTTTATGCTACGCTTATCTATAGGAGTATGTCCACCATATCATTCTCCTAACGATATGATCTTGTTGTTAATAACATCTCAATGTTCATGATAGGGAAACCACAATCATCTATTAACCAACAAGCTAGTATTATATAGAGGCTTTACTAGGGACTTCAAATTAAGTTTACAAATCACACAAGTATTAATGTTTCCTTGTTAATACTATTATAGCATGAATATAAACATTTATCATAAACACAAAGATATAATAATAACTATATTTATTATTGCCTCTAGGGCATATCTCCAACAGTCTCCCACTTGCACTAGAGTCATCTAATCTAGATTACATGGTAATATACCGAACACCCATGGCAGTTTGGTGCTGGTCATGTTTTGCCCTCGGGAGAGGTTTAGTCAACGGATCCGCCACATTCAGATCTGTGTGTACTTTGCAAATCTTTATATCCCCATCTTGGATATACTTTGCAAATCTTTATATCCCCATCTTGGATATGTTCTCGAATAGCGTGAAAACGTAGCTTGATGTGCTTCAGCTTCTTGTGTGACCTTGGTTGTTGCGCATTGGCTATGGCACCCATGTTATCACAATAGATAGAAATTGGGTCCAGCGCACTAGGAACCACACCCAGCTCTGTAATGAACTCTTTCATCCATATCGCTTCTTGTGAAGCCTCCGAAGCAGCCATGTATTCCGATGCAGTTGAAGATCTTGCCACAACGCTTTGCTTTGCACTCCTCCAGCTAACTGCTGCACCATTCAAAGTAAATATGTATCCAGATTGTGATTTAGAATCATCCGGATCGGTGTTCCAACTAGCATCGGTGTAACCATTAACAACGAGCTGTTCATCACCTCCATAAGAAAGAACCATATCCTTAGTTCTTCTCAAGTACTTAAGGATGTTTTTGACCGCTGTCCAATGATCCACTCCTGGATCACTTTGATATCTGCTAGTTAAACTAACAACATATGCAATGTCGGGTCTAGTACATAGCATGGCATACATTAGAGATCCTATGGCTGAGGCATAGGGAGTCTTACTCATCCTTTCTCTATCTTCTGCCGATGTCGGACTTTCAGTTTTACTCAAGGTCGTATTGGGCAACATGGGCAAGAACCCTTTCTTGCTATCTTCCATTCCAAACCTCTTTAGAACTTTGTCCAAATATGTACTTTGTGACAATGATATTTGGAGTTTCGATCTATCTCTATAAATCTTTATGCCTAATATGTAAGCTGCTTCACCAAGATCCTTCATTGAAAAACTTTTATTCAAATATTCCTTGACACTATTAAGAAGTTCTACATCATTCCCAATCAACAATATGTCATCTACATATAGTATTAAGAATGCTACAGAGCTCCCACTCACTTTCTTGTAAATACAAGCTTCTCCATAAGTTTGTATAAAACCAAAACTTTTGATCACCTTATCAAAATGTTGATTCCAACTTCGGGATGCTTGCTTCAATCCATAGATGGACCGTTGAAGTTTGCATATCTTGTTAGCATCTTTAGGATCGATTCAGTGCACCAAATTGAATGAAACCAATTTTGTACCCAACTTCAAAAATCAACCCAGATCGATTCGTTGCACCAAATTGAATGAAACCAATTTTGTTGGAAAGGTCTATGAATGATGAATCCAAGCCCGTTGGATTCAAGTCATTTGGATCTATAGATCACCCATGGTAAAAATAACAAGGCAGAAGCTTTTCTGCATTCAAACATTTTTCAAATTTAAACCATAATAGATTTTGAGTTGATTCCAACTCTCAAAAATCACATTTAACCATACCTTTCAGAATATATAAAAATATATAGGTTTACTTGCAGAAATAATGTTCAAGAAATAAAAGAATGCTACATAAGCATTTCTAGCCACTTTAATTAATTAAAATAAAAGGGTAAAACCTTATTAAATTGTGACACCACTTTAAATCACATTCCCATGGACTACAATATGTGGTTATGACATGTGTCAACATGATCCCATGTTGGGTTTGGAGAATATTAAATCTTAAGTAGTTTTTCAATGAGTAGAAACTACTTTTCTAAAAATAAAAGGAATTAAATCAAGCCTTAACCTTGTAATGTTAGGGATGATGCTAGATCATCCATAGGACCCTTGTGTGTGATGATTGCAAGTAGTTAAGTATTGTTTGGTGATTGTGTACCTTGTATTTATTCATAGACGCTAGTACCAACCAAGGATACGAGGAGGAAGGAGGATACTACGAAGAAGAAGCCGAGGAGAACTTCAACCACTGCTCTACACAAGGCAAGCTAGTAACCCTGCAAGCTAACACTTGCAATTTAGCAAGCTTATACTGATATTGTGCAAGCTGAGACTATACCTATGCAAGCCCATACTTGTTACTATACCTACTATATGCCTTAAGCATATGTGATCATACCCACTTGATAAACCAATCCTAGTTTTACTTGCAAGCTTCTTACTCTATTTCTTTATCAAAGCTTACTTAGAGTTTACTTAAGTGACTCGTAGATATTGGAAAGATGCTGAAGGTTGCATAAAGAGCATAAAATTTGGCCTAAGTTAGAAACCTTGACATCAGCCTGAGACATGAGGTTATACTTAGTTGAAACTCCACTAGTTACCACCCCTCATTGGTACTACCCCCACCTGTAGATGCTAGTGCTAAGCATAAAACTTGATCAACTTTTATATGGGAATACTTGGTGGAAAAATGGTTATGAAAACCTTGGAATGATGGATCATTCTATTGAAATGTTTTGGACATGTGTTTCCAAACACTTGAGAATTTTGGTGATAAAAATGTTGAGGCATGAGCCTTAGCCCTTTATAAAACTGATGGTTGTCTGGATGCGATACCATTCCAATTTTATCGTACAACCACAATACCCGAATATTGGGTAGGGCTTGACTGGAAACTTATATTCCTTAGTATTAGTTCCCTCACGTCCAAGGTCTGAGCTGAGGCTACCTTGTGAAGATTGTCCACCTATGCAGTACCCAAGATGACAGTTGGTCATGGTTGGGAGGCCAAACTCACAGGAGAGGTGCTTATACTAGGGCATGTAATCGAAAGGTTAGGATTGATTATACGCATACTGAGTATGGTGAATTCAGGATTTGTTCCTGACGGATGTATCGAATGTTGTGGTGAAAGTGTACAATCTCTGCAGAGTGTCAAACTATTTGAATAGGCGCGTCCGCGGTTATGGGCAGTTGGAGTGGCCATACTGTTCCCCTGTCAGACTTTTCAAAATGACCTGTGAAATGAATTAAGACTTTGACTTGACCACAACAGAGTTGTGATATGAAATACAAGTTCCCAGTTAGGAGTTATAAAAAATTGTGACTAGATTTAGAACTTAGTAGAGATAAATCTGGCTTTTGCAAAACAACCCTAGAGCCTAGTGTCCTATTATCCAAAAACCCCCCTTTACCTATTAAGTATTAGTTTGCGAGTACTTAAAGAGTACTCATGGCTTTGTCCCTGGCTATTCCCATGGCCAGACTATGAAGAGGAGTACCTGGAAGATGGACCCAGGAAGGTTACGGCAACTAGGATCATCTCCCATTGTCAGCATTGCCTGTGACCCCGAAGATGGAGCTTCGCCTATGCTACCGTTATTATTACGTATTCCGCTGCTTGATGTTGCATTAAGAACTGGATCATGAGATCCCTATTTGTGTAAGAACTTATGTATCGTTTGTAATGGATGATGTACTATGGTATCCAATTCTGTTATGTCTCGCAAAAATGGTAATCCTGGGATTGCGATGTATGGCATAACAGACATCTAGGATTTAAAAATCCGGGTGTTGACAAGTTGGTATCAGAGCCATCCTGACCATAGGAGACCCTAGTTAGACTGGACGTTTGAACCAAAAACTTAGTTTCAAAACCAAAGAAAACAAATATTTACAGAAATTTATTCTCATTCTTATCTCTTTGATTCTTTCATAAAAATTCATGTTCCTCCAAAAACTCTTGCAAAACACATAAAATTTTGACACACTTGATCACTCTGCTAATCTACTCATCCTCTATTTTTATAGATGGACGTGAAGTACAACAAGTTTTACCAACTTGGGAATGGAGGAGACCTTATCTTTGAGAGGGATCTGGATCAGCTTTCGGAACTTCTGGAGCGTCCGCACAATGAGTTCTTTGGAGCTCATCTCAATGATCAAGGAGGAGAAGATCTACAGTGGCTAATTGTTGCAAGTCTCTGAGGAAAGATTGAACCTCCCACTGCGGAGGGAATTCAGTTTACCTTGAGGGAAAACAACTGGCTCGATGGACTTGCCAGAGCAATGCAGGAAGCTCTTTCCCGTCTGTGTGGGCAGAGCATCAATCAGATCAAGGGTACTCGCTTTGAGTTTTGCCCAAGGCGTGATGAAAATGGACAACCACTGGAAGCCCCATACCACCCCGAGCTGAAGACTCAATTGGACCACCTTAGCTTCATGATGTATGATCGTCAGCAGGAGTTGGACAACTGCCGTGACTATTGCAACCACAAGTCTGCCATCATCAAGACGAAGGATCAGACCATAGCCATGCTAGCAAAGGATCGCAAGTCTCGCCACCGTCATCTCGACAAGAAGGAGCGCATTATTGCCCGTCTTCGCCACCGCATCTCATCTTTGGAGGAGACCATCCACGAGAGAGACATGCAGTTGGAGGAAAGGGAGAATGCCGGAGAGGATCTTCGTGGAGACCCTTACTCCTATCTCAGCAATGACGATGATTTTCTGGAGGATCAGGCCATGGACTTCTTCACCGATGAGGATGATTTCGCCTTCATCGATGATGATGAAGATGATGAAGCCACAGACTCCGAGGAATAGTAGCACTTGAGCACTAGCGTAGTGAGTAGTAGTCGGTCCCACTGTATCGTAGATTCTAGAATGGTTCTTAAAACCATCTATTTTTCTTTGTTGCGGTGTGTGTTGTACTGTGTGCTATGAATGAATGAATGAAAAAGCAAGTTGCTAGAAAAATCTGAGTCAAACATTTAAAACTTTTCAAAGACCCAAAACCTTAGAAATTTCCCTCTTTTCTCATGATCTATATCAATCTCCAGATGCCACGTGGAGGAAGTGGTTCAGCCCCGGACCCAATGTTGCAGATCCTGCAAATGTTGACTTCTGACCGCGAAGCTGGAAGAGCGGAACGCCAAGCCAACCTAGCCACTCTGCAACAGATAGCCCAACTAGCCCATAACAACCAAGGCCACGGAAATCAGGACAACCATGTATCTAAGCTCAAGAATTTCCAGAATACCAACCCACCCGTTTTCACCAAGTCAGAAGAACCCCTAGATGCCGATGATTGGCTGCAAACCATGAAAAACAACCTAGAAGTCGCCAGAGTGGAAGCAAACGAGAAAGTCCTGTTCGCCACCTATTATCTAGCCGGAGATGCCAGGGCATGGTGGAACAGTGTTCGTGCAATGACCGAAGGCCAGATGATGACCTGGGAGGAATTCAAGGTCAAGTTTAGCCGAACCCATGTGCCACCGGGTTTGATCAAGAGAATGAGAGACGAGTTCAGAGAGCTGAAGCAGGGAAGGATGACTGTAGTGGAATACCGTGACAAATTTTTGTCATTAGCTAGGTATGCCCCGGACGAGATAGACACCGAAGCCAAGAAGAAAGAAAGATTCCTGAATGGTCTGCATGACGATATGCAGACGGTGTTAGTCAATATCCCCTTTGCTGATATTGAAGACCTTGTCGACTCTGCTATCCAGATGGAAGGAAAGATCAACCAAGCCAATGAGAACCGCAAGCGTCGCATGATGCATCAACCTGGAACCCATCAGACCCCAAAGTATCGCCCCAACCCATCTCCAGGATTTGCCCCAAGAACCAACAGACCCCCTATGACCCGTCCGACCTACCCCAACCGTGGAAACCCTAGACCCGGAGGAAGTCACAACAACCCCGGCAACTCTAGCAATTTCACCTGTGCCCCACCCAAGTTCAACACCAACAATGTTACCGCCAACACCAACACTGCCCCTAGGACTAGAAGCAATGCTGTGCCTATCGCAACCAAGGACAAGTCACAAGTGACCTGTTATGACTGTGGAAATAAAGGCCACTATTCCAATGAGTGCCCCAACAAGAAGAATGCTACAGCACCCAATACCAACGTCCCAGCTCAGCAACAGCGTCATGTTTAGCCAGGAAGAAGATTTGCCCCAGGGAATTCGCTCAACCGCAATGGCCGTCTTTTTCTCATGCATGCTGAAGAAGCTCAGGAAGCGCCAGACTTCGTGCTGGGTATGTTTTCTGTTAATTTAGTACTTGCAAGAGTGTTGTTTGACTCTGGTGCCTCGCATTCATTTGTCACCGAAGAATTTGCCTGCAGTAGTAAAATTCAACCAACCAAACTGAAGCATGTTATGGTTGTTCAAATTCCCGGATCAACCACCAAGGCTAGGCAAATTTGCAAAGCCGTCCCTATCCGAATCCATGGCATAGATTTTTATGCTAATATGATAGTACTCGGAACTAAAGGTTTGGAAGTAGTACTAGGAATGGATTGGATGTCCAAACATAAGGGATTGATTGACTGTGCTAAGAAAGCCATCACCATGACCAGTACCACCAGAATATCAGTCGAGCATATATCCGAAACCTTACCTCGCCAATTCAAGTGTAACAAGAGTCTAGCCCAACCTACCATTGACCAAGTCCGGATAGTCTGTGAATACCCCGATGTATTTCCAGATGTTTTGCCCGGTATGCCCCCAGATCGGGATATCGAGTTTATCATCGAACTAATCCCCGGAACAGGACCCATAGCCCAGAGAACCTATAGTATGAACCCGTCAGAACTAGCAGAACTGAAGAAGCAACTGGATTCCATGCTAGAAATTGGATTGATTCAACCAAGTGCGTCACCATGGAGATCACCTGTCTTATTTGTGGACAAGAAAGATGGAGGTAACCGTTTGTGTACGGATTATAGGAAGTTAAATGATGTCACCATCAAGAACAAGTACCCCTTGCCCAAGATAGAAGATTTGTTTGATCAGTTGACCGGTGCCCAGGTGTTTTCTAAGATTGATCTTAGACCTGGCTATCATCAACTCAAAATTCGTGCAGAGGATATTCCAAAGACTGCCTTTACCACGAGATATGGATTGTACGAGTATACAGTCATGTCTTTTGGATTAACCAATGCCCCCGCTTATTTCATGAACCTCATGAATAAGATTTTTATGGACTTCCTGGATAAGTTTGTCGTTGTTTTCATCGATGACATTCTGATTTATTCCAAATCAGAAGAAGAACATGAGCTACACCTAAGGACCATTCTTGGAACCCTTAGAGAGCATCAGTTGTATGCCAAGTTTAGCAAATGTGAATTCTGGTTACAGGAAGTAGGATTCCTCGGTCACATTGTATCAGCTGGAGGAATTGCCGTTGACCCTGCCAAAGTGAAAGATGTAGAAGATTGGCAAGCCCCAACCACTCAAACCCAAGTTCGTGCTTTTCTCGGATTGGCGGGATATTACCGCAAATTCGTAGAAGGATTCTCGAGTATCGCCCGACCCATGACCCAATTGCTGAAGAAGGACAAGAAGTTTGAATGGACCGACAAATGTGAAGCGAGTTTTCAAGAACTCAAAAGGAGATTGATTTCAGCCCCAATCTTGATCATGCCGGATATCACGAAGCCCTTCGATGTGTATTGTGACGCATCCAAGATTGGTCTCGGATGTGTGCTAATGCAAGAAGGAAAATTTATATCTTATCTATCTCGACAATTGAAGCAACACGAGCAAAACTATCCAACCCATGACCTCGAACTCACAGCAGTAGTCCTAGCCCTGAAGACATAGAGACATTACCTAATGGGAAACCGTTGTGAGATTTATTCGGATCACAAGAGCCTAAAGTATATATTCACTCAGAAGGAGTTGAATATGAGGCAGAGAAGATGGATTGAGCTAATCAAGGATTACGACCTGGACATTCACTATCACCCTGGTAAAGCCAACGTGGTAGCCGATGCCCTTAGCAGATTATCGTGCCGCTTGAACTCCATGATTTTGAAGGAGCAACCAAGTTTGCACAAGGAGATGGAAGATTTTCGAATGGAATTAGTAAGTGAAGGATTTTTGGCTAGCATAGAACTTCAGCCCACTTTGATCAGTCAGATTAAAGAGGCGTAGAAGGGAAATGCCAGTATCGACGGAATCAAGCGTCGTATCGGTATAGGCAAAGTACCCGGATTCACCGAGGACGAAGAAGGAGTTCTGTGGTACAAAGGACGCATTTGTGTACTAGCAGATTCGGAGTTGAAAGAAGTTATCTTGAAGGAGGCTCATGATACTCTTTATTCTATCCATCCCGGAGGAACTAAGATGTATCAGGATTTGAAAGAGCAATTTTGGTGGCATAAGATGAAGAGAGAAATCGGAAGCTATATCGCCAAGTGTGATATATGTCAGCGAGTCAAGGCAGGACATCAAAGAACCGCTGGTTTGTTGCAACCTTTGCAAATTCCGGAATGGAAATGGTATTCTGTAGGAATGGACTTTATCACTGGACTACCTACTTCTAGTAGGGGAAATGACTCTATTTGGGTCATAGTGGACAGATTGTCCAAAGTCGCCCATTTATTGCCCGTCAAAACCACCTATCAGAGTTCGAAGCTAGCGGAGTTGTACATCGCTAGAATCGTCAGTTTGCACGGAGTCCCCAAGAACATAGTATCGGATCGAGGAACTCAATTTACCTCGAGATTCTAGAAGAAAGTCCAAGAAGGTTTAGGAACCCGCCTAGATTTCAGTACCGCGTATCACCCTCAGACCGATGGACAAACGGAGCGAGTAAATCAAATACTCGAAGATATGCTTAGAGCATGTGTGCTAGAATATGGATCCAAGTGGGAAGACAGTCTGCCGTTTGCAGAATTTTCCTACAACAATAGTTACCAAGCCAGTTTGCAAATGGCCCCATTTGAATTCATGTACGGAAGAAAGTGTCGTACCCCTTTGAACTGGTCGGAAGTAGGACAAAGTCAGATTTTTGGACCCGACATCCTCCGAGAAGCAGAAGAGAAGGTTCACAAGATTCGTGAGCACCTCAAGACCGCCCAATCCCGACAGAAGAGTTATGGCGATAAGAGACGTCGAGACCTCGCCTTCAATATAGGAGATTTTGTTTATCTGAAAGTGTCGCCATTGAAGGGAATGCAGCGTTTCCAACTCAAAGGAAAGTTAGCCCCCAGATATATCGGACCTTTCAAAATTCTGAATCGTCGAGGAGAACTATCGTATCAATTGGAACTACCCGAAGAGATGTCAGCTGTGCACAATGTGTTCCATATCTCGTTACTTCGCAAATGTCTCGAAGTCCCCGAGAAGACCGAAGTGTTCAAGAATATAGATCACCGGACCATAGAGATCAACGATGACCTGACCTATCCCGAAGTACCCATCCGCATTTTGGAAGAAGCTTTTCGAACTACCCGAACCCGAAGCATCAAGTTTCTCAAGATTCAGTGGAGTAACCACACAGAAGAGGAAGCTACCTGGGAACGCGAAGATCACATCAGGACGGAGTTTCCCGATCTCTTCAAATCCTAGGTAATCTTTTCGTCCTTTTTCAAATCTCGGGACGAGATTTTGTTTAAGGGGGGAAGGTTTGAAACATCCCAAAAATACTAAGCTTGGATCATCAAAATTAGGGTTAACAAAAACTTTTCTAAATGAAATCATGAATGCATGCATATGTGTATGTATGGATTTTGAAATCCTTTAAAACCACCTCATTTGTTTGTTTCATTGCTTGTAAAATGTTTCTTAGGTGAAATAAACATCATCTAAAACATTTCACACACCTTTCCTAAAGACAAGTAAATCAAAACACATATATGAAATGAATGGTCATTTTGGCCAATTTAACTCCCATGCCTACTTTGGCTGTCTCAAACTTTCAGAACCTAACAGAAACTTTTCTGGATCTTTGCACCCCTTGAATGTACTCATAACAAGGTATCAAGGCCCACTTTGTGATCATCCAGATACTTTCAAATGCATAGTTTAAATGACAATTCAAAATTGAATCTTTATCATATGGGAAGATCCCACTTTTTAAAAAACCACTCAAACAAGCTCAACTTTCAAAAACCAAGCATCTGCAGACTCACCAGCACCAATCTAGCAAACCCACCAAAAATCATTTCAAAATTCAAAACTTGATTTCATGCGGCCATTTCTTCAAACAGGTTGCAGACACAAATCAAACAAACATCAAACACTATTGTGAGCAGTGATTCTGGCCTAACTTGTTCCCTAGTTAGCTCACACACAACTCAGTAGATCATCTAGGAAGTTTAACTAAGGACTAGCACCCCTATGAGCTTGCCATTGCCATCAATGGTGAACAGCCGAGCACCCCCTTGTCACCCCATTGTGGACAGCATGCTAGAGGAAGAACTAGCCTTGCCAACCTTGTATGGGAGGCAGGCCACCGTCCAACTGCACTACCTGTCCCAGCCGCGAGCGTTGCCAAGCCCTGGACCACGCGCACAAGCCGCGCCCAGACCGCCAGAGACCATGCCGAGCATGCGCCAGAGCACGACCCTCGACCGAAGCCCACAGACCGTGCGCCGCCCTCACCGCGTGCATACACAATCCCCACCGACCCAGGAGACCGCCAGCCATCCCCGTTTGCCGCCCCGTGCCGCACAGCCACCGCCCGCCGTCGAAGACGCCGCCTCTGCCGCGCAGAGCACCGCCCGTTCCAGACCAAACCACACCGCCCCATGCTTCAAGATCATGTCGTTGAGCATCGCCAGGAGACACCGCACCGTCCCCTACCCTTGCCCATGCCATTAGCCGCCTGCAACCTCGCCCCTCACCGTGCGCCCCGATGGTCCCCTCGCTCGACTATAAATAGTGGCCACCCCCGCATGATTTCTTCACACCATCTCACTCCCCTCTCCTCACTGATCGTGCCACACAGTTCCTCAGAGCAAGGCAAGCACCACCCCGCCGGAATTTCACAGGAGCCCGCCGCCTCTGGAGAAGAAGGGAGCCAGCGATTGGAGCCGCCCCAGGAGAAGCCACCGGTACCAGGAGATTCGCCATAGTCGACTTCGTCGTTCGCCCCCCTCGCCGACCCTCGCCAGTACCCCGGTGAGCCCCTAGCACCCCTCACTGGCCGCGCTAGGTTTCGTTCTCGCCGGCGTTGTCTCGCGTCGACGATGACTCCCAGCCGTTAGATTAGAACTAGATCGAACGATCCACGTCGCCCATACCGCTTCGCCCAGCCCCGTGTCACTGACTTGTGGGGACACCCACTTAAGCAGCCCGCGGGAGCACTGCGCTTAGCAGGCCGACCCAGTAACTTTTCCCGCGCAAGCCCAGTTATTCAAATTAAACTTTTTCTATTTCAATTCAAACACACTTCTGTACCCAACTTCAAAAATCAACCCAGATCGATTTAGTGCACCAACTTGAATGAAACCAATTTTGTTGGAAAGGTCTGTGAATGCTGAATCCAAGACCGTTGGATTCAAGTCATTTAGATCTATAGATCACCCATGGTAAAAATAACAAGGCAGAAGCTTTTCTGCATTCAAACATTTTTCAAATTTAAACCATAATAGCTTTTGAGTTGATTCCAACTCTCAAAAATCACATTTAACCATACCTTTCAGAATATATAAAAATATATAGGTTTACTTGCAGAAATAATGTTCAAGGAATAAAAGAATGCTACATAAGTATTTCTAGCCACTTTAATTAATTAAAATAAAAGGGTAAAACCTTATTAAATTGTGACATCACTTTAAATCACATTCCCATGGACTACAATATGTGGTGATGACATGTGTCAACATGATCCCATGTTGGGTTTGGAGAATATTAAATCTTAAGTAGTTTTTCAATGAGTAGAAACTACTTTTCTAAAAATAAAAGGAATTAAATCAAGCCTTAACCTTGTAATGTTAGGGATGATGCTAGATCATCCATAGGACCCTTGTGTGTGATGATTGCAAGTAGTTAAGTATTGTTTGGTGATTGTGTACCTCGTATTTATTCATAGACGCTAGTACCGACCAAGGATACGAGGAGGAAGGAGGATACTACGAAGAAGAAGCCGAGGAGAACTTCAACCACTGCTCTACACAAGGCAAGCTAGTAACCCTGCAAGCTAACACTTGCAATTTAGCATTATACTGATATTGTGCAAGCTGAGACTATACCTATGCAAGCCCATACTTGTTACTATACCTACTATATGCCTTAAGCATATGTGATCATACCCACTTGATAAACCAATCCTAGTTTTACTTGCAAGCTTCTTACTCTATTTCTTTATCAAAGCTTACTTAGAGTTTACTTAAGTGACTGGTAGATATTGGAAAGATGCTGAAGGTTGCATAAAGATCATAAAATTTGGCCTAAGTTAGAAACCTTGACATCAGCCTGAGACATGAGGTTATACTTAGTTGAAACTCCACTAGTTACCACCCCTC
The DNA here is from genome assembly GCA_916181665.1 of Avena sativa. Taxonomy (NCBI): domain Eukaryota; kingdom Viridiplantae; phylum Streptophyta; class Magnoliopsida; order Poales; family Poaceae; genus Avena; species Avena sativa. The sequence goes on along the minus strand of OV702294.1, from coordinate 441,475,611 downwards.
ATTGGTACTACCCCCACCTGTAGATGCTAGTGCTAAGCATAAAACTTGATCAACTTTTATATGGGAATACTTGGTGGAAAAATGGTTATGAAAACCTTGGAATGATGGATCATTCTATTGAAATGTTTTGGACATGTGTGTCCAAACACTTGAGAATTTTGGTGATAAAATTGTTGAGGCATGAGCCTTAGCCCTTTATAAAACTGATGGTTGTCTGGATGCGATACCATTCCAATTTTATCGTACAACCACAATACCCGAATATTGGGTAGGGCTTGACTGGAAACTTCTATTCCTTAGTATTAGTTCCCTCACGGCCAAGGTCTGAGCTGAGGCTACCTTGTGAAGATTGTCCACCTATGCAGTACCCAAGATGACAGTTGGTCATGGTTGGGAGGCCAAACTCACAGGAGAGGTGCTTATACTAGGGCGTGTAATCGAAAGGTTAGGATTGATTATCCGCATACTGAGTATGGTGAATTCAGGATTTGTTCCTGATGGATGTATCGAATGTTGTGGTGAAAGTGTACAATCTCTGCAGAGTGTCAAACTATTCGAATAGCCGCGTCCACGGTTATGGACAGTTGGAGTGGCCATACTGTTCCCCCGTCAGACTTTTCAAAATGACCTATGAAATGAACTAAGACTTTGACTTGACCACAACAGAGTTGTGATATGAAATACAAGTTCCTAGTTAGGAGTTATAAAAAATTGTGACTAGATTTAGAACTTAGTAGAGATAAATCTGGCTTTTGCAAAACAACCCTAGAGCCTAGTGTCCTATTATCCAAAAACCCCCTTTACCTATTAAGTATTAGTTTGCAAGTACTTAAACAGTACTCATGGATTTGTCCCTGGCTATTCCCATGGCCAGACTATGAAGAGGAGTACCTGGAAGATGGACCCCAGGAAGGTTACGACAACTAGGATCATCTCCCATCGTCAGCATTGCCTGTGACCCCGAAGATGGAGCTTCGCCTACGCTACCGTTATTATTACGTATTTTGCTGCTTGATGTTGCATTAAGAACTGGATCATGAGATCCCTATTTGTGTAAGAACTTATGTATCATTTGTAATGGATGATGTACTATGGTATCCAATTCTGTTATGTCTCACAAAAATGGTAATCCTGGGATTGCGATGTATGGCATAACAGGCATCTAGGATTGAAAAATCCGGGTGTTGACAACTTCCTTCTACTCCTATTGTGTCTTCTTAAGGATCTCCTCCCCCTGATGTCTCTTCTTCGACATCGTCCTCCTCTGCTCCGTCTAGTTCTCCTAGTTCTCCTCGTTCTCTGGAGTCATTTTCCTCTACTATTCCTTCTTCTTCATCGTCGTCTCCTGAGTCATCTTCCTCTGATGAGCTTCCCTCTACTCGTCTTGTTCTTCAGCATCGTGCCCCCAACCGTTACTCTCCTACTCAGTATGGTCTTTATGTTGCCTCCGAGCCAACCTCTTATCGGGATGCTGAGCATCATCCTGAATGGCAGTTGGCCATGGCTGAGGAGATTGCTGCGCTTGAGTGCACTGGCACCTGGGATCTTGTTTCTCCCCCTTCCGGTGTTTGTCCTATCACATGTAAGTGGGTCTATAAGATTAAGACCCGCTCTGATGGATCTCTTGAGCGCTATAAAGCGCGTCTTGTGGCTCATGGTTTTCAGCAGGAGCATGGTCGTGACTATGATGAGACCTTTGCTCCTGTGGCTCATATGACCACTATGCGTACTCTTCTTGATGTTGCTTCTGTTCGTCACTGGTTTGCGTCCCAGCTTGATGTTCAGAACGCCTTTCTCAATGGTGAGTTAAGTGAGGAGGTTTATATGCAGCCTCCTCCTGGGTATTCCGTTCTCGAGGGGATGGTTTGTCATCTTCGGCGTTCTCTTTATGGCCTCAAACAGGACCCTCGTGCCTGGTTTGAGCGCTTTGATTCTGTAGTGACTATTGCTGGTTTATCCCCTAGTGCTCATGATCCAGTGATGTTTGTTCACACTTCTCCTCGTGGACGCACTCTTCTTCTTCTTCTTCTCTATGTTGATGATATGATCATTACTGGTGATGATTCTGAGTATATCGCCTTTGTTAAGGCTCGTCTTCGTGATTAGTTTCTTATGATTGATCTTGGTCCTCTTTGATAATTTCTTGGGATTGAGGTCTCCTCCACTTCCGATGGCTTTTACATCTCCCAGGAAAAGTATATTCAGGATCTTCTTGCTCGTGCTGCTCTTTGGGATGAGTGCACTGTTGAGACCCCTATGGAGCTTAATGTTAAGCTTCAACCTACTGATGGTGATCCTCTTCCTGATCCGACGCGTTATCATCATCTTGTTTATCTTGCTGTCACTCATCCTAACATCTCTTATCCTGTTCATATTCTGAGTCAGTTTGTTTCTGCTCCTACCACTGTTCACTATAGTCATCTTCTCCGTGTTCTTCGTTATATTCGTGGTACGATCACTCGTCGCCTTTTCTTTCCTTGTTCCAGCTCCCTTCAGCTCCAGTGCTATTCAGACGCTACGTGGGGGAGTGATCCTTCGGATCGCTGTTCACTTTCTGCTTACTGTGTGTTTCTTGGTAGTTCGCTCATTGCTTGGAAGATGAAGAAATAGACAGCGGTTTCCCGTTCGAGTGTTGAGGCTGAGTTGCGTGCTATGGCCTTGTTGACTGCTGAGGTGACCTGGTTACAGTGGTTACTTGCGGATTTTCGGGTCTTTATTACTACACCCACTCTGGTTTTGTCTGACAGTACAGGTGCTATTAGTGTTGCACATGATCCGGTCAAGCATGAGCTTACCAAGCATATTGGTGTTGATGCTTTCTATACACGTGCTTAGGTGCAGGCTCAGGTTGTTGCGCTTCAGTATGTGCCTTCAGATTTACAGTTGGTGGATTTCTTTATGAAGGCACAGACCACAGCGCAGCATGATTTTTTACTCTCCAAACTCAGTGTTGTGGATCCACCATGAGTTTGAGGGGGGGGGGGTGTTAGATGTATATTTGTATATTGTAGTTTCCCCATATATTAGGGGGATTCCTACATATTTGCACCTGTACCTGTACTATATATTGTGGCCTTTGGCCCCCATAGGAATACATGTTGCATATTCCTGACAAGTCCAACCCCATGTTCATAACATGTGTCCACATCATTGGTTTGACATATCCATGTCTATGACTTGCGAAACATAGTCATCAACCAATCGATGTGCTAGTCTAATATTCACGTGTGTCCTCACATGAACTCCGACTAGGGACAACTATTAGATAACCATACAAGTATAGAGTTTCACAAACAATTCACATAATTGCCAATCAATACAAGTTGCCTGATATGGATATTCAAGGAACATTACAATAACTCATGGATACATAAGAAATATAATCATCCCTATGATTGCCTCTAGGGCATATTTCCTTCAGTCTCCCACTTGCACTAGAGTCAATCTAGATTGTATCTAATACCTATTGCTCTTGTGTGCGCCTCATGCGCAGGCTTCGGGAGTGGCTTTGTAAAGGGATCAACAACATTTGAGTCCGTATGTATTTTGCATATCATGACACTACCATCCTCAACGAACTCTCAAATCTGATGGTAATGCATGCGAATATGTTTTTTCTTCTGGTGCTGTCTAGGTTCCTTGGCTTGTGCAATAGCACCGTTGTTGTCACAATAAACATCCATAGGATTGGATGCGCCCTGAACCACACCAAGAGCGATCAGGAAGTGCCTAATCCAAACAGCTTCCTTTGCAGCCTCCGTGGCGGCAATATATTCAGCTTCTGTTAAAGAGGAGGCCGCCGTGTCTTGCTTGGAACTTTTTCAACTCACAGCACCACCATTCATGACAAACACATAACCAGATTGCGATCTAGAGTCATCTGAGTCGTTAAGGTAACTCGCATCTGTGTAAACCCTTACATCGAGTTCATCCTCACCTTTATAAACTAGGAACAGATCCTTAGTCCTTCTCAAGTACTTAAGGATATCTTTACCGCTGCCTAGTGACCTTCACCTGCATCATCCTGGTATCTGCTCGTAACACTTAGAGCATAGGAAACATCTGGGCGAGTACATATCATTGCATACATGATGGATCCAATAGTCGAAGCATATGGAATCCTGCTCATGCACTCATGCTCATCAGTAGTCCAAGCACACTGAGTCTTGCTGAGTTTTATGCCGTGGGACATGGGAAAGAACCCCTTCTTAGCCTCTTCCATGCTGAACCATTTCAACACTTTGTCAATGTATGTACTCTGGCTTAATCCAATTAGCCTCCTTGATCTATCTGTATAGATCTTGATGCCCAGAATATATGCCACTTCTCCTAAGTCCTTCATTGAAAAACTGTTTTTCAACAAGGTCTTAACAGACCCGAGCATAGGAATGTCATTTCCAATTAGCAATATGTCATCTACATATAAGATTAGAAATACTAGCGCTCTCCCACTTTCCTTCTTGTAAACATAAGGTTCTTGTTCGTTTTTGATGAAGCCAAACTCCTTTACAACTTCATCAAATCGAATGTTCCAACTCCGAGATGCTTGCTTCAGCCCATAAATAGACTTTAGAAGTTTGCATACCTTTCCAGCATTGTTTGGATCAACAAAACCTTCGGGCTGCATCATATACACGTCCTCGGTTATGATTCCATTTAGGAAAGCCGTCTTGACATCCATCTGCCATATTTCATAGTCGAAATGTGCAGCAATGGATAGAATGATCCGTATAGATTTAAGCATCACTACGGGAGAGAAAGTGTCGTCGTAGTCACCTCCTTGAACTTGTCGAAAACCTTTTGCAACAAGTCGAGCTTTATGGATGTGAACATTTCCATCCATATCAATGTTCTTCTTATAGATCCATTTGCACTCGATGGCTTAAAAACCATCAGGCAGGTCAACCAAGTTCCAAACTTGATTGTCTCCCATGGACTCTATCTCGGATCTCATGGCGATCAGCCATTTCTCGGAGTCTGGGTCCACCATCGCTTATGCATAGGTCACAGGCTCATCATTGTCTAACAATAATAATTCCTGCGTTTTGCAGAGCCTCGCCGACCTTCGTGGTTGTGGTGATTCTATTGCCACGTGTTCCTCAACTTGTTCTGCTACAATAGCATCACTCGTAGAAGCATCCCCGACTGGCTCATCTTGAACTTCTTCAAGTCGCACCTACCTTCCACTCGTTCCTTTTGTGAGAAAATATTCCTCTAGGAAAACACCGCTACGAGCGACACACACTTTGCCCTCTTCTCGGTTGTAGAAGTAATACCCTAAGGTTTCTCTCGGATATCCCACGAAAATGCACTTATCCGATTTGGTTGTTAGCTTGTCTGACTGAAGCCGCTTGAAAAATGCATCACAACCCCAAATCTTTAGAAAAGACAAACTGGGATTCTTTCCAGTCCACATCTCATATGGTGTCTTAACTACAGATTTATATGGTACGCTGTTAAGTGTTAAAGATGCCATTTCTAGAGCATATCCCCAAAATGATAATGGTAAATCTGACTGTCTCATCATCGATGAACCATGTACAACAAAGTTCGATTGCGCCGTTCAGAGACCCCATTTCTTTGAGACATTCCAGGCGGCGTGAGCTGTGGAACAATTCTGTAACTCTTAAGATGATTGCTAAATTCGTGACTCAAATATTCACCTCCATGATCAGATCGCAAGGCCTTTATTTTCTTACCACGTTGATTCTCTACCTCACTCTGAAACTCCTTGAACCTTTCAAAAGTTTCAGACTTATGCTTCATTAAGTAGACATAACCATATCTACTGAAATCATCAGTGAAAATAATGAAGTAGTGATATCCTCCTATGGATGTCGTCCTCATTGGTCCACATACATCAGTATGTATGAGTTCCAACAAGTCTGTCGCTCTTTCAGGTAAACCCAAAAAAGGTGACTTGGTCATCTTTCCAAGTAAACAAGCTTGACATGTCTCGTATGATTCAAAATCAAACAAAGTTAGAATACCATCACCATGGAGCTTCTTCATGCGCTTTTCACTTATATGCCCCAAATAACAATGCCATAAATAGGTAGGACTCAAATCATTAGGCCAAATCCTTTTAGCACTAACATTGTAAATAGATGCATAATCAAGATTTAAAATAAATAACCCATTCACAATGGGAGCATCAACCATAAACATAGCATTCTTAGAGATTACACAACCATTGTTTGCACTCGCGAATGAATAACCATCCCTCATAAAACATGAAGGTGATAAAATGTTTCGACCCATACTAGGAATATAATAACAATTATGTAACTCCATAATAAATCCTGACGGAAGGTGAAGTTGCATGACGCCGACGAACAATGTAGCAACCCTTGCTTTATTTCCGATGCGAAAATCCACTTCGCCTTTCTGCACTTCTCTAGTCCTTATTATCCCTTGCATCGAATTGCAAATATGAGCAACCGATATGGTATCAAATACCCAAGAGTTAACATAGGAATCAGCGAGAAGAATGTCCACAACATTTACAACAAGCGTACCTGAGTGGGAAGTACTCTTACTTCCACTCTTCTTCAAAGAAGCCTGGTACTTGCTGCAATTTCTCTTCCAGTGGCCATGTTCATGACAAAATAAACACTCTATGTTGTCTGAAGGTCCAGCCTTTTGCTTGGGTGCAGGATTAGGGATCGTATCGTTAGCCTTACCCTTCTTCTTCCAAGAAGTACCATTTCTCTTAAATCTAGGCTTGTTCTGCACAGCCATCACATGGCTTTTCCCTGCACACTTCTTCATGTCACTTTCTGCTGTTTTTAGCATCCCGCATAACTCATTAAGGCCCTTATCCACCCCATGCATATGGTAGTTCAAAATGAACTGCCCATAGCTAGATGGAAGAGATGCCAAAATGAAATCAGTAGCCAACTCTTGGCCTAGTGGAAAACCAAGCTTTTCCTGACTGTAACCAACCATTTTGATCACATGGGGGCCTACAGCTGCTCCCTCTGCCAACTTGCATTCCATAAAGGACTTGGAAACATTGTACCTCTCAGTCCTTGCCTAATCTTGGAACATGTCCTTAAGCCCAATGATCATATCGTACGATTCCTGATCCTCAAACTTCTTTTGAAGTTCAGGTTCCATGCATGCAAGCATAAGACAGCTAACCTTAAGAGAATCATCACATGCTCTCTTGTAGGCATTCTTAAGGGTAGCAGTTGCATTATCAGCTAATGGGGATATGCCTACCGGGGTATACCCAGTAGGACGTTTCCGACTGACCCAGGAACTGGCGAGTGGGCCTGCAGGACGGCGACTGGATCAAGACCTGGCGTGGATCCAAGCGACTAGAAGCTGAAGGCCCAGGAGAGTAGATAGGCCCAGTCGGATTAGGTTAAACGAGTGCCGAAACCTTAACTGATTCGGTTGAGATATGTAAACCCTAGGGGGTGAGTCTATATAAACCTCCCTACAGGGCGTGTAGAGGATACGTTCCATCATCCACCCAAGCGACTCGCCGCCTAGCCGTCAAGCTCGCCCCCTTGTACTTCCATCATAATACAATCTAGCAGGAGTAGGTATTTACCCTCCGGGGAGCCGAACCTGGGTAAAACCCTGTGTCTCCGCCCTCATCTCGCACCACAGATGGCTGGCCGCCCTTGCCCCATGTTCTACTACTCGCTGCCGATTGCAGCATCTGCCGTGGTCATTCCCACGACAGTGGCGCCCACCGTGGGGCCTGGCCGGTCTGGCCGGTGTTCTGCGGCGAGATCCAATCTGCCCATTAACGAGTCGGTCGCCACCGGCCGCATGATAGCGATCGGCGAGATGCTCCAGATCTTGCCGAGCAGCTATGTCCCAGCGGCGCGACCCGTCACGCATAGCATGATCTTGCCAGTCGGCACGATCAACCTCTTCGTCGGCCTCACCGACGTCATCGTCTCGGAGGATTCGGCTCGCATACGCGAGTCGCCTCCACGCGACCGGCTCTCCGAGAGCCAGGTCCACACGATCCACTACCTCGCCTCCAAGTATAACTCGGCCCACAGCGACGTGACCGAAACCACCGCAGCCGTGGAAGACGCGGCCCTCAATGACGACGCCGACTCGGCGAACCTGGCGTCACTCGTCGGATCCATCATCGCGGCTTCGCCCGCGGGCTCCATCACCCAGGTCTCTAACGTGGGAGACTTCGAGGATCCCTCCATCCTTGGGATCTTCGACTTCGACTCTGGATCGGAAAACTCCGCCGATCTCCGCGACGGGACCGGTCGCCACGCCGCGACCTACATGGCGACTGGCACCGACCCGCCGGAGGATCCCTTCTCCACCCCGATCCCTCCTAACGCCACGGCAACGGAGGACGAGGAACTCCGCTTGAAGCTGGCGGAGGCAGTCTGCAAGGAGCAAGCCGAGCGCGAAAAATTTCGCCTCGAGCAGGTGACGGCACAGGAGCTGTCGCGTTACCACCAGCAGCGAATCAGGTCGCGCCTGAACCCCACCGTCCAGGGACGCACCCTGAACTTCGACGACGAGAACGACCCGACCTGCATGGCCGAGCGCGCGATCTGCGAGAACGCGCCACCCGGAGGAAGCGCCCGGCCCCCGCCAGGGTCGACGGCGAATGGCGCCCCACCTCCACCCAACCGCGCACCCCCCAGGGACCAGCTACGGATCGTTGTCTCCTCACGGGAGCGAGACGCGAACGGCCTACCACTGTTCTCCACCCTGATGGACAACCTCGTGGCGGGCCGAGCAGCGGCCGACAACATCACGGCCACCGGTGACGGCGCCCTATAGATCCAGTACGTCAAGGCCCTGCTCGCAAAGGCGGTCGAGCAACAAAACGCAGGCGTCGACTCACAGGGTCGGATGTACTCGCTTCATCAGGCAGCAGAGCGGCCTCAAGCGGCCGTCCATTGGCGGCAAACACCCTCAACTTCCCGCCACCCGAACCACTGCAGCTCCAACACCGACCCGCGAACGCGGCACTCTCCACCAACGACCCCAGGCCAGCGACCAACTTCGTCGCCGCCAATGGTCAGCCCGTCCACGCCCGCACCCACATCATCAACAACCAAAGCTGGCGTGCACGCCAGCCCGACGACCTGCGACACACCCTAACCAATCGCCGCGACGGCGAGCCGATGGGGTCGCTAAGCCGACTCAGGCCCTGATGCTTCGGACCAATGATCCGAGGCAAAAAATACCCGGCGAACTTCAAAGCGCCGAAGGAAATGGAGAAGTACGACCCTTCATATGACCCCTCCGTGTGGCTGGACACCTACCTCATGGCGATGGGGATCGCTGGCCACACCGACCTGCTAACGGCCCGCTACCTCCCCCTGATGATGGAGGGAACGTGCAGGCAGTGGATCAACACTCTCCCCCCGGATAGCATCGATTCCTGGGAAGAGATGCGCGACTTCTTCGTCAGGCACTTTGAGGGTTCCTACACCCGCACCACCACCATCGAGGACCTGGAACGATGCATCCAGGGACCCCGCGAGTCGACCCGAAGCTGGGTCCAACGGTGGCAAGAACTATGGTACAACGCGGTCGGCATCCACCCGGACACCGCGATCCACTACTTCAAGACCTCGTGCCGCTACGAGCCCTTGGTCGCCAAGCTCAAACGAGCATACCGCACACTCGACAACATACCGGACCTCCTTGAGATCGCCAAAAGATACACGGAGGAAGCCCAAGCCAGGAAACCGACGACGAGTCGGGAGGTCAACGCCGCACGAACGGCAACGACAACGGACGACGGTCCGACCTACGCTACAGCAACACTCGAGACGACCTACACAACGTTCCACGGCATCGTCCCCGGTCGGAAGGCGTACCCGATCGGCAAGGTCACGCCGCCAGTCACCTTCGGCACACCAGCAAACTTCCGCACCGAGCGGATCATCTTCGAGCTGGTGCCCTTCGACAACCCCTACCACTGCGTCCTGGGGCGCCAGGCGTTCGCCAAGTTCATGGGGGCGCCCCACTACGCATACAATGCGATGAAGCTCCCCGGACTACGTGGCGTCATCACCATACACGGCGACCCCGACATGGGCGCCGAGTGCGAGGCCAAAGGAGCCGAACTCGCCGACGCCGTCATCGCGGCTGAGGCTAACCACGCCGTCGAGCTCGCCAAGTACGCGAGCGGGGTCAACAACGATGACCCCACTATACTCAAGAAACCCAACTCGGAAGGCGGCAACACCTCAGCCTTTGAGGCAACGACACACACCCGCACCATCGAGCTGGTCCCAGGCGACTCCAGCCAAACGGTGACGATCGGGACGGGCATGAGCCCAGCATAGGAAGGCGCGCTCATCGAGTTCCTCCGTGAGAACAGGGACATCTTTGCATGGAAGCCCTCTGACATGCCTGGTGTCCCTAGGGAACTTGCTGAGCACAAAATCAACGCCAACCCCAAAGTGCGACCAGTCAAGCAGTCGCTGCGGCCCTTCAATGAAGAGCGCCGCCGAGCCATCGCCGAGGAGGTGCAGCGTCTACTGGCTGCAGGCTTCACCCGGCCAATCAAATACTCCAAGTGGCTGGCAAACCCAGTCCTGGTCGAGAAGAAAAATGGGACCTGGAGGATGTGTATCGACTACACAAACTTAAACAGCGCCTGCCCGAAGGCGCAATTCGTCCTCCCGCGGATCGACCAAATAATCGATTCCACCGCGGGCTCGGAGTCGCTGTGTTTCCTCGACGCCTACTCTTGGTACAACCAGATCAAAATGGCTATCGAGGACGAGGAAAAGACGGCGTTCATCACGCCATTCGGAGCCTTCTGCTACACCGCCATGACCTTCGGCCTCAAGAACGCCGGGGCGACCTACCAGCGGTGCATGCAGGAATGCCTTGCGAGCCAAATTGGCCGCAATATCCATGTCTACATTGACGACGTGGTAGTGAAGTCCGCTCGCCAGGGCGACCTACTCGCCGACCTGGCGGAAACATTCGCCAACCTTCGGAAATACAAGATAAAGCTAAACCCAGGAAAATGCACCTTCGGTGTACCAGCAGGGTAACTACTAGGCTACGTCGTCTCCAAGCGCGGGATCGAGGCGAACCCCACCAAGATCGACACGATCGCTCGAACCCGAGTGCCTGCGCGACGTCCAGAAGCTGGCCGGGCGAGTCGCGGCTCTCAGTCGCTTCATCCCCCGATTGGGCGAAAAGGCGATGCCCCTATACCGCCTGATGCGCAAGAACCCCACCTTCCAGTGGGACAAGGAGGGGGACGACGCGCTCCGCGGCCTCAAGAAGGTGCTACTCGCAGCACCGCTACTCGCCGCCCCCATCGACAAAGAACCCATGCTGGTCTACGTCACGGCTTCCGAGCGCGTCGTCAGCGCCGTCATGGTCGTCGGACGGCCAGAGGAAGGAAAGGAGCGCCCAGTACAGCGACCGGTGTACTATATGAGCGAGGTCCTCACCGAGTCGCGCCAGCGATACCCGCAATACCAGAAACTGGTTTATGCGGTCTTCAGAGCACAGTGGCGACTGCCGCACTACTTCCAGGAGCACCCGATCACGGTCGTCTCCTCAGCACCGTTGCAGGACATCATCCGCAACCGTGAGGCGACCGGGCGAGTCGCCAAGTGGGCCATCGAAATCGGCGTCCACAACATCAATTATGAGCCACACAAAGCGATCAAGTCGCAGGCTCTCGCGGACTTCATCGCCGACTGGGAAGAGGCCCAGCAGCCGGAAAAGCTGTCGTACCTCCACTATTGGAGCCTGCACTTCGACGGCTCCAAGAATGCAGACGGCGCAGGAGCAGGGATCGTCCTGACTTCCCCGAAGGGCGACAAGCTCCGCTGCGTCCTCTGCCTCGACTTCACCCCCTGCACCAACAACATGGCCGAATACGAGGCACTACTCCATGGCATGCGAGCTACCAGGGAGATGAATTTCAACCGCCTACGCTGCTACGGAGACTCCGACCTTGTCGCCGGACAGGTCGCTGGTACCTGCGACGCCGTCTCCCCCACCATGGCGGCATACCGCCAAGCAGTGGACAAGCTGGGCGGACACTTCGCAGGCTATTCCATCGAGTGGATCGACATGCGGAAGAACGAGGAGGCCGACGCACTCTCTCACATCGGCTCGGCTCGACTCGCACCACCCGCCGGCGTCTTCCTCGACACCATCACCAAGCCTTCCATCTCTCACCCAAGGGAGATCGACATCAGAGTCCCGCTGCAACCAGAGACAGCCCTGGTCGCACTCATCGCCGAGCCAGAAGACTGGACTACGCCATACATCTCCTATCTGGAGGGAGGGACCTTGCCGGAAGACGAAACAGACGCTCGGATGATAGCACGCCGCTGCAAATCCTTCGTCATCATCGACGACGAGCTCCACAAGTGCAGCGTGACCGGCGTGTTCCAACGCTGCGTCCAACCCGTCGAAGGACGCAAAATCCTCCACGACATCCACTCCGGCGACTGCGGCCACCACGCTGGCGCCCGCTCTCTGGTCGCAAAGGCTATGCGGCACGACTTTTACTGGCCCACCGCACACGCAGACGCCGTCGACATTGTCCAGCGGTGCGCCGGGTGCCAGAAGTATGCCAACCAAACACACGTGCCGAGCTCAACGCTCAAGACAATCCCCATCACCTGTCCGTTTGCCGTGTGGGGTATGGACATGGTAGGCCCTTTCAAAAAGGCCCCCTCCGACTTCACCCACCTCCTGGTCGCGGTCGACAAATTCACAAAGTGGGTGGAGGCCAAGCCAGTCCGGAAATGCGACGGGAAGACCGCCACCAAGTTCCTACACGAGCTCATATATCTCTACGGGTTCCCCAACAGCATCATCACGGACAACGACACCAACTTCGCCAAGGGAGCCATGGCCGAGTTCTGCGAGGAACATCACATCCGACTCGACCTCGCCTCAGTCGCCCATCCGGAGTCCAACGGCCAGGCGGAATGGGCCAACCAGAGCATCCTCCATGGCCTGAAGCCACGGCTCCAAGTACCACTCGAGCGCATCGCCGGGTGCTGGGTCTAGGAGCTACCCTCCGTCATCTGGGGCATCCGCACCTCGCTGAACAGGTCGACATGGTTCACCCCCTTCTTCATGGTGTATGGCGCCGAGGAAGTCATGCCCACCGACCTAGAGCATGACTCGCCAAGGGTCGTCCACTACACGGAGGCTACGAACGAACTCGCACGCCAGGATGGAGTCGATCAACTCGACGAGGCACGCACCTAGCTCGCTCCCGCACTTCCATCTACCAGCAAGGACTCCGCCGCTACCATAGCCGGCGGGTGAGGACTCGCACCTTCCAGGAAGGCGACCTGGTGCTACGCCTCATCCAGGACAAGAAGGGCATGCACAAGCTCTCCCCTTGTGGGAGGGACCATTCGCCATCGGGCGAGTACTCGACAACGACGCCTACTACCTCACCGACGTCCGCGGAGACGGGAAACTCGACGTTAAGCGACCGTGGAATGTAAACCTCGTACGGAAGTTCTACTCCTAGAACTCCATACATGCACCCTCCACCAGCTATGAAATAAAATATATCGGTTGCCGCAAATTGCGTCTATTCTCCGTGTCTTGTGCCACTCGCACTCATACTAACAGCGTCAAGCTAACTGCAGAAGTCAACCTCTGGTACATCGACCGGCACGGCCAATTAGTGCGTTATGAGGGCATTGGGTTACCCCAGGACTCGCCACGTCCACGAAAAATGCCTACCCGGAGCCCCATTGGAGTCGCCTAGCTCGACTGGCTTAACAAGCCAAGACAACTGCCTTCGCTCCTCACAGTGACCACGATCCTCCGCATCCTCGACACAGCGACTCGAACGGCCAAGTACCACGCTCGGGGACTGACGACCAGTTAAGCACGAGCGGCTAGGGAAAAACGCCAAGTACGAGAGCGTGCCTAGGACTCGCCATGCGACTGACCCGACGGGCCAGGCAGGAGTGATGCGCTCACTCTGACGCGCCCAGTCCTCACCCACCCTAGAGCCGCGACTATACCACCAAGTACCATGCTCGGGGACTCGGCTACCCGACCTCGTTCGCGCAAGGGAAAATAGTGAAGTAAAGAGCACTCATGGGAGTCGCCCTGCGACTAGCTTTCCAAGCCCGGGCGAGTCGACCTCAATAACAAAACAAACGACAAAACGCTCGAAACCACAAACACATAACAAACGAGGTAAACCCCATAAAAAGGGCAGACGCGCTCGGGGACTCGTTCAATCATCGATCACAATCGCAAGACAACTCACAAAATAACGCGAAATCCCATTATAGCAGACCAAAGTTGTTACAAAATACAAGTTGCGCCCAATGGCCGAACTGCTACTAACGCCCCAGGACACAATGTTTTATTCTGTAGGCTTCGATGTCGACTCGCCGCCACCCTTGCGGTTGCGAATGAAGGGAGTGTACGGGTTCGACGGGTACGTCGTCAGCTCACCCGCCATCGCCGCACGGAAGGGCTGCTCGATCTTGAAGTCCCGGTGCGGCGGCTCGGGATCGTTGGGCGCGACGGTCGTCTCCTGATAAGGAAGGAGGTCGCCCATCGCCCAGACACGATCGGAGTACACCGCGACACGGTCTGTCAGCTTCAGCACCTCGGCAATCTCCACGTCGTCCAGATCGAAATCCTCCGGGAAGTGGGCGAGCCCAAGGCTAAGCGCCGTCGCCGCCCCGCGCCGGAACGCTGACCGCGTCATGAACTCGACGACTGACGACGCCTTCTCCAGATACCGCCACACTTCGATGAGGTCGCTGGGAATCACTTCCGTGGGTGACATCTCCTGAAGATACGCCTGAATGCAAGCCGTGGACAATGTGGCCGAGTTGACCAGAGTGGCCACACACTGCCGCGCGTCGTACGACTGCGCCTGTTCTGAGCTGTCGATAATCCGACCTGTGGACAGAGGGTGGCAGTGAGTATAACAAAGATCACACAATGCAGCTACTACAGGCAGAGGCATGCACACTTACCAATCAAAGGACGGCAGAGACCCGTGATGAAGCTTTGAAGAGAGGAATAGTCGTCTTGTAGCCCAGCAACGAGGGCGTCAGAGACCTTACGCTCTTCAGCGGCAGCCGTAACAGCAGCCTTGGCTCGCCCATCCGCTGAACTCGCCTCCTCCTTCGCCTCCTTAAGCTCGCGCTCAATGTCGGCGATCAGCTTCTCAGCCGAACTCAATGCAGATTGAGCCGCCGTTAGTTCACTCGCCGGGACAAGGCCCTGGCGGACCTCCTCTGCCTTCGCAGCAATCGCCTGGAGTCCCTTGTTCGCCTCTTGGATGGCAACAAGTTCCTTCTCCGCGCGACACTTCGCAGCAAGCCGGTCGGCTGACTCACGCTGCAAGCCCTGCGCACAAGTCAAACAGTTAACAACAACGGAATCCTAAGTGCCCACCCGCTGAAATTCAGCAACTGGACACTCGGGGACTGGAGATCAAAAATCCTAAGTGCCCACCCACTGAAATTCAGCGATTGCGCACTCGGGGACTGGGTGCTAGAAATAAAAACAACACACCAAAATAATCTGACCACTGAAATCCAGTGGCCCAATCCTCGAGGACTGGGCATACATGGATGGCTGCGCCAAGCATGCCATGGAGCTGTAGCGCGTCCACGGATGCGAGAAGAGCCGGAGTGTGCCCGCGACGCTGCTCGATCTCCGTTTCGGCGACCCCAGGTACGCGGCTCGATGGCGTGGTACCACTCGCCGTAGCCGCTCTGGCCATGAAGCGGGGGAAGGTCGCGGTGGATGCGCCGGCACCAAAAGAAGCCGGCTCGGCCACCCCAGGCGAGGAAGCACCCTCCTTGATCTTCAAGGCCGCCTATGTCACAGGACCACTCGGAGCAATCGTCGTGTCGTCAGACACCGTGACGACATCGTCGCCCTTGGCCTTCTTGGCACTGTCTGTGGGGGCAGCGACCTCATCAGCCTTCCTCTTCCGAGAGGGGTCCTCCTCGGCGACGACTGGCGGCACTTTGGCCACAGACAGGTGGCCTATCTTTTTAACTCCAGTCCTGCGAATTGATTACGTGAGCAAAATGGTCCGAGTACAACGAAAAGCAAGGCAGGTGAACAAAACTCACTTGGCGACTGGTATGAACCGCAGCCCCGTGCGGATGCTGGCCGGCTTCTCCAGTTCGGGGCCCAGTTTCCGACCGAGGCCCATCTCCAAAACATCATGCGCCCAAGACACGGAAGGCCTCTTTGTTGACGAGGCCGCGACAGGAGCCTCCGAAACGATTTCGGCAGGAGCTCTCCTGGGAGACGAAGCTGCCGCGGCTGGAGCAGCCCCCAACCCAGAGACTGAGGCGAATGGGGGGGGGAGCGAGGCCAGAGGTACCTCACTCAGGGCGACAGTGGCATCCGGTGCTGCTGTCGTCTACGGCGCTTCATCCCTGGCCAGGCTGGTGGCGTCGGAACTACTCGCCGAACGAGGCGGAGATGCCTGTTTCGCCGACTTCGTCTTCCTTTTTCGATGGAGTGGCCTCGCGACGCGAGGTGTGTTCGGGAAGCTCCTCGTCGTCGTCATGACATTCAAGGCTTCTACTCGCCTCGAGTTCGCGCTGATGCTGCCCGCGAGTTTTGCGAACCAGTGGGGCGGCCTCTTCCCTGGGCTCGTCGTCGTCATCACTCCTGTCGCTCTCGACGCCGCCCTTGGCAGGAGGCGATTCACCCCCGTCCTGGACGGACGAGTTCGAGTTCTCGTCGTCCACAGGTGGGAGCCACCCTTCCACCACTTGAAATAACTGCAGCAGGCATGAGACAATATGAGTATAACCACGACAGCATCAACTGCGACTGCGAATAATGGTGAAAACAACGACTTACCGTTGGGGCTGGATGCTTCGCGGCGTAGGGGGCGACCCCGGCCTTCGCGTCCAGGTATGCTGCCTGGGTGATCTTCTTCAGCGCTAGGGTATAGTCTTCGAGGTTCCATTCGGCGAGGCAGGATTTCGTCGAGTCTTCTCTGCCCGTGTACTCGTACATGTAATGGTCACGGCGGGCCAGGGGAACGAGTCGCCGCCCGAGCCAACAGTTGTACAAATTGATGGTCTGAAGACCCTTCTTCTTCTTCAGGCCGCGGATGGTTTGAAGCATCTCATCCACGACCATCCGCTGGTCTACTAGGGAGCTTGCCGACTTGGAGTCGGCGCGGTTCGGGCCGGTCGCCGGAGTACCTTGGGATCGCCACCTCGCCGTCTGGAGTCGCCTCGGTGACATAAAACCAGGACTTCTTCCACTCGCTCGCCGCATTGGCAGGTAGCATCAGGTCAAAGAAGGAGGACTTCGACTTCAACTGAAACGTCAGGCCACCCGCAGCAAGCATTGGGCCGCCTGCTTCTTCGCGACTGATCCTCCCTTGGAACAGATCTTGCCATAGGGGGAAGTAGGGCCTGCAGCCCAGGTAACACTCACAGAACGCCACGAAAATGGCGAGCTACTCGATGATGTGCGGGCCCAGGTCCGACGGGTGGATCCCGTAGAAGGCGCAAAAGCGCCAAAAGAAGAGAGACGTGGGGAACCCCAGCCCTCGTTCCAGATGGCTGGTGAAGCAAATAAACTCTCCCTCGTGCGGATCCGGAGTCACCTCTCCGGCCGCGGGGATGCGCCACCTACCAGCGCGCAGGATATCGGCCTCCTCGAAGGACGCCAGTAGCGCCCTGGTGCACTTGGACCTGCCCCATGGTTCGATGGAGGGGGCCATTGGCTGAAAGGTTCGCGGAGGTCGAAGGTTTCTGGATCGATTGGATCGCGACACGGGGGAAAACAGAGGTGCGCGAAATCGGAGGAAATGACGAAAGAGTGGTTCCCCGATCGCCTGCCATTTCCTTTATATAGCGGTTGTTACCCGCCAATTCCGGGAGACATTGCTACACGGTGATTACGCCAAAGTTACCGTTAGATTACCCCAACGGCTAGTTTTGACTGCGTCTGACGGTCCAAATTCATCCATTCGACTCGCCGACCTAATCACTACAACAGTGACTAAATATTTCGCCGACCCGTTCGCCGAGCCGCGACCCGATTAAACTACTATCATTGCGACCAGAATAATTAGTTTTTTCCTTTATTCAGGAGCCCGCCATCGATTCAACTAGGCGTCCGCATTGGACCCGTATACTCCGACTGCCAACGAACACCTGCGCCCAATCGACGATGGCCTCGGGGACTACTGATGGGGATATGCCTACCGGGGTATACCCAGCAGGACGTTTCCGACTGACCTAGGAACTGGCAAGTGGGCCTGCAGGACGGCGACTAGATCAAGACCTGGCGTGGATCCAAGCGACTGGAAGCTGAAGGCCCAGGAGAGTAGATAGGCCCAGTCGGATTAGGTTAAACGAGTGTCAAAACCTTAACTGATTCGGTTGAGATATGTAAACCCTAGGGGGGTGAGTCTATATAAACCTCCCTACAGTGCGTGTAGAGGATATGTTCCATCATCCACCCAAGCGACTCGCCGCCTAGCCGTCGAGCTCGCCCCCTTGTACTTCCATCATAATACAATCTAGCATGAGTAGGTCTTTACCCTCCGGGGGGCTGAACCTGGGTAAAACCATGTGTCTCCGCCCTCATATCGCACCGCAGATGGCTGGCCGCCCTTGCCCCATGTTCTACTACTCGCTGTCGATTGCAGCATCTGCCGTGGTCATTCCCACGACATCAGCAGGTTCATCGGGGATTGGGGTATATAGAACCGTTTCCTTTTTATCATACCTAAGAACAATTCTCAGGTTATGGAATCAATCCGAATAGTTTGTTCCATTTAGTTTATCTTTGTCAAGAATTGAACACAAAGAAAAAGGTGATGCAGTGTTTGGTGCCATTGATCTACAACAGAAAACATGCAAAATACTAAGCCATGTAACCATGAAAGAGTAAAACATATTACACAATTTAATAGCATATACTCCCAGTTAAATCAATATCCCTCTATTGATACTAAGTGATTCAAGATCCACAATTAACAAGTCGACTAGTGAGCTTTAGCATCACTTCTAGAAGACAAGGTAAATCGATAAGCAACACTTGCTAATCATATCACATATGACTCTTGTTGTTGGGTGACATCTCTATGTCAATACTAGGCGCCCAACCTTTATGCCCCAAGGTCCTTAACTGTTAAGATAACCTTGTCAAGCTCACCAACCCTTATGTGTGTAGGTATCCGATACAAACCCATCCAGCCAAGGAAAACCGTGGCATCCTAATTTCATAGGCCCATCAATGATTATATAGGGCATAGGATGGTGCAAGGTTTGGTTGGGAGGGCATGGTATAACATAAACTTTGTGAGGGATCGTTCTACTTCTATCATCTAAGCATGCATAGTAGTAAAATGCATAAGAATAGCATTCACATAAATGTGACACAGTATGGCCCATTTTCTCATGGTGATCTTCATCGCCATAGAACCTATCCACCATGATGATCTCCATCTTCATGTTCCATGTGAGCCATCCTCCAAGTGATGAGTCCTCCAAGAACTAATACAAGATATTACTCCTAACGGCTAGTAATCAAAATTACATAGTATTGAGATCATCACAAGTTGGCACGCATGCCATTACAATAAATGACAACACATTTGGCTCCAGCCATGTTGCCGTACTCACGACATGCATGTCATGATAAAATATATACATGCATCACATACATATATGGGCCATACTAATCACATACATCCTGCAAAAACAAGTTATGCATAGAATCGCATTCTACCGGATCATGTGTACAACACCTAGTTACCTTAACGAGATATGAAAAGGGGCTACGACTAAGGAGGATCGTGTGAAAACTGTGAAAAAAATGAGAGATCGAATCTACACAATTTTCTTTAAGGATTTTGATCGGCAAATCAAATTTACCATAAACCAACTATTGTTCCGATTCAATAAAACTCCTTTGATCACAGTACATCGATTTTAGATCTAGGTACCGATTCGATCAATCATACTGATCTTCGCTTGATTCAACATGATTTATGTGTCACTGTCTACCCCTATGGTGGAAACCGACCGGTAGGGTAAGTCGTTCGACAACCTCAGAATCACGATCACGGAAAGCAAGATCATAGATTAGTCCTGAACCACCGAAATACAAATGATCACATCATTCATATCAATCTGCATATCACCATATGCAAACATCCCGAACCTATAACTGAACAGCATCAGCTCTGATACCACTAAAGGGATACGGGTAGGCTACACTAGCGCAAATCAAAATTTTCTATTGCATAAACCAATATTACTGTTGTTATAGATCACGTGATCACCACTAGATGTGTAGTTGCGGAACTTGATGAAGCGCTTCTAGGCAATGTAGACATTCTACCTCCTCCTTGTCCTCGTCCCACGAGCAGTTCCCCTTGTGGGGCTCGTCCAAGTGCCACAGATGCAACACCTCCGAGGTATCCACACGTGCAGGGTGGAAGCGTCAGACGCCGGACTGCTAGGTCCGCCCGTGCAACACAGGCGTGAGGAGTGGCGACTGGCTGGAATCGTCTAACCCTGGTTAGCTCGCCCCATCCTCTCTTATATAGGCGTCCCTAGTGGGCTTCTACATTAGCAGCCCATTAGTAGCCTAAGCCTAGTTTAATTCGGATTCGATCCTCATTAGGCTTTCAGCCCCTTAAGTGTGTGACCCTGTAGGTTCATATACGTATAGATATGACACGAATACACTTATTCTGTCAATAGTTGGTAGCGGCCTCTAGCAAGACGTGCCAACTCCTAAACGCATACAAAGATCATATCGGACGAACCATCACAAGGTTTAGTACATGTCTTTCCCTTTGCCTCACAATATTTGGTCTAGCTCCAAGCTGACCTCCCTTTCTTGATACTGTGATTCAGAATCCCTTTACTAGGTTAAATATTAACCATATGTAGCACAGCCATGTATTTCTGGATCTGATCACTCGAGGGCCCCAGAGATATCTCTCTCAAGTAGAGAGGGGCAAATCCCATCTTGATTGACCATGCCTTGCAGTATGCTTCAAGACAAACCCGAAAGCTACCTTTATAACTACCCTGTTACGGAGTAGCGTTTGATAGCCTCAAAGTAGGCCGATCCACATCTCAAGTACATGCGACAATATCAGGTCTAAGGACAAAACGTACACGATGTATAGAGAGAGCTGCAAGTCTAATTGCCAGTCTTAAGTTGGGTCAGTCCAACCCCATGTTCATAACATGTGTCCACATCATTAGTTTGACATCTCCATGTCTGTGACTTGCAAAACATAGTCATCAACCAGTCAATGTGCTAGTCTAATATTCACGTGTGTCCTCACATGAACTCCGACTAGGGATAACTATTAGATAACCATACAAGTATAGAGTTTCACAAAAAATTCACATAATTGCTAATCAATACAAGTTGCCTGATATGGATATTCAAGGAACATTACAATAACTCATGGATACATAAGAAATATAATAATCTCTATGATTGCCTGTAGGACATATTTCCTTCAGGGGCCCACATGCTCTTTCAATCATCCTATTCCCGCTTTGATGGTGCGTCTAGTGATGAGGATGGCGTGTGAAATCGTGTGTCTGATGTATCTTCTGAGATCCTATTGTTTTCTATATTCGTTTGTGTGGTGAGCTTAGTCTCTTTAGATCTACGATTATTAGATTCGATAATGGTTGTTCCTATGGTGCGCTGGTCTTTTAGGGCGTGTTTGGTTACAAATTCCCAAATTACTCGTGTTTCCTACTTGGCTCGGCGGGTGCTGCATGGGGGGAGATTGGGCTTGGGCCAAGTTTGACACTTTGTTTGCTTGCCCGTATCTAGTTTTCCTGCAATTTTGGCAAGTTCTTTGGTTGGCAACAAAAGTGATTTTGTCTTGTTTGATGCAAAAATCTGCATGTTTGGTTGCTCATGTCATAGTGTTGTGCTCACCACTTCTCAGAGCTGGTGATGGTAACATGTAATACCAAATAGGCAGCAATCTAAACTAGTAGTTTCAAACAAGAAGCAAATTTAAACTCGCAGTACCAAATTACCACCCTAGCTCCTAGAAAATATGAGTTCACGACAATGTTACCTGGCTACTAGCAAATGACAGTTCACCACAATATTACCTAGCTACTACGAACGAATGTTTTATACCCACATCAGGGGTTGTTCATGGAACACAAGGGCAACACTTCATCAACAAACCATCTTTTTCATCTTCTTCAGATCCTATAGTTTCCCCTCGTTGCCCACATGTTGAGGGTCCACTATTGTCTCCTGCTCTTCCAAACAACACAATCATTATGGGCAACACCATGTCCACCATCAGTGTTGTTTTCATCAGGAACTAAATCTTCCTCGGCCAAGAAGTACTCATCGGCACCAAATTGCAAGATCCAGTTGTGCAAAATGCAACTTGCAAGAAAAAGCTTAACTTGGGTGTAGAAATAGTGGAAAGGCTTCTGATCAAGGATCTTAAACCTGTTCTTCAGAGTAGCGAAAACCCTACCAACCGTGACTCTAAGGCTAGAGTGTCTGTAGCACCCCGGGTAAAACCATTACTAGAAATCACATGTCTTTATCTCTGTGTATCATCATGACATCATCATGCATATTATTTTGGCTTAAAACTATGTTGCAAAAGACTATGCTTTCTAAACTAGCCCTCCTTCAATTTCAAATCAAACCCTCGGTCCGACCGAATCTTTTATTTGTCTAAAAACAATTTACGAAAGTTTTTTTAAAATAAAAATAAATAAACAATTTTTGTGGGGAGGCAGCCAGATGACCAGGCCCAAGGCCCAGTCAAAGGCCACCTACAACCCACTAGAGCAAACCCTAGCCTAACCCTAACCCTAACCAGATCCCAACCCCAAACCCTAGCCACACCCCATTCCTTCCATCCGCCGCCAGCACACAGACGCACCCCACACCTCTTCCTTTCCGGATCAGACCGCCCCTGCCTTGCCTCTCACCACCGACACCCTGCACCACTCCCCTCCTGTCGCTCCCGACCCCACCCTGCTCCCTTCCTCTTGTTCCCAATCCTGAGCGCCTCCCTCTCACCTACCGCACCATCCCTGACCCCGCGCCTCGGTCTCTCTCTCCCCGCATCGCTCGCTCGACCCGCCCCTGCACGGAACCGCCCGTGACCCCCCTCCTCTCGCTAACCACCCCAATCCCCAGCGCCACCGCCACCTGTAGCTGTCGTGCGGGCCCCCCTCGCCGTCGCCGTGCCTCTCCTTGAGCCGCGCCTCTGGCCCGCGCCCCCTCGCTCAATAACCCCCGCCGCCACCAGGCCTTCCTCACGATCGACAATCGCCGTCGTGGCGCCTTCCCTCCAATATCTGGTCGTAGCGCCCGACCTCGCGGGAGACCTCCTCGACATCGGCCCTGCACGATCCCCTCCCTCTGTCCGCTTCCCTGACCTCGCCCTCGAATGCTACCCCTGCAACCAGCGGCTTCCTCCACATCTCCGGCCACGCCACGGCCATCCCTGCTTACCCCTGTCATGGTCGTCGCCTCCCCAGTGCGCCGCCGCCACGCTCGTGGCCACTGCCGCTGCAGCTGCGCATTCCGCGCGTCCTCCTCCTCCCGCGTTCGTCTCCGGCCGCCGGGCCAGCGACCCCGCCTCCTTCTGCCTGCAGCGCCCCTGCGAACCGCACGCGACCGCGGCCAGCTTCCTCGATCCTGCGAGCCCGTGCGGTCACCTACCCTACTTGTGCATGCTCCTGAGGGTGCTCCTCGTGTTGCAGTTGTTGTGACTGCCACTGGTATTAAGCATTCATGCTGGCTACTTGCAGATGTTCAGCAGGCCCTGTAGCGGTTGCAAAGCCTGTTGAAGGGGAAGTCTTTGATTTTGCTCTGGTGCATGGTGGAACACAAGCCTGTCTTCGCAAGATCTCCGAGCCCGATGAACCACGTCAAGAACCCGCGTGCTCCAAAGACTGTACAGTACCCGGTGGCTCTAGACGAACCCTCTACAAGATCTTTGTCACGGAAACCCCGATGCCTTCGACACGGAGCACCGGTGATGCCGTCACGGACCCGAAGACCCCCGAGCTGGATCCGATGGCCGAGACCCCGAGGACCGATCCCGAACCCGTCGGACCCTCGGTGAACCCCAAGATCACCGAGACCCCTCTATGTGCGATCCCAAATCCGAGCCCCTATTTTATTAAATGCTATATACACTTGTTGCATATTATATTGTCATGCTTTTATAAAAATTGTGTGGTTTGGGGGCCTTATGCCGATTCACCTCGTAATTAAATTTGGAGACCATATGCGGGCAAATCTAGCCTAATATTGGCCCCATTTAAATTTGTGTCGCGGACCGGTATATTTTGCCTTGTTAAGACAACATTTAAATTGCAGGGTAGCTAAATAATAAGAATCTATTAATTAATTGTCGGGACCCCGGTTCCGCTTAATATTGCCTAATTGTGTCGTACCTTTGTCATGTCATACATCATACATGCATCATGCCCGATCTTGTAGTATTAAATAGTGCATCGGTGTTTCTTCTAGTGCTTTGCTTCTTCGCGGATTAGGCCGATGAGTTGATGCGAGTGTCGACCCGATCTTCGGATGAACCTTCGTCAATGTTTTCAGGCGAGCATTCTTCCTCTTTCTACCTATTTTACATTTCTAGTCTTTATTTCCTCCTGTTGATCTATTACTATCCGTGTTGCGATGCTTTAGTTTCCGTACCCCTGTTATATTACTTGCAGCCTCTATATTGCCTCGGACACCTCCTATTGCATGTTGGTTGATAGACAGTCGGCCTTGCGAGTCGGAGTTGCTTGCTCAGGTGCTGCTTTGTGTCGTAGATGTTCCACCGTTGTTGGGGGGTTGGCATATTCATAATGGTGGAGATGATCATGGATTTAATTACTGTTTAATAACTAAAATTGAAAGTAGGTAAATAATGCAGAGGCATCAGTGGGTAATAGACAATATTTGGTTTTTAACCGCTCACTGGTGTCCCGTAGGACCCCGAGTTCCTGACACCTGTTCCGAGATCGAGCGCGCTAACCATAGGTGGGGTGTGTGGGCACCCCCATCGATTAGTACCTGATTTCAAAGTACTGTACCGGGGGCCACAAAGTAGTTTGGGGATTTATTAATATCCTGTACTTATGGCATGCTTTACTGCTTTATTTACGATTGCGCGTGGAGCGCCTGTACTGTTTTGGAACAAATGTGGAATGTTTTCGCGGTATCGACAAGCCCAGTCACACTTTCGGGTTCCCAGTCGTTTACAACCATTGTCACAAACCTCTGGGTCCGTCTCGGAGACCGGCCGACTTCGTTGCGGGTAGCTTAGTGGGGTGGCCCCCATGTGCTTGCTTTGGGTCTGGGAAACGTCGTGTCCGAAACCCCGTCGACATACCGTTGGGTGTATGTTTTGTGATCTTGTACCTACCTGATCTGACAACAAGGGTGTAGGTGCGTGTTGAAACTTTGGTGCACCCCTGCAGGGTTAAATCTTTTCGAGAAGCCATGTCCGCGGTTATGGACGACTTGGAGCATAGTTCTCGATCATAGAAAACTATAACTAAAGTTTACTGTTATAATATGACTTGCATCTGATATGACTAGTAAGTTGGACAACCACCAGGGAATGAATGAATAAAACTGCCAACTGTCTGAGTTTCCTCGGCTTGACTTCCTCGTTTGGTCTCGAGGGGGAAATACCAGTATGGGTATGTTTGGTGGTAGTATCAGGATGGTTTCAAATAGGTCTTTCTTATCTCTCTCTGATAGCCAATAGTTGTATCGAGTCTCTATAGGTTGTTTAGCGCATGCTTCACTGCCGCTTCAGTCCACCATACCTATGTAGGCGAGGACCGCCGAATTCTAGTCTCGCCGTGTACTGGCTTCAGTACTGACCGCTCTCTTTTTCCTTTGCCCTTTGTCGGCACCCCTTTTGTTTAAGCAGGTTTTGAGATCGATGTCGTTAGCAGGGTTACCCTTCCGGCTTGGCCTGGGCAGGGTTATGGACGCCATTGGTTATTCTTCAGGGCTCTTAGCTCAATTTGCATCTTGTCCATACTCGGATGCTGTATCGTTTTAAAGGTGATTTGGATCTTCGTATTGTATACCTGTATTCTTGACTCTTTGAGTCATTGTTATATATATATCTGTTCTGTGGGTTCCATCGTGGACTATTGTGTAATGGTATTACTTCGTTTTCCACCCGCACGAAAGTGCCTGGTGGGCACCTTTGAATCGTTTCTATGCCGGTTTGGAGTGAATCGCTGAAACTTGCATAGGGCCGATTCTAAGGGTGTTACAGTGTCTAAGATTGAAAAGTTCTTCCAGAATCTTTGGGTAGTTTTTAGCAGAGAACACATTGAGATCGTACCTTGTTAACCTGAAGGGTGGAAGAATTCCAGGCCGGCAAGCATACCCAGCATCTACTAGGTAGAATTTGCCATCAGGGAGCTTGAGGCCATCAGGTCTACGAAGGCTGTCAGTCAGAATTGTCGCATCATGGGCAGATCCTTCCCACCCAGCAAGCGCATATGTGAACTTCATGTCGAAATCAACAGGGACAAGCACATTATGACTGGGGTAGTGCTTTCTCCCCCTATATGCAGCCTGCTCAGCTTTCGGCACTCTAACCATCACATGAGTACCATCAGTTGCGCCAATACAATCCTGCCATTACAAGAATGTTAGCCGGCTGTCTAACACAATCATCCAACAAAGAACATGCCAGAGTTACTCACCTTCAAAAAGGGGCACCATCGACCATCCGTGTATCTTCGTGGGGATTTGAACAGATGGTGGGTTGATCTCCAATAGCATACAACACCTGATGAAAATACCGATAAATTATCTCGGTTGATCTCCTCCATGTGCTATGAATAAATCTCTGGTTATGGCCTAAAACATCAAGAGACAAAGCCACATGTTCTTCGATATAGCAGTTGATGTTGTCCTTGAGCAACCCCCTAGACCTGAATGTCTGCACAAGATGGTTAAATGGGGCTCTTCTCATCCTGAGTGTGGTGATAGCCTCCACATCATTGTTGTTAATAAATGTAGTTCAAATTTGCCATCCTCTCTCTATCGAGCTGCATTAGGGGACCATATTTCACCGTCGGCTTGTTATTCCTACCAGCCGCTCTTCTGCAGATCAGGAACATCCATGGCTGAATCACAGCGACTAGAGCAACTGTCTGGATGATAACCTTCAATTGTTGGCCCTAAACGGAGTGCCATTGCATAAGCACTATGTATGTACTATCCCAATCTCGAGCTAACTACCTGTGTAAATAAGTTGAAAAGGAGGCAAGGCTGCGGTTCTTACCTTCATGGTGGCAGATGTCGAGGACCTGCCGCAGGCAGAGAATAAGACGAGGGAGAAGTCAGCGCCACAGATCTGCGAGGCAGTAGATGCCGAAGTCGGACAGAAGATGCCAGCCAGTCCCGAAGTGTACGTAGCAGCTGCTGCTGGAGATCTAAATCACCGCTGTCGCCACCGCCAAATCCCCCGCACAAGAGGAAAATGGGGAGGGATTTGTCTTCCAGGGATGTGGTAGCATAAGAGGGAGGTGATTCTACTTTCTGCGCCATACGGCGCTGCAATTCTTTCAGCTCCCGCCATCTTCCCACGCACGCTGTTCCTCCCCTTGTGCTCGCCAGGGCCTATCCCTGTGGAAATGCTCGATTTTTGCGTTCCTCTAGAGCCAGGATGAGAGCTGTTTTAAGACCCATGTGGGCCAAAACCTCGGCACGCCGCAAGACACCAAACGAGATAATTTCTTCCTTCCTGGTGCGAGAAACGAAGATCAGGACGACCAATCACGCCCTTAAGGTCTTAGTAATACGATTTTATTCTGTCTACTACAACAAGTTATACTTTGACAAGTTTTGCTTGACTTCAGAGATGGAGGACGAGGACGGTGGCGCGTCCTTAACTTGTGGGAGTGTCAGTAGTCATCACTTGGTAGTCCATTGACCTATTTATAATTTCGCAAAATCTAGTTCCTGGCTGACCTCAAACTCAGCTTATCGTGTGCTCAGTGCGCACGCCGTGAGATCGGCATCGTGCGGCCGCCGCACCACCTCGCGTGTCATTAGTGCTGGGACTGCCAGCCCCTCGTCATATCCGGTCCCACGGCTAGGTAGAAGAAACATCCCTTTGGTTTAGGGCACCCACAGTGTTGTGCCAAAAGTAGTTCCAAATCAGGTATTTGGATTTTAGAACTAGTGTCGTGGTATTGCCGACGAGTACGCCATGGAGGGGTCCTCACAGTGCGTGTTTAGAGACATGGGGGAAGGCGGATGGTTGACGGGTACGAGGTAACACAGCTTACCCAGGTTCAGATCCCATGACGGTGGCGGAATCCTACTCCTGCTATAAGTCACTATAAGGGCAATACGCCGAGTTACAGAGATAGGTTCGCTGTGCGAGGTTGTATGAAGTTGTGCCCTAAAGGCTCCCATAGGCCCGACTTATATAGTCGCCAGGTCCTAGGGTTACAGGGAAAAGTCCTAGCCGGACAGGTCACAAAGTCCTACACCGTCTATTACTAGTCTTGTGTATCTTGTACTCCAAGGCTCCGGGTATGTCGGTGACTCCAACCATAGCCTTCCTTTATCCGGCATGGGCCTCCCTTCTGGATCCATCTAACTGGGCTGCCCAGCAGGCCATAGGCCATGCTACCAACTGTGGGCCACCCGGGTTATCCGGATAGGTGACATGCTATGAGGATACCCATATAGCATATCCCCAACAGTAGCCCCCGGAGAACTCCGAGATCTTGCGCCGTCTTGCCTCTTCGTGTGGAATGCTCCGTCTAGATGGATGTCGGCAAATCGTCAAGCAATATCTTGTAGTCCTCCCAAAGAACCCTGCAAGGCTTTCTCCGTCTTCAATATGTAAGTCGGAGAAATGCTAAATCTTCCATCTTACTCTTCCGTAGCCGGACTGGATCCGTCCATGCCAGAATCTTCTGATGTGACGGCTCATCTGCCTATGCTAGCTAGGACGACATAGGCTTAGGTCAGCGACACCTCGTAACTCACACATGCAGAGAATGCAATCATATCCGATTTTCCCACGAGAGCGATACGAACCGTTGGCGGCGACGGTTGGAGACGTGGCAAAATTTCCACGCATGTTCGCGAACACGTCGTCTACGCGGCAACTGTCCGATCAAGCTGCACGAATCTTGATGCTGGAGATGATAAATAGTAACCGTGGTGGAATTTCCACTTTTTACCTCATTCTCCTCGCATCATCTTCTTCCTCCAGCGCGCGCCCCCTCGAGCTCTCCGCGCCTGACTCACGAAAAAACCCTAGCCTCCAATCCGCACCAGTCACACCCAACCTCGCTCCATGGCCAGCAGCAGCACCTCTCCCTCCATGGCGGCGTCGAGCGAAGCCGCGGCGAAGCCGGCGAGCTCCATTGTCGTGCCCCTAGAGGGCCTGGTCATCCCCGCATCGGCGGTGATCGAGTCCACCGGCGGCGACCTTAATCTGGCGGCGCTGGAGCCGTTGGAGGAGGAGATAGATTCGCACAAGAGCGACTGGCGCGGCTCAGATATCACAGACCATGATATCCAAGAGCTGATCGCCGAGGGCTACCTCCCTGCGATGGAGGGGCTCGCCTGGTAGGCGGCGCCGGCCGGCGAGGTGACACCTTCTCCCCAAGCCGGAGAAAAGGTGTACCTCAAAGCCCAACTGGTACGCGGCGTCTCCCTGCCCATCTCCAACTTCTTCCTCTCCGTCTTGAATCACTATAGAGTCCAGCCCCAGAATCTTTCTCCCAATAGTATCTTAGTGCTTAGCAACTACGCGGCGCTCTACGAGGGATACTTAGGGATAAAGCCTAGGTTAGACCTCTTTGTGTACTTCTTCACCGTCAAACATGAAGCCGGAGCTAGCAAGGAAGAACTTAGGAACTGCGGCACCATAAGCTTCAAGATTCGACCTGGCCGGCGGTTCCCCGACATCGTCGGCCACGAGTCCTGCAAAAATTGGCAACGGGCGTACTTCTACGGCCCAGACATCCCTCTGGCTGGCCGACAAGTAACGTACCCGGACTTCGTTGACGGAGCCGCCACTGAAGCCTCGTCATGGAAATCCCAGGCCTCCCTTCCCTCCGACCTCGAAGATTCCCGCGCCATAAGGCGGATAGAATGGTTCGTAGAGACGGGTTTGACCGGCTTGGACCTAGCCATGTGCTGGTTCATCAAGCGAATCCAACCTCTGCAGCACCGCGTGAAGCTTATGCACGAGTATACCAGCGACAGAAGGGATAGCCTCCGCATCTCCGTGGACAACTTCTCGAGTGACTCCGTCAAGCTCCGCCTTAAGGACATCGTCAAGGTGAAGGATAAGAAGAGTGGCTTCACCATCACCTACGACATGTTCGTAGACGGCAAGTGCCCAAAGGTAGGTATTTATTTTTCGTGTATGACATATACTCCAGTTCTTTCGTCTTGCAAATGTCATCTCATCTAACACGGTGGCTTCTCACTTAACAGCTTAGCGATCTAGAGGAGGGCAACCTGGCTGCCCAAATCTATGATCCAAAGATGAAGGAAGTCACGGTCGTGTCCGACGACGATGCTCCGTTGGCGCGAAAGCGGAAGAGCTCCACCTCTGACGCTGCCGACGGAGGCAAGAAGAAGAAGACGGAGGGTGGAGCCTCCAAGAAGACTACCGCCGCCCTGGAGGCAGAAAATAGAAAAGTTACTGGGATCCCCTTTGCCAAAGCACCCCCACTTGTGTAAGTTTCTCTTCCAACGACATTGTTATTTATCTGTCTTGCTCCTGTACTTATGCATTTTGCACGTTTCAGGAAGAAAGCCACGACCAGCCTCAAGAAGACCTCCAAATTGGGGGCTTCTAGAACTATCAAGGACATACTGCATCGCGACGCATCTCCCGCCATCGCCCCTACCACTCCTTCCGTCAAGCCTTCATCTGCCCTGACAAGCTCACAAGCTAAGGAGGCATCTGGCCCTTCCGCCATGGAAGTAGACTCAGGTGCCTCTACCGAGGTTGCAGTCGTCGGCGAGCAGGCGACGCAGGAGAGTGTCGCCCACCAAATGGCTGAAGCTCCGGCTAAGGATGCCATCGGTGGCGGTAAGGCAGTGGTGGAAGCAGGTACCTTTGCCGTTGGCGGCGCTCCCGCACCCAAGAAAACCATAGCCTATCCAAAGATAGTCTATCCGGTACTTACACCAGGTAGCACTGCTTTGGTCCCTGGTGCGGCGCCAACATCTCCGACGTGCGGTGTAGAGGAGCTCCGCGGACAAGCAGAAATCTTGCAAGGAAACAGCGAATCCTTTGGCAAGCTGCTGGCTGAGAGTGCTACAAACCTCAAGATTATCGAACTTGTAAGTTTTATTTGCCTTTTGCATTTCATATGAGTATCCCACTGTAGCCCCCGAGGATGTAGACGGAAAAATCATAGGTTTTTGCATCTATATGCTCTAAGAGTGACTAAGTTAAAAACTCTCACTGTAGCCCCCAAGCATGTAGGTGGAATGAAATATTCCGACTAGATGCATTAAGAGTAGCATACACAGTGTTTATAATTTTCCATACTGTAGCCCCCAAGCCTCTAGTTGTAACTGAATTAGTTCCGACTAGATGCTTAAAGAAAATCTAAGTATATATCCGAGTTAAAAAACTTTATACTGTAGCCCCCAAGCTTCTAATTGAGAACTGAATTAGTTCCGACTATATGCTTAAAGAAAAGCTAAGCACATTTCTAAGTCAAAAAACTCTCATTGTAGCCCCCGAGCGTCTAGGTGGAAAATTTCTGGCTAGATGCTCCAAGCAGACCAAACAATGTTTAACTTTGACCTTTTTTCCACAGAACGAGAGTGCTCGGAGGGGCAGGGCCAATGATAAGTACCATAAGATGCGCAGAACTGGAAGCTGAAAAGGGTAAAACTGCCTTCTTGAAGGAACAGATCACCAGGAGCAAGCGTCTGTTTTCTTTTTTGCATTCCGACTTGGTTTTGTGCCCATATTCTCCGAGTACTCACTGTGTACTTTTACTTTCTCTGACTTTGCAGAAACCATCGCCAAGGCCAAGAACATTGTCGAGCAATCCAAGCACATTCAAGAGCTGGATAGCGAAAACAAGATTCTTAAGCAGGAGAGGAATGATATGCTGAAAATGCACGAGGAATCGATGAAGGCCCTGCATGACTCCGCCACCGAGGAAATCAATCGCTTGAAGGAGGAGATTACAATCTTAAAAGATCAGAAGCAAGCTGCCGATGAGCAAAATCAACGCCATAACGAGGCCTATAAGCTCCTCCAACAAGAGAAAGAATCCTTGGCGGACACCCTCTGGCAAGCTGAGGCCAGCATCTTCAGTAAGTTTTCTCCGTCTTGGATCTCTGTAGTCTGAGTACTTCGAATTGTTGAACTCATGCGCTCCTTGTTGGAATTTGCAGCTCCTATGGGTTTAACCCGATCGCCTCCTCCAACCAAGGAATGCATGGTTCTTGCCGGCAACTTCATCAACATCACCATCATGCAAGCCAAGGAGATCACCAAGCCCCTCCAGATAAAGATCAAGGCATCAGACTCCATGGTGAAGTACTCGGAGATTCTGTGCCGAGCCCCCTGGCGTATCACAAGCGGGAAAGCTTCATGTGCACGGGCTGGCGCACGGATGACGCTGTCAATGGTGAAGGCACACTATGAAGATGCCGACATCGACACAGTGACCTCTGGCATTCCCGACCTAGACGATGATGGCAAAGAGATTAACCATGAAGCCATCTTGTCGTCACTCACGGGCTATGACACCAGAGTTGCCGAGTTGGTAGACGTCGATGTCTTCGTGCCCATGAACACCATCGACAACGACAACCAAGGTTCCTCTAAGTCCCACCACAGCGCCGACTTCGAGGGTGGTTCTCCGGCTGGTGATGATGCTGCTTCCAAGTCACCTGCGCCAAAGGAGTAAAGAACAACTTTGTAATATATGTTTCACCTTTGGTGCATATGCGGAAAAAACTTGTTTATGTAACTTAAGGCGGAAAACAATGGTTGTTATTTCCTGCTGCTCAAGAACTAGTTTCCAGCATGTATATATTATTTTAAGCAAGTGCTGGCTTATCAATTACTTTGGTTCTTATGCTTGACTTTTCATGAGTCGGAAGACTCGTTGTCGGAACCATGCGCTTAGGTGATGATGCTCAATGGCACCGTCAATAACCTGAGCACAAAATTGCCGACAATAAGTGCCGAAAGTCACTACTCTAGAATCGACATAAAAATGACAAAGATCGTGTAGACCAGAAAACTTAAGCTAACGCCCGTAGGCGGAATTTTCACAAGTGCAATCACAAACTTGTGCATGAAGGTTTTACATGATCCAAAAATGAACACTAAAGGAGGTAAAAACCTCAGAAATATGAGTGAACCAGAGAGCTTTATTTCATTGATCATATAAGAGGTACACAATTAGATAAAAAATGCTAAGTGTAAAAAGGACGTAGTTGTGCTATGTTCCATGGCCGATCAAGCTCCGGATAGTCATCATCCGGGTCACGTCGCTTACGCTTATGATCCTTGTTGGGTCTATCGTTCAGTTCACGATTGTCAACGAGGTAGTAAGACCCATCGAGTAGCGCCTTGCTTATGATGAACGGTCCTTCCCATGGCGGGGATAATTTGTGTGACTTCTTCTGCTTAAGTCAGAGCACCAAATCCCCCTCTTTAAACGAGCGATGCCGAACGCGGCGACTATGGTAGCTGCTTAGCTTCTACTGGTAGATGGCGGATCTTTGGCATGCCAAAACACGCTCCTCCTCGAGAAGGTCCACATCTAGGCGTCTGGATTCTTAAACGTCATCTTCGTCGTAGGCGGCAACTCTTGGTGCATCGTGAAGGATGTCGGAAGGCAGGATGGCTTCTGCTCCATATACCATGAAGTAAGGGGTGTAGCCGGTGGATCTGTTGGGTGTAGTTCGTAAACTCCACAGCACAGATGGTAACTCTTCCGCCCAGGCTCCAGCTGCTCTATGTAGCGGTGCCTCAAGATGTGGCTTGATTCCCTGTATATATAATCCATTGGCTCGCTCAACCTGACCATTGGACTGTGGGTGTGCCACAGATGCAAGGTCAAGTCGGATGCCTTTCTCCCAACAATAAGCCTCCACTTCTCCGAGTGACAAATTGCTGCCGTTGTCGGTGATAATGCTATGTGGGAGACCAAATCTCACCACTAGATCCTGGACAAACCTGAGGGCAGTTGTGAAGGGTTTCGCGGCATAGTAAATCAAAATTTTCTACGGAGCGAACAGAGGGAAAGCCAAGATCTAATCTAGGAGATGCAAACAACGAGAGAGATTGGATTAGATCTTCATACCCTTGAAGATTCGCACAGCGGAACGTTCGTCGGAACGTGGGTGATGTAGTCGTACTCGCTTCTCCTCCTCGTGATCCGATCCGATCTAGCACCACAAGTGGCGATGCCTCCGTGAGATGCACACGTGCAGCACCTCGACGTCTCCTCCTTCCTCGGACCAGCAAGTATGGTGGAGAGATAGATTGGATCTACAACACGACGGCGTGGTGTATATGGTGGAGAATTTTTGTAGCAGGGCTTCGCCTACAAACAGTCAGGAGGGAGAGAGGAAGGGTAGCAGGGCAACCAGGGTTTGGAGGCAAGGTGTGGGGGGGAGGGGGCGCACCAGCCCTCTATATATAGAGGGGGGGGGCGGCCAGCCCTTGACCCTCCTCCAAGCCTTGGGCCAGCGGCCAAGGGAGGGAGAAGTGGGGGGCAAGGACTCTCCCCCTTCTAGAAACCCTATCTCTAGTTTAAACGAGTTTAAACTCTCTAGGATCGGCTGGGCCCTATGGGGCCTTGTGCCCCTGGCCCAAAGCGTCCAGGACACTCCCTCATAGGCCCATGCCCCCTCCCGGAAGGTGGGACCACGTTGGTCCCCTTCCGGAAGGTTCTAGAAGCTTCCAGTACAATACCGATTAACCCGGAACAATTCCGAACTCTAAAAACTGCATTGCCTTATATGAATCTTATTCTCCGGACCATTCCGGAACCTCTCGTGATATCCCGGATCCCATCCGAGACTCCGAACAAAAATTCATAAACCAATTATCCAATCTATCCTAGCGTCGAGATACGTTAAGTGTGTGACCCTCCGGGTTCGAGAATATGAAGACATGATCTTCTATCAATAATCAATAGCGGGGTCTGGGCACCCATATTGACTCCCACACATTCATCGATGATCATATCGGATGAACCACGATGTCAGGATTCAAACAATCCCATATATATATTCCCTTCGTCTCGCGATATTTTACTTGCCCGAGATTCGATCGTTGGTACCATCATACCTAGTTCAATCTCGTTCACAGCAAGTACTTTACTCGTTCCGTAATCTGATATCACTTTGTGATTAACTCCTTAACCACATGCTTGCAAGCGGTGTTGATATCGATTACCGAGTGGGCCCGAAGTATATCTCTCCGACTTGGGAGGGACAAATTCCATCTCGATACATATAACCCAACAGATACTTTCCGATCACCTGAGAGACACCTTTATAATCACCCTCTCATAGGATGACGTTTGATGACCTCAAAGCTTTCTTCCGATACCAGGGAGTTGTATTATCTCATGGTCTAAGGAATATAATATTTGACATAAGAAAAGCTTCACAAAGATGAACACGATGAAACGATCTAATTACTTCGCTTAGTTTGGGTCTGTCCATCATATCATTCTCCAATGATATGATCTCATTATCAATTGACAACTCATGTCTATGGTTAGGAAACCTTAACCATCATTGATCAATGAGCTAGTCCACAGAGGCGTACTAGGGACACGGTGTTGTTCACAAACCACACAAGTATTAAAGTTTCCGCTTAATACAATTCTAGCATGGAATATAAACATTATCATGAACAAGAATTATAATAATAACATATTTATTATTGCCTCTAGGGCATAATTCCAACAAGTTGCCCCATCAAGCTTTCTAATGGGTTTAGCTTCTATCCATTTAGTGAATTTATCCACTGCTACAAGCAGATGTGTAAACCCACAAGGTGTCGTCTGTAACAATCCCACCATGTCTAGCCCCCAGACTGCAAATGGCCAAGTTATTGGTATTGTTCGCAATTCTTCAGCAGGAACATGTGGTTGTCGATCATAGTACTGGCATCCCATGCATGTATCAACCAGCTTGTTGGCGTCCGCCTTCACGGTTAGCCAGTAGAATCCTTGTCGGAAGGCTTTCGCGACCAATGATCGAGGAGCAGCATGATGACCGAAATCTCCGAGATGGATTTTGCGTAGGATTTCCATACCTTCTAGCTGGGAAACACACTTTAGGTATATACCAGTAGTGCTCCTTTTGTAGAGTTGCCCATTGATTATGGTATAACCCTTTGCTCGTCGTACTATTTTTCGTCTTTTGACTTCGTCGTCGGGCAAAGTTCCATGTTCGAGATATTCCATAAACGGTTTTGTTCAAGCCGGAGGGACTTTAGTCACCATATTGACGAAAGAGTTAGCTCTATCCGGGTTGTCGATGTCGGCTCCCTTCACATATGGTGTGCGCAGGTGCTCTAGGAAAACTCCTGGCGGAATTTGCTTGCGCCCTGATCCAAGCTTAGACAGCAGATCAGCCGCCTCATTTTGCTCCCTATGTACATACTTGATTCATAGCCCAAGAAGCTCTTGGCTATCTCGTCCACTTCATCTCGATATGCCGCCATCATAGGGTTCCGCGCATTCCAGGTGCCAGCCACCTGCTGGGCAACCAAGTCAGAATCTCCACAGCAAACTATGCGCTTTATGCCAATATCCTTGGCTACACGTAGTCCGTGAATGAGTGCTTCATACTCCGCCATGTTGTTTATAGCCTCGAAGTGGATCTGCAGAACGTAGTGTAGCTTGTCTCCTGTTGGTGACTGTAGCAATACACCAGCCCCCGATCCGTTGAGAAGCTTTGATCCGTCAAAGTGCATCACCCAGTACTCTGGTTCCGGCAACGGGGTAGCATCTGGCATATCTGTCCAGTTTGCAAAAAAATCCGCCAAGGCTTGTGACTTGATAGCGTCGCGTCTCTTGTAAGTGATCTCGAAGGCGGCAAGTTCAATGCCCCACTTCGTGACCCTTCCTGTAGCGTCGCTGTTGTTGATTATGTTGGACAGTGGAGTCTTGCTCACCACTGTGATTGGGTGCTCCTGAAAGTAATGCCTCAGCTTCCGAGAAGCAAGGAATACTCCATAAGCTATCTTCTGGTAGTGCGGGTAACGCTGCTTGGACTCCATCAAGACCTCGCTCACATAGTAAACTGGTCATTGAACTCCATGCTCATAGCCTGGTTCCTTCCACTCTACCACGACGACGATGCTGATTACCCGGTTGGTTGCCGCCATGTAGATTAACAGGGGCTCTCAAGGCTCGGGTGCTGCAAGGATAGGCGCTGAGGAAAGAATCTCCTTGAGCTGCTTCAATGCTGTGTATGCTTCGTCTGTCCACGTGAATTTGTCCGCCTTCTTCAGCAACTTGTACAATGGCAAAGCCTTCTCACCAAGTCGGCTGACGAACCGACTAACTGCTGCAACACAACCTGTGAGTCGTTGAATGTCCTTTAGGCATGTCGAACGGTTTATGTTTAAGATGGCCTTGATTTTCTCCGGGTTGACCTCGATTCCGTGTTGGGAAACTATGAAACCCAACAATTTGCCGGCTGGAACCCCGAAGACGCACTTCTTAGGGTTAAGCATCATGTTGTATTTCCGGAGATTATCAAAGGTTTCTTTTAAGTCGGAGATTAATTCATTTGAATTTTTAGACATCACCGCGATATCGTCCACATAGGCGTGAACGTTCCGACCAATTTGGTCATGGAGTCAATGTTGCATTGTCCGCTGGTACGTAGCACCTGCGTTTTTCAGCCCAAAGGGCATCATAACATAGCAAAACGTGCCGTATGGGGTAGTGAACGAAGTGGCCAATTGGTCCGACTTCCTCATCTTGATATGGTGGTATCCTGAGTATGCATCGAGAAAACATAAAAGTTCCGAGCCAGCCGCCGACTCAATGACTTGGCCAATGCGTGGCAAAGCAAGCGGATCTTTGGGACATGCTTTGTTCAAGCCGGTGTAATCAACGCACATTCTTAATTCATTGGTTCCCTTTTTGGGGACAAGTACAGGATTGGCCACCCATTGGGTGTGAAGGACTTCTCGGATAAATCTAGCTTTAAGTAACCTAACTATCTATTTGCCAATGGCGCGTCTCTTCTCATCTCCAAAGCGTCGTAGAGGTTGTTTCATTGGTTTGGATTTTGGATCAATGTTTAAGATGTGCTCGGAAAGTTCCCTAGGTACACCTTTGATGTCGGCAGGTTGCCAGGCAAAGATGTCCCTATTATCACGGAGGAACTCGACGAGCGCGCTTTCCTATTTGGGATCTAGGTTCGTCCCAATGGCGGTGACCTTGGAGGCATCGCCTACTACAAATTCCACCGGCTTGGTCTCGATGGCGGCCTTGAACGCAGGAGCGGAGTAGGAGATCTGCTTCTTCGACGCGGGCACCTCTGAGTCATCGAACTTTCTCTGGATCTCTTTGAATTCTTCACTGTAGAGGACAGCTTCTGCAATGGCTGCTTCATTGATCTCGTAGTCCCTTGCCTTGGTAAAGCTTCCGGATACGATGATGACACCGTTTGATCTGGGTATCTTGAGTTTGTTGTATATGAAGCATGGCTTGGCCATGAACATGTGGAATATGTCGCGGCCGAATATGACGTGGTACACACTCTTGAAGGGGACCGCCTCGAAGGTCATGCGCTCTTGGCGGTAATTGTTAACATTGCTAAAGGCAACCTGAAGTGTAATGCACACAAGGGACCGAGCCTCCCGACCAGGAACTATGCCGTGGAAGATGGTGTTGGTCCGCCTTAGGTTTGCCTCCGTCAAGTTCATCTTCTCCAGTGTATCCAGGTACATGATATTGATGCTGCTTCCACTATCCACCATACACTTGGTGAACTCCACACCGTCAATCAAGGGGTTGATGACCATGGCATACTGGTTCTCCGTAGGTATAAGGTCTGGATGGTCCGTCCTGTCCCAAGTGATTGGAACCTCCGACCAACGCAGGTACTGGGGAACTGGGGGGGAGAGTAGCCATCAGGATCCTCAGAGAGGTCTTCTGTTGTCGGACGGTCAGGGTGCCAAGGAAAGTGTGGTAGACTGGAGCCTTCTTCGCGAAGGGGTTCTTGCCCTTGTCGTCGCTCTTGGCGGCGTGCTTGGGGTCAACGTCCTCGTCCATGTCACTTGAATCCTTGGACTCCTCCTCCTTCTTCTTCCCCTTGCCCTTGCCTCACGGTCTGTTCTTCTGACTTTGCTTGTAGCCGGACTCCGGGTCTTCCTTGAGGTCGTTGACGAACTTGCAGTGTCGATTGGTATGGGTGGCTTTGCCGTTGACGTCGAGGTGTACGAGGCACGACATATCGCGGTACTCCTCATAGGTTTGGGGAATGCGGAGCGGCTCCGAGGTGGTTTCACTTCCTCTTTGCTGCCCACGACCAGCTCCCCTTCCTCGGCCACGTTGTCCGCCATCACCTCGTCCTGCAAAAGTCATAGCGACCATGTCGGTAGATTGCTTTTCTTCTGGAGCGGTTTTTCACTTTGTACTGCTGTTCCTCCGAGCTTGAGTTGGAATGGCTGTTGCCGTCAAGGAGCCGCGAGCATCGTCGTCGGCAGCTGCGAACTCACTAGCCAACTAAATCATTTGATTAAAGTCAAGCTGGTGATGACATGGTTATACCCTACGGGTACGTGACTTTAGCATACGTGGTCCAGCCCAAGGAAGGCCCACAGCAGACATACGCTGGCCCATGAAGATTTTCGGGTGACCAAGGCCCATGACGTCTTCGGATCCTTGGAGAACAAGACTAGTATAGATAGGAAACTCAAAAGGGCAACGCCCTAGAACTTGTAACCGACTAGGACTACGCCCGGGACCTGCCTAAGTCTATATAAAGGCCAGGAGGGCACGTCCTAGGGCAACTCAACTCATACTTTCGCACACGCATCCATGCCAGATCGAATCTGCGCACCCTGTAACCTTCGGTTCCGCCGTAATCAAAGAGCAGACAAGCAGGAGTAGGGTTTTCCCTCCGGGGGCCTGAAACTGGGTAAATCTCGTGTCCCCTGGTTGCTTGTCTGTTAACCGTGCCACGATCTCCAGCATCCCCATCTTCTCCAAAACCCAAGTCCATAACAATGGGCATTGAGGAGATTAAACCTCGTCAATTGGCGCCGTCTGTGGGAATTGGGGCTGCTGATTGTGCGGTCGTGACGGTTCCGACCCGATCGATCTACAACTCCGCGGCAACGGAGAATCACCTCCTCTTTGGCGCTTTCGACTTCACCGCCCACTCGCCGGATACCATGAAGGATTTCGAGCCCGTAGGCGACGGACTCGAAATCTTGTTCGGGAGTTTCTGTTTCCAGGTGGGACAAACTGGCACCCTCCGCCTCCCTAAGCGGGTGCCCGTGCCGTCAATCAGGCCCGCTTCGTGGGCTCCACACCCCGTGCTACGCACGTCACCATCAACAGATGAGTTCTACAGCAGCAGTAGCTGCAACTCCGATCTGTGCGACCCACCTTCGGATGAAGGGACCTACGGTTCCGGATCCGAAAGCTGCGGCAGCAGTCAACCAATCTGCAGGCGCTATCTGTGCGCCGCAGTCATCCAAACCGACGAGGAAACGCCTAACCCTTCGGGCAACAGTGGCAACAAGAAAACTTACGAGCCCAACGCGCTCAGGTCGAAGATAGGAGAAGCCCTTTGGGCCCTCTTCTCCTCCTTCTTTTCTTCCTTCTTCTCCTCCTTCTTTTCTTCCTTCTTCCGCTTTGCTGGCGGGTGCGGAGCAACAGCCCGCACAGGAATGGCAGGAAGGGGAGAGGAAGAACCCCCATGAACATCATCATGACGCTCAAGGCCCAGAGGATTTCTGGGAGTCGGAGGAGTCGAGGCATCTGACGACTCGCTAGAGCTCCGTGATCGCTTGCGCGAATGGTCCTCACTCGATTCGTCGGCATCCTCCGCTGGGGATCGCGCTGACGGTAGCTCGGACACGGAATCCACCACTTCATTGTCCGGGGCATTCGGATACCTTTCGGGCAATGGTGGTGTCATGCCCGGCACTTTGAAGCTCTACAAGATGAGAAGAAACTTTGTTAGCAAACAAAGGAAACAAATACACACCCAACAAAAAAGGGGGGAGAACTACGTGCGCAAATCTATACCTTCGGCACGGCCAACGTCGAAGAAAAGGGAGGAGTCAGCGACTTCCCCGGGAGTTCTTCATCGACCTTGAACTTCAGCAGCACGCGAAGATCCTTGTCAAGATTCCCCTCGGAGATTTTCTCACTCGAAACCCTTGTCGGATCACGGCGCCCAGAATAAAGAAACATCGGATGCGCCCTCGCTTGGAGAGGCTGCACCCGACGCTCAAGAAACGTCCAGATGATGTCGACACTGTTCACCTCCTTCTCAGGAATCAATTGGAGATCCTCCACCCGACGGTACAGGGCCTCTATCTCCGCCACTTCACCGTCTAAGATTTGGTTTTTCCAGGATCTTTTCTTCTCAATCAATTGGGAGGGGTCAAAAGGAACGAGACCAAAATCTTGCCCAGGCAGTACGGAGTCACGGATGTAAAACCATTTCCTCCGCCAGTACTGGATAGATTTGGACATGGAAAAGGAAAAGAATTGCACATTAGGGCTGAGGGAGATGATGAAACCCCCAATGGGATACACACCATCCGAACCAGACTGCCTCTTCACGGAATAAAGCTTCCGGAAGAGGCCAAAGTGCGGCTCAATGCCAAGCCAACACTCGCAAAGCGTGATAAAACACGCAATATGGAGAAGGGAGTTGGGAGACAGATGATGGAGTTGAACCCCATAGAAGAAGAGCAGTCCACGGAGGAAGTTGTGGACTGGATATGAAAGCCTTTGCAAAACGAAGGCGACAAACATAACCCAAAACCCAGAGGGGGGACGGGTGATTACCTCATTGCCGGCGAGTCTCACGGCCGTCGTATCTTGCGGTATCAGGCCCCGCTCGCGCAGTTTGCGGAGATCGCTCTCCCGCGTCTCTGATCGTCGCCAGCCACCATCGGTGATACGAGCAGCGGCGGTGCCCTTCTTGCCTCCGGCGGCGCTGGTCCCAACCGCAGATGAGGACTTCTTTGTTTTCCCCATGGCGCTACGGCGGTGGTGGCGTTGCCAACGAAGAAAGACAAAGGAAATGTGGAGGAACCTCTCAGCGCGCAGCAAGAATAGCTCAAGAACGAGGGGGCAGTGAATAGATGAACTGCCGCGGTGAAAAACAAACCACAATTTCACCAGGGATTATAACAGCGAAGACGATGCGCGCTGGCCGTCCATCGAGAAGACCTAACGCCAATGGCAGATCTGGCCGTACACATGTCAGCACCAAAACGAACCGTCGTTACCACGCCGTCCACTACGCGCGAAAATCGAGGAGACGCCGTAATCATCTCCACGCCCCGCGTGACCGGTCAAATCAAAGTCAGCAAGTGGGACCCACGCTTTGTCCAGTCAAGTCATCTCTGGCGTAGCAGACGCTTGAGGTCATCGATCGTAAGCACTGACGTCATCAAAAGCTATACTAGCACCACTTCGGCTCCACAGCTAAAAGTACTCACTCGAATCTACGATTCGACTAAATACTTGGGGGCTACTCCTATCAGGAGCGCTGGCCGCGCACCCGACAGACAAATGAGGACAAAATTATTTCTCTGAGTCCTCCGTCGAGTCTACGACTCCACTACGGACTCGGGGGCTACTCCCATAGGGAGAATGGATTCAAGCATCCGAAAATTTTCGAGTCCCGCGGACTCAATGACAAGGAAAAACGCTTAATCAAAGTCTCCGCTCGAGTCTATGACTCGAACAGACACTCGGGGGCTACTCCCATAGGGAGCACTGGTCGCGCACCCTATGAAATCTTCGACTGCGATCTTTCGTATCAGCATGCAAAACTTTTCGGCAACTCTGCCCTAATTAACGCTAAGTGAGCAACGTCCTCCTTGGCCACCCGAAACACCTCCGTGGTGATAAACATTCGGATGCTGCGTCTGCGACGCAAAGATAAGACCTACAGATATCATCTGATGGCCTGGCAACGCACCTGACTGCGCTCTGCTAGTATGAATCCGTACCAGCAGGTACAATGAAAAATCCCGACGGACGCGTTGGGTACACCAATTAAAATCACTGAAATTCCACTCCTGTAAGTCCTCCGCGGCCTGAGTCGAATTACGTCAGCATATGTTCCAGGTCTGGGTTGAGGGACCCGAACCTGAAGAAGATCGTGTTGTTTCGTCCTAAGACAGTTAACTAACCCTGATCCGTCGGGTGAGTCAGGCACACGCATCAACAATCCCTACACCCATATACTATTAACATATAACTGCACCCGAAGGATGGAAGAGTCCTCAGCCGAATCTACGATTCGACTGATCACTCGGGGGCTACTGACATGGTTATACCCTACGGGTACGTGACTTTAGCATACCTAGTCCAGCCCAAGGAAGGCCCACAGCAGACATACGCTGGCCCATGAAGATTTTCGGGTGACCAAGGCCCATGACGTCTTCGGATCCTTGGAGAACAAGACTAGTATAGATAGGAAACTCAAAAGGGCAACGCCCTAGAACTTGTAACCGACTAGGACTACGCCCGGGACCTGCCTAAGTCTATATAAAGGCCAGGAGGGCACGTCCTAGGGCAACTCAACTCATACTTTCGCACACGCATCCACGCCAGATCGAATCTGCGCACCCTGTAACCTTCGGTTCCGCCGTAATCAAAGAGCAGACAAGCAGGAGTAGGGTTTTCCCTCCGGGGGTCTGAACCTGGATAAATCTCGTGTCCCCTGGTTGCTTGTCTATTAACCGTGCCACGA
Organism: Avena sativa; assembly: GCA_916181665.1. NCBI lineage: Eukaryota > Viridiplantae > Streptophyta > Magnoliopsida > Poales > Poaceae > Avena > Avena sativa. The sequence continues at coordinate 441,431,661 of OV702294.1, read as the reverse complement.
TCTCCAGCATCCGCATCTTCTCCAAAACCCAAGTAAATAACAATGGGCATTGACGAGATTAAACCTCGTCAGGTGATTGTCCTGCAGGCGCTTCAGCTTATGTCGGAGCAGCGTGCCCCTTTCCAACCCATCGATGAAGGCGGCCATGGCGGTCTGAGCGTGCACTCCTGCGCAGGAATTCTTCATGTCCAGCCAGCGGGAGAGGTAGGCGCGAGATGTCTCGTCTTTCTCTTGCACGCACCGCTGTAGATCGCCCACAGTGCAGGGACGCTTGTATGTACCCTCAAAGTTCTTGGTGAACGCTTTTTGCATGTCCAACCAGTTGCAGATAGATTTCTCTGGCAAGTCGTCGATCCATTGACGGGCCGTGACTGCCAACATTAATGGGAGGTACTTGATGACGATGTTGGGGTTGCCTCCGGCAATCTCCACCGTGTTGCCGTAGTCCTGCAACCATGTGGCTGGCTTGGCGGTGCTGCCATAGGGCTTGATGGTCTTGTCTATCCGAAAACCTTTGGGGTAAGTTGCGGACCGTATTGCAGGTCCAAAGCAACATGGTCCCAGGTATGGTCCTTCCCGGTACTCGTGGATCTTATCGATCCGCGAACGTGCATCGTACGGCTCCGGGTTCTTTTTCTTCCTATCAACAGGGGATGGGCTGCGTGAACAACGCAAGCCTCCTCCGCCATGGTGACTGCTTGGTGGTGACAGAGGCGGAGGTGGCGGTGGGTTAGCCTTCTTGATGTTACCCTCCTGCGACGCCTCACGCCTGTCATGGTTGCTTGCCGGACACGGAGGGTCATGGTGTGACATGCTCCTATGTCCTTGGTTGCGCTCTCCGTCATGACGGGTCTGCTCCGCGTTGTCGTGGATGACGATGCCGCACTGCTTTGGTGGGGGCATATCCGTACGATGGTGATCCTTGTAATCTTCGCGATGTCGGGGGGACCGGGGCGGTGGCGATGGGCGACGAGGTCGGGCCTTTTCTCCGTGGTCGGAGGATATGGGGATAGCATCCTTCCTGTTGCGCGCATTCCTCCGTCTTCGTTCTGATGAACCCGTCTAGGACCCGACATCAAGAGGAGATCTGTCCCTTGGCGGCTTATACTGGCTAGACTGGCAAAGCGCTGGGTCGGACTCAAGCCTCTGAGAGGTGGCCTTTTCCTGCTGCTTCACCGCCTTGGATACTAGGTCATAGACCTGTTCCACTGCCTCGGGCGATCTATCCTGCTCCAGAAGGGTCTTGGCGACGGCGAGGTTAAGGAGTGGGGTGGGCATCACCTGCTTGCCTTCACTGTCAATGTATGGCTTAGCTTGTGCCGGCTTCGAGGGAGCCCATCCTAGGTTGCGCCGTAAACCAGGATCGTTGATGACACGAGCCGGAGCTTTCTTGGCCTTCTGCTGCTACAACAAAGTCTTGTACTTAGCCTCCATTACTCTAGCTTTCTCTATGGACTTCTGCGCGTTGACCAGATCTCAATCTAGCTTAGCGCCTTGCTCCGCGATGGACTGAGCCTCCTCCAGCAGCTGCTGGCGCTTCTCGTCAAGCTGGGTCACGTTCCGGATATGGGCGACGGTCAGTGGCTCGACGAGGAGGTTGTTGTACATCACTCTATCAGCTGGAGTAACTTGGGCTGCTGCAGACGTAGATGCCGGAGGCGGCAGGTTTGCGGTGTTGTTGTTGCTCGGGCTGGTGCCGAGTTCCTGCGGCTGCTGTACTGGGTTGGGCGGAGGGGGCATGACCTTTGCACGATCATCGTCAACAGCAAGAAGTGGCCCCTTCCCCGTTTTCAGTGCTGTAGGCGGAGCTCGTCCGGGTTGATCTTCATCCATCGCCGTCCCAATGGTGACGAACACTCCTCGAGACGTGACGGCATTGTTGGCTTGTTCGTCGCGCGTGTACTCCTCCTCCATCTCCTACATGGCAGAGTCTAGCTCTTCTGGACTAAAATCTATCTCCTCTGAATCTGCACTGAAATCAGCATAAAGCGCGTCAATGACAGAGTCGGAGGGTGCCAGGACTTCCTCGATGACAGGCGGTGGAGGTGCAACAGGAGCGACGATGATTGGAGGTGGCGGTGCAGCTGCGACGATGCCGGCCGGAGGCGGTGGTGGCGGTGGCTGAATCGGAGGTTCTCCATCGATGAGCGCAAGTGCTTTCTGGGCTTCTGCGTCATCCTCCGCGTAGTTGTTGACAGTGCTCACCATCTGTTCAAGGGTAAGGCGTCATGTTGCCAGCTGCCGTCTTAAAGAATGTCGGAGAAGCATGCCACGGTCCAGTCCTTCCACGAAGTGATACAAAGCGTTATCATCGGGGTAGTGGGCCAGATCAACTCGTGTACGGAGCCACCTGGCCAGGTAATCGCGGGGGTTTTCGCCCTCTCTCTGAACACAACGCGCCAGATCGAAGATGGTAACCACTCCGACGAACTTGGATCTCTGCTGTCCAGACGCACGGGCGAAGCCGGCGGATTTGCAGTGATCTTCCACCTTTATATCCTGCACAGAGGCGGTTTGGGTGAGCCTTGAACTTTTCTGATCTTTGCCGGCAAACTCCAAAGAGAGATCCGACATCGATCCTTTCACGAACGTATCCTGCCCGTAGGCGGTCCGTGCGGGCCTTGAATTTTTCCGATCTTTGCCGGCAAACTCCGAAGAGAGATCCGATATCGATCCTTCCGCGAACGTATCCTGCCCGTAGGCGGTCCGTGCGGGCCTTGAATTTTTCCGATCTTTGCCGGCAAACTCCGAAGAGAGATCCGACATCGATCCTTCCGCGGACGTATCCTGCCTGTAGGCGGTCTGTGCGGGCCTTGATGCTCCTCCGACTCCCAGGGAACTAGTGCCCGAGTCGGTTTCGCCGATGAAGAGGTGGATGTCTCCGATAGGAACGATCGAACACCGCGTAGGGTTCGCCTTTGCCGGGATCCAGAACTCGTCAGGAGGGACGATCGGAACGTTGACGGAGAAGAGAACGCGACCGATGGCTACGGTTTCGCCGATTCCAGCGAAGATCTTGGTCCTCGCCCGCTGAAGAGCCCAAAGCGCCTCTTGCCCCACGGTGGGCGCCAACTGTCGTGGTATTGCCGACGAGTACGCCATGGAGGGGTCCTCACAGTGCGTGTTTAGAGACGTGGGGGAAGGCGGATGGTTGACGGGTACGAGGTAACACAGCTTACCCAGGTTCAGATCCCACGACAGTGGCAGAATCCTACTCCTGCTATAAATCACTATAAGGGCAATACGCCGAGTTACAGAGATAGGTTCGCTGTGCGAGGTTGTATGAAGTTGTGCCCTAAAGGCTCCCATAGGCCCGACTTATATAGTCGCCAGGTCCTAGGGTTACAGGGAAAAGTCCTAGCCGGATAGGTCACAGAGTCCTACACCGTCTATTACTAGTCTTGTGTATCTTGTACTCCAAGGCCCCGGGTACGTCGGTGACTCCAACCGTAGCCTTCCTTTATCCGGCATGGACCTCCCTTCTGGATCCATCTAACTGGGCCGCCCAGCAGGCCATAGGCCATGCTACCAACTGTGGCCACCCGGGTTATCCGGATAGGTGACATGCTATGAGGATACCCATATAGCATATCCCCAACAACTAGTTCTCACCATTGTATGGATAGTTCCATATTCCAGAAAAGAGGGAAGTGGAGCAAGCTCCTGCTCCGGTTTCATTTTCCTGCCATACGCTGTGAGAAGAGATAGAAGTTGGGGTCATGGTGAAGGAAAGAGATAGAATGGAGATTTTTAAGCGGCTTTTAATATGCTGTGGGCCATGGTTTTAAAATCTTTGGGAACCTCTACATTGTGAGAAAAATGAGAATTTGGCAACAATGCTATATTTCTTTACGTAGCATATTTGTCTTTGGCAACGTTGTGGGTGACCTAAGAGTCATCCCCATTTCTCCCAAAATCCCACCTCCACCACGATATCCATTATCGCCGTCGTTTTTTGCTACTCCTTGCTGAATCGCGTCGCTGATAGAGAGGGTCTGCTGCTACCGGAGGCGACCTACTAGCTGGTCATCGCATCTGTCTGGATTTCAAGGGGTAACAGATCCGTGAGCGCGAATGTCCCGGTTAGCAAAGTGGTAGGGGGTGTCCATCTGATTTCGTGGTGTTGCCCGTTCATTTTTCGTCGATCCTAAACTAGGGAATGCGTTTGATAAGGCCAGCTCCTGAAATCGCGCGCATATATAAAAGCTAGATTTGCATGATTTCTAGGTGTCATCTACTCCTGTCCTTGTTTTTATCCAGATGTCCGATCTAATCTCGTCCTATTTTTTTCAGGCATCGGTCAACTCACTTTACGAGTCCACTGCTGTACTTTTGTGGTGGATTAACCTGCTCCTTCATACCGATGAATATATGCTTTCTGCATAGCGGATTGTTGGATTCAGCAAGGAGGTACTATTTTTGTTAGCATACATGTTGTTTATATCCTCTATGCAGGTTAGGCCATATGTTTTATTTCTTTGCTCTCACTCCTTACGGATGTAGGGATAGTCTGATTAGTCTGCAGTGTGCACTAGAACATATCATGATAGCTTTATGTGTACATGTGCTATGTTAGTTTCTCACTGGACCCATATTAGTTACTTTGTGGATGTATGTTAGCTTATAATTGTTAATATATTAGTTCACATGTGGATTTGCTAACTACAGTGATAGCTACGTATATAGTGAAAGCCGTTGGATAGGCTGTAAAATTTATTTCCTTGATGCTTAGATGCCAAACACAACCATCGTGACATGTGATGGAGCATTTTTCCGTCTTCTCACAACCATTTCCGCATCCGTCCCGAAAATCATTTTTCTAACGTTGTGAAGTAAATTGGTTTCACCCTATTTCGTGCAGGTGTGATGGCTTTAGTATTCCTGTGCCTTTTTTCCTCGGCGATGCCCGCCATTGTTTTCTATATAAAACGCCACTTCAGGCTTGCGAAAGAATATTGTTTTATCGGCGTGAGAAGAAAACTTGGTCATAGTGATTTATTTGGTCTCTAATGTTTTGGTTATGCTATCCTAAATGCATGTTGGCGTTGAGAAAGTGACAATCGCCATCAACTCCTGATGGTCTTACCCGGCGTCTCCTTCGACTTGTTCAATAGATCAGTTCATTGTTAGCTAGAATTTGATGGTGTTAGTTGTTTAGTGTAGGTACATTGTGAGCTACTTTTCTTAAATACCGTACCCTTAGGGGTATATGTAGCGGGAATCATGTAGTTCTGCCGTCGAGGCTGTCAATTAGGTGGTGGTGTCACTGAGGCTATGCATGATGGGCACGGGGCATGTTTACTTGATTTCCCACCTCGGTGCTAGTGGAGGACAGGCACGATCAGGTGTGGTGCATGTTCATTCCTTGTAGCGGCATGTTTTGGAGGCTCCGTACTAGTTACAGTTTCCATCGGCTTCTACTAAAAACCGTCTGCACACTAACAAGCACAAGCATTTTCTTGCAAAGCTTTTCCGGAGCTAGCAACGGTTGCACAAACTTTCCAGCTAGTTTCCTTCATCTCCCAGTGAGCTACTGCCCCTCTCACAGTCTATAAAACGACGTTGATAGTTAGGTCTTCAGTTCCTGCTTGAGCCATCGCCCAGCCTTACTCCCAGTCCTACTTGTGCTATCCGATTGATCCGTACTCCTCCCCTAGATAGCTTGGTCTAGATGTACATTAGCATATCAGTGGATGCATACTAGCATCTAGGTGGATGCATGTTTAGTCCATGTCTATGTAGATGTATATTAGCTTTTATCTAGATGTATGTTAGCACATAAGTGCATGTATGTTTTAGTCCATGTATGTATATAGATGTATTTTAGATTGTATCTAGATGTATGTTAGAACATAAGTGCCACTAGTAGAAAACAGGCCATCCGTTCGCGCCCCCTCAGAGCATTAGTCTCGGTTGCGCCACGAACCGGGACTAATGCTGGCACGCATCCCGGTTCAAGCGAGCACGGGGCCCGGAGGCATGCATCCCGGTTGGTAAGGGGGCATACGTCCCTGTTTGTAACACAAACCGGGACTAAAGGTTGGGCGTCAGCCACGTGGTTGGGCACACACCTTTAGTTCCGGTTTGTGTTACAAACCGGGATGTATGCTCCCGCCCTCTATAAATGCAACGCCCCAGCCCTCTGCCTCCACTCTGTTTTTTCTTGGTGGAAGGTGTGAGGGGTGTGCTAGTTTTTTTCCTCTATGCATGCATTCAAGGTGTTTGATGAAATGTTTGAGTGAATGATCCCGTTCATTTTCTCATACAAACAAAAATATAGAAGGTGTCCGAGACGCACTTGAGCTTTCTCCTCTTTATTTCCCTCGATCGAGGTTAGCAATCTTATCTTTTCTCTGTCATTGATACAATGCATGTGTCGATGTGAATTGTTCATTTCACTACTTATGATGTATTGTTTTTGATAAACTTACTTATATGATGCAGATGAACAGTCGGGAATGGATGTACGATGACCGGCGTGTACCCGGGTATATGAAAGGCGTGGATAAATTTATCGATGTGGCTACGACAAACAAAGAGAATGGTTTTATACGTTGTCCATGTGTTCAATGTCGGAACAACAAGGAGTACTCTTTCTCGAAAATCATTCGCGGCCACCTAATTATGAAAGGTTTCATGCCCAACTATAATTGTTGGAACAAGCACGGGGAAAGAGGGGTTATGATGAAAGATGGTGAAGAAGAAGATGATGATAACAACTATCATCATATGTTTCCTGAATACAGTGATACTGCAATGGAAGACAATGGAGAGGAAGGAGGTGAAGAACGGGCATCAGATGAGCCGGCTGATGAACTTGGTAGGGTCATTTCTGATGCAAAGCGAGACTGTGAAATAGAAAATGAGAAGTTGAAGTTAGAGGGCATGTTATAAGATCATAAGAAATTGTTGTACCCAAATTGTGAAGATGGCAGCACAAAGCTCGGTACCACACTGGAATTGTTGCGATGGAAGGCAGAGTGTGGTCTAACTGACTCCTCATTTGAAAAGATGCTGAAAATAATGAAGCCGAAGTTTCCAAAACATAACGAACTTCCCGAGAGTATCTACGAAGCAAAGAAGACTCTCTGTCCTCTAGGATTAGATGTGAAAAATATACATGCATGCATTAATGACTGCATCCTCTACCACGGTAAGGAGTATGAGAATTTAGATAAATGCCCGGTATGCAATGCATTGCGGTATAAAATCAGACGAGATGACCCTGTTGATGTTGAGGGAGAGCCCCTCCGGAAGAGGGTTCCTGCTAAGGTTATGTGGTATGCTCCTATAATACCAAGGTTGAAACGCATGTTCAGAAACAAAGAGCATGCCAGGTTGTTGCGATGGCACAAAGAAGACCGTAAGAAAGACGGGAAGTTGAGACACCCCGCTGATGGGTCACGGTGGAGAAAAATCGAGAGAGACTTCCCATACTTTGCAGGTGACGCAAGGAACTTATGGTTTGGTCTAAGTACGGATGACATGAATCCTTTTGGGGAGCAGAGCTGCAGTCACAGCACCTGGCCCGTGACTCTATGTATCTACATCCAGCCTCCTTGGTTGTGCATGAAACGTAAGTTCATTATGATGCCAATGCTCATCCAAGGCCCGAAGCAACTGAGCAACGACATTGATGTGCACCTTAGGCCATTAGTTGAAGAACTCTTACAGCTGTGGTGCAAACCAGGTGTACGTGTGTGGGATGAGAACAAACATGATCCATTTGATCTATGAGGGTTGCTTTTCGTAACCATCAATGATTGGCCTGCTCTTAGTAACCTTTCAGGACAGTCAAACAAGGGATATACGGCATGCACACACTGTTTAGATAAGACTGAAGGTACATATTTGCATAAATGCAAGAAGGTTGTGTACCTGGCAAATCGACGATTTCTTCCGACCAATCATCCCGTAAGAAATAAAGGCAAGCATTTCAAAGGTGAGGCAGATCACCGGAAGAAGCCTGAACTCCCTGCTGGTGATGATGTATTTGGTATGGTCAAGGACATAGAAGTAATCTTTGGAAAGGGTCCCGGTGGTCAATCAGTTCCGAACGACGTCGCTACAGGACACGCACCCATGTGGAAGAAGAAATCTATATTATGGGAGCTGCCATATTGGAAATTCCTGCGTGTCCGCTCTTCAATCGATGTGATGCACGTGACGAAGAATCTTTGCGTGAACCTGCTAGGATTCCTAGGAGTGTATGGGAAGACAAAAGATACACCAGAAGCACGGGAGGACCAACAAATTATGAAAGACCCAAAGAACATGCATACACAGAACAAGACGGATAAAGGGCGTCACTTAAGTCATGCCAGCTATGCTCTTACCAAAGCAGAGAAGGAAATCTTTTTTGAAGTCCTTTACAGTATCAAGGTGCCGTATGGCTTCTCATCTAATATAAAGGGGATAATAAATATGGCAGAGAAAAAGTTCCAAAACCTGAAGTCTCATGACTGTCACGTGATTATGACGCAGTTGCTTCCAATTGCATTGAGGGGGCTTCTATAGGAAAATGTTCGAGTACCCATTATGAAGTTGTGTGCATTCCTCAATGCAATATCTCAGAAGGTAATCAATCCAGATATTCTGCCAAGGTTACAGAAGGATGTGGTACAATTCCTTGTTAGTTTTGAGTTGGTGTTCCCACCATCCTTCTTCAATATTATGACGCATCTCCTGGTTCACCTAGTTGAAGAGATTGCTATTCTCGGTCCGGTATTTCTGCACAATATGTTCCCCTTTGAGAGGTTCATGGGAGTCTTAAAGAAATATGTCCATAACCGTGCTAAACCAGAAGGAAGCATCTCCAAGGGATATGGAACAGAGGAGGTCATTGAGTTTTGTGTTGACTTTATTCCTGACCTTAAGCCGATTGGTGTTTCTGACTCATGGCATGAGGGAGGAATAAGTGGAAAAGGCACGCTGGGAAAGAAAGCAATGATATGTAGGGACGGGGATTCTTTCACTAAAGCACACTACACAGTTCTACATAATTCCACCTTGGCAGCTCCGTATATCGAGGAACACAAGAATATTGTACGCTCCAAAAACCCGGGGAAGCCTGAATCATGGATTACAGATGAACACATGAAGTCTTTCGGTGGTTGGATGCGGACACATCTCTTGAATGACACCACTGTTGGAGATCAGCTATACTTGTTGGCCACGTCACCATCTTCTACTGTATTGAATTTCCAAGGGTACGAAATAAATGGGAATACATTCTACACGATCGCCCAAGATAAAAAGAGCACCAACCAAAATAGTGGTGTCCGCTTTGATGCAATAGACGAGAATGGACAAAAGGACACATACTATGGTTACATAGAGGAGATATGGGAACTAGACTATGGAGTCTCTTTTAAGGTCCCTTTGTTTCGCTGCAAATGGGTCAACCTAAATGGGGAAGGGGTAAAGATAGACCAGTTGTACGGAATGACAACAGTGGATCTCAACAATCTTGGTTATAGAGATGAACCATTCGTCCTAGCCAATGATGTGTCTCAGGTTTTCTATGTGAAGGACATGTCCTCTAGACCGAAAAAAGAAAAAATATGCAAACGAATACATCATATGATGAGCCAAAGCGTCACATAGTTCTTTCAGGGAAAAGAAACATCGTGGGAATCGAGGACAAGACAGACATGTCAGAAGATTATAATAAGTTTGATGAAATTCTGCCCTTCACAGTGAAAACTGACCCAAGCATTCCGTTAAGTAAATAAGATGCTCCATGGTTACGTCTGAAGCAATCATAAGGAAGGACATATGCCAAGAAGTTCATGGTCATATTATGTAACTCTAGTTCATGTCTTTCGCGGTTTGTGGCTTCACCGAAGGATATCTTTCGTGGTTTGTGGCTTGACCGGGACTATATATAGGGGGGCCTTTAGTCCCGGTTTTGTAGTCTCAGTTTTTAATATTAATAAATGTCTTGAGTGTTAGTCCCGTTTTGTGGCTGGATCGGGACTATGAAGAAGTTGTCCCGATTCGTACTTATCATTAAGATCTGATCTCCAAACACGCGCGATCACATATTAGGGAGTGCCTCTATGACCAGTTTCTTGGAGATGCCGGAGGACTGGGATCCGGCGGCATCTCCCTGAAAATGGTCGTAGTGGTGTCCCTGCTCTCGAAAACCATCTTGCAGCTTGTAACTTCTCTAACTAGATCAATACACCTGGGAGCTAACTAATTTCACATATTAGGGAGTGCCTCTATGACCAGTTTCTCGGAGATGCCGGAGGACTGGGATCCGGCGGCATCTCCCTGAAACTGGCCGTAGTGGTGTCCCTGCTCTCAAAAACCATCTTGCAGCTTGTAACTTCTCTAACTAGATCAATACTCCTGGGATCTAACTAATTTCACATATTAGGGAGTGCCTCTATGACCAGTTTCTCGGAGATGCCGGAGGACTGGGCTCCATCGGCATCTCCCTGAAACTGGCCGTAGTGGTGTCCCTGCTCTTGAAAACCATCTTGGATATGCCTCCAACTGGCTGGAGGACTAGACTCACAAGGATGCCTATTTATAGTACAAGAAGCTCGGCATAGTGTCGACACTTACGAAATAATGTCGACACTCAACCCTATTATTAGTGCTGACTCGTGTTTTGTCCCGGTTGGTGTCTCCAACCGGGACTAAAGGTTCATCTTTAGTCCCGGTTGGTGACACCATCCGGGACAAGGTACACGCCACACGACATAATGTCGACACTCACCCCTATCATTAGTGTTGCCTGGCCCAGCCTGCCGAAATCCCTCCAACCGGGACTAAAGATGAACCTTTAGTATATTGAAATTCCGAACGATGAAAATCCTTCGCGTGGTGTCATATTATGTGACATAGTTGAAAGGAAAAATACCAAACTTGGTATATTGATCATGTCTCAAAAAACCTTCACAAAATGACCTATCATGTTCGAGGTTTCATGGCTTTCGGTCCAAATGACCGATGTTATATGCTGAATCATGGCATAGTTTGTGATGCTGTGCCCATATTATTCATGCGTGTGGACATTGGTATGGAGAATAATGTTGCAGGAGGAAGTTTTCCTTTTTGTCGCACGGAAAAGCCCTTTTCCATTTTCCGAGCAGAAAAAACGGGTCATTTTGTGAAGTAACCACCAAAATGCCATTTCAGAATGCTACCGTCCCATTTTCCTAAAATACTAGACCACCTTACATGGAACATCTCCCAACCGGGACATCTCAAACTTTTTTGTCCATCCCGGGTAAAAAGGACAAATGTCTGCCGAATCGGTAGGAACTGGGTCCGGTTTGTACTACAGGTACATGATCTATCGCCCGTGATTTTTTGAAAAAATCATTTTTAGACTCGCAATATGTGGTTTCTTCAGAGATCCAATGCAAGTTCTAACGATGCTCGTCCCCTATCTTTATGCACGCCGGTTCGACCATAGTTAGAAATTCAGAAAATTCAAAACGGGCATAATAAATTCAAAAAAAATCCGAACAATGAAAATACTTCGCGTGGTGTCATATTATGTGACATAGTTGAAAGTAAAAATACCAGACTTGGTATATTGATCATGTCTCGAAAAAACCTTCACAAAATGACGTATCATGTTCGAGGTTTCATGGCTTTCGGTCCAAATGACCGATGTTATGTGCTGAATCACGGCATAGTTTGTGATGCTGTGCCCATATTATGCATGCGTGTGGACATTGGTATGGAGAACAATGTTGCAGGAGGAATTTTTCCTTTTTGTCGCACGGAAAAGCCCTTTTCCATTTTCCGAGCGCAAAAAACGGGTCGTTTTGTGAAGTAACCACCAAAATGCCATTTCAGAATGCTACCGTCCCATTTTCCTAAAATACTAGACCACCTTACATAGAACATATCCCAACTAGGACATCTCAAACCTTTTCGTCCATCCCGGGTAAAAAGGAAAAATGTTTGTCGAATCGGTAGGAAGTGGGTCCGGTTTGTACTACTAGTACATGATCTATCGCCCATGATTTTTTGAAAAAATAATTTTTAGACTCGCAATATGTGGTTTCTTCAGAGATCCAATGCAAGTTCTAACGATACTCGTCCCCTATCTTCATGCACGCCGGTTCGACCATAGTTAGAAATTCAGAAAATTCAAAACGGGCATAATAAATTCAAAAAAAATCCGAACAATGAAAATCCTTCGCGTGGTGTCATATTATGTGACATAGTTGAAAGGAAAAATACCAGAATTGGTATATTGATCATGTCTCGAAAAAACCTTCACAAAATGACCTATCATGTTCGAGGTTTCATGGCTTTCGGTCCAAATGACCGATGTTATGTGCTGAATCATGGCATAGTTTGTGATGTTGTGCCCATATTATGCATGCGTGTGTACATTGGTATGGAGAACAATGTTGCAGGAGGAAGTTTTCCTTTTTGTCGCACGGAAAAGCCCTTTTCTATTTTACGAGCGCAAAAAACGGGTCGTTTTATGAAGTAACCACCAAAATGCCGTTTTAGAATGCTACCGTCCCATTTTCCTAAAATACTAGACCACCTTACATGGAACATCTCCCAACCGGGACATCTCAAACCTTTTCGTCCATCTCGGATAAAAAGGACAAATGTCTGCCGAATCGGTAGGAAGTGAGTCCAGTTTGTACTACAGGTACATGATCTATCGCCCGTGATTTTTTGAAAAAATCATTTTTAGACTTGCAATATGTGGTTTCTTCAGAGATCCAATGCAAGTTCTAAATGAGCCATTTTTCTTCCCGCCATTTTTTCCCGGCATTTCTTCCCGCCATTTTTTCCCGGCATTTCTCCCGCCATTTCTTCCCGCCAGTTCTTCCCGCCAGTTTTTCCCTTCAATATCTTCCTGCCATTTCTCACTATATATATATGTAGGGTTGGCCTCCATTGTCATTGCACATCTCTAGACTCATATCTACAACCTTATCACTCTTTCCCATGACTTCCACCGTAGCACTAACTCCCATGGAGGCGGAGGCGCTTTGCGCCTTGAACTACCCCTACCCGCCGAGCTACTGTGTCCCTGTCGGCTGGATGCTGAGCGCCAGTGGCGTGCCAGTTCCTCCTGTCCCTCTAGGTGTGGCGCGTCGGATGGCCATCACGAACCACTACTACTTCGAGCTCACGCCGGAGCAGCGGAGGAATCCTAGATGGCATCCCGAATATTTCCCGACATGGGAAGCCTTCTTCGTGGATCGGCGTGAGAGGGCGCTCGCTAGGCACGAGGAGGACGGCCCACCTCCTCCGAACTTCAACGAGGCCGGCCGTCGGTTGTGGTGGCGCGGTCGGACTCTCCAGAGCCTTCATGGCCTACGACACGGCCGCCGACTCTAGCCCCCGCCTGCTCTACCCTCAAGTCCAGCCCACAACCTTCAAGGTTCAACTACGGCGACCCCGATAACGACAGCGACGACGGCCGCGGCGAGTACGATGACTAAAGTGGCGAGTATTACAGGTGTAGGCAGGAGCATGACTGAATCACTCCAACATTGCAAAACAAGTTCGGCCGATTGTGGCTTAATCTGGCCATGTATCTTAATTTTCATTTCTTCTATGTAACTTTGTGTTAGTTGCGTTATGTACTTTAATTCCAGTTCTATCCTAATAAAATTTTCTTTCCGCCCAATATTTCCCGTCCTTTTTTTCCCGCCCATTAATATATAAAAAATATAAGTTAATTCAAATCCAAATTAAAAACAGAAAATGGTTTTGAATTAGTTATTCAAATCCAAACACTTTTTATGTTTAAAGTTTTTCTAAATTCCAAATTAATATTCAAAAAATATAAGTTAATTCATTTTTAATTTTAAATGGTTCATAGTTTAAATGGTTACATTAATTATTTTTTAAAAATAGAAAATGGTTTTGAATTAGTTATTCAAATCCAAACACTGTTTATGTTTAAAGTTTTTCTAAATTTCAAATTAATATTCAAAAAATATAAGTTAATTCATTTTTAATTTTAAATGGTTCATAGTTTAAATGGTTACATTAATTATTTTTTAAAAATAGAAAATGGTTTTGAATTAGTTATTCAAATCCAAACACTGTTTATGTTTAAAGTTTTCTAAATTCCAAATTTTCAAAAAATATAAGTTAATTGATTTTTTATTTTAAATGGTTCATAGTTTAAATGGTTACATTAATTATTTTTTAAAAATAGAAAATGGTTTTGAATTAGTTATTCAAATCCAAACACTGTTTATGTTTAAAGTTTTTCTAAATTCCAAATTAATATTCAAAAAATATAAGTTAATTCATTTTTAATTTTAAATGGTTCATAGTTTAAATGGTTACATTAATTATTTTTTAAAAATAGAAAATGGTTTTGAATTAGTTATTCAAATTCAAACACTTTTTATGTTTAAAGTTTTTCTAAATTCCAAATTAATATTCAAAAAATATAAGTTAATTCATTTTTAATTTTAAATGGTTCATAGTTTAAATGGTTACATTAATTATTTTTAAAAACAGAAAATGGTTTTGAATTAGTTATTCAAATTCAAACACTTTTTATGTTTAAAGTTTTTCTAAATTCCAAAGTAATATTCAAAAAATATAAGTTAATTTATTTTTAATTTTAAATGGTTACATTAATTATTTTTAAAAACAGAAAATGGTTTTGAATTAGTTATTCAAATTCAAACACTTTTTATGTTTAAAGTTTTTCTAAATTTGAAAGTAATTATCATTTAAAAAACATTACAAATTTAAACCTAAAAATAAAAAATAAGACGGGAACACAGAGAAAATTCCTGAAAAAATTGAAAACAGGGTCATACGTCCCGGTTGGAGCCACCAACCGGGACTAAAGAGCCCTGCGCGCGCCCCTTGGGTTGATGAAAAAAAAGTGGACTATACGTCCCGGTTGGTGGCTCCAACCGGGACGTATGACCCTTTAGTCCCAGTTGGAGCCACCAACCGGGACAAAAGTCCCTTCGTTTATAACTGACGCGTCTCCTCTTCTTCTTCCTCGTCTCAGTTCTCTGCTTCTCACCGACGCGTGCACAGGAAACCCCAACGACGCCGGCAGGCTGCCCGAGCTCGCCGCCGCCACACCATCGCCTCCGTCCGCACGCGCCCTGGCCGCCTCCGTCCGCGCAAGCAGAGGGCTCGAGCACGCCCCGACCCCCTCGATGGTTTCTTCCACAACCCCGACGAGGTTCGCCGCCGTCCGTCAGCTTGATTCCGACCTCGCCGTGCTTCCCGACCCCACCACCACGCTCAGGGTGAGCCACCGGTCCTCTAGGACCCTTCCCTTCCTTTCCTCCCTCTCCTGTTTTCTCTAGCCTCGAGCGCCGCCGTCGGCCACCGCCAGACCTCGCCGTAGACGTAGCTCCGGCTACCAAATAGGAGCGGCGCCGCCTCTATATTGTTTGCCGTGCTACGCTGGTTCGAACGCCCATAGCCCTGCAGTCCCGCGCGCTCCCCAGGGTCGCCGTCGATCACCGTCTGCCGCGCCGCCCATCGTGGTGACATGGTGCCCGCGTGTCCCCGGTCCCACCTGCCAGCCTTAGAGGCTAGGTGCCTCTGCGGTGCAGGTTAGCAGTGGCCTGGTCCAGGTCCACCCGTCAAGCCCTGGTCCTGGTCCCACCTGCCTGCGTGGAGGCTGAGGTGGCCACGGGCCCCTCTGTTAGGCACTGTGGCTAGCAGTGGCCTTGGTGTAAATTTTTTCTGTTTTGTTTAAATTCAGAAATGGTTTAATTAACTCCAGAAATTGCTATAATATTGTAAATTCAATAATTAATTATTTATAACTCAGAAAAATACAAATAATATATCAAAATGTTCAGAAAAATGAGATCTAACTATTTAACCTATAATCATGCATTGTTTAAAAACTTTCAAGACAAGTTTAATTAGAGAACAAAATCAACCCCTCTCATATACTCCGGAGTTTCGCCGAGTTAGGGTTTTCACCCCTCGAAACCCCGTTTAAATTGACGAGCATGTCTTAGGGTTACTTTTCAATACAAATTAACTTGTCATATCATCATCCTTGTTTGATCATTGCATTGATGCCATGTGTTGATTGTTCCCCTCTCTTTCTGGTGTTCGGTTCTTCGCGGTAGAATACGAGATCGAGATCAAAGACCGAGGTCAACACCATCGAAGATCTAAGATTTCTTGTTAGCCATCGTATTGTAGATGCTTAGCCATGATATTAGTTGTCATAGACCCCAGTTTAATCGATGTTGCCCCTAGGGTTAGCCGGTGTGTCCTCTCTAGGGCATCCCGAACCCGAGGGTTGATTGATTGCCGCCTTTCTTTCCGGTATTGGTTCTTCGCGATAGGATCTGAGCCCGATGGTTTCTCCGAATTAGGGTTTCTGATATTGTAAATTCATTTTTATTATTGTGTATGTATATATTAGGGTTTCTCTGAATTAGGGTTTATATCTCTCAACACCGTACCTAACATTCTCCCTTAGTCGCTTTGACTTATCCGTTTTCCACCTATGTAGAAAATATGGACCCACACGTCAGAGACGAAGAAAAGGAAGATTTGATCCAAGGTGTGATCCGCGGGGAAGAAAATTTAGATGTATCGATGTTTCTGAACAACTCCGGTGAGGGTGATCCTCTTTTTGCCGGAATAGACGACTTGTTTGAGGTTGAAGGTGTTGCCTTCCGCGAGGGAGAAGGCGATGACTTGCGTAATCGAGAAGACGACCGCTCTGGCGAGGTGCATGTAATATAATTAATTCATTAATTAATCATCTGCTATCTATATAGAAATAGTAACGACGGTCTTTCTTCTTTTAGCCCTCCGGATCGAAGAAATCTACTGAAAAGAGCAGCCGAGGCCCAACCAAAAAGTTGGGAGACCATGAGAGGTTCAGGATCGAAGATGTCGCTGAAGACGGCAAACCAACGGCTCCTGAAGTTGTCACAAACAAATTTGTGGCACAATGCGGAGTAATCGTTAGGGACTTAATCCCGATCACCATTCGAAATTGGAATAGGCCTGCTGATGCGGAAGAAGAGTGAACATGTTTATTTGTCCCTAACCACGGCAAAGATTTACTGTGGAAGAGGCTCATGGTTAATTTCAAACTACCGAAGATAGAGCTAGATCCAAATGCGGAGGATCCAGTTGAGGACGCCTTAGAACATGGGAGAGCCATGGAGGCTAAGGTAAGGGAGTGGGCTTTGAAGAAGATGGTCCAGTGTTTCACCAACTGGAAGAAAAGATTGCACCTTGACTATGTCATGAAAGAGAAGACTCCCAATTTCAAGAATATTCAGTTTGAGAAGATAAAACCATTCTGGGCTGAGTTTGTGAAATACAAGACATCAGAAAAAGCTAAGAAAATGTCTGCAACAAATAAGCTGAATGCTGCTAATAAGAAGTATCACCATACTATGGGGCAAGGTGGCTACAGGGCTGGCATTCCTAAGTGGGAGAAACTTGAGAATGAACTGTGTGCTAAAAGGATCACCCCAGAGACAGACGATTGGGTAGAACGTGCAAGGAATTGGTTTTACGGGCATGGGGGCACGTTGGACTCGGAAGGGAAGTGTATATATAACATACGACATAAAGAAGACCCCTTGCCAATCGAGAAGATGAGAAAAGCAGTAAAGGCTGTTAAAGATGAGGACTTCATTCCCGATAGAGAGAATGATGAGCTCACACTCGCCCTTGGAAATAAGGAACATGATGGACAAACACGAGGCACAAGCGGCTCCAAACCATGGAGGACTGGGTTTCCCGAAGAGAGGAAGAAATATCCTGATAGAAGCCGTCAGAGGAGAAAGGACAGGGCGGAAGTTGAAGTAGATATTCAGAAAGAGCGAATGCGTATAATTGAAGAACGAATAAAGCAACAACAAGATGAAATTAACACACTTAAAGAGCAAAGTACTACCGGCCCATCTCAGCAGCACACTGCATTCGATGCTACCGGCCTATCGAATAATCAAAAAAGCAGTGTGGCTTCCACCGAGGTCCCGGGTGATGACAATGGCGATGACGATGGTGCACCGAAGATGGCTCCTGTTGGCTACCTAGTGGATGACATCACACAGATGACACACTGCGAGCTACATGTCAAAGTTGTGAACATATCAATGAAGGTGGCGGTCGGCTATGCCTTACCAATTGGACCCACACCAACTTACCACTATCGTCCGGTTCCACAGGGCTACGCTGTTGTCGGGGTGGATGAAATCATGCCCACCTTTGAAGTTTTGAAGCTTGACTACCCTGCAGGTGAAGGGGATGCGACTAAACTGGGAGACGCAACAAACTTCACCATTCTATGGCTAAAGGAATGTATCGTGCTTCGAAATCACACGCCAAGGCCATCTTCGCCGCCGCACCCGTCTCCGACGCAGCCATCGCCGCGGAAGCCATCGCCGGCGCCTCAGGATAAAAAGCGTAAGCGTACCGCTACTCTGCGTCGTGGTAAGCGATCGCCGAAACGTAAACAAGAGCCTCTTCCAAAAGTACCAAAGGTTCCTCCCAAGAGAGCTTATGACTGTACTGAAGAGGAGACTTCGGCGATCGTTGATGCGGAAACGACAACGTTTTTCGCTAAGCTGAGGCGGCCGAAAGAGCCAGAGTTCCCCAGCACCAAAGAAGAAAAAGCCAGAGTGTTGAAAATGCTAAAGACTCTTCATCAACCCGAGCCAAAGCTGTCATCAGACTATGAGCGTTTTATTCTCAAGTCACATGCGGCACAACAAGCCTCGAAGAGCAGTACTGATGCAAGCGAGAAATTTGTTGCCCAGCTCGGAGAACAAGCAAAACAGTCTTGCGCCCCTCTTAAGGTGATTTCCCATACCATTGTGGGGTCGAGCAAATATGGGGACGAGGAGCAGTATAATCCAGAGGTAGTTGCACAATATGGAGAAGCTGCCGCTGCTTAAGGTATGAGTATTGACCAGTACTTATCCCAGTTAGAGTACTTCCCCGTGAGTGAAGTAGCATACAAATACCAGTACGACAAACCTCTCGTCAAACCTGAGAAGGTAAATAATCTTCCAAAAAAAATGCGAAGATTGCATAACTGGTACATGCATGCCACAAAGGCCGGGGCTAACTGGATAGTGCTGAAGGTTACAAAAAAGCATTATGGGAAATATATAGATGACATGATATCCATTGAATTTGATGAACTATTTCAATTATTCAATCAAGACGCCTTGAACAAATCGATCATCAGTGCCTATTGTCTGTAAGTAGTAATTCT
The DNA here is from genome assembly GCA_916181665.1 of Avena sativa. Lineage (NCBI taxonomy): Eukaryota > Viridiplantae > Streptophyta > Magnoliopsida > Poales > Poaceae > Avena > Avena sativa. Next base: position 441,412,463 of record OV702294.1, on the reverse strand, counting down.
GTAATTAATTTAGTCTCCATCTATCTCACTTTGTTTATTGCATGTATATAATCATACAGTAATATGCAGAATGAAGATTCTCGAATGCAGCAGAGGACAAATCTATGACATTGGCTTCATTGACCCATATTGGGTTCATCAAGCTAATCTCAAAACAAACCCCCAGGATACGGAGGATAATATAGTACACGCGTTAAGGTTTCAAGAAACCATAAGGGAAATACTTTTTCCTTACAACTTCGAGTGAGTGTTATTGTCTTGTATACACTTTCTATTTCGCTTACTCGATGTTAAGTATATAATTGATTAGTTATACATTCGCAACTACCACTATATTCTGTTAATCATTCAACTTGACAAAGGGCATGTACTAGTCATGGACTCGAAACATAAACCCCTTGAGCAGTGGAAGGACATGCAGATGCTTCTCCAGCGGTAATTCTAATCATTACGACACTATATCGGCAACGTTCGTGAATTTTATGATATCAAGTAATTAATAACTTATTTTATTCGTTTTCTTCATCGGGCAACGCTTGGAAACGGTTCACCAACAAGGCTAGGGGTGTTTGGAAAGCGGAGCTTACATTTGAAGAACTAGATGTAAGCACCACTAGTTATATCCACGCATCTCTTTGATTCTAGTTTTGATACAGTTATTATCATGCTTGATTATTATTTTGATTGAACTATGTTCTCGTAAAGTGCCTCACGCAGGGACCAGGTAACAATCTATGTGGATACTATGTTTGCGAGTTCATCCGGCAGGCGTGCGATGAGAAGGCAGAAATTTAGAGAAACTCCACGTACGTAAACAATTTCTATAGTTTTTAATTACAATTAAATTGTGTTTAGTTTCATTCATATAGGCTGACTCCTTTTTTAAATCAGATCGAACGTCTATGGGACGGTCTTTTGCCAAAGGATCGCGTACGAGCAATTCAGGAGGAATTGGCGGGATTCTTGGATGCAGAAGTCCTAAACCCAAAAGGGGAATACTATTCGGCTGTGTATAGACAATAGGGATTGTAAAAAGAGCAACTTTTGTATGTAGTGCATGAACTTGATCCGTGTATCGAATGTAATATTGTCATGATGATCTTGTGTAAAATAATGGTTCCTTCATTGATGAGTGCAAAACACTAAATAAACATTAAAACAGCCTAAACGAATTCTCTGCGGCGGCACAAAAAGTGGCCAAAATACTGCCGCGACAACAAAAGTTGCCAAAATGAATTCTCTGCCGCGGCAGAGAAATGTGCCAAATCTCTGCCGCGGCAGAAGGTTATTTGTCCCGGTTCGTGTTACGAACCGGGACGGTTGCTCCACCCCCCCTCGCCCTCTGCCGCGGCCACGTGTACCCCCATTTGTCCCGGTTGGTGGAGCAACCGGGACTAAAGGTTGGGGCTTTAGTCCCGATTGCCCCGTCCTGGTTGGGTAACCGGGACTAATGCCCCTTACCAACCGGGACCAATGGGACGTATCCCACTAGTGTGCATGTATGTATATAGATGTATATTAGCTTTTACCTAGATGTATGTTAGCATCTAGGTGGATATATGTTCATTCCATGTCTACCTAGATGTATATTAGCTTTTCCCTAAATGTATATTAGCATATAACTAGATGTATATTCGCTATTTTGTATTTTATTCTTACTTGAATTTTCCTACTCCCTCCGATCCATATTACTTGTCACTAAAATGGATGTATCTAGACATGTTTTAATGCTAGATACATCAATTTCAACGACAAGTAATATGGATCGGAGGGAGTAGCATTTTTATGCACATACAGTTTCTAAAGCTTTTATTCTATTCCTTATGTGGGCAAACATATTTGCAAAGAGATGCGAAGTCAGAAGTAAGTACTGTGTTAGAAGTAAGTTGAGTCTCCGAACGTAAGAAGAATGCAGGTTCATGCCGTTTTAAACACTAGTAGGACAACTTCTGTTTTGCAGTCACATGCATCAGGGATGTTCCGTCCGATGGGAACAATATGCTCTCATTGTCCTTTTCGTTGTACTTCCGTGTTTAGTACATAAAAACTACTATGATAAAACTATCTTGGTTTCTGGTTTGTTCTAAGACCTATGCATCTCATAAACCTTGTATTAGTGGATGTACACTAAGTTTGTTCTCTATCAGGTTCTTCCATCCTTTTTATTTTTATCGCTCAAAATTGTTATATGTGGATGTAACCTCGAGCTTAACTTGTTTTTAGTGCTATCATCAAAACAAATTATACCAGTCATGCTTTTTCTATCCTAGATGTAATTTTCTTAAGGCTTATGCAATCTGCTAGGTCATAAAGGTTGTGATATGCAGAAATAAATCTAGGAGGAAGTACTCAATCATATACGGGTGGCTGTAAAGCTTACCTGATATTAGGTGTAAAATTCGCATGCTTCTTTTGTGTTCTTGTGTTTTCGTCATGATGTAATTCTCTTGGTTTTGGTGGAGGTCGTTGGCCAAAGACAATGGCGAACAAGGGGATTTCTATTTTGAAGGGAGTTGTTGGTTCCTTTATCTGGATGTGTTTAGGGCACCTATGGTATGTTCGGATGTGGTCCAGATTCTGCAAATCTGTCGATCTAGCTTCTGGACACCTGATCTGACGTCTCGAGCAGAGCATAAGTCTGGTTATAGTGGGGGTAACTTTACTAGTAACTAAGAGTCCAACTCAATACTTTTACTTATGTGGCAATGAGTTAATGAGGAAAGAGATAGATAGAGTAACTAGCTATGTTACTGTAACATCACATATATCAAGACAAAGTGAGTCTATAACCTAATTAATATGACATTGCATGTTACCACACTTAAGTTATTTTGCATTATGGAGGTAGCATGTCACTAGTCTAAGTTACTATGCACTATGACCAGCCTAATACATTCAGCGCAGTTCCAGCTATTTGTGTGGGCTGGTAGCCCATGAGCATGTATTAGATCCATTAGGATGGAAGGGAATTGAGCCTAGAGAACAGCTCGAGACATGCAGTCAAACCTTTTCTTTTATTTTTTTCTTTAAAATGGTCGTCTTTCCTAGGCATCTAGTCATAATTCCCCTCGTCCTCCGTCAACCCCCTCTCCCAATTTCCCCGTCGACCCCCTAATCTAGGAGCCCTCTAACGTACTCTTCGACCAAGAACCTATAAGGAAGGAACCCGTTGCCGATGTGTCCTCTTAGGAATGACACTGCGGTCGGAGGTGCTACTGCTCAGGACGACGGGGTCGGAGAAGATTTATAGGGAAATGAAGAAGGCTGGGCAGGTAGGGGTCTGAGGAGGACGTCAGCAAGCTCTTGGGCGCACTCATGGATCCGCCCAAGCTCGGGTGTCTGGGCTTGACGGCTGCTGGCTGCTGTGCCACTCAGGTCGGTCTTTCGGCTATGGCAGCGGACGGAGATGGCATCGTGGTGGCTACCGGTGGATGCGTCATCGGGGTGGCGATGGATGGAGGTGGCATCGGGGTCCTCAATTCCTCGTTCCCTGTGTTGTCGGTTCCTAAGAGAACATTCATTCGTTGGACGTTCTCCGGCTGAAATTCGGCGCTATTTAGCGTGAGATGACGCTATTTTTCGGCCTAGGAACGTCTAGTTTCCCACTCGCGTTTTTAGGCCGAGTTCCCAGACGACGCAAAAATAGCGATATATTCGAGTTTTTTTGTTCCCGCCGGCAAAGTCTTGGCCAAAGGTGTTCGACAGAAGTACGCCAAAAAATGTCCGACGATCAGATTATTACAAAACTAGATACAATGGTTTGGCGATTAGTCGTCGATGGGGATGGCCTCCTCCGGCGTGTCCGATGCAACGGGGATGGGTTCATCGGCGGCGTGGCCGGCCGACGGATTGGAGGAGGTGGAAGCAGAGCTTCGCGAAGGTGTGACGGCGGAGACGGTTGGCGCAGATCTTGGCATGCTGGCGGCGATGGCTTCCTCGAGGATGGCGTTGCAGCATGCCATGTATTAGACCTTGACCGGTGTGCTCATCATCGCCCATGAGGAACTGGATATCCGTGTTCCTATTATTTGCGGCGAAGTTCGCTTTGAGGAGGTCGAGCTTGTGGTCTTGGTTAGCGAGCAGATGCGTCCACCTTTCATTCGCCTTCTCCTCCATCTTCTTGGCATGGGCCTTGGAATTGGTGATACACTTCTCGATGAACGCGTGGAGACGCTCGGCGGGAGGTCCTTTGGTTTTGAGCATCTTCGCCTTCTTCTAGCCGACCTCCGGCCTTCCTTCGCTGGTGAAAGGATCGTATGGGAACCTAGAGGGGGGGGTGTGAATAGGTGCTACTTCAAATTTTACTCTTTTTCAATTTAGGGTTTGACACAAAAGGTAAATTCTCTAGATTATGCAACTCTGGTGAATTTACCTATATGTCAACCTAGCACAACACTAAGCAAGAACAAGATAAGTAAAGTGCGGTAAAGGATAGAAGTAACAAAAGTGGAGCACGCGGAGACACAAGGATTTGTTTCCTGCAGTTCCTTCCTTTTGAGGGGAAGTACGTCTGCGTTTGGAGAGGGGGTGGTTTGAAACCACCAACGCCACGAGAGGCCTCCCTTGTTCTCCGATGAACCTCACACCAAAGGGTTCGATTCACCTCTTCCACTATATCGACAACCTTTTAGGTGGAATCCAACACCTTTACAACAAGTTCGAGGCACACATCCACAACTGAATTGGAGGCTCCCGAATACAAGCAAGTTGTCGAACAATCAAATACAAGCTTGTAAGAACAAAATGAAGAGCTAGGGTTTCCAAATAAACACTAGAGCAAAGGGCCCTCAAGTGAATGAGGGGGAAATGAAGATCTCTCTTGGTGAAGCTATGGATCAAGGCCTCCTCCTTCGATTTTCCAAAGATCAATGACTTTGGATGGTTGGATTAAGAGATCTTGGTGATTTGGTGGCTCAAATGGTGTTGGAGTTCTTGACTGGGTCGAGCCACTGGAGGAAGGGGATGATGTCCCCTATTTATAGTCCCACTCACTCTGAACCGTTTTATGACCATTGGGCAACTTGTCAGACCGAAGACTCCGGCCAATCTCCGGTCCGTCTCTGGACCCCCATACAGTATGACCCAACAGACTTGGGAAATCCTCCTCCGGAAACTCTTTAAAGACTCTGGTAAGTTGTACACCAAAGACTCCGGTCTTTACACACCGGAGACTCCGGTCTGAGTGATCGCACCGGAGAATCCGGTCTGTCTCTGGTCCATCTCTGGACCCCCATGCAGAATGACCTGGGCAAGTTTCTGGAGGCCCCTCTAGAGACTTTTGGGGTAACTCCGGACCACACCGGAGACTCTAGTGGGACTCCGGTCTAGAATGCCCTGAAACATATAGTTTCTTGCAGGAAAAAAATCACAGGGCAAGGACCTTTTCACTTTTCATTATTTCATCCTGTAGACATTAACACACTCTAAAATGATCTACATGTTGTTAACGAACACGAAAACTGATTAAGACAATAAATGTCCTTTCAATCTCTCCCTTTTTGGTGTTCGATGACAACAAGTGATTTTGCATGTAAATATTTGAAATGAGATATAACATTGTATAACAATGCTCCCCCTGACTATGTGCACTAAGATAAACAAGTAAATCATGCACGACACGTAATAGATACTAAACATAGTTCTCACACAAATTACAATAATATAGGAGCAAACATGTCCTCACACAAATAGTAACTCGCCAACCAAAGCAAAGCAAATAAAAGTTTGGAATTCAAATAAGAATAAAGGAGCCAAATCCCAGCCCATGCAAATCCCGATGACAATGTATTCTACCCCTTTGGCATTGAAAAGCCGAAAAGGGAAAATACCTAAGCTAGCACCCCAAAGGATCACTCGGAGTCATCATCGTCATCATCCTCATCCATGTCCTCATCCTCCTCCTCATAGTCATCATTACCATCTGGAGTAGCATGCCCTTTACCTTGAGAGTGAAAAGATGATGGATGAGTGCATATTTGCATCATGTTTTAGATTATTATTTTGCATTGTAGTGGTAGAATCTTGGTATTTTACGGAGTTCTGATGACTGCAAGTGCACAGATTGGTTGTATTTCAAAATAGAGATATCGATCCCACAGGGAGCAGGAGTCTAAAGTCTAGGAATTCTTGAAGTAAATACTGAAAATAAAATTGCTAAAAAAAATTCTAAGTGACAAGATAAAATGCGAGTATTGCGTAAAAAGGTGTTTTGGGGGTTTTTTGGTATAAGAGAACAATAATTAAAGTAAACAAAACTAAATACAAAAAATAAGTATCGCGTATGTAAAAGAGATTTGAAACTTCAGTGGGAAAAAGCGTTCTCAGGGATTAGCGGATACACCACTAGCATTATAAAGGGCTAAGGTAAAGATTATTATCATGAACATTCTCAACTATGTATGTGTGGGAGGAACTCCATATTTGGACAAAGAGTCAGCAACCACTGCTCAAATCATCCTCATAATCATAGCAGACAGCAATCAACATCAATTGAATTACTGTGCTATTAAGGGACATAATCCCGCATGGCGTATCCCATGACATGGATAGTGTTTTTTGAGTTTATCGATTCCCAAGTTGATTTGTAAGGAGTGCCAACAGCTTTATAGTCACTGTAAGTGCTAACATCCCTCCGTCTACCAACAAGTAGTTCCCTCCATCAAGTCCCCACAAGAGGAAAATATTGAGAGGTCGACTTCTCCCAACATCAAGATGAAGACAATCTAACACATGGTCACAACGATGAATATCATAATAAAATTTATATTATTCCAATCTCATCCGAGGGTTTCTCCATCTCCCTAAGAACTAATGATCTACTCAGACATGGAGGCAAACAACATCATGGCAATGATAAGGAAACGATTATCGATGAATAGTACCTGTATAAATCCAAAACTAGTGCAAGAATTACAACAAGATCTAGATGGGATGGATGGAGGTGATGGTGGTGATAAAGATGTAATGGTTGATGAAGATGGAGATCGATGCCTTGGCCTCCCAGATCCGCTTAGGGTGAAATGGGTCCCTAGGGAAAGTCCCCCCTCCAGATGCCTTCCGAAGGTGAGGTTTCAGCGATTTCTGGGTGTTCTGTATGTCGTCTATCCGATCCAGTTGCACGAGGTGAAACTATTTGAGGAGGCGGAGGCGGCGCCAACTATACAACCGAAACTATACGGCGGCGGCCCGTATAGTTGGTCATCAACCCTTCTGCCACCTTTGCTCGCTTCGGGTTTTCTTCTGGTATTATTAGTATTTCCCAAATAAGTGATTTACGTTGTTTTTGACTCCTTTTTGCTCTAGTACAACTACTCCTAGAATTGTGTCCATTGGATTCATCGTATGATCTGATCCTGGTGAAAATAAACATAAAAAGTGCGTGCGAACACCGTAAAATACCAAGATCCTACATCTACAATGCAAAATAATAATCTAAAACATGATGCAAATATGCACTCATCAACTTCCCCAAGCTTAGACTCTTGCTCGTCCCGAGCAAGTTTAGCTTAATGGATGTGATCCTCATATTCATGAAGCTGAGTCGATAAAATAAATGAGGCAGTTGCAACATGTGTTGATCATAAATGATACATATAAATAAGTTCATGAATAGTACCTTATTCGAACCATCCGAATAATATTAGCAGGCTTCGACACCTTAGCAATTAATAGTTCACAAAAGATTATTCTCAACATGATGTTAAAGTATTTGGTTCAACCGAATGAGTTAGTGAGGTAGTCCCAAGTGTTTTTAGGATTAACATATTCACTTGGGATTAAAAATCTCAAATGTCTCTTTGTCTTACTACAATATAGTAGTATATGCCTACTTGCTCTTTGCACATTCGCTCTTTTTCTTCATCTTTCTTTTTCTTCCTTTTTCTATATATATTTGTTCTCACTGTTTTGTTCAAGTGTTTTCCAAAGAAGCTAGCCATATATTCCAGTTCATGTAGGAATTTCAAAGTTTAACGATCTCAATTATCAAATTCCAAATATATATGAAGCATCTTTATAACTTGAGTATTCTACCTCAACTTGTTCTCACTCTATTTGATAGCATTTATAATTTCTCCTTTGTTCAAGGTTCTTCTTTTTTATTTTTAATATTAATTGATTAGATAATCTCTCCTTTTTGTAAATCAAACCATTGACCTACAATATATTGATCAAATTATGTTTAAATGTTCTGTTAATACCAATGGTGTGGAAGACTACTATTTCTATCATCAAGTGTAGGTAAAATCATACTCAAGCCATTCATATATCCAATAAGACAAACTCAAACTCAATAATGCTCCATATATTTGAATAAACTCAGAATTTCATAAGAGGGATCAACTATTCCTGAAGGGAATCTAATGATACAAACTTTATTTATGAGCTCGAACTAATGCAAAAATAGAATAAAAATAAGAACTTATAAGATAGATTAAAAAGTCTTAAAGATATCCCCAAGCTTGGAAAGGCAGGATCAAATAATCCCTCATGATTATTTGATACCGTGTTTTATTGAAGGTCACTGTGGTGCCATGGCATGTAGAACCGTGGTGCGTAGCTTCTTGTTGGTATCCTCCAGAGCGGTTATGCGGCTGTAGCACCTGCGCCAATCAGATTGTAGAGTATCCACCCTATATACGAGCTTAGTCACCATCGGGAGAAGTCCATCCTTCTCCTCTATCTCCTTGAGGCGGTGACGGACTTGCACGTGCTGGAGTAGCTTCTGCTTCTGATATATCTCTAGTGCATGCACGCGATCCTTTGTCCTGTGGACAACTTCTTCTTCCTTGTCCATTATTAATGGATCGGGGAAGTAGAAGCTGCTCCTACACTCCTCTTGAGGTTTCACCCTCATATGGGTTCCATTGGTAGGCCTCGAGCGGGGCAACTCCGGTCCCTTGCTAGCACCTGCACCAATGTTAGGTATTTCCTTACGCTTGTGAAACCTCGGATCTGTAGTGATGAACTTGACCGTCTCCACATGCCCTTTTTCGTGCTGTTTGCGGCCTTCTCTCTCTTCTTGGGTTCTTTTCATGCTGCCCAGTCGACCCCCGGGGGATAATAGACGTCGCGGCAGATGTAGACGTCGCCCCAGCCTTCATCGGGGTCTCTGTTGTAGAAGCTTGCCTCGACATACTCTTTGTACCCCGGGGTAAACCTCTCCACCTCCTCATCGCCGTACTCCATCGACGGGCTGCTAGAAAGGTCCATGGGAGCAATGAGCCCCATAGGTTTTCCACGGCCTAGGACGGGATAGCGCATAGCTAGATTTGTTCCTGGTGATTTGTGATTAGAGAGAGTCACAATGGCAGTATATAAGAGGGGCTAGATGTCGGTAAAACTCGCAAGAAACACCAAATTCTCGTCCAAGAAAAGAATCCAAACCAACTAGGAAAAGAAATCGGGGATTTGGAGGAGTCCTGCTCCATAACGACCAACTATACGGTCGCGGCCCATATAGTTCCGGCCGTATAGTTGGTTCCGGGCAGGTAATTCCAAATATCTCGTGCCCACGTCGGTTAAACGACCGACTAGGAACCGACAAAGCATTTTTTTTGCATCAGATAAGAATGAAAAATGGGTCGAGGGTACCGAAGCTTTGATGACCAACTATACGGCGAGAGAATTTTCTCCGACCGTATAGTTGCGGCCGTATAGATATTGCACCTCAAAATATATTTCGTAAGGGGATACAAAACATTTAATGACCAACTATACGGCGAGAATTTTTCTCTGGCCATATAGTTACGCCCGTATAGTTACAAAACCCGAAAATTATTTTGCAAGGGGGATACAGAACGTTTAACGACCAACTAGACGGTGGGAGAATTTTGTCCGGTAGTATAGTTGCGGCTGTATAGTTATAAAAACCCCTCAAAAACTTCAGAAAAACAAGAGAAATTCGAAGGTGAAATTTTTAGAAGTAGGAATTGTGAAAACAAAGCATTTATTAGAGTTAGAAAACTTACCCTCCACTTACCGTTTATTTAGTCGGGAGTGACAAGCTCTTCCAACAATAGGGACTTCTTCTTCTTGGGAAGATTTGACCTTAGCTCATATAATGATTCTTGAAAACAAAAATCACCGGGGCTAAAGCTCCTCTCAATAAGATCGATGTGTTGCTGGGTAAATATAGATGATGCATCTACTACCTTTGCTTCTTGTCTCTACATAATCTGCAACTCAAATTCTTGAAGTAAAAGGATCCAACGGACCAGTCTTGGCCTTATGAATCTTTCTCTCGAGGAATTCTTTTAAACCTCATGATCCATATGAACTCTTACTTTTGCATCAACAATATAAGAACGAAACTTATCACAAGATAAAAATACAACAAAGAGTTATCTTTCTTCCTTAGGATAATTCTTTTGAGCACTATTGAGAGTTCTACTAGCATGATGTATAATATTAAATCTGCGACTTATGTGTTGTCCCAAAGTTATTCCTACAACATCATCCCTAGCTTCACATATTAAATCAAAAGTCAGATCACATATAGGTGGTTTAATGATGGGAGCGCGAGATAATGCATATTTAAGTTTATCAAAGGCAATAAGACACTTATCATCAAAATTGAATCTTACTCCCTTTTGCAACAGATTAGTCAAAGGTTTAGAAATTCCATAAAAATTCCTAATGAACCTTATATAAAAACCTACATAACCAAGAAAACTTCTTATACCTTTTATGTCCCTTGGTTGTGGCATTCTTTCTATTGCTTCTACTTTAGCCCTATCTACTTCAATACCCTTACATGATACTTTGTGTTCAAGGACGATGCCTTCTTTGACCATAAAGTGACACTTTTCCCAGTTTAGAACAAGATTGGTCTCTTTGCAATGCTGCAAAATTCTATTGAGATTATCCAAGCAACTAGTAAACGAAGTTCCATCGACAAAAAAATCATCCATAAATACTTCCATTCAGTTCTATGAAATATGAAAATATAGCAGTCATGCATCTTTGAAAAGTAGTTGGAGCATTACATAAACCAAAAGGCATGCTTTGTTAAGCATGTAAACCAGAACGACTAATGAAAGTTATTTTAAGTTGGTCTTCGGGATGAACAACTATTTGGGAAAAAATAGAGTATTCGTCCAAGTAGCAAAAATGAGTGTGGTTTGCTAACCTTTCTAAAGTTTGATCTATCAACGGTAAAGGATAGTGATCTTTCCTTGTTTCCTTATTCAATTTCCTGAAATCTATGCACATCCTATGTCCAACAATAGTTCTAGTAGCTATCAATTCATTGTTTTCATTAGGAACAACAGTAAATCCGCCTTTGTTAGGAACACAATGAACATGACTTACCCATTCACTTTCTTTTACAGGATAAATTATACCTGCATCAAGTAGGCGTACTATTTCCTTTCTCACCACTTCCTCCATGAATATCCGATGGGAGGCTATCATGGGACTAATACCCTTCAAGTCGTCCATTGAGTACCCAAAGGCCTTGTGGTGTTCCATTAGTACCTTCATGAGTTCTTCTTCTTCTTCTTCTTATTCCTCTTCTTCTTCTCCTGAAAGTTTAGCACTAATAATAACAGGGAATTTATTAGTATCATCTAAGAATCTATACTTAAGATTATCTGGTAGAGTTTTTAATTCTGGGGGTGTTAATTCTTCATCCCCTATCTTTTCTAGCTCTTCAAAAGCTTCATCAGTTGGAGGTTCCAAAATGGGAAATGAATCAAATTCACTTTCTAATTCTTCTAGAGTCCTGTCCTCCATAATTATTTCATCACAATTTGAGTTTTCATTTATTTCTTCTTTTTCTTGATTACTTAAGAAAAGAGCTGCCATTTCTTCAATAGTTTTCTCTTTCTCTTCTTCTTTTATGAATAGAGGTTTGTCTTTAAATTTGGAAAAGTGGAATTCTTTTTCCGCTTTCCCAAGCTTAAGGGATACAACCTCCTTTTTGAAGTCGATTGTGGCACCTATATCACTCAAAAAGTTTCTTCCAAATATGATTGGGCAAAGATTGTCAATTGGCATATCAACAACTACAAAATCAATAGGGACATTTATATTGTCAATTGTGACAGCTGCGTCTTCAACTACTCCCATTGGAATTCTAAGATTTTTACTCGCTAACATGATTGTCATATCAGTATTTTCTATTATAGCCGGTGCTATCTCTTCTTTTATTTCTAAATAAAAATCATAAGATATAACATTAACTTTGGTGCCAGGATCACATAAAACGTATTGCGAGATTTCTTTAAATATGCAGGGAAGAATAGGCTTACCCTCATATTTTACCTTAATTTTACCTTCAACCAATATAGAAGTCTCTTCATCAAGTTCAACTATGTTACAATGTGCATACATAGCCATGATTGCTTCCTTGGTTACCTTTTCATCTTTGTTTTCTTCCAGATGTTCTTCAATTATTGGCACACTTTCCTCTTCTTTCTCCTCCTGTACTGCCTTGATCTGTTCATATTCCAAAATATGCTTTTGTGCAGGCTTAGGAAAATGTATCTCATACATTGGTTATAGGGAGGACAATGTTGCTTTAACTTCTCTTTTCTTGTCAGGTTCGGGTGGTGGATCATACTTGACCGAACCTTATTTTGGAACTTTGATATGTTCTGTAAAAGCTTTAAATAAAGCTCTTTAGATAATTCATTAACATGGCCCTTTTTATTATAGTCATGAATACATTCATGATCTATTTCTGTGCCTCCTTCACTTCCTAGATCAAAATTCCATGAAACTCTATGATCGCGAATTCTATTAAGTAAATCCCAAGCTTTAGTTATAGGTAAATCCATAAAATCTCCTCTCCCGCAAGAGTCTAGTTCAATTTTATTAGGTTTAATTAAACCGCCATAAAAGATATGCAATAAATACCATTCAGGCAAATCATGATGAGGACATTGTCTAAGTAAATATTCAAATCTTCCTCTTATTAGTCCTTCATTATGACGGTTCCTCCAAGTCATTATAAGACGCCTGATTCCAAAAGATTTTGATAATGGATAATATTTGGACAGAAATTCGCAAGTTAAATTATCCCAATTAGTAGTGGCTTCTGAGGGTAGAATCTATACCATGAGAGAGTTGTACTTGTTAACGTTTGACTAAAAAGTTTAACCCTTACCTCATCGGCGGTATACCCTGTTAATTGGAACATGCCACATATATCTTTGAAACATGCAATATGCTCATATGGATCAGGATCTTCTTCATCTCCAGTAAATTGCTTCTTATGTAAAATACCAAGTAGTAGAGGATTTATTTCAAACCCCCTTGACTTCTTGTTGGAGTTGTCTCTTTTATAAATATCATAGGGCTTCCCAAAGTGGTTGAGTGGGTTAGCACTAGTCATATGGTCAAACTCCATCATGTTGGTGGAAACCTGTAACTCAAAAAACACTTAACAAAACTAAAGTAAATAAGCAAAAAACTAAAAGACCTACAACTCTTAGCTCTCCAGCATTGGCGCCAGAAAATAGCTTGATGACTGCAAGTGCACAGATCGGTTGTAGCTAGTTTCGAAATAAAGATATCGATCCCACAGGGAGCAGGAGTCTGAAGTCTAGGAATTCTTGAAGTAAATAATGAAAATAGAATTGCTAAACAAAGTTCTAAGTGATAAGATAAAATGCGAGTATTGTGTAAAAATGTGTTTTGGTTTTTTTTGGTATAAGAGAACAATAAGTAAAGTAAAAAAAATGAATACAGAAAATAACTATCGCGTATGTAAAAGAGATTTGAAACTTTAGTGGGAAAAAGCATTCTCAGGGATTAGCGGATACACCACTAGCATTATAAAGGGCTAAGGTAAAGATTATTATCATGAACATTCTCAACTATGTATATGTGGGAGGAACTCTGTATTTGGACAAAGAGGCAACACCCACTGCTCAAATCATCGTCATAACCACAACATATAGCAATCAACATCAATTGAATTACTGCGCTATTAAGGGACATAATCCCGCAGGATGTATCCCATGTCATGGATAGTGTTTTGTGAGTTTCCTCGATTCCGAAGTTGATTCGTAAGGAGTGCCAACAGCTTTATAGTCACTGTAAGTTCTAAAATCCCTCCATCTACCAACAAGTAGTTTCCTCCATCAAGTCCCCACAAGAGGAAAATATTGAGAGGTCGACTTCTCCCAATATCAAGATGAAGACAATCTAACACATGGTCACAACGATGAATATCATAATAAACTTTATCTTATTTCAATATCATGCTAGGGTTTCTCCATATCCCCAAGAACTAATGATCTACTCAAACATGGAGGCAAACAACATCATGGCAATGATAATGGAAACGATTATCGATGCATAGTACTTGTATAAATCCACAACGAGTGCAAGAATTACAACAAGATCTAGATGGGATGGATCGAGGTGATAGTGGTGATGAAGATGTAGTAGTTGATGAAGATGGAGATCGATGCCTTGGCCTCCCAGATCTGCCTAGGGCGAAGATGGATCCCTAGGGAAAGTCCCCCCTCTAGATGCCTTCCGGGGGTGAGGTTTCAGCAATTTCTAGGTGTTTTGTATGTCGTCTCTCCGATCCAGTTGCACGGGGTGAAACTATTTGAGGAGGCGGAGGCGGCGCCAACTATACGGCCGAAACTATACGGCGGCGGCCCGTATAGTTGGTCGTCAACCCTTGTGCCTCCTTTGCTCGCTTCGGGTTTTCTTCCGGTATTATTAGTATTTCCCAAATAAGCGATTTACGTTGTTTTTACTCCTTTTCGCTCCAGTACAATTGCTTCAAAAATTGTGTCCATTGGATCCATTGTGTGATCTGATCCTGGTGAAAATAAACATAAAAAGTGCATGCGAACACCGTAAAATACCAAGATCCTACATCTACAATGCAAAATAATAATCTAAAACATGATGCAAATATGCACTCATCACGTTCGCACACACTTTTTATGTTTATTTTCACCAGGATCAGATCAGATGATGGATCCGATGGAAACAATTCTTGGACCAGTTATATTGGAGTGAAAAGGAGCCAAAAACTACGTAAATCGCTTATTTGGGAAATATTAATAACACTAGAAGAAAACCCGAAGCAACTGGATATGGGAGACGACATACAGAACACCCAGAAATTGCCGAAACCTAAACCTCCAGATGGCATCTAGAGGGGGAACTCATCCACCGGGGATCCGTCTTCGCCCTGCACAGATCCGGGAGGGTAAGGCATCGATCTTTATCACCAACCGCTGCATCACCACCATCTCCATCCATCCCATCTACATCTTGTCTAGATCTTGTTGTAATTTCCATACTCATTGTGGATTTATACAAGTACTATTCATCTATGATAGATTTCATTACTTTTGCCATGATGTTGAGTGCCTCCATGTCTGAGTAGATCATTAGTTCTTGGGGAGATGGAGAAACCCTAGTATGAGATTGAAATAAGATAAAGTTTATTATGATATTCATCGCTGTGACCATGTGTTAGATTGTCTACATCTTGATGTTGGGATAAGTAGACCTCTTAATATTTTCCTCTTGTGGGGACTTGATTGAGGGAACTACTTGTTGGTAGACGGAGGGATGTTAGCACTTACAGTGACTATAAAGCTGTTGGCACCGCTTACGTATCAACTTGGGAAATCGAGGAAACTCACAAAACACTATCCATGCCATGGGATACGTCCTGTGGGATTTTGTCCCTTAATAGCATAGTAATTAAATTAATTTTGATTGCTGTCTGCTGTGGTTATAAGGATGATTTGAGGAATGATTGCTGCCTCATTGTCCAAATACGGAGTTCCTCCCAAACATACATAGTTGAGAATATTTATGATAATAATCTTTACCTTAGCCCTTTATAATGATAGTGGTGTATTGATGAGTGCATATTTGCATCATGTTTTACATTATTATTTTGCATTGTAGATGTAGTATTTTGGTATTTTATGGCGTTTGCACGCACTTTTTATGTTTATTTTCACCAGGATCAGATCAGATAATGGATCCAATGGACACAATTCTTGGAGTAGTTGTACTGGAGATAAAAGGAGCCAAAAACTACGTAAATTGCTCATTTGGAAAATATTAATAACACTAGAAGAAAACCCAAAGCAATTGGAGGCTACAGAAGAGTTGACGACCAACTATACAGGCCACCTCCGTATAGTTGCCGCCGCCTCCTCCTCCTCAAATAGTTTCACCCCGTGCAACTGGTTCAGGGAGACGACATATAGAACACCCAGAAATCGCCGAAACCTAACCTCCAGAAGGCATCTGGAGGGGAACTTGCCCTAGGGATCCATCTTCGCCCTACGCAGATCTGGGAGGCCAAGATATCAATCTCCATCTTCATCAGCCGCTGCATCTTAATCACCACCATCATCTCCATCCATCCCATCTAGATCTTGTTGTAATTCTTGCACTAGTTGTGGATTCATACAAGTACTATTCATCGATAATCGTTTCCACTACCATTGCTATGATGCTATTTTCCTCCATGTCCGAGTAGATCATTAGTTCTTGGGGACATGGAGAAACCCTAGCATGAGATTGAAATAAGATAAAGTTTATTATTATATTAATCATTGTGACCATGTGTTAGATTGTCTACATCTTGATGTTGGGAGAAGTCGACCTCTCTAATATTTGCCTCTTGTGGGGACTTGATGTAGGGAACTACTTGTTGGGAGACAGAGGATGTTAGCACTTACAGTGACTATAAAGTTGTTGGCGCCCATTACATATCAACTTGGGAATTGAGAAAACTCACAAAACACTATCCATGCCATGGGATACGTCCTCCAGGATTATGTCCCTTAATAGCGCAATAATTCAATTGATGTTGATTGCTATCTGCTGCAGTTATGAGGATGATTTGGGAAGTGGTTGATGCCTCTTTGTACAAATACGGAGTTCCTCCCACACATACATAGTTGAGAATGTTCATGATAATAATCTTTACCTTAGACGTTTATAATGCTAGTGGTGTATCCGCTAATCCCTGAGAACGTTTTCTCCCACTGAAGTTTCCAATCTCTTTTACATATGCGATACTTATTTTTTGTATTCAATTTTATGTACTTTACGCATTGTTCTCTTATACCAAAAACTCCAAAACACCTTATTACGCAATACTCGCATTTTATCTTGTCACTTAGAACTTTATTTAGAAATTATATTTTCAGTATTTATTTCAAGAATTATTAGACTTCAGACTCCTGCTCCCTGTGGTATCGATATCTTTATTTCAAAACTAGTTACAACCGATCTATGCACTTGCAGTCATCAAGCTATTTTCTGGCGCCGTTGAAGGGGAGCTAAGCGTTGTAGGTCGTTCAGTTTTTTTGCTTATTTACTTTAGTTTTGATAAGTTTTTGTTTTGAGTTACAGGTTTCCACCAACATGATGGAGTTTGAGCATATGACTAGTGCTAACCTACTCAACCTCTTTGGGAAGCCCCATGATATTTATAAAAGAGACAACTCCAATGAGAAGACAAGGGGGTTTAAAATAAATCCTCTACTACTTGGTATTTTACACAAGAAGCAATTTACCGAAGATGAAGAAGATCCTGATCCATATGATCATATTGCATGTTTTAAAGATATATGTGGCACGTTCCAATTAACGGGGTATACCGCCGATGAGGTAAGGGTTTAACTTTTTAGTCAAACTTTGACAAGTATAGCTCTCTCATGGTATATATCTCTACCCTCAGAAACCACTACTACTTGGGATAATTTAGCTTGCGAATTCCTATCTAAATATTACCCATTATCAATAAAATTTGGAATCATGCGTCTTATAATGAATTGGAGGAATCGTCCTAATGAAGGACTAGTAAGAGCTTATATAAGATTTAAAGATTTATCCTCATCATGATTTACCTGAATGGTATTTATCGCATATCTTTTATGGTGGTTTAATTGAAGCTAATAAAATTGAACTAGACTCTTGCACGAGAGGAGATTTTATGGATTTACCTATAACTAAAGCTTGGGCTTTACTTAATATAATTCACTATCATAGATTTTCATGGAATTTTGGTCTAGGAAGTGAAGGAGGCACATAAATAGATCATAAATGTATTCACGACTATAATAAAAAAGGTGTAACACCCTCAGAATCGGCCCTATGCAAGTTTCAGCGCTTCCCGCCAAACCCGCATAGAAACGATTCAAAGGTGCCCACCAGGCACTTGCGTGCGGGTGGAAAACAAAGTAATATCATTACACAATAGTCCTCGATGGAACCCACAAAACATATATGTACAACAGCGACTCAAAGAGTCAAGAATACAGATATACAATACAAAGATCCAAATCACCTTTTAAAACGATATAGCGTCCGAGTACGGACAAGATGCAAATTGAGCTAAGAGCCCTGAAGAATAACCAATGGCGTCCATAACCCTGCCCAGGCCAAGCCGGAAGGGTAACCCTGCTAACGACGTCGATCTCAAAACCTGCTTAAACAAAAGGGGCGCCGACAATGGGCAAAGGAAAAAGAGAGAGCGGTCAGTACTGAGGCCAGTACATGGCGAGGCTAGAATTCGGCGGTCCTCACCTACATAGGTATGGTGGACTGAGCGGCAGCGCAGCATGCACTAAACAACCTATAGAGACTCGATATAACTTTCGGCTACCAGAGAGGGATAAGAAAGTCCTATTCGGAACCATCTTGATACTACCACCAAACATACCCATCCTGGTATTTCCCCCTCGAGACCAGACGAGGAAGTCAACCGAGGAACTCACACCGTTGGCAGTTTTATTCATTTCGTTATAGTTGCGGCAATTACTAGTCAAATAAAGATGGCATGAGTCATCCTGATATAATAAGCAGTGGGCAGTTTTAGTTAACCATTCCGTTGTAGTTGCAACACTTACTAGTCAGATACAATAAGCATGACATATCCCAAACCCAGCAGCTGTTCGCACTTTTATTTAGCCATTCCGTGGTAGTGGAGCTGATTACTAGTCATATCGGATACCAGTCAAATTATAACAGTAAACTTTAGTTATGGTTGTCTATGATCAAGAACTGTGCTCCAAGTCGTCCATAACCGTGAACACGGCTTTTCGAAAAGATTTAACCCTGCAGGGGTGCACCAAAGTATCCACACGCACTTTGACCCTTTTTGCCAGATCAGTTAACATACACCCATCGGTATGTCGGCGGGGCCTAAGTCATGACGTTTCCCAGACCCAAAGCAAGTACATGGGGGCCACCCCACTAAGCTACCCGCAACGAAGTTGGCCGGCTCTAGAACGGACCCAGGGTTTGCGTCAGTGGCTGTAAACGACTGGGAACCCGAAAGTGTGATTGGGCTTGTCGATACCGCGAAAACACTCCGCTTACCTAAACAGTACAGGTGCTCCTCGCACAATCTTAAATAAAGAAGTAAAGCATGGCATAAGTACAGAATAGTAATAAAGCTCCAAACTACTTTGTGGCCCCCAGTTCAATACTTTGAAATCAGGTACTAATCGATGGGGGTGCCCATACACCCCACCTATGGTTAGCGCGCTCGATCTCGGAACAGGTGTCAAGAACTCGGGGTCCTACGGGACACCAGTGAGCGGTTAAAATCCAAATATGGTCTATTACCCACCGGTGCCTCTGCATTTACCTACTTTCAATTTTAGTTATTAAACAATAATTAAAGCCATGATCATCTCCAACATTAAAAATGCGGCAACACTCCAACGACTGTGGTACTTGACGACATGCAACAGCACTTGAGCAAGCGACTACGACGCGCAAGTCCAACTATCTACCAATCAACAGGTAGTAGGATGTGTCCAAGGCAGTATAAGGCTGCAAGGGATATCACGGCTACGAAAACTAGAGCACCGCAACACAGATAGCAATAGATCATCAGTAAGAGAGGTAGAAAGGGGGAGGTGCTCGCCTGAAAACATTGCCGAAGGTTCATCCGAAGATCGGGTCGACACTCGCATTAACTCGTCGGCCTAATCCGCGAAGAAGCAAAACGCTAGAAGACACACCGAATGCACCATTTAATACTACGACAAAAGATCGAGCATGATGCATGTATGATGTATGGCATGGCAAAAATGCGATGCAATAATGCAATATTAAGCGGAACCAGGGTCCCGACAATTACTTAGAGTTTATGTTGTTTAGATACCCCGCACTTTAAATGTTGTCTTAACATGGCAAAATATATCACCGGTTCGATGCACAAATTTAAATGGAGGCAATATTAGACTAGATTCGCACGCATATGGCCTCCATATTTAATTTAGGTGAATCGTCGAAACCCCCCCAAACACCCACAGATATGTATGCGACATGAATGATTTAATGCAACAAGTTTATATCATATATTATAAAAATACGGGGCTTGGAAAGGGCATCACACATTATGGTCGGAGGTCTTGGTTCGGAGGGGTTCAAGGGATCGGTCTTCAGGGGTTCGCCAACGGATCCGTGTAGGAGGGCTCGAGGGCTTCGGGTTCGTGAAGGGGAACTTGACATCCATGTAGGCGATCTTGTCGGATCCTTGTCGAAGACCAAGGCGTTTGTAGCGGGCTCGTGTCCCCTTGTCGATGGTTCATCGGATTCTTCCGGGTCGGTGTCGATCTTGGATCCGCACCCCTTTAGTCTTGTGGACGAGAAGACCTTGGCATAATACGACACACACGGACGAGCTGGGATCTTGTTAGGGTCTTGATCCTGCAAGGGTTCTCAGCTTCTGTCTTGAGCAGCACCACGTCTTAGACAAGGAAACGAGGCCAACAGGCGCGAGACATACACAGGTACAGCAACAACTTGATGCAAGGCAGAACTGGTACAGGAGTCAGTGGCAACGCTCTTAACCCACACTGTTGGAGGAGGCCACGTCGGGAGCAGAGCTTGAGCGACGCACGGGACGGCGGCCGGAGGCAGCGGAGGGGGCGCAGGCGGGACCGGCCAGAGGCAGCGGAGGGGGCGCAGGCGGGACCGGCCAGAGGTGGGGTCGGCACGGCCTTGGGGTGGGGGCGGCTGACGACCGGTGGCGCGGTGCCTGGGAGGACGGGGACGACGGCGAGGTAGGAGCCCACGACGGCACGGCGGCAGAGGGCACCCGCGTCTTGGAGAAGCGGGCGCGCAGCGGCGACCTGGAGGTGCAGGGCCGGCCAGCGGCGAGGAGGCACAGGCGCGGTCACGGTGTAGAGGAGGGCAAGCTCACGGCAGCCGCTGGAGGTGGCGAGGCGACGAGGTGAGGGAGCCGCGCGGAGGTGGCCCACACGAGAAGGGACAGAGGGCGGGGTTGCCGGCGAGGCGGGGTCACACGACGCAGAGCCGGAGCAGGGCAGCCGGAGAGGGAGATGCTGATGGGAGAGGGCGACCGGATGACGACGAGGAGGTGGGGGTCCGCGGCGGCGGAACGGAGCTCGGGGCCGGAAGGGGACGCGTCCACCACCGGGGATGGCAAGGGCGGCGGCCCGAGGCGGCGCTCCGCGAGGTGGAGAAGGGGCGTCCGGCGGCGGGGTTGTCGGCGACACGAGGGCCGGGCTCGGCCGGAGCGGAGCGGGCCCGAGGCGGTCGTCGGGGTGGAGGCGGAGCTCGGTGAGAGGGCGGGGAGGACGCGGCCGAGCGGGAGGGAGAGAGAGGAGCGGCCGCGGGCGTACGCGGGGGGGGGGAGAAGAGAGCCAGGGGAGAGAGCGGGGTCGGGGAGGGACCCCGGGGTGGGGCCCAGCGGCAGAAGCCTGTCGGGAGGAGGGGGCTCCCTCCCGGGCGGTTGGTGTGGAGGCGTGGGGTGTGGGTGGGGCCAGCGGGTGGCTGGCGGCAGGTGGAGTGGGTGGCGGGCAGGGGCCAGGGGTGAGGTGGCGCGTGGTGGTTGGCTGGAGGAGGAAGGAGAGATGAGGTGGCGTGCACCGATTGGTGCAGGTGAGGTGGAGGGGATGAGGTGGCAAACCGTGAGTGGTGGGAGTGAGGTGGAGGGGCTAGGTAGCTAGGCTGGGTAGGTTATCTGGTAGCATAGGTTTCGGGTGTTCTGGGGTAGGTAGGGTTTTTGTCTGGAGGTGGCCAGCTAGGCTTTCGGGCCTGGCTGGCTGCCTCCCAAAATAATTTAACTATTTTACTTATTAAAAACAAGGCGTTTGAAAACTGTTGGCAGACAAAACAAGATATTCCGGAGACCCGGGTTTTGTGTTTGAATAAAGACGGGGAGTTTAGAAGACAAAAACGGATTTTTTGAAGATAGTTTTATGCAAACAAATGCAAGATGACATGACGATGCTCAAATGCAATGTGGCATGATGACATGAGCATGCGGTCATGATGATGCAATGCACAAAAACAACGTGATTTTCTGGTAGTGGTTTTGCGGGGCGCCACAAAAGTCCATGTTAATGAACTATCTAAAGAGCTTTATTTAGATTCAGAACTTGTGTTGCAAGTTGTTAATGCTTTTACAGAACACATCGAAGCTCCAAAAGAGGGTTCGGTCAAGTTTGATCCACCACGTGAATCTAAGAAGAAAAGAGAAGTTAAAGAAACATTGGCCTCCCTAGAACCAATGTATGAGATACCTTTTCCTAACACGGCACAAAAGAATATTTTGGAATATGAATAGGTCAAGGCAGTACAGTAGGAGAAAGAAGAGGAAGTGTGCCAATAATTGAAGAACATCTATATGAAACAAAATATGAGGAGGTAACTGACAAGAGTTCGACTCATCAATGCCCATTGTTATGGACTTGGGTTTGGAGAATATGGGGATGCTGGAGATCGCGGGACTGTTAACAGACACATAACAAGGGGACACGAGGTTTACCCAGGTTCAGGCCCCCAGAGGGAAACCCTACTCCTTCTTGTTTGTTGTTGATTACGGCGAAATCGAAGGTTACAGGGGTGCGCAGTTGCGATCTGGCATGAGGTGTGTGTATGAGTTGTCTAGGTCTTCCTTGCTGTGCCCTTGTGGCCTTTATATAGATGGGCCAGGTCCCGAGGGTAGGTCAAGTCGGTTACAAGTTAGGGTTTCACCCTTGAATATTCTATCTACAACCTGGCCGTGTTCTCCAAGGAGTCGAACTTATACTGGTCTTGGGCCACCCGGAGTCTTCTTGGACAACAAGTCTTCATGTGGGCCTTCCCTGGGCTGGACCGGGTATACCAATGTGAGGCACCCGTAGGGTATATCCATGTCAGTATCCCCCGAGTGTTCAGTCGAATCGTAGATTCGAATGGAGAATCTATAATCTTTTGGGTGCTTCTCATTCGAACCTGTCTGTTGAATAAATATGTTAGTTCATAGGGATTGTTGATACGTGTGCCTGACTCACCCGACAGATCAGGGTCAGTTAACTGTCATTGGACAAAACAACACGATCTTCTTCAGACTTGAGTCCCCGAACTAGAATCCAGAATGATGCTGGTGTAATTCGACTCCGGCCGTTGAGGTCTTACAGGAGTCAAATTCCAGTGTTTTAAGTTAGATACCCAACGCGTCCATCGGGATTTTTCATCATGCCTATTGTCATGGTATGTTACTAGCAAAGCGCAGTCTAGTGCGTTACCAGGCCATCATATGATATCTGTAGGGCTTATCTTTGCGTCATAAACACAACATCCAAAAGTTTATCACCACATGGGTGTTTCCGGTGATCAAGGAGACTATTTCTCACTTAGCGTTAATTTGGGCAGAGTTGCCAAAAATATTTTTATCATACATGATTCAAAGGATCATATTCAAATAGTTCATAGGGTGCGCCACCAGCGCTCCCTATGGGAGTAGCCCCCGAGTGTCTGTTCGAGTCATAGACTCGAGTAGAGACTTTAATTCCACGGATGTCATCGATGCTAATGTTTTTTTGAATGCGTGACCAGTTCTCCCTATGGGAGTAGCCCCCAAGTCTATAGTGGAGTCGTAGACGCGATGTAGGACTCGAATATTTCTTCGAGACATTTTTTACTTATTGTTATTTCCCAGGTGCGCGGCCAGCGCTCCTGATAAGAGTAGCCCCCGAGTAATTGGTCGAGTCGTAGACTCGAGTAAGTACTTTTGTTCAGTCGAAAGTTTCGAGCCATTGCTAGCTTTGCTTTGATGACGTCATTGCCGATACCTGGTGAGCTCAACCGTCCACGACAGCAGAGACGATGCGACGTGACGATCGTGGGTCCTACCTTCTAACGTGGATTTGACTAGTTACGCGTAACTTTGGCAAAAATTACGGCGCCTCCTCGATTCTCGTGCATAGTGGGCAGCGTGTTCACGACGGTTCAGGTGGATATTTGACATGTGTACGGTGAGATGTAAGGCACACATTAGGGATTCTGCATCGACGGCTTCGCTTCATCTACTTCGCCCTTTTATACTGTGGAGAAAACAGAGGAATGTTTACCCCTTTGACATTTGCGTTCATCTTCTCCACTGCTGCAATTTCCAAAGCTCGTGCTTGTGCTGCACGTTGGACATCCTCCGCGTTTTCCCCTTGTCGTTTCTCCACTCACATCGCCACGCTCGCTGCGCCACCAAGATGGGCAAGTAGAAGAAGAGCTCCTCCGCTGCAGCAGGTTTGAGCGCCGTTGGTGCCGCCAAGAAGGTTTCCGCTTCCAGCCACACCACCGATGGCGGCATTCCTAGATGCGGGATGCGGATTTGCGCAAGATGCGCATGTCCGGTCTAATCTCCAAGAACAAGGGCAACGCTCTCCTTCATGATCAGGAGGTAATCCCATGCCCACCCAAAGGGTTTTGAGTCATGTTCTATGCTTTTGTTGTTCGCGACCTTTCTCTGCCCGCCCACAAATTTCTCCATGGGATTATTTTTCTCTATGGGCTTCAACTCCATCATTTGTCACCCACTCTCTTCTCCACATTGCGTGCTTCATCATGCTTTGCGAGTGCTGGCTCGGTATCGAGCCACACTTCGGCCTCTTCCAGAGACTCTACTCTATGAAGAGGCAATCTGGCACCGGTGGCGTTTATCCACTGGGTGGGTGCGGGATTTCCATCTGCCCCACTGTCCAGTTTTTCTCCTTATATCTCTACGAGTCCATCCAGCAGTGGCGGAACAAATGGTTCTACATCCGCGATGTCAATCTGGAAGGCCAACATTACGGGCTCGCCCCCTTCGACTCCATGATACGTACAAAACGTATCTACTTTCCCGAACACTTTTTCTATTGTTTCTCCTCTAAACTTGTGTGATTTGGATATAACTAACACAGACTGGCGCTGTTTTCAGCAGAATTACCTTGGTGTCTAGTTTTTGTGCAGAAAATTAACTATCAAGAAAAATCTGGGAAAATATGCCAAAAATCCTATTTCACCAGAAGACACACGGAGCCAGAATACGAGACGGAGTGGATTCCTGGGGGGCCCACACCCCTGCCAGGAGCGGGTGGGCCCAGCCCGCGCCTAGGGGGTGCGGCCGCCCTAGTCAGCCCCTCGGCCTCCCTCCGCGCCTATAAGTTACCCCTTGACCTAAAAACCGAGGGGGTTCGATATTTTTCCAAAAAGAGTGCCGCTGTACCGCCACCACCAGAGACCAAGATTCAAAACCAGAAACTCTGTTCTGGCACCCTGCCAGGATGAGGAATTTGGGGAGGATCATTTCCATCATCATCACCAATGCCTCTCCATCAACCATCAATGTTTCCCTCATCCATGAGTGAGTAATCCCCGCTATAGGCTATGGGGATGGTAGGGATTGGATGAGTTCTATCATGTAATCGAATAAGATTTAAGACATAGTGCCTAGTAGCTCTATTAGTGCTATTGGACTTTGTTGCAAGTTGTTGTGCTTAATGCTTGTCACTAGGGCCCGAGTGCCATGATCTCAGATCTGAACTTATTATTGAATCATTATGATAGTATTGTTTGTGATCTTATCTGCAAGTTGTGTACACATATCATTGTCTGGATCCAAAGGCCCCGAAGTGAGAGAAATTGGGACAACTGGAGGGGATGGCTGTGATATGAGGATCACATGTGTTCACGGAGTGTTAATGCTTTGCTCCGGTGCTCTATTAAAAGGAGCACCTTAATTGCCAGTAGTTCCCTAGAGGCCCCGCTGCCACAGGCTGGCTGGACAGAAGATGTTGTGCAAGTTCTCATTGCGAGCACATATGAATATATATGGAGCACACTCCTAGGATTGTTTAGTACTTGGATGGTTGTTATTATTTATCTGCAATGCCCTAGATCTTGAAGTTACATGTTTAGACTCGTTCATGCAACGCCCGTCCATCCATCCCTATGCCTACCGCACTCGAATCCCACTGTTTAACGTTACTATTACTATTTCTCTTGTTATACTGTTGCTGTTGCTTTGCTATTGCTACTACCAAATTGTTGCTACTGATAAACTTCTGTGAGCAAGAATTATTTCCAGGTGCATCTGAATTGACAACTCAGTTGTTAAGGCTTGCAAGTATTATTTGACCCCCCTTGTGTCGAATCAATAAATTGGGTAATACTACCCGCGAAGACTGTTGCAATCCCCTATACTTGTGGGTCATCACTCCACCCAGAAGATCACCCGAAATCATTCATGGTCAAACGACATCTAGGAGGGTGAATCCTAAGAGATGGAGAAGCTGTATCAGCGGGTGGAAGAGCTCCAGGTGATTGCGGGCAAGGATGTTAATGGTGTTGATATTATTCACACCTTCCTCAAGCGTCTGGTGCAGCCGTTCCAAGTGAGAGCACATTCGATGTTTTTGTACTTTGACACCAATGACGCGATGAGAGTTTTGTCAGAGGATATGTATTCGACTGACATCGACTGGGAGCTTCGGCCTCTGCTGAAGCACAAGGCTTAAGAGGATCTGCCGGGGAAGTCTCTGACTTCCCCTTTCACACCAAGAAAGAGGTCCCTCAGGTAAAACCTGTATTTGCATGTAATGCCCTTTCGAATGCTTCTTGCTTACTGTTTTTGTTTGACTGACCTTCTTATTTGGCCTTCAACTCGTAGAATTTCAAGGTAAAGGGCATGATGCCACCTCTGCCTGAAAAGTTCGAGGATGCACCAGACGGTGGGGACGCGGAGTCTAAGTCCGATCCCCCCCTGCTTAGTCGCCTACCACTGAAGACCCCGAGAAGAGTAAAGGGCTATCTCTAAAGAGATCCCGAAGCAATAGTTCGGATGGGGCGACGCCGCCTACGCCGAGGGGTCCTGCCTTCGTTGAGCGTCATTGCGGGGATGAGGGTGTAGAGTACCCCATTCCTATAGTGCCTGTTCGAGCCATGGCTCCTCAGCCACCGGCCAATAAGAAGAAGGAGGATCCAGTTTTCGATTTATCCGACATTCCCTCTGAGTTTATGGTCCATTCTTATTGTTTTTGGTATGCTAAGTATAATCTTGCTATTGACATGATTCGTCGGATGTGTTAGGAGGAACTCCTCGGCAGAGTCTTTCAAGGAGGAACTCAAAGAGATGCATGGGGAGTCAAAAGTTGTTTCGACGTTCCCGAAGATGGAGGCCAACTCCGACGACAACAACTCGAGCTCCTTGAGAACAGGGGCTTGTGAAATTGTTGCTTGGAAGATGCAAGTAAAACCTTCGGTGTCTTCGGGTGACTATGTAAGTAGTCCATTTTCTATCGTGGGCTAGCAACATCTTGCTCTAGAGGGTACCCTCAAGCAGCTCCAAGGTACGTGGATTCATTCTATTCGATTGCAATTTTTGCTAAGTACTATTTGTGCTGACTTCTCCTTGTTGAGTTTTGCAGGTGAGAACAATGATGCCCTCCACAAGCTGAACATACTCAAAAAGAGTCTTGGCCAGGTGGGGACCAAAGCAAAGGATGCTACGGAGGCCCTCCAGCACCAGCAATAAGAGGCCCAAGACCGTGAGCAGCAGCTTGCGGCTGCCATGGCATCGCGAGAGAAGGCCAATGGCCGAAAAGCTTATAGTTGCTGCCAAAGAGATATCCGATAAGCCACCATGTTCCTCTTTTGAGTTTGCTTTTCTTTGAATGTGGTTCCTTTTGTTTTTATCCAATTTTTTTGCCGTGTGTTGCAGATGCTACTGGCGTTGCGTTTGATCGCAGCGTCTTGGAGCATGGGGATCCCATGGCGGATGCCGTTGCGGTGATCGAAGATCGCTGCACCTCTGCTGTGGATTCGCTGGGAAAGGCTAAGGAGGTTCTCGCCCGCTTATACAAGGAGATTAATCCGAAGGGCGTCGCCCTAGACGATGTCGAATCCCTTGCACAAGCAGACGCAGAAGGGGTGGGCGCCGCTATGGGGTTGGTGATGGCGGTGGCATCTAGCGCACAACTGGACCATCAGCACATCACTTCCAAGATGCCGACGACAGTGGATGGCACCAAGGTAGTGTTTGCTCACTTCACCTCGAAGTGCAAGCATTTTGGCCTGAAGCTAATTGACCTCTTAGCCGCATATGCGCTGGAGAAGCAGCGGGCATCCAAAGCCAGAGTTTCGGAGTCCGAAGGTGCTTCGGATGCTGTCGCCTAGGACTTTTGTCTTGTAGTTGTAAAAGTTATTTTGATTTTTTAGCCCTTGCGCTTGTAATTCTTTATGCTGGACAAGTTCACTCTACCACGTAGTGGTTAACTTATGTAAATATAAGTGCATCTTCTGACTGTTGTCAAATGTCGTGAATTTGATGCTCTGTTGCTTGTATACCCTTAGGGTCCTTCGAGTGTTGAACCGGTGGTTATGCCTCCTCCTATGTTTGGTGTCCGTCCGCCGCTGAGTGAGGCGTCATAGTTGCCGTTTCTGCGTGATCGCATCCAAAGCCTGGATAAGGATGTTCGCAGTATCCGTGGTCATGCAGATATTTGGAAGTCCAAGGCCGAATGGGCCACTGCTAGGGAAGAATTTCTCCTTGAGGAATTTCGGCAGGTTGGCGAGCAACTCCAGTGTAAGTCACCATGAGCCTTTGTCTTTTCGACTGCGCCAGATGTTTATGTCATCTCACCTGCTACTTTTGTGTAGTTGTGAATCTTCTTCTGAAGGAAGAGAAAGAGCATGTTGTGATTCAGATGAATTGCTTGACGCAACAGGAGTTGGAGGCTGGCGGCTTCTTCTGGATGGACCGCGACCGAGCGGTTGTTCTTGCGATAGTGCAGGACCGCGTCCATCAAGTGCTTCAGGTGCTGAAGCGAGAAAGGTCGTCACTCGCGGCGATTTGGGCCACAATGTTCCCTCTGGATTTGGCCCCCTCTAGCTTCTTGGGCTTGCTTGGAAAATTTCGGGATACAAGCCACGGGAAGGAGCTGGTATGTCATCAGCTGGTAGTGGGTGTGAAGGCAGCCCTATCGCATGTTCGACTACATCGTCACGATATCAACCTTGCGAAGATAGCAGCTGGGCCACCTCCTCCTCCGTATGGTATGGCATGGGATATGCATTCGCACTACGCAGCAGTGGCACAACATGCTGAAGAAATTATAGATGTGTTCGAGGAGCGGATGAACGTCCTGCTCCAGCATGGTTGAGTCATGTAAGTGGAAAATGAAACAATGTAAAGTCTGTATATTGTCGAGTGGGCTTTTGCCGCACCTGTAAAGTCATATGTATTGGCACACAGCACATTGTTTTAACTATAGATTGTGCATGTCCTTTTAGTTAGCCTGACGTGGTTAGCTACTCAGGTGGTATGCGTTGTTGTCAATCAACGAAGTCATAAGGTAAAGGCGCAGCCCCCAAGCATATTTTAACGATGTAAATATAAGATAGAAATTTTTGGGCCAAGAGACTTAGCTTTTATTCATCGTAATGTAGAGGATACATTGTTCGGCTGAGTATCCTGGATGAATAACCTTATTGAAAGTAAAAGACAACTAAGGGTAGAAGCGTCGCAGTTTTGCAACGTTCCAGGTATTGGAGTATTCGACTCCTGACTCGACCTCCTTTAGGCGGTAAGCGCCACCTAGGATTACTTCAGTGACTATGTAGGGTCCTTCCCAGGGTGACTCGAGCTTTAGGTGCCCTTCCTGCTTGAGTCGCATAATGTGGTCTCCTTCGACGAAGGACCTTGGGCATAGACGACGGCTGTGGTAGCTGCAGAGACTTTGCTAATACACTGTTGAGCAAGCTACAGCGATGTCACGGGCTTCGTCCAGTGTGTCGACGACATCTTCGAGTGCGGCTGATGATTCAGCCTCGCTGTAGGCAACGGATCGCGGGGCCTTGTAGCGTACCTCAGCAGGCAACATGGCTTCGGCTCCGTGCACCATGAAGAAGGGCGTGTAGCTAGTTGAGCTATTTGGTGTTGTGCGCAGGCTCCATAGGACGGAAGGTAGCTCGTCTGCCTAGGCTCCCGTAAGCCTTTCAAGTGGGCATAGCAGCCACTTCTTGATGTCGTTTCCGATGAGGCCGTTGGCTTTTTCGACCTACCCGTTGGTCTGCGGACGCGACATGTGAGGCTGATACCGAGGTTTTCGCAGAATCCTCGGAACTCCTTTGAGGTGAAGTTCGATCCGTTTTCGGTGACGATGCTATGGGGCACTTCGAACCTGTAAACAATGGACTTGAAGAACTTGAAGGCAGCGACGCTAGACTGGTTAGTGATGGGCATGGCCTCGATCCACTTCGATAATTTGTCGACTGCCACCAGGAGGAAGACGTTCCCTCCTGGCGAGAACTTTGGCAGCTTGCCGATCATGTTGAGTCCCCACTGGGCGAAGGGATAGACCAATGGTATTGGCTGTAACACTGAGCCTAGAGCGTGCGGCTTGTTGGCGTACCTTTGGCAGGCATTGCATCTCTGTACGATGTCCTTGGCATCGCGCATCGCTGTTGGCCAGTAAAAGCCAGCTCGCAGAGCTTTGGCGACGAGGGCACGACTGCCTGCGTGGTGGCTGCAGATGCCTTCATGGATGTCTATCAGAATGCTATTCCCATCGCTGTTGGTGACACATTGCTGGAGCACACCCGAAATGCTGCGCTTGTACAACTCTCCATTTATGATGGTGAAGGCCTTTGATCGTCGGGCTATGCACCGGGCATCAGTCGGGTCTTCGGGCAGTTGTTTGCTTATCAGGTAGCGAAGGTATGGTTGGGTCCACATCTTCTCAACCACCATGACCTGCATGAGGCTCACCAGTTCCACTTCCATGTTGAGCTCTTTGGGTCCCTCGGTTTTCTCGGGTGACGTAGCCCCCGAGTGTCCCGTGGATTCAGCTTTGTCCTTCGGGAATTTTCGCTTGATGGAGGGCACAAACATTTGTTCGAGGGACACACCAGGTGGCACTTGGGTGCAGGTGGAGCCAATGTTGGCGAGCTTGTCTGCCTCTTCATTGCTTTCCCTGCCAACGTGCCGGAGTTCGCAGCCATCAAAGTCTTCTTCGAGTGAGTTGTAGAGTGCACAATACGCGATCATGTTGGCGTTGTGAGCGTCACACTCATTCATTATCTGTTGGACGACGAGGTTGGAGTCACTGTAGATGACGAGGTGTGGAGCGCCGCATACCTTGGCCATCATCATGACACATAGGAGTACTTCGTATCCGGCCTTGTTGTTGGATACGCGGAACTTCATCCGAAGGACGTATTTCATCTTGTCTCCTTGAGGGGACGTCAGGATCACCCCGACTCTTGCTCCAGCCTCGCGCTTGGAGCCGTCGAAGTGCATTGTCCAAGAATGGGACATGTCCGGAGTGTCCGGCAGTTGGAGTTCCATCCAGTGGACGAACAAGTCAGGAAGCACCTGAGACTTGATGGCGGTGCACCGCATGTAGATGATGTCTCGAGGAGACAACTCGATGCCCCAAAAGGCTACTCGCCCTGTAGCTTCGGGGTTGTTCAGGATGTTTGACAGTGGTGCGCCGTTGACGACCACGATCTGGTGCTCCTGGAAGTAGTGGCTCAATTGACGCGCCGTCATGAATATGCCATAGGCGAGCTTTTGGTAGTGGGGGTACCTTTGCTTTGTTGGGGCTAGTACCTCGCTGAGGTAGTAGACTGGGCATTGTACCCCGTGGGTCTTGCCGTCTTTGGGTAGCTTGACCATGAGGGCAGTGCTGACCACCTGATGCGTGGTTGCAATGTATATCAACAAAGGCTCCCTCTCCTTTGGCGTTACCACTACAAGAGATGTGGAGAGTAGGCACTTGAGGTCCTCGAATGCTTTGTACGCCTCGGCCGTCAACTCGAATTTTTTGGCCTTGCGCAACAGCTGATAGAAAGGGAGGGCCTTCTCGCCCATGCGGCTGATGAACCTGCTGAGCACTGCGATTCGCCCAACTAACTGCTGGACTCCTTTGACGTTCTTGGATTTCTCCATGGCTAGTATAGCCCTAATTTTCTTCGGGTTAGCCTCGATGCCACGCTGAGAGATAGAGTACCTGAGTAATTGGCCGGATGGGACGCCGAAAGCGCACTTGTTCGGGTTTCGCTTGATCTTATAGCAATCAAGGTTTTCAAATGTCTCGTGGAGATCGTCGATGAGCGTTCTAGCCTCCTTGGTCTTGATAACTATTTCGTCAAAATAGACCTGCACGTTGCGACTGATCTGGCTCTTTAGGCATGCCTGCATGCATCATTGATATGTGGTGCCCGTGTTCTTCAGCCCAAAGGTCATAGTGTTGTAACACAACACCCCGAACAGCGTGATGAACTTCGTTTTCTCTTGATATTCCACCTTCATTCGAATTTGGTGGTAGCTTGAGTAGGCGTCAAGGAAGGAGAGTTTCTCACAACCTGCTGTTGAATCGATGATTTAGTCGATCCGTGGTAGGGGAAGTGGTCCTTAGGGCAGTGCTTGTTGAGAGACATGAAGTAAACACACATCCGCAGGATGTCTGTGTCTTTTTTGGGGACAAGCACGGGGTTAGCTACCCAGGTGATTTGGTTTATCTCCCTTATGAAGTTGGCGTCGAGGAGTCCGTTGAATTTGGTACCAACGGTTTCGGCTCGTGGCTCAAACAGTTGACACATCGAATGCTTGACTGGATTTGCATATGGAAACACATTGAGTGCATGCTCGGTGAATTCCTTGGGAACTCCTGGCATGTCTGCGGGACACCAGGCAAAGATTTCCCAGCGCTCATGGAGGAATTCGACGAGCGCGCTTTCCTATGCGGGACCCAGGTCATTGGCGATCAAAGACATCGGTGGACCTGCACCTTTTTCCTGGTAACTGGGACAGACCGTTTTCTGTGACCTCCTTCAGCCTTGTGAGATCCTCCTGCATGTCGAACGATTGGGAGATTTGTTGAAGTCCCTATCGCAACTGTCTGACCTGGTGAAGCTTTCTAGGACGATGATGATGCCCCTGCGTCCTGGCATCTTCAATAGAAGGTACGCGTAATGCGGTACTACCAGGAATCTTGCAAATTCCACACGCCCGAGGATGGCATGGTACTGTGAGGGCCAGTCCACCACTTCGAACTCAAGCCGCTCATGCTTGAAGTTGTCGGGCTTTCCTAAGATGATGTCGAGCCATATTTTTCCTAGGGGGTATATGCCCTTCCCTAGGATGATGCCATGGAACATCGTGTCCGACGCCTCTAGGCTGCATAGCGGGATCCGCATAGCTGTGAGTGTGCTGGCGAACATCAGGTTGATGCCGCTGCCGTCGTCCATTAAGACGTGGCTCATCTCGAACCCTCCAATCTGGGCCTCGAGCACCAGGGCAGAGTGACCTGGGCGAGGTATCTAGCATGGGTGATCTGAACGGTTGAACGTGATGCATGACTCTAAGCCGTTGAGGTACTCAGGTATGGCTGGTGGAGAGGTCATGACCAAGTTGACCTGGCAGGTGATCTTCTTTTGCACCCTATTAGTTGGGAGCCCCTTCTATATCATCATAGACCCCAACGGTGGCAGGTATGCGTCTACCCTGTTATTCTAGAACAGCGCAGTCGTAGGTTGCGTGGGTCCTCCGGGTGGTGGTGGATCCCCGTGGGCTATGCCTCCTAGAGCGGGGGCGAATCCTGGGTTCACCGCTTGGCGACGCATCTGAGCGAAGCCATCTTGGAATTTTTGAAACTCCCTACAATCCTTGAGAATATGACCGGCTTTCCTCTTACCATCCTGTTTGTCCATGTAGAAGTGGATGGTGCAGGGGCCCGATAGCTTTTCGAATGCGGATGGCTCGTCGTTGTGGTTGCGGCGCTGCCACTTTTGGGTGGGTCTTCCGCTATCACGGTAATTTCCACCACAATACCCGCTATTGCGGTTGCCATCATTGCGGTGATCGGCATAACTAGCCGCAACCATGCTGACCTCCTCGCTGTCATCGTAGACGCGCGATCTTCTTTTTCCGCCGCGATCATGCTTACGACCGAAATCATCTTCATCATCCGAACATGCTCGGTTGATAGCATCCTCGCTATCGGCCTAGCGTTTGGTGATGTTCATCAGGTGGTCGATGGTTTTGGGCTTGACGCGCCCGAGCTCCTCCTTGAAATCTCGGTGCCTGACGTTGTCGTTGAAGGCATCGATTGCCCTCTCCTCTGAGATGTTTGCGGCTGAGTTTTTGATGATGGACCCGTGCAATATGTACGAGCGGATGGACTTGTTGGACCTTTGGCAGCAGGCCTGTAGCTCCTTGATTGAAACTGGTCTCTTGCTGGTGCCCTTGAAGTTGCGTATGAAGCTGTACGCCAACTCTTCCAAGTTGCAGATGGAGCCAGAGGGGAGACTGTTGAGCAAGGACCTGGTTGTGCCTGTCAGCTGCAGCAAAAGGCACTACATGGATGTGTTTTTTCTCCCGCCATGGAGCTTGACTGACGACAGGTGGTCATCAAGCCAGATCTTCGGCTCCTGTGCGCCATCGAATTTTGGGTTGTTCGAAGGAAGCTTGAATCTCTTCGGCATCCGTGATTTCCGCACGGCCCTGCTAAAGCACCTGGCGCCACACGGCTCCCCGTCGTCGTCTTCGGACTCAGTTGAGCACGCGCGCTTGGCACGTGACTTGTCGATCTTTCGCTGTGCGAGCTCGCTACGAGCATCGTAGTTGCTGCTCCTGCATCGTGGGCTATAGCAGCGTCGAGGCAGGTCATGCTCTTCCTCCTCGGATGAGAGTGTGCGGCTTCAAGTGAATTTTATTGCATCCTTTTTCTTCGGCTCCACGGGTGTTTCGTCGTGGAGTGCATCTCTGGCTAGTCCAAGTCCTGCAAGCGCGGATTTATGGATCCTGTTCCTTGGGTCCCCTGGTGGTGGCGGGTTGGATGCGAGGTAGGTGGTGGCCGCCATGACCGCGGCTTGTGGCGTCTTGGGCATGATGTTGCCCTGGGAGTCCATCATCATGAAGGACATGTCGAGTGCTTTGGTGGCCTCGCGTCGTGATGCAGGGTCCATGTGCTCCAATAGAGAGCGATACTTGCCACCATCGTGACCCTTCGAGGTAGAGCCTCTAGCAGAGAGCATAGCTCACCACATGCTCGATTCGTCAGCTGCTCGCCTATGCTTGTCGAGCTCACTTTGCTGCTTGATCTGTTGATTGTGCTCCTCGATGAGGATCCAGTGATAGCCCATCAACATGTTTCGTGGGGCATCGATAGGTAAAGGGTGAGTGCCTTGCACGGCGTCGTGCACCCTCTCCAAATCCTCGTCGGAGAGGTGGATCTTGTTGCGGACACGGTTTATACCCTCAGTGCCTTGAGGTGCCCTGTTCCCATTGGGATCTAGCGAGGGTGCCCCGTTTCCTCCATTCTTGGCCTGAGGGTTGGGAGGGGGATTGGGAGAGGGATTCAGTGGTGGCTTGGTTCCTTCATCGACGTTGCCGTTATGAATGGCCACACACAGGTAGTGCAGGGAGAGATTGTTGCTCCCACAGCTCTCAGATCCAGAACTGTAGGTTCCTTCCTCCGTAGGATGGTCGTAGAGGTCGGAGTTGCAGCTGTGGCTGTCATCCGAGTCTTCTGTCAGCGAATACGTGTGCAAGGCGTCGATTGGTGGCACCCACGAGGCATGCCTGATTGATGGAGGTAGCACCCGCTCTGGGAGGCGGAGGGTACCGGTCTTACCCACCTGGAAGCAGAAGCTCCCGAATAGCATCTCGAATCCGTCGCCTACGGACTCGAAATCTTTGCGAGTGGCTGGTGAGTGGGCGATGAAGTCGAAAGCGCCAAAGAGGAGGTGATTCTCCATCACCGAGGAATCGTAGATTTCGGTGGATGGGACCGCCATGATCGTACGATCAGCGCTCCCAATTCCCACAGACGGTGCCAGTTGACGAGGATTCGACTCGTCAATGCCCATTGTTATGGACTTGGGTTTTGGAGAAGATGGGGATGCTGGAGATTGCAGGACGGTTAACAGACACACGACAAGGGGACACGAGGTTTACCCAGGTTCAGGCCCCTGGAGGAAAAACCCTACTCCTGCTTGTCTATTCTTAATTACGGCGGAATCGAAGGTTACAGGGGTGCGCAGATGTTATCTGGCGTGAGGTGTGTGTATGAGTTGTCTAGGTCTTCCTCGCCGTGTGATACGTCCAATTTGCATCACCATTATATATCATAATTTGCCTCTATTCATTGATATATGTCTTATTATGAGGTATTACTTATGTCTTTTCCTCTGTTTTTGCATGTTGGATGATTCTTAGAGGATGGACTACTGGAGTCAGGTTTCTGATGGAAAAATAGGTGTTTTGATGCAACTTCGCGAAGATCAGAAAAATACCAGAAAAATATTGGAAAATTATATTTTCCCAGAAGACGAAGGAAGCAAGAAGGGGAGGCATAGCTGGGCCAGAGGGGGCCCACACCCCTAGGCGCGGGTCCCCCCTGGGCCGCGCCTAGGGCAGGTGTGGCCCACCTGGCCGGCCTCCGACTCCACCCTCTCGCATATATCTTCCTCTCGGAACCCTAATACCAGGGGAGAGACCACAGAAAGTTTTCCGCTGCCTCTGCAGGGCGGAAAACACCGAGAGAGCTCTCCGCAGACAGATTTCTGCCGGGGAAATTCATTCCCAGAGAGGCGAGATCATTGCCATCAACACCATCATCAAGCTAGACTTCATCGGGATCATCATCATCATCCACACCACCATCTCCACCAGCACCATCATCATTACTCCATCCCACTTTAACAATCGTGTTGAATACTTTCTTAGTTCATTAGGGGAAACTTTCCTAGTGTTAATTACTATTGTAGTTGATGCTTGTGAGTAGAACCATTGGATTATTGTTTATGTTCATATTGTTATCCATTACCATATCATCTTTGATCTTGATCCATATGATGTCTCATGAGTAGTTCGTTTAGTTCTTGAGGACTTGGGAGAAGACATTATGTTAGTAGTGGATTTGTGTTGAGTTATTATTCAATGGTTTAGTATTTAAGTTGTGGTGCTATTCTTCTAGTGGTGTCATGTGAACATCGACTACATGATACTTCACCATTTATGGGACTAGGGGGATGCATTATGTATTTGGCTACTAATTGTGGGGTTGCCAGAGTGACAGAAACCTGAACTCCCGTTAGGACACCTTTGCACAAGGGAGTGTAGGATCTCAGAGTTTAAGGCTATGGTAAGGTTTATATCTTAATTACTTTCCTATAGTTGCGGATGCTTGTAGAGGGTTTAATCACAAGTATGTATTAGTCCAAGTAAGGTTGGTACATTAGCAAAGGTTCACCCACACAACACTTACAACACCAAAGACGAGTACTTAGCTATTTGAACCGAAAGCACTTGACAAAATTCCCATGTGTCCTCGAGAACGTTTGGTCCTTATAAGTATTTCCATAGGCTTGTCCTTTGCTAAGAAAGGATTGGGCCACTTGCTGTGTTTGTTCACTGTCTTTATTACTTGCGCTTTATTTTGTTGCTTTATCAGAAAACACCTTCTCCACAGATTTTTAGGGCTTTATCAGCTATTATAGAGATTTCCTGCTCCATACCACTAGTCAACACCTTCTGCTCCTCGTTGGGATCGACACTCCTATTTATCGAAAATACTGTGATACACCCCCTATACTTGTGGGTCATCAAGTCTATTTTCTGGCGCTGTTGCCGGGGAGTAAGCGCTATTGAAGAGTGGAACTAGTAAAGGAAACTTCTACTGTGAGTATTGCTTTTGTTTTTGTTTGTTTCTTTGTTTCCAATATGGATAACCCACTTGGTTTTCTGTTTGGGAAAACTACTACCTCTATTAGGGTAGTAGATGAACCACCACCTGTTGAGATAGTAAGATACCTACAAGTATTGTTGATCGTGTTATGGATAATTATTATTTAGGGGATGGAACTGTTCATCCTGGTGATCACTTGTTTTTATCCATGAATTATGCGGGTTGTTTAAGTGTGCAGGTATCACAACTTAACATGTGAAGAAGAAGTTACTCTCTATATCCTTGAAAGGGAGAGCTGAAGAATGGTATAAGATTCTGAAGAATGGACAATCCATGGAATGGGAGGAGATGGAATCTCTCTTTTATTCTAAATTCTATCCTCCCAGTAAGATTCATAAGGATAAAAATCTGATATATAAATTTTGGCCTCGTGATGGAGAGAGTACAACTCAAGCTTGGGGGATACTGAAGTTACTAATGCTTAAATGTCCTATTCATGAACTCCCTAACAATATTATTATCAATAACTTTTATGCTAGGCTTTCTCTTCATGATAAAGATTTACTAGATGCTTCTTGTGCTAGATCATTCACACGTATGAAGGAAGAAGCTAAATGGGATCTCCTAGACCGTATTCAAGAGAACACTGAAACTTGGGAGAATGACAAAGGAAGAAAGTCAGGTATAAACTTTTATTATGAATGCATTAAATCTTTTATGGGAACCGATGACTTTCGCGATATTAGCAATGAGTTTGGTCTTGATCCTCAAGTGCTTGCAAAATGTTTTAAGTCCTTTGCCTCTTATATTGAAATTCCCAAAAAAGAGTGGGACAAGTACCATGCTCCTTATAAAGACATTGTTACTCATGTTCCTTCTAGCATAGAGGTTTGTACTGTTGATCCTATTTTGCCTGAACCTTATGTTGAGAAAATCCCTTTTCCTGCTAAGGTAAAGGAACGTTCTATCATAGCTAATGTGGTTAGCAAGAGTGAAAAGAAAACTGTGGAGCCCGATGAGCAAATTAATATTGAGCCTGTGGTACCTATTGTGAAAGATCTTGTCACTAGAAATATAGAGGATGAGCACATTGTCTTTTGTGAAGATGCTTCTAATACTATTTCTCATCCTAGAAAAACTAGAAAAGCTAGTGTTCCTGTGCTTTCTGTTAGAATTGGTGATCATAGCTATTATGGTTTATGTGATATTGGTGCTAGTTCTAGTGCTATTCCTTATGAGCTTTTTACATGGAAATTATGCATGAAATTGGTCCTTGTGAGCTTGAGGACATTGATGTGGTTATTCACCTTGCTAATAGGGAGACAGTCTGTCCCATTGGCATTGTAAGAGATGTGGATGTTCTTTGTGGTAAGATTAAATATCCTGCTGATTTTCTATTACTTGGTAAAGAAGCTAGTAAAACCTATCCTATTATCTTTGGTAGACCCTTCTTGAATACTTGTGGGGCTATCATAGATTGTTACAAGTAAACTTTTTTGACTAAGTTTGATGGAGAGTCTTGTGAGTTTAATTTTTCCAAATTTGATAAAACTCCTTATGAAAATGAACTGCCTAATGAGGATATCAGGATTGGACAACTTTTTGCTATTTCTCTTGCTCCTAACAATGCCTTGCAGCAGTTTATGGAAGATCATGAGAGCGATGTCTTCATGAAGCAAAGAAATGAGATTGATGAGGTTTTTCTTTGTCATCCTGAGCAACTTAAGCATAATCTACCTGTGGAAGATTTGGGTACCACACTACCACCTAAAGGGTACCCTGTTTTCGAATTAAAACCTTTACCTGATGATCTTAAATATGCTTATCTTGATGATAAGAAAGTGTATCCTGTTATTATTAGTTCTAAACTTTCAGGAAAGGAAGAAGAAATGTTATTGTAAATACTGAAGAAACACCGAGGAGCTATGGGTTATACTCTTGGTTATTTAAAATGAATTTCTCCCACTATATGTTAGCATGCTATTCATATAGAGACTGATGCAAAACCAGTTGTTGAGTACCAACGCTGTCTAAATCCTAAGATGAAGGATGTGTTAAGAAATGAGGTATTAAAACTCCTTGATGCTGGTATTATTTACCCTATTGCTGATAGTCAATGGGTTAGCCCTGTTCATTGTGTTCCCAAGAAAGGGGGAATAACTGTTGTGCCTAATGAAAATAATGAGCTTATACCCCAAAGAGTAGTGGTTGGGTATAGGATGTGCATTGATTTTAGAAAGGTTAATAAAGTTACTAAGAAAGATCATTATCCTTTGCCCTTTATTGATCAAATGCTTGAGAGGTTGTCCAAAAAGACTCACTTTTGTTTTCTTGATGGTTATTCTAGGTTCTCTCAAATTGCTGTGAAAGTGCAAGACCAAGAGAAAACTACCTTCACTTGTCCTTATGGCACTTATGCTTATAGGCGTATGCCTTTTAGTTTATGTAATGCTCCTGCTACCTTTCAGAGATGTATGTCTGCTATCTTTCATGGTTTTTGTGAAGAAATTGTGGAGGTTTTCATGGACGATTTCTCCATCTATGGAACTTCTTTTGATAACTGTTTGCACAACCTTGATAAAGTTTTGGAGAGATGTGAAGAAACCAACCTTGTTCTTAATTGGGAGAAATGCCATTTCATGGTTAACGAAGGGATTGTTCTTGGACACAAAATTTCTGAAAGGGGCATTGAAGTTGACAGAGCCAAAATTGAAGCAATTGAGAAAATGCCCTGTCTTAGAGATATAAAAGGTATTCATAGTATCCTTGGTCATGCTAGTTTCTATAGGAGGTTTATTAAAGATTTCTCCAAAATTTCAAAGCCCTTACCAACCTTCTTCAAAAATATGTACCTTTTGTTTTTCATGCTGATTGTAAGGAAGCTTTTGAAACTTTGAAGAAAGCTTTGACTACTACTCCTATTGTTCAACCACCTGATTGGAGTTTACCTTTTGAAATTATATGTGATGCTAGTGGTTTTGCTGTGGGTGTTGTCCTTGGGCAACGCGTTGACAAGAAGTTGAATGTTATTCATTATGCTAGCAAGACTCTAGATGCTGATCAAAAGAATTATGCTACTACTGAAAAAGAGTTCTTAGCTGTAATCTTTGCTTGTGATAATTTTAGACCTTATATTGTTGATTCAAAGGTTACTATTCATACTGATCATGCTGCTATCAAGTACCTTATGACAAAAAGGATGCTAAGCCTAGGCTTATTAGATGGGTGTTGCTTTTACAAGAGTTTGATCTGCATATTGTAGATAGGAAAGGTGCTGAAAATCCTGTTGCTGGCAATTTATCTCGTTTGGAAAATATTTCTTTTGACCCTTTGCCTATTAACGACAGTTTTCCAAATGAGCAGTTGGCTGCAATAAGGGTAAGTCCGCATGAAAGTCCTTGGTATGCTGATTATGCTAACTTTACTGTTTCCAAGTATTTTCCTCCAACCTTTACAGCCAACAAAGAAGAAAATTCT
Organism: Avena sativa; assembly: GCA_916181665.1. Lineage (NCBI taxonomy): Eukaryota > Viridiplantae > Streptophyta > Magnoliopsida > Poales > Poaceae > Avena > Avena sativa. The sequence goes on along the minus strand of OV702294.1, from coordinate 441,371,067 downwards.
TTTATGATCTAAGGAATTACTTTTGGGATGACCCACACTTATATAAAGAAGGAGTAGATGGTATTATGCGAAGACGTGTTCCAGAATTTGAACAACAAGAGATATTGAGAAAATGTCACATCCGTGCTTATGGAGGACATCATGCTGGGGATAGGACTGCACAAAAGGTTTTACAATCTGGATTTTATTAGCCCACCCTTTTCAAAGATGCAAGGAAGTTTGTTTTATCATGTGATGAATGTCAACGAGTAGGTCACATTTCTAGACGCAATGAAATGCCTATGAATTATTCTCTTGTTATTGAACCTTTTGATTGTTGGCGATTTGACTTTATGGGTCCTTTTCCTCCTTCAAAAGGACATAATCATATTCTTGTTGCTGTTGACTATGTTACAAAGTGGGTAGAAGCCATACCTACAAATAGTGCTGATGGTAAGACCTCTTTGAAAATGCTTAAGGATGTTATTTTTCTTAGGTTTGGTGTGCCTAGATATCTCATGACTGATGGAGGCTCTCATTTCATTCATGGGGGTTTTAGAAAAACTCTCGCTAAGTATGATATAAACCATAGAATTGCTTCAGCTTATCACCCCCAAACTAGTGGGCATGTAGAACTTTCCAATAGGGAAATTAAATCTATCTTGCAAAAGACTGTTAATAGATCTAGGAAAAATTGGGCAAAAAAGTTGAATGACGCTTTATGGGCTTATAGAACTTCTTATAAAAATCCTATGTGGATGTCTCCTTACAAAATGGTCTATGGGAAAGCTTGTCACTTGTCTTTAGAATTAGAACACAAAGCTTATTGGGTAGTGAAATAATTGAATAGAGATTTTAGACTTGCCAACAAGAAAGATTGCTCAACTTGAGTAATCTAGATGAGTGGAGAAGTGACGCTTATGAAAATGCTAAGCTCTTTAAGGAAAAAGTAAAAAGATGGCATGATAGGAGAATTCTCAAAAGGGAGTTCCATGTTGGTGAGAAAGTCCTTTTGTATAGGTCTCGTCTCAGATTTTTGCAGGGATACTACTTTCAAAATGGGAAGGACCTTTTGTTATTAAGGAAGTATATCGTTCAGGTGCTATCAAAATTTCTTCTTTGAAGGACGAAACAACACAAGTGGTGAATGGTCAAAGACTAAAACATTATATTTCTAGAGATTCTTTTAACGAAGATGTTGATATTATTCAAATGGTAACTCCGGAGGAATTTATCAGAAACCAAACACCAGAATCTGTAGAGTCCGTCTCTGAATAGGTAAAAGAGGTGAAAATAGAAGGTTCGTGAAAGCCTAATCTTTTTATATTTTTGATGTTTTAATACATATGGAAGAATACGAGATGGAACAGATGAGGAAACGGAGTCTAGGGTGACCTCACCCACCCAGGCGTGGGCCCCAGCTGGCTGCACCTGGAGGGGGTGAGAGCACCTCGAGCTCCGTCTCCGCCCTGTTTCCGTATCAGCACCTTCCTTATCCATTGAAACTTCATAATATATAACCCCCAGGTTCCCCGAGGTTCTTGTATTGTTTTCTCGTCATGTTTTTGTTTCGATCTGTTTCTGTCAGGAAAATTCTCTGTTTTGGAGCCACAATGTCTTCCTCTGGATCACCCATGGAGGATTCCTCCGCGGATGTCATCAACCCATACATGTATGAGTTGAAGATCCATCCCAAGGAGTTGATTCTCAAAGATGGCAAGGTGCATATGAAAGAAGTTCAAGGACCTAAAGGAGAAGGAAGTCTGGAAGACAGGATGGAAGCATTGGAACAGGAAGTTTTCAGGTACAAGAAGATGGCAGAACACGAAGTGGATGTTATTCACAAGATAAGTTTAGAAATCATCGCCAAGCACGAGGAGGAGGTTGCTAAGCTCCGAGAAGAAATCTTCTTGCTCCGTTAGACCACCAACCAATTACAAGCACAACTCTACGACATACAAAATCAAAACTGTGAGTATGAGGCTAGATTTGATTGCATAAGCTCTGCTGCTAGTTTCAGGATTGCGGAAACCAGGACATACTTTTTGGATGGGGAACCTTTGCCTTGGAAGTTTTATGATGACAAGAGAACACCACCACCACCGAAGGAGTAACTCATCATCAGGTTTGGCATCCCCTTGCCTTTTTCCAAGCTTGGGGGGAGTGCCGCGGTATCAAGATCATTATCTTTTATCTTTTACCCTTTAAGTGTATTCATATCTTTGGTAGAGAACTTATCTTATAGTTCGGTTTGCATGTGGAAGTATCTCTCCTTTAGTTGATTATCTATGTATCCCTTGGTGTGAGTGCCTTTATGGAATATTAATGAGAAGTCTCATATTTTACTTTTTGCACTTCTTATTTTAGTTTGCAATCTCTATTATATGATGGATCTTGTTGATCGGTATTCACATCAGTTTGGGAGCATCAATTGAATCTAAATTGGTTTTGGCAAACCGATCTCTGGTAAGTAGCAACACTTTTTGAGGTTTGAAAGGAAAAGAGAAAAAGCTTACAGGTATTTTGTATCATTTATTTTCTTTCTTGTTGGCTCATAAGCTTAGTATTCTTTATTTAAGATCTTTTGTGTCTTCAAGGAAGATTGCTTGTTTGGCTTTATTACTTATATGTTTGCTTTTTTCTCTCAACTCTTTTGCTTGCTACCCAGCCTTGCTAGCCAAAAACCTGTTTTGAGAAGGCATACTTCTCATGCTTCCAATCCCTTTGAACCAAAATCTATGCCATTTGTGTCAACTATTTCTACCTATTAGCATTTGATATTCCAAGCAAATTCTCAAGCTTCATCTATCTTTCGAATGAAAAAGTATTTTGTTATGTGAAAAGTAGTTAGTAAAGCTCTCACGAACTTGAGGGCACACCTTATTTTCTTGCCCCTAATAGATTTGAACCATTGTGTCATCGAAGTTGTATATGCTTGCACCTATACGTTGGGATTAGCAGAACCGTGCTGTCACGGGGAACGCTTTCTACATTGCACCTATACGTTGTACACAGTTGATATCATGCTCTTTTGTTTGTGGATGTTGTGTGAAATAAAGAGGGAGCTTGTAAGTCCATGGAGTGATGTATGTGTGTTAGAGAAACGCCTAGGCCGCTAGCCTAAGCCATGCCTAATCATGGTGGAAACTTGCAGCATCACCATAATGAGCATTCTGTGAAGCATCCTCAATAAAAAGCTATGCACATAGTAAATAAAAAGATCGCTGAGATGCTCATTGTCTGCTTGCCTTGTCATTTTGGTTATGGGATAGCTCCTGTACCATGTGCAAGGGGTACCCCATTGGTGGTTCTTTATGATACACATGTACTTACAATGACAAGAACTTACCGGTTTCCAAAGTTGAGTATCATGAGGAGTGACCCTCGTACTCAAGGGACATGAGATTTCCAACTTATATTTCGTCAAGCATATACTCCATCCTTGTTCACTTTAACCTTAATCATCTCAAAATGCCTATGATAGGGCCAATGAGGGCTCAAAGATAGTAAGTACCATAATATTTTGGAAGCTCTTTATGACTTGAAATCCCTGCTTCCCTCTATGAAGGGACCTTTCTGCTATTTTCTAAGTTGAGTTAGTAAACCTACTTCCTGTCTATCTCCAGCAAGCATTTGAGTTTTTGTGTTTCAAGCATTCATATGGTGATTTATTCAATCATGTTCTTTATCTTCCTTGTTTGCACAAGACTCTTATCTATTGAGTATTACATTGAAAGCCTTCATTGTGAAAAACCTTTTTGAGCAAAGAGTGCTCCTGTTTTGAAGACTTCTACAAAAAGCTTTTGAGAAACTGTTTGCCAGCTGTTCTCTGACCAAGAACAAAGTTTGCCAATTCCAATTATGATTTATATTTATGCATCTCTATTGTGACTCCTGTACTTGTTGCAAGCTAAGTTATATAGTTGCGAGTTGCTTTCTTCTATGAGTTGTGTAATGGTAAGTGTGATGCTTCTTGTCCGTATTCTTTTATCGACACTTCACTCCATAAACCTGTGGACATGTTTACTAAGATCAGTTTTCGCTTGGGGACAAGCGAAGGTCTAAGCTTGGGGGGAGTTGATACGTCCAATTTGCATCAGCATTCTATATCATAATTTTCCTCTATTCATTGATATATGTATTATTATGAGGTATTACTTATGTCTTTTCCTCTGTTTTTGCATGTTGGATGATTCTTGGAGGATGGACTGCCGGAGTCAGGTTTCTGATGGAAAAAGAGGTGTTTTGATGCAATTTCGCGAAGATCAGAAAAATACCAGAAAAATATTGGAAAATTATATTTCCCAGAAGACGAAGGAAGCAAGAAGGGGAGGCATAGATGGGCCATAGGGGGCCCACAGTGGGTCCCCCTAGGCCATTCCTAGGGCAGGTGTGGCCCACCTCGCCGGCCTCCGACTCCGCCCTCTCGCCTATATCTTCCTCTTAGAACCCTAATACCAGGGGAGCAACCGCAGAAAGATTTCCGCCGCCTCTGCGGGGCGGAAAACACCGAGAGAGAAAGAGCTCTCCGGCAGACAGATTTCTGCCGGGGAAATTCCTTCCCAGAGAGGGGAGATCGTTGCCATCAACACCATCGTCAAGCTAGACTTCATCGGGATCATCATCATCATCATCCACACCATCATCTCCACCAGCACCATCATCATTAATCCATCCTGCTGTAACAATCGTGTTGAATACTTGCTTAGTTCATTAGGGGAAACTTTTCCGGTGTTGATTACTATTGTAGTTGATGCTTGTGAGTGGAACCATTGGATTATTGTTTATTTCCAGATTGTTATCCATTACCATATCATCTTTCATCTTGATCCATATGATGTCTCGTGAGTAGTTCGTTTAGTTCTTGAGGACATGGGAGAAGTCATTATGTTAGTAGTGGATTTGTGTTGAGTTATTATTCAATGGTTTAGTATTTAAGTTCTGGTGCTATTCTTCTAGTGGTTTCATGTGAACGTCGACTACACGATACTTCACCATTTATGGGACTAGGGGATGCATTGTGTATTTGGCTACTAATTGTGGGGTTGCCGGAGTGACAGAAACCTGAACCCCCGTTAGGACACCTTTCCACAAGGGAGTGTAGGGTCTCAGAGTTTAAGGCTATGGTTAGGTTTATATCTTAATTACTTTCCTGTAGTTGCGGATGCTTGCAGGGGGTTTAATCACAAGTATGTATTAGTCCAAGTAAGGTCGGTACATTAGCACAGGATCACCCACACAACACTTACAACACAAAAGACGAGTACTTAGCTATTTGAAGCAAAAGCATTTGACATAATTCCCTTGTGTCCTCGAGAATGTTTGGTACTTATAAGTATTTCCACCGGCTTGTCCTTTGCTAAGAAAGGATTGGGCCACTTGCTGCGTTTGTTAATTGTCTTTATTACTTGCGCTTTGTTTTGTTGCTTTATCAGAAAACCCCTAAAAATCCGTTTGCTAAGTATTTACAGAGACTGCTCCATACCACTAGTCAACACCTTCTGCTCCTCGTTGGGATCGACACTCCTATTTATCGAAAGTATTGCGATATACCCCCTATACTTGTGGGTCATCACCGTGCCCTCCTGGCCTTTATATAGATAGGCTAGGTCCCGGGGGTAGGTCGAGACGGTTACAAGTTAGGGTTTCACCCTTGAATATTCTATCTACAGCTTGGCCGTGTTCTCCAAGGAGTCGAACTTCTACTGGGCTTGGGCCACCCGGGGTCTTCTTGGACAACAAGTCCTCATGTGGGCCTTCCCTGGGCTGGACTGGGTATACCAATGTGCAGCACCCGTAGGGTATATCCATGTCAGTAACCAAGGAAGCAATCATGTCTTGGAATGCACATTGTAACATAGTTGAATTTGATAAAGAGACTGAAGGTAAAATTAAGGTAAAAGATGTGGGTAAGCCTATTCTTCCCCGCATATTTAAAGAAACATCGCATTACGGTTTATGTGATATTGGCATCAAAGTTAATGTTATATCCTATGACTTTTATTTAGAAATAAAAGAAGAGATAGTACCGACTACAATAGAAAATACTGATATGACAATCATGTTAGACAATAAAAATCTTAGAATTCCAATGGGAGTAGTTGAAGATGCAAATATCACAATTGACAATAAAAATTTCCCTATTGATTTTGTATTTGTTGATATGCCAATTGACACTCTTTACCCAATCATATTTGGAAGAAACTTTTGAGTGATATAGGTGCCGTAGTTGACTTCAAAAAGGAGTTTGTATCCCTTAAGCTTGGGAAAGCGAAAAAAGAATCCCACTTACTCCAAATTTAAGGACAAACATATATTCATAAAAGAAGAAGAGAAAGAGAAAAATATTGAAGAAATGGCAGCTATTTTCTTAAATAATAAAGATGAAGAAATAAATGAAGATCCAAATTGTGAAGAAATAATTATGGAGGATAAAACTTTAGAAGAACTAGAAAATGAATTTGATTCGTTTCCCATTGAAGAACCTCCAACTGATGAAGCTTTTGAAGAGCCAGAAAAGAGAGGGGATGAAGAATTACCACCCCCAGAATTAAAAACTCTACCAGATAATCTAAAGTATAGATTATTAGATGATACTAATAAATTCCCAGTTATTATTAGTGCTAAACTTTTAGAGGAAGAAGAAGAAGAACTCATCAAGGTACTAAAGGAGCAAAACAAGGCCTTTGGGTACTCAATGGATGAATTGAAGGGTATTAGTACTATGATAGCCTCCCATCGAATATTTATGGAAAATACTAAAGCCTGAAATGAAGGAAGTGGTAAGAAAAGAAATAGTACGCCATCTTGATGCAGGTATAATTTATCCTGTAAAAGAAAATGAATGGATAAGTCCTGTTCATTGTGTTCCTAAGAAACTCGGCTTTACTGTTGTTCCTAATGAAAACAATGAATTGATACCTACTAGAACTATTGTGGGACATAGGATGTGCATAGATTTCAGGAAATTGAATAAGGAAACAAGGAAAGATCACTATACTTTACTGCTCATAGATCAAACTTTAGAGAGGTTAGCAAACCACACTCATTTTTGCTCCCACTATATGTTAGCATGCTATTCATATATAGACTGATCCAAAACCAGTTGTTGAGCACCAACGCTGTCTAAATCCTAAGATGAAGGATGTGTTAAGAAATGAGGTATTAAAACTCCTTGATGCTGGTATTATTTACCCTATTGCTGATAGTCAATGGGTTAGCCCTGTTCATTGTGTTCCCAAGAAAGGGGGAATAACTGTTGTGCCTAATGAAAATAATGAGCTTATACCCCAAAGAGTAGTGGTTGGGTATAGGATGTGCATTGATTTTAGAAAGGTTAATAAAGTTACTAAGAAATATCATTATCCTTTGCCCTTTATTGATTAAATGCTTGAGAGGTTGTCCAAAAAGACTCACTTTTGTTTTCTTGATGGTTATTCTGGGTTCTCTCAAATTGCTGTGAAAGTGCAAGACCAAGAGAAAACTACTTTCACTTGTCCTTATGGAAATTATGCTTATAGGCGTATGCCTTTTAGTTTATGTAATGCTCCTGCTACCTTTCAGAGATGTATGTCTGCTATCTTTCATGGTTTTTGTGAAGAAATTGTGGAGGTTTTCATGGACGATTTCTCCATCAATGGAACTCTTTTGATAACTGTTTGCACAACCTTGATAAAGTTTTGGAGAGATGTGAAGAAACCAACCTTGTTCTTAATTGGGAGAAATGCCATTTCATGGTTAACAAAGGGATTGTTCTTGGACACAAAATTTCTGAAAGGGGCATTGAAGTTGACAGAGCCAAAATTGAAGCAATTGAGAAAATGCCTTGTCCTAGAGATATAAAAGGTATTCATAGTATCCTTGGTCATGCTAGTTTCTATAGGAGGATTATTAAAGATTTCTCCAAAATTTCAAAGCCCTTACCAACCTTCTTCAAAAATATGTACCTTTTGTTTTTGATGATGATTGTAAGGAAGCTTTTGAAACTTTGAAGAAAGCTTTGACTACTACTCCTATTGTTCAACCACCTGATTGGAGTTTACCTTTTGAAATTATATGTGATGCTAGTGGTTTTGTTGTGGGTGTTGTCCTTGGGCAACGCGTTGACAAGAAGTTGAATGTTATTCATTATGCTAGCAAGACTCTAGATTCTGCTCAAAAGAATTATGCTACTACTGAAAAAGAGTTCTTAGCTGCAATCTTTGCTTGTGATTATTTTAGACCTTATATTGTTGATTCAAAGGTTACTATTCATACTGATCATGCTGCTATCAAGTACCTTATGACAAAAAGGATGCTAAGCCTAGGCTTATTAGATGGGTGTTGCTTTTACAAGAGTTTGATCTGCATATTGTAGATAGGAAAGGTGCTGAAAATCCTGTTGCTGGCAATTTATCTCATTTGGAAAATATTTCTTTTGACCCTTTGCCTATTAACGACCGTTTTCCAAATGAGCAGTTGGCTGCAATAAGGGTAAGTCCGCATGAAAGTCCTTGGTATGCTGATTATGCTAACTTTACTGTTTCCAAGTATTTGCCTCCAACCTTTACAGCCAACAAAGAAGAAAATTCTTTTATGATCTAAGGAATTACTTTTGGGATGACCCACACTTATATAAATAAGGAGTAGATGGTATTATGCGAAGATGTGTTCCAGAATTTGAACAACAAGAGATATTGAGAAAATGTCACATCCGTGCTTATGGAGGACATCATGCTGGGGATAGGACTGCACAATAGGTTTTACAATCTGGATTTTATTAGCCTACCCTTTTCAAAGATGCAAGGAAGTTTGTTTTATCATGTGATGAATGTCAATGAGTAGGTCACATTTCTAGACGCAATGAAATGCCTATGAATTATTCTCTTGTTATTGAACCTTTTGATTGTTGGCGATTTGACTTTATGGGTCCTTTTCCTCCTTCAAAAGGACATACTCATATTCTTGTTGCTGTTGACTATGTTACAAAGTGGGTAGAAGCCATACCTACAAATAGTGTTGATGGTAAGACCTCTTTGAAAATGCTTAAGGATGTTATTTTTCCTAGGTTTGGTGTGCCTAGATATCTCATGACTGATGGAGGCTCTCATTTCATTCATGGGGGTTTTAGAAAAACTCTCGCTAAGTATGATGTAAACCATAGAATTGCTTCAGCTTATCAACCCCAAACTAGTGGGCAAGTAGAACTTTCCAATAGGGAAATTAAATCTATCTTGCAAAAGACTGTTAATAGATCTAGGAAAAATTGGGCAAAAAAGTTGAATGACGCTTTATGGGCTTATAGAACTGCTTATAAAAATCCTATGTGGATGTCTCCTTACAAAATGGTCTATGGGAAAGCTTGTCACTTGCCTTTAGAATTAGAACACAAAGCTTATTGGGTAGTGAAATAATTGAATAGAGATTTTAGACTTGCCAACGAGAAAGATTGCTCAACTTGAGTAATCTAGATGAGTGGTGAAGTGACGCTTATGAAAATGCTAAGCTCTTTAAGGAAAAAGTAAAAAGATGGCATGATAGGAGAATTCTCAAAAGGGAGTTCCATGTTGGTGAGAAAGTCCTTTTGTATAGGTATCGTCTCAGATTTTTTGCAGGGATACTACTTTCAAAATGGGAAGGACCTTTTGTTATTAAGGAAGTATATCGTTCAGGTGCTATCAAAATATCTTCTTTGAAGGACGAAACAACACAAGTGGTGAATGGTCAAAGACTAAAACATTATATTTCTGGAGATTCTTTTAACGAAGATGTTGATATTATTTAAATGGTAACTCCGGAGGAATTTATCAGAAACCAAACACCAAAATCTGCAGAGTCCGTCTCTGAATAGGTAAAAGAGGTGAAAACAGAAGGTTCGTGAAAGCCTAATCTTTTTATATTTTTGATGTTTTAATACATATGGAAGAATACGAGATGGAACAGATGAGGAAACGGAGTCTAGGGTGACCTCACCCACCCCAGGCGTGGGCCCCAGCTGGCTGCACCTGGAGGGGGTGAGAGCACCTCGAGCTCCGTCTCCGCCCTGTTTCCGTATCAGCACCTTCCTTATCCATTGAAACTTCATAATATATAACCCCCAGGTTCCCCGAGGTTCTTGTATTGTTTTCTCGTCATGTTTTTGTTTCGATCTGTTTCTGTCAGGAAAATTCTCTGTTTTGGAGCCACAATGTCTTCCTCTGGATCACCCATGGAGGATTCCTCCGCGGATGTCATCAACCCGTACATGTATGAGTTGAAGATCCATCCCAAGGAGTTGATTCTCAAAGATGGCAAGGTGCATATGAAAGAAGTTCAAGGACCTAAAGGAGAAGGAAGTCTGGAAGACAGGATGGAAGCATTGGAACAGGAAGTTTTCAAGTACAAGAAGATGGCAGAACACGAAGTGGATGTTATTCACAAGATAAGTTTAGAAATCATCGCCAAGCACGAGGAGGAGGTTGCTAAGCTCCGAGAAGAAATCTTCTCGCTCCGTTAGACCACCAACCAATTACAAGCACAACTCTACGACATACAAAATCAAAACTGTGAGTATGAGGCTAGATTTGATTGCATAAGCTCTGCTACTAGTTTCAGGATTGCGGAAACCAGGACATACTTTTTGGATGGGAAACCTTTTCCTTGGAAGTTTTATGATGACAAGAGAACACCACCACCACCGAAGGAGTAACTCATCATCAAGTTTGGCATCCCCTTGGCTTTTTCCAAGCTTGGAGGGAGTGCCGCGGTATCACCATCATTATCTTTTATCTTTTACCCTTTAAGTGGATTCATATCTTTGGTAGAGAACTTATCTTATAGTTCGGTTTGCATGTGGAAGTATCTCTCCTTTAGTTGATTATCTATGTATCCCTTGGTGTGAGTGCCTTTATGGAATATTAATGAGAAGTCTCATATTTTACTTTTTGCACTTCTTATTTTAGTTTGCAATCTCTATTATATGATGGATCTTGTTGATCGGTATTCACATCACTTTGGGAGCATCAATTGAATCTAAATTGGTTTTGGCAAACCGATCTCTGGTCAGTAGCAACACTTTTTGAGGTTTGAAAGGAAAAGAGAAAAAGCTTACAGGTATTTTGTATCATTTATTTTCTTTCTTGTTGGCTCATAAGCTTAGTATTCTTTATTTAAGATCTTTTGTGTCTTCAAGGAAGATTGCTTGTTTGGCTTTATTACTTATATGTTTGCTTTTTTCTCTCAACTCTTTTGCTTGCTACCCAGCCTTGCTAGCCAAAAACCTGTTTTGAGAAGGCATACTTCTCATGCTTCCAATCCCTTTGAACCAAAATCTATGCCATTTGTGTCAACTATTTCTACCTATTAGCATTTGCTATTCCAAGCAAATTCTCAAGCTTCATCTATCTTTCGAATGAAAAAGTATTTTGTTATGTGAAAAGTAGTTAGTAAAGCTCTCACGAAATTGAGGGCACACCTTATTTTCTTGCCCCTAATAGATTTGAACCATCGTGTCATCGAAGTTGTATATGCTTGCACCTATACGTTGGGATTAGCAGAACCGTGCTGTCACGGGGAACGCTTTCTACATTGCACCTATACGTTGTACACAGTTGATATCATGCTCTTTTGTTTGTGGATGTTGTGTGAAATAAAGAGGGAGCTTGTAAATCCATGGAGTGATGTATGTGTGTTAGAGAAACGCCTAGGCCGCTAGCCTAAGCCATGCCTAATCATGGTGGAAACTTGCAGCATCACCATAATGAGCATTCTGTGAAGCATTCTCAATAAAAAGCTATGCACATAGTAAATAAAAAGATCGCTGAGATGCTCATTGTCTGCTTGCCTTGTCATTTTGGTTATGGGATAGCTCCTGTACCATGTGCAAGGGGTGCCCCATTGGTGGTTATTTATGAGCACATGTACTTACAATGACAAGAACTTACCGGTTTCCAAAGTTGAGTATCATGAGGATTGACCCTCGTACTCAAGGGACATGAGATTGCCAACTTATATTTCGTCAAGCATATACTCCATCCTTGTTCACTTTAACCTTAATCATCTCAAAATGCCTATGATAGGGCCAATGAGGGCTCAAAGATAGTAAGTACCATAATCTTTTGGAAGCTCTTTATGACTTGAAATCCCTGCTTCCGTCTATGAAGGGACCTTTCTGCTATTTTCTAAGTTGAGTTAGTAAACCTACTTCCTCTCTATCTCCAGCAAGCATTTGAGTTTTTGTGTTTCAAGCATTCATATGGTGATTTATTCAATCATGTTCTTTATCTTCCTTGTTTGCACAAGACTCTTATCTATTGAGTATTACTTTGAAAGCCTTCATTGTGAAAAACCTTTTTGAGCAAAGAGTGCTCCTGTTTTGAAGACTTCTACAAAAAGCTTTTGAGAAACTGTTTGCCAGCTGTTCTCTGACCAAGAACAAAGTTTGCCAATTCCAATTATGATTTATATTTATGCATCTCTATTGTGACTCCTGTACTTGTTGCAAGCTAAGTTATATAGTGGCGAGTTGCTTTCTTCTATGAGTTGTGTAATGGTAAGTGTGATGCTTCTTGTCCGTATTCTTTTATTGACACTTCACTCCATAAACCTGTGGACATGTTTACTGAGATCAGTTTTCGCTTGGGGACAAGCGAAGGTCTAATCTTGGGGGGAGTTGATACGTCCAATTTGCATCAGCATTCTATATCATAATTTGCCTCTATTCATTAATATATGTATTATTATGAGGTATTACTTATGTATTTTCCTCTGTTTTTGCATGTTGGATGATTCTTGGAGGATGGACTGCCGGAGTCAGGTTTCTGATGGAAAAAGAGGTGTTTTGATGCAATTTTGCGAAGATCAGAAAAATACCAGAAAAATATTGGAAAATTATATTTCCCAGAAGACGAAGGAAGCAAGAAGGGGAGGCATAGCTGGGCCATAGGGGGCCCACACCCGCCTAGGAGTGGGTCCCCCTAGGCCATGCCTATGGCAGGTGTGGCCCACCTGGCCGGCCTCCGACTCCGCCCTCTCGCCTATATCTTCCTCTCAGAACCCTAATACCAGGGGAGCAACCGCAGAAAGATTTCCGCCGCCTCTGCGGGGCGGAAAACACCGAGAGAGAAAGAGCTCTCCGGCAGACAGATTTCTGCCGGGGAAATTCCTTCCCAGAGAGGGGAGATCGTTGCCATCAACACCATCGTCAAGCTAGACTTCATCAGGATCATCATCATCATCCACACCATCATCTCCACCAGCACCATCATCATTAATCCATCCTGCTGTAACAATCGTGTTGAATACTTGCTTAGTTCATTAGGGGAAACTTTTCCGGTGTTGATTACTATTGTAGTTGATGCTTGTGAGTGGAACCATTGGATTATTGTTTATTTTCAGATTGTTATCCATTACCATATCATCTTTCATCTTGATCCATATGATGTCTCGTGAGTAGTTCGTTTAGTTCTTGAGGACATGGGAGAAGACATGTTGTTAGTAGTGGATTTGTGTTGAGTTATTATTCAATGGTTTAGTATTTAAGTTGTGGTGCTATTCTTCTAGTGGTTTCATGTGAACGTCGACTACATGATACTTCACCATTTATGGGACTAGGGGGATGCATTGTGTATTTGGCTACTAATTGTGGGGTTGCCGGAGTGACAGAAACCTGAACCCCCGTTAGGACACCTTTCCACAAGGGAGTGTAGGATCTCAGAGTTTAAGGCTATGGTTAGGTTTATATCTTAATTACTTTCCTGTAGTTGCGGATCCTTGCAGGGGGTTTAATCACAAGTATGTATTAGTCCAAGTAAGGTCGGTACATTAGCACAGGATCACCCACACAACACTTACAACACAAAAGACGAGTACTTAGCTATTTGAAGCAAAAGCATTTGACATAATTCCCTTGTGTCCTCGAGAACATTTGGTACTTATAAGTATTTCCACCGGCTTGTCCTTTGCTAAGAAAGGATTGGGCCACTTGCTGCGTTTGTTCATTGTCTTTATTACTTGCGCTTTGTTTTGTTGCTTTATTAGAAAACCCCTAAAAATCCGTTTGCTAAGTATTTACAGAGACTGCTCCATACCACTAGTCAACACCTTCTGCTCCTCGTTGGGATCGACACTCCTATTTATCGAAAGTACTGCGATATACCCCATATACTTGTGGGTCATCACCGTGCCCTCCTGGCCTTTATATAGATAGGCTAGGTCCCGGGGGTAGGTCGAGCCGGTTACAAGTTAGGGTTTCACCCTTGAATATTCTATCTACAGCTTGGCCGTGTTCTCCAAGGAGTCGAACTTCTACTGGGCTTGGGCCACCCGGGGTCTTCTTGGACAACAAGTCCTCATGTGGGCCTTCCCTGGGCTGGACTGGGTATACCAATGTGCAGCACCCGTAGGGTATATCCATGTCAGTAACCAAGGAAGCAATCATGTCTTTGAATGCACATTGTAACATAGTTGAATTTGATAAAGAGACTGAAGGTAAAATTAAGGTAAAAGATGTGGGTAAGCCTATTCTTCCCCGCATATTTAAAGAAACATCGCATTACAGTTTATGTGATATTGGCATCAAAGTTAATGTTATATCCTATGACTTTTATTTAGAAATAAAAGAAGAGATAGTACCGGCTACAATAGAAAATACTGATATGACAATCATGTTAGACAATAAAAATCTTAGAATTCCAATGGGAGTAGTTGAAGATGCAAATATCACAATTGACAATAAAAATTTCCCTATTGATTTTGTATTTGTTGATATGCCAATTGACACTCTTTACCCAATCATATTTGGAAGAAACTTTTGAGTGATATAGGTGCCGTAGTCGACTTCAAAAAGGAGTTTGTATCCCTTAAGCTTGGGAAAGCAAAAAAAGAATCCCACTTCTCCAAATTTAAGGACAAACATATATTCATAAAAGAAGAAGAGAAAGAGAAAACTATTGAAGAAATGGCAGCTGTTTTCTTAAATAATAAAGATGAAGAAATAAATGAAGATCCAAATTGTGAAGAAATAATTATGGAGGATAAAACTTTAGAAGAACTAGAAAATGAATTTGATTCGTTTCCCATTGAAGAACCTCCAACTGATGAAGCTTTTGAAGAGCCAGAAAAGAGAGGGGATGAAGAATTACCACCCCCAAAATTAAAAACTCTACCAGATAATCTAAAGTATAGATTATTAGATGATACTAATAAATTCCCAGTTATTATTAGTGCTAAAATTTCAGAGGAAGAAGAAGAAGAACTCATCAAGGTACTAAAGGAGCACAACAAGGCATTTGGGTAGTCAATGGATGACTTGAAGGGTATTAGTCCTATGATAGCCTCCCATCGAATATTTATGGAAAATACTAAAGCCTGAAATGAAGGAAGTGGTAAGAAAAGAAATAGTACGCCATCTTGATGCAGGTATAATTTATCCTGTAAAAGAAAATGAATGGATAAGTCATGTTCATTGTGTTCCTAAGAAACTCGGCTTTACTGTCGTTCCTAATGAAAACAATGAATTGATACCTACTAGAACTGTTGTTGGACATAGGATGTGCATAGATTTCAGGAAATTGAATAAGGAAACAAGGAAAGATCACTATCCTTTACTGTTCATAGATCAAACTTTAGAGAGGTTAGCAAACCACACTCATTTTTGCTACTTGGACGAATACTCTGGTTTTTCCCAAATAGCTGTTCAACCTGATGACCAACTTAAAACAATGTTCATTAGTCCTTATGGTTTACATTCTTAGCGACGCATGCCTTTTGGGTTATGTAATGCTCCAGCTACTTTTCAAAGATGCATGACTGCTATATTTGCAGATTTTGTAGAACTAATAATGGAAGTATTTATGGATGATTTTTCTGTCTATGGAACTTCGTTTACTAGTTGCTTGGATAATCTCAATAGAATCTTGCAGTGTTGCGAAGCAACTAATCTTGTCTTGAACAGGGATAATGTAGCATCCCAATTGTCTAACAATTGCAATGCTACTAGCCTAGTCTAGATATAATGGCTACTTCATATATATAATTGTTGCATCATCATTATATCATGCTCATGTCATCATGCCACCTTGCATTTGAGCATCATAAAAAACCCTTTTTGATTTGGTTCTTATCTCATATGCATTATTAATTGTATTTGCCTCTTGATATTGTATTTGGTTCTTGATATATTGTTTAATGCCCAAGTTGAGTTGGGGGCATATCTCTTATTAAATCCACCACCTTTCTTTCACCACCTTATAATTCCACCATCCAACTAAACATGAGCTTGGCACTTATTGGTTTTACCTCTAGCTCATGCGGGTTGGAATGGATCCAATTCTTTTCCACATGCTCCCATATATGCACCATGTTGTTTTCACATTATTGGTCTATGAGAGCCACATGGCCATCTTTGCATGCCTTGTGAGTGGAACCCTTTTGCTAGCTTCCATATGTGTTGTGCTGGGGTTATTTTCATGTTTGGATATTTTGGGCTTATTAAATGCCTAGTGGCACATACACACTAGCAAGTCCCAATTTTACTCAAACATGATCATCTCCATCTATTCCACTTGGAGCTTTCTCTCACCTCCTTTGCTTGGGCCTTACTCCAATTTTGGGAATGCATAATATTAATGCCATGTAATAATATTGTTTTCACAAGAACCCACATGGCAATAAATATTCTGCATGGGCCATGCAAGCACCCCTTTAGCTTGTCTTTTGGTTTTTATTTGATTTTTGAGTGGATCATCTCACTCTCTCTATCTCTCTCTTTGGCTTGAGCTAGTTGAGCTTGCTTAAAACACCATCACCATATCCATATTTGCCATCATCCCCTTTTCTTCTTTTCTCTCTTTTGGCTACCTTGCTTTAGCTTGGTTGATCCTCCTTGATCTAGTCAAGAGAACCCCTCCATCTCTCTCTCTCTTTAATCCCTAGACCATCACCTACCCCATCTAACCATACCCCCTCCTACCCATCCTAATCCAAACCCACACCCCCCCATCTAAACCTAACCCGAGCCCCCTCTAGCTCTAACCCTAGTTGCACCCGAGTCCCTCCCTCTCTCCCCACCAGGCAGCTCCACCACGCCACCTCCCTTGGTCCCTCCCCAGCCCTCTCTCGGCTACAAGACAGAAAAGAGAGGGAAAGAGAAGACCTAACCCGAGCTACCCTCCTCACCTTTATGCAAAGCCACCACCATCCCATGTGCCTCCCTCCTCTCTCCCTATCTCCCCAACCACCCCAGCGCACCATGGCCACCTCAGATCAGATCTGGAGGCTCCCAGGTCCTCTCCACCCTTCCTCCTTCTTCCCCTTCCCCACCATGATCACACCATGCCCCCAAAACCCTAGCTTCGGCCTTGTTCTTGATCTGCGCGACCAGTTGATCTCCGAGGCCCCCAGGAGCACCGACGAGCTCCCCTGCGTCCCCTTCTTCGGCTCGAACCAGTAGCTTGGCCTGGACCTCGCCGGAGCGCCACCGTCGCCACCATGCCGAGAGGAAGCCGGTGAGGCCGTCCACGAGCCCGACGCCGGATCTCCTCCACCTCCGCACGAACCACCACGCCAGCGAGTTCCTGGTGAGCCCCTTCATCTCCTAGACATCCTCCTCCTTCCCCTCTCGCCGTAGAACGCTGCCGCCTCCCGACGAGCACCCTCCGTTCACCGCCGCGCGCGCGCTCTGGCAGACAGTAGCAGCAACCGCAGCATCGTCCGCCTGTTCCCCGCCCTGCCCCGCGCGCTACAGCCCACCCCCGTAGTCGCTTGCTTAACGAAAGTTGTAGCCCTAGGGTTCCTCTTCGTCTTTCGTTTTTGCCGCGTCGCGATTCTCTCAGCGGAGGCGCCGCCATCGTCGCCGGAAGTTGGCCAGAACCACCGCCGTCAGAGCCGGATCCGCCCGCGCGCAGCAGCAGCCGCTGGCAGATTTGCGCAGAGCCCCTAGCCTTTTTCCCGCCTAAACCCGCAGTCCGCGAAACCCCACCAGTCAGTCACCCGTTCCATCTTGCAAAGGACCCCCTGGGAAAACTGTCCATCACAGATCAGTCCCTCCCCGCGCCTGGGATCGCCCACGTGTCGCGTCCCCGCTGGCCGCGCGCGTGGACCCATATACCCCCGGCCCCACCAGTCAGTCGTAGTGGCTAGAAGCAGGCGCGGTGCAAAAAGCTTTTTCTGCACGCTGTGCGGCTGAGTCAGCAAGGCCCCACTGGTCAGCGTCTGTGGCTAGCTTAGCCTGGGTATAAAAAGTATTCCTGCTCTCTGTTTAAATTCAAATCTTATTTCAAATTAATTCAAATTCAAATATAAATCTGTTTTTAAATATCTTTTCAAATACAAATCCAAATAATACAAATAATATATGTTTCACATCAGAAAAATATGAGGAATTCAAATATGCCATCTAAAATATATTTGGAACATTTAAAATTCCAAGTTTATTTAAATTACAATAAAATGCCCTTTTACCTTAATTAATTAATAACTTTTGTTTTATAACTCCAAATTCCATAAATGATATGTCTAAAATGATTAGCTCGACGAGACCTTTCTGTTTATGCATTCCATGGTTTGATTTGCAGCATGCATCATATAAATATAAAGAGAACAGCAACTTAATTGAGGTTAAAATAGGGCCAAAACTTAATAAAATGTTTAATCTTGTATCTCACACCTCATCCATGCCAAGCTACCTTATTGCCATGCAAACTGTGCATCATTCATCATGGCATGATTGTTTGCTTGATGCATTTATTCATACGCTTGTGCCCTTTATTTATGTTGGCCCTTGTCTGTTTGGTTCTTCTTCGAATAGACGCTGAGCAGGGGATATATCAAGAGAACCAGGAGCACTACCCAGATCCATTCCTTGCTTTAACTGAGCTGCCAGGCAAGCACTACCACATGCTTGCATACATATAGTACCTATTGCCTCTATCTTATTCTTGCATCATTGAGTCGCGATTGCATTAAACTGAATCCCAAGTATTGCATAGCCTTTACTTTTAAACCCCACCGAAGCTTGTTCCTCCATCCCATGAGCCATTACTACAGGAGTTGTTTGAGCCATGCGAGTCGTAGAACAGCATGTGTAGGGTATGTGAGTGTCTGATGGATAACGAGGTACCTAAACAACTAAACCTGAGTAGTAATGGGATAACTAATGAAAGTGGCATCGGTGAGCCATATTCGCTATTTGGTTTTTCAGGCTCACTTGTGTCCCGTAAGACCCCGAGTACTTGATTCCTGTTCCAAGAATATTCGCGCTATCCACATCCGGGAGGCTTATGAACCCCCCTGAGCCAGAGCTTGATTCATTCTTATTTCTTGGGGCCACAAACTAGTTTGAGGTTTTATTTACTATCCTGTACTTATGCCATGCTTTACTGCTTTATTTAAATTGTGCGAGGTACTGCACACTGTACTGTTTAGGTCCGTGACCCGTTTTCGCTGTATCGACAAGCCCAGTCACACTTTCGGGTTCCCAGTCGTTTACAGTCGGCCACACAAACCTTGAGTCCGTCTCGTAGCCGGCCAGCTTCGTTACGGGTAGCTTAATGGGGTGGCCCCCTGAAATATTTCTGAATCCTGTGATCGCTTTGTCGTGACTGCCTCGTTGGGTTTTGATTTGGTTTTTCCGAGGCATATCGAGTGTGTGTTGCTATTTGTGCACCCCTGTAGGGTAAAACTTTCTGAAAGCCGTGTCCGCGGTTATGGACGACTTGGAGCACAGTTTCTCGATCATAGACAAGCATAACTAAAGTACCGCTTTTAATTTGACTAGACTAGGTACCTGACTAGTAAATAGTGCAACACTCATGGAATGGATAATAAAACTGCCAACGGATGGGGGGGTTGTTCGTCCGCTTCCTCGTCGGTAAGCGAGGAGGAGGATGGATCTGTTAAGATTACCATTATAACTGTTGTAACTGTTGTTATTAATTCACGGACATCCGTCTATCTCTGGTTAGGCGGATGGTTAGCGAGTTTCTATAGAATTGCTAGGGTTTATCTTTTGCTGCAATTGCGTCACCCCAGGTTGTGTCCCCTTTAGAGGCATAAAGACTTGCTGAGTACCCCTAGGGTCTCACACGATAAATTATTGGTTCAGATGAACAGGTACACTCGCAAGATGGATACTGGGTGGAAGAGACGGACGATGTGGGCAACGATCATTCGGTGTAGAGATTCCGGGAACGGGGATCCGTGAGATCTGTGGGCGGGATGTGCTTATTTATGGGGCATCTTATGCCGATTTGCTTCTTATCCGTACTCGGATTTTGTCTTCCGCTTCCGCTTGATACTCTGTTGATTGATGTATGAGGAGATATCCTAAACTATTATATCTATCTAGGATATTTGGATCTTGCCGTATGGTGTTGCTATATTTCCTTTCTTTTTAGATGGAATGGCTCTGATGTACTATTGTATGGTGGCTTGCATACATACTCATTTGTGTATCTAGTTGATCCCTTCGCCTGCCGATTACGCCGCCCGTTCTTGTCCCGATGTTCGGAAATGGTTGGGACGGCCGAAAGGTCTACCTGTGAGTGGCATTTGGGCCCCACCGTACTATTTCAACCATTTCTGTTCGTCCAGGCTTGTAACTAGGAGCGTAATTCACCGAGGTAGTTACAGATAAGTGCCATTTTATGGTCAAAGAAAGCATAGTCCTTGGACATAAAGTATCAGGTAAGGGTATTGAAGTAGATAGGGCTAAAGTTGAAGCAATAGAAAGAATGCGACAACCAAGCGACATAAAAGGTATACGAAGTTTTCTTGGTCATGTAGGTTTTTATAGAAGATTCATTAGGAATTTTTATGGAATTTCTAAACCTTCGACTAATATGTTGTAAAAAGGAGTAAGATTAAATTTTGATGATAAATGCCTTATTGCCTTTGATAAACTTAAATATTCTTTATCTCGTGCTCCCATAATTAAACCACCTATATGGGATATGACTTTTGATTTAATATGCGAAGCTACTGATGATGTTGTAGGAGTAACTCTGGGACAACACATAGGTCGCAGATTTAATATTATACATCATGCTAGTAGAACTCTTAATAGTGCTCAAAAGAATTATCCTAAGGAAGAAAGAGAACTCTTTGCTGTATTTTTATCTTGTGATAAGTTTCGTTCTTATATTGTTGATGCAAAGGTAAGAGTTCATATATATCGTGATGGTTTAAAAGAACTCTTCGAGAGTAAGATTCATAAGCCAGGATTGATCTGTTGGATCTTTACTTCAAGAATTTGAGTTGCAGATTATGCAGAGACAAGAAGCAAAGATAGTGGATGCAATATCTATATGTGCCTAGCAAGATATCAATCTTATTGAGAGGAACTTTAGTCGTGGTGATTTTTGTTTTCAAGAATTATTATATGAGCTAAGACCTGATCCTCCCAAGAAGAAGAAATCCTTATTGTTGGAGGAGCTTGTCACTCCCGAATAAATAAACGGTAAGTGGAAGGTAAATTTTCTAACTCTAATAAGTGTTTTGTTTTCACATATTCTACTTCTAAATTTTTTTCCTTTGAATTCATCTTGTTTTTCTTAAGTTTTTGAGGTTTTTTTTGTAACTATACGGGCGCAACTATATGGCCAAAGAAAAATCTCCCACCGTATAGTTGGTCGTTGAAGCTTTAGTACCCCGCACAAAAATAATTTTCGGTGTGCAGTATCTATATAGCCACAACTATACGGCCGGAGAATAATCTCCCGCCGTATAGTTGGTTGTCAAAGCTTCTGTATCATCAACCCGTTTTCTTTTTTATTCATACAATTCATGTAAAAACATTTTTATCGGTTCCTAGTTGGTAATCTAACTGACCTGGGTTTGAGATATTTGGAAATATCTGCTTGGAACCAACTATCGGGCCAGAAATATACGGGTCGTGACCGTATAGTTGGTCGTTACGGAGCAGGACTCCTCCAAATCCGTGATTTCTTTTCCTAATCTGTTTGGATTATTTTCTTGGACAAGAATTTGGTGTTTTTCGCGAGCTTTACCGACCTCTGACCCCTCTTATATACTACCATTGTGTCTCTCTCTAATCAAAAATCACCAGGAACATATCCAGCTATGCGCTATCCCGTCCTAGGCCGTGTAAAACCTATGGGGCTCATTGATCTTAGGGTTATTTCTAGCAGCCCGTCGATGGAGGACGGTGATGAGGGTGTGGATAGGTTTAGCCCGGGGTACAAAGAGTACGTCGAGCCAAGCTTCTACAACAACAACCCCGATGAAGGCTGGAGCGATGTTTACATCTCACGTGACGTCTACGATCCCTCAGGGATCAACTGGGCGGCAATGAAAAGAACTCAAGAAGAGAGAGAACACAAGCCGCCTGGAAAAGGGCCTGTGGAGATGGTCATGTTCATCCCTTCAAATCCCATGCCGCACAAGCGTAAGGAAATACCTAACATTGGTGCAAGTGCTAGCAAGGAACTGGCGTTGCCCCGCTCGAGGCCTACCAGTGGCGCTCGTATGAAGGTGAAGCCTCAAGAGGAGTGGAGGAGCAGCTTCTACTTCCCCGATCCATCAACAATGGACGAGGAAGAAGAAGTTGTCCCCAGGAAAAAGGATCATATGCGGGCACTAGAAGTATATCAGAAGTAGGAGCTACTCCATCGCGTTGAAGTCCGTCACCGCCTCAAGGAGATAGAGAAGAAGGATGATCTTCTCCCGATGGTTACTAATATCGTAGATAGGGTGGACACTCTGCAATATGATTTGCATAGATGCTACAGCCGCATCACCGCTCTAGAGGATACCAACAAGAAGCTACGCACTGCGGTTCTACATGCCATGGCACCACAATGACCTTCAATAAAACACGGTATCAAATAATCACGAGGGATTATTTGATCCCGCCTGGCTTGATTCCAAGCTTGGGGAGATCTTTAAGACCTTGTAATCTATCTTATAAGTTTTTATTTCTATTCTAGTTTTGCATTAGTTCGAGCTCATAAATAAAGTTTGCATCATTAGAATTCCCTTCAGGAATAGTTGATCCCTCTTATGAAATTCTGAGTTTATTATAATATATGGAGCATTATTAAGTTTGAGTTTTTTTATTGGATATATGAATGGCTTGATTATGATTTTTACTTGCACTTTATGATAACAATAGGAGTCTTCCACACCATTGGTATTGACGGAATATATTAAAGACAATTTGATCAATATGTTGTAGGTCAATGGTTTGATTTACAAAAAAGAGAGATTATCTAATTAATTAAGATGAAAAAGAAAAACCTTGAACAAAGGAGAAATTGTAAGTTCTATCAAATAGAGTGAGAACAAGTTGAGGTAGAATACTCAAGTTATAAAGATGCTTCATATATATTTGGAATTTGGTAATGGAGATCGTTATACTTTGAATTTCTACATGAATTGTAATATATGGCTAGCTCCTTTCCACAACACTTAAACAAAAGTGTGAGCACAAATATATATATATATATATAGAAATAAGAAAAAGAAAGATGAAGAAAAGAGTGAATGTGCAAAGAGAAAATAGGCATATACCACTATATTGTAGTAAGACGAAGAGAAATTTGATATTTTGAATCCCAAGTGAATATGTTAATCCTAAAAACACTTGGGACTACCTCACTAACTCGTTTGGTTGAACCGAATACTTTTACGTCATGTTGAGAATAATCTTTTATGAAGGTGTGGAAGCCTACTAATATTATTCGGATGGTTCGAATAAGGTACTATTCATGAACTTATGTATATGTATCCTTTATGATAAACATATGCTGCAACTGCCTCATTTATTTTATCCACTCAACTTTATGAATGTGAGGATCACATCCATTAAGCTAAACTTGCTCGGGACGAGTAAGAGTCTAAGCTTGGGGAAGTTGATGAGTGCATATTTTCATCATCTTTTAGATTATTATTTTGCATTGTAGTGGTATGATTTTGGTATTTTACGGCATTCGCACGCACTTTTTATGTTTATTTTCAGCAGGATGAGATAAGATGATGGATCCGATGGACATAATTCTTGGACCAGTTATACTGGAGTGAAAAGGACCCAAAAATACGTAAATTCCTTATTTGGAAAATATTAACAACACCGGAAGAATGAAGCAATTGGAGGGTACAGAAGGGTTATCACCCGACGGGAGGAACTTTTCCGGCCGTATAGTTCCAGCCATATAGTTGGCGCCGACATTGCCTCCTCAAATAGTTTCACCCCGTGAAACTGCATCTGGGAGACGACATACAGAACACCCAGAAATCACCGAAACCTAACCTTCGGAAGGCATCTAGAGGGGGAACTCATCCACCGGGGATCCATCTTCGCCCTATGCAGATCCGGGAGGCTAAGGCATCGATCTTCATCATCAACCGCTGCTTCACCACCATCTCCATCCCATCTACATCTTGTCTAGATCTTGTTGTAATTTCCGTACTTGTTGTGGATTTATACAAGTTCTATTCATCTATGATAGATTCCATTACTTTTTCCATGATGTTGATTGCCTCCATGTCTGACTAGATCATTAGTTCTTGGGGAGATGGACAAACCCTAGTATGAGATTGAAATAAGATAAAGTTTATTATGATATTCATCGCTGTGACCATGCGTTAGATTGTCTACATCTTGATGTTGGGAGAAGTCGACCTCTCAATATTTGCCTCTTGTGGGGACTTGATGGAGGGAACTACTTGTTGGTAGACGGAGGGATGTTAGCACTTATAGTGACTATAAAGCTATTGGCACCCCTTACGTATCAACTTGGGAATCAAGGAAACTCACGAAACACTATCCATGCCATGGGATACGTCCTGCGAGATTATATCCCTTAATAGCGCAGTAATTCAATTGATGTTGATAGCTGTATATTGCGGTTATGAGGATGATTTGATAAGTGGTTGCTGCCTCATTTCCAAATATGGAGTTCCTCCGACACATACATAGTTATGATTGTTCATGATAATAATCTTTACCCTAGCCCTTTATAATGCTAGTGGTGTATCCGCTAATCCCTGAGAACGCTTTTTCCCACTAAAGTTTCAAATCTCTTTTACATACGCGATACTTATTTTCTGTATTTAGTTTTGTTTACGTTACTCATTTTTCTTTTATTCCAAAAACCCAAAAACATCTTTTTACGCAATACTCGCATTTTATCTTGTCACTTAGAACTTTATTTAGCATTTCTATTTTCAGTACTTATTTCAAGAATTCTTAGACTTCAGACTCCTGCTCCCTGTGGGATTGATATCTTTATTTCAAAACTAGCTACAACTGATCTGTGCACTTGCAGTCATCAATGATGTGCCTGGGACCCAAAACTAGAAGTGACCTTAGAAAATGTCTTCCAATCCACCAGGCTGTCCGGTTGGGCATTCCATGCCCCAAACTAGAGTGTATAATCAGACTCTCTGGATGGTTGAGCTCCATGCTCATCTGTATACTCATCACCTCCTTCCTCATCCTCCTCTTCTCCCTGAGCCTTGATTTCCTTGAGAAGTTTCTCCATGCGATGGTTTCTCTTGTAGGAGGCATGCTGTTGCTTGTGAATATCCACGTTCATGCAACATAGGGTCCTCTCCCAAAATGAGGCCATCTTGACCTTGTCCTGAACATACTCGCGAGTCATGGGTGGCATGGGTGCATTGGAGGCATTCTTCCTCTGAGCCCTAGGAGGCGAGGGAGCCCGGTCGGTCTATGAAATCTCATCTTTCTCCTCAGTCTGTGAGCATCTAGGGGGTGGCCCCATGTGTCCTTTCTGCTGGAGAGACACAAGTGCATGCTCCAAAAGGTTGGGAGGCATAGCAAGAGGTGAACCGTAAGCCTGGGTGTTGATGAGCCTCATGACAAGTGGTGCATATGGAGGGGACTTCTTGTAGAGTATGGCATGATACATCTACTCGAAGATGAAGTCCATGATGTCAATAGCAGCGTCCTCTACCTCTGGGCCAGCAATGTAGACCTTATGAGTATGGTACATAAGGTTGACCAATCCACATCTAATAGCATCATCATTTCCAGCACTGGGGGAGATGGTCTGGCGGAAAATCCTCAACATCAGATTATAGAGGGGCTTGAGGCTTGGGACCTGCCCATAACTCCCGTACTACCATACAGTGGTGCAAGCTTGTTCTTGTTCTCCCCTAGAGCTGCAGAGTGCATACATTTCCCAACATGAGTGGACACACCTTGAAATGTATCGTGAATAGCATCAGCAAAGTCGTGGAAGGTAGCAGTGCAACGGTGATCTCCTGTCATCCATGTCATTGTCCTTGCTTGGTCAGTCCCAAACACCATCGTGACATAGAATTGCTGCACAAGGGTGAAATTGTAGTCCTAACAGAGCGCCATCAGTTCGTGCAGCCCTAACTTCTCAGAAATCCATAGTGCATTAGTAAAGTAAGAACTGCTCCACATCTGATCAATGCTTAAGTACTTCTGGGGACAAACTGGGGACTTGGTGAGCTTGCTGTAAATGTCTTTTATGAATAATGCTTGCTACTTCCTCCAATAACATGGGTCATCGCTAGTCTGAGGCAAGTCATAGAACTTTGTCTTGCGCAGCTCACGGTACTCCTTCTTTGACATACGGACCAAAGACTGCATATTGTAGTACTTAGCCCTCTTAGCTCGAGTCTCTTCATCAATACGCTCGCGCTCCCGCCTCATGTATGCTGCATCTCTAGCCCGCTGCCTCCGGTTGGACGGGGGCACAACATACTGACCTTCATCCTCATCATACTGCGGATCAGCCCTCTTTGATTTGGACTTCGTGCGAGGGAGACGACAAGAACCAGAGACACCTATGAAAATAGCAGGAGGGAGATTACATGGAGGTAAGCACATATGTTCCGTAGATGAAAAATAAGACCCTCGAGCCTTTGCTGGATGTGCCAGAGACACTCCACACTGGAGTCTCCGCTGTGCATACCGGAGCCTCCGTCCTGGAGCAGAGTCTCCAGCGGTGAGGTCTGGAATCTCCGGTCGGGAGAGTCGGGCATGCACATGGAGGATTCGGGGACAATGAACCCAATAGATCGGGAAAGGAATCGAGGCTAATGTGATAGTGTGCACGCAAACAAGTGATTCTAGTGGGCCAAATCAGTACAAATCCTCAAAATATACCAAGGGATGAACCCTAAGTTCAAAAAGGGAAGGATAGGTACCAGATTTGTCCATTGGATCGATTCCACCGGTGGGAAGGGCCTAAGGGTGGAGAGGAAGTAGTTTGCCGGCGGCATGACGGATCCCGACGGCTTCGTGACCTTCGGGGCTGTGATTTGGTAGTGTCATGGGAATGGCCACGACTGATGCTGCGATTAGCAGCGAGTAGTAGAACGAGGGGCGAGGGCGGCCAGTCATCTGCGGTGCAAGATGAGGGCGGAGACTCAATTTTTTACCCAGGTTTGGCCCCCCGGAGGGTAAAGACCTACTCCTGCTAGATTGTATTATCGAGAGATTACAGTGGACGATCTCGGCGGTGAGTCAATGGGGTGTATGATGGAACGTAAGTGCTATGCGTACCCTAGGGAGGTTTATATGGGGGTACCTCACTAGGGTTTACAGATCTACAACCGAGTTGGATAATGACTTGGAGGGGTTTAAACTAATCCGACTAGGCCTAGCTAAGCTTCTAGGCCTTCAACTTCCAGTCGCCTGGCTCTTTCTTGGGTCGTGATTCAGTCGCCGTCCTGCAGGCCCACTCGCTGAGAGTATGATCCAATAGGGAACGTCCTGCTGGGTATACCTCGCTCGGCATAGCCCCATCAATAGTCCCCGAGGCCATCGTTGATTCGTCGCAGGTGTTCTTGGGCAGTGGAGTATACGGTTCCAATTTGGACGTCCAGTCGAATCGGCGGTGGACTCTTTTAAATGAAGGAAAGATTCCTCAACATATACCTTCAGTCACCAATATCGGCGACCAGTCGAATCGCCAATTTGGAAAGTATTCGAGTATAAGATTTGGTGAATGCGTCAGCGAGTCGAGTGGACAAATTTAGACTGTCATTTTTGGTCAAACTAGCTGTTGGGTAACCAACGGTAATATCGGCATAATCACCGCGCGGTAATGGCTCCTCCGAAATTGGCGGGAGGAAACCGCTATATAAGGAGAGTGACAGGGGAGTTTGCGAGTCTTCCTCGCATTTCCTCTGATCCCGCGCACCCTTTAGTCTCCCATTTACTCCCGATCCAGAATTTCTAGAGCGAGTTAGCGCACTCAGATCCTCGATTATATGGCGCCCCCAAAGGAATTGTGGGGCAAATCCAAGTGCACCAGGGCGACATTAAAATCCTTTGAAGACGCAAGGATCCTCTGCTCTGGAAGATGGCGAATCCCCTCGCCCGGAGAGGTGGGGCCAGATCCCCGCGCCGACGAGTTCATCTGTTTCACCAGCCACCTAGAGAGGGGGCTGGATTTCCCCACTTCACTCTTCTTCTGGAGGTTCTGCGCCTACTACGACATCAAGCCCTCCGATCTAGGGCCCCACAACATCGAGCAACTCGCCATTTTCTTGGCGTTCTGCGAGTGCTACCTGGGGTGCCGCCCCTACTTCCCGTTGTGGCAGGAGCTGTTCCACGGTCGCGTTGGCCGTGAAGGAGCCGACGGCCCGATGCTACCAGCAGGCGGTCTCACATTCCAATTGAAGAACAAGTCCCCCTTCCTCGTCCTCATGCTGCCAAAGAATGCGGCCAGCGAATGGAAGAAATATTGGTTCTATGTCAGCGAGTCGACTCTAGACGACAAGGTGTCGCTCCCTGCATACACCGCTGAATGGAGCAATCCACACCGGCTGTAGTTGGCCAAACTCCTGCATGACCAAATGATGGTCAAGGATGAGATGTTGATGACGATTCGGCAGGTCAAGAAAGACGGGCTCGACACCATCAATTTGTATAGTTGTTGGCCCAGGCGACAATTGGTGCCGCTGACCAGTTGCTCCCACTAGATGTACGAGTACACCCGCAAGGACGACGGAACCAAGGACTGCACCGCCGAGTGTAAGGCCAACGATTACTCTGCCACATTGAAGAATATCACCGACGTGGAGTGCAACGATCCAAAGGCCGGGATCGCGCCATACACCACGAAGCACCAGGCGCCGGCGATGAGCCTCTTTACCTTGTCTGTCTTCACAATCACAGAAGTGTAGTCCAAGTTTGTTAACATGCGCTTGCCTTTTTAGCTGTTCCAAGTCGTGGAGGGCTAGCTCCCTCCCGTCGATGACAAGAGCTCCAAAGAGGTCGAAGAGGACATGAGCGAGTCCTTCGACGATGACGAGGCGGTGGAGGTCGCCGCGCCCGTAGCTCGGAAGACTCGTGGGCAGCGGCATCACGAGCTCGAGGCTAGCTGGAGCTTCAAGGGACATGACAGAGGCATGGGCGACATCCAAGAACATAGTTCTCGGCGCGTGGACACGCCGTCGAAGAAGAAGTCACCCAGAAGAAAAAGGCGCCTAAAGTGGCGTCTCTACCCAGTGGACGGCTAGCTCCGAGGCGACCAACAAAGCTAACGACATAGAGGCCAAGGCATCGACGAAGGCATCGGAGGCGACGGATCCGGACGTGGTATAAAATGAGGTGCCTCTGGCATCGATACCCCCTCCGTTCTTGACAGTCGCGAGGCTTGGAGCTACATCAACCGCAGAAGCCTCCCGTCGAGGGAGGCGCCAGCGTTGACTGGAATAGAGCTTCCTGCGGCCGTGGCCTCCTGTACGAAGAAGGCTTCAATATCATGGGCTCCTGCCCTATTCGAGACGGGCATCAGTCTCAAGTTGGGCTGAGAATTGGAGAAGCTGACGCACATCTGCACCGGCCTGCATTATATCCCAGTCGCCAGGTACGTCCTTGTCGGGTTGACTCAGAGTAGCATTTTGTAGTTGTTTTTTGAGTTGCTAATCGTTCTGTTTGCAGGACAGGTGTGAAGAAGATTGGTCACCCCTTGGTGGCCAAGGTACCACCAGTCGCCACAGGAGGGGATGCTGATCCCTCGAAGAAGAGGAAGGGTGACTATACTGAGGCGCCCGCTGAGGGCGCGAAGAAGAAAGGCGATGACTCCATCATAATTTTGGATGAGCCAGCCAAAGCGCCGAGCAAAGCTCCGACTAGAAGGATGCGGCCGCGACGGCCAACATGGTCGCAGGGTCGCAACAAGTTGAGCCAGCGACGCTGGTCGGGGCGTCAGAGCCCACAACTAGCGCTTCGAGGGCGGTGCCAACGTTTCCTCGCTTCATGGCGAAGGCTTCCGCTGCAGAAGTGGCGACGCAGTCGGCTGAGGTGCCCGAAGCTTTGGGCACATACGTCGAGCAGCGTCACGGGCGAACACCCTTTGTGCTGCCGTCGGCAGACGCGGTCGAGCTGCATAGCATGCTGGGCGCAGATATCCAGGTATGTCCAGTCCCCGAGGATTTGCTCGCTGATTTTCAGCTGGTAGATTCTTATTTCTTTTGTTGTCCAGTCCCCGAGTGGCTAGTCGCTGAATTTCAGTGGCTAGACACTTAGGAAATTTTCGTGTCTAGTCCCCGAGTGGCTAGTCGCTGAATTTCAGTGGCTAGGCACTTATGAAGTTTTGGTGTCTTCTCACACCTGTTTCATCTTTGCAGGGCCTTCAGCGTGAATCGGTGGAGCGACTGGCCGCCAATGAGCGTTTCGAGCGTGACCTCTGATCCATGCAGGAGGCGAATAGGCAGCTTCAGGAGACTTCAGGTAGGTGTTTCGAGTTTCTTGTTGATTTCGTTGCCTTAATCACATGGTGTCTCAGTTTCGGTTTCTTTGCAGAGGAGTGCTCCGCCGCTGTTGCCAAGGCTCGCGAAGGCCTTGTCTCAGCCAACGAGTTGGAGGCTGCCAAGTCGTCATTGACCGCCACGAAGAAGCGGATTGCCGAGCTGGAGAATGAACTCAAGGCCGCGAAGGCGGAAGCGAGCTCGTCGGAGGAGAGGATCAAGGCTGCTGTTATAGCAGCAGCGGAGGAGCGTAAGGTCTCAAACGTTCTTGTTGCCGTGTTGGAGGATGAGCTAACAGGCCTTAGGGACTTCACCATGGGGCTTTGCCGTCCACTTCTAGGTAAGTCTTCTTGAATCTGTCTCTATGCTAGCGAGTTCCCTAACGGGCGAGTCACTACGCCGACGAGTCCCCGAGCGGGTGAGTCTGGAGTTGTGCATACTCCTGTTTTTGACTTGGCGTTGTTTGTAGGGAAGATACTCGACGAAGACCCTGAGGTGCAGTCATATAACACCAAGAAGTGCGTCACCATGCTGGTGGACTCTGCTGCCCTCTCGGCTACGGTGACCCAGCATACCACTGCATGTGTAGTACACTATAGTCGTTGACATGACATCCGCAGAACACCGTTCCGTAAATATCACATCCCTCAGAGTGGTACAACAGAAACATTGTGGGTCCATATTACAAACATTCACACATTATTATTATTACAATACCAGAAGTTCAAGACTTCAAAAGGATTCAACTTACAAACCAAAATATAAAGTGTTTCAGCAGAATTTAAAAATAGAAACTCCAACTAGGAGCTGAGCTTAGCAGCTTATTCTATAGAGTTCATGTTGCTCAGCTCCGTTGGTTACTACTAACTAGGTTACTTAGTTGGACTTGTTGTCATCGAAACCATAGCGGATTTCGTAATCCACTCCTTCAACACCTCCTGGCAGGTCAGGCTCCTCGTAGAACACATCTTCTTGGCATTCGGCTGCATACATTGGCGTGTCTTCGGGATCCTCAGAGTCTAAGCAAGGGATCAAAGGAAAGGATGAGTAACAGCGTTACCCAACAAGTTCATTATATGTAAGGTGGGAAGTTTGGTGCTCTAACTACCACCTCGGACTATAAGTCCTTGGCACTATGAGTTTTTGTAAATCTTTCTTCAAAGATTGATTTTATTATAAAAATCTATGACCATCAGCCTTCACAGGTTGACCAGAACTTTCATGGAGTTCATTTCCTGCCGCGTTCGTAGATCCTTCCCGGTACAGGGAGCAACAAGTTACAATTCTTACACTCTGAAGAGGTGCGTTACTTTACCCATGAGAGATCAAATCCTTGTTGCACAAACGGGCATACTTTCCTGTCCACAATTCCATGATGTGGGGCCCAGTAGTTGGTCCAAGCCAATCACTGCCCCCTTCGCGACCTCGCATGCCTCCTTGTTGTACACCATGCCCACATATTGAATTACTGTAATGGTTTGTACAGACCGTTAGATGCCAGAACTATCGTGGGACATTGAGGGTTCCCACCCATATGCTACATATCCTCTATGAATTACCAATTAATATGCATGCTACGAGGATAATAGCCACGACCTGCACATCCGGCTACATGCGAGAGGAAGAAGATACATCTGACTTCTCTGTCCCATTCCAAATCTCATGGCTAACGCGTGATATACGGCGCTAGAATCACTGATGTCATGGGTTATTAAGTCCCTAATTGATTATCATTGTTGCAAATAGAACCCTAAGTTCCATTGCTCCATTATATCATCACTTAGGATGATATCTAAGATTTCTTTATTTGTGAAAATAATATTTTCTTTCTTTGGAGTATATATGATAACACACAATTTGCAATTACTTATTCATTCCTAGAATTTAAGTTATACCCTCATAGCTAGGATTAATGATGTTGTTCTGAGATCCTAGTTGGATCTTTATAGTTTTCTGATTGCTATTAGTGTTTAAAACTTCAATGATGGATTCACCCCACTTGGGTGTTTTCTGAGAATTTGAGTATGAGACAACTCATGAATGCTTGTCTAATCCCATATAGAGAAATCATGTGATGGTCTTTTCTACTCACCACACTTGGTTGTTGTTGGGGTTGCAAGTTTTTGATCTTGTGGCTAGATTGATCTTGCTGCTTGTATGGTTAGCTTGATCTCGTGCTCCTCCTGATACTTCCAGCTTCTGGACTTGTCCTTGATCTAGCTCTCCACCTTTTGGTCCTGGTGGGTTGATCTTGTGCTTGCTATCCACCTGATCTACCCCTCCTTATGTCACCATCTTGGTGAGATGATCAAGAGTTTGGTTGGTGTGATCTGGTTTGGCTTGGTTTGGCTGCTGTGTTTGATGTGTATGAAACAAGGAAATGTGTTGGGTTTGCTTCCCACGGTTGTGCTGAGCAGTTTTGTGTGTTGGAGCTGTTGATGTTGTGCTGACAGCACACACCATGCAGTTTGGTGCGTGTGCTGCTTGTGTGCCTGCTACACACCTTGTGGGTATGCTCTGGATATGAAAGTTACTTTTATCTGGTTACATTTACTTGTCTGGTGAAACTTGCCCCTCCTTGCTGTTTGAAGTTATTTGACTTCTAGCTTAAATTATGAAAGATTCAATTCTTTCATATTGGTGAAACTTTGCCCTTTAAAGATTACTCAATGATGAAAAAGTGAACAGTGCAACTCACTGCCAATTCTGAGAGTATATGTTCTAATCCTTAATTTTCTTTCTTTAGTTTGTGTTTTGTTTTGCAGGTACCAGACTTCAAAATCAAGACTTTAGTTTAGGTTTTCTTTTTCTTTATAGAATAGTCACATGTAATATTTCTTTTATTCTTTTGTAATTTTTATTTTATTCTTTTGTAATTTTTATTTTATTCTTTTGTAATAAAGATTGTACTATTACTCAATATATAAATATTCTTCTTTTATTTCATTACTATTGTAAAGACTCTTGATCAAATCCATAAGTTACATTTTGTAACTTATTTATTGAATAAAATTATGGAATGAATATTCTTTTTATTGATTAATTTATTTTATTTAAAGTTTCAGTTATTTTTCGTTAACTCTTGATTAAATTAAATCACTCAAACCTAATTCTAAATCCTTTTACATTATAAATCCAACCTTCAAATTTAAATTCAAATTTCATTTCCCAAAACACACAAATCCACAAAGATCATATCAAAGTCTATAACAATCATCCTCCAAGACTATACCTAATCTCAAAGCATGAAAGAAACTTTGATCACTTTAGGTTTTTTTATTTGGCGAAAAACTTACCCACATTTTTACAGATGAATGCATGCAACTTCACAGATTCCTAAATCTACCCTTCGTTGGTTCCTAAATTCGGGGAAGTTATAGACTTCCCTCCTTAAATTAAACTTCGTCCCGAAGTTTGTTGAGATGTACCTGAATAGTTCTGGATAGGCTTTTCTCAAATCCTCTTATTTCTCCCAAGTGGCTTCCCTTTCAGGGTGATGTTCCCACTATACCTTGCAATACTTGATTGCCATATTTCTCAACCTTTTCCAGTTTTCTTCCAAAACTTTACAGTGTTTTTCAACATAGGTCAAGTCTGCTTGTAGTTCTATCTCTTGATGTGTGATTTCATCATCCGGAACTTTCAAACATTTACGAAGTTGTGACACATGGAAACCATTATGCACTTGAGACAATCTTGATGGTAACTCTAAAGCATAAGCTATAGTTCTGTTCTGACTTAGTATCTTGAATGGTCCGATATATCTTGGACTCAATTTTCCTTTTACTCCGAACCTTTTAACCCCTTTCATTGGACTTACTTTCAAATATACCATGTCTCCCACTTCTGGATGCCATGATCTTCGACTTTGATCAGCATAAATTTTCTGCCTACTCTGAGCTATTTTCAGTCTATCCTTGATCTTATCAATGATATCTTGTTTTTCCTGGATATAGTCTGGCGCAAATTCTTTGCTGCTTCCAGGCTCATACCAACATATTGGTGATCTACACTTCCTTCCATACAGAACCTGATATGGAGCTGCCTTCAGACTACTCTGATAGCTATTATTGTAGGAAAATTATGCTAATGGTAAATGATCTTCCCATGTACCTCCAAAATCAAATGCACAAGCTCTTAACATGTCTTCTAGTATCTGATTTGTTATTTCTGTTTGACCCCCTGTCTCTGGATGATAGGCTGTGCTGAAATCTAATTTGGAACCAAGTGCTTCATGTAATTGCTTCCAAAATGCTGAAGTAAACACGGATCCCCTATCAGTTACGATCTTTTTGGGCACTCCATGCTTACTTACTATCTCTTTGATGTAAACTTCTACTAACTTCTCGGCATTATCTTTCTGATTTACCAGAATAAAATGTGCACTTTTATTGAGTCTATCCACAATTACCATATCATATCCTTCTGTTTAGGTGTCATGGGCAATCCTATGATGAAGTCCATACCTATTTCCTCCCACTTCCATTCGGGAATTTCCAGAGGTTGTAATGGTCCTGCTGAACTTTGATGTTCATCCTTCAACCTTTGGCAAGTATGGCATTTTGATACATATTTAGCAATGTACCTTTTCATGTTATTCTACCAGAATAGTTCTTTTAAGTCCATATACATCTTAGTACTTCCTGGATGTATAGAATATGGTGTTTCATGTGCTTCTCTGAGTATGACATCTCGAATCTCAGTCACATCTGGAACACAAAGACGATCTTGGAACCACAAAGACTCATAATCTCCAAGGAAAAAAACTGATTTTTGCCCTTGAGATATCCTTCGAATTTCCTCAGCAATGAAAGCATCTTCTGCTTGATGTCTAAAATTTTTGTGCTTAAGATCACTGTCCTGCTCTGCAACTACCTGCATAGTAGCTAATCCTCCAAGAACCTCTGTTCTAATGAATTGATGTTCTAATCTTTCCAAGTCCATTTGTAACTCTGTTGGTAGCTCCCGATTACTAGGATGAATATCTGCACTTCTGCGACTTAAAACATCTACTACAACATTTGCTTTTCCTGGAGTATACTTGATTGTTAAATGATAATCTTTAATTAGTTCGAACCAATGCTTCTGTCTCATATTCAACTCCTTTTGGGTGAAGAAATATTTAAGACTTTTATGGTTAGTGTATAACTCACATCTGGCTCCATAAAGAAAATGCCTCCATCCTTTCAGCGCAAAAACTACTGCTGCTAACTCTAAATCATGAGTTGGATAATTGACTTCATGTGGTTTTAGTTTTCTTGATCCATAAACAATCACTTTCCGATCTTGCATTAGCACACAACCTAAAACTTCTTTAGATGCATCACAGTATACTATAAAGTCTTTCCTTGTTTCTAGAACTGCTAAGATTGGAGCTGTGGTTAACCTGGTCTTCAACTACTGAAAACTTGCTTCACACTTCTCATCCCAATTGAATGGTGTATTCTTTCTTAACAATTTGGTCATTGGTCCAGCTATTTTGGAGAAACCTTAAATGAATCTCCGATAATAACCAGCCATCCCCAAGAAACCTCGAATTTGTTTCACATTAGTTGGTGCAGTCCATTCTAGTACTGATTGAACTTTAGATGGATTTACTGATCACATGGCCGAGGAATTCTACCTCATCTAGCCAAAATTCACATTTACTGAACTTAGCATAAAGTTTCTATTCCCTTAAAGTCTGCAATGCTATTCTCAAATGATCAGCATGCTCTTCGTTATCCTTGGAATATATCAGAATATCATCAATGAAGACTATGACGAACTTATCCAAATATGGCATGAAGATTTTGTTCATCAGATTCATGAATATTGCTGGTGCATTGGTCAAACCAAATGGTACTACCAGATACTCATGGTGTCCATATCTTGAGACAAATGCTGTCTTTGGAACATCTTTAGGTTTGATTTTTATTTGATGGTATCCAGATCTTAGGTCGATCTTTGAAAACACTCTGACTCCTTTCACTTGATCAAACAAATCTTGAATACTTGGTAAAGGATACTTATTCTTTATGGTAACATTGTTCAGATTTCTGTAGTCTCCACACATCCTTCTTCCACCATCCCTTTTATCCACAAAGATTACTGGTGTTCCCCATGAAGATACACTTTCCTGAATAAACCCTTTTCTGGCTAACTCATCAATTTGCTCTTTGAGTTCTTTTAATTCTTTTGGTCCCATCTTATATGGTGCTTTAGCTATTGGTGCTGTACCGGGAATTAGATCAATAGTGAACTCTATCTCCCGATCTGGTGGCATTCCAGGTAGCTCTGCTGGAAAAACATCTTGAAATTCATTTACTACAGGAATATCTTCCAATTTGACCTCTTTCATTGAGTTTAACTGCAGATCCACCATGATATGACTATGCTTATCTGCTTGGTAAACTATCCTTGCTCCACTTGTAGTTTTGATTGAGACAGTTTTGTCCTCACAATTTATTTGAGCCCCATGTTCCATCATCCAGTCCATTCCCAGCACTACATCAATTCCCTCCAAGGGAATCACATAAAGGTCTGCAAAGTATGTACAACCACAGATCGAGATAACCTGATCTTGTTTAATGTGGCGTACAATAACATTTCCCCCTGCCGTTACTACAGTCATAGGGTTTTCTAACATTGCCCTTCTAATCCCAAATTTATCATAGAATTATTCAGAAATGAATGAAGTAGTTGCACCAGTATCATAGAAGTTTGTCGGGATTGGTAAGAATGTTGAGCGTACCTATCACTTCATGCTCCGAATTATCCACCTCCTCTAGGGTTGCGCAATTTAGCTTCCCGGTAGGTCTATTCCTCTTGTCATTGTTGTTCTTGACATTATTTCCTCCTCGATTGGGCTGTCCATTTCCTCCACTGGCTTGTCCTCCTCCCTTGGTAGGCCAACCTCCTGGTGGTTTGCTCAGACAATCGGGCTTGATATGCCCCTTCTGACCACAACTATAACAGATCACTATAGGCTTTTTGCATTCCCTCTGGAAATGCCCTGGAATTCCACAGTTGTTACAAATAACATTCCTTCTAGGATTGGATAGATTTCCACCACTGCCCTTATTATTGTTATTGTTACCATAAACCTTGTTCCAAGGTTTGAACTCCAGATTGGGTTTAGGTTTACTTGCCTGAATTCTCTTGGTTTCCTTCTTGGCTCTCTTCCTCCTATCCTCTTGGACATTCTTGTAGTGATCTTCGAAAGTAATAGCTGCATCCAGCAACTGCTGATAAGTTTGCTTATTATCCAACCTTAACTGCATCCTCACAAATGGATTTAACCCACGCAGGAAACGCTTCTTCCGCTTCTCTTATGTGTTAACATCCTCCTCCGCATAACGAGACAGTTGACTAAACTCCCGGATATACTTCATGACACTAGTATATCCCTGCTGAAGCTCCTCAAATTCTCTCCGCTTTAATTCCATAACACTCTCCGGAACATGATATTCACGGAATCTCTGCTTAAAATCTTCCCAGGTGCACTCCCTTCCTGGCTGTTGCATGGCTAACTGATTCTCCCACCATGATGCTGCAGTTCCAGTCAGAAGATGAGTTGCATACCTCAATTTCTCCTCATCATTGCAACCTACAGTCTTCAGCTTTCTTTCTGTATCTGCTAGACAATCCTCTGCATCCATTGGTTCAGGAGCTGATGCAAAAGGTAATGGCCTTGCATTCTGAAAGTCAGAAAGACCTACTCTTC
The DNA here is from genome assembly GCA_916181665.1 of Avena sativa. NCBI lineage: Eukaryota > Viridiplantae > Streptophyta > Magnoliopsida > Poales > Poaceae > Avena > Avena sativa. The sequence continues at coordinate 441,332,714 of OV702294.1, read as the reverse complement.
CACCTTCAGGTGCCCTCTGATTTGCTCGTCCCAGCTACTCCTCGATGGACTTGTTTGGGTCTCTTGCATCATTTGCATACATTGCATAAAGTTCTGCTCCATTAACGGCCTCATTGGTGGTGGTGGTAATGCTCCCTGATTTGCTGCATCTGCATCGGCCTTCTCTTTGGACTCACGTTCCATTCGCTGCTGTTCAGCTTTGGTCTCTACACCCGTATACATGTAACATCCCTAAAATCATGTTTTCAAAGCTTTGCATATCATCCATGCATTCATGATCATTTAGGGTTCAATTTCAAAGTAATTTCAAAGAAACAGAAACTTTGGATGCTATTATTTCATGTGGACAAACTTTGATTCAATGCTACACTCTAGTGAGAGATTATTTGTTTTAAAACCATTGTTGTGTGTTCATAGGATTTTTTGTTGAGTTCCAAGCTTGAATAAAATTTCCAAAAAACAAAATATGGTTTTTAAACCATTTATTTATCTTCATTAAATATTGTGCTAAGGCATTGTTTATTTTGAATTTTTCAAAAAGAACCAAACAAGTCCATCAAGACAGCTTGTTTTTATGCCCAAAAGTTTGAAGGTTACACTTTGCAAAAGTCCAGAAAAGTTTGGAATTCAAATACTTTTGAATTTGTTTGAAAAGGATTCCTGAAAATCAATTTAGAAAAAGAAAAGGCATTAGAAAACAGCACTGGGCCTGGCGCCACCTTTCCAGCCCAACAGCAGAAACGGCCCAAAAGCCAGCCCACCCGGGTTTCCCCCTCCTCTCTCTCTCACCCGCACCCGCTCTGCCCCGCTGACACTGCCACTAGGACCGATCCAGGTCAGCATCTTCTTCTCCACCCCCGCGCGCGCAGACCCCGTCGCCACCGCCGTTTCCTCCAGAAACGCCGCGTTGATTCCTCGCTTAATTGGCATTGAACCACTGCCTAATTCCCTCGCCCCTCCTGGCTACTTAATCACCTCGCCACCGCGGTCATTTCCCCCCCCCCCCACAACATGCTCACCTCGCCACTAGGCTGCCAGTATTTCGAACTGCACCGCCGCTGCCCGACGAGCTCCGGCAAGCAATTACGGTGAGCTCCGACCACCCCTTTGCTTCTGGTTCAAACAAGAGTGACCCTCGTGTCCTTGTGCATCTGCTGACACCCCTGGTTTGCCTGCTCGTGACCCAGGTCGCCGTCTTCGTTCACACCCGCAAACACCAGAGCCGCCGCTCAACTCCGACGAGCAGTTTAGGTAAAATCCGAGCGCCCCTTGACCCCGCATGCATGCTATCATATCCGCTGTGTCCTTACGCAACTGCTAACACCACTAGCTTGTGCTAGGGCTATCCCGAACGTCGTCAACATCGCCGTGTGCACGAACCCGACGCCGCCAACAACTCCGACGAGGTCCTGCCGCTGCGTCCATGCGCCCCTCGACAAACTACTGCCACGTTGAGCTTCCTCGTGACCTTGCGAGTCTGGTAAGCCACGCCAAAACACCCCAGCCCCTCCTGTATTTGCTGAAGCGTCACTGATAAAGTGCCGCTGCCGCGCCACCGTCGCCAGCGCCGCCAATCCTTGGTCGTTTGATCGCGAGCCGTTAGATCTAGATCTAACGCGTGAGATAGAATCACTTAATGAAGGGGTACGAGTTAGATCTGGCCATGCGATTTCATTTATATCGTGCAGTCCACATTGGTCGATCCGTGCGAAGCGGTACCGACGAATCAGAGAGCGCCGTGTGGCTAGTTCTTTGTTTTAAAATCTGATGCAAACTTGTAAAATTCATAACTTTTGATTCCCACATTCAAATTTTGCAAACTTTATATCATTGGAATCAGGAGAGAAAATCCTATATTACTATGCAATGTGTTTAATGATTTGCCTCTGTAAAAATGATTGTTTTTGCAGAAACATTTGTAGGCTTATTTTGGATATAGAAATTATTTGAAAAATGTTTTAAAGATCAAATAAAGTTTATTTTGAGTATCTTGGTCTTGTTTATGTTTTAGTACTGTTTACTTGGCTGGTTTGGTGTAGAAAAATCATCTCATAGCATTTGCATGCATTCATATATTTTTTTTGTATATTTTTTTATGTGATATTGGAGCCATTATTTTATGTGTAGATTTTGGTGCAAATAGTGATTGTGGTTGTGAAGATTGTTGCTACTCCCCAAACTACCAAGGCAAGTGGTGCTTCATGATTTTATTCCTATATTTTGCACCTATGCACTACAAATATTTTGTATAGGATTTGCATGAATATTTTGATAAGTATCTATATGCTATGCTTGGGAAATCCTAGTAGTTGTAGAATTGTTAGAAATTTCTCTAAGTTAAGATACTTACCATTTCCATGCTTAGCCTATCTAGTAGAAACGAAGGGTGGTTTTATATTCATGCTATATGAAATATTTTTAAGTCTATGACTTGTGTTTTTGCTTAATAAAAAAACTAAGTGAATGAAACACCTGGGTGGAATGGAAAGAATGGTTTGTGTTGAGTGGTTACACAAGGCCCATTTCTATGGTCTACCTTGTGTATCTCACTTGTGGAAAGCCACCCAGGAACAAAGGGATTTGAGATGCCAAATGTTAAGAAGCTTCTAGTGCAGCCACATGGCATTATGGGCTCTGCCTGGATCATATAGGTTGCAATAACTTAGCCATTTGGACAGTTGGTGGTAGTGGGATAATAGGTTTGGAACACGTCCATTTGGTCTAAGGGAAGGCTTCTGAAAGTTCCTGTCTTGGTGAAAATAGTGTCTTGTGGGGAAAGTGCACAACCTCTACAGATGGAAGAATCTAAGTACTTAGCCATGTCCCTGGTATTGGACAACTTGAGCATCAAGACATGGAAGCTATCAAGAATCTCCTCATCCCAATTTCTAAGTTAAAAACTTGTGGTTAAACAAGGGTGAAGGTTCACCAATGTCTATTGGTGATTCCTTGGGAAAGTTTTGTCAGAGAAAAACTTAGTGTTTTCAACTAATAGGTAAAACCTATTTTGAGCAAAGAAAGCCTAAGCTACACTTACCCAAATGCATGTAGTATCTAGATGCCAATATTCTACTAAGGTATCACTTGCCAATACTATTCCAATGTATTGACCCACTCTGGCTGTAACTTGTGATGTTGCAGGTTATTTTGATGATGATTAGGGGTTATGAGTCTACACTCAACATGCTTGCCTGTGGCACATGAAGATGAAGACTTATTTATCTTATTTATATTTGAACTCTTGTATTAGGCCTGTGGCCATGGAGTTGTAAAAGACTATGTTTGTCTCTGGAATGATATGTAATAATGACCTTTGTATCTATGTACTTCATCTTAAACTATGGATGCTAGCATTGATCCAGGGACTAGCATTGCAATCACAGGGATCTTTACCTTTATAAATGTGGGATCTTACAATCCATGACCCTCTAGTCCTGCACATAAAGCGCATACTCATAATTACATCATGCACATGTGTTCTGAGCTCGACTTTACGCACATAACTAGTCACACAATGAAGATCCAAATAAATTCCAAATATGCATTACAAATATTATACATTACAATATCATAATAATACAAAGTCATTACAACATATACCATATCAGTATAACCACAACACTACCTTATTTATCTAACTACCTTATTTCTTGGATTACAATACACGGTACTTGATACCTCTAAATAGTTGCCTACTTCTAGTAGTAACTACGCTCATCATACATGCCTGATGTCCAACCGTGATGACGTGACATTCGTCGCACAGTTTGTGGAACAAATGGCCTTCCAGAAGGAACATACTCAGTATCTGAAATGTCAGGACTTGAGTCATTACTCAACCTGAGCGCATTGACTCCCTCTAGCTCAGCTAAAACGTTTTCAGAAACATATTCAACATTATCTCCCACTTGCATCTCCTGAGCTCCATTCCTTGAGTTGTCAACAGAATACGCAGATCCTGCTGATCCCCAGGTGCTCCTTTGGGCAAGATAGTTAAACACCGGATAATGTATATTCCCTGGGTTTTGAGAAGATGTTGATGATCCAAACACTCTCTCCTCAGGATATTCTTCTTCATCCTAATTATCTATGAACATGGCATTTCTACTACTGTTACTAGGGTTAAGTCTTGCACCCATCCAGCTAGATTGTCCAACATTTCTGTCAGAACCATCTATGGACATCTGGTGTTCATGAGATCCTTCATATGATCCCATTCTCCAACCATCAGAATTCTCAATAGGAAGTTCTAAATCAGAACCATCCTCTGAACCTTGTGGTACTGCATACCTCATATCCATAGTAGGATCATATATAGGTTCAGGCCTTGGTGAATAAGGATATGGTGTAAAAGATTCATGATCTATAGGTATATCCTTAAAGATAGGTTTTGCACTACTACTTGCTTCCTTCTCCAACTGGAATGCTAACTGCTTCCTCCTTTTCGGATCAGTTAGATCCTCTAACATGTCATTTTTATTTTCAATAATCACTTGATGTGTCTTATAAAAAGACGCAACGAGTGTTCGGTATCTATCCATAAACTTGGAAGCTAACTTAGGATACTTCTTAACTAAAGTAAGATGATCCAGTATAGACTCCGAGTCTATAGAATTGTGAGGTATCACAAAAAATGTGCTACCTTCTAACTCCTTGGCTTTATGCTCCCGAATATTAGCTATCGACTCCACAACGGCAACATGATATGCTGCTAAGTGACTCCTACCTTCACCAATAGGTAGATCATGATATAATCCAAGATCCTCTAGAAGTTGGATACTCACACGATACTTGGATAACATCCGACCATCATAATAGGTTATAGTGTTCACTGGAATTCTAGTTGAACAACTAAAAATCTTGAAAAGTTGACGAAGTTGGTTTGTGAATGATCCTTGGTAATCATCAAGAGTCTCCTCTTTCCTTACCAAAGTCTGTTTGGAAACTTTGGTGCCATAGCTCTGTATATCAGAAAAATATTTTTTTTAGTTACCAACAATATATTGCATCATAACAAATAATTATCGCACTAAAACATATAATGGAATATTCCCATTTGAATACCCATTATATTTCTTTTAGAGAATTCTTTATCGTTGCTATACTCTCCTACAGGTAATACCCTTACTAGGTTTCCAACCTAAGGTCAAAGCAATTTGCTCTAATACCAACTGCAGTGACCCAGCATACCACTGCATGTGTAGTACACTATAGTCGTTGACATGACATCCACAGAACACCGTTCTGTAAATATCACATCCCTCAGAGTGGTACAACAGAAACATTGCGGGTCCGTATTACAAACATTCACACATTATTATTATTACAATACCAGAAGTTCAAGACTTCAAAAGGACTCAACTTACAAACCAAAATATAAAGTGTTTCAGCGGAATATAAAAGTAGCAACTCCAACTAGGAGTTGATCTCAACATCTTATTCTATAGAGTTCATGATGCTCGGCTCTGTCAGATACTACTAACTAGGTTACTTAGTTGGACTCGTTGTCATCGACACCATAGCGGATTTCGTAATCCACTCCTTCAACACCTCCTGACAGGTCAGGCTCCTCGTAGAACACATCTTCTTGGCATTCGGCTGCATACATTGGCGTGTCTTCGGGATCCTCAGATTCTAAGCAAGGGATCAAAGGAAAGGATGAGTAACATCGTTACCCAACAAGTTCATTATATGCAAGGTGGGAAGTTTGATGCTCTAACTACCACCTCGGACTATAAGTCCTTGGCACTATGCAGTTTTTGTAAATCTTTCTTCAAAGATTGATTTTATTATAAAAATCTATGACCATCAGCCTTCACAGGTTGACCAGAACTTTCATGGAGTTCCTTTCCTGACGCGTTCGTAGCTCCTTCCCGGTACAGGGAGTAACAAGTTACAATTCTTACACTCTGTATAGGTGCGTTACTTTACCCATGAGAGATAAAATCCTTGTTGCACAACCAGGCGTACTTTCCCATCCACAATTCCATGATGTGGGGCCCAGTAGTTGGTCCAAGCCAATCAATGCCCCTTCGCGACCTCGCATGCCTCCTTGGTGTACACCATGCCCACATATTTAATTACGGCAATGGTTTGTACAGACCGTTAGATGCTAGAACTATCGTGGGACATTGAGGGTTCCCACCTATATGTTGCATATCCTCTACGAATTACCAATTAATATGCACGCTACAAGGATAACAGCCACGACCTGCACATCCGGCTACATGCGATAGGAAGAAGATACAACTGACTTCTCTGTCCCATTCCAAATCTCATGGCTAACGCGTGATATAGGGCGCTAGAATCATTGATGTCATGGGTTATTAAGTCCCTAATTGATTATCATTGTTGCAAATAGAACCCTAAGTTATATTGCTCCATTATATCATGACTTAGGATCATATCTAAGATTTCTTTATTTGTGAAAATAATATTTTCTTTCTTTGGAGTATATATGATAACACACAATTTGCAATTACTTTGATAAAGACTCTTCAAAGGATATGAGCAAGTGATGAACTTGTCTTGTGATTGCTAAGTAGTGAAGTCTGATGCTTGCACTGGACCTTGAGCTTCTATGTCGACAAAAACATCATTATTGCCCGGTAAGGACAATATTTAAAGAAGCAAAATGATTATGCAAAATAATGTAATGCATTATTTAGCTTTGTGTGTATTCTCCCCCATTATCTAAATTATAAAATTCTTTTTAATAATAAAGAATTTATAAATATTAATTTTTAATATTTATTGAATATTATATTATTTTGTTTTATTTCATTTTATTTGAATTTTATTTATTTAATAATTCCTTTAATAATTATCATTTAAATACAAAAAATTGATATTTTAATATTTGTTTAGTATTTTTCTAAAATACTACAATATTTATATATATAATGGAAGTGATTTTTATCATCTTTCAATAATTTTGTAAAATTCCATAAGGAATAAATATAGTACAAAATTCTCAATAAAATTTATATGTCTAAAATTTTATTTCTTAATTTATTTGGATAGTTTGGATTATTGTGAATCCAAAAATATTTTTTTATATTTTTGGATTTTTATTTTATTTTCTAGAATTTATTTAAGTTCAGGGGCATTTTGGTCTTTTCTTATTTATTAAAAACTGCCTTTAGGTAACTGGGCTGCCTGTGTTGGTTTATTGGGCCCTTGTGGCCCAATAGGACAGAGTCAAGACAACACCCCGAAGGGTTCTGGCCCAACTAGCCCAACTCTCTCTGTCTCTCGCGATCTCACCTCTCTTCTCCTTCCCGACCCCGTGGTCAGCGATGCCACCGCCGGCGATTCACGCCTCCGTGGACCTTCCTGGCTGCCGCCGTGGTGCAGGGCAAGGTTGTCCACCCTACTCTACCCCCTGTCCAATTCGATTTGGACCTGGATCCCTCTTGTGGCCAGACCAGCTCCATTTCGAACCCTAGGTTTTGGGGTGACGCTGGTGCTGTCGTCACCGCTGTTGCCGTGTGCTGTGGTGGTGTTCCTCACCTTTAGGCGTGGCTAGGGTCGTCGCCTCAGCGTGGTGTGGGTCGCAGCGCCCCCTTGGGGGTGCTCCCCGTGCCGCCGTGCTTGTCGTCAACCACTGCTTCATCTTCTCGCTGACAACAACATTCTTCAGTAAGTTGCTCTTGGTTCCCTCGTGTCCTCTGTGCTAGGCTATCCTATGCTATGTGTTGGTAGTTGCCACTCCTGGCTAGTGTTATATCCTGATTAGGATTATTTGTCCTACTTAGGTTTCATATCCCTCTGTGGATTAGGCATCTGACTAGTTGGATCATGTGTTGATGATCCCTAAGCATGATGAGTGGTGGTTTGCTATGGATTGCTGCTTATGATTAGCTGTGATGATGCTAGTGGTTTACCAGATGATTCCATTGGTTAATTTGATATGGTTCAGATGATAAGGTTGCTCTGGAATCATTACTTGGGAATTCTAGTGGTTTAAGAGCTCACCACTGTCATTGCTTGGTAAATGACAGTGATTTTTGTGTGATGAAGTCACTGTATCTGTATTGTTGACTTAAGAATTCATATATATCTTGAGATCAAATGGTCTCTTACAGTGATGATATATATATGGATATTCTTAGAAATGATTCATGTGATTAGTATCAGAAAATGATTTATATTTGGTTGTGAGTGTATCTGTAAAAGTTGAATGCTTAACCTTCTTAGTTTAGAAGCTGTTCTTGTGACACCATCCTAGTATGGCACATAAGATTAGGTTCTATTACTTAGCTTGCTTTTGCTTAAAGCTTAACTTGGCATTAGAGATCAGTGGAACTTCTTTCCCTGAATTCCTAAAACCCATGATGTTGGTCTATGGTTTAGGATCTAGGTCCTTATGTTGTTATTTCTCATGGATTGGTTCTGGTAGTGATACCAGCTACTGCTTCTTGAATCAAAGTTGGGGAAAAATGATTTGTAGGCTTGATAAATTATATGGATCCATAGGATGAAATTCTAAGGTGCTACTCCTGTTTAAGAGGTGTGCCTAGAATTTCAGCTCTTGGCCATATTCATTCCTAGAATTTAAGTTATAGCCTGATAGCTAGGATCAATGATGTGGTTCTGAGATCCTAACTGGATCATTATAGTTTTCTGATTGGTTTTAGTGTTTAAAACATCAATGATGGATTCACCCCACTTGGGTGTTTTCTGAGAATTTGAGTATGAGACAACTCATGAATGCTTGTCTAATCCTAGACAGAGAAATCATGTGATGGTCTTTTCTACTCACCACACTTGGTTGTTTTTGGGGTTGCAAGTTGTTGATCTTGTGGCTAGATTGATCTTGCTGGTTGTATGGTTAGCTTGATCTGGTGCTCCTCCTGATACTTCCAGCTTCTGGACTTGTCCTTGATCTAGCTCTCCAACTCCTGGTCCTGGTGGCTTGATCTTGTGCTTGCTATCCACCTGATCTACCCCCTCCTTATGTCACCATCTTGGTGAGATGATCAAGAGTTTGGTTGGTGTGATTTGGTTTGGCTTGGTTTGGCTGCTGTGTTTGATGTGTATGAAACAAGGAAATGTGTTGGGTTTGCTTCCCACGGCTATGCTGAGCAGTTTTGTGTGTTGGAGCTATTGCTATTGTGCTGACGGCACACACCATGCAGTTTGGTGTTTGTGCTTCTTGTGTGCCTGCTGCACACCTTGTGGGTATGCTCTGGATATGAAAGTTACTTTTATCTGGTTACATCTACTTGTCTGTTGAAACTTGACCCTCCTTGATGTTTGGAGTTATTTGACTTCTGGCTTAAATTATGAAAGATTCAATTCTTTCATATTGGTGAAACTTTCCCCTTTAAAGATTACTCAATGATGAAAAAGTGAACAGTGCAACTCACTCTCAATTCTGAGAGTATATGTTCTAATCCTTAATTTTCTTTCTTTAGTTTTTGTTTTGCTTTGTAGGTACCAGACTTGAAGATCAAGACTTTAGTTTAGGTTTTCTTTTTCTTTATAGAATAGTCACATGTAATATTTCTTTTATTCTTTTGTAATTTTTATTTTATTCTTTTGTAATTTTTATTTTAGTCTTTTGTAATAAAGATTGTACTATTACTCAATATATAAAGATTCTTCTTTTATTTCATTACTATCGTAAAGATTCTTGATCAAATCCATAAGTTACATTTTGTAACTTATTTATTGAATAAAATTATGGAATGAATATTCTTTTAATTGATTAATTTATTTTATTTAAAGTTTGAGCTATTAATTGTTAACTCTTGATTAAATCAAATCACTCAAACCTAATTCTAAATCCTTTTACATTATAAATCCAACCTTCAAATTTCATTTCCCAAAACACACAAATCCACAAAGATCATATAAAAGTCTATAACAATCATCCTCCAAGACTAAACCTAATCTGAAAGCATGAAAGAAACTTTGATCACTTTAGGTTTTTTTATTTAGCGAAAAATTTACCCACATTTTTACAAATGAATGCATGCAACTTCACAGATTCCTAAATCTACCCTTCGTTGGTTCCTAAATGCTAGGATGTTACATCGGCGACATGCATTCGCACCATTCTTTAGGAGATCTCTCCCACTGAGGTGATTCCCAGCGAGCTCACGGAGGTGTGGCGCTACCTCAAAAGGGCGCCGATGGTGGTCGACTACATGTCGCGGTCGGCGTTTCGCCCTGGGGCCACGACTGCGCTGATCCTTGGACTTCGACCTCGACGACATCACCAGCGGGTATCCTTCTGCGACTGGCTCGGTGGAGATCGCCAAAGTTCTCAATTTGACCATGAAGGCGGCTACGTACTCCAAGCGGGTGCTGGCGATGGGCGATCTAATGTCGTACCAGGAGATAGAGGTGGCGCCGAATGACCCCGCTGTGCACCGTGATCTGAAAATGGAGCAGCCATTCTGGTCGGTGATGGCGGGTACCCTGACGACGTATCCGGCGAATCCGTGGATACCCTTCATCCGGGTCTGCGGTGGTGGCGGCATGTCGACCTCGAAGCCTGTGGAGTAAAGAATGCCGAGTGGGTTTTGTGTTAGTGTAATTAGAATTATAGCAGTCTTTGCCTATGAACAATATTTTGTTACCTTGAAGGAAAGAGAACATATTGAGTCAGTTTGATTTGACTTTGGTTTTTTTTGTTGTGCGAGTCCACGAGCGCGTCCGCCCTTTAATGGGGTTTACGTCACGTTTCTGTATGTTTGTTTGTTTTTAGATTGTCAGTTAGTTGAGGTCGTCTCGTCGTGGCTTGGAAAGCCAGTCTCTTGGCAACCCCAAGGGGTGCTCTGTACTTAGCCATTTTCCCGGACACGAACAAGGTCGGTTGGGCGAGTCCCCGAGCATGGTACTTGGCCGTTATATTCGCATGCCCAAGGTAGGTGAGGACTAAGCGCGTTGTACATGGCGCGTCACTCCACCTGACTCGAGGAGCCAGTCGTGTGGCGAGTCCAGGGAGAGCTCTCATACTTGGTGTATTCCCGAGCCGTGTGGGTTTACACTGAAGCGAGTCCCAGAGTGTGGTACTTAACCGTTTGAGTCGCTGCGCCGAGGATACGGAGAACCAGGTCACTGTATGAAGCGTGTGCGGTTGTCTTGGCCCGGCGGGCCGATCGAGCGGGGCGACTCCGATGTGGGATCCAGGTTGGCGTTTTCGTGGACAATGCAAGGCCCGAATTTCTTCGATGCTCTTGCGCTGCACTACTTAGCCGTGCCGGTCGTGTAGCCATGGGTTGACTTCCGTGAGTATCATTGTGTTGTAGTTACGAGTGCGATTGGCACAAGACTTGGAGAGTAGACACAGTTTGTGCAAGTCGAATGTATTTTATTGCATGGTGGGGGGAATACAGATCGGAGTTCTAGGTGTAGAACTTCCTTAGGAGATTTACATTCCATGGTCGCTTGACGTCGAGATGTCTGTCGCCTCGCACATAGACGAGGTAGTAGGCGTCGTTGCCGAGGACTCGCCCTATGGCGAATGGTCCCTCCCATGGGGGAGAGAGCTCATGCATTCCCTTCTTGTCCTGGATCAATCGCAGGACCAGGTCGCCTTCCTAGAAGGTGTGAGTCCGAAATCGGCGGCTGTGGTAGCGACGGAGTTCCTGCTGGTAGATGGCGGTGCGGGAGCGAGCTAGGTCGCGTGCTTCGTCAAGCTGGTCGACCCCATCTTGGCGTGCGAGCTCATTGTCGGCCTCCACGTAATTGACGACCCGAGGCGAGTCGTGCTCCAGGTCAGTCGGCATGACGGCTTCGGCACCGTATACCATGAAGAAGGGCATGAACCATGTCGACCGGTTGACGGAGGTGCGAATGCCCTATATGACGGAGGGGAGCTCTTCGACCCAGCACCCCGGAGTTCGCTCGAGGGAATCTTGCAGTCGCGGCATGAGGCCGCGGAGGGTGCTCTGGTTGGCGCGTTCTGCCTGGCCATTGGACTCCGGGTGGACGACCGAGGCGAGGTCGAGCCATGGCTCCATTGGCGAAGTTGGTGCCATTTTCCGTGATAATGTTGTGCCGGAATCTATAGCGGTAGATGATCTTGAAGAGGAATTTGGCCACGGTCTTCCCGTCGCACTTCGGACTGGCTTGGCCTCCACCCACTTGGTGAATTTGTCGACTGCGACTAGGAGGTGAGTGTAGCCTAAGGAGGCCTTCTTGAAGGGGCCCACCATGTCCATGCCCCACACAGCGAGCTGGTAGGTAATGGGGATCGTCTTGAGCGTCGAGCTGGGTATGAGCGTCTGATTGGTGTACATCTGGTACCTGGCGTAGGATTGGACGATGTCGACCGCGTCAGCGTGCGTGGTGAGCCAGTAAAAGCCGTGTCGCATGGCCTTGGCGACCAGGGACTGGGCGCCGGCGTGGTGGCCACAGTCGTCGGCGTGGATGTCATGGAGGATCTTGCGTCCTCCCCTAGGTTGTACGCAGCGTTGGAACACGCTTGTAACGCTACGCTTGTGGATCTCACCGTTGATGACGACGAAGGACTTGCAGTGGCGTATGATCATGCGTGCGTCCGTATCATCCACTGGCAATGTCCCGCTCTCGAGTTAGGCAAGGTATGGCGCGGTACAGTCGCTTGGTTCTGTGACCATGGTGACCAGGGCGGGCTCTAGTTGTAGAGGGATCCCGAGGTCGATCTCCTTCAGAGGGGAGACAGAGGGCTTGTCGATGGTGTCGAGGAAGACGCCTGCTGTCGTGGTAGTGTCACGGCAGATGCCATGGGCAGGCTTAAGTTGGGGTACAAATGGACGCTTGAGGCAACCGGGGAGGGAGTGCACGGTCGAGCCACGCACGAAGAACACGAAGAACTCTCCACACTTAGGATTTTTATTCCTCCAAGAAGTTTACAAGTGCTCCTAGAGCTGTTCAAGCATAGCCTCAGGGCACTAGTTTCCTACTTGGTCCAACCTTCTTAAACCCTAGCTATGCCCCTCCTTATATAGGAGATGGGTAGCTAGGTTACAACTTTGGGCCCTAGGGTTACTGTTTGGATCTTTGTCTCTACTGTGTGGGCCAGGTCATGGGCTACCCCTGAGCCCTTGACCCAGTCCATAAAGCTATCCTGCCAATGGTCTTCCCGTACGTAGGTTCCAGCTCTTGGGCGTCATGCGGTGCCTTTGTACGTTAGCCCTTGCTTTTGGCGTCACCTGGCTCGTTTTATGTCACCCGGCGTCGCCCTTCTCTTTTGACCATGCTTTACAATGGCCCCTCCTGAATCTCACTCGGAAAGCTGTCATGCGTCCCTCCTGACTCGGCCTTCCCTCGTGAGACCCGACTCGTCACTACCTATAAGGTAAACAACTTTGTCCTACGTGGGCTGACATACTTCTTACGTCGTCCACACATAAGCTTCGTATCCCGGACATTAAGTCCCGGCCAGTGATTTCTTTGACTCGGCATAAGACGAGCTGGGTAATGTTTTACCCCTTATGACCCTACCGGGGGTTATCCCCCGACATTAGTCCCCAAAGCTAGTGAGGCCTAGCAGTCTTTGTTATTAGGCGTCTCCAGGTTCCTTTAATGTATTTGGAACTTCTTTTTCTCTTTGCATTTCTTATGCAGGACACTCTGTTTGGCGTAATATCGATCTTTGTCGAGTTTATCTTACTCTTTCCGAGTCTTGTCTTTGACTTTTTGCGGTCCTCTTGTCCCATGATGAGTCATTTTCGGTGTTTCCGAGTCACTTTGGACTTTTTATATTCGCCTTAGTCACTGACAGGCTATAATCATGATTGCTTGCCTCAAATTTTGTCTCAATCCTGACTGCACAGTGATGGCAGCACAGTTACTCCCGTCACCGTGGCAGTCCCATCGCTTAGCGCCTCGTGTCATGCTCAGCGTGACGTGGCTCGGTATTTTCCGTGTATCGCTTACACGTGGCGCCCGCTGACGCATATGCTCGGCCAGGTACACGGCCACACCGTGGCTACACGATGTACACAGATCCCACTCCTGGGGTTTTTACCCCTTAAGTAGGGGCGCGGGGAACTTATCTGCCCCCGCTGCTTCAGTTTCCCCCAAGTATTCTTCTTCCTTGAGCTTCCCAATCTGCAACTACTCCTCTGTTCTTCTCCCTTCTTGCTCCATCGGTCCAGCAATCCTCTCCTCCTTCTTCCAATTCCTCGATGGGTCCCCGTCTTTCTAGGCCTCTTTCGACGGCGGGAGGGCCCGAGCCGCGAGAGATCATGGACTCACGCGATGGCTGCGAGGAGGTGGAGGAGCACGAGACCGCCGGCGAGCGTGGTGGTTGGGAAGGCTCGGAAGTCATCGAGGAGGAAATCGAGTGGTTGAGCTCCACCAGGCGCATCCCTCTTGAGGTTCATTATTGCCTCCCCCTTGGTGAGATTGCTCCTAATGAACGGGTGGTTATCCTTTCTCACTTTGAGAACGGCTTTTCTCTTCCCGTTAGAAATTTTTTCAAGTCTTTTATTTCTACTTTTCATCTGCAAACCCATCATCTTCCTGCCAATGCTATTGGCTCTCTTTCGTGCGTCATCTCTGCCTGTGAAGGCTACCTCGGTCTTTGGCCCACTGTCCTTCTTTAGGCCAAATATTTTAACTTCCGGATCCAAGTAGTTCCCGAACCTGGTGTTCCTCCCTATGAAAAGAGGGATACTTAGTGTGGTGCTGCTAGCATCACGCCTAGGAGGGATTCCATCTTTCCTCGGGTCACCGGCATTGATTCTTGTAAGAAGTGGCATAGAACGTTTTTCTATGTCAAAAATAGCAGGTCCAACGACTACATCCGCCTTCTCCTCTTCAAGGACGAGGTTCCCATCAAGGAGCTTTGGAAACTTGACCCGCGAGCTAAGAACAAAGCTGTGAACGAGGCTCATGGCATCACTGAGAGGTTGCTTGACCCGGAGGAAAACTTCCATCTGACTGAGGAGGACCTCATGTGCACCTTTATCTCCCGCCGAGTAAGCCCCATCTAGGCTAGGTGCCACAAGATGTGTTTCATGAGCGGCTCTCGCGACCCTACTCGGCACTCCACCCTTGAACTCCCCAATGATTCTATGGCCCGCCGAGTCAGCTCCATTTTCAAGCTGAACTTGGCGGAGGACTAGGCATGGAGTTGTCCTCCTTTCAGCCGAGATAGGATCGTCCCGTGGGTAAGCATCTGAGTAACTGTGTGCTGCCGACATACTTTATCTGGCACCTACTCGCCGTTCTGTTCTTTTACTGATTTCATTCTCTTTGTCTTTCGCAGAACCTTGTGCATCAGATAGATGACAACACTGTCCCTCTCGACCATTACTTTGAGGACTGATCTGACGACGACGAAGCCAAGTATGACTTGGAATGCTTCATTCCCATTCCGCATGCTACTCCTGCTCCGGCTCCTGCTTCGGGTAAGACTTTTACCCAGAACCCTTAGCGGGATTGGTCAACGATGACAATTGTGAGGTCCTGGAGGTACTTGTCCTTTGTCCTACTCTTTCAGCTTGTCCCATTGAGCTTTGCATTTACTAATGCAGCTATCCAGTTACATGAGGATCCTCCTCTTGCTACCGGTGGGTACGGCAAAATCCCTGCCGCCAAGTCGCGTAAGAGCTGCGGGACCTCCTGCAGTACTCAGCTTCCAAGAAGTGTCGGGTTGAGACTGATGTGGCTCCTGAAGCCACGTCTTCCCAGCCTCGCAAGACTACTCGCCGGGTTGGTTGTCGCACCCCGCACGACTCCACCATTTCTGGGTAACTTTCGCTGCCTGTTACCTTACATTTTCCTCTTCTATGTTTGTTTCCTTATAGATTTTTGCATTTATTTTCAGCGCTGCCTCTTCTATCTCGAAGCATGTTTCTCCTCCTCGTGATGATCCAGTTTTGCAGAGCCCCATTCGGGTCACTGCCCCCATAGTTGAGTGTTCCGAACCTTAGAGTGAGGCTGATCCGGAGGCGCGTTCATTAGAGGAGACTCGGCCTCCTTCTCCTATTGCCTTTTCTGATCCAAACCTGGGACCCGGCGCCAGCAATATTGGTATCAAGTCCACCCAGAACACTCCTATCATACCTCCTACTGTTGTTGATCAACCTATGAACCCAGTTTCTGCTTCCCAGCCTATTGTCGAGCCTGCTCATTCTTCTCCCTCGTCTTCACAACCCAACACCAGATCTGCTCCTTCTGCATCTACGGTCAAGAGCAAGACCCGGCCCGCTCCTCATGGCCAGACTCGCTCTGCGCCCGTCAGGATGCCAGGTTCCAAGCAACAGACTTTGGTCTTCGCCGTGGCTCCGCTCCACAGATTAGGCCAACACTATCAACAAAGACACCTGCTTCAGCGGGTCCGTTGGGTGAATCTGCTGCTGCCGGGTCTGGCGGTGTTCCCAAAGCGAGCACCTTGCATGCCAGCGCCGCTTCTACCCGTGCTGGAGTAGGAGCTACCCTAAAAAGGGGGCAAGTCCTTACTCGGCCACTCAGCGGATAGGTCCTTGGCTCCGTAGAGTGCTTTCCCTTGGAGTGGAACACCGCAGGCGACCAAGATGCAAGGTAGGGCTCTGGTCTGCAGCTGCAGTTGGGACCCAAGACCGTATCTGAGATGACCCAGCATTCCATCGCACTAATGGCCCAAGTAGATCGGGTGAACGAGGTACGTGACAACATTACTCTTTTGTGTACTGAGTATTTTTATATCCGTACATATTCCCTAGTCCCCGAGGTTACTACCGAGTAAGGGACTTACTCGGCTATAAGCTCTTAGGTAAAATATGCCTTTTCCTCCTTGTTGCCAAAATTTTATGCCGAAACTTCGATCCTTAGACCCTGAGGTTACTGCCAATTAAGGCAGTTACTCAGCTATAAGCTCCAAATTTTGCACACATTTTTTTCACTCTCTGTCGGGATACAATCATCTGACGTACTTAACATTTTCTGATTGATTTTCTTCCTTGTATCTCACGCACAATGAATGTACCAAGGTACACCAGGCTCTTCTTTGGGAGTATCGAAAACTTGAGGTTGCTGCTCAGAATCTAAAGGCTAAGGCACAGGGCCAAAGTATATTCTCTTGCCCGACTTGCTTTTTACTGGCAGATCTTTTTTATTCTATCATCTTGAATTTTTCTTGCTATTCTTTCCACAACTTTTGCCCAATTCACCATTGATACGCTGCACAAGCAAATCAATGACGCTGAAAGTAACACCCTTCTCCTTAGGAATTTTGCAACTTCCTAGTATTTGTGTTTGCTTATTTTCCATTTCTATATCAGCGAGGCCGAGATGCCTTACTGTTATTGAAAAAACACACGTTCCGAATAAGCAGGTCAGCACCAGGTCGAGCTCTAGAAAGAGCGAGATGAGGTGACTCGACTGAAACAACAAATGATGGACATGGAGCAGAAGCACAAGTCAGAGTTGGAGGGTCTGCGCTAGGAACTTGCCGAGAAAGATGGGAAGTACGCCACCAGAGCTGGGAAGACAAAACAGTTTCTCAAGGATGCCAAGTCAGCGGTGGAGTCGGCTCACCAAGATCAAGATGCCCTTCAGGCCAAGGCGAAAATCTGGAAGATCAAGCTTGGCATGATACACACTTTCATCGGTAGTGAGTTATTACTCTTTCCACTGTGCTCTTATCCTTACTTTTTACTTCTTTTCGCTGTTTCTTGATGATCTCATTTCTTTCATAGAGAACTTTCCTGAGGCTGACATGTTCTCCTTGAGAGCCATGAAGAAAGTGTGAGCCGAGTCTGGCGGCCCAGCAGATGGCGAAGTCACCATCGATAAGCATCTGGCTGCCCTTACAGAGCGTGTGACTACCTTGAAGTCATGGGGTGTCGACTTACTTAAGTCGGCCATCCATGCATTCAGGACGTTCTGGCTAGATGAAGATGTGCCGGCACTCGTTAAGCCCCTTGCTGCTAAACTCTTACTCGCCGAGGAAAGGCTCGATCAATGGCGCGAGTCCGCTGGCCGTGTTGCGGCGGACAAGGCCCTATCCTTCGTGCTCTCATGGTATGAGGACATCAATCTCGATGTTCTTCAGCATATGAGGGCCGAAGGGAAGTGGATCCATGATGCGGATCTCATCAAGAAATGCCAAGAGCGAGCCTATGCCATGGTGCAGTACGCTCTGGTGCATGCCTGGTGCGACGGGCCAAGCTTTCTCGATGTCCCCGGGCCACTTGCCGAGATCGCCGATGATGACGCTGCTGAAAGCGAGGCCACCGAGTCGGATGTGGCAAACTCGGCCGACGTACATGACTCGGCAGACCCTGATGATGCTCCTAGCTCCAAGCCCACCGATGCTCCTTCGAGTCCAGCTGCCTCTAGGCTGGTTTAAGAAAAAAAAACACTTAATTCTCATGAGATCCCCGGTATGCCGGGTGCAGATGTAAGAAATATTGCTTTCTTTTGGTTGTGTGCCTTTGTGAAGACTTAAACTCTATTTTTCTTAAATGCAAATCATCCAGGGGCAAATCCCCGAGTTTCATTTGCCGTTTTCCTTATCCTTGAATTTGGCTCTTGTCTACCTTTTTTGGCGTTGAACATTAGAGTCTAAAAGTTCTAAGGATTAAGTTAGCGGATATAGAACTAGACAACTTGACCTAGGGTCATTCGACATACAAGCCGACACATCCTGCAATGGGTTAGTAATAAGCATACATATGGCCGGCTCGCGTTTCTTCCTTTACTTATCCGCTGTTCACGATTACCTGTCCTTGGTATTTTTCTCTTGCTTGCCATGAAGCCGTGTTTTCGTACAACAACATAGTCGAAGAGTTGACCTCATGTGTGTATACATTACTATTTCGATATAAGTTTAGGTGTCGATGCTAGTCGACATAAAATATGTGAGAGTAAAAATGAGGTGAAGGGAATATGCCCGAGAGGCAATAATAAAGTGGTTATTATCGTATTCCTTGTGTTATGATAAATGTTTATTTTACATGCTATAATTGTATTAATACGAAAACGTTAATACATGTGTGTTTAATAAACAAAAATAAAGTTCCTAGTTATGCCTCTCTCATAAACTAGCTCGTTGATTAACAAGATGATCAAGGTTTCCTGATCCTGGACATTGGATGTTGTTAATAACGAGGTCACAACATTAGTGTAATGGTGTGATGAACATTCATACGAAGTATAGCATTACGATCAAAGTCATTGAGTTTATATTGCTATAACAACTTACGAAGTGATCCTAATCCTTAGACCATGAGATCATGTCAATCACTAACACCGGAAGAGTTTCTTGATAACATCAAACGTCACACCATAACTTGGTGATTACAAAGATGGATTCAAAACTAATAAAGTGTTATGTTGAGGCCCATGGATCGAGAGTGGAATTTGTTCATCCCGATGACGGATAGATATGCTCTGGGCCATCTCGGTGATATCACATTGATTAGCTTGCAAGCAAGTGATTTGATCACTAGAATGTTATATCAAGGGAACGAGAAAATAGTGCATGTTAGTAACGATATCAAACTAGGTATGGAGATACCGATGATCGAATCTCGAACATGTAATATATCGTGAAACAAAGGGATTAAGATACTAGCGTAAAAGGTTCCGACGATCACAAGAAAGTCATCGTTGAATGTGTGGGAGTCAATATGGGTCTCCAGATCCCGCTTCTGATTATTGATCCGAGAGTGGTCTCGATCATGTCCGCATTATTCGCGAACCGTAGGGTGGCACAATTAAGAGACACCGACATCCATTTGGAGCAAAAGTTTCATGCCGGAAAGAACAACAAGCGCATGAATTTATTTCACTAGATACCGAAATGGGTTTTCGGGTGAAATTGCAGAAAGTGTTTCGGCATGTGAAATGAAATACTAGCAAGGGGTTGTATGTGAATGTTTTTCATTAAAGTAATTGACAAAATTCTGAATAAATAAAATGAGTTTTATTTAATGAGAGTTTGCATTAAATTTGGTGGAAATTTAATGGGAATTTGAGTGGAGGAACTTGAAAGGCATTTGAGTGAGTGGAGTGTCCACCCACATGAATGTGGAAGAGGTGGGGGCAGCCCCCATGGCTGGGATCCATGCCCCTTGGGTTCCCCCTCTCCCCTATAAAAGGCCCCCTCTCATCCTTTCAAAGCACACCTCCTCGTGAAGGATCTCTCTCCCCCTCTAGAATTTATCACCCATGGTCTCGAACTAGCGAGATACATGTTACCGGTGGCTATTCGGCAAGAAAGAGTAGTGCTTCCGCTGCATCGCTGGAGCGAGGAGGCGGAGGTTGCTCAGTGTCTTGTACGTGTGTGCGAGCACGGATGCGTTGCTGTTTTGCGGCACTAGGACTTCCTCTCGATCTTGAGATCGGCAAGAGATCGTCTACATCAACCACGAGTTTGGACTCGTTAAGCTTTGTCGGTCTTCAAGGGTATGTTCTCTACGGATGTATATCCGTTCGTTGCTTGTATCTAGTAGATAGATCTTGGTACATAGTTTTTCCCATCATAGGAATTTTTTTTTCTATGCTGCGAACCCTATAGTGGTATCAGAGCCGGATCTATGCGTAGATTCTTTGCACGGGTAGTACACATATGAGTATGTGGGCGATGATGATCATTTTATTGCTTCTTAGTTGTACTTTGGATATTGGTGGCATAGTGTGATGAAGCGGCCCGGACAAACGTTACATGTCCTCGCACATGAGACCTGTTCCACGCTTGACATGCAACTAGTTTTGCATAAGTGGCTAGCGGGTGTCTGTCTCTCATACTATAGTCAATATCTAATTTGCAACGATTTGTCAACAATTTGGTTATCCTCGTTGTGGTTCATGTTCATAGGTAAGAAAGGTTCTATCTTGGAAAGCCCTAAGCCACGTAAAACTTGCAATGGATAAATTAGAGGCATCTAGTTTAGATTGTTGCTGGGCTAGTGTCATGATATGGTGATGTTGTAAGTAGAAGTATAAGTCGATACTCTTACAACACACATAACGTGTAAGTTCCATAGACCTTGGCCTTACACATAGAGGTATGATGGCGATCATACCATGATGCACATGATGGAGATCAAGTGCAAGAACCATATCATTTCACTTATTAACATGTGATGTTTGATTGCATCTTATATTACTTGTTTGGAGTTTATTAGCATAATAAGATGATCCCTCATTTAGATATCAAGATAAAAATGTGTTCTTCCTTAAGTATGCACTGAAAATGTTTCGTCGCTTTAAGACATCACGTCATGATCGGGTGTACTTGAATCCACGAGCATATCTCGGGTGTAAGACAGTTACACACGCGAATACTAAGGTTCTTACTTGGCGAGCCTAGCATGTACAAACATGGCCTCAGAACATGGACCGAAAGGTTAAGCATGAGTCATATATTTTGATATGATGACCATATGGATGCTCGCCTTTGAAGCTATACCGACTCACGTGATGATCGGACTTGCTGTAGTAGATTTGGTTCATGTAATCACCAAAAAGACACGAGGGATGTTGTTTTTGAGTGGGAGTTAATTTCTAATTTGGATTAGTTGAACTCAATTTATCATAAATTAAATCAAAGTGAATTTGCATAATTTGTTGTAGTCATTGGCATTCGTTCACCACCTTATGCATAGTTGTAGATAATAGAACTATAGAATTATGGATATTTACTTTACGAACTGGTATCGTATTGTGTTAAGTGTCAATCTAAAGTTTAAAGTCCTACTGCAAACTTTCAGCAAACTTTATTTACTCCGTGAGATTTAATAATTGGTATTAAATCAAGAGTAACAATTCCAGTGTTAGTATCTTAAGTATCATGTTTGCCTCCATGATTATTGATTTAAATATCGAGATTATCTAGGAGCTGAAAGAATTTTTTCAGAAACCATCATGTGTGGCAGATATAACGATATCTGAAAAAATGTTTTGGTTGCAATATGATAGAGTATAATATATGTTCTTATATTGGATGAGAATTTGCAAAGGTTGGAGATGCTAGACATCCTAATCATCCAAAAGGGTTTTGGAAAGTAACGTTATACTCACGATTCGTCTTTATAAGCTACATTAGCTTGATCATGAAAGTCTTCATGATAAGGATGAATAGAAGATGTATGTAAAGTGTTTACTACACTAAAATATTACTAAAGAATGAATTTTTGAAAGAATGCCGATCATTTGATGATGGTGATCTACTTCAAAGTGCAAGTCCAATGGTATTATTATTTGAATATACACGCTTTGGACTATGTGTCATGTATATGGCTCCACTGTTGATGTTGATAGATTCTTTTAAAAGGAAAAGGAAATGCTGAAAGAGAATCTATAAAATATATTTGGCAGAAAAGAAAAGATTGGAAATATCCAATTTAGGTATATAGATGATATACATGTTATGGTTGTATTCTTTGCTTGTTAAACAATGTGGTTCTTGGGTATTGGATACCGAATTGGTGAGTATGAAATTTCATACGGAACGACGTAATTCATGAACCACAATGTCCTAAGTAACTAGCAAGAGAATATGTGATGATGTTCATCGAAAACAAACAAACCATTGTTTGTATTTCTTATTGACATCAAAGCTTGACTTCAAGATTTGTTTTAATAATTGTTATTTAAATCAGGTCTTATGAGAACAAAGGTTGTTCAAATATTACCGTATTCCATATAAGATGGATGATTTACAAATCTAGTTGGAGAAATCACATCCATAAAACCTAATGCTAAAATGTTGCAAGACAAATGACTGAAAGATCACTTATGAAGTGACATCACCGTTTAAATTATATTGGAAAGAAAACATGAAGAATCTCCATATTCATGGATTTTTGGAGTCTTTGATTTGATCAAGTGACGCTTGTGAGACTTTCCTCACAATAATTAAAACTTCGTTCAAAGGCCAAAGAAGAACGAATGACTAAAATATTGGAATTTATACATATCGATGTATGTAGTCCATTATGTATAGTCGTAAGCGATGGATTTCAACTTCATATGCTTTCTCCGGAAATTTGAGTGAATGTTCACTTAATGAGAAAGAAGTGTGAAATATTTGAAAACGTTCAAAGACTTTCAAGATGAAGTGAAAAATCATTGTAACAAGAAAATAAAATGGTTTATGATTTTATCATAAGGGATTTATTTGAGTTGCAAGTGTAACAAGAAAATAAATAATTTATGACTTTATCATAAAGGGATTTATTTGAGTTACAAGTTTAGCAAAAAAACCTAGATTTACATCTCCCGAAACACCATAGGAATATGGAGTGTTTGAGATTTGTAATGAAACCTTGTGAGACATGGTTGGATCAAAGATGTTATTTATAAAACTGCCATTATGTTTTAAAATGATTAAAGCTTTAGAGACTACCGCTTTTACACTGAAAAGAGCTCCATCTTGATCCGTTGAAATGACACCATATGAGTTATGGTTTTGGGGTAAAACCCAAATTGTCCTTTCTTAAAGTTTGGTATGCTAAGCATAAGTAAGATGTTTACAACCAAATTCGGATGATCATGTCTTTGTAGGTTATTTTGAATAACCATTGGGTATTCCTCCATAACACCAAGGACAAAAGTGTTTGTCGTGTGAAACGTGAAATTTCTTGAAAAAGAAGTTTTTCACAAAAGGTTAAGTGGGAGGACAATAGAACTTTGATAAGGTTAATGAACCTTAGCTAAATGTGCTGAGTTGCGCAGCACCGGA
The DNA here is from genome assembly GCA_916181665.1 of Avena sativa. Lineage (NCBI taxonomy): Eukaryota > Viridiplantae > Streptophyta > Magnoliopsida > Poales > Poaceae > Avena > Avena sativa. The sequence goes on along the minus strand of OV702294.1, from coordinate 441,309,097 downwards.
AATCGTTCTGGAGGCAGCCATACTGCTCATAGCTTATGTGCCTCAAAGATTGTGGTCATGGAGATCTAAGTTCTTATTGAACCAAGTAGGTCGGATAAAACAATCAAATGCTGAGATTTGAGAGTAAATCATTATTGTTTGACAATGATGAACTGACTACATACAAAGAAGCGATGATGGGCCCTGACTTCATCAAATGGCTTGAAGCCATAAAATCCGTGATAGTTCCATACACGAGAAATCAAGTTTTGAACCTAGAAGACCCTCTGGAAAGGTGTAAAAACCTATCAGTCGTATTTGGATCTATAAAGAAACAGACATGGATGTTTCACATCTATGAAATAGTCGACATATCGTAAAGTATTTTACAACAAATGTTCAAGGAGTTGACTATGACAAGATTTTATCTTTCATAGCGATATTTAGTATGGACGGATTAAAGTAGCAACCACTACATATAATTTGGTATATGGTAGATGAATAAACAAAACCAAATTCTTCTAAAAGAATGGTTACCTAGGACATGTGCATGACACGATCCAAAGGGTTTTGTTAATTCAAAGGATGCTAAAAGGGCATACAAACTTCAATGGTTGAAGTAAGCATCGCGGAGTTGGAATCTTCACCGTGATGAAAAAGGAGTTTTCATCTGGAGACAATGAAGATGCTTGCATTTGTAAGAAATTAAGTGGGAGCGCTGAGACATATTTCTAATACATTATGTGGAGGAAATCTTGTTGATTGGAAATGATGTATCTTTTATTAACAAAGGTTAAGAATTTCATTTCGATGAAAGACTTAGGCAAAACCCGAATATTTAGCATGAATGTCTATAGTGGATAGACTGTGACACTAATATGCTTGTGCCAAACGTACATATATGAGATATTGAAGGAGTTCAATATAGAAACGACAAGAAACGGTTCTTATCGCATGAAAGGAATTGAATCAGGATTTTAAGTGTATCGACACTTGATAAGTGAAACATGATTCAAGTGCTTTGACACTTGATGAGTGAAATCACAAGGATGTTTTGATCAATCATTCCATGATATGTACACATCCAGATATGTCCTATGCTGTAGTGTTATGAGCATATACCAGAATGAATCATAAAATGATTATTGGACGATAGTGAGGATATTATTATGATCTTTTGGAAGAACTAAGAATATATTTGTGTAGAGGTGACAAACAATTACAAATAGTTCATTGTAAAGTGTTACATTGATACTAGTTTTGTCACAAGATACAAATTAAGTTTATCTCAACTTAAAATATGGGTGGCACAATGTAATGGAAATGATATTCCATGATGGATTTGGATGAATTCCAAAGTTAAGACATTGTGACGGATACTACAACAAAAAGGCTAAGTATATGACTGCTATAGTAGCACCAAAGGAGGGCATTTGTGTCAAGTAGTTTTTTTATCAAACTAAGGTGTGGTTCGCAACGAGCTATCACTAAAAATATATTGTATGACAATAGTATCGACATGATTTAACCCCAAGGAACTAAAGGTCTCACCAAAAGACCAAATTTATACAATGCCATCTCATTGGAGAATGAGTGATGCGTGAAGACGCAAAGACATGCAAATACACACAGACCTAAAAGTGTCAGATCCACAGATTATGTTAACCACTTGCAGTTGTGTATATGGAACACCAGAAAGCAATAGGTGTTCAATATGCAAAGTTTTCAAACTAGATTATTGTCTCTAGTGCAAGTGGGAGACTGAAGGGAATATGTCCAAGAGGCAATAATAAAGTGGTTATTATCGTATTCCTTGTTTATGATAAATGTTTATTTTGCAGGCTATAATTGTATTAATACGGAAATGTTAATACATGTGTGTTTAATAAAAAAGGAAGTTGCTAGTTATGCCTTTCTTATAAACTAGCTCGTTGATTAACAAGATGATCAAGGTTTCCTGATCATGGACATTGGATGTTGTTAATAACAAGGTCACAACATTAGTGTAATGGTGTGATACACATTCATCCGAAGTATAGCATTACGATCAAATTCATTGAGTTTATATTGCTATAACAACTTATGAAGTGATCCTAATCCTTAGACCATGAGATCATGTCAATCACTAACACAGAAAGAGTTTCTTGATAACATCAAACATCATACCATAACTGAGTGATTATAAAGATGTATTTAGAACTAATAAAGTGTTATGTTGAGGCCCATGGATCGAGAGTGGAATTTGTTCATCCCGATGACGGATAGATATTCTCTAGCCCCTCTCGGTGATATCACATTGATTAGCTTGCAAGCAAGTGATTTGATCACTAAAATGTTATATCACGGGAACAAGAAAAGAGTGCATGTCAGTAACAAGATCAAACTAGGTATGGAGATACCGATGATCGAATATCGGACATGTAATATATCACGAAACAAAGGGATTAAGATACTAGCGTAAAAGGTTCCGACGATCACAAGAAATTCATCGTTGAATGTGTGGGAGTCAGTATGGGTCTCCAGATCCCGCTTCTGATTATTGATCCGAGAGGGGTCTCGATCATGTCCGCATTATTCGCGAACCGTAGGGTGGCACACTTAAGAGACACCGACATCCATTTGGAGCAAAAGTTTCATGCCGGAAAGAATAACAAGCGCAGGGATTTATTTCACTAGATACCGAAACGGGTTTTCGGGTGAAATTGCAGAAAGTGTTTCTGCTTGTGAAATGAAATACTAGCAACGGGTTGTATGTGAATTTTTGTCATTAAAGTAATTGACAAAATTCTGAATAAATAAAATGAGTTTTATTTAATGAGAGTTTGCATTAAATTTGGTGGAAATTTAATGGGAATTTGAATGGGATTTTGAGTGGAGGAAATTGAAAGGCATTTGAGTGAGTGGAGTGTCCACCCACATGAATGTGGAAGAGGTGGGGTCAGCCCCCATGTTGGGCACCATGCCCCTTGGGTGCCCCCCTCTCCCCTATAAAAGGCCCCCTCTCATCCTCTCAAAGCACACCTCCTCGTGAAGGATCTCTCTCCCCCTCTAGAATTTATCCCCCATGGTCTCGGACTAGAGAGATACATGTTTCCGGTGGCTATTTGGCAAGAAAGAGTTGTGCTTCCGCTGCATCACTGGAGCGAGGAGGTGGAGGTTGATCGGTGTCTTGTACGTGTGTGCGAGCACGGATGCGCTGCTGTTTTGCGATGCTAGGACTTCCTCTCAATCTTGAGATCGGCAAGAGATCGTCTACATCAACCTCGAGTTTGGACTCGTTAAGCTTTGTCGGTCTTCATGGGTATGTTGTCTACGGATGTATATCCGCCCGTTGCTTATATCTAGTTGATAGATCTTGGTACATAGTTGTTCCCATCATAGGAAATTTTTTGTTTTCTATACTGCGAACCCTACATGAGGGGGAGTCCTCGAGTTAGTTTTTCGAGTAATACCATTTTATTATCATCACATAGCTGGCATAAGTGTCCGACATATGAGAGTTTGAGAGATACATACATTGCTTCCCCTAGGTGTAGAAAGGACAGAGCAATGCCACATTCCATGGCCTTTTGGTCTCATCACCCGATCTGTCCGCCTTGTTCTTTTGTGCTTCGCGAGCGTCTATCAGATAATATGAATCAGTGTGCAATGATTTGCTTACAATGACTGGTCCTTCCCATGGGGGTGATAATTTGTGCATTCCAGCTATGCGTCGCACTAGTCTAAGCACCAAATCCCCTTCTCGGAAAACACGAGGTTGGACTTTCCGTCTATGACAACGTTAAAGATTTTGTTGGTATATGGCGGATCTGGATAATGCCAGTTCTCTTGCTTCTTCAAGTAAATCAACTCCATCTTATCGGGCCTCTTTTACATCGGCTTCCGAGTATTGCCTTACTCTTAGCGAGTCATGTTCTATGTCGGCAGGAAAAACTGCTCCCCATACACAAGGAAGAATGGGGTATAGCCTATTGATCGATTAAGAGTTGTTCTTAAGCTCCATAACACTGAGGGTAGTTCCTCTATCCAACAACCAGGTGATCTCTAGAGTGGTTCCATTAGGCAGGGTTTTATCCCGGATAGAACTAAGCCATTGGCTCGTTCAACTTGTCCATTTGATTCTTGCTGGGCGACTAATGCTACGTCGAGTCTTATTTGGGTTTCCCTGCAAAATCGAGCAAAAGCTCCTTCGGCAAAGTTTGTGCCATTGTCTGTGATCACGCTATGCGGGTGACCATATCTTAAGATTAAATCCTTTAGGAAGTTAACAACTGTTTTTCCATCAAGTTTTTTGATGGGCTTCACTTCTATCCACTTGTTGAACTTGTCAACCATCACTAGTATGTGGGTCATGCCGCCACGTGCTGGTATGAATGGTCCAACCATATCCAGGAACCATACCACGAATGGCCAAGTGATTGGTATAGTCTTTAACTCGGATGTAGGCAAATGTGATTTTGATGCTTACCGTTGGCACCCGTTGCATTTTCTTACTTGGTCTTGTGCTTCCACTAGTGCACTTGTCCAATAGAATCCATGTCGGAATGCCTTTTGGCTACCAATGCACTTGACGAGGCATGATTCCCACATTCTCCTTGGTGAATATCCAACAATATCTCTTAGCCTTGTTCTGGACTTATGCAACGTTGTAACACACTTGTCACGCTCCTCTTGTACAACTCCTTGTTAATTATGGTGTATGCTTTTGCTCTTCTTTCTGTTTTTCTTGCCAATATCTCATCATCAGGCAATGTTCCATCTCTCAAGTAGTTGAATATTGGCTGTGCCCAGGTTCGTATTACTGGTGTTGGATCTGTTTCTCCATAAATTTCCATTGGCTCGGCCGACATAGTTTCTGACGACATAACCTGAGGAGTCCTCGAGTGTGACTCGGCAACCCCTAGGTTAGGCGGGACAGTCCCCGGGTTACTCGAACTTGCCCCAATATCAATGTCCATTGGTATGGCATCTGAATCCTGGCTTGTCGGGATGAAGATTGACTCGGATTTGGGTCACAACTTGATTGATGGCTTCCTGAGATGCTCCAATGCTACTCCTGGCGAGATTTCTTGCCGAGATGAGCCTAACTTGGATAATACATCGGCTGCCTCATTTTCTACTCTGGGTATGTGATGAAATTCATAGCCATCAAAGTATCCTGAAATCTGCTGCACATGGAAACGATAGAGCGCAATATTTGCATCCAGTGCGTCCCAGTGCCTAGACACTTGCTGAATAACCAAGACTGAGTTGCCAAAACACATGATCCTTTTGATGCCAATTTCCTTGGACACTTTTATCCCATGGAAAAGTTCTTCATACTCAGCAACATTATTGGACGCATCAAAGTGGATTTGCAACACATATTTGAGCTGGTCCTTCTTAGGTGAAGAACTATCCCAGCACCCGGGCCCATTTTTGTCTTGGACCTGTCAAAGTGCGTTCTCCAGTAATTTGGGTCTGGCAATGGTGGTTCATATTGCATTTCCATCCAGTCCACGAAGAAATCTGCTACAACTTGAGATTTGATTGCATCTCGCCTATCGTATTGTGGAGTATATGGTGCTAGTTCTATGGCGCATTTTGCCACTCGACCACTGGCATCTTTACTGCCCAATATGTCCGAGATAGGTGCCTTGCATATTACCTAGATTGGGTGTTCTCTAAAATAGTGCTTCAGCTTCTTTTCTGTCATATGCACCCCATATGTCATTTTTTGTTTGTGGGGGTAATTTTGTTTTGACGTAGACAACACTTCGCTTAGGTAATAGACTGGTCTTTGGACTAATTTGCCCTCTTCTTCGCGCTCTAACACTTTCACTGACAACTCTATTGGTTGCTGCGACATAGAGAAGCATTGGCTCTTTGGATAGTGGTGAAGCTAGTATTGGCGCTGTTGCCAACATCTTTTTAAGTTCATACAAGGCGCTATCAGCTTGCTATGTCCATGTAAATTTATCTGATTTTTTCATCTATTGATATAATGGTAAGGATTTTTCGCCTAGCTTACTTACAAACCTACTGAACAAGGCCAGGCACCCTGTAAACTTCTGGACATCGTTGAGGGTTTTCGGTAATTCCATTCTTTTGATGGCCCTGATCTTTTTCAGGTTAGCCTCAATTCCTCGGCTGGATACAAGGAATCCGAGTAACTTTCCAGCTGTGACACCAAAGGTGCATTTTTCTGGGTTAAGTTTCATCAGAAATCTTCTTAAGTTTGTGAATGTTCGACGCAAGTCCTCGATTAGAGTATGACTTTGTTTGGTTTTTATTACCACGACATCGACGTATAATTGAACATTTTTGTCAAGTTGATCTTGCAAGCATTTTTGCATGCAACTTTGGTATGTTGCACCTACATTTTTAACCCTAATGGCATAGTACGATAGCAATAAGCCCCATACGGGGTGATAAAAGCTGCCTTTTTTTGATCACTCAGATTCAGTGGTATCTGGTGGAAACCAGAATATGCATCCACAAATGACAACAACTCACACCCAACAGTAGAGTCAATGACTTGATCGATCCGTAGGAGTGGAAATGGACCTTTTGGACATGCCTTATTCAGGTTCGTGTAGTCAATACACATGCGCCACAACACTGCCACGTTCAGGTCATCCTTTTTCTTCTCGACCAGGACTGGATTCGACAACCAATTTGGATGCAGTACTTCCATGATAAATCTGGCAGCCATGAGTCTGGCTATCTCGGCAGCTATTACTTTCCTCCTATCTTCGGTGAAGAGGTGGAGGGGTTGCTTCACCGGCTTAGCATATGGCCTTACATGAAGAGAGTGCTCAGCCAACTCCCTCGGAACTCCTTGCAAAGTCTTGTGTGGACCATGCAAAGATATCCTGATTCTCACGAAGGAAGCTGGTGAGCTCGCTTTCCTATTTCTCAGATAACCCGGCATCAATAGTCACTGTGCCCAGGAAAGCCTCATCAATCTGTATCTTTTTTGTTTCCTTGGTGGCTTGGAAACACACGCTGCCATGCGGGTTAGTGAGTGCGGCATAGACATCTGTGCCGCCTTGGCCAATGCTGCAACTTCCATCATTAGCTGCTTTTACTATGCTATCACCAGTGACTCGGCCAGTGAAGATTCGGATGAGGCACATGCGATAGATCACTTGTAGTCACCCTCAACTATGATAACTCCACATGGACCCGACATCTTCAACTTTAGGTAGGCAATGTGAGGAGTGGCCATAAACTTTGCCATAACTGGTCTTCCGAGTAACGCATGATACGAGCTGACAATGTCTACCACCTCAAACTCTATGGCTTCAGTGTGATAGTTCTCCTTGCTGCCGAATAAGACATCAACCCAGATCTTCGCAATTGGCTCACATGACAATCCCGGCACAATGCCCTAGAAGGTCGTCTTAGTTGGCTCGAACATATTCATGGTGATGCCTAGCTTGAGCATGGTATCTTTGTACATGATGTTGATGCTACTGCCATCGTATATCAGTACCTTGGAAAACTTCACATTGATATCTGGGCCCATGAAAGTCGGATCCAATACCAGAGCATATCCCCCTGGTGTCGGCATGATCTTGGGGTGATCCTTTATGCTCCAAGTTATCTCCTATTCAGACTAGTGCATGTATTTTGGTATTGCTGGCATTGTGGCATTTACTTCCATCATCCGTCTCTATTGGCTTTTCTGGTCATTTGGCTCTGTGAAAAACACAACATAGATCTGGTGATGCTCTCTGTATTCGTTTTTGGTTCCATGGCCGACATGAGCGCCATCATTTCTTGGGTCGTGCACCTGATGCACTGCTTCTCTCCTTTCTTGATTGCGGTATCTCGGCTGCTGGTTTTCATACCTGTGCTCAGCACCAATGATTTGAGCATTTCCTCCTGTGAGTGGTAGTGGGGGAGGTGGTGGCAGCTGCTGAGTTGGCGAGTCCACTCTGTCACCTTTCTGGAACCAAGTGCATTGTCTAGTTGTATGGTTTACCAGCTTACTTGGACTCGGCGTGTGAAACTTGCACGGCTGATCCAGCATCATTTCATAAGTATACTTTTGCCTCTCTTGATATGGCTTTCTCTATTCATATGTCTTTTGCCATCATTTTTTGGTATCCATTGCCATTTCCCACTTGTCCTTTGATGCTGGGTGCTTCCAGCATCAGGATGATCCTGACTAACGGCTGCAACCTGAGTCGAACCGTACCTGTAATCTGGCCTCTCATGTTGTCGTTTGCTTCTGTATTCGCCTCTTTCTTGGCAAATTTGTGACTTGACTGCATCATAGATCTGAGTCTTAGTCATCCTGTTTGCCGACTTGAGCAGAGGCTAAGTCGGATCTCCTAATGCATACGAGGCAGCAATTCTTGTTGTTTCGGCTAAGATTGCCGGCATATCTCTCTGTAACCTTTGCCATAACACACTTCCGTGCCTGCATCCTTGTGCAAACCACACAATGGCCTGGGATTCGATTACTCCTTCACATGAGTTTCGCATAGTGCACCATCTAGTGAGAAACTCCCTGTCTGTTTCATTTTCTCTTTGTTTGCACATGGCCAGTTGTTGGCGATTCATCCTCTTATAGGTGCTTGTGAAATTTCTCACAAAAGCTTCTTGGAAATCAATCCGGATGTTGATGCTTCCGGGTGGCAAATTATTCAGCAATATCCTCGCTGCTCCTTCTAGCATTTGTGGTACATACCGCACTGCCCATCTCACATTTCCTTGTGCGATCTTTACCGCAGTTCCGTAATTGATAAACCAGTCCTCTGGTTTTGTGCTTCCATCATAGGTTTTTGTTCCTCTTGCCAGCTGAAAGTTTGGCACTGGCGGCTCTCTCAAGATCCTTGGGCCAAAAAATGGTGGACCCTGAGGACCTTGTGACTCGATAAGCTCTGCCATCTTTATTCGGTCAAGCTTTAGCCTTGCGTCATCCGGCTGGAGTTTTCTGCCTCCCAGCCTTGATCCCATGGATTGATACACGTGATCTAGCAGTTCATACCCATCATTCACCATTGCCAAGTAACCATCATTCTACCTGTTGGCATTCAGGTCTGCGGGTTGCTGCACTGCTTTTCCCGCACTTTGCTATATTTTTCCGGGGTGGTCTGGTGGAGGATTCTGTGCCGAGTTTCCTTCTCCTGCCGAGTGAGTCCCACGCCTAGGTTGAGGCGCAAAGTTATGGCCTCCATTATCATTTCTTTGTCCTCGCCTTTCTCGGCCAACATTTTCTTGGTTTTCATTTCCTTGAGAGGCATTCTTTCTTGTGCCCTGGGCACGAGCCGGGTTCCCTTGAGCCACTGCCGCATCATAGGCAACCATCTGTTTGTTTTTTCCTGAGTCCACACTTTTTTATTTTCTCTGTCTCGGTGCAACTCCTGGCGAGGAGGCCGGAAGACCTGTTGATCTCACCGGGATTGGTGTTGCCGAGTGAATGAGCTGTGACCTTACTGCTATACCCGAATTTTCCCTGTAGTATGCTTCATTAAGCTTCCATGCTGCTCTCACCAACTTGTTTACTCGTTCCTATTGTTTTTTCTTTGCCTCACCCGTCAGATGGGGTAACTCGGCCATTGCTGCCTCTGCGGCTCTCAAGTTTGTCGTTGCCGTGTTGTATGTCTGCCGCCTAGCTGTTTCGTTGCTCTACTCTGCTGTTACCTGGGATGTAGCATTTGCTAGTTCTTCATTGAGGTTCCTTCCTCTTATCCTTGTCACGTCAAGCCGGGTCTTAGCGGCCTTGACTCGATTTGCCGAGTTGTACTCTCGGATTGTGATGTCCATATGCTGCTACAGCTAAGCTAATTCCTTGGCCTTTTCCAACACTTTTTTCCTGGTCTCGTCTAACTCGGCCTGCATGCGCGCCGGGTCTGTTGCTGATGCCACTGGCTCTACTAATTTTTCTATTGCTTCCTGCAGCTCTTTGGCTCTTTTACTTCTAGCTATGTTCTGCTTTTCCAATGCTGCCTTTGAAGTTCTTGCTGCTCTTGGCGTTGCGTCCTTGTATCATCCCTAAAATCATGTTTTCAAAGATTGCATATCATCCATGTATTCATAATCATTTAGGGATCATTTTCAAAGTCTTTACAAAAACAGAAGCATTTGGATGCTTATTGTTTTATGTAAACAGGCATTGATCCAATGCTACTCTCTAGTGAGAGATTATTTGTTTCAAACCAAGATTTTTTGTTCATGAGTTGGTTTGGTTGTGTTCCAAGGCTTGGACAAAATTTCCAAAACAAAATATGGTTTTAAAACCATTTTCATATCTTTATTAAAACTTGTGTAAAGGCACTGTTTATTTGTAAAATTCCAAAGGAATCAAGCAAGTTTTGTGAAACAGCATGGTTTTATACTAAAAAATGTGCAGGCTTCACTTTATAAAGTCCAAAAAGATTTTGAAATCAAACACATTTGAATTCATTTGAAAATGTTTCCTGGAAATCGAATTAGAAAAAGAAAAAGGTTAAGGAAATAGAACTGGGCCAGGCGCTACCCTTTTGGCCCAGTAACCAAAACAGCCCACCCGGGGTTCCCTGTTCCTCTCTGTTTCTCACCACAGCAACGCGCACCCACCCGCTGACAGCCCGACCCTACCTTGCCCCGTCAGCATCGTCCCCAAATCAACGCGCACCCGAACCGCTCCGCCGTTACCTCGCCGTAGTGACGCCGCGGTTTAAATCTGCTTAAATCCCATTGATTCAGGGTGTAAACCTCGCCCCGCTCCCGGCTACTTAAACCCCACCTTGCCACGGCCATTTTCCCTCACACAACACCCTCTCCTCGCCACCAGGCTGCTCAGATTTCACCAAACCTTGCCGCTGTCCCGACGAACTCTGACGTCTGATTCCGGTGAGCTCCTTGCGCCCCTTGACTCCTAGCTTCTCCAGAACAACCACTGCATCCTTGCACTTCGATTGACACCGCTGCTGTGTGCTAGGACAACCCTGAGCGTCGACAACGTCGACGACTGAGCGAACCCGACGAGGCACTCAACTCCGACGAGTAAATCTGGTTAGTCCCGAGCGCGCCTTGCCCTCTCTCTGATACTCACATGACCAGTGTTGCTCCCCGCATCTAACGCACTACTTGCTTGTCTCTGGCATGATCTACAACGCCGGCAACGACGACGAACAGCCGTGCCCGATGTCAGGCTTCACTCCGACGAGCAATAGCAGCCAAGTTCATGCGCCGCCCGAGTATCTGACCCCACCTTGAGCTTCACTGCAGTCCCACGAGCACGGTAAGAATCTCCACTCCTCCCCGCACGATCTAGATCGCCAACAACCTCTCTGACAGAGCCGCGCCGCCGCACCGCTGCCGCTGGCGCCGCCCATCTGTGGTCGTTTGATCAGTAGCCGTCAGATCTAGATCCAACGCACGCGATAGAATCACTTACGCGAAGGGGTACGCTAGATCTGTGCCGCATGATCGTCCTTAAATCCAATGATCCACGTTGATCGATCCGGACGAACCGGTACGGGCCAATCAGAACACGCCGTGTGGCCTGAGTTTAAATTTTAAAACAGAAATTGATCTATTAGTGATTCAAACTTGCAAAATTCATAACTTTTGATCCACACGTTCAAATTTTGTAAATTTTATATCATTGGAATCAGGAGAAAGAATTCTATCTATTTATGCAATGTGTTTAATGTTTTGCCTTTGTAAAATTGTTTATTTTTGCAGAGACATTTATAGGCTTAATTTGAGTATAGAAATTATTTGAAAAATGCTTTAAAGATCAAATAAAGTTTATTTGAGTATCTTGGTCTTGTTTATGATTCAATACTATATACTTGTCTTGCTTGGTGTAGAAAAATCATCACATGCCATTTGCATACATTCATATATTTTTGTTTATATATTTTGTTATGTGATTTTGGTGCCATTATTTTATGTGTAGATTTTGGTTCTAATAGTGATTGTGGTTGTGAAGATTGTTGCTACTCCCAAAACTACCAAGGCAAGTGGTGATTCATTTTTTTATCTCTATATTTTCACCTATGCATTAAAAATATTTTGTATAGGACTTGCATGAATATGTTGCTAAGTATCTATATGCTATGCTTGGGAAATCCTAGTAGTTGTAGAATTGTTAGAATTTCCTCTAAGTTAAGATGCTTACTATTGCCATGCTTAGCCTAGCTAGTAGCAACCAAGGGTGGATTATATATTCATGCTATGAGAAATATTCTAAGTCATTGACTTGTGTTTTTCCTTAATAAAACAACTAAGTGAATGAAACACTTGGGTGGAATGGAAAGAATGGTTTGTGTTGAGTGGTTACACAAGGCCCATTTCTATGGTTTACCTTGTGTATCTCACTTGTGGAAAGCCACCCAGGAACAAAGGGATTTGAGATGCCAAATGTTAAGAAGCTTCTAGTTCAGCCACATGGCATTATGGGCTCTGCCTGGATCACATAGGTTGCAATAACTTAGCCATTTGGACAGTTGGTGGTAGTGGGATGATAGGTTGGAGTGCGTCCATTTGGTCTAAGGGAAGGCTTCTTAAAGGTCCTGTCTTGGTGAAAATCAAGTCTTGTGGGGAAAGTGCACAACCTCTGCAGATGGAAGAATCTAAGTACTTAGCCATGTCCATGGTATTGGACAACTTGAGCATCAAGACATGGAAGCTATCAAGAATCTCCTCATCCCAATTTTCTAAGTTAAAACTTGTGGTTGAACAAGGGTGAAGGTTCACCAATTTATATTGGTGGTTCCTTGGGAAAGTTTTATCAAAGAAAAACATAGTGTTTTCAACTGATAGGTAAAACCTATTTTGAGCAAAGCAAGCCTAAGCTACACTTAGCCAAATTCATGTAGAATCTATATGCTAATACTCTAATAAGGTATCACTTGCCAATACTATTCAAAATGTATTGACCCACTGTGGGTGTAACTTGTGATGTTGCAGGTTACTCTGATGATGATTAGGGGTTATGAGTCTACACTAAACATGCTTGCCTGTGGCACATGAAGATGAAGACTTATTTATGTTATTATATTTGAACTCTTGTATTAGGCATGTGGCCATGGAGTTGTAAAAGACTATGTTGTATCTAGAATGATATGTAATAATGACCTTTGTATCTGTGTACTTCATCTTAAACTGTGGATGCTAGCATTGATCCAGGGACTAGCATTGCAATCACAGGGATCTTTACCTTTATAAAGGTGGGAGCTTACAATCCTGGTTTTCTTCCTCAGCATTCTCATTCACTACAGGAGCTACTGGAGGCTCTAGGGGACGTGATGGATCAGGACAAGTCATCATTACCTCGGCTGAGATGAGCTGATGGAGATTTCTTGCGGCACGAACCGCAGGTGGATCTGGTTCCAAGACGACGCGCTCCGGGTATGCGCGTTCCACGCGAACTGCGACATAGACTTGGTGCTCGCCGAACTTGATGAAGCGACCTCCCCTTGGGAATGGCTTGGTCCCAAAGAAGCCCGCATTGTCGCTGACGAAGTTGAGCGTCCCAAACCTCTAGATGAGGCCGGATTAGACGCGCTCGCCCTTTGTGGCGATGATGTTGCTCGTCCGGATGAATACTCCAAAAAGCGCCTACTTCTGCCCCACGGTGGGCGCCAACTATCATGGTGGTGTCACGACAGATTCCATGGGTAGGCTTAAGTTGGGGGCCGAATGGACGCTTGAGGCAACCGGGGAGGGAGTGCATGGTCGAGCCGTGCACGAAGAACACTCCACACTAGTATTTTTATTCCTCCAAGAAGTTTACAAGTGCTCCTAGAGCTGTTTAAGCATAGCCTCAGGGCACTAGTTTCCTACTTGGTCCAACCTCCTTAAACCCTAGCTATGCCCCTCCTTATATAGGTGATGGGTAGCTAGGTTACAACTTTGGGCCCTAGGGTTACTGTTTGGATCTTTGTCTCTACTGTGTGGGCCGGGTCATGGGCTAGCCCTAAGCCCTTGACCCAGTCCACAAAGCTATCCTGCCAACGCTCTTCCCGTACGTAGGTGCCAGATCTTGGGCGTCATGCGATGCCTTTATACGTTAGCCCTTGCTTTTGGCGTCACCCAGCTCCTTTTATGTCACCCAACGTCGCCCTTCTCTTTTGACCATGCTTTACCATGGTCCCTCCTGAATCTCACTCGGAAAGCTGCCACGCGTCCCTCCTGACTCGGCCTTCCCTCGTGAGACCCGGCTCATCGCTACCTGAAAGGTAAATAGCTTTGTCCTACGCGTGCCGACATGAAGGAAATATGCCCTAGAGGCAATCATAGAGATTATTATATTTCATATGTATCCATGAGTTATTTTAATGTTCCTTGAATATCCAATTCAGGCAACTTGTATTGATTGGCAATTATGTGAATTGTTTGTGAAACTCTTTACTTGTATGGTTATTTAATAGTTGTCCCTAGTCGGAGTTCATGTGAGGACACTCGTGAATATTAGACTAGCACATCGATTGGTTGATGACTATGTTTTGCAAGTCATAGACATGAAGATGTCAAACCAATGATGTGGACACATGTTATGAACATGGGGTTGGACGGACCCAACATGATACTGGCAATTAGACTTGCAACTCTCTCTACACATCATGTATGTTTTGTCCTTAGACCTGAGATTGTCGCATGTACTTGAGATGTGGATCGACCTACTTTGGGGCTATCAGACGCTACTCTGTAACTGGGTAGTTATAAAGGTAGCTTTCGGGTTTGTCATGAAACATGATGCAAGGCATGGTCAATCAAGATGGGATTTGCACATCTCTACTTGAGAGAGATATCTCTGGGCCCCTCGAGTGATCGGATCCAGAAATGCATGGTTGTGCTACATTAGGTTAAGAGTTAACCTTGTAAAGGTATTCCGAATCACGGTATCGAGAAAGAAAGGTCAGCTTGGAGCTAGACCAAATATCGTGAGGCAAAGTGAAAGACATGTAATAAACCTTGTGATGGTTCGTCTGATATGATCTTTGTATGCGTTTAGGAGTTGGCACGTCTTGCTAGAGGCCGCTACCAACTATTGACAGAATAAGTGTATCCGTGTCATGTCTACACATATATGAACCTATAGGGTCACACACTTAAGGGGATGGAAGCCTAATAAGGATTAGATCCGAATTAGACCAGGCTTAGGCTACTAATGGGCTGCTAGTGTAGAAGCCCACTAGGGACGCCTATATAAGAGAGGGTGGGGCGAGCTGACCAGGGTTAGACCTTTCCACCAAGCCACCACTCCTCACACCTGTTTTGCACGCGTGGACCTAGCAGTCCGACGTCTGACGCTTCCATCCCGCACGTGTGGATACCTCGGAGGTGCTACATCTGTAGCACTTGGACGAGCCACGCAAGGGGAGCTGCTCGTGGGACGAGGACGAGGAGGAGACATAGATCATCTACACTGCCTTGACGCACTTCATCAAGTTCCGCAACCGCGCGTCTGGTTGTAATCCCGTGATCTATGACAACAGTATTCCTGGTTTTTACGCAGTAGAAATTTTTAATTTGCGCTAGTGTAGCCTACCAGTATCCCTTTAGTGGTATCAGAGCTGATGTTGTTCAGTTATAGGTTCGGGATGTTTGCATATGGTGATATGCAGATTGATATGAATGATGTGATCGTTTGTATTGCGGTGGTTCAGGATTGATCTATGATCTTGTTTTCCGTGATCGTGATTCTGAGGTTGTCGAACGACTTACCCCTACCGGTCGGTTTCCGCCATCGGGGTAGACAGTGACACATAAATCCCGTTGAACCACGCGAAGATCAATATGATTGATCGAATCGGACCCTAGATCTAAAATCGATGTACCGTGATCAAACGAGTTTGATCAAATCGGAACAATAGACGGTTTATGGTAAATTTGATTTGCCGATCAAAATCCTTAAAGAAAATTGCCCCTTCGAACCCCGTAGGGGGAGACCCCCTAGACCCCCCTTAATCGTAGATCCTTTTGTATCTCGTTAAGGTAACTAGGTGCTGCGATGTCACATGATCCGGTAGAATGCGATTCTATGCATAACTTGTTTTTGCAGGATGTATGTGATCATTATGTCCCATTTATATATGTGATCCATGTATATATTTTATCATGACTTGCGTGTCGTGAGTACGACAACATGGCTGGAGCCAAATGTGTTGTCATTTATTGTAATGGCCTTCATGCCAACTTGTGATGATCCCAATACTATGTAATTTTGGTTACTAGCCGTTAGGATTAATGGCTTGTATTAGTTCTTGGAGGACTCATCACTTGGAGTATGTCTCACATGTAACATGAAGATGGAGATCATCATGGTGGATAGGTTCTATGGTGATGGAGATCACCACGAGAAAATGGGCCATACTGTTTCACATTTATGTGAATGTTATTCTTATGCGTTTTACTACTATGCATGCTTAGATGATAGAAGTAGAATGATCCCTCGCAAATTTTAAGTTATACCATGCCTTCCCAACTAAACCTTACACCATCCTATGCCTTGTACAATCATTGGTGGGCCTATGAAATTAGGGTGCCGCGGTTTTCCTTGGTTGGATGGGTTTGTATCGGATACCTACACGCATAAGGGTTGGTGAGCTTGACAAGGTCATCTTAACAGTTAAGGACCTTGGGGCATAAAGGTTGGGCGCCTAGTTTTGATATAGAGATGTCACCCAACAACAAGAGTGATGTGTGATATGATTAGGAAGTGTTGCTTACCGATTTACCTTGTCTTCTAGCAGTGATGCTAAAGCTCACTAGTCGACTTGTTAATTGTGGATCTTGAATCACTTAGTATCAATAGAGGGATATTGATTTAAGTGGGAGTATATGCTATTAAATTGTTTAATATGTTTTACACTTTCATGGTTACATGACTTAGTACTTTTCATGTTTTCTGTTGTAGATCAATGGCACCGAACACTACATCACCTTTTTTATTTGCGTTCGATTCTTCACAAAGATAAACTTAATGGAACAAACTATTTGGACTAGGTCTATAACCTGAGAATTGTTCTCAGGTCTGATAATGTCGTGGTGGTGGCACGGCAGATGCCATGGGTAGGCTAAAGTATGGGGCCAATGGATGCTAGAGGGATCTGGGGAGGGAAGATGCAGTTGATTCTACACATAGAAGACTAAGGCTAAGACCTTTATTTCTCCTTCCTTGAGCTACAAGTGCTCCTTGAGCTGTATACAAGGAGAAAGGAAGAACTTTACCAGCACAATGGTCCCAATCTCCCCATGCCCTCCTGAGGGTCCAAGCCTCCCCTTATAAAGGAGAGCCTTGGGTTCCTTTAGGGCTGATGTGGCAAGCATATTCGAGGTGTTGGAGATATGCCCTAAAGGCAATAATAAATATAGTTATTATTATATCTTTGTGTTTATGATAAATGTTTACATTCATGCTATAACAGTATTAACAAGGAAACATTAATACTTGTGTGATTTGTAAACTTAATTTGAAGTCCCTAGTAAAGCCTCTATATAATACTAGCTTGTTGGTTAATAGATGATTGTGGTTTCCCTATCATGAACATTGAGATGTTATTAACAACAAGATCATATCGTTAGGAGAATGATATGGTGGACATACTCATATAGATAAGCGTAGCATAAAGATCAAGTCATTTTAATAGTTCAATTGCTATATGCTTTCTGATACATAGTAACCTAATTCCTTCGACCATGAGATCATGCATATCACCTTTACCGGATGGATGCTTTGATGACATCAAACACCACACCGTAACTGGGTGGCTATAAAGGTGGCATTGAGTGTTCGGAAAGTATTGGTTGAAACACATGGATCAAGACTGGGATTTGTCCATCCATATGACGGATAGATATACTCTGGGCCCTCTCGGTGAAATGTCATCCAATTGGCTTGCAAGCATGTGACTGGCTCACAAGGGATCACATATCACGGGAACGAGAAAAGAGTACTTATCGGTAACGAGGTTGAACTAGGTATGCAGAGATACCGACGATCATAACCTCGGATAAGTAAACTATCGTGAGACAAAGGAAATTGGTATCGTATGTAAGTGGTTCATTCGATCGCAAAGTAATCGTAGAAATATGTGGGAGCCATATGAATTTCCAGATTCCTCTATTGGTTATTGATCGGAGAAGTGTCTCGATCATGTCCGCATAATTCACGAACCGTAGGGAGACACACTTAAGGATTCGACGTTGTTTGAGTAGTTATGGAATGATGAGAAAGAGTCCGAATGTTGTTCGGAGTCTCGAATGGGATTCGGCATATCACGAGGAGATCCGGAATGGTCCGGAGAATAAGATTCATATAAGGAAAGTCCCGTTTCGGAGTTGGAGAATGGTTCCGATGTTTTCATCGGGAATGTTCTAGAAGGTTCCGGAATGTCCGGCACTCCGGAGGGGAAGGGTACATGAATGTGTTATATCAAGTTGGTATGATTGCATTATGTACTCGGTGTCATCGCTGAACAAAATAGAGGGTTTATTCAAATCCTAGTTTGAAAAGTCAAACGGCTAGTTTGAAAGTCAACGGCTATTTTTGGGAAGTGGAAAAGGAGGAGGAAACCGAGTTGGGGAGGAGTCCCTCCTCCCCACCACCGGCGCACCACCAAGCCGAGTAGGGGAGGGACTCCCCTCCCCTTGGCCGGCCCCCTCCACCTATAAAAGGAGGGGCAGGGCTCCCCTCCTAGACACACAAGTTCCTACCTCTAAACCCTAGTACCAAGCCGCTGCCGCCTCCATAGCCGCCGCCGGCCCTAGGGCAAACCGCCGCCGCCTAGCTAAACCCTAGCCGCCGGCTTGCCCCTCCTCGGCGTGTCTAAACCCTAGATCATCGAGGGACTCTCTCATACTCCACCATACTCGCTCCGGCTTAAGGCGAAGCCCTGCGAGATCTCCCCTCTACTTCCGGTACCACGCCGTTGTGCTGCCGGAATCGCGAGGAGAGTGCTACAACCTCTGCTGCCTGCTGGAACAAGGGAGAGGAAGGTCTTCGTCGAGTACCGAACGTGTGACCGACTACGGGAGCGCTGCCGGAACGCAACGCCGGAAGGATCGTCTACGCGATCTTGAGATCGGGAAGAGTACGACTACATCACCCACGAGAATCCGCTCTCGTTAGACACTTTGGAATCTTCGAGGGTGAGTTATTCTATCGACTCGTTGCTACAATCTAGTAGATAGATCTTGGCTTGTTTGTTTGTATGCGATAGAAATTTTTTGTTTTCCATGCTACGAAACCCTACAGTGGTATCAGAGCCGTGTATATATGTAGATCTGTTGCACGAGTAGAACACAATGGTCATTGTGGGCGTTGATGCTTTTATTGTCGATTGCTTCTTGTGTACTTTGCATCTTGCGGTATGTTGGGATGAAGTGGCCCGGGCTAACCTTACATGACATCGTTCATGAGACTTGCTCCACGCTTGACATGCAACTTGTATTGCATAAGTGGCTTTGCGGGTGCCTGTTTCTCCTAGCATAGTTAAGATCCAATTTACAACGGGTGATTAACAATACTAGTATCAATGTTGTGGTTCATGTTCGTAAGTTAGAACGACACTTATTGAAAGCCCCAAACCACGTAAAATATGCAAAGAAAGTAGAGGCGTCTAACTTTGTTTTGCAGGGGTGTGCTGTGATGTGATATGGCCATGATTGTGATTATATTTGATGTATGCAATGTTCCTTATTGTAAGTTGGCAACCGGCAGGAGCCATATGGTTGTCTTTAATTTATGTTAATACCTGCGTGTCTATTCAAAGTAGTTGTAATAGTTGAAGCCGGTAGACGACAACCATGGAGAAGCGTCATTGACCTTGATGCAATGCCGGTGATGATGGAGATCATGTTCGTGCTAGAAGATGGTGATCGGAAGCACAAAGAAGAAAGGCCATATCATATCACATATTATGAATTGCATGTGATGTTAATCCTTTATGCATCTTGTATTGCTTAGTAGACGACGGTAGCATTATAAGATGATCCCTCATGCACATGAATTTCAAGTCATACAGTGTTCACCCTTAGTTAGCACCGTTGCTAAAGCTTGTTGTTTCGAAGCACCACGTGATGATCGGTTGTGTTAGATTCCGCAAGTGTATACAACGTGAGCAAGCCAGATTTGCTCATGCGGAAACTAAGGTTTGATCTTGACGAGCCTAGCATGTTCAGACATGGTCTCGAAACACGGATCACCGAAAGTTAAAGCATGAATCATATAGTAGATATGATGAACATGTCGATTGTTCGCCATTGAAACTATATCAACTCTCGTGATGATCGGTGTTGATGTGGTGGATTTGGTTCGTGTGATCACTAAAACAATGTGAGGGATATTGTTTTGAGTGGGAGTTCACCTAGATTAATTTTATTAATTTGAACTCAATTTGTCATAAACTTAGTCTAAACTATTGCAAATATGTTGTAGATCAATGGCAGCCCCTACCATTAATTTTAATGCGTTCCTAGAGAAAGAAAAGTTGAAAACAATGGAAGCAACTTCGCGGATTGGTTCCGCAATTTGAGGATTGTCCTCACAGCTGGTAATTTGACCTATGTGCTGGATGCACTGCTGGGTGACCCACCTGCAGCTGATGCTTCCGATGAAGTAAAGAATGTTTACCTCACTCGGAAGACTCAGTACTCCACAGTTCAGTGTGCTATCTTGTATGGTTTAGAATCGGAGCTTCAGAAAAGGTTTGAGAATTCATACCCATATGATATTGTCAAGGATATCAAATTGATCTTTGAGACTCATGCGGCAATTGAAAGCTATGAGGCTTCTGAAAAGTTCTTTAACTGCAAGATGGAAGAGGGCAGCTCCGTCAGTGAGCATGTGCTTAAGATGTCTGGGCACGCAAACAAACTTCAAAGCTTGGGTATAGTGATTCCTAATGCTTTGGGGATTTACCGCGTCCTCCAATCACTACCACCAAGTTACAAGAACTTTGTGATGAACTACAACATGCAAAACATGAACAAGACGTTGCCAGAACTCTTTGCCATGTTGGAATCTACAGAAGTGGAGATCAAGAAAGAGCACCAAGTGTTGTTGGTCAATAAGACCACCAAATTCAAGAAAGGCAAGTCTAAGCAGAAGGGACACTTCAAGAAGGGTGGTAAGAAAGTTACCACGCCAACGAAGAAGACCAAGGCTGGACCTAAGCCTGATACTGAGTGCGTTTACTGCAAGGGAGAAGGTCACTGGAAGCGGAATTGCCCAAAGTACTTGGCGGATTTGAAGAACGACAACATCAAGAAGAAAGGTATATCTGATATACATGTTATTGATGTGTATCTCACTAGTACTCGTAGTAGTGCCTGGGTATTTGATACTAGTTCGGTTGCTCATATTTGTAACTCGAAACAGGTGCTGCAGAATAAACGGAAGCTAGCGAAGAACGAGGTGACGATGCGCGTGGGAAACGGATCAAAGGTTAAGACCTTTATTTCTGGGGAGGGAAGATGCAGTTGATTCTACACATAGAAGACTAAGTCTAAGACCTTTATTTCTCCTTCCTTGGGCTACAAGTGCTCCTTGAGCTGTATACAAGGAGAAAGGAAGAACTTTACCAGCACAATGGTCCCAATCTCCCCCTGCCCTCCTGAGGGTCCAAGCCTCCCCTTATAAAGGAGAGCCTTGGGTTCCTTTAGGGCTGATATGGCAAGCATATTCGAGGTGTTGGAGATATGCCCTAAAGGCAATAATAAATATAGTTATTATTATATCTTTGTGTTTATGATAAATGTTTACATTCATGCTATAACAGTATTAACAAGGAAACATTAATACTTGTGTGATTTGTAAACTTAATTTGAAGTCCCTAGTAAAGCCTCTATATAATACTAGCTTGTTGGTTAATAGATGATTGTGGTTTCCCTATCATGAACATTGAGATGTTATTAACAACAAGATCATATCGTTAGGAGAATGATATGGTGGACATACTCCTATAGATAAGCGTAGCATAAAGATCAAGTCATTTTAATAGTTCAATTGCTATATGCTTTCTGATACATAGTAACCTAATTACTTCGACCATGAGATCATGCATATCACCTTTACCGGATGGATGCTTTGATGACATCAAACACCACACCGTAACTGGGTGGCTATAAAGGTGGCATTGAGTGTTCGGAAAGTATTGGTTGAAACACATGGATCAAGACTGGGATTTGTCCATCCATATGACGGATAGATATACTCTGGGACCTCTCGGTGAAATGTCATCCAATTGGCTTGCAAGCATGTGACTGGCTCACAAGGGATCACATATCACGGGAACGAGAAAAGAGTACTTATCGGTAACGAGGTTGAACTAGGTATGCAGAGATACTGACGATCATAACCTCGGATAAGTAAACTATCGTGAGACAAAGGAAATTGGTATAGTATGTAAGTGGTTCATTCAATCGCAAAGTAATCGTAGAAATATGTGGGAGCCATATGAATTTCCAGATTCCTCTATTGGTTATTGATCGGAGAAGTGTCTCGATCATGTCCGCATAATTCACGAACCGTAGGGAGACACACTTAAGGATTCGACGTTGTTTGAGTAGTTATGGAATGATGAGAAAGAGTCTGAATGTTGTTCGGAGTCTCGAATGGGATTCGGCATATCACGAGGAGATCCGGAATGGTCCGGAGAATAAGATTCATATAAGGAAAGTCCCGTTTCGGAGTTGGAGAATGGTTCCGATGTTTTCATCGGGAATGTTCTAGAAGGTTCCGGAATGTCCGGCACTCCGGAGGGGAAGGGTACATGAATGTGTTATATCAAGTTGGTATGATTGCATTATGTACTCGGTGTCATCGCTGAACAAAATAGAGGGTTTATTCAAATCCTAGTTTGAAAAGTCAAACGGCTAGTTTGAAAGTCAAACGGCTATTTTTGGGAAGTGGAAAAGGAGGAGGAAACCGAGTTGGGGAGGAGTCCCTCCTCCCCACCACCGGCGCACCACCAAGCCGAGTAGGGGAGGGACTCCCCTCCCCTTGGCCGGCCCCCTCCACCTATAAAAGGAGGGGCAGGGCTCCCCTCCTAGACACACAAGTTCCTACCTCTAAACCCTAGTACCAAGCCGCTGCCGCCTCCATAGCCGCCGCCGGCCCTAGGGCAAACCGCCGCCGCCTAGCTAAACCCTAGCCGCCGGCTTGCCCCTCCTCGGCATGTCTAAACCCTAGATCGTCGAGGGACTCTCTCATACTCCACCATACTCGCTCCGGCTTAAGGCGAAGCCCTGCGAGATCTCCCCTCTACTTCCGGTACCACGCCGTTGTGCTGCCGGAATCGCGAGGAGAGTGCTACAACCTCTGCTGCCTGCTGGAACAAGGGAGAGGAAGGTCTTCGTCGAGTACCGAACGTGTGACCGACTGCGGGAGCGCTGCCGGAACGCAACGCCGGAAGGATCGTCTACGCGATCTTGAGATCGGGAAGAGTACGACTACATCACCCACGAGAATCCGCTCTCGTTAGACACTTTGGAATCTTCGAGGGTGAGTTATTCTATCGACTCGTTGCTACAATCTAGTAGATAGATCTTGGCTTGTTTGTTTGTATGCGATAGAAATTTTTTGTTTTCCATGCTACGAAACCCTACAGTGGTATCAGAGCCGTGTCTATATGTAGATCTGTTGCATGAGTAGAACACAATGGTCATTGTGGGCGTTGATGCTTTTATTGTCGATTGCTTCTTGTGTACTTTGCATCTTGCGGTATGTTGGGATGAAGCGGCCGGGCTAACCTTACATGACATCGTTCATGAGACTTGCTCCACGCTTGACATGCAACTTGTATTGCATAAGTGGCTTTGCGGGTGCCTGTTTCTCCTAGCATAGTTAAGATCCAATTTACAACGGGTGATTGACAATACTAGTATCAATGTTGTGGTTCATGTTCGTAAGTTAGAACGACACTTATTGAAAGCCCCAAACCACGTAAAATATGCAAAGAAAGTAGAGGCGTCTAACTTTGTTTTGCAGGGGTGTGCTGTGATGTGATATGGCCATGATTGTGATTATATTTGATGTATGCAATGTTCCTTATTGTAAGTTGGCAACCGGCAGGAGCCATATGGTTGTCTTTAATTTATGTTAAGACCTGCGTGTCTATTCAAAGTAGTTGTAATAGTTGAAGCCGGTAGACGACAACCATGGAGAAGCGTCATTGACCTTGATGCAATGCCGGTGATGATGGAGATCATGTTCGTGCTAGAAGATGGTGATTGGAAGCACAAAGAAGAAAGGCCATATCATATCACATATTATGAATTGCATGTGATGTTAATCCTTTATGCATCTTGTATTGCTTAGTAGACGACGGTAGCATTATAAGATGATCCCTCATGCACATGAATTTCAAGTCATAAAGTGTTCACCCTTAGTTAGCACTGTTGCTAAAGCTTGTTGTTTCGAAGCACCACGTGATGATCGGTTGTGTTAGATTCCGCAAGTGTATACAACGTGAGCAAGCCAGATTTGCTCATGCGGAAACTAAGGTTTGATCTTGACGAGCCTAGCATGTTCAGACATGGTCTCGGAACACGGATCACCGAAAGTTAAAGCATGAATCATATAGTAGATATGATGAACATGTCGATTGTTCGCCATTGAAACTATATCAACTCTCGTGATGATCGGTGTTGATGTGGTGGATTTGGTTCGTGTGATCACTAAAACAATGTGAGGGATATTGTTTTGAGTGGGAGTTCACCTAGATTAATTTTATTAATTTGAACTCAATTTGTCATAAACTTAGTCTAAACTATTGAAAATATGTTGTAGATCAATGGCAGCCCCTACCATTAATTTTAATGCGTTCCTAGAGAAAGAAAAGTTGAAAAACAATGGAAGCAACTTCGCGGATTGGTTCCGCAATTTGAGGATTGTCCTCACAGCTGGTAATTTGACCTATGTGCTGGATGCACTGCTGGGTGACCCACCTGCAGCTGATGCTTCCGATGAAGTAAAGAATGTTTACCTCACTCGGAAGACTCAGTACTCCACAGTTCAGTGTGCTATCTTGTATGGTTTAGAATCGGAGCTTCAGAAAAGGTTTGAGAATTCATACCCATATGATATTGTCAAGGATATCAAATTGATCTTTGAGACTCATGCGGCAATTGAAAGCTATGAGGCTTCTGAAAAGTTCTTTAACTGCAAGATGGAAGAGGGCAGCTCCGTCAGTGAGCATGTGCTTAAGATGTCTGGGCACGCAAACAAACTTCAAAGCTTGGGTATAGTGATTCCTAATGCTTTGGGGATTTACCGCGTCCTCCAATCACTACCACCAAGTTACAAGAACTTTGTGATGAACTACAACATGCAAAACATGAACAAGACGTTGCCAGAACTCTTTGCCATGTTGAAATCTGCAGAAGTGGAGATCAAGAAAGAGCACCAAGTGTTGTTGGTCAATAAGACCACCAAATTCAAGAAAGGCAAGTCTAAGCAGAAGGGACACTTCAAGAAGGGTGGTAAGAAAGTTACCACGCCAACGAAGAAGACCAAGGCTGGACCTAAGCCTGATACTGAGTGCGTTTACTGCAAGGGAGAAGGTCACTGGAAGCGGAATTGCCCAAAGTACTTGGCGGATTTGAAGAACGGCAACATCAAGAAGAAAGGTATATCTGATATACATGTTATTGATGTGTATCTCACTAGTACTCGTAGTAGTGCCTGGGTATTTGATACTGGTTCGGTTGCTCATATTTGTAACTCGAAACAGGTGCTGCAGAATAAACGGAAGCTAGCGAAGAACGAGGTGACGATGCGCGTGGGAAACGGATCAAAGGTTGATGTGATCGCGGTCGGCACGCTACCCCTTCATCTACCATCGGGATTAGTTTTATACTTAAATAATTGTTATTTGGTGCCTGCGTTAAGCATGAACATTATATCGGGATCTTGTTTATTGCGAGACGGTTACTTGTTTAAGTCCGAGAATAATGGTTGTTCGATTTATATGAGTAATATGTTTTATGCACATGCACCTTTGATAGATGGTCTATTCTTGTTGAATCTCGATAGTGGAAATACACATATTAATAACATTGAGGCTAAACGTTTGAAATCGAGCGATAACTCGACCTATATGTGGCACTGTCGTCTTGGTCACATTGGAGTGAAGCGTATGAAGAAACTCCATTCCGATGGACTTCTTGAATCACTTGATTTCGAATCACTTGAAAGATGCGAAGCATGTCTGATGGGTAAAATGACTAAGACTCCATTCTCTGGTATGATGGAGCGAGCTACGGACTTATTGGAAATCATACATACCGATGTGTGTGGTCCAATGAGTGTAGCATCGCGCGGTGGTTATCGTTATGTTCTTACCTTCACGGATGACTTGAGTAGATATGGGTATATCTATTTCATGAAACATAAGTCCGAAACTTTCGAGAAGTTTAAGGAATTTCAAAGTAAGGTAGAGAATCAACGTAACAAGAAGATTAAATTTCTACGTTCTGATCGTGGAGGTGAATATCTAAGTTACGAGTTTGGCGAGCATTTGAAGAAATACGGAATACTTTCACAATTGACACCGCCGGGAACACCACAGCGTAATGGTGTGTCCGAACGTCGTAATCGAACTCTCTTAGATATGGTTCGTTCTATGATGTCACTTACAGATTTACCGCTATCATTTTGGGGTTATGCATTACAAACAGCCGCATTCACTTTAAATAGGGCACCGTCTAAATCCGTTGAAACAACACCGTATGAATTATGGTTTGGGAAGAAACCTAGATTGTTGTTCCTTAAAGTTTGGGGTTGCGAAGCCTATGTAAAGAAGTTACAGCCGGACAAGCTTGAACCCAAAGCGGAAAAATGTGTCTTCATAGGATACCCGAAGGAAACTATTGGGTATACCTTCTATCATAGATCCGAAGGCAAAATCTTCGTTGCCAAGAATGGATCCTTTCTAGAGAAGGAATTTCTCTCGAAAGAAGTGACTGGAAGGAAAGTAGAATTCAACGAGGTTGTCGAACCTTCTCTCGAAATTGCGAGTAGCGCAGCGCCGGAAGAAGTTCATGTGGTGCCTGCACCAATTAGAGAAGAAGCTAATGATGATGATCATGAAACTTCGGTTGAAGTTGCTATAGAGCCTCGCAGGTCAACGAGAACTCGTACCACTCCAGATTGGTATGATCCCGTTATGAGTGTCATGTTGGTGGACAACACCGATGACCCTGAGACATATGAGGAAGCGATGATGAGCCCAGATTCCAATAAATGGCAAGAAGCCATGAAATCCGAGATTGGATCCATGTACGAAAACCAAGTATGGACTTTGGTGGACTTACCAGATGGCCGGAAGGCTGTCGAGAACAAATGGATTTTCAAGAAGAAAACAGATGCTCATGGTAATGTTACTGTCTATAAAGCTCGACTTGTCACAAAGGGGTTTCGACAAATTCAAGGAGTTGACTATGATGAGACTTTCTCACCAGTAGCGTAGCTAAAGTCTGTGAGGATTATGTTAGCAATCGCTGCATATTATGATTATGAGATATGGCAGATGGATGTCAAAACAGCATTCCTCAATGGAGACATTGATGAAGAGTTGTATATGATGTAACCCAAAGGTTTTGTCGATCCTAAAGATGCTAACAAGGTATGCAAACTTCAACGGTCCATCTATGGATTGAAGCAAGCATCCCGAAGTTGGAATCAACGTTTTGATAAGGTGATCAAAAGTTTTGGTTTTATACAAACTTATGGAGAAGCTTGTATTTACAAGAAAGTGAGTGGGAGCTCTGTAGCATTCTTAATACTATATGTAGATGACATATTGTTGATTGGGAATGATGTAGACCTTCTTAATAGTGTCAAGGAATATTTGAATAATAGTTTTTCAATGAAGGATCTTGGCGAAGCAGCTTACATATTAGGCATAAAGATTTATAGAGATAGATCGAAACGCCAAATATCATTGTCACAAAGTACATATTTGGACAAAGTTCTAAAGAGGTTTGGAATGGAAGATAGCAAGAAAGGGTTCTTGCCCATGTTGCCCAATACGACCTTGAGTAAAGCTCAAAGTACGACATCGGCAGAAGATAGAGAAAGGATGAGTAAGACTCCCTATGCCTCAGCCATAGGATCTCTAATGTATGACTTGCTATGTACTAGACCCGACATTGCATATGCTGTTAGTTTAACTAGCAGATATCAAAGTGATCCAGGAGTGGATTATTGGACAGCGGTCAAAAACATCCTTAAGTACTTGAGAAGAACTAAGGATATGGTTCTTTCTTATGGAGGTGATGAAGAAGCTCGTTGTTAATGGTTACACCGATGCTAGTTGGAACACCGATCCGGATGATTCTAAATCACAATCTGGATACGTGTTTATTTTGAATGGTGCAGCAGTTAGCTGGAGGAGTGCAAAGCAAAGCGTTCTGGCGAGATCTTCAACTGAATCGGAATACATGGCTGCTTCGGAGGCTTCACAAGAAGCGATATGGAGCTGGGTGTGGTTCCTAGTGCGCTGGACCCAATGTCTATCTACTGTGATAACATGGGTGCCATAGCCAATGCGCAAGAACCAAGGTCACACAAGAAGCTGAAGCACATCAAGCTACGTTTTCACGCTATTCGAGAACATATCCAAGATGGGGATATAAAGATTTGCAAAGTACACACAGATCTGAATGTGGCAGATCCGTTGACTAAACCTCTCCCGACGGCAAAACATGACCAGCACCAAACTGCCATGGGTGTTCGGTATATTACCATGTAATCTAGATTAGATGACGCTAGTGCAAGTGGGAGACTGTTGGAGATATGCCCTAGAGGCAATAATAAATATAGTTATTATTATATCTTTGTGTTTATGATAAATGTTTACATTCATGCTATAACAGTATTAACAAGGAAACATTAATACTTGTGTGATTTGTAAACTTAATTTGAAGTCCCTAGTAAAGCCTCTATATAATACTAGCTTGTTGGTTATGATTGTGGTTTCCCTATCATGAACATTGAGATGTTATTAACAACAAGATCATATTGTTAGGAGAATGATATGGTGGACATACTCCTATAGATAAGCGTAGCATAAAGATCAAGTCATTTTAATAGTTCAATTGCTATATGCTTTCTGATACATAGTAACCTAATTCCTTCGACCATGAGATCATGCATATCACCTTTACCGAATGGATGCTTTGATGACATCAAACACCACACCGTAACTGGGTGGCTATAAAGGTGGCATTGAGTGTTACAACCTCCGCTGCCTGCTGGAACAAGGGAGAGGAAGGTCTTCGTCGAGTACCGAACGTGTGACCGACTGTGGGAGCGCTGCCGGAACGCAGCGCCGGAAGGATCGTCTACGCGATCTTGAGATCGGGAAGAGTACGACTACATCACCCACGAGAATCTGCTCTCGTTAAACACTTTGGAATCTTTGAGGGTGAGTTATTCTATCGACTCATTGCTACAATCTAGTTGATAGATCTTGGCTTGTTTGTTTGTATGCGGTAGAAATTTTTTGTTTTCCATGCTACGAAACCCTACACGAGGAATATGCTTGTCCCAATATAGTAGTTCGGCGCCCCCCTTTCCCTGTCGCTCCCCTAATGACGGCAAGGTTCCAGAGGGCCCCTCCTGTGCGCCTCGGGCTTCAGGACTATCACCTCCGTGACCTCCTTCTGCCTCTCTGTCGCTCTGCGCCTTTGTCCCTAGTGCTTGGCTCCGCTCAGATTCTCCCTAGCCTGTGGCTAGAGTTTGACTTTAGGCTTCTCCTTCTCCTGCAAGCTTCGTATCATTCGGCCCTGCCTCGTGTAACTCGGCTTGTCCTTCACCTGCATCAAGATTACTCGGGCTAACCCGGCCGACTTATGCAGTATCTCGGCCGGGTAATGCCTTGCCATCATTATAAGGGTCCTGCCCTTTCCTATCTCGGCCGACTTCTACAGGATTCGGCCTATTCAGACTGTAACTCGGAAACTAGACGGGGGAACATCCTTTCGTCTTTCCCCATCTTTACCCTATCCGGGGTTACCTCCCCAACATTAGTCCCCGAAGCTGGTATGGCCCCGCCGATAACCTCGGCCGGGCCGTATCAGTTTCATGACACACGTTCCGCATTGTTTCCGAGTTATTTCTTTCTCGTTCGAGGTATCATCGTATCTTCTCGCGTACGCCTCGTCCTACGTGTCATCCCCATCATTGTTTCTCTAGTTTTTTGTTCCTCTACAGTATTTACTGACAGGCTACAGTTACTACTGCGCCTGTCGCGCCGTCGCTGCGGTGCCTTGTGTGTCGTTTCCGTTGGGGATCGTGACCTTCTTTGCTACCGTGTGGCCCTTGGTGCGGTTCCGCTCAACGACGTGCGGTCATGCGGCGCACACGATCTACACGGCCAACCGCCACAGCCACGATCCCACTACCTCGCTTGCGACTCGGTTATAAAGAGGGGCGCGGCGCTGGGGGATTCACTTTCCCCTTTTCGCTCGCCCGCGCCCTTCTTCTTCCTCTCGCTTCCGCGCCCGTTCGCAGCTCCGCCGCCGCGCGTTCATCTGAACCTCCGACGGCGTGGACTCCGCCGCGTTGCTCCGTCTGCCTCGTCCTTGTTCGCTAGCTTCGGCGTCGTCGCCGGTGAGTTCTTTCCGGTCCTGTCGCCTAGGCTTTCCTCTAGATTTCTATGTCTCCATTCCGTTTTCATGCGGTGGTTCCTTTGCTGCTCCGCCGCCGTTTCTGAGTAGAATCACGACGGGGCCCTGTAGTTCTAAACTTTCCTCCGCCGCTAGTTCTTCCTCCGCTGATTTTTCCGGCGAGCCCATGTCTAGCTCCTTCAGCGGTGCCCTGATAGAGGATGACGATGCTAGCTCTGGGCCCGAGTGAGGCTCGTGGCAGGGCTCCTCCGTTACTCGCCGCGAGATCGAGTGGCTTATCCGAACTCGGAGGATTCCCGCCGAGGTCTCGTGTCGCTTACCCGGCAGCGAGTCCTCTCCGGATATTAGGGAGGGCGAGTATGTAGTTTTCATGTCGCATTTCTCGCGCGGCTTTGGTCTCCCTCTTAGCGACTTTGCTAGGGAATTTCTTGACTACTTCGGCCTTCAGCCGCATCACCTTCCTGAAAACGCCATCGCCTCTCTCTCAGCTTTTATCTCTGCCTCGGAGGGATACTTCGGCCTATGGCCGTCCGTGCATGTCTGGTCGAAGTTCTTCCAGATTCATTCTAACGTTGTCCCTGACAAGTCTCTGCACCCTTCCGAGAAACTGCTTACTCAATGTGGAGCAGCGTCCATTACACCTCGGAGGAAATCCGTATTTCCTCGTGTTACAGGGCTTGAGTCGTGCAAGAAGTGGCAGAAGTCCTTCTTCTATGTCAAGAACACGGGAACGGAGGACAAGATTCGGCTCCCTGCATTCTCCATTGGTACGCCCTCCAAGGTGAATTGGACTTATAATCCGAGGAAGAGTCTAGTCTTGGCCGAGGCTTTTGAGATTCGGCTAAAAGAGCTGATCCGCGTCGGGTTACGCGGCGAGGATTTGATGGCTACCTTTATTAGTAGCCGAATCTGCCCATTCCAGAAGCGGACGCATAAACTCTGCTATATGAGCGGTCCTCTTGACCCCAACCGAGTCTCGACCGTGGAGCTGGACAACTATCTCATCTTTAAGCGTGTCCGAGCTATCTTCAAGACGGATATGCCTGAGGACTGGGCTTGGGGATTGAAGCCGTTCACCCGCGAGCGTCCCCCTCCCGAAGTAAGCTTAACCACTAACGCTTTGTTTTTCAATTGTTTTCGTAACTGTTTTCGCTGATTTTCCTATTTCTTGTCTTTCAGAGGTTCGCAGAGCAGAAGGACGAGGATGCCGAAGTTTTGTCGCTTCCGTGGCCTGCGGACCGGAATACCCCGGACACTGGGGAGCCGGACTCGGAAGAGTTCGTCCCTAAGTCGGATACGGCCCCGGCTCGGGCTCGTGGCAAGACCTCGGCCCACGAGGAGGAAGGTGATTCGGACGAGGTCCAAGTTCTAGAGGTAGTTGTCGCAATGCCTATTTCTTATGCATTTCCGGCTTCTACTTTCCCAGCTAATCCGGCTGGTCAGGTTCACGACGCCGAGCCTATTGCTTCCCGGCCCCCTGTTACCTCGGGGAAACGTGGGGCTCCTGCTGGTGCCTCAGAGGCGGCCCCCAAGAAACGAATGAAGAAATCCGCACCGAATCCTCCCCGGCGCAAGACCATGCCTCGAGTCACAGGGTAAGTTCCTTTTGCTCGTATTTCTTGTTTCTCTCTTTCTGTTTTCCAACCTAACGCCCTTCTTTCTTCTCTATTTTCACAGTGCTCCACTTTCTGTTAAGCCCGGAGGTCCTAGCATGACTAGCCGTGTGACTCGGCAGCCGTCTCCTCCGCCTGCCGAAGATACCAGGATTCCCAGTCCTGCTCGTGCTGCATCTCCTCTAGTTCCGAATCGATCGACCCCTCACCACGATGTGCCTGAGACTCCTCTTGTTGACGTTGATTCCACTCGGCCCTCCGAGATTTCCATCGAACCAGTAGCCTCCTCTGTGAATCCGAGCGTCTCTACCGAGCCTCTTTCTACCTCTGCGGTTTCTATAGTAGCTCCAGCCCCGGCCGAGGACGTTAATATCTCGGCGCCCTCTGCGATCGTGACCCCTCCGGATCCTAAATACACCGTTCCCATTGCCGAGGTATCAGCTCCTGCTGATGCCTCTAAAGCAAGAAAGCTGTCGCCGCCAAGGCTTCCACTTCCCAGAAAGGTCTTGTCGGCTCTTCTCAGCCGAGTATCGCCGATGTGCTGCGCAAAGGAACTGCCTCCACCAAAACCTCCGTTACTCCGGCCGCCGGTACCCAGCTTGCTCTTCATAAAAGCCCTGCGGCCGCGGTGGTTACACAGCACGTCCGGGGTAAAGTCCTAACTCGAACGGCAAGTGGGAACAGCCTCGGCTCACTGGTGGAGTATGCCAATAACTGGAATGCTGCCGATCAATTTGAGGGTAATCCCAGCAGTCAGCCATTCCAGCTTTCCGACATCAGCAGTCGCTTGGATCAAGCCGCCAAGATCGTCCTTGATAGTAACAGGATGAATGAGGTAATTGTTGTTTTACGGAGTTTTGATTAATTCTCCAGATGCTACTATATATACTCTAGTCCCCGAAACTTGCAAGCGAATAACTTGTTATTCGCTTGGAAGTTTTATGATGCTCTACTTAATTCGATTTAACTTTAGGGTTCGAACCTATATCCGACTAGATCTGCCTTAAACTTTGCTTGATTTTTGTCTAGCTGATCTTTGAATATCCAGCCACCTAGATCCGGGTTAAGTTTTGCTTGACTTGGATCTGTTCTGGCTTTGAATATCCAGCCACCTAGATCCGGGTTAAGTTTTGCTTGACTCGGGTCTGTGCTGGCTTTGAATATCCAGCCACCTAGATCCGGGTTAAGTTTTGCTTGACTCAGATCTGTTTTGGCTTTGAATATCCACTCATCGTTTGCTCTATTGCTCAGATTGCACGTGATCGGCGGACTGCTGAATTTCAAAGACTGCTTTTTTCGCACAGAAAACTGGAAGAAAAATATGAGAAAGTTATTCCTGTGGTGAAAAAAGCTGGTAAGTCGACAATTCTTTTCGTCATCTCCGACATTCCTATTGTTTTGTATGCGAGATGTCGGCTCACTTTGTTAGTGAACAGGTAACATCAATAATATCAACATCCGTCTTGAGAAGAAAGTCAAGAACCTGGAAGGTCAGTTTCCCTTTTACCTTATACCTTTCCCTCTTTAAAATGTGCGCTAAGTTTCTTTTATCTCGTTTGGCTTTGGTAAAGCCAAGTTACAAACCTTTGCAGTATCTCACTAAGATTGCACGCCCATGCCTGATGTGATGCTGCATTTTTTAGAACAAAGCGCTACTCATTCGGTGCAGCTAAAGGAAAAGGACGATGAAATAGCTCGGCTGCGCGCCGAGGTGGAGGCCCTTAAGCTCTCTCAGAAGTCCGAACTAGAAAAGGTCGACCAGGAGTTCTCCGAGGAGAAAAATCGGCTAGCTCTGTAGTTGCAGAAAAATAAAGAGCTCCTCGAGGCTGCCGAACTGAAAACTCGGGGAATGAGCGAGGAGATCGCTCGCTTTGAGAAGAGCAAGATTGACTGGGCTAAAGACCTTCAGATAATGATGAGTTATATTCATCGTAAGCTTCTTAGCACAGCCGGATTATCTTTTTCTTTTTTCCTGCTGCCCCCTGACGCATTCGTGTTTTGCGCAGATCATTTTCCAGAAGCTAAGCCCGTGAGCTCTAAAGCGGTTCTTGCTGCTCGTGTGCGCCGAGGTGTCCCTGTTGACGCGGACTTGGAGTACTCGATGGAAGATTTCCTGGTTGCTGTCGGCGCTGCAGTTGGTCCGATGAAGATTATGGGCAGGGATTTGGTGCAGGCAGCTATCCGAGCGTACCATGTTCTCTGGTCAAATACTTCTGGGACTCCTGATATCAATAAGGTCCAATTGCTGGTGAAAAGATTAATGGCGTCCGAGAGGCAACTAAGTCTTTGGAGGGAATCAGCCGGACGAGCTGGCGCTGATATGGCTCTCACTGTTATGATGTCATGGTATGAAGATATTTCTCTTAATATCTTGAAAAATTTGCGCACTGGTTCCCATTGGGTTGAGGACCCCACCTTCGTCGCTCTTCGGCAAGCTCGCGCCTTCCAGCTCGTTGAGTATGCCGACGTGCATACCTGGAATGAAGGTCCGAGTTTCCTTCCGAACCCGGACGACGAGGTCGTAGTCGAGGATGCATCGGATAACAACTCAGCTGAACAAGGGGAAGATGAGGATGACTAGGCTACTTCTGGTGATTCCAGTTCGAGCTCGGATGGCAACGGCGACGCGCGATCCTCCTCCAAAGGTACTAGGCATTCAACTGCACAAACTGATGCTCCTCAGCAGCCTCGGGCCTCGGCCGAAGTCGCACCTGGGTCTATGGAGGGCGAGGCAACCTCGGTCGAGGCTCCGCCTACCTCGGAGTATCCAGCCACTGACCAAGTTATTGCCTCTCCAGCTGAAAACCTTTAAGTTATTTCTTATCCCCGGTATGCCGGGCATACGATGTACGTGGAACATTTGTCCATCTTCTGTATGGCATGAATTTCTTTTATCGTGTGCTGCTGAGACATATATGTTTGTAGTTGTTATCACTTTGTTTAAGTGGTTTTGTTCGCCCGAATCCTTGCTTTGGTGGCCTGCGATTTCTTGATTTTAGGATATATCTTTGCCTTTGTATTCCCGTGGTTTAGCCAATTAATCTGGGTGTGAGCTTCGAATATCATACGAGATTGAGCTATTCTTACTCTGAGTGTCGAAGTTTGATACCTTCCTTGTATCAAAGGCTAACCACCACTTCGGAACAATATATGGCAGTCCCCGAATCACTGCCTATAGCGCCGAAGTCTAGTGTGTAAACCAAATTTCAGAAATAATATAAGACGGTTGCCGAGTCGCTGCTCAAGGTGCCGAGGTTTAGTACATAACATAAAATTGGAGCAACATATGGCAGTCCCCGAGTCACTGCTCTGGATGCCGGGGTTTAATACATAAGATGAAATTGAAATAACATATGGCAGTCCCCGAGTCACTGCTCTGGATGCCGAGGTTTAATACATAAGATGAAATTGAAATAACATATGGTAGTCCCCGAGTCACTGCTCTGGATGCCGAGGTTTAATACATAACCCAAAATTGAAATAACATATGGAAGTCCCCGAGTCACTGCTCTGGATGTCGAGGTTTAATACATAACCCAAAATTGAAATAACACATGACAGTCCCCGAGTCACTGCTCTGGATGCCGAGGTTTAATACATAATTGGTTCTTGATCTTGAGATACTATGCTACGAGTAAAATGGACGAAGTAAAGCTACGTTCCATGGCTGCTTCGTTTCTTCGCCGGCTTTGTCTGCCCTGTTCTTTCTAGGGGTTTGAGCATCGATTAGGTAATAGACATCATTGTGCAATGCTTTGCTCACGATGAATGGTCCTTCCCATGGAGGTGACAGATTGTGCATGCCGGCCGTGCGTTGCACCAGTCGGAGAACTAAATCCCCTTCTTTGAACACTCTTGGATTCACCTTCTTGCTGTGATATCGTCGCAAGTTCTGCTAATAAATAGCTGATCGTGATAGCGCCAGCTCTCTGGCTTCTTCTAGCAGGTCAACAGTATCTTGCCGAGCTACTTCATTTATCTCTGAAGTTGTATATTGAGTAACTCTTGGTGAGTCATGTACTATGTCGGCTGGAAGCACGGCCTCTGCCCCGTATACCAGAAAGAATGGTGTATAACCTGTTGATCTGTTCGGAGTAGTCCCGAGGCTCCATAATACTGCTGGTAATTCCTCAATCCAACATCCTGCCGACCTTTGCAATGGTTCGACGAGTCGTGGTTTTATTCCAGACAACACTAGTCCGTTAGACCTTTCCACTTGCCCATTAGATGCTGGGTGAGCCACAGAGGCAACATCTAATCTTATGTGTTTCTCTTGGCAAAACCTAGCGAAAGCTCCTTCTGCAAAGTTTGTGCCGTTATCTGTAATAACACTGTGCGGGTACCCATATCTTAAGATAATATCTTTGAGGAATTTCACTGATGTGGGCCCATCACATTTTTTATTGGTTTCACTTCAATCCATTTTGTGAACTTGTCCACCATAACCAATATGTGGGTCATCCCCCCTCGGGCCGGCTTAAATGGTCCCACCATATCTAAGCACCACACAGAAAACGGCCAAGTAATGGGTATCGTTTTTAACTCGGACGACGGCATGTGTATCTTGGTTGCATATCTCTGACAACCATTGCATTTTTCAACCAGCTCTTTGGCTTCCTTCAACGCCGTTGGCCAATAAAACCCATGCCTGAATGCTTTGGCCACTAAGGCACGAGATGAGGCGTGGTGTCCACATTCTCCTTGATGTATATCGAGGAGGATCTCCTGGCCTTCTGCCGAACTCACGCACCTTTGCAATACACTTGTGACACTTCTTTTATATAGCTCATTATTTATGATTGTATAAGCTTTAGCTCTCCTTGTTATCTGTCTTGCTAACACTTCATTATTCGGCAAAATCGCATCTTTAAGGAAAGAGAATATGGGTTGCACCCATACCGGTGTGATTTTCTCTGGTGTGGTCTCACTGTCTATTTCCATGTTTTCTGCCGACATAACTACCTCGGCTTTCTCCATAGTTATGCTTGAAGGGAATATGCCCTGAGAGGCAATAATAAAGTATTTATTATGTGTATTCCAAGTATATGATAGATGTTTATTTTGCATGCTATAATTGTATTAATACGGAAACGTTAATACATGTGTGTTTAATAAACAAACAGAAAGTTCCTAGTTATGCCTCTCTCATAAACTAGCTCGTTGATTAACAAGATGATCAAGGTTTCCTGATCATGGACATTAGATGTTCTTAATAACGGGATCACAACATTAGTGTAATGGTGTGATGAACATTCATCCGAAGTATAGCATTACGATCAAAGTCATTGAGTTTATATTGCTATAACAACTTACGAAGTGATCCTAATCCTTAGACCATGAGATCATGTCAATCACTAACACCGGAAGAGTTTCTTGATAACATCAAACGTCACACCGTAACAGGGTGATTATAAAGATGGATTCAGAACTAATAAAGTGTTATGTTGAGGCTCATGGATCGAGAGTGGAATTTGTTCATCCCGATGACGGATAGATATACTCTGGGCCCTCTCGGTGATATCACATTGATTAGTTTGCAAGCAAGTGATTTGATCACTAGAATGTTATATCACAGGAACGAGAAAAGAGTGCATGTCGGTAACGAGATCAAACTAGGTATGGAGAAACCAATGATCGAATCTCGGACATTTAATATATCGTGAAACAAAGGGATTAAGATACTAGCGTAAAAGGTTCCGACGATCACAAGAAAGTCATCGTTGAATGTGTGGGAGTCAGTATGGGTCTCCAGATCCCGCTTCTGATTATTGATCCGAGAGGGGTCTCGATCATGTCCGCATTATTCACGAACCGTAGGGTGACACACTTAAGAGACACCGACATCCAATTGGAGCAAATGTTTCATGCCGAAAGAATGAACAAGCGCAGGAATTTATTTCACTAGATACCGAAACAGGTTTTCGGGTGAAATTGCATAAAGTGGTTATGCATGTGAAATAGAATTCTAGCAAGGGGTTATTTGTGAATGTTTGTCATTAAAGTAATTGACAAAATTCTGAATAAAATAAAAGAGTTTTATTTAATGAGAGTTTGCATTAAATTTGGTGGAAATTTAATGGGAATTTGAGTGGACTTTTGAGTGGAGGGATTTTAAAGGGCATTTTGTGAGTGGAGTGTCCACCCACATGAATGAAGGAGGGGAGGGGGCAGCCCTAAGCCACGTAAAACTTGCAATGGATAAATTAGAGGCGTCTAGTTTAGATTGTTGCTGGGCTAGTGTTATGATATGGTAGTGTTGTAAGTAGAAGTATGAGATGATACTCTTACAACACACATAGCGTGTAAAATCCATAGACCTTGGATTTACACATATAGGTATGATAGTGATCATACCACGATGCACATGATAGAGATCATCTGCGGGAACCATATCATTTCACTAATAAACATATGATGTTTGATATCATCTTATATTGCTTGTTTAGCGCTTTGTTAGCATAATAAGATGATCCCTCATTTAAATATCAAGATAAGAATGTGTTCTTCCTTTATTATGAACCGATTATGTTTTCGTCGCTCCAAGACATCACGTGATGATCGGGTGTTCTTGGATCCACGACCATATTTCGGGTGTAAAACAGTTACACACGCGAATACTAAGGTTCTAACTTGGCGAGCCTAGCATGTACATACATGGCCTCAGAACACGGACCGAAAGGTTAAGCATGAGTCATATAGTTGATATGATGCCCATTTGATGCTCGCCTTTGAAGCTATACCGACTCACGTGATGATCGGACTTGGTGTAGTGGATTTGGTTCATGTAATCACCAAAAAGGCACGAGGGATGTCGTTTTTGAGTGGGAGTTCATTCGTAATATAGATTAGTTGAACTCAATCTATCATACACTTAGTCTAAACTTTACAAATTCTGTTGTAGATGGCACCACCTGCTTTTAATTTCAATGTGTTCATGGAGAAAGAGAAACTAGCAACGAACGGTAGCAACTTTACCGAATGGGCCATGAATTTGAGGATTCTCCTCTCTGCTGCACAAAAGCAATATGTGCTAGAAGCGCCGTTAGGCCCCCCACCTTTTGATGATGCCCCTGACGAGGAGAAGAATGTCTATCAGACTCGTCAGGAGGACCACAACTTAGTTCATTGCGGCATATTGTATGGTCTAGAGACGGAACTTCGAAAGCGTTTCGAAAACGGCAATGCATTTGATACAATGGGTGAGTTGAAAATGATTTTCGACACACAGGCTGCTGTAGAGAGCTACAACGCTTCAGAAAAGTTCTTTAGCTGCATGATGGAAGAGCACAGCTCCGTTAGTGAGCATGTACTCAAGATGTCGGGTTACGCCGATAAGCTTGTGTCCTT
Source organism: Avena sativa (assembly GCA_916181665.1). Lineage (NCBI taxonomy): Eukaryota > Viridiplantae > Streptophyta > Magnoliopsida > Poales > Poaceae > Avena > Avena sativa. The sequence continues at coordinate 441,269,594 of OV702294.1, read as the reverse complement.
GGGAATATCGATTCCCATTGACTTACGCATCCATCGTGTTCTGCAGTCTCTGCCACCTAGCTATAAGAGCTTCGTGATGAACTATAATATGCAAGGCATGAAGAAGTCTCTCCCCGAGCTTCTGTCAATGCTTAAAACTGCAGAAGTGGAGATCAAAAAGGAACATCAAGTGTTGATGATCAATAGGAACACTGTTTTCAAGAAAGACAAGAAGGGAAAACGGAAGGGAAGTAAGGGCGGCAAGCCTGTTGCCGCGCCTGAAAAGAAACCCCGAGTTGGACCTAAGTCTGATTCCGAGTGCTACTATTGTAAGGGGACTGGCCACTGGAAGCGCAACTGCCCCAAGTATCTGGCAGACAAGAAGGCCGGCAAGGCAAACAAAGGTATATATGATATACATGTTATTGATGTGTACTTGACTAGTGCTAGCAGTAGCACCTGGGTATTTGATACCAGTTCAGTTGCTAATATTTGTAACTCAAATCAGGGGCTGCGGAACAAGCGACTGCTAGCAAGGGGTGAGGTCAAGATGCGTGTCGGCAATGGATCAAGCGTTGATGTGATCGCCGTCGGAACGCTGCCTCTCCACTTGCTGTCGAGATTAGTTATAAACTTGAATAAATGTTATCTGGTGCCTGCACTGAGCATGAACATTGTATCTGGATCGTGTTTGATGCGAAGTGGTTATTCATTTAAATCCGAGAACAATGATTGTTCCATTTATATGAATGAAATCTTTTATGGTCATGCACCGATGATGAATGGTTTATTTCTATTAGATCTCGATGATAATGTTACACATATTCATAATGTTGCTGCTAAAAGGATTAAACTTAATGATGATATATCCGCATATATGTGGCACTGCCGTCTAGGTCATATTGGCGTTAAACGCATGAAGAAGCTCCATTCGTATGGACTTTTGGAATCACTTGATTATGAATCATTTGATACATGTGAGCCATGCCTTATGGGCAAGATGACTAGAACGCCGTTTTCCGGTTCAATGGAACAGGCGATAGATTTATTGGAAATCATACATTCTGATGTATGTGGTCCAATGAGTGTGTCGGCGCGAGGTGGATATCGTTATTTTGTTACTTTCACGGATGATTTGAGTAGATACGGTTATATCTATTTGATGAAACACAAGTCCGAAACCTTTGAAAAGTTCAAGGAATTTCAGAATGAAGTGGAAAATCATCGTAATAGAAAGATCAAATTTCTACGGTCCGACCGTGGAGGTGAGTATCTAAGTTACGAGTTTATCACTCACATGAAAGAGTGTGGAATTGTTTCACAACTCACACCTGCCAGAACACCACAGCGAAATGGTGTGTCAGAACGTCGTAATCATACTTTATTAGATATGGTTCGATCTATGATGTCTCTGACGGACTTGCCGTTGTCATTTTGGGGTTATGCACTAGAAACTGCTGCATTCACTTTAAATTGGGCACCATCTAAATCCGTTGAAAAGACACCATATGAATTGTGGTTTGGAAACAAACCTAAGCTGTCATTTCTTAAAGTTTGGGGATGCGATGTTTATGTGAAGAAACTTCAACCGGATAAACTCGAACCCAATGCGGAAAAATGCGTCTTCATAGGATACCCTAAAGAAACTATTGGGTATTCCTTCTATCACAGATCTGAGGGCAAGGTTTTTGTATCCAAGAATGGATCCTTTCTAGAGAAAGAGTTTCTTGCGAAAGGTGTGAGTAGTCGGAAGGTAGAACTCGAAGAGGTTGTGGAACCTTCTCTTCAAAGTATGGCGAGTAGCGCAGCGCCGGAAGTTGTTCCGGAGTTGGCTCCACCTGTTGAAGAGGGAACTAATGATAATGATCATGAAACTCCGAAAGAGAGTACTACGGAACCTCGCAGGTCAAACAGGACGCGTGCAGCTCCCGAGCTGTACGGAAATCCTGTCATGAATTTCATGGTTGATGAAAATGATGACCCTGCGACGTATGAAGAAGCGATGATGAGCCCGGATTCCAACAAATGGTTAGAAGCCATGAAATCCGAGATGGAACCCATGTATGAAAATCAAGTTTGGAACTTGGTGGAATTACCTCACGACCGAAAGGCCGTGGAGAACAAATGGATTTTCAAAAGGAAAACTGATGCTGATGGTAATGTGACCGTCTATAAAGCTCTACTTGTCGCAAAGGGGTTTCGACAAATTCAAGGAGTTGACTACGATGAGACTTTCTCTCCCGTAGCGATGCTAAAGTCAGTTAGGATTATGTTAGCAATTGCTGCATATTTCGATTATGAGATATGGCAGATGGATGTCAAAACCACGTTTCTCAATGGTAATATTGAAGAAGAGTTGTATATGATACAACCAAAGGGTTTTGTCGATCCTAAGGATGCTAACAAGGTGTGCAAGCTTCAGCGATCCATCTATGGATTGAAGCAAGCATCACGAAGTTGGAATCTCCGCTTTGATGAGGTGATCAAAGAGTTTGGATTTGTCCAAACTTATGGAGAAGCTTGTATTTATAAGAAAGTGAGTGGGAGCAATGTGGCATTTCTGATATTATATGTGGATGACATATTATTGATCGGAAATGATATAGATCTTTTAAACAGTGTTAAAAGTTATCTAAACAACAAATTTTCAATGAAGGACCTAGGTGAAGCGTCATACATATTAGGCATAAAGATCTATAGAGATAGATCTAGGCGCCTAATAGGGCTATCGCAAAGTACATACCTTGATAAGATTTTAAAGAAGTTTAAAATGGACGGAAGTAAGAAGGGGTTCTTACCTATGTTGCAAGGCAAGACATTGAGTAAGACTCAAAGTCCGGCTTCGGCGGAAGAAAGAGAGATAATGGACAAAGTCCCCTATGCTTCAGCCATAGGCTCTATAATGTACGCCATGCTATGTACAAGACCGGATGTGGCACATGCTATTAGTTTGACTAGTAGGTACCAATCGGATCCAGGTTCGGAACACTGGATAGCGGTCAAGAATATCCTTAAGTACTTACGAAGAACTAAGGATATGTTTCTTGTATACGGAGGTGAAGAAGAGCTCGTCGCTAAGTGTTATGTCGACGCTAGCTTTGACACCGATCCGGATGACTCTAAGTCTCAATCCGGATACGTATTTCTCATGAATGGCGGAGCGGTTAGTTGGAGGATCTCCAAACAACCTGTGGTAGCGGGATCAACAACGGAGGCCGAATATGTTGCTGCTTCAGAAGCGGCTCAGGAAGCAGTTTGGATGAAGGAGTTCATATCCGAACTAGGAGTGGTGGCAAACACGTTGGACCCAATGGTGATCTATTGTGACAACAATGGTGCCATTGCCAATGCCAAACAGCCAAGGTCTCACAAGCATTCCAAGCATATTAAGCGCCGGTTTCACTCCATCCGCGAGCATGTCAAGGATGGAGATATAAAGATTTGTAAAGTACATACGGATCTCAATGTAGCAGATCCGTTGACTAAAACTCTCCCTAGAGCAAAACATGATCAACACCAGAACTCAATGGGTGTTAGATTTATCACTATGTAACTAGATTATTGTCTCTAGTGCAAGTGGGAGACTGAAGGGAATATGCCCTGAGAGGCAATAATAAAGTATTTATTATGTGTATTCCAAGTATATGATAGATGTTTATTTTGCATGCTATAATTGTATTAATACGGAAACGTTAATACATGTGTGTTTGATAAACAAACAGAAAGTTCCTAGTTATGCCTCTCTCATAAACTAGCTCGTTGATTAACAAGATGATCAAGGTTTCCTGATCATGGACATTGGATGTTGTTAATAACGGGATCACAACATTAGTGTAATGGTGTGATGAACATTCATCCGAAGTATAGCATTACGATCAAAGTCATTGAGTTTATATTGCTATAACAACTTACGAAGTGATCCTAATCCTTAGACCATGAGATCATGTCAATCACTAACACCGGAAGAGTTTCTTGATAACATCAAACGTCACACCGTAACAGGGTGATTATAAAGATGGATTCAGAACTAATAAAGTGTTATGTTGAGGCTCATGGATCGAGAGTGGAATTTGTTCATCCCGATGACGGATAGATATACTCTGGTCCCTCTCGGTGATATCACATTGATTAGCTTGCAAGCAAGTGATTTGATCACTAGAATGTTATATCACAGGAACGAGAAAAGAGTGCATGTCGGTAACGAGATTAAACTAGGTATGGAGATACCGATGATCGAATCTCGGACATGTAATATATCGTGAAACAAAGGGATTAAGATACTAGCGTAAAAGGTTCCGACGATCACAAGAAAGTCATCGTTGAATGTGTGGGAGTCAGTATGGGTCTCCAGATCCCGCTTCTGATTATTGATCCGAGAGGGGTCTCGATCATGTCCGCATTATTCACGAACCGTAGGGTGACACACTTAAGAGACACCGACATCCAATTGGAGCAAATGTTTCATGCCGAAAGAATGAACAAGCGTAGGAATTTATTTCACTAGATACCGAAACAGGTTTTCGGGTGAAATTGCATAAAGTGGTTATGCATGTGAAATAGAATTCTAGCAAGGGGTTATTTGTGAATGTTTGTCATTAAAGTAATTGACAAAATTCTGAATAAAATAAAAGAGTTTTATTTAATGAATGTTTGCATTAAATTTGGTGGAAATTTAATGGGAATTTGAGTGGACTTTTGAGTGGAGGGATTTTAAAGGGGATTTTGTGAGTGGAGTGTCCACCCACATGAATGAAGGAGGGGAGGGGCAGCCCCCATGGCCGGCGGCCACCCCCTTGGGTGCCCCCCTCCTCCTATAAAAGGAGCCCCCCTCCTCACTTGTCTCTCACACCTCCTCGTGAAGGATCTCTCTCCCCCTCTAGAATTTATCCCCCATGGTCTCGGACTAGCGAGATACATGTTCCCGGTGGCTATTCGGCAAGAAAGAGTTGTGCTTCCGCTGCATCGCTGGAGCGAGGAGGCGGAGGTTGCTCGGTGCCTCGAACGTGTGTGCGAGCACGGATGCGCTGCTGATTTGCGGCGCTAGGACTTCCTCTCAATCTTGAGATCGGCAAGAGATCGTCTACATCAACCACGAGTTGAACTCGTTAAGCTTTGTCGGTCTTCAAGGGTATGTTCTCTACGGATATACATCGGCCCGTTGTTTGTATCTAGTAGATAGATCTTGGTATATAGTTCACATCGTAGGAAAATTTTTGTTTTCTATGCTGCGAACCCTACAATGCTTACCTCTGCTGTCCTCCTCTTGGGGAGTTCCGGGTTATATTGCTGGTCTAGTTCCATCGGCACATTATCTTCTGCTGAATTTGCCGGAATAAAGATGGATTCGGACTCTGGTGATGGAGTTATTGATGGTTTCCTGAGGTGCTCTAGGGCAATACCTGGGAGAATTGACTGCCTGGTTGATCCTAGCTTTGACAACGTGTCTGCGGCATCATTTTCTGCCCGAGGTATGTGGTGAAATTCACACCCTTCAATGTATCCACTGATCTTTTGCACATGAAATCTATACAAAGCCATATTATCATCTAATGCGTCACAATTGCCTGAGACTTGCTGTACTACTAGATCCGAGTCCCCATAGCATAAGATTCGGCGTATTCCAATCTCTTTTGCTACTTTCAATCCATGGACCAGTGCTTCATATTCGGCTACATTGTTTGACGCGGAAAAATGAATTTGCAGCACATATTTCAGCTGATCTCTTTTGGGCGAGGTTAACACTATTCCTGCCCCCAAACCATTTCTTAGTTTGGAACCGTCGAAATGCATCGTCCAATAATTTTGGTCCGGTAATGGTGGCTCATACTGCACCTCGGCCCAATCTACGAAGAAGTCGGTGACCGCCTGAGATTTGATTGCATCTCTCCTATCGAATTGTGGAGCATACGGTGACAACTCAATTGCCCATTTTGCTATTCGGCCACTCGCATCTTTGTTGCTCAATATGTCGGCTATGGGTACTTCACAGATCACTTTGATGGGGTGTTCCTCGAAGTAATGTTTAAGTTTCTTTGCCGACATATACACTCCATAAGCCATCTTCTGATAATGTGGGTAATTTTGCTTTGAAGCGGATAACACCTCGCTCAAATAATACACCGGCCTCTGTACCGACTTATCGTCTTTGAGTCGTTCTACGACGACTACAACACTCACTACTCTGTTGGTAGCCGCTATATAGAGTAACATAGGCTCTTTTGATAATGGAGAAGCCAGAATGGGTGTTGTGCTCAACATCCTTTTCAACTCATGAAATGCACTGTCTGCTTGTGGAGTCCAAATGAACTTATCTTATTTCTTCATCAGTTGATAGAGTGGTAGTGCCTTCTCTCCCAGCCGACATACAAACCGGCTGAGCGAGGCTAAACATCCCGTGAACTTTTGTACGTCATTTAGACACCTTGGCAACTCCATTCTTTCTACTGCCTTTATCTTTGTTGGGTTGGCCTCTATACCTCGGCTAGATACAAGAAAACCGAGTAATTTTCCTGCTGGCACGCCAAATGTGCATTTTTCCGGGTTAAGCTTCATTCGGAACCTTCTCAGGTTCGCGAAAGTCTGCCGTATATCATCCAGTAGCGTTTTGCTTTCCTTGGTTTTGATGACCACGTCATCTACATATACTTGTACATTTTTTCCTATCTGGTCGTGTAGACATTTTTGCATGCATCTCTGATACGTTGCTCCTGCGTTTCGCAGGCCGAATGGCATTGTGCGATAGCAATAAGCCCCGTACGGGGTAATAAATGCAGTCTTTATTTGATCGGCCGGATTTAACGGTATCTGGTGAAAACCAGAATACGCGTCTACAAATGACAATAACTCACAACCAGCGGTTGAATCAATGACTTGGTCTATTCTAGGTAATGGAAAAGGATCTTTTGGACACGCCTTGTTCAGGTTCGTGTAATCGATACACATTCGCCATACAATGGCTACATTCGGGTCATCTTTCTTCTTTTCTACTAGCACCGGATTCGACAACCAATCCGGATACAGCACCTCCATGATGAACCTGGCCGCGAGGAGCCGAGCTATTTCATCCCCTATTATTTTTCTCCTGTCTTCGGCGAAGCGGCGGAGAGGTTGCTTCACCGGCCTTGCTCCTGGCCTTACATTCAGAGAGTGCTCAGCCAACTCCCTCGGAACACGTTGTAGATCCTGAGTTGACCATGCGAATATGTCCCGATTCTCACGGAGGAAGTTGGTGAGCTCGCTTTCCTATTTAGCATCTAGGCCTGCACCAATAGTAACAATACGCTCTGGGAATTGCTCATCTATCTGAAACTTCTTCGTTTCTTTAGTCGGCTGAAAGGAGACACTTCCATGTGGATTGGCTAGTGCCGGCATATTCAGCTGTGCCGACTGAGCGAGGGCTGCTACCTCCTGAATCCTTCTTTTTTCTCTTGATATAACCAATGATTCGGCCAAATTTGACCCGGCTGAAGCACATTCCATTGACTTCTTGTAATCCCCTGCTACTGTTATCACTCCATGTGGTCCAGGTAGCTTCATTTTCAGATAACTTACATGACAGCTGCCCATGAATTTGGCCAACGCGGGCCGTCCGAGTAAAGCATGATAACAACTCTCTAGATCCACCACTTCAAACTCTAAGTTTTCTGCTCTGCAGTTATCTCTTGTGCCGAATAACACATCCACTCGGACCTTACCAATGGGTTCGCATGAAAGCCCTGGCACTATCCCATGGAAAGTGGTCCTCGTGGATTGCAGCATGTTCTGCGATATTTCGAGTTTATGCATGGTATCTTTGTACATGATGTTGATACTGCTCCCATTGTCAATGAGAACCTTTGAAAATTTCACATTAATGCTTGGTCCAACAAACGTCGGATCCAACACGAGTGCATACGACCCCGGATTTGGCATTATCTTGGGGTGATCCTTTATGCTCCAAGTTACTTCCTGATCTGACCAAGGCACATATCTTGGCACTGCCGGCATAACTGCATTTACTTCCATATGCCGGCGTTGCACACTCTGCTTGTCTTGTTGTTCCGTTGTGAACACGCAATAAGACTGATGATGTTCTCTGTAATCATTGCGTCCAGTATTTCCTGGATTTGTCCTTCCATCCTGGCCTTGGTTCATCACTTGATGTACCGCATCTCTCCGGTCCGAGTTATCGTATCTCGGGGGAGGAGGTGGTAAAATCAGTTGCCGTGCATTTGCTCCAGTCAACTGTGGCTGATGCTGTTGATGTACTTGAAGGGGCGCTGCCTGAATGCCTGCGGGGTTTCCCATTGCATTTTTCATCCATGCACATTGGCGGGTCGTATGGTTGGCTGGCCTTGATGGGTTTGACGTGTGAAATTTACACGGCTGATCTAACATAGATTCGAACGTGTACTTCGGCCTCTCCTGCCATTGTTTCTTTTGTTCTGGGTTCCACTGTCTTTTTCCTTCATTCCTTGGTGTCCACTGCTGAGGACCATTCTTTTGCCGTTGAGTCGTTCCGTGACTTGGCTGATCCTGCGCTACCGCCGCCACTTGGGCCGAATTATATCTATAATCCGGCCTTTCTTCTCTTCTTCTTCCTCTAAAGTCATTGTACCTGGATGACCTGGCCAAATCTCTTGCATATTGGTCTTGTTGCTCCCAATGATCTGCCGACATTAATTCTGGTTGCGTTGGATCTCCTAATGCATAGGAGTCCGCTATTCTGATAGTTTCTGCCAATGTGGTTGGCATATCTCTTTGCAGTCGTTGCCACAATACACTAGCATAACGGCATCCTTGAGCGAACCAAGCTATTGCTTGCGACTCTATAACTCCTTCACACGAGTTTCTCAGGTTACACCATCGAGTTAAAAACTCTCTATCTGTTTCATTCGGCCTCTGCTTGCACATGGCTAACTGTTGCGGCCTGTTTGGCCTCTTGTATGTGCTGGTAAAGTTGCTGACGAACATTTTCTCAAAATCTAACCAACAATTGATACTGCCTGCCGGTAGATTATTCAGCCATACCCTAGCTGGTCCTTCCAACATTTGTGGGACATACCGTACTGCCCATCATAAGTTTCCACCCGCTATTTTCACAGCAGTGGCATAATCAATCAACAAGTCTTGTGGTTTGGTACTCCCATTATATGTTTTGGTGCCTCTCGCTAGCTGAAAGTTCGGCACAGGTGGTTCTCCCATGATCCGTGGTCCAAAGCACGTCGGACTTGGTGGACCCTGTTCTTCCAGCAACTCGGACCGGTATAGCCGGTCTCACTTTACTCTTGCATCATTTGATGGCAAATCTCTATACAGAACTCTGTCTTGCATTCCATAGTGGTTATTTCCACCATGGATCGCATATTCCATCTCGGAATAACCATCATTGTACCTTTCATTCACTTGATTGTGGCGAGCTGGTCTCGCTTCTCTTTCCTGCCGAGGTTCATGTCTTGGCTGCGGGTTGAGCGGCAGTTCTCTCCTTACTTCCACCGGGGTATTGTTCTCATGATTGCCTCTTCTGAGTTCTCTTCTACCGAGGTCTCCTTTGCCTCGGCTTCCGCCGTCTTTCTCAATACGGCCGGGATTCCTCTCACCACTGTTACCTCAGCTTCCATTGCCTCTATTCTCGTTTGCTTTCCCGGCTATTGCCGGATCATACGGAACAATTTGCTTGTTTCTCTTTCCTGAAGTTACTGCTTTGTCCTTTCGTGCATTATTTCCGGGTGAGGACGCTGCTGCCACGGACAAGGCAGGTGCTGCTCCAGCCGAGTGAACCATTCGCGAGGCCCCCGGCCTCACCGGGTCTGCCTGAGCATTTCTTCGTTTTGCTGGTTCGCGATGCGCACCAGCTCATTCACTCTTTCTTGCTGTTTCTGCCGGGCTTCGCCGGTCAACCCCTCTAATTCTAATGCTGCAGCATTTGCCGCTCTTAGGTTCTTTGCCGGGGTACTGTACCTCGGCAATCCCAAATCAACTGATTCTGCCTTATGAGCATCATGCTCCTTGTTTATATCATCTATGAGGTTCTTCCCTCTTAATCTTAACTCGTCCGCCCGTTCGGTCGCGACGTCAAGCTTATTAGCTTTGGCATATTCTCGCAGGGTCCTGTTTAGAGACTCCCGCAGGGCCGACACCTTTTTTGCCTCTACCAGCACCTTTTGCCTGGTTTCTTCTAGCTCTGCCTGAGCATTAGCCGGATCAAGTATCTGCGCTATAGGTGTAGTTAAGTTTTCTATGGTTGCCTGAAGAATGTTTTCTGGCCTTTCCAGAGGTGGCCCTCTTACTCTTGGTGCTTTTGGGGTAGTGTCCTGTACTTCGGCCTGGTTGGTCATTGGAGGGATTACCTCAGTGGGTGGTGCCGTCTGCTTGGGCGTGATCTGCACGCCTGCGGTGGGGTCTCTGGTTGATCCGGCACCTGCTACTCCCGCCTGTACTCCGGCTGCGACCATCAGCTCGACGCTGCTCACCGGATGCGCTCCGCACGGACGGCTCGCAGCGCTAAGGGGTGGCTCTCCTGCAACAACAACTTGATGAGGATAAATGCCGGAGATGTCGACGCCGACGTAGACCTTGTGCTCGCCCAAATTGATGAAGACACCGTTCCACGGGGGAGTTTTTCCCCTGAAGCTGCCCGCGTTGTCGCAGACGTAGTCACAGAGATCGAATCTCTGGACCAGGCCAGAAACCACGCGCTCGCCAGTGTTGATGAAGTTTCCTGTCCGGATCATGACTCCAGCTAGCACCGCTGCTGGCCCCATGGTGGGCGCCAACTATCGTGGTGGTGGCACGGCAGATGCCATGGGTAGGCTAAAGTATGGGGCCAATGGATGCTAGAGGGATCTGGGGAGGGAAGATGTAGTTGATTCTACACACAGAAGCCTAAGGCTAAGATCTTTATTTCTCCTTCCTTGGGCTACAAGTGATCCTTGAGCTGTATACAAGGAGAAAGGAAGAACTTTACCAGCACAACGGTCCCAATCTCCCCTGCCCTCCTGAGGGTCCAAGCCTCCCCTTATAAAGGAGAGCCTTGGGTTCCTTTAGGGCTGATGTGGCAAGCATATTTGAGGAATATGCTTGTCCCAATATAGTAGTTCAGCGCCCCCCTTTCCCTGTCGCTCCCCTAATGACGGCAAGGTTCCAGAGGGCCCCTCCTATGCGCCTCGGGCTTCAGGACTGTCACCTCCGTGACCTCCTTCTGCCTCTCTGTCGCTCTGCGCCTTTGTCCCTAGTGCTTGGCTCCGCTCAGATTCTCCCTAGCCTGCGGCTAGAGTTTGACTTTAGGCTTCTCCTTCTCCTGCAAGCTTCGTATCATTCGGCCCTGCCTCGTGTAACTTGGCTTGTCCTTCACCTGCATCAAGATTACTCGGGCTAACCCGGCCGACTTACGCAGTATCTCGGCCGGGTAATGCCTTGCCATCATTATAAGGGTCCTGCCCTTTCCTATCTCGGCCGACTTCTACAGGATTCGGCCTATTCAGACTGTAACTCGGAAACTAGACGGGGGAACATCCTTTCGTCTTTCCCCGTCTTTACCCTATCCGGGGTACCTCCCCATCAGATAAAAAGGAAACGGTTCTGGATACCCCAATCCCCGATGAACCTGCTAATAATGCATCTGCTGCCCTCAAGAATGCCTACAAGAGAGCATGTGATGATTCTCTTGAGGTTAGCTGTCTTATGCTTGCATGCATGGAACCTGAACTCCAAAAGAAGTTTGAGGATCAAGAAGCGTACGATATGATCGTCGTGCTTAGGGACATGTTCCAGACTCATGCCAGGACTGAGAGGTACAATGTTGCCAAGTCCTTTGTGGAATGCAAGCTGGCAGAGGGACCAGGTGTAGGCCCACATGTGATCAAAATGGTTGGTTATAGTCAGACTTTGGAAAATCTTGGTTTTCCACCAGGCCAAGAGTTGGCTACTGATTTCTTTTAGCGTCTCTTCCATCTAGCTATGGGAAGTTCATTTCGAACTACCATATGCATGGGGTTGAGAAGGGCCTTAATGAGTTATGTGGGATGCTAAAAACAACAGAAAGTGACATGAAGAAGTGTGCAGGGAATAGCCATGTGATGGCTTTGCAGAACAAGCCTAGCTTCAAGAAAAAGGGTACTTCTTGGAAGAAGAAGGGCAAGGATAAGGATACGATACCTAAGCCTGCACCCAAGCAAAAGGCTAGACCTATAGAAGACACTGAGTGCTTCTTTTGTCATGAACATGGCCACTGGAAGAGAAACTGCAGCAAGTACCAGGCTTCTTTGAAGAAGAGTGGAAGTAAGAGTACTTCCCACTCAGGTACGCTTGCTGTAAATGTTGTGGACATTCTTCTCGCTGATTCCTATGTTAACTCTTGGGTATTTGATACCAGATCGGTTGCTCATATTTGCAATTCGATGCAGGGGATAATAAGGACTAGAGAAGTGCAGAAAGGCGAAGTGGATTTTGGCGTCAGAAATAAAGCAAGGGTTGCTGCATTGTTCGTCGGCATCACGCAACTTCACCTTCCGTCAGGTTTTATTATGGAGTTGAATAATTGTTATTACATTCCAAGTATGGGTCGAAACATTTTATCACCTTCATGTTTGATGAGGGATGGATATTCATTTGTGAGCATGAACAATGGTTGTGTAATCTCTAAGAATGATATGTTTATGGCTAATGCTCCCATTGTGAATGGGTTATTTATTTTAATCTTAATGATGCCTCTGTTTACAATGTTAGTACTAAAAGGCTTCGTCCTAATGATTTGAGTCCTACCTATTTATGGCATTGTCGTTTGGGGCATATAAGTGAAAAGCGCATGAAGAATCTCCATGGTGATGGTCTTCTAACTTCGTTTGATTTTGAATCATACGAGACATGTCAGGCTTGTTTACTTGGAAAGATGACCAAGTCGCCTTTTTCGGGTTTACCCAAGAGAGTGATAGACTTGTTGGAACTCATACATACTGATGTATGTGGACCAACGAGAACGATAGCCACATGAGGATATCACTACTTCATTACTTTTACTGATGATTTCAGTAGATATGGTTATGTCTACTTGATGAAGCATAAGTCTGAAACTTTTGAAAAGTTCAAGGAGTTTCAGAGTGAGGTACAGAATCAACGTGGCAAGAAAATAAAGGCCTTGCAATCTGACCGTGGAGGTGAATATTTGAGTCATGAATTTAGCGATCATCTTAAGAGTTGCGGAATTGTTCCACCACTCACGCCGACCGGAACGCCTCAAAGAAACAGGGTCTCTGAACGACGCAATCAAACTTTGTTGGACATGGTTCGATTGATGATGAGCCAGTCGGATTTACCATTATCATTTTGGGGTTATGCTCTAGAAATGACAACTTTCACACTTAGTAGGGTACCATCTAAATCTGTAGTTAAGACACCATATGAGATGTGGAATGGAAAGAATCCCAGTTTGTCTTTTCTAAAGATTTGGGGTTGTGATGCATTTGTCAAGCGACTTCAGTTGGACAAGCTAACACCCAAATCGGATAAGTGCATTTTTCGTGGGATATCCGAGGGAAACCTTAGAGTATTACTTCTACAACCGAGAAGAGGGCAAAGTTTTGTCGCTCGTAGCGGTGTTTTCTCAGAGAAAGAGTTTCTCACAAAGGGAACAAGTGGAAGGTCGGTGTGACTTGAAGAAGTTAAAGTTGAGCTAGTTGGGGATGCTTCTACGAATGATGCTATTATAGCAGAACAAGTTGAGGAACTCGTGGCAATAGAAGCACCACAACCACGAAGGTGGGCGAGCCTCCACGAAGAACGGGAATTATTATTGTTAGACAATGATGAGCCTACGACCTATGCAGAAGCTATGGTGGACCCAGACTCTGAGAAATGGTTGATCGCCATGAGATCCGAGATAGAGTCCATGGGAGACAATCAAGTTTCGAACTTGGTTGACCTGCCTGATGGTTTTTAAGCCATCGAGTGCAAATGGATCTATAAGAAGAACATTGATATGGATGGAAATGTTCACATCCATAAAGCTCGACTTGTTGCAAAAGGTTTTCGACAAGTTCAAGGAGTTGACTACGACAAGACTTTCTCGCCCGTAGCGATGCTTAAATCTATACGGATTATTCTAGCCATTGCTGCACATTTAGACTATGAAATATGGCAGATGGATGTCAAAACGACTTTCCTAAATGGAATCCTAACTGAGGACGTGTATATGATGCAGCCCGAAGGTTTTGTCGATCCAAACAATGCTGGAAAGGTATGCAAACTTCTATAGTCCATTTATGGGCTGAAGCAAGCATCTCAGAGTTGTAACCTTCAATTTGATGAAGTTGTAAAGGAGTTTGGCTTCATAAAAAACGAACAAGAACCTTGTGTTTACAAGAAGGAAAGTGGGAGAGCGTTGGTATTTATAATCTTATATGTAGATGAGATATTGCTTATTGGAAATGACATTCCTATGCTCGAGTTTGTTAAGACCTCGTTGAAAAATAGTTTTTCGATTTAGGACTTGGGAGAAGCGGCATATATTCCGGTCATCAAGATCTATAGAGATAGATCAAGGAGGCTAATTGGATTAAGCCAGAGTACATACATTGAGAAAGTGTTGAAACGGTTCAGCATGGAAGAGGCTAAGAAGGGGTTCTTGCCCATGTCTCACAGCATAAAACTCAGCAAGACTCGGTGTCCTTCGACTACTAATGAGCGTGAGTGCATGAGCAGGGTTCCATATGCTTCATCGATTGGATCCATCATGTATGCAATGATATGTACTCGCCCAGATGTTTCCTATGCTCTAAGTGTTACGAGAAGATACCAGGCTGATCCAGGTGAATGTCACTAGACAGCGGTAAAGAACATCCTTAAGTACTTTAAAAGGACTAAGGATGTGTTCCTAGTTTATGGAGGTGAGGATGAACTTAGTGTAAAGGGTTACACAGATGCGAGTTACCTTAACGAATCAGATGATTCGAAATTGCAGGCAGGTTATGTGTTTGTCATGAATGGTGGTGCTGTGATTCGAAATTGCAGGCAGATGATTCGAAATTGCAGGCAGATGAATGGTGGTGCTGTGATTCGAGTTACACAGATGATTCGAAATTGCAGGCAGATGATTCGAAATTGCAACGAGGAAGTGAATCTACCTCAGTGCCACTCCGCGTTCCCTAAACCTATGAGGAGTACTGCGATATGTCGTGCCTCGTACACCTCGACGTCAATGGCAAGGCCACCCATACCAATCGACACTACAAGTTCGTCAACGACCTCAAGAAAGACCCGGAGTCCGGCTACAAGCAAAGTCGGAAGAACAGACCGCGAGGCAAGGGCAAGGGGAAGAAGAAGGAGAAGGAGTCCAAGGATTCAAGTGACATGGACGAGGACGTTGACCCCAAGCACGCCGCCAAGATCGACGACAAGGGAAAGAACCCCTTCGCGAAGAAGGCTCCAGTCTACCACACTTTCCTTGGCACCCCCACCATCCGACAACAGAAGACCTCTCTGAGGATCCTAATGGCTACTCTCCCCCCAGTTCGCCAGTACCTACGCTGGTCGGAGGTTCCAATCACTTGGGACAGGACGGACCACCCAGACCTTGTTCCTACGGAGAACCAGTACGCCATGGTCATCAACCCCTTGATTGACGGCGTGGAGTTCACCAAGTGTATGGTGGATAGTGGAAGCAACATCAACATCATGTACCTGGATACACTTCAGAAGATGAACTTGACGGAGGCAAACCTAAGGCGGACCAACACCATCTTCCACGATGTAGTTCCTGGTCGGGAGGCTCGATCCCTCGGGTGCATTACACTTCAGGTTTCCTTTGGCGATGTTAACAATTACCGCCAAGAGCGCATGAACTTTGAGGTGGTCCCCTTCAAGAGCGTGTACCACGTCATATTTGGCCGCGACATATTCCATACGTTCATGGCCAAGCCATGCTTCGTCTACAATAAACTCAAGATACCCGGACCAAACGGTGTCATCATCGTATCCGGAAGATTTACCAAGGCAAGGGACTGCGAGATTAAAGAAGCAGCCTTCGTGGAAGCTATCCTCTATAGCGAAGAATTCAAAGAGATCCAGAGCAAGGTCGATGACTCAAAGATGCCCGCGTCGAAGAAACAGATCTTCGACTCTGCTTCTGCGTTCAAGGCCGCCATCGAGACCAAGCCTATGGAACTTGTGGTAGGTGATGCCTCCAAGGTCACCGCCATTGGGACGAACCTGGATCCCAAATAGGAAAGAACGCTCATCGAGTTCCTCCGTGAGAATAGGGACATCTTTGCCTGGCAACCTGCCGACATGAAAGGTGTACCTAGGGAACTTGCCGAGCACAGCTTAAACATTGATAAAAAATGCAAACCAGTGAAGCAACATCTACGGCGCTTTGGAGATGAGAAGAGACGCACCATTGACAAAGAGATAGCTAGGTTACTTAAGGCTAGATTTATCTAAGAAGTCCTTCACACCCAATGGGTGGCCAATCCTGTACTTGTCCCCAAAAAGGGAACCAATGAATTAAGAATGTGCATTGATTACACCGGCTTGAACAAAGCATGTCCCAAAGATCCGTTTGCTTTTCCTCGCATTGACCAAGTCATTGACTCGATGGCTGGCTCAGAACTTTTGTGTTTTCTCGATGCATACTCAGGATACCACCAGATCAAGATGAGGAAGTCGAACCAATTGGCCACTTTGTTCACTACCCCATACGGCACATTTTGGTATGTTACGATGCCATTTGGGCTGAAAAACGCAGGTGCTACGTACCAGTGGACAATTCAACATTGCCTTCACGACCAAATTGGTCGGAATGTTCACGCCTATGTGGACGATATCGCGGTGATGTCTAAAAAGTTAAATGACTTAATCTCCGACTTGAAAGAAACCTTTGATAATCTCCGGAAATACAACATGATGCTTAACCCTAAGAAGTGCGTCTTCGGGGTTCCAGCCGGCAAATTGTTGGGTTTCATCGTTTCCCAGCGTGGAATCGAGGTCAACCCGGAGAAAATCAAGGCCATCTTAAACATAAACCATCCGACATGCCTAAAGGACATTCAATGGCTAACAGGTTGTGTTGCAGCAGTTAATCGGTTCGTCAGCCGACTTGGAGAGAAGGCTCTGCCGCTGTACAAGTTACTGAAGAAGGCGGACAAATTCACGTGGACGGACAAAGAAGATGCAACATTGAAGCAGCTCAAGGAGATTCTTTCCTTAGCTCCCATCCTTGCAGCGCCCGAGCCTGGCGAGCCCCTGTTAATCTACATGGCGGCCACCAACCGGGTAATTAACATCGTCGTCGTGGTAGAGCGGAAGGAACCAGGCTATGAGCACGGAGTTCAACGACCAGTTTACTATGTGAGCGAGGTCTTGACGAAGTCCAAGCAGCGTTAACCGCACTACCAGAAGATAGCTTATGGAGTTCCTCGCTTCTCGGAAGCTGAGGCATTACTTTCAGGAGCACCCAATCACAGTGGTGAGAAAGACTCCACTGTCTGACATTATCAACAACAGCGACGCTACGGGAAGGGTCGTGAAGTGGGGCATTGAACTTGCCGCCTTCGAGATCACTTACAAGAGACGCGACGCTATCAAGTCACAAGCCTTGGCGGATTTTGTTGCAGATTGGACGGAGATGCCAGATGCTACTCCGTTGCCGGAACCAGAGTACTGGGTGATGCACTTTGACGGATCAAAGCTGCTCAACGGCTCGGGGGCTGGTGTATTGCTACAGTCACCAACAGGAGACAAGCTACACTACGTTCTGCAGATCCACTTCGAGGCTACAAACAACATGGTGGAGTATGAAACACTCATTCACGGACTGCGTGTAGCCAAGGATATTGGCATCAAGCGCATAGTTTGCTGTGGAGATTCCGACTTGGTTTCCCAGCAGGTGGCTGGCACCTGGAATGCGCAGAACCCTATGATGGCGGCATCTCGAGACGAAGTGGACGAGATAGCCAAGAGCTTCTTGGGATACGAAGTCAAGTATGTACCTAGGGAGCAAAACGAGGCGGCTGATCTGCTATCTAAGCTTGGATCAGGGCGCAAACAAATTCCTAGAGCATCTACGCACACCATCCATGAAGGGAGCCGACATCAACAACCCAGATAGAGCCGACTCTTTCGTCAACATGGTGACAAAGGTCCCTCCGGCTTGGACAAAACCGTTAATGGAATATCTCGAACACGGAACTTTGCCCGACCACGAGGTTGAAAGACGGCAAATAGTACGGCGAGCAAAGGGTTATACCATAATCAATGGGCAACTCTACAAAAGGAGCACTACTGGTGTATACCTAAAGTGTGTTTCCCAGCTAGAAGGTATGGAAATCCTACGCGAAATCCATATCAGAGATTGCGGGCATCACTCCACTCCTCGATCGTTGGTCGCGAAAACCTGCCGGCATGGATTCTATTGGCTGACCGCGAAGGCGGACGCCGACAAGCTGGTTGAGACATGGATGGGATGCCAGTATTATGCCCGACAACCACATGTTCCTGCTGAAGAATTGCAAACAATACCAATAACTTGGCCGTTTGCAATCTGGGTGCTAGACATGGTGGGACCATTATAGACGGCACCCTATGGGTTTACACATCTGCTTGTAGCAGTTGATAAGTCACTAAATGGATAGAAGCTAAACCCATTAGAAAGATTGATGGGGCAACTGCCCTTAGGTTTGTCCAGGATCTAGTGGTGAGATTTGGTCTCCCACATAGCATTATCACCGACAACGGCAGCAACTTGTCACTCGGAGAAGTGGAGGCTTATTGTTGGGAGAAAGGCATCCGACTTGATCTTGCATTTGTGGCGCACCCACAATCCAATGGTCAGGTTGAGCGAGCCAATGGATTAATTCTGTAGGGAATTAAGCCACGTCTTGAGGCACCGCTACATAGAGCAGTTGCAGCCTGGGCAGAAGAATTGCCATGTGCTGTGGAGTTTACGCACTACACCTAACAGATCCACCGGCTACACCCCTTACTTCATGGTATATGGAGCATAAGCCATCTTGCCTTCCGACATACTTCACGGTGCACCAAGAGTTGCCTCCTATGACGAAGATGATGCTGAAGAATCTAGATGCCTTGATGTGGACCTTCTCAAGGAGGAGCGCGTTTTGGCATGCCAAAGATCCTCCATCTACCAGCAGAAGCTACATAGCTACCATAGTCGTCGCGTTCAGCATCGCTCGTTTAAAGAGGGGGATTTGGTGCTCCGACTTAAACAGAAGAAGTCACACAAATTATCCCCGCCATGGGAAGGACCGTTCATCATAAGCAAGGCGCTACTCAATGGGTCTTACTACCTCGTTAACAATTATGAACTGAAGGATAGACCCAACAAGGATCATAAGCGTAAGCGACGTGACCCGGATGATGACTACCCGGAGCTTGATCGGCCATGGAACATAGCACAGCTACGTCCTTTTTACACTGAGCATTTTTTATCTAATCGTGTACCTCTTATACGATCAATGAAATAAAGCTCTCTGGTTCACTCATATTTCTGAGTCTTTTACCTCCTTTAGTGTTTATTTTTGGATCATGTAAAACCTTTATGCACAAGTTTTGCGATTGCACTTGTGAAAATTCCGCCTACGGGCGTTAGCTTCAATTTTCTGGTCTACACGTTCTTTGTCGTTTTTATGTGGATTCTGGAGTAGTGACTTTTGGCACTTATTGTCGGCGATTTTGTGCTTTGGTTATTGACGGTGCCATTGGGCATCATCACTTGAGTGCATGGTTTCGACAACGAGTCTTCCGACTCACGAAAAGTCAAGCATAAGAACCAAAGTAAAGGATAAGCCAACACTTGCTTAAAAAATATATACATGCTGGAAACTAGTTGTTAAGTAGCAGGACATACAACATTGTTTTCTGCCTTAAGTTACATAAATAAGTTTTTTCCGCATACGCACCAAAGGTGAAAAAATATTACAAAGTTGTTCTTCATTCCTTTGGCGCATGTGACTTACAAGCAGCATCATCAGCAGCAGGAGAGCCACCCTCAAAGTCGGCGGTGCAAAGATACTCAAAAGAACTCTGGTTGCCGCTATCGATGGTATTCATTGGCATGAAGACGTTGACGTCGACTAACTCGGCAGATCTAGTGTCATAACCAGCAAGTGACGACAAGATAGATTCATGGTTAATCTCTTTGCCATCGTCATCCACGTCAGGTATGCTAGAGGTTACCGTGTCGATGTCGACACCTTCATAGTGTGCCTTGACCATGGACAGCGCCATCCTTGCACCAGCCCGTGCACATGAAGCTTTCCATCTTGTGATACGCTCGGGGGCTCGGCGCAGAATCTCCGAGTACTTCACCATAGAGTCCGATGCTTTGATGTTAATTTGGAGGGGCTTGGTGATCTCCTTGGCTTGCATGATGGCGGTGTTGATGAAGTTGCCGGCAAGAACCATGCATTCCTCTGGTGAAGGAGGAGACCGGGTTAAACCCAGAGGAGCAGCAAATTCCGACAAGGAGTACATGAGTTCCAAAATTCAAAGTATCTAGACTACAGAAATCCAAGACGGAGAAAACTTATGAAGATGCTGGCCTCAGCTTGCCAGAGGGTGTCCGCCAAGGATTCTTTCTCTTGTTTGAGGAGCTTCTACGCCTCACTATGGCGTTGATTCTGCTCATTGGCATCTTTCTTCTGATCTCTTAAGATCGAGATCTCCTCCTTCAAGCGATAGATTTCCTCGGTGGCAGAGTCCTGCAGGACCTTCATTGACTCCTCATGCATTTTCAGCATGTCCTTCCTCTCCTGCTTAAGAATTTTGTTCTCGCTATCCAGATCTTGGATGTGCTTGGATTGCTTAACAATATTCTTGGCCTTGGAAATGGTTTCTGCAAGTCGGAGAAAGCAAAGTACATAGTGAGTACTCGGAGAATATGGGCACCAAACCAAGTCGGAATGCGAAAAAGAAAACAGACACTTGCTCTTGGTGATATGTTCCTTCAAGAAGGCAGTTTTACCCTTTTCAGCTTCCAAGTCTGCGCGCATCTTCTGGTACTTGTCATTGTCCATGCCTCTCCGAGCATTCTCGTTCTATGGAAAAAAAGGAAAAAGTTAAACGTTGTTTGGTCTGCTTGGAGCATCTAGCCGGAAATTTTCCACCTAGACACTCGGGGGCTACAGCGAGAGTTTTTAACTTAGCAGTATTAGCTTTACTTTAAGCATCTAGTCGGAACTACTTCAGTTCTCGATTAGAAGCTTGGGGGCTACAGTATAAAGTTTTTAACTCGGATATATGCTTAGCTTTTCTTTAAAGCATCTAGTCAGAACTAATTCAGTTACAACTAGAAGCTTAGGGGCTACAATATTAAAATTTATAAACACTGCGTATGCTACTCTTAAAGAATCTAGTCGGAATATTTCATTCCACCTATATGCTTGGGGGCTACAGTGAGAGGTTTTCTAGCTTAGTCACTCTTAGAGCATCTAGGCGCAAAGACCTATAGTTTTCTGTCTACATCCTCGGGGGCTACATTGGGATACTCATATGAAAAGCAAAAGGCAAATAAAACTTACAAGTGCAATGATCTTGAGGTTTGTAGCACTCTCGGCAAGCAGCTTGCCAAAGGATTCACTGTTTCCTTGCAAGATCTCTGCTCGTCGAAGGAGCTCCTCTAGACCGCACATTGGAGATGTCGGTGCCGCACCAGGGACCAGAGCAGTGCTACCCAGTGTAAGTACCGGATAAACTATCTTTGGATAGACTATGGTTTTCTTGGGTGCGAGGGCGCCGCCTACGGCAGAAGTACCTGTCTCCACCACCACCTTACCGCTACCGATGGCATCCTTAGCCGGAGCTTCAGCCATTTGGTGGGCGGCACTCTCCTGCGTCGCATGTTCGCCAACAACAGCGACCTCGGTAGAGGCACCTGAGTCCACTTCCATGGCGGAAGGGCCAGATGCCTCCTTAAATTGTGAGCTTGTCGGTGCAGACGAGGGCTTGACGGAGGGAGTAACAGGGGCGATGGCGGGAGATGCGTCGCGACGCAGGATGTCCTTAATGGTTCTAGAAGCCCCTAATGTTTTGGAGGTCTTCTTCAAGCTGGTCGTGGCTTTCTTCCTGAAACGTGCAAAATGCATAACTACAGGAGCAAGACTGATGAATAAGACAATGTTGGAGGAAAAGAAGCTTACACAAGTGGGGTTGCTTTGGCAAAAGGGATTCCGCTGGTCTTTCTTTTCTCCGCCTCTAGGGCGGCGGTAGTCTTTTTGGAGGCTCCACCCTCCGTCTTCTTCTTATTGCCTCCATCAGCAGCGTCAGAGGTGGAGCTCTTCCTCTTTCGCGCCAATGGAGCATCGTCGTCGGACACGACCGTGACTTCCTTCATCTTTGGATCATAGATTTGGGCAGCCATGCTGTCCTCCTCTAGATCGCTAAGCTGTTAAGTGAGAAGTCACCATGTTAGGTGAGATGACATTTGCAAGACGAAAGAACTGGAGTATATGTCATACACGGAAAATAAATAACTACCTTTGGGCACTTGCCGTCTACGAACATGTCGTAGGTGATGGTGAATCCATGCTTCTTGTCCTTCAGCTTGACGATGTCCTTAAGGCGGAGCTTGACGGAGTCACTCGAGAAGTTGTCCACGGAGATGCGGAGGCTATCCGTTCTATCGCTGGTATACTCATGCATGAGCTTCGCGTGGTGCTGTAGAGGTTGGATTCACCTGATGAACCAGCACATGGCTAGGTCCAAGCCGGTCAAACCCGTCTCCACGAACCATTCTATCCGCTTTATGGCGCGGGAAGCATCAAGGTCGGAGGGAAGGGAGGCCTGGGATCTCCATGACGAGGCTTTAGCGGCGCCTCCGTCTACGAAGTTCGGGTACGTTACTTCTCGGCCAGCCAGAGGGATATCTGGGCTGTAGAAGTAAGTACGTTGCCAGTTTTTGCAGGACTCATGACCGATGATGTCGGGGAACCGCCGGCCAGGACGTATCTTGAAGCTTATGGTGCCGCAATTCCTAAGTTCTTCCTTACTGGCTCCGGCTTCACGCTTGACGGTGAAGAAGTACACGAAGAGGTCTAGCCTAGGCTTTATCCCTAAGTAACCCTCACAGAGCGCCACATAGTTGCTAAGCGCTAAGATACTATTGAGAGAAAGGTTTTGGGGCTGGAATCTGTAGTGGTTCAAGACGGAGAGGAAGAAGTTGGAGATGGGCAGGGAGACGCCGCGTACCAGTTGGGCTTTGAGGTACACCTTTTCTCTGGCTTGGGGAGAAGGTATCACCTCGCCGGCCGGCGCCGCCCGCCAGGCGAGCCCTTCCGTCACAGGGAGGTAGCCCTCGGTGATTAGCTCCTGGATGTCACGGTCCGTGATGTCTGAGCCGCACCAGTCGCCCTTGTGAGAATCGAGCTCCTCCTCCAACGGCTCCAACGCCGCTGGATTATGGTCACCGCCGGTGGATTCAACCACCGCCGAGACAGGGATGACCAAGCCCTCTGGGCACGACGACAGAGCTCGCGGCTTCGCCGCGGCTTCGCTCGACGCCGCCATGGAAGGGGAAGTACTGCTGCTAGCCATGGAGTGAGTTTGGAGGCGACTGGTGCAGATTGGGGATAGGTTTTTTCACGAGTTCGCGCGGAGAGCTCGAGGGGGCACGCGCTAGAGGAAGAAGACGATGCGAGGAGAGAATGAGGTAAAAATTAAAAAATCCCACCGCGGTTACTATTTATCATCTCCAACATCAAGATTCGTGCAACTTGATCGGACGGTTGCCACGTAGACGATGTTTTCGCGAGCGTGCGCGGAAATTTCGCCACGTCCCCAACCGTCGCTGCCAACGGTTCGTATCGCTCACGCAGGAAAATCAGACATGATTGCGTTCTCTGCATGTGTGAGTTACGAGGCATCACTGACCTATGCCTACGTCGCCCTAGCTGACATAGGCAGATGATCCATCACATCGGAAGATTCCAGCATGGACAGATCCAGTCCGGCTACGGAATAGTACGATGGAAGATTTAGCATTTCTCCGACTTACGTGTTGAAGACGGAGAAAACCTTGCAGGGTTATTTGGGAGGACTACAAGATGTTGCTTGACGATTTGCCGACATCCATCTAGACGGAGCATTCCAAATGAAGAGGCAAGACGGCGCAAGATCTCAGAGTTCTTCAGGGGCTACTGTTGGGGATATGCTATATGGGTATCCTCATAGCATGTCTCCTATATGGGTATCTATGTCATGTCTACATATCATTTTTTTGTGCATACGTGGCTTGTCAACTTGTATTCTCCCACAACCAACCAACCTGGGAGGCAGGACCCATCGCGACCTGGCAGGGTGGCTCCACCCGCGACCTGGTAGGCAAGACCCACCGCCATTGTGATAATTCCATAAAAATAGTGTTGGGGATATGCTATATGGGTATCCTCATAGCATTTCTCCTATCCGGATAACCCGGGTGGCCCACAGTTGGTAGCATGGCCCATGGCCTGCTGGGCGGCCCAGTTAGATGGATCCAGAAGGGAGGCCCATGCCGGATAAAGGAAGGCTACGGTTGGAGTCTGAAAGGGTAATTGCCCCTATGTGTGGTTTTGGTGATTAATGACAATCCCTATGGACTAATGTTTTCAATGAGTTTTATATGAAGGTATATTCCATAGGTCATGCTTGTAGTCCATGTGTTGGATTCAAGTATGGATGCCATGAAGATAAAGATATACCTTGAGTATTTGCATCAAAATCATCGAGTTGAAGAGAAGAATATGATATGATCAAGATCTTGAGAGTGTGATCTCAATAGAAGAATTCAAGATATGGCTCTAAGTCGGTGTCATGATAGCATCATTTGTTGAGCTATGGTTGACTAAGATTTAGAGAATGTAATCAAATGAAGAGTTCCTTATGTACCTCAAGATATTAAGATGGAGCACGAGAAGATACTTGGTTGACCAATACAAAGAGTGAAGAGTGATTTCAAGTTGGTCAACACATGAAGCATAAAGAATGTACCACATGGTATTGTGGTATGGTAAGCCTTGTCAATTATGCATCATGAACTAATCCATTATATATTTGCCTTTGCGTTTTCTATATGGATAGGTATCTTTCCATGGGAATGCTTCAAAAATGAAGATATTATATAGCCCATGAGAGGATGACATCAAGTGGTGATCGTCATCAAGGTTGAGAAGGGCAAGTTCAAGATAAGCATCTCGAGAAGATCATTTGCTTGAAGCTTGCCGTCCATTTTGGTGATAATGGACATGTGAAGACATGTATTAATGAAGCTATCCCATAGTGGTGTATGGGGAGCAAATTAGGAGTCTTCACGAAGCAACAATGATCAAGTGTTGCATTCCGGCTTGGGTGGAGCTTGAAGCGTTGTCATCAAGATCAAGCAGTTTGCGCAAGGCAAAGGTATGGCCTTGCTAGGTTTTCCTTTTACCGGTCTCAGGGTGGTTGTTGGGAGACCGGGTTATAGGATAGATAGCCGCACTATCAAGAGGGGCTTTCGGTTGTGTAACTTGATAACATCGTCATAGGGAGCTCAATCCTTTGCATACTTTTCATCTTCCTATTTTGTTCCTTCTTGGTGTTTCTCCATGTGAGGTTCTTTAGCTTGTTGCTAGCTCTTCAACAAGCCCAAGTTCATCGAAAACGGAATTCGTATGCATCTTTTATGGCGTTTTCGAGTTTGAAGGTTTTATCGGTTCTTATTTAGGGAGGCTTCTTACCTTTCTTCATTTGGTTCTATCCTCCTTTTTTGGTCTATGATGTTTATCTTCACAATCTTGTAAAGCTTGTTGTCCTCGTCAAAACAAGCCCAAGATCATCGAAATCGGAGTCCGGATGCAAAAGTTAATGCGTTTTTCGTGAAGCCTGTTCCATCCCGGTTGTGGGTTCGGTTCAACCGGCTCCCAGACCGGGTGGTCCGGTGTCAGGACCGGAAAACCGGATCTGAAACCGGCATTTTCGGTTTTTCTATACCGAGTCTATCCGAGACTGTGTACTGACCGTAATTCCGGTTTTAAGTTCGGTTTTCTGGTCCAGGAACCGGACCGTCCGGTTCTGGAGCCGGTCCAACCGAACTTTCAACCGAGTTCGCACAGATTTCTTCCAACGGCCATATTTGCTTTCCACTATAAAAGGGGGTTCTTCCCCCAACGTTTTAGGGTGTTCTTGACCACGAAATTGACCTCCATTGTTGAACCTCTTGAGCTTGCTTCCTCCCCTTCCCTCCTATGATTCTTGCATCTTTTTGAGGGCTTTGGAAGAGGAGATCTAGATCTACAATCCTCACCAATCAATTCCTCCTCTAAGTGAGGGGAACCCATTGGATCTTGATCTTGGTGTCATTGGTTGACTTCCACCATTGTTCTTCCTCTCTAATTCCTCCCTAGCACTTGTTGCTTTGGTGGGATTTGAGAGTGAAGGATTTGAGCACACTTGGTGGTCTTGCTTTGCATTCTTGCATAAGTGTTGAGCTCTCCATTACGATTTGTTCGAGTGAGAGACCGTGAGCTTGTTACTCTTGTAGGGTGACCTCCTAGTTGGCTTGGCGGTTGGTGTCGCGGTGTTCTCTTCATGGAATATTGTGAAGAGACCCGGGATTCTCCTTCGTGGAGCTTGTGAAGTGGTTGTGGAGCTTGCCATCTCCGGAGTGGAGGAAAAGCTAGCCATAAGGAAAGGGCCTATTCCTTCGTGGGATAGACTCGGAGAAGAAGGTGAGCCTTTGTGGCGCGTGAGGAATCCTTCGTGGAACCTCACACCTCTCCAACGTGACGTAGCCCCCTTCCCAAAGGTGGTGAACACGGAAATACATCTTCGTCTCCGCGTGCCTCGGTTATCTCTATATCTGAGCTTACTTTCCTTGTGATAGCCATCGAGCTTGAAGTACTTATATCTTGCTTATCACTTGTGGTATATTTATCTTGTGCTATCTTTCTTAGCTTAATTTGTTGTTGGTGCACTTAGTTGAGCCTAGTGTATTTAGGTTTTGTGCTTGTAAAATAAACGTTAGTTTAATTCCGCATTCTATCAAGCCAAAACCGTAATAGTTTTGAAATTGCCTATTCACCCCCCCTCTAGGCGACATCTCTATCCTTTCAATTGGTATCAGAGCAAGGTCTCTCCTTGTTTAGGCTTCACCGCCTAGAGTGTAAAGATGTCGGCTAGTAGTATAGTGCACAATGACACAATTATCTTTGATGGCACAAATTACGCTTTGTGGAGAAATTGCTTGCTTTGTAATCTTTGGACCTTGTGTCCAAATATTGAGCGATTTCTAGATGTAGGTTTTTCTCCTCCTATGGATCCTCAAAATCTATCTTTAGAGGATGAGAAAAATTTACATCTCGAAGCTCAAGTATCTAATGAGCTTATTTTCTCTTTGAGCCCCACAGTTAGTTTGTTCTTGACGATTGTAAAGCACAAGTCGTCTCATGAGAAGTGGACCAAGCTTAAAGAAATATTTGGTGGTTCCATTTCTAATATGGTCGGTGGTTTCTCTGAGGAGATCTCTTTTCCTTCACATCATGAAGAGCTCCAAGTTGCTTCCACCTCCGGCCGCGATGAGTTCTCATCTTCACCCACTTCGCCAATGTGTGGCAAGACACAAGGTAAAGATATGGTGAGTGGTGTTGGGAATTGCAATGTTGATATTGTGCTCGCTAATGATGATCCTTCATCTCTATCCCATTGCAATCTTTGTTCTTTGGACTTAAGCACTTCTTGCAACAATAATGCTATATCCCCTTGTGTTGCTAGTCCTTGTATATCATCTAGAAATTATTTGAGTACTAGTGTAGATGATATGCTTGATTTGCCTTGTTACCATGAAAAAAATGCTTCTATTTCCTCTAGTTGTTTATCTAACAATGTAGAGGAAATCAAACATTCTATGAAGCAAGACATGATCATGAATGAAGATTCAAGAATATCCTCATCTTCATTCTCCCATGCTCACATGTGCCTTATGGCAAGAGGATCAACGGTATCTCCTACTTTGGATCCCAATATATCTTGTAAAGATAATAGCAGTGATAATGATGATAGTGATGATGACATTGATGAGGATACTAGTGCTCTCTTGCTTGAGTTGACTTTTTTGTGTACCTCTCTTCGTGGTAATAATAAGGCCGTTACTTGTCTCAAACACGTTATGGACACCATAACTAAACAAACGGGAACCATAGAGGAGTTGGATTTCCAACTTGATGATGTGAGTCAGAGATTCAATCTCCTTAAGCAAGAGCTTGCCGAGGAGAAGCACACTAATTGTCTCCTCACACAAAAAATTGAATATTATGAGCATGAAAAGGAAAATTCCATTAATGATGCTTGTGCTACTAACTCTACTTCTTGTGAAGCATCTATCCTAAAGGAGAATGTTGAGCTAAGGGCTCAACTTGAGTTGCTAACTAACAAGTATAGGAAATTGGAAGAAAGTCACGAAAATCTCTCGGGCTCTCATAATGATCTTCTAATCTCTTATGATGGGATAAAGTTAGCTCATTAGGCAAGTATTAGTAAGGTAACATCTTGTGAGCCTCTTTTGGACATTAGCACAAATTCTACTCAAAATGCTATTTTGCCATGTGCTAGTCCTAGTAATTCATCTAGCCATACTATTGATAAACCTTGTGTTGGATTAATTGCTTTGCCTTGTTGCTCTAACAATGAAGCTTCTACTTCCTCTAGTACTTGTATTTATACTAACCATGTAGAGGAAATCAAAGAGCTCAAGGCTCAAGTCACTTCCTTGAGGAATGACTTGGAAAAGAGTCATGAAGGGAAATCCACACTCGATAATATCTTGAGTGTGCAAAAATCCCCTAATGATAAAAGTGGACTTGGATTCAACTACAATAACAAGAACAAGTCCAATATAAACAAGAAGAAGGGCCAAAACCAAGTCAAGAAGTCGGCCAAGATTATTTGCTTCAAGTGCAAGGTTGAAGGACATCATGTAAGATCTTGTCCATTGAAGAAAAAGCACTTGAGTGAGAAGCAACAAGGGAAGCGGCCACAAGTTCATGTTCAAAGCCAAGTTGAAGTTAGGCCACTTCCGAAGAAAAATCAAGATAATGCTCCCCAAGCCAAGAAATTAATGACGAAGAGAAAGGGGAGCACTTGTTGCTACATATGTCGTGTGAAGGGGCACTTTGCCTCTTCATGTTCAAACGGTACCTTATCTAACCCTATCATTGTTGATGATGATTATTATCTTAGGAAGGATAAGGATGGCAATGTGTTTTCCAAGTTTTTTGGAACTCAAAGTGGTGTCAAGAAAAGAACCATTTGGGTTTCCAAGCCTATTGTGACTAACCTCTTAGGACCCAACTTGGTTGGGGACCAACTAGCTCAAACTTGATCAATAGGTGTTTTTGGAGGGCATTGGAGACTTGGCTAACTCATGAAGAATTAAGGGTTCTTCATATTTTATATTTGATCAAGCCAAGTCCTAAGGATTATTATTTCCCTATCTTATCCAATGTGCCTCTTCGCGGTAACTTGTACTTAACTCATTTATATTGTAAGTTACTTGCCCCCTTTACATGTTTTGGTTTGTACCAAGTATGTGTTTGTATTTGGTGTGCCTAATGCTTGATTATTTTGTGTATTCAAGTATGTCTAGGTGTTTGGCACATCATTTACTCGTGTGTTTTATTTTGAGCCTCTAATCCATCTTGATGATATCTTATTTGGCTCTTTTAGAGTGATTAATGGAACATCCCATTTTGGGTGAGTGACATGCCTCACGCATCTCTCAAACCTTAAAATATGTGTACATGAGTACTACCACTTAGTATTGATATTGCAAGATTATCTAGTCACTATATGGTGTATCATACTCATGATAAATTCAAATTCTAAATGTCCATTAATTATCTCTAGTTGAGGTTGTTTTTCCTCTTATAAAAAAAATGAATATCACATTATGGGGGAGTAATATGCTTCTTTTGCATATCACAATCCTAGGAAATGTGAACATATGAGGTAGTGCCACTTAGAGTTGATATTGTTGATTATCTTGTTTCTAGGTGGCATGTTGGCTCAAACAAGGTCCTATTTTTGTTAGAAGCTTTTATTGCTCGTCTTTTTGGTCTTTGTTTGAGTAAGAAATTCTTGGTGCGGTCTTTCTCAAATACATATCTATATATATTATTTGGGATACCATTTGCTTCAATTTATTCTAATCATTGTTTTGCATAATTGTGTGACTAGTTGAAGCTATCAAGAATCTCTATCTTTGCATAGTGCTTACTATTTTTATTTCTATCTTATGCTTTTTATTGTGAAGATTTATCTTTAATATCCGTGCAATATACCACCGAAAATCTATTCCAATACAATCATTGTCTTCGACAATTGATATACTTGTGTGTGGTAGCATTTGTGGATCATCTTCACTTTGGAGTTAACCTCTTATTGCCTTATTTTCTTTCCAAAACTTTGGTGTGGCTCCCATTGTCTTACTTGGCTTTTGAACATCTCTTTGATGATGTTTTTGATTATTATCAAATGTGTGTTAGTGGAAGACAAACCTTTTCTTCTCGGAACCTTGTGCCATTATGAAAAGTGTTAAGGGTTTGGTTTATTTGTTGAAACCTTGCTCTTTTGGGAGTTTGTTATCTCATTCTTTATTCTCTATTTTATTTTCTTGAATGAGATAAATCTTTGAGCTTTTGTGTTATTATTTCATCTTTCATGCTTAATAGTTTTTGCTCGGTTCATTTGTTGAACTTTGTTGAACAAATCTTGTGTTGATTTGATTCTTTGATATAGTTTTGACAACAAATGTGTTTTGTCACACCTTGTATTCCTTCTTGAATATTTTTGGTGTTTTGTCCAAAGTATATCTTCGTTGGATCTTGAAATTCTCGCGCATGCATGTTTAATAAATGTATATCCTATGTCATGTTTTGATTTCTTTGATCCAATATATAGGGTATACTCCATCAAATCCTTAAACGGCTAAGATGTGCATGAAATTCAAATTTCATCTCTAAATATGCACATATTTTTATGGAGTGTATCCTATGTGTTGTGGTTATTCTAACCACTTTGGACCCAATAAGTTTGGGGACCAAGATGTACTTGAATGTTGTTTTAGGTACATTGAAGATGCAATGGATGCTTGTCTCTTCTATAAGGAAAGTGTTGTCACCACATGTTAATTGGAGCCAAGCTAGGATGATCTAAAAATTCTTATCTACTACATCATACCATTGCTATCTCGGTAACAAGTATCTTATTCATGCATACTATTATTCCATCCAATCTCTTATAGGTTGCATCTTGGCATGAATTTATTTGTTTGTCAATGTTCGATTCTTGCAATTATCTTTGAAATACTTTGTATCCTTATTGCTTATGTGAGTAATTTGAGATTATGCATATAATGGGGAGTATATAAAATCATTTTCATGATTCACCAATTCCAAATATGCCTTCTAGCAATTTATTGCATATCAACTCCTCAAGGTACTCTCATGTGCAATATTGTTTAAATTGCATTGAATCATTCCTTTTGATACTTGTTGCCTTTCTCAAATTATCCCAACTAGCATTAGTTCCCTTAGTGTTAGTTGTGATGGTTTTGAGATTTTTTGCTTTTCTTTGGTGAAGTTCATTGATATACCATCAGATAAAATAGAGCCATGGGCTATATATGCACTTAAGCAAAATATCCTTTTTGGTATATCTTATGACTTCCGCTTGGATATCATGTATTCTTTTTATTAACCTCTTATGTGTGGATGTTTCTTTGTGGATTATTCTCATGTTTTTTTTCCCTTAGAAACTTATATACACTAGAGTGTTAATCTCTCGCCTTGATATACTCGCTCTTTTCCGACCATCACTCTTATCCTCTTGATTTTTAATGGTTTTGGTAAGGTCTTGATTTATGAGTGCTTGGTTTACTTTTATTGCATATTCACACACTCATATCTCATATTTGGTTTCTTTTGGACTTAAGCTTGTCTTGACAAGTGTATTGGTTTATATCTAATCCTTGTATCTTGGTTGTGTTCTAAATAATATAGAGGGAGTGAGGATTCCATGTTTGTGCATATTGTATTCAAATGAAACAACTAATTTATGCACAAACCTTGGGGAGCTTCCTTATTTCACTTAGAGCACTATTTGTCCATTTGATTATTTGGATCTTTTGATTGCTTGCTTCATCCGTTGAAGTTCCTTCACCTTGTTATCCTTTTAGCAATCCATGATCCTCAATATAGTTTGATTTCCTCCAAGTGTTCGTCATTGGGTATGTGCATGTGATTTCACTCATATTACGAGTAATGCACACCTTGTGTAGGAACTCATACTATATTGTCATTCTAACCTTGTTATCCATTTTGGCACTTGTTGTCAATGGGGGAGAAGTTTAGAGGGTTTTAAGGGAAATGGTTTTCTACTTAAGATTGGTTTGTTCTTAAGTGTTTGCCTTTCATGCATTTCATCTTTATTATGTTTTGCATGGTTGTATATATAGTGGAAACTCTCCCAAAGGTTATGCTTAACAATGTATGCAATGAAATTCAAGATCATCACACGTGCATATATTGTGGGGGAGTTTGCTCTATATATGTTGGTTCTACTCACATCTCATGCATTAGTTGTAGTTTATGTGATTAGAATCAATTTTGATATGGGCTAGTATCTTTGTGTTACTTAACCATATCAAATACAACCTCTTGTATACAACTTATTCTCAGATAAGCTGTGTACTTGTTTCTAATATTCATTATATAAACCCTCTTGTTGTGATTGTCATCAATTACCAAAATGGGGGAGATTGAAAGGGTAATTGCCCCTATGTGTGGTTTTGGTGATTAATGACAATCCCTATGGACTAATGTTTTCAATGAGTTTTATATGAAGGTATATTCCATAGGTCATGCTTGTAGTCCATGTGTTGGATTCAAGTATGGATTCCATGAAGATAAAGATATACCTTGAGTATTTGCATCAAAATCATCGAGTTGAAGAGAAGAATATGATATGATCAAGATCTTGAGAGTGTGATCTCAATAGAAGAATTCAAGATATGGCTCTAAGTCGGTGTCATGATAGCATCATTAGTTGAGCTATGGTTGACTAAGATTTAGAGAATGTAATCAAATGAAGAGTTCCTTATGTACCTCAAGATATTAAGATGGAGCACGAGAAGATACTTGGTTGACCAATACAAAGAGTGAAGAGTGATTTCAAGTTGGTCAACACATGAAGCATAAAGAATGTACCACATGGTATTGTGGTATGGTAAGCCTTATCAATTATGCATCATGAACTAATCCATTATATATTAGCCTTTGCGTTTTCTATATGGACAGGTATCTTTCCATGGGCATGCTTCAAAAATGAAGATATTATATAGCCCATGAGAGGATGACATCAAGTGGTGATCGTCATCAAGGTTGAGAAGGGCAAGTTCAAGATAAGCATCTCGAGAAGATAATTTGCTTGAAGCTTGCCGTCCATTTTGGTGATAATGGACATGTGAAGACATGTATTAATGAAGCTATCCCATAGTGGTGTATGGGGAGAAAATTAGGAGTCTTCACGAAGCAACAATGATCAAGTGTTGCATTCCGGCTTGGGTGGAGCTTGAAGCGTTGTCATCAAGATCAAGCAGTTTGCGCAAGGCAAAGGTATGGCCTTGCTATGTTTTCCTTTTACCGGTCTCAGGGTGGTTGTTGGGAGACCGGGTTATAGGATAGATAGCCGCACTATCAAGAGGGGCTTTCGATTGTGTAACTTGATAACATCGTCATAGGGAGCTCAATCCTTTGCATACTTTTCATCTTCCTATTTTGTTCCTTCTTGGTTTTTCTCCATGTGAGGTTCTTGAGATTGTTGCTAGCTCTTCAACAAGCCCAAGTTCATCGAAAACGGAATTCGTATGCATCTTTTATGGCGTTTTCGAGTTTGAAGGTTTTATCGGTTCTTATTTAGGGAGGCTTATTACCTTTCTTCATTTGGTTATATCCTCCTTTTTTGGGCTATGATTTTTCTTTGCACAAACTTGTAAAGCTTGTTGTCCTCGTCAAAACAAGCCCAAGATCATCGAAATCGGAGTCCGGATGCAAAAGTTATTGCGTTTTTCGTGAAGCCTGTTCCATCCCGGTTGTGGGTTCGGTTCAACCGGCTCCCAGACCGGGTGGTCCAGTGTCAGGACCGGAAAACCGGATCTGAAACCAGGATTTTCGGTTTTTCTATACCGAGTCTATTCGAGACTGTGTACTGACCCTAATTCCGGTTTTAAGTTCGGTTTTCCGGTCCAGGAACCGGACCGTCCGGTTCTGGAGCCGGTCCAACCGAACTTTCAACCGAGTTCGCACAGATTTCTTCCAACGGCCATATTTGCTTTCCACTATAAAAGGGGGTTCTTCCCCAATGTTTTAGGGCGTTCTTGACCACGAAATTGACCTCCATTGTTGAACCTCTTGAGCTTGCTTCCTCCCCTTCCCTCCTATGATTCTTGCATCTTTTTGAGGGCTTTGGAAGAGGAGATCTAGATCTACAATCCCCACCAATCAATTCCTCCTCTAAGTGAGGGGAACCCATTGGATCTAGATCTTGGTGTCATTGGTTGACTTCCACCATTGTTCTTCCTCTCTAATTCCTCCCTAGCACTTGTTGCTTTGGTGGGATTTGAGAGTGAAGGATTTGAGCACCCTTGGTGGTCTTGCTTTGCATTCTTGCATAAGTGTTGAGCTCTCCATTACGATCTGTTCGAGTGAGAGACCGTGAGCTTGTTACTCTTGGAGGGTGACCTCCTAGTTGGCTTGGCGGTTGGTGTCACGGTGTTCTCTTCGTGGAAGATTGTGAAGAGACCCGGGATTCTCCTTCGTGGAGCTTGTGAAGTGGTTGTGGAGCTTGCCATCTCCGGAGTGGAGGAAAAGCTAGCCATAAGGAAAGGGCCTATTCCTTCGTGGGATAGACTCGGAGAAGAAGGTGAGCCTTTGTGGCGCGTGAGGAATCCTTCGTGGAACCTCACACCTCTCCAACGTGACGTAGCCCCCTTCCCAAAGGTGGTGAACACGGAAATACATCTTCGTCTCCGCGTGCCTCGGTTATCTCTATATCCGAGCTTACTTTCCTTGTGATAGCCATCGAGCTTGAAGTACTTATATCTTGCTTATCACTTGTGGTATATTTATCTTGTGCTATCTTGCTTAGCTTAATTTGTTGTTGGTGCACTTAGTTGAGCCTAGTGTATTTAGGTTTTGTGCTTGTAAAATAAACGTTAGTTTAATTCCGCATTCTATCAAGCCAAAACCGTAATAGTTTTGAAATTGCCTATTCACCCCCCCTCTAGGCGACATCTCTATCCTTTCAGAGTCACCGACGTACCCTGAGCCTTGGAGTGCAAGATACACAAGACTAGTAATAGACGGTGTAGGACTCTGTAACCTGTCCGGCTAGGACTTTTCCCTGTAACCCTAGGACCTCGCGACTATATAAGTTGGGCATATGGGAGACTTTAGGGCACAATCTCAGACGTTCGCAGACAACCTCGCACAGCGAACCAATCCCTGTAACTTGGCTTATTGCCCTTATAATGATTTATAGAAGGAGTAGGATTCCGCCATCGTTGTGGGATCTTAACCTGGGTAAGCTATGTTACCTCGTACCCGTCAATCGTCCGCCTTCCCCCACGTCTCTAAACACGCACTGTGAGGACCCCTTTATGGCGTACTCGTCGGTAATACCACGACAAATAAGTCGACTATGGGAGTCGAACCCACGACCTCCACCTCTCTCCCTATCGCACCAACCACTACACAACAAGTTCTTTCTTGAAAGCAAAACGCGCTTGTCCCTCTTAAACTTTATCTCGTCTGTTGGGCTTAAGCCCAAACAAACCGGGTCCTCCTTTTTTGAGTCTGGCCCACCTATCATTGAGCTAGGCTAGCTTCACATAGTTGCAAAATGCCTAACCACGATAATGGTCGGTCAGCATCCCTAGGCCCACCAGTCATTCTGTGCGGCTCACTCTCTCTAAGGTGAGAAAATCTTCTTTTTCCAGTAATTGATTTGGTTTAAAATTCTAGAAAAAGCTTTCATGTGGCATTATTCATATCTTTTTATTGGTAAGTTTAAATAAAAAGTTTTTTATATATAAATTGAGCATAAAATTATGAATATCACATATATAATTAATTATGGATAATTAATATTCAAAATATTTTTAAATCCTTAGAAATTACTTAAATCGTGCATAATTCATAACTTTTACTTTGTAAATCAAATTTAACAAATAATATATCTAATCGATCAGTGAGACAAGATCGATCCAACTATGCATTCAATACTTGAAATTGAATAAAGCATCATGGAGAAATTGAAAAATGGAAAATGCCTTTTTGAATTTCTTATGCACGTTTCAAACTTTGGTCAAAACGACGGGCATAAAGGTTGTTAGCTAGGAGATGAGCCTCGCTAAACGTTCATTAGATCTATGAAGAAACATCATATTGTGAACCTAAAAATCATTTTTGCAAAAAATTGCGAGCACATGATCATGTACATGTAGTTCAAATCGTACCCACTTCCCACTGATTCGGCAGGAATTTGTCTTTTTCACGTGGGATGGACGAAAAGGTTTGAGATACCCCGGTTAGGAAATTTTCCATGTAAGGTGGTCTAGTATTTTTGAATAATGGGTTGGTACCATTCTGAAACTGTCATTCGATGGTTGCTTCATAAAACGCCCCGTTTTTGGTAGTCGAAAAATAAAAAATGCCTTTTTGTGCGATGGGAAGGAAAACTTCCGCATGGAACATTGTTCTCTATCCAGTGATACACATTCGTGCATAATATAGGCGAATTATCACAAACTATGTCGCAATTCTAGCCATAACATTGGTCGTTTGGCCTAAAAGCTATGAAGCCTCGGGCATGATAGCTCATTTCTGAGAAGGTTTCTTCGAGACGCAATCAATATACCAAGTTTGATATTTTTCCATGCTAGTATGTCACATAAAATGACGCCATGCGAAGGTTTTACATTGTTTGGACTATTTTTAAATTTCTTATGCTTGTTTCAAACTTTGGTCAAAACGGCAGGGATGAAGGTTGTTAGCTAGGGGATGAGCCTCGCTAAACTTGCATTGTATCTATAAAGAAATATCATATTGTGAACCTAAAAATTATTTTTTCAAAAAATCACGAGCAAAAGATCATGTACTTGTAGTTCAAATCAGACCCACTTCCTACCGATTCGGCAGCAATTTATTTTTTTCACGTGAGGTGGACGAAAAGGTTTGAGATACCCCAGTTAGGAAATTATCCATGTAAGGTGGTCTAGTATTTTTGAAAAATGGGTTGGTACCATTTTCAAACTGACATTCAGTGGTTGCTGCACAAGAAGCCCCATTTTTGGCAATCGAAAAATAAAAAAATACCTTTTTAGTGCGACAAAAAGAAAAACTTCCTCCTAGAATATTGTTCTCTATATGGTGATACACATGCATGCATAATATAGGCACATTATCACAAACTATGCCACGATTCTAGCCATAACATTGGTCGTTTGGCCTGAAAGCCATGAAACTTCGGGCATCATAACTTATTTCTGAGAAGGGTTTTTCGAGACACAATAAATATACAAAGTTTTATATTTTTCCTTGCTACTACGTCACATAAAATGATGCCACGCAAAGGTTTTACATTGTTTGGACAATTTTTGAATTTCTTATGCCCGTTTCAAACATTGGTCAAAAGAACGGGCATAAAGGTTGTTAGCTAGGAGATGTGCCTTGCTAAACTTGCATTAGATCTGTGAAGAAACATCATATTGTGAACCTAAAAATAATTTTTGTAAAAAATCATGAGCACGAGATCATGTACGTGTAGTTCATATCGGACCCACTTCCCACCGATTCGGCATGAATTTGTCTTTTTCATGCGGGGTGTACGGAAAGGTTTGAGATAACCCGGTTAGGAAATTGTCCATGTAAGGTGGTCTAGTATTTTTGAAAAATGGGTTGGTACCATTCTTCATGCGATGGTTGCTTCAAAAAACGCCCCGTTTTTGGTAGTCGAAAAATAAAAAAAATGCCTTTTTAGTGCGACGAAAATAAAAACTTCCTCCTAGAATATGGTTCGCTATCCGGTGATACACATGCATGTACAATATGGACACATTATCACAAACTATACCACGATTCTAGCCATAACATTGGTCGTTTGGACTAAAGGCCATGAAACCTCGGACACGATAGCTCATTTTTTAGAAGGTTTTTTCGAGACGCAATCAATATACCAAGTTTGATATTTTTCTTTGCTACTATTTCATATAAAATGACGCCACGCGAAGGTTTTACATTGTTTGGACCATTTTTGATTTTCTTATGACTGTTTCAAACTTTGGTCAAAACGGCGGGCATGAAGGTTGTTAGATAGGGTATGAGCCTCGCTAAACTTGCATTGGATCTATGAAGAAACATCATATTATGAACCTAAAAATCATTTTTGCAAAAAATCACAAGCACTAGATCATGTACTTGTAGTTCAAATCAGACCCAATTCCTTCTAATTCGGCAGAAATTTGTATTTTTCACGCGGGGTAGACAGAAATATTTGATATACCCCGGTTAGGAAATTGTCCATGTAAGGTGGTCTAGTATTTTTTTGAAAAATGGGTTGATACAATTCTGAAACTATAATTCGATGGTTGCTTCACAAAACACCTCGTTTTTGGTACTCGGAAAATGGAAAATGCCTTTTTAGTGCGACTAAAAGAAAATTTTCCTCCTAAAATATTGTTCGACACAATACAATATGGGTTAGTATCACAAACTATGTGATCCTAGATATAATATTGTTCATTTTGCCTCTACATTAGTTCGTTTGCAACCAATCAAATCGCAGTAAACAATCTCCCATGGATCCTCCATCTTGTCCTGATCTGGACCATTCAACTCCCATCCAACGCGTAGTGGCTCACCAGAACAAGCACACCCGCGGCCTCAACAAATCCCCATGAAAGCATGCGACACCCAGCCTTCAAAGTCCAAACCCTAGCGCCCTCCTAAGTCCGTGCCTCCACCGCCTCCTCATGCCTCTCCAGCCGGCGCTCCTCCCACCTCGAACGCGTCTCTCTCCCCTCTCCTCACCTCGAACATGTCCTAGGCCGGCCTCTAGTTCCTCTAGTGATCCCAGGAGAGACCGTCGAGCCTCACCAACCCTCCCATTCTCGTCCATCTCGATCTCGAGATCTAGTCATCGCCAGAGTTTCTCCACCTCTGCCACCTCTCTCTCTCAACCTCCTAATGCTACTCTTCTGTTGAATCATAAGCCGGCGATGTCGATCTCCCTAGCGCGCTTCTTAGCTTCCTCACCGCCGTGTACAAACCCTAGATCGACCGGCGTCGATGGCGGACCAGCAAGGCATCGCTCGGCTTCGCCCGCTCCTCCCTTGTCCTTCTACGCGATGCTCCTCCAGCTAACCGATTAGGGAGGCCAGCCTTGCACCCATCTCTGTGTTCGACCGATATCCAGCGATGGCTTGCCTGGTCATGGTGTCCTGCTGGGTAGACCAAGTCCGCTGGGTTGCCCCTCGATCCGGCGTTGCTCCTCCCTCCACGAGCGCCACAATAAAATCCATCTCTTGGTGATTCTCATCGCCTCCGACGGCTTGCTACTGCACACCGACCCCATCCGCGTCGAAGCACTCCTCCCCAAGCTCCTTCACGTGCTCTCCGGACCGACCTGCCACCACAACTCCCACATGGATGCCGCTCCTAACGATGTCCTCCGAAACCTGCTACTGAGAACCCCGCTAAGGCCTCCATCCTCCTGCAGATGCCCCCACTTCCTTGATAAGGTGGAGGCCTCCCTGCTTCTTCTCCCATCCGCTTCAGTAATTGTTTGCATTTAAGACACATGTGTTGATCTTGCAATTGATCAGGAGTGGTTAGATTTAATTTCTTCCATTTCTATATAAATATGCTACTGATCCTTTGTATATATTTGATAAAAACCATGGTGTCCACTGTCATTGTTAGTGCTAAATGGCCAATAGTAGTTGTTGGAAACTGCAATTGGTCTGGCAAAGCTAGTTACTATTTGTAGTTGTTTTTACAATTATTGTTTACTCTGTTAGTTCAGTTGGTTCTATCACGCATTTGAACCTACTATGTTGTATGAATACCTCTATAGGTCATTAGGTAGAGTTGGAGTTGGTCATATGGTGTACATCTCTATTGTGACCTATATCTTGAATCAAAGAAAGAAGTAACCATCATATCCTCCATTAGATAATGACTTCAAAGCTTGAGGGCCAATTGAGTTCCAAGGTTGGTTTATCTAGTTATAATGTTATCGCCATTTGAGTTTGACTAGTGGGCACCTTGTGTGAGGATAGTTATTTAGGCTAATTTTTCATGTGCAAACTTTGAACGCTCAATGTTAACCAGGTAGTCTGAAACTGTTTATGTTGTCTTATTGTGTAAAACTTGTTTACCTGAAACAATATCCATCTTGTTTACTATTCTATTTACTGAATGGCATGACGTAGACATGAATTGAGTACCTGGAGCTAGCTTTTATTTATCAATGGATGCCTGTTTTTCATCTACATGCGTATTTTTGGACTTTGACTAAGTGGTTTTGCTATGCAGTACTGAAATATTGAGGTCCTTGAATATCTAGGAGCATTTGGTCTCCATTTTATTTTCTTCACTATATGTTTGTCTTCACCTAGGTATATCTATATCATCTCTAGCAACCTGCATGGACCTACTCTGTTGGTGTTCCTGTGATAGATGTGATCACGGTACTCATGTGTGAAGAAGTATTCCTGCTTTCGTTAGTTTTGTAGTTGAAACATGAGACTACAGTTTTCTTATGTTTGCTTGCTGTGGGTTTCCCCTAATTTGACATACAGAAGATCATGCCTAGCCAACCTGTATGTGTGGGTAGATGAGTTCATGGCTGCACTGCACTTATCTTACATGGTAGCTTTGAATGTGAACAGATGTTACATGATGTTTTTGAATGATGGAGATGGTCACCTACACCTACAACCAGAAGAGGCTGATCATCTTTACCTGTGTGGCGAGGTGTCTAGCGAATCTGGCAAGCGAGGTTTATGTGAGTTTTCTGGTTTCTCCCTTAACCATAAGATGCAAATGACATCTACTTGTGAGATTGGTTAATTAATGGATGTCAACCTTAGAACCAATTTTTATTTAGTGTTAGCTTCAACCATATTTGAATCAATAATAAAGAACTTTGGAAGCAGAGCAATTCCTTGTTCATTCTTCTTAACTCGAAAATGCTCATTAGATGTACCTTGCATGCTTGGCATTTTTACAATATGGATAGGTAAGTAGACGCATATCATTGCTATTTGTGATAGTGTATGTTGCCTGGTTCAAATCTGGCTGAGGGAAGCAAATCTAGCTGGTTTTGCCTATATGTTGATCGTAGGTAGGTTTAGGCCAGTAGCAATATGTGTTAGCATATCCGCATTTTGGTTAAATGTAAATTCAGTTGTCCGTTGTAATTTGTATGTGTTTATTAGTTGCATTATATGTGTGGGAAAAGTGCCTTTTTTCTTTTGTTCGTCACTCAGAAACCATCTCATTTCTATATATCCATAATGAGATTTACAATATAGTTTTGCTTTAATCACGTCCTCACTTTAATATGAGAAATTCCAATACAACTTTAGCTGCAACGATTTGTATTTCCTTACACTGCAATATTTCTATCCAAGCTTATTTTGTTTCATTGCAAGGTGAACATGAACTGATTAATGCTAGAAAGAAGTACCAACTTTATCTGTCCCTCCTTGAAAGTGTGGAGTATGATCTGAACTGTGTGAGGTATGGATCTACAAGTTATTGTTGTAGATATCAGCTACAAGTTACTATTGTTTTGCCTTTTTGACATTTTTTAGAAGTACTACTAGTGTCTTAATTTCAGCTAGTGTTTTACGCTTTTAGGTACAAGAGAGGAATATCTGGGCCACCAGATATTGTCTTCACCAAATGTGTGAAGGCTTTCTCTGGAAGAAAACTGTAGTAGCTAGATAGTGTTGAGCGCTGGGATATTATTATATAGTATGTGATATAAACCATTGAACTATTGTAATCGACTCAATTATGCCTATTGTCAAATGTATTTCGTATATTCTTGTGCTCTTGATTAAATTACTAGTTGATTAATTATTGTCAAATTTAGGGAAAATCAACACTGAACATTGGGACTTGTGAAAAATCGTACGAGTGGACCAAATTAATTAAATGACAATCAGAACCTATCTCACTAATCGTACTA
Source organism: Avena sativa (assembly GCA_916181665.1). NCBI lineage: Eukaryota > Viridiplantae > Streptophyta > Magnoliopsida > Poales > Poaceae > Avena > Avena sativa. The sequence goes on along the minus strand of OV702294.1, from coordinate 441,227,366 downwards.
GCTGATATTAAAGGTTAAAATAAAAAGACTTAAAATGTGGAAAATGAAAAAAAACGACTTTAAAAAGGCCATGACCAGAAAATAAAAAGGCCTTCATGTTAGGTATGCTTCATGTTACTGATCAGAATTGACACGGAAAAAACATAAATAGACCTAATTATTGGATTTGGCCCATAAAAATAATTAAAGTGGACTAGGCTGATTTCTCGCTACGTCGGCTCAGCCACGTAGGATCTGACGTGGTGAGGCTGGACAGCCCGTGACGATATTGGATCTTCATAGAGCTTATGACCATGCAGTATCATCACAGACGGTTATGACGATCTCGTGGAAAATGTCGTTGTGTGTAATTACTGACGCTCAATTTTTGACGATCTATTTTTCTTCATAAGATCGTTATATATTATAGACAGTGACGATTCAGTGACGAAAATGGAGGGTCATGTATCAGCAGATTCCTTATAGTCGATCTATTTTTATGAAATTCTCCCAATGGCAGTGGGTCCTGCCTGCCAGGTCGTGGGTGGGGCCACCCTGCCAGGTCGCGGTGGGTCCTGCCTCCCAGGTTGGTTGGTTGTGGCAAAATACACGTGGACAAGCCACATATGCAAAAAATGATATGTAGACACGACACAGATACCCAACTGCTGATGTGGCCAACTAGTCATATCAAAAAATGAAATTTGTACACTATGACAATTTAAATTCGTCATAATAGGCTACAATAAACGCATAAGCTGTATTGTATAGATTATGACGATTTCATTCGATAAAATTACGATGATTCTGACACAAAACGTCGTAAATATACAGGGTTTTGACCTCTTCAATTGGCCTATGACCTTATTGTTCAAAATCGTCATAGATCTATGACGATTTCATTCCCCGTCACTATAAGAAGGTCACAAGTAAACACATTTCTTGTAGTGTTTGATGAGCTGACCCGATGCTAGAGAGGGCGTCGGCCTCCTCATTCTTGCACCGGTCGATCCACTCGACGGAGTAGCTGGCGAAGTGTCCTCCTAGATGGTCCACTGCTTGGCAGTATGCCAACATGGTGGGGGAGACGGTGTCACAGGTACGGGCGACTTGCGCGGCGACGAGGTCGGAGTCACCATAGTACCATAGGCGATTGACGTTCATCTCCTTGGAGGCCCGCATGCAGTGAAGGAGGGCCTCGTACTCGGCCATGATGTTGGTGCTGAAGGAAATATTCCCTAGAGGCAATCATAGAGATGATTATATTTCATATGTATCCATGAGTTATTGTAATGTTCCTTGAATATCCATATCAGGCAACTTGTATTGATTGGCAATTATGTGAATTGTTTGTGAAACTCTTTACTTGTATGGTTATTTAAGAGTTGTCCCTAGTCGGAGTTCATATGAGGACACCCATGAATATTAGACTAGCACATCGATTGGTTGATGACTCTGTTTCGCAAGTCATAAACATGGAGATGTCAAACCAATTATGTGGACACATGTAATGAACATGGGGTTGGACTGACCCAACCTGAGACTAGAAATTAGTTGCAGCTCTCTCTCTACACATCGTGTACGTTTTGTCCTTAGACCTGAGATTGTCGCATGTACTTGAGATGTGGATCGACCTACTTTGGGGCTATCAAACGCTGCACCGTAACAGGGTAGTTATAAAGGTAGCTTTCGGGTTTGTCCTAAAGCATGCTGCAAGGCATGTTCAATCAAGATGGGATTTGCCCCTCTACTTGAGAGAGATATCTCTGGGCCCCTTGAGTGATCGGATCCAGAAATGCATGCCGTGCTACCTATGGTTAAGAGTTAACCTAGTAAAGGGATTCTGAATCACGGTATCAAGAAAGGGAGGTCAGCTTGGAGCTAGACCAAATATCGTGAGGCAAAGGGAAAGACATGTACTAAACCTTGTGATGGTTCGTCCGATATGATCTTTGTATGTGTCAACACCCGGATTTTTCAATCCTAGATGCCTGTTATGCCATACATCGCAATCCCAGGATTACCATTTTTGCGAGACATAACAGAATTGGATACCATAGTACATCATCCATTACAAACGATACATAAGTTCTTACACAAATAGGGATCTCATGATCCAGTTCTTAATGCAACATCAAGCAGCGGAATACGTAATAATAACGGTAGCGTAGGCAAAGCTCCATCTTCGGGGTCACAGGCAATGCTGACGATGGGAGATGATCCTAGTTGTCGTAACCTTCCTGGGGTCCATCCTCCAGGTACTCCTCTTCATAGTCTGGCCATGGGAATAGCCAGGGACAAAGCCATGAGTACTCTTTAAGTACTCGCAAACTAATACTTAATAGGTAAAGGGGGTTTTTGGATAATAGGACACTAGGCTCTAGGGTTGTTTTGCAAAAGCCAGATTTATCTCTACTAAGTTCTAAAGCTAGTCACAATTTTATAACTCCTAACTAGGAACTCGTATTTCATATCACAACTCTGTTGTGGTCAAGTCAAAGTCTTAGTTCATTTCACATGTCATTTTGAAAAGTCTGACGGGGGAACAGTATGGCCACTCCAACTGTCCATAACCGCGGATGCGGCTATTCGAATAGTTTGACACTCTGCAGAGATTGTACATTTTCACCACAACATTCGATACATCCGTCAGGAACAAATCTTGAATTCACCATACTCAGTATGCGGATAATCAATCCTAACCTTTCGATTACAAGCCCTAGTATAAGCACCTCTCCTATGAGTTTGGCCTCCCAACCATGACCAACTGTCATCTTGGGTACTGTACAGGTGGACAATCTTCACAAGGTAGCCTCAGCTCAGACCTTGGCCGTGAGGGAACTAATACTAAGGAATATAAGTTTCCAGTCAAGCCCTACCCAATATTCGGGTATTGTGGTTGTACGATAAAATTGGAATGGTATCGCATCCAGATAACCATCAGTTTTATAAAGGGCTAAGGCTAATGCCTCAACATTTTTATCACCAAAATTCTCAAGTGTTTGGAAACACATGTCCAAAACATTTCAATAGAATGATCCATCATTCCAAGGTTTTCATAACCATTTTTTCACCAAGTATTCGCATCTAAAAGTTGATCAAGTTTTATGCTTAGCACTAGCATCTACAGGGGGGGGTAGTACTAATGAGGGGTGGTAACTAGTGGAGTTGCAACTAAGTACAACCTCATTTCTCAGGCTGATGTCAAGGTTTCTAACTTAGGCCAAATTTTATGCTCTTTATGCAACCTTCAGCATCTTTCCAATATCTACCAGTCACTTAAGTAAACTCTAAGTAAGCTTTGATAAAGAAATAAAGTAAGAAGCTTGCAAGTAAAACTAGGCTTGGTTTATCAAGTGGGTATGATCACATATGCTTAAGGCACATAGTAGGCATAATAACAAGTATGGGCTGCATAGGGATAGTCTCAGCTTGCACAATATCAGTATAAGCTTGCTAAATTGCAAGTGTTAGCTTGCAAGGTTACTAGCTTGCCTTGTGCAGAGCAGTGGTTGAAGTTCTCCTCGGCTTCTTCTTCGTAGTATCCTCCTTCCTCCTCGTATCCTTGGTCGGTACTAGCGTCTATGAATAAATATGAGGTACACAATCACCAAATAATACTTAACTACTTGCAATCATCACACACAAGGGTCTTATGGATGATCTAGCATCATCCCTAACATTACAAGGTTAAGGCTTGATTTAATTCCTTTTATTTTTAGAAAAGTAATTTCTACTCATTGAAAAACTACTTAAGATTTAATATTCTCGAAACCCAACATGGGATCATGTTGACACATGTCATCAACACATATTGTAGTCCATGGGAATGTGATTTAAAGTGGTGTCACAATTTAATAAGGTTTTACCCTTTTATTTTAATTAATTAAAGTGGCTAGAAATGCTTATGTAGCATTCTTTTATTCCTTGAACATTATTTCTGCAAGTAAACCTATATATTTTTATATATTCTGAAAGGTATGGTTAAATGTGATTTTTGAGAGTTGGAATCAACTCAAAAGCTATTATGGTTTAAATTTGAAAAATGTTTGAATGCACAAAAGCTTCTGCCTTGTTATTTTTACCATGGGTGATCTATAGATCCAAATGACTTGAATCCAACGGGATTGGATTCAGCATTGACATTCCTTTCCAACAAAATTGGTTTCATTCAATTTGGTGCACTGAATCGATCTGGGTTGATTTTTGAAGTTGGGTACAGAAGTGTGTTTGAATTGAAATAGAAAAAGTTTAATTTGAATAACTGGGCTTGCGCGGGAAAAGTTACTGGGCCGGCCTGCTAAGCGCAGTGCTCCCGCGGGCTGCTTAAGTTGGTGTCCCCACTCGTCAGTGACACGGGGCTGGGCGAAGCGGTATGGGGCGACGTGGATCGTTCGATCTAGTTCTAATCTAACGGCTGGGAGTCATCGTCGACGCGAGACAACGCCGGCGAGAACGAAACCTAGCGCGGCTAGTGAGGGGTGCAAGGGGCACACCGGGATACTGGCGAGGGTCGGCAAGGCGGGCGAATGACGAAGTCGACGACGGCGAATCTCCTGGTACCGGTGGCTTCTCCTGGGGCAGCTCCAATCGTTGTCTCCCTTCTTCTCCAGAGGCGGCGGGCTCCGGTGAAATTCTGGCGGGGTGGTGCTTTCCTTGCTCTGAGAACGGTGTGGCACGATCAGTGAAGAGAGGGGAGTGAGATGGTGTTAAGAAATCGTGCGGGGGTGGCCTCTATTTATAGTCGAGCGAGGGGACCATCGGGGCGCACGGCGAGCTCGTCGGGGGCGAGGTTATAGGCGGCTAATGGCATGGGCAAGGGTAGGGGACGGTGCGGTGTCTCCTGGCGATGCTCAACGACATGGTCTTGAGGCATGGGGCGGTGTGGTTTGGTCTGGAACGGGCGGTGCTCTGCGCAGCAGAGGCGGCGTCTTCGACGGCGGGCGGTGGCTGTGCGGCACGGGGCGGCAAACGGGGATGTCTGGCGGTCTCCTGGGTCGGTGGGGATTGTGTATGCACGCGGTGAGGGCGGCGCGCGGTCTGTGGGCTTCGGTCGAGGGTCGTGCTCTGGCGCATGCTCGGCATGGTATCTGGTGGTCTGGGCGCGGCTTGTGCGCGTGGTCCAGGGCTTGGCAACGCTCGCGGCTGGGATAGGTAGTGGAGGTGGACGGTGGGCTACCTCCCAGACAAGGTTGGCAAGGCTAGTTCTTCCTCTAGCCTGCTGTCCACAATGGGGTGACAAGGGGGTGCTCGGCTGTTCACCATTGATGGCAATGGCAAGCTCACAGGGGTGCTAGTCCTTAGTTAAACTTCCTAGATGATCTACTGAGCTGTGTGTGAGCTAACTAGGGAACAAGTTAGGCCAGAATCACTGCTCACAATAGTGTTTGATGTTTGTTTGATTTGTGTCTGCAACCTGTTTGAAGAAATGGCCGCATGAAATCAAGTTTTGAATTTTGAAATGATTTTTGGTGGGTTTGCTAGATTGGTGCTGGTGAGTCTGCAGATGCTTGGGTTTTGAAAGTTGAGCTTGTTTGAGTGGTTTTTGAAAAAGTGGGATCTTCCCATATGATAAAGATTCAATTTTGAATTGTCATTTAAACTATGCATTTGAAAGTTTCTGGATGATCACAAAGTGGGCGTTGATACTTTGTTATGAGTACATTCAAGGGGTGAAAAGATCCAGAAAAGTTTCTGTTAGGTTCTGAAAGTTTGAGACAGCCAAAGTAGGCATGGGAGTTAAATTGACCAAAATGACCATTCATTTCATATATGTGTTTTGATTTACTTTTCTTTAGGAAAGGTGTGGGAAATGTTTTAGATTATGTTTATTTCACCTAAGAAACATTTTACAAGCACTGAAACAAACAAACAAGGTGGTTTTAAAGGATTTCAAAATCCATACATACACATATGCATGCATTCATGATTTCATTTAGAAAAGTTTTTGTTAACCCTAATTTTGATGATTAGAATTTGATGATCCAAGCTTAGTATTTTTGGGATGTTACAAACCTTCCCCCCTTAAACAAAATCTCGTCTCGAGATTTGAAAAAGGACGAAACGATTACCTAGGATTTGAAGAGATCGGGAAACTCCGTCCTGATGTGATCTTCGCGTTCCCAGGTAGCTTCCTCTTCTGTGTGGTTGCTCCACTGAATCTTGAGAAACTTGATGCTTCGAGTTCGGGTAGTTCGAAAAGCTTCTTCCAAAATGCGGATGGGTACTTCGGGATAGGTCAGGTCATCGTTGATCTCTATGGTCCGGTGATCGATATTCTTGACCACTTCGGTCTTCTCGAGGACTTTGAGACATTTGCGAAGTAACGAGATATGGAACACATTGTGCACAGCTGACATCTCTTCAGGTAGATCCAATTGATATGATACTTCTCCTCGATGGTTCAGAATTTTGAAAGGTCCGATATATCTGGGGGCTAACTTTCCTTTTAGTTGGAAACGTTGCATTCCCTTCAATGGCGACACTTTCAGATAAACAAAATCTCCTATATTGAAGGCGAGGTCTCGACGTCTCTTGTCGGCATAACTCTTCTGTCGGTATTGGGCGGTCTTGAGGTGCTCACGAATCTTGTGAACCTTCTCTTCTGCTTCTCGGAGGATGTCGGGTCCAAAAATCTGACTTTCTCCTACTTCCGACCAGTTCAAAGGGGTACGACACTTTCTTCCGTACATGAGTTCAAATGGGGCCATTCGCAAACTGGCTTGGTAACTATTGTTGTAGGAAAATTCTGCAAACGGCAGACAGTCTTCCCACTTGGATCCATATTCTAGCACACATGCTCTAAGCATATCTTCGAGTATTTGATTTACTCGCTCCGTTTGTCCATCGGTCTGAGGGTGATACGCGGTACTGAAATCTAGGCGGGTTCCTAAACCTTCTTGGACTTTCTTCCAGAATCTCGAGGTAAACTGAGTTCCTCGATCTGATACTATGTTCTTGGGGACTCCGTGCAAACTGACGATTCTAGCGATGTACAACTCCGCTAGCTTCGAACTCTGATAGGTGGTTTTGACGGGCAAGAAATGGGCGACTTTGGACAATCTGTCAACTATGACCCAAATAGAGTCATTTCCCCTACTAGAAGTAGGTAGTCCAGTGATAAAGTCCATTCCTACAGAATCCCATTTCCATTCAGGAATTTGCAAAGGTTGCAACAATCTAGCGGGTCTTTGATGTCCTGCCTTGACTCGCTCACATATATCACACTTGGCGATATAGCTTCCGATTTCTCTCTTCATCTTATGCCACCAAAATTGCTCTTTCAAATCTTGATACATCTTAGTTCCTCCGGGATGGATAGAATAAAGAGTATCATGAGCCTCCTTCAAGATAACTTCTTTCAACTCAGAATCTGCTGGTACACAAATGCGTCCTTGTACCACAGAACTCCTTCTTCGTCCTCGGTGAATCCAGGTACTTTGCCTGTACCGATACGACGCTTGATTCCGTCGATACTGGCATTTCCCTTCTGCGCCTCTTTAATCTGACTGATCAAAGTGGGCTGAAGTTCTATGCTAGCCAAAAATCCTTCACTTACTAATTCCATTCGAAAATATTCCATGTCCTTGTGCAAACTTGGTTGCTCCTTCAAAATCATGGAGTTCAAGCGGCACGGCAATCTGCTAAGGGCATCGGCTACCACGTTGGCTTTACCAGGGTGATAGTGAATGTCCAGGTCGTAATCCTTGATTAGCTCAATCCATCTTCTCTGCCTCATATTCAACTCCTTCTGAGTGAATATATACTTTAGGCTCTTGTGATCCGAATAAATCTCACAACGGTTTCCCATTAGGTAATGTCTCCATGTCTTCAGGGCTAGGACTACTGCTGCGAGTTCGAGGTCATGGGTTGGATAGTTTGCTCATGTTGCTTCAATTGTCGAGATACATAAGATATAACTTTGCCTTCTTGCATTAGCACACATCCGAGACCAATCTTGGATGCGTCACAATATACATCGAAGGGCTTCGTGATATCCGGCATGATCAAGATTGGGGCTGAAATCAATCTCCTTTTGAGTTCTTGAAAACTCGCTTCACATTTGTCGGTCCATTCAAACTTCTTGTCCTTCTTCAGTAATTGGGTCATGGGTCGGGCGATACTCGAGAATCCTTCTACGAATTTGCGGTAATATCCCTCCAATCCGAGAAAAGCACGAACTTGTGTTTGAGTGGTTGTGGCTTGCCAATCTTCTACATCTTTCACTTTGGCAGGGTCAACGACAATTCCTCCGGCTGATACAATGTGACCGAGGAATCCTACTTCCTGTAACCAGAATTCACATTTGCTAAACTTGGCATACAACTGATGCTCTCTAAGGGTTACAAGAATGGTCCTTAGGCGTAGCTCATGTTCTTCTTCTGATTTGGAATAAATCAGAATGTCATCGATGAAAACAACGACAAACTTATCCAGGAAGTCCATAAAAATCTTATTCATGAGGTTCAAGAAATAAGAGGGGGCATTAGTTAATCCAAAAGACATGACTGTATACTCGTACAATCCATATCTGGTGGTAAAGGCAGTCTTTGGAATATCCTCTGCACGAATTTTGAGTTGATGATAGCCAGTTCTAAGGTCAATCTTAGAAAACACCTGGGCACCGGTCAACTGATCAAACAAATCTTCTATCTTGGGCAAGGGGTATTTGTTCTTGATGGTGACATCATTTAACTTCCTATAATCCGTACACAAACGGTTACCTCCATCTTTCTTGTCCACAAATAAGACAGGTGATCTCCATGGTGACGCACTTGGTTGAATCAATCCAATTTCTAGCACGGAATCCAGTTGCTTCTTCAGTTCTGATAGTTCCGACGGGTTCATACTATATGGTCTCTGGGCTATGGGTCCTGTTTCGGGGATTAGTTCGATGATAAACTCGATATCCCGATCTGGGGGCATACCGGATAAAACATCTGGAAATACATCGGGGTATTCACAGACTATCCGGACTTGGTCAATGGTAGGTTGGGTTAGACTCTTGTTACACTTGAATTGGCGAGGTAAGGTTTTAGATATATGCTCGACTGATATTCTGGTGGTACTAGTCATGGTGATGGCTTTCTTAGCACAGTCAATCAATCCCTTATGTTTGGACATCCAATCCATTCCTAGTACTACTTCCAAACCTTTAGTTCCGAGTACTATCAGATTAGCATAAAAATCTATGCCATGGATTCGGATAGGGACGGCTTTGCAAATTTGCCTAGCCTTGGTGGTTGATCCGGGAATTTGAACAATCATAACATGCTTCAGTTTGGTTGGTTGAATTTTACTAGTGCAGGCAAATTCTTCGGTGACAAATGAATTCGAGGCACCAGAGTCAAACAACACTCTTGCAAGTACTGAATTAACAAAAAACATACCCAGCACGACGTCTGGCGCTTCTTGAGCTTCTTCAGCATGCATGAGAAAAAGACGGCCATTGCGGTTGAGCAAATTCCCTGGGGCAAATCTTCTTCCTGGCTGAACACGACGCTGTTGCTGAGATGGGACGTTGGTATTGGGTGCTGTAGCATTCTTCTTGTTGGGGCACTCATTGGAATAGTGGCCTTTATTTCCACGGTCATAACAGGTCACTTGTGACTTGTCCTTGGCTGCGACAGGCACAACATTGCTTCCAGTCCTAGGGGCAGTGTTGGTGTTGGCGGTAAAATTGTTGGTGTTGAACTTGGGCGGGGCACGGGTGAAATTACTAGAGTTGCCGGGGTTGTTGTGATTTCCTCCGCGTCTAGGGTTTCCATGGTTGGGGTAGGTCGGACGGGTCATAGGGGGTCTGTTGGTTCTTGGGGCAAATCCTGGAGATGGGTTGGGGCGATACTTTGGGGTCTGATGGGTTCCTGGTTGATGCATCATGCGACGCTTGCGGTTCTCATTGGCTTGGTTGATCTTTCCTTCCATCTGGATAGCAGAGTCGACAAGGGCTTCAATATCAGCAAAGGGGATAATGACTAACACCGTCTGCATCTCGTCATGCAGACCATTCAGGAATCTTTCTTTCTTCTTAGCTTCGGTGTCTATCTCGTCCGGGGCATACCTAGCTAATGACAAAAATTTGTCATGGTATTCCACTACAGTCATCCTTCCTTGCTTCATCTCTCTGAACTCGTCTATCATTTTCTTGATCAAACCCGTTGGCACATGGGTTCGACTAAACTTGACCTTGAATTCCTCCCAGGTCATCATCTGGCCTCCGGTCATTGCACGAACACTGTTCCACCATGCCCTGGCATCTCCGGCTAGATAATGGGTGGCGAACAGGACTTTCTCATTGGCTTCCACTCCGGCGACTTCTAGGTTGTTTTCCATGGTTTGCAGCCAATCATCGGCATCTAGGGGTTCTTCTGACTTGGTGAAAACGGGTGGGTTGGTATTCTGGAAATTCTTGAGCTTAGATCCATGGTTGTCCTGATTTCAGTGGCCTTGGTTGTTATGGGCTAGATGGGCTATCTGTTGCAGAGTGGCTAGGTTGGCTTGACGTTCCGCTCTTTCAGCTTCGCGGTCAGAAGTCAACATTTGCAGAATCTGCAACATCGGGTCCGGGGCTGAACCACTTCCTCCACGTGGCATCTGAAGATTGATATAGATCATGAGAAAAGAGGGAAATTTCTAAGGTTTTGGGTCTTTGAAAAGTTTTAAATGTTTGACTCAGATTTTTCTAGCAACTTGCTTTTTTTATTCATTTATTCACTCGATACAACGCACACCATAGCAAGGAAAAACAGATGGTTTTAAGAACCATTCTAGAATCTACGATACAGTGGGACCGACTACTACTCACTATGCTAGTGCTTAGTGCTACTACTCCTTGGAGTCTGTGGCTTCATCATCTTCATCATCATCGATGAAGGCGAAATCATCCTCATCGGTGAAGAAGTCCATGGCCCGATCCTCCAGAAAATCATCGTCATCACTGAGATAGGAGTAAGGGTCTCCACGAAGATCCTCTCCGGCATTCTCCCTTTCCTCCAACTGCATGTCTCTCTCGTGGATGGTCTCCTCCAGAGATGAGATGCGGTGGCGAAGACGGGCAATAATGCGCTCCTTCTTGTCGAGCTGACGGCGGCGAGACTTGCGATCCTTTGCTAGCATGGCTATGGTCTGATCCTTCTTCTTGATGATGGCAGACTTGTGGTTGCAATAGTCACGAGAGTTATCCAACTCCTGCTGACGATCATACATCATGAAGCTAAGGTGGTCCAGTTGAGTCTTCAGCTCGGGGTGGTATGGGGCTTCCAGTGGTTGTCCATTTGCATCACGCCTTGGGCAAAACTCAAAGCGAGCACCCTTGATCTGATTGATGCTCTGCCCACATAGACGGGAAAGAGCTTCCTGCATTGCTCTGGCAAGTCCATCGAGCCAGTTGTTTTCCCTCAAGGTAAACTGAATTACCTCCGCAGTGGGAGGTTCAATCTTTCCTCGGAGACTTGCAACAATTAGCCACTGCAGATCTTCTCCTCCTTGATCATTGAGCTGAGCTCCAAAGAACTCGGGTAAAACTTGCAACGGATCTTTCCTCGGAGACTTGCAACGGACGCTCCAGAAGTTCTGAAAGCTGATCCAGATCCCTCTCAAAGATAAGGTCTCCTCCATTCACAAGTTGGTAAAACTTGCTGTACTTCACGTCCATCTATAAAAATAGAGGATGAGTAGATTAGCAGGGTGATCAAGTGTGTCAAAATTTTATGTGTTTTGCAAGAGTTTTTGGAGGAACATGAATTTTTATGAAATAACCAAAGAGATAAGAATGAGAATAAGTTTTTGTAAATATTTGTTTTCTTTGTTTTTGAAACTAAGTTTTTGGTTCAAACGTCCAGTCTAACTAGGGTATCCCATGGTCAGGATGGCTCTGATACCAACTTGTCAACACCCGGATTTTTCAGTCCTAGATGCCTGTTATGCCATACATCGCAATCCCAGGATTACCATTTTTGCGAGACATAACAGAATTGGATACCATAGTACATCATCCATTACAAACGGTACATAAGTTCTTACACAAATAGGGATCTCATGATCCAGTTCTTAATGCAACATCAAGCAGCGGAATACGTAATAATAACGGTAGCGTAGGCGAAGCTCCATCTTCGGGGTCACAGGCAATGCTGACGATGGGAGATGATCCTAGTTGTCGTAACCTTCCTGGGGTCCATCCTCCAGGTACTCCTTTTCATAGTCTGGCCATGGGAATAGCCAGGGACAAAGCCATGAGTACTCTTTAAGTACTCGCAAACTAATACTTAATAGGTAAAGGGGGTTTTTGGATAATAGGACACTAGGCTCTAGGGTTGTTTTGCAAAAGCCAGATTTATCTCTACTAAGTTCTAAAGCTAGTCACAATTTTTTAACTCCTAACTGGGAACTCGTATTTCATATCACAACTCTATTGTGGTCAAGTCAAAGTCTTAGTTCATTTCACAGGTCATTTTGAAAAGTCTGACGGGGGAACAGTATGGCCACTCCAACTGTCCATAACCGCGGACGCGGCTATTCGAATAGTTTGACACTCTTCAGAGATTGTACACATTCAACACAACATTCGATACATCCGTCAGGAACAAATCCTGAATTCACCATACTCAGTATGCGGATAATCAATCCTAACCTTTCGATTACACACCATAGTATAAGCACCTCTCCTGTGAGTTTGGCCTCCCAACCATGACCAACTATCATCTTGGGTACTGCACAGGTGGACAATCTTCACAAGGTAGCCTCAGCTCAAACCTTGGTCGTGAGGGAACTAATACTAAGGAATATAAGTTTCTAGTCAAGCCCTACCCAATATTCGGGTATTGTGGTTGTACGATAAAATTGGAATGGTATCGCATCCAGACAACCATCAGTTTTATAAAGGTCTAAGGCTCATGCCTCAACATTTTTATCACCAAAATTCTCAAGTGTTTGGAAACACATGTCCAAAACATTTCAATAGAATGATCCATCATTCCAAGGTTTTCATAACCATTTTTCCACCAAGTATTCCCATCTAAAAGTTGATCAAGTTTTATGCTTAGCACTAGCATCTACAGGTGGGGGTAGTACTAATGAGGGGTGGTAACTAGTGGAGTTGCAACTAAGTACAACCTCATGTCGCAGGCTGATGTCAAGGTTTCTAACTTAGGCCAAATTTTATGCACTTTATGCAACCTTCAGCATCTTTCCAATATCTACCAGTCACTTAAGTAAACTCTAAGTAAGCTTTGATAAAGAAAAAAAGTAAGAAGCTTGCAAGTAAAACTAGGCTTGGTTTATCAAGTGGGTAAAATCACATATGCTTAAGGCACATAGTAGGCATAGTAACAAGTATGGGCTTGCATAGGTATAGTCTCAGCTTGCACAATATCAGTATAAGCTTGCTAAATTGCAAGTGTTAGCTTGCAAGGTTACTAGCTTGCCTTGTGCAGAGTAGTGGTTGAAGTTCTCCTCGGCTTCTTCTTCGTAGTATCCGCCTTCCTCCTCGTATCCTTGGTTGGTACTAGCGTCTATGAATAAATACGAGGTACACAATCACCAAACAATACTTAACTGCTTGCAATCATCACACACAAGGGTCCAATGGATGATCTAGCATCATCCCTAACATTACAAGGTTAAGGCTTGATTTAATTCCTTTTATTTTTAGAAATGTAATTTCTACTCATTGAAAAACTACTTAAGATTTAATATTCTCGAAACCCAACATGGGATCATGTTGACACATGTCATCACCACATATTGTAGTCCATGGGAATGTGATTTAAAGTGGTGTCACAATTTAATAAGGTTTTATCGTTTTATTTTAATTAATTAAAGTGGCTAGAAATGCTTATGTAGCATTCTTTTATTCCTTGAACATTATTTCTGCAAGTAAACCTATATATTTTTATATATTCTGAAAGGTATGGTTAAATGTGATTTTTGAGAGTTGGAATCAACTCAAAAGCTATTATGGTTTAAATTTGAAAAATGTTTGAATGCACAAAAGCTTCTGCCTTGTTATTTTTACCATGGGTGATCTATAGATCCAAATGACTTGAATCCAACGGACTTGGATTCAGCATTCACAGACCTTTCCAACAAAATTGGTTTCATTCAATTTGGTGCACTGAATTGATCTGGGTTGATTTTTGAAGTTGGGTACAGAAGTGTGTTTGAATTGAAATAGAAAAAGTTTAATTTGAATAACTGGGCTTGCGCGGGAAAAGTTACTGGGCCGGCCTGCTAAGCGCAGTGCACCCGCGGGCTGCTTAAGTGGGTGTCCCCACTCGTCAGTGACACGGGGCTGGGCGAAGCGGTATAGGGCGACGTGGATCGTTCGATCTAGTTCTAATCTAACGGCTGGGAGTCATCGTCGACGCGAGACAAAGCCGGCGAGAACAAAACCTAGCGCGGCCAGTGAGGGGTGCTAGGGGCTCACCGGGGTACTGGCGAGGGTCGGCGAGGCGGGCGAACGACGAAGTCGACGACGGCGAATCTCCTGGTACCGGTGTCTTCTCCTAGGGCGGCTCCAATCGCTGGCTCCCTTCTTCTCCAGAGGCGGCGGGCTCCGGTGAAATTCCGGCGGGGTGGTGCTTGCCTTGATCTGAGAACGGTGTGGCACGATCAGTGAGGAGAGGGGAGTGAGATGGTGTGAAGAAATCGTGCGGGGGTGGCCTCTATTTATAGTCGAGCGAGGGGACCGTCGGGGCACACGGTGAGCTCGTCGGGGGCGAGGTTACAGGCGGCTAATGGCATGGGCAAGGGTATGGGACGGTGCGGTGTCTCCTGGCGATGCTCAACGACATGGTCTTGAGGCATGGGGCAGTGTGGTTTGGTCTGGAACGGGCGGTGCTCTGCGCGGCAGAGGCGGCGTCTTCGACGGCGGGTGGTGGCTGTGCGGCACGGGGCGGCAAACGGGGATGTCTGGCGGTCTCCTGGGTTGGTGGGGATTGTGTATGCACGCGTTGAGGGCAGCGCGCGGTCTGTGGGCTTCGGTCGAGGGTCGTGCTCTGGCGCATGCTCGGCATTGTCTCTTGCGGTCTGGGCGCGACTTGTGCGCGTGGTCCAGGGATTGGCAACGCTCGCGGCTGGGACAGGTAGTGGCGGTGGACGGTGGGCTGCCTCCCAGACAAGGTTGGCAAGGCTAGTTCTTCCTCTAGCCTGCTGTCCACAATGGGGTGACAAGGGGGTGCTCGGCTGTTCACCATTGATGGCAATGGCAAGCTCACAGGGTGCTAGTCCTTAGTTAAACTTCCTAGATGATCTACTGAGCTGTGTGTGAGCTAACTAGGGAACATGTTAGGCCAGAATCACTGCTCACAATAGTGTTTGATGTTTGTTTGATTTGTGTCTGCAACCTGTTTGAAGAAATGGCCGCGTGAAATCAAGTTTTGAATTTTGAAATGATTTTTGGTGGGTTTGCTAGATTGGTGCTGGTGAGTCTGTAGATGCTTGGGTTTTGGAAGTTGAGCTTGTTTGAGTGGTTTTTGAAAAAGTGGGATCTTCCCATATGATAAAGATTCAATTTTGAATTGTCATTTAAACTATGCATTTGAAAGTTTCTGGATGATCACAAAGTGGGCCTTGATTCTTTGTTATGAGTACATTCAAGGGGACAAAGATCCATAAAAGTTTCTGTTAGGTTCTGAAAGTTTGAGACAGCCAAAGTAGGCATGGGAGTTAAATTGGCCAAAATGACCATTCATTTCATATATGTGTTTTGATTTACTTGTATTTAGGAAAGGTGTGGGAAATGTTTTAGATGATGTTTATTTCACCTAAGAAACATTTTACAAGCACTGAAACAAACAAACAAGGTGGTTTTAAAGGATTTCAAAATCGATACATACACATATGCATGCATTCATGATTTCATTTAGAAAAGTTTTTGTTAACCCTAATTTTGATGATTAGAATTTGATGATCCAAGCTTAGTATTTTTGGGATGTTACAGTATGTGTCTAGGAGTTGGCACGTCTTGCTAGAGGCCGCTACCAACTATTGACAGAATAAGTGTATTTGTGTCATGTTATAGGCATATGAACCTATAGGGTCACACACTTAAGGGGCTGGAAGCCTAATGAGGATTGGATCCGAATTAGACCAGGCTTAGGGTACTAATGGGCTGCTAATGTAGAAGCCCACTAGGGGCGCCTATATAAGAGAGGGTGGGGCGAGCTAACCAGGTTGAGACCTTAGACCTCAGATCATTCCCACCCGCCACTCGTCACGCCCGTGTTGCACGCGCGGACCTAGCAGTATGGAGTCTGACTCTTCCACCCTTACATGTGGATACCTCGGAGGCGCTGCATCTGTAGCGCTTGGACGAGTCGCGCAAGGGGAGCTGCTCGTGGGACGAGGAAAAAGAGGAGACGTGGAACGTCTACACTGCCTCAACGCGCTTCATCAATTCCGCAACTGCGCGTCTAGTGGTAATCCCGTGATCTATGACAACAGTAATCCTGGTATACGTGGTAGAATTTTTTTGATTTGCGCTAGTGTAGCCTACCCGTATCCATACAGTGGTATCAGAGCCGATGTTGTTCAGTTATAGTTTCGGGATGTTTGCATATGGTGATATGCAGATTCATATGAATGATGTCATCATTTATATGGCGGTGGTTCAGGATTGATCTATGATCTTGCTTTCTGTGATCGTAATTCTGAGGTTGTCGAATGACTTACCCCTACCGGTCGGTTCCCGCCATCGGGGTAGACAGTGACACATAAATCCTGTTGAATCACGCGAAGATCAATATGATTGATCGAATCGGAACCTAGATCTAAAATCGATGTACCGTGATCAAAGGAGTTTGATTGGATTGGGACAGGAGTCGGTTTATGGTAAATTTGATTTGCCAATCAAAATCCTTGAAGAAAATTGTGAAGTAACCGTGAGGGGCGTTGCCCCTTCGAACCCCGCAGGGGGAGACCCCCTAGACCCCCCTTAATCGTAGCCCCTTTTGTATCTCGTTAAGGTAAGTAGGTGCTGCAATGTCACATGATCCGGTAGAATGCGATTCTATGCATAACTTGTTTTTGCAGGATGTATGTGATCAGTATGGCCCATATGTGTATGTGATGCATGTATGAAATTTATCATGACCTGCGTGTCGTGAGTAGGGCAACACGGCTGGAGCCATGTGTGTTGTCAATTATCGTAATGGCCTGCGTGCCAACTTGTGATGATCCCAATACTATGTAATTTTGATTACTAGCTGTTAGCAGTAATAGCTTGTATTAGTTCTTGGAGGACTCATCACTTGGAGGATGGCTCACATGGAACATGAAGATGGAGATCATCATGGTGGACAGGTTCTATGGCGATGGAGATCACCATGAGAAAATGGGCCATACTGTGTCACATCTATGTGAATGTTATTCTTATGCGTTTTACTACTATGCATGCTTAGATGATAGAAGTAGAACGATCCCTCACAAAGTTTAAGTTAAACCATGCCCACCCAACCAAACCTTGCACCATCCTATGCCCTGTACAATCGTTGGTGGGCCTATGAAATTAGGGTGCCGCGGTTTTCCTTGGCTGGATGGGTTTGTATCAGATACCTACACACATAAGGGTTGGTGAACTTGACAAGGTCATCTTAATAGTTAAGGACCTTGGGGCATAAAGGTTGGGCGCCTAGTTTTGACATAGAGATGTCACCCAACAACAAGAGTCATATGTGATATGATTAGCAAGTGTTGCTTACCGATTTACCTTGTCTTCTAGCAGTGATGCTAAAGCTCACTAGTTGACTTGTTAATTGTGGATCTTGAATCACTTAGTATCAATAGAGGAATATTGATTTAAGTGGGAGTATATGCTATTAAATTGTTTAATATGTTTTACTCTTTCATGGTTACATGGCTTAGTATTTTGCATGTTTTCTGTTGTAGATCAATGGCACCGAACACTACATCACCTTTTTCTTTGTGTTCGGTTCTTGACAAAGATAAACTTAATGGAACAAACTATTCGGATTGGGTCCGTAACCTGAGAATTATTCTCAGATCTGATAAAAAGGAAACGGTTCTGGATACCCCAATCCCCGATGAACCTGCTGATAATGCATCTGCTGCCCTAAAGAATGCCTACAAGAGAGCATGTGATGATTCTCTTGAGGTTAGCTGCCTTATTCTTGCATGCATGGAACCTGAACTCCAAAAGAAATTTGAGGATCAGGATGCGTACGATATGATCGTTGCGCTTAAGGACATGTTCCAAGACCAGGCAAGGACTGAGAGGTACAATGTTGCCAACTCCTTTGTCGAATGCAAGCTGGCAGAGGGAGCAGCTGTAGGCCCCCATGTGATCAAAATGGTTGGTTACAGTCAGACTTTGGAAAAGCTTGGTTTTCCACTAGTCCAAGAGTTGCCCACTGACTTCATTTTGGCGTCTCTTCCATCCAGCTATGGGCAGTTCATTTTGAACTACCATATGCATGGGGTGGAGAAGGGCCTTAATGAATTATGTGGGATGCTTAAAACAACAGAAAGTGACATGAAGAAGTGTGCAGGGCATAGCCATGTGATGGCTGTGCAGAACAAGCCTAGCTTCAAGAAAAAGGGTACTTCTTGGAAGAAGAATGGCAAGGCTAAGGATACGATCCCTAAGTCTGCACCCAAGCAAAAGGCTGGACCTGTAGAAGACACAGAGTGCTTCTTTTGTCATGAACATGGCCACTGGAAGAGAAACTGCAGCAAGTACCAGGCTTCTTTGAAGAAGAGTGGAAGTAAGAGTACTTCCAACTCACGTACGCTTGTTGTAAATGTTGTGGACATTCTTCTCGCTGATTCCTATGTTAACTCTTGGGTATTTGATACCGGATCGGTTTCTCATATTTGCAATTCGATGCAGGGGCTAATAAGGACTAGAGAAGTGCAGAAAGGCGAAGTGTATTTTCACATCGGAAATAAAGCAAGGGTTGCTGCATTGTTCGTCGGCGTCATGCAACTTCACCTTCCGTCAGGATTTATTATGGAGTTGAATAATTGTTATTACATTCCAAGTATGGGTCGAAACATTTTATCACCTTCATGTTTGTTAAATCTTGATGATGCATATGTTTACAATGTTAGTGCTAAAAGGCTTCGACCTAATGATTTGAGTCCTACCTATTTATGGCATTGTCGTTTGGGGCATATAAGTGAAAAGCGCATGAAGAAGCTCCATGGTGATGGTCTTCTAACTTCGTTTGATTTTGAATCATACAAGACATGTCAAGCTTGTTTACTTGGAAAGATGACCAAGTCACCTTTTTCGGGTTTACCCGAGAGAGCGACAGACTTGTTGGAACTCATGCATACTGATGTATGTGGGCCAATGAGAACGACAGACAGAGGAGGATATCACTACTTCATTACTTTCACTGATGATTTCAGTAGATATGGTTATGTCTACTTGATGAGGCATAAGTCTGAAACTTTTGAAAAGTTCAAGGAGTTTCAGAGTGAAGTAGAGAATCAACGTGGCAAGAAAATAAAGGTCGTGCGATCTGATCGTGGAGGTGAATATTTGAGTCACGAATTTAGCGATCATCTTAAGAGTTGCGGAATTGTTCCACAACTTACGCCGCCCGGAACGCCTCAAAGAAATGGGGTCTCCGAACGGCGTAATCGAACTTTGTTGGACATGGTTCGATCTATGATGAGCCAGTCGGATTTACCATTATCATTTTGGGGTTACGCTCTAGAAACGACAGATTTCACACTTAATAGGGTACCATCTAAATCCGTAGTTAAGACACCATATGAGATGTGGACTGGAAAGAATCCCAGTTTGTCTTTTCTAAAGATTTGGGGTTGTGATGCATTTGTCAAGAGACTTCAGTCGGACAAGCTAACACCCAAATCGAATAAGTGCATTTTCGTGGGATATCCGAGGGAAACCTTAGGGTATTACTTCTACAATCGAGAGGAGGGCAAAGTGTTTGTCCCTCGTAGCGGTGTCTTCCTAGAGAAAGAGTTTCTCACAAAGGGAACAAGTGGAAGGTCGGTGCGACTTGAAGAAGTTCAAGATGAGTCAGTTGGGGATGCTTCTACGAGTGATGCTATTGTAGCAGAACAAGTTGAGGAACCCGTGGCAACAGAAGAACCACAACCACGAAGGTCGGCAAGGCTCCTCGAAGCGCGGGAATTATTATTGTTAGACAATGATGAGCCTGCGACCTATGCAGAAGCGATGGTGGACCCAGACTCTGAGAAATGGCTGATCGCCATGAGATCAGAGATAGAGTCCATGGGAGACAATCAAGTTTGGAACTTGGTTGACCTGCCTGATGGTTTTAAAGCCATCGAGTGCAAATGGATCTATAAGAAGAAGATTGATATGGATGGAAATGTTCACATCCATAAAGCTCGACTTGTTGCAAAAGGTTTTCGACAAGTTCAAGGAGTTGACTACGACGAGACTTTCTCGCCCATAGCAATGCTTAAATCTATACGGATAATTCTAGCTATTGTTGCACTTTTCAACTATGAGATATGGCAGATGGATGTCAAGACGGCTTTCCTAAATGGAATCCTAACTGAGGACGTGTATATGATGCAGCCCGAAGGTTTTGTCGATCCAAACAATGATGGAAAGGTATCCAAACTTCTGAAGTCCATTTATGGGCTGAAGCAAGCATCTCGGAGTTGGAATATTCGATTTGATGAAGTTGTAAAGGAGTTTGGCTTCATCAAAAACGAACAAGAACCTTGTGTTTACAAGAAGGAAAGTGGGAGAGCGCTGGTATTTCTAATCTTATATGTAGATGACATATTGCTGATTGGAAATGACATTCCTATGCTCGAGTCAGTTCAGACCTCATTGAAAAATAGTTTTTCGATGAAGGACTTGGGAGAAGCGGCATATATTCTGGGCATCAAGATCTATAGAGATAGATCAAGGAGGCTAATTGGATTAAGCCAGAGTACATACATTGACAAAGTGTTGAAACGGTTCAGCATGGAAGAGGCTAAGAAGGGGTTCTTGCCCATGTCTCATGGCATAAAACTCAGCAAGACTCAGTGTCCTTCAACTACTGATGAGCATGAGTGCATGAGTAGGGTTCCATATTCTTCGGCTATTGGATCCATCATGTATGCAATGGTTTGTACTCGCCCAGATGTTTCCTATGCTCTAAGTGTTACGAGCAGATACCAGGCTGATCTAGGTGAAGGTCACTGGACAGCGGTAAAGAACATCCTTAAGTACTTGAAAAGGACTAAGGATGTGTTCCTAGTTTATGGAGGTGAGGATGAACTCAGTGTAAGGGGTTACACAGATGCGAGTTACCTTAACGACTCAGATGATTCGAAATCACAATCAGGTTATGTGTTTGTCATGAATGGTGGTGCTGTGAGCTAGAAAAGTTCCAAGCAAGATACGGTGACCTCCTCTTCAATAGAAGCTGAATATATTGCTACCTCGGAGGCTGTAAAGGAAGCTGTTTGGATTAGGAATTTCCTGATCGCTCTCGGTGTGGTTCAGGGCGCGTCCAATCCCTTGGACGTTTATTGTGATAATAATGGTGCTATTGCACAGGCCAAGGAACCTAGACAACACCAGAAGAACAAACATATTCGCATGCGTTACCATCAGATTCGAGAGTTCGTTGAGGATGGTAGTGTCATGATATGCAAAATACATACGGACTCAAATGTTGCTGATCCCTTGACTAAGCCTCTCCCGTAGCCCGCGCATGAAGCGCACACAAGAGCAATTGGTATTAGATACATTTTAGATTGACTCTAGTGCAAGTGGGAGACTGAAGGAAATATGCCCTAGAGTCAATCATAGAGATGATTATATTTCATATCTATCCATGAGCTATTGTAATGTTCCTTGAATATCCATATCAGGCAACTTGTATTGATTGGCAATTATGTGAATTGTTTGTGAAACTCTTTACTTGTATGGTTATTTAAGAGTTGTCCCTAGTCGGAGTTCATATGAGGACACACATGAATATTAGACTAGCACATCGATTGGTTGATGACTATGTTTCGCAAGTCATAGACATGGAGATGTCAAACCAATGATGTGGACACATGTTATGAACATGGGGTTGGACTGACCCAACCTGAGAATAGCAATTAGTTGCAGCTCTCTCTCTATACATCGTGTACGTTTTGTCCTTAGACCTGAGATTGTCGCATGTACTTGAGATGTGGATTGACCTACTTTGGGGCTATCAAACGCTGCACCGTAACAGGGTAGTTATAAAGGTAGCTTTCGGTTTTGTCCTGAAGCATGCTGCAAGGCATGGTCAATCAAGATGGGATTTGCCCCTCTCTACTTGAGAGAGATATCTCTGGGCCCCTCGAGTGATCGGATCCAGAAATGCATGGCCGTGCTACCTATGGTTAAGAGTTAACCTAGTAAAGGGATTCCGAATCACGGTATCGAGAAAGGGAGGTCAGCTTGGAGCTAGACCAAATATCGTGAGGCAAAGGGAAAGACATGTACTAAACCTTGTGATGGTTCGTCCGATATGATCTTTGTATGCATCTAGGAGTTGGCACGTCTTGCTAGAGGCCGCTACCAACTATTGACAGAATAAGTGTATTCGTGTCATGTCTATACTCATATGAACCTATAGGGTCACACACTTAAGGGGCTGGAAGACTAATGAGGATTGGATCCGAATTAGACCAGGCTTAGGGTACTAATGGGCTGCTAATGTAGAAGCCCACTAGGGACGCCTATATAAGAGAGGGTGGGGCGAGATGACCAGGTTGAGACCTTAGACCTCAGATCATTCCCAGTCGCCACTCCTCACGCCCGTGTTGCACGCGCGGACCTAGCTGTGGATACCTCGGAGGCGCTGCATCTGTAGCGCTTGGACGAGCCGCGTAAGGGGAGCTGCTCGTGGGACGAGGAAAAAGAGGAGATGTGGAACGTCTGCATTGCCTCGACGCGCTTCATCAATTCCGCAACTACGCGTCTAATGGTAATCCCATGATCTATGACAACGGTAATCCTGGTATACGTGGTAGAAATTTTTTGATTTGCGCTAGTGTAGCCTACCCGTATCCATACAGGTGCAGCGGGTGAAGTCGAGGTACAACACGTAGCGGAGCTTGTAGCCCTTGGGCGAGGTGAGTATGATTCATGCCCCTACACCGTCCGCATTCTTGGACCCGTCGAAGTGGAGCGACCAGTAGTGGAGGTATGACAGCTTCTCCGGTTGCTGCGCCTCTTCCCAGTCAGCGAGGAAGTCCGCTAGAGCCTGCGACCTGATCACTTTGCGCGTCTCGTACTTTATGTTGTGGACGCCGATTTAGATGGCCCACTTGGCGATCCGCCTAGTCGCCTCGCTATTGCGGATGATGTCCTGAAGCGATGCGGAGGAGACGATCGTGAGTGGGTGCTCCTAGAAGTAGTGCGGTAGCCATCGCTAGGCTCGGAAGACCGTGTACACCAGTTTCAGGTATTGCAGGTAGCGCTGTCGTGAGTCTGTGAGAACTTCGGTGTTGTAGTAGACCGGGCGCTATACGGCGCTCTCCTTGCCCTCCTCTGGTAGTTCGACGACCATGACCGCGCTGATGACTCGCTCGGACATCGCAACGTAGACGAGCATCGGCTCTTTGTCAATGAGGGCGGCGAGTAGCGATGCAGCGAGTGAAGGGAATATGCCCGAGAGACAATAATAAAGTGGTTATTATCGTATCCCTTATTATGATAAATTTTTATTTTGCATGCTATAATTTTATTAATACGTAAACATTAATACATGTGTGTTTAATAAACAAAAAGAAAGTTCATAGTTATGCCTCTCTTATAAACTAGCTCGTTGATTAACAAGATGATCAAAGGTTTCCTGATCATGGACATTGGATGTTGTTAATAATGAGGTCACAACATTGTTGGAATGGTGTGATGAACATTCATCCGAAGTATAGCATTACGATCAAGGTCATTGTGTTTATATTGCTATAATATCATACGAAGTAATCTTAGTACTTAGACCATGAGATCATGTCAATCACTAACACCAGAAGAGTATGTTGATAACATCAAACGTCACACCGTAACAGGGTGACTATCAAGATTGTAATTTGTCCATCCTGATGATGGATAGATATACCCTGGGCCCTCTTGGTGATATCACATTAGTTAGCTTGCAAGCAAGTGATTTGATCACTAGAATGTTATATGACGGGAACGAGAAAAGAGTACATGTTGGTAACGAGATCAAACTAGGTAGGGGGATACCGATGATCGAATCTCAGACATGTAATATATCGCGAGACAAAGGGATTTAGTTACATGCGTATAAGGTTCACACGATCACAGAAGTCATCGTTTAATGTGTGGGAGTCGTATAGATCTCCAAGTACCACTGCTCATTATTGATCGGAGAGGGGTATTGTAACACCCCAGTTTTAGCTAATGCATAATTAGGGTTTTCTTGTGCATCATGATCATCATGTCTTAAAGTTTGCATTAATGAAAATCCAACTAAAACCCTAGTTTCTCCTCTCTCTTTGATAGCAATTCAAAATGGGTTTGAATTTTCAAAATCACAAAACGATGGGGCCCAAATTGAATAAAAGGGCTCTTGATTACTTTATATATTTCACAAAACCCCTTTAGTGTTTTTGAAATATTTCAAAACAGATTTGAAAATGCATTTACAAAAGAAAGAAATAGAAACAAAAATAGAAATGGAAAAACTATTTCTGCTAAAAAATGGATCCAGATGCCAGGCCGAGCAGCCCACCAGCCTCCCTCTCCTCTCTCCCTTTCCCTCGGCCCACCTTGGCCCAACCGAAGCCCGCAGCCGGCCCGTACCCCTTCTTTTCTTTTCTTTCTTCTTCCTCCTCTCGCCAGAAGGACGCCAACGACCGAAGCTACTGTGTGGCAATGTCGGCGCCGTCCCCGCCTCGCCGAGATGCCCGTCCCGCCAAGAATCTCGCTACCGACGCCGGCGACGCCTATAAGACCCCCTGCCGTCGCCATATGAACCTTATCCTCTTCCTCTTCCCCAATTTCTCCTCTGGCCGAACCCTAGCTCTCGGAACCCACCAGCGGCCAGCTAACTCTGGTCGCCCCGAGCTCCGTCGAGCGCGCTCCTGACACTGCCTCGTCTCCCTCTATCTCCTCTATGAAGCACGCAAGCCGGGGAATCTCCTAGACGCTCAATTGATACCTCCTTCCCCAACTCCGGCCGCCGTCGCCATGGGTGATTTTGGCATCCCACGAGCTCTCCGAACCCTCAGTAAGATTCATGGTGAGCTTCTGAGTCTCCCCGTACCTCCCATGCTTCCTGTCTTGGCCTGTATCTCTCTCACGTCGCGCGCCTCCGCAACCATGTTTCTGTTGACCATAACCTAGCGGCGTCGCCACCCACGTTCTCGCCTCACGCTACTGATTCGAACGTACCTGTCCGCGCGTGCCCAATCGCCGTTGTTGTTGCTGCAGCTCACCGGCGTGCTTATGTCACGCTGGCATCAGAAAGGCGCGGTTAAGCCTAGTCAAACTCCGGTCCGGGTCCCACCTGCTCATGTGGCTAGCTGAGGTGACCCTAGGGCCCTTCTATCAGTCACTGCGGCTGGGTAAATCCTCGGTTTAAAAGATTAACCCCCCAGCTAATGTCATAATGAGGCAATAAATCAATTAACTTGTTTCAATAAATCTATAAATTGAATAAAACTTGTAAAATTCACATCTAATTATTTATAATTCATAAAATTATGTATAATATATCAAAATGTTCAAAAAATGAGAGCTATCTCTTTAAGCTATAATCATGCATTGTTCAACAACTTTCATAACAAGTTTAATTAGAAGAACAAACCAACCACTCTCATATGCATCCGGAGTTTCCCTGAGTTAGGGTTTTCACCCCTGAGAACCCCGATTAAATTGCTGAGAATGTTTTAGGGTTTCATTTCAATGCAATTTAACTTCTCTTATCATCATCCTTGCTTGAGCATTGCATCGATTCCATGTGTTGATTGTTTCCCTCTATTTCTGGTGTTTGGTTCATTCTGGTAGAATACGATATCGAGATCGAGATCGAAGACCGAGATCAACACCGTTGAAGATCAAAGATCGATGTACAATACTTGACCAAATGTAACCAAGTAAAGTACAAGGCATCCGAAGATCTATTTATCTGTTATCCACTGGCAAAGGCAAACATAGCCCCACCATAATATAATCCCATGATTTCGAAAGCAATTCAATTCCTGCCATGATGCATACGATTCTACTATGATATTTTATCGATAGATAGAGTATCCTATCTGTTGCATTACTCCCTTTGAGCTTATATTACCTGATCCACTGCTCCTAGCGTAACTAGGTTTGGCTTCTATGCAATGCTAGAGCTTATTTCTGTGTCTTGCTTAGCCATGCATAGCTGTTGAGTCTAGTCCATCCAAATGTTGTATCAGATGCAGAGAATCTAGTATGATAGGAGAATGTGATGAGATGAGATCAGTGGTGATATGAGATTAAAAATGCTAAGGCTTGTATGGGAGGCCACAGTGGGATGTGGATTTTCTAGTCCCATGCTCGCCACCACTAGGAACCGAGTTCTTGCCTTTGGAACCGAGACGAGCGTACAACCACATGGGGCCTAGCCAACCTCATGAGCAACTAACTTGCCTAGTAGATTCCATGAGTCACATAGTTCGGGCGTTCCATTTGACATATGCATATAAAACCGTTTGAAAGATTTTCTGGGTGAAGGTGCATTCATAACATGTAGGTAAGTGAGGTCGGGGTTGTTTAGGGTCGATGGAGCCCCTGGTAAACCAACCTCGCCTCACATCTTTAAGTACCGGCTTAGGGATTTGACCTGTTACGGCGGAACCATACTTATTGCATGACTCATGGTCTCGGCGAAAGCAAGGTAAAGGTCGTGTCTAACCACCCTCTGCCGGCCTTCCAAGGAAGAGGGATATTACTAGTGGCATTAAGAGAAGGTTAGTGCATCTGGGTAAAGCTGTACACCCCTGCAGGGTAATAATCTTTTCGAAAAGCCGTGTTCACGGTTATGAACGCTTGGTGACCAGATTCTAAGATCATAGAGAACTATAACCTAATCGTAAAACTTGGCAGATCAACTTGTGCTTAAGGATGCTTCCTCATGGGTACGAGGGGGTGATCCTAGTTCAGGAGATGATGATGATTTGGTGGATATCAAAATATGATGATCAATATTTCGGAGATGTCGCTCTCTTATTACATTTTAAAATACTTTGATTAGACGAGCTTCTTCTCCCTCTTGTCTTACAAAACAAAGATGGCTTTATGCAAAACAACTCCACCAGCCATAAGTCTTACGAAGTACACCCTGTACTCACCCTTTCTATGTTGATACTTTTGGCAGAGTAAGTGTTCCCTGAAGACGAGTTCCGTACTACATCAACACCGACGAGTAGCTTGGGGTTCCCGGCCGGCAGCCTGGAATCTATGGGCTGGGATGTCATCGTTATGCTTCAGGCCTCTTAGGCCATTTGTTAAGTTTGCTATACCTAATAGCATAATTTGACTTCCGTTGTTTGATGTTTGTGGTCAGTGACCTCTGCTTGTAATAATTTGGTTCTCTGCTCAGTTATGAGCTTGCTATAATAAATTTTTGTGTCATAGGGTCACTGCCGTGTTACCGATTCTTCACTGGATATTCTCGAGCTCAAGGTTAAGCTTATTTCAGACGGAGGTCTGGGATTTGTTTAGCCCTGATCCTGGGGCTTTCACAGGTCTCGATCATGTGTACATTATTCATGAACCGTAGGGTGACACACTTAAGGGATACTGACACCATTCAGATCAAATGATATGTCAGAGAAAGAAAAAGAAAGCGTAGGAATTTATTTCACTAGACACCGGAATCGTTTCGGTTGAAATTGCTGAAACTGGTTTTTCCCCCCTCCCATATAAAAGGACCCCTCCTCTCACTTCTCACTCACATCTCCTCGCGAAGGATCTCTCTCCCCCCGTTAGAATTTCCCATGGTCTCGGATCAGCGAGATACATGTTTCCGGTGGCTTTTTCTAGAAGATTTGTTGCTTCCGCTGCTTCTCTAGAGAGAGGGCGCAAAGGTTTTCGGGGTACCCGGACGTGTGTGCAATCACAGATGCACCACTGCTTTGCGGTGCTGGACTTGATGGTGCTGGACCGGCTGGACCAGATAGACTTCATCATGATCTTGAGATCGGCAAGCGTTTGAATACATCATGCACGAGTACAACCTCGTTAACGCTATTCGGTGTTCAAGGGTATGTATTCTACATATTTATATCCACCCGTTGCTTGTATTTAGTAGATAGATCTTGGTACTTTGTTGTTCCCATCGTAGGAATTTTTTTGTTTTCTATGATGCGAACCCTACAACGAGTAGCACTTCTTTGAGTGCGTTGAGTGTGTCGTTTGCCTCCTTGTCCCATTGGAATGTGGGGTTCTTGTGCATCAGGCGGTAGAGAGGCATTTCATTCTCGCCTAGCCGGGGGATGAAGCAATTGAGAGCCTCAACTCGCCCAGCCAGCTTCTGGACATCGCAGAGGCACTCGGATTTGCCGAGCTGAGCGATCATGTCGATCTTGGTGGGCTTCGCCTCGATTCCTCGCTTGGAGACTACGTACCCCAGTAGCTGTCCAGTGGGTACGCCGAAGGTGCACTTCCATGGGTTGAGCTTGATCTTGTACCTCCGCAGGTTTGCGAAGGTTTTGGCCAGGTCGGTGAGTAGATCGCTCTAGCGATTGGACTTGACTACCACGTCGTCGATGTAGATGTGGATGTTGTGGCCAATTTTTCTCGCAAGGAACTCCTACATGCACCGCTGGTAGGTCGCGTCGGCGTTCTTGAGGCTGAACGTCATGGAAGTGTAGCAGAAGGCGCCGAATGGCGTGATGAACACCGTCTTCTCCTTGTCCTCTACCGCCATCTTGATCTGGTTGTAACCAGAGTACACGTCGAGGAAGCACAGTGACTCCGAGCCTGCGGTCAAATTGATGATCTGATCGATGTGCGGGAGCACGAACTGCTCCTTTGGGTAGGCGTTGTTGAGGTTGGTGTAGTCGATACACATTCTCCAGGTCTTGTTCTTCTTTTCAACCAGGACCTGGTTTGCCATCCACTTGGAGTATTCGATAGGCCGGATGAAGCCTGCAGTGAGTAGACACTGCACTTCTTTGGCGATTGCTCGATGGCACTCTTCATTGAAGGGTCGCAGCGATTGCTTGACAGGTCCTGCTTTGGGGTCGGCGTTGAGTTTGTGCTCACCGAGTTCCCTCAGGACACCTGGCATGTCGGATGGCTTCCATGCGAAGATGGCGCGATTCTCACGGAGGAACTCGATGAGCGCACTTCCCTATGCGGGGCTCATGCCTGTCCAGATTGTGACCGTCTGGCTAGAGTCGCCTCGAACGCGATCGACCCGGCGTTTTCTGCGTTGGGATTCTTCAGGATTGTGGGGTCGACAATGCTTCTTCAGGATTGTGGGGTCGTCTTTGTCGACCCCAGTCACGTATCTGGCGAGCTATTCTGCGTGGTTGGCCACTACAGCGATAACGGCATCCGCGAGTTGTGTGCCTTTTTCCTCGCACTCAATGCCCATGTCACGGTCGCCATGGACGGTGATGATGATGCATGGTCCTGGGAGCTTCATCATGTTGTACACGTAATGTGGCGCCGCCATGAATTTGGCAAATGATTGTCGCCCCAAGACGCAGTGGTAGAGGCTATTGAAGTTCACTAGCTCAAAGACGATCTGATTGGTGCAGAAGTTGGCTGGTGTGCCAAAGGTGACTGGCAGCATCACCTTGCCGATCGGGTACGCCTTTCGACCGGGGACGATGCCATGGAAGGTGGTGAGGGTCGACTCGATCATCGACTGCGGGAGCCGCAGTCGCCTGAATGTGTCTAGGTAGAGGATATTCATGGAGCTCCCACCGTCCATCAATGTCTTGGAGAGACATTAGTCTCCTACTTTGGGCTTGACTACCAGGGAGACTCACCTGGGATATTCGATCCGTGGTGAGTGGTCCTCGCGGATCCATGTGATGCACTGCTCGGACCAGTTGAGGAAGCGGGGGACATCACCTGTGACACCGCGTTGACGGTGACAGCACGGGCGAGGACCTTTTTGTTGCTCTTGGTGCCGAGCCCGATGAAGGTGTGGAGCGATCCTGCCTTGTTGCCGAATGCCCTGCCATTTGGCGGGTTGTTGTTGGGGTCCTCCCTTGCGCGCCGTGCCTTCTCAATCTCCTTCAGGGAGTAGCAGTCGGCGGTTGTGTGTGTGGCGGGCGTCCCCTCCCTGCTGTGGAACATACAAGGTTGGCTGAGGAGAGCTGCGGTGTAACATCTCAAAATTATTAATGAGGATCAATTTCTAATTAATCAAGATTAGGGTTAACCAAAAAGTTTTATTAATAAACCATATGTTAATGCTTATGTGATTTGAATGTGTGTGAATGTTTGTAGTGCCATGTTTGATTGTTGTAAATGATGAGAAATGGTTTAAAGACCAAAACCATATCATCTAGGACATTTCCAAACCAGATCAAAACAAAAGAAAACTAAAATATGAAGCATATGACCTAATGGTCATTTTTGCCAAAGCTAACCACTAGCTCACTTTGAGCATCTCTAACAAGTGATCTCAAATAGAAACAATTCCATTTATTTTCTCCCCTTACTAGATCTAGTGACACTAAACACAATGGAACTTTCCAACCTTGCAGAAACAAATCCAAATTCATTTGAGAGGCAATTCAAAACTGAATCTATCTTATGCATCAAGATAGTCTTTTTTGGAAAACTACTAAAATCTTCACCACTTAGCAAACCATTGCACTGAGAGACTACCAAGCTTAAGACCAGAACACCCAGCAAAAATCAATTGAAAGTATGAAAGTTGAGTTCTTGCGGCCATTTGATCAAACACCTGGTGATCACACTACAACCTCAACAACTATACACTGTTTTGATCAATCCTTTGCTCATCCTTGTGGCCTCACCGAGCTCCAAAGACGTGCCCATAACTCACCCCGTACTAGCCCGTGTGAAGGAGCCCCTCTCACTCGACCAATGGACTAGTGCCTACCATACCCGAGCTCACCTTTGCCACCCCGACACGGACACACTGACACTGACCGCGCCGCCCTCGCCCACAATATCTAGGAGGTAGCCCTGATCTCACCACCTCTGCCTGTGCACGCCTCGACCAACAACCTCTCGCGGAGACACCAGCACAACCGCTCCCATTTAACACCAGACCATGCTGGTCACCGCACCAGAGCGCCGAGCAATCGCGCTCGCACACGCCGCACCTCGCTCTCGCCTTGCGCCAATAAGTTCGACATGGCTCCAGCAAGCTCCCAGACACGACCGTTTGACCCTGCGCTCACCATGACCACTGTATGCCATGATGAATGCCGACGGTACCGCCGAAGAGCACGGATGTTCTAGAACAATGGAGACTACACCTTGCCATGCCACTGTGTGTATGACGATCACCCTGAAGCACCGCGTCGACCTACACCCGTGGCCATGCCGACAGCACATTGTAACTACGTCGCCGACGAGTCCGAACCATGCCGTCGTGCTCCATTCGCCACAGTATAATTAGATCCCTCCTCTAGCCTCAAAACACACACCATTCCACTCCTCTCTCACCCATCAACCTCTATGACCCATCCCTGGAGCAAGGCGAGCACCACCTCGCCGGAATTTCACCGGAATCTGCCACTGCAGTGGAGGAAAGGAGCCAATGCTAGGAGCCTCCCCAGGAGCTTCCGCGACCACCAGTCGAACCGCCATCGTTGACTCGTTCATTCGCCCACCTCGCCGGACCTAGCTGGAGTCCTGGTAAGCCACCGATGACCCCCGTTATAACGCTAGGGTTCTGTCTCGCGTGCCCCGTGTCATTGATCGTGCTCTAATCATAAGGCCCAAATTAGCTATACCGCTTCGCGTTTCATTAGCCGCTGACGAGTGGGACCAGCCCCGGAGCAGCCCGCTGTGCACGTGTTGCGTAGTTGGGCCAGCCCATTAGCATTCCCGTACGTAGCCCACAGATTCAAATTTAGATTTTACTGTTATTTGAAAATATTGTACTATAGGTAACTTTAAAAATCAAATTCAGGAAGATCCACTGCACTAAATTGAATGAAACCAATTTTGTTAGAAAGGATTTGAAAATTTCTAATCACTCTAGTTGAATTCAAACAGTTTGAAACTATCGATCACCCTTGGTAAAAATAACCATAAGTGAATTTGAGTTGATTCCAACTCTCAAAAATCACATTGGCCATGACCTATCTGAATATGTAAAAATATATAATTTTGCATACAGTAATCTTGGACCAAAAAATAAAGAATGGCTTTATAAGTCATTTCTAGTCACTTAAATATTATTAAAAGGTTTTGTTAAACTTTGTAAATTAGGACAACCACTTTAAATCACATTCCCATGTGTTGGAATATGTGGTGATGACATGTGTCAATATGATCCCATATTTCAATTGGTGAATATTAAATCTCAAGTAGTTTTTTAATGAGTAGAAATTACCTTTCTAAAATAATACAAATCAAATCTTATCACCCTTTTTTTGTAATGATAGAGATGATGCTAGATCATCTAGTGTATACCCTTGTGTGTTCAGTAGAGGTAGTTAACTATTGTTTGGTGATTGTGTACCTCGTATTGATTTATAGATGCTAGTATCCATCCGGGCTACGAGGAGGAAGAATTCTACGACGAAGAGGAAGAGAACTTTGACCACCTTACCAACAAAGGAAAGCTACCTTATTGCAAGCTATACTATGCAAGATAGACCCATGCATAACCCTTTATTACCACCTTGATTATACCAATCCCAAGTTTTACCTGCAAGCTTTATCTTTTATCCTTTTGTGCAAAGTTGTACAAGTAGAAATTAATTGGTGATTAGTGAAAAATTAGGATTGATGTCATCAAGAGTTTGGAACTTGATATAGGTAGTTACACCGGTTTAGCACCCCTCAATAGTGACACCCTCATTGATACATGATGCGCTTGGCTGGTGTAGGAGCGCTTTGTCGTGAACCCCAAGAGCAAGGTGTGATGCAGCACAGTAGCAAGTCTTCCCTTAGTAAGAAAATGAGGTTATCGAACCAGTAGGAGGAAGGAAACGTCACACAAGTGTTGCAAGCAGCATAGAAACCTGCACAACACAAACTCAAGACTTTGCCCCAACGAACAGTGAGGTTGTCAATCTCACCGGTTGCTGTAACAAAGAATTAACTGTATGGTTTGAAGGTGATGAATGGTTTGCAGCAAGTAAACAGTAACAATGAAAGATGTATCCATGGTAAAGATTGGACCGGGGTCCATAGTTCACTAGAGGTGCTCTCCTTAGATAAACAACATGGCATGAAGGGTAAACAAATTACAGCAGGGCAATTGACAGGAACTGAGCAAGGCATAACAATGCAATACCAGACAAAAAGATCCTATGATATTCAATTGGGCAATACAACAATATACATAGACCGCCATCCAACTGCATCTATGACTAGAAGTCCACCTTCAGGTTATCATCCGAACCCCCTCCAGTATTAAGTTGCAAGCAACAGACAACTGCTTTAAGCAAAGTATGTAAGGTAAACAATCCACTTGTTCCATGAACAAGAGACCATTGTTTTCTCCCTATTGGCAAAAACACATCTACAACCGAAGAGATTTATGTCACTTCCCTTGGAAACTAGAGGCATGAACCCACTATCAAGCATAAATACCCCCTCTTGGAGTCACTAGCAACTACTTGGCCAAGATAGCTACTAACAACGGAGAGCATGCAAGATCACAAACAACACATACATGATAGAATCAATAAGACAAAACCATTAATCAATCTATGGGAGAAAGTGTACTACCCCATTAATCAATAACACAGTAACAACAGCTATCAGCCAGTATTGAGATGGCACCGTTTGAGTTTCTCTATGGCAGAAAGTGTACTACCCCATTGTTATGGAATGGTGTGGGCTAAAGAAGTTTGTTCGGACCAGAACTAATCAAAGAGGCTGAAGAGAAAGTCAAGTTAGTGAAGGATATATTGAAGATAGCACAGTCCCGACAGAAGAGCTACGCAGATCCTAAGCGTAGAGAAGTCACCTATGAGGAGGGTGATAGAGCTTATCTTAGAGTGTCACCACTTAGTGAAGTGAAGAGATTTGGAGTCAAAGGAAAATTGGCCCCAAGATATGTTGGACCATTGAAGATTCTGAGTCGAAAAGGAGAAGTAGCCTATGAGATTGAATTGCCGGAATCATTGTCTTTCGTTCACAATGTGTTTCATGTGAGTCAGCTAAAGAAATGCCATCCAGAGATGGAAGAGACTTCTTTGAAGGATATTATACCTTTGGAGGAAGTCCAATTGGAAAGTGATCTCACCAATGAGGAAAAACCTATCAAGATTCTTGAGACTGCAGAAAGAGTTACTCGAACAAAGACTATCAAATTCTGCAAAGTTCAGTGGAACCATCATGATTTGTAACATCCCAAAAATCATGATTTCAAAGTTTGCACATCATTCATGCATTCATAATCATTTTAGGATCATTTCTTCAAAAACAGAAACCTGTGATCTATTATTTTATGTAAGCAAGGCAATGGCCATATTGCTACCTTCTCATATGAAAAATATTTTTTTAATCAGTAAGGATTTGATCATGAAATTGAGTGATGTTCATAAGGTTTGGTCAAGGTTTTCAAAAACAAATTTATGAATTAGAAACCATTCATATACTATTTATAAACATTTAATTAGGGCATGGTTTAAATTTCATTTTCAAACCCAATTTGAATTTGAGTGTAAATAAGTGTTTTACACAACCCAGAATACAAGAATGACAAGACAAAAGTTTGGAGAAAATTTCAATTGAAATAGATTTGGAATGGGCATTTGAATTCAAACCAGAAAATCAAATCAAAAATGGAAAAAGATAAAAGAATTTAAAATTGGCCGGCGCCACTCTTTCGGTCCAGAAGAAATAACAGCCCACCCGGGGTTTCCCTTCTCCCTCTATTTCTCACTCAAACCACACGCACCCACTCACTGACGCTCCGACCCCACCATCCACCTCAGCATCATCGTCAATCACGCGCCGGAGGAACTGCTCTCCCGCGGCCGTTTCTCTGATTTGATTCCATGTTTGATTGCGAGTAAACGCCAGCGTGATTTCCTATCTCTCCCCGGCTATTTAACCTCCTCCTCCTTCCGCTCATTTTCCCTCAAGCCACAACCACAGAGAGCCACCAGGCTGCCCGTAATCGAGCTCACTCCACCGCTGTACTGACGAACTCCGGCAGCGAATTCCGGCGAGAACTCACCGCCCCTTGCTTCCTGGTCTTGCTAGCTCATTCCCGGCATCCTTGTGCATCGTTTAACACTTTTGTTGTGTGCTAGGACAACCCCGAACGTCGGCAACATCGACGACTGCGCGAGCCCGATGAAACACTCAACTCCGGCGAGCTATTCTGGTTAGTCCTGAGCGCGCCTCGCCCTCTCTTTAATAATCGCTTGACTAGCATCGCTTACCGCATCTGACGCGCTACTTATTTCTCTCTGGCATGATCTACATCCTTGGCAACGTCGACGAACAGCCGTGCCCGACGCCTTCATGAACTCTGGTGAGCAATCCCTGACGACTCCGAGCGCCCTTCCACCAACGAAGACCACCTTGAGCTCCAGCATTGTCACGCGAAGACATTGAGCTACCCCACTGCCCTTCTTGCTTCCTATAATGCCGGCAATATCACCGTCTGACCGCGCCGCCGCCAGCCACCATCGCAGCACCGCTGACATTTGGTCTGTTTTATATGGGCCGTTAGATCTAGATCGGGCGTGTAGGAATAGATCACTTAAACGAAGGGGTATGTTAGATCTGAGCCATGCGATGCATTTTAATCCAAAGGCCTACGAGCGTGATCCAGTGCGAAGCGGTATCGTCCAATCAGAAAGCGCCGCGTGGACTGTGTTTTGATTTACAATCTGGAATTAGATCTATTAGTTGTTCAAACTTGCAAAATTCATAACTTTTTATCCACACGTTCAAATTTTGTAAATTTTATATAATTGGAATCAGGAGAAAGAATTCTATCCAATTATTCACTTTGTTTAATAAATTGCATCTGTAAAATGGGTTGTTTTTGCAGAGACATTTATAAGCTTATTTTGTATATAAAAATTGTGTGGAAAATGTTCTAAGGGCCAAATTAATTTTATTTAGTGTATAATTGTTTTGTTTATGATTCAGTACTGTTTCACTTGTATTGTTTGATTTAAAAAAATCATCACATGGCATTTGCATACATTCATATATTTTTTCTTGTTTATTTTGATATGTGAAATTGGTGCTATCATTTTATGTGTAGATTTTGGTGCTTATAGTGATTGTGGTTGTGAAGATTGTTGCTACTCCCCCAACTACCAACGCAAGTGGTGCTTCATATTTTTGTCCCAATATTTTGACTATGCATTAGAAATATTTTGTATAGGGCTTGCATGAATATTTTGCTAAGTATCTATATGCTATGCTTGGGAAATCCTAGTAGTTGTAGAATTGTTAGAATTTTCTCTAAGTTAAGATACTTGCTATTGCCATGCTTAGCCTAGCTAGTAGAAACCAAGGGTGGAATATATACATGCTATGTAAAAATATTGCTAAGTCTTTGACTTATGGTTTTTGCTTAATAAAACAACTAAGTGAATGAAACACCTGGGTGGAATGGTAATTGCTTGGTGGTTTTTGGTTGAGTGGTTACACAAGGCCCATTTCTATGGTTTACCTTGTGTATCTCACTTGTGGATTGCCACTCAGGAACAAAGGTATTTGAGATGCCAAATGTTAAGAAGCTTCTAGTGCAGCCACATGGCATTATGGGCTCTGCCTAGATCACATAGGTTGCAATAACTTAGCCATTTGGACAGTTGGTGGTAGAGGGATGATAGGTTGGAACACATCCATTTGGTCTAAGGGAAGGCTTCTGAAAGGTCCTGTCTTGGTGAAACCAAGTCTTGTGGGGAAAGTGCACCACCTCTGCAGATGGAAGAAACTAAGTACTTAGCCGTGTCCCCGGTAATGGACAACTAGAGCATAAAGACATGGAAGCTATCAAGAATCTCCTCATCCCAATTTTCTAAGTTAAAACTTGTGGTTGAACAAGGGTGAAGGTTCACAAATTTCTATTGGTGGTTCCTTGGGAAAGTTTTTGTTATTCTACTAAGGTATCACTTTCCAATACTGTTCCAATGTATTGACCCACTGTGGCTGTAACTTGTGATGTTGCAGGTTACTCTGATGATGATTAGGGGTTATGAGTCTACACTCAACATGCTTGCCTGTGGCACATGAAGATGAAGACTTCTATTTTTATATTGTTAAGTTAAACTCTTGTACTATCCTATGGCTATGGAGTTGTAAAAGACTATGTTATCTCTGGAATGACGATGTAATAATGACATTTGTTTCTGTGTACTTCATCTTAAACTGTGGATGCTAGCAATTAATCCAGGGACTAGCATTGCAATAACATGGATCTTTACCTTTATAAAGGTGGGATCTTACAGATGGTATCAGAGCACTGTGTTGCCTGTAGGATTATGACCCTAGGATTGGATTAGAAACCACTAAGGAAAAAATTTCAACCATTTCCACACTTGTCTTTTTCTTCTCGTAAACTTTTCTAATCTTCTCTCTCATCTATATTTGTAGATGAACTCCATCAACGAATCCGTGAGGAAGGGACCACTCATGGCCATGACCTTGGAGTGTGAGACAGAATTCCCCAAGGCCCTCAAGAACCTCATGGTTGCCATGGGGATACATGGTGCAGCTGTGTACAAAGGATTCCCCGTGATGGATGAAGGAGTAGAGTATTGGTGGGTGCAACTTCACTACTACAAAAACTAGGAAGACAACCACAAGGTGTCAGGATTCTGCATGGTCACCAACTCATAAATGCACACAACATTCTTTGACTCTGCAAGAAATGCAGCTTGGAATGCCATCAAGGAGCTTGGTGATAGACTCAAGTGCAGAATGTTTAACACCCAAAATGACCTTAGGGAAGAAAAGAAGCATACCCAAGAGTTAGAGGCTACCAACCAACATTTAAGAGAAGACATCATAGACTTAGCAATGGAGTCATGTGATCAAGATCGACAGATTGCCTCTAGGGATGCCTTGTTAGCCAACTTGGCAAGTGAGATGGGATTGTAATGTACTTCGTTAGTTGGACCACCACACTTATCGTTTTATTTCCAAAATAATTTATCTAAGTTATGTGGAACCTTTTATGCTTGTAATGGATTTGTGTATGCCATGACTTGTGTGATTGTTGCCAAAGATATGCTTGTGATACTTTGTCTTGTGATTTTTCTCTATTGATGTTGATTCTAAGTTTTCTCTATCTTATATAAATATATGCCTAATGTTACCATCAGCACGACCGAGGAGTTCAAGGGAACTCGTTTTGGCACTCGTCTCATTGAGCTCACTGGCGTGATCAACCTTCCACTCCCTAGCATCATGATGCTTCCCCTCACCAAGTTTGAGAGGAGGGACCTTTGGGGCTTCAGATTCACTCAGCCCGGATGCCAGGAAGAGCCAACCACGGAGACCATCACTTTCAAGCTGATGCATGACGACAAGGAGAAAGGCTTAGATATAGTTATGCAGGAGTTACTTGGGTGTCTAGTAGGGAGACACTCTAGAGAGCTTAGAGGTCTTTACTTTCACCCCTTCTGGAGACGCGACGAGGAGGGCGGGGCTATTGAGTTCGAGGATGCTGCTAGAGAGACGGTGGACCCGATTCGTCTGTACCTTCAGGACCTAGAGGTTCTTATTAGGCACCTAGATACTGATAGGACCAACGTCATGCTTAGAAATGACGAGCTCCAGGTGCAGCTTCGTGAGAAGGACAAGCTCTTCGCGGAGCAAGACGAGGTAGTCAAGGAAATGGAGGCCAAGTTTGAAAGCCAGGACAAGAAATTCAAGAGCCAAGAGAAGAGAGTCCAAGACCGGAACAAGAAGATCCGGGAGATGAAGCAAGAACTGGAGGCCAAGGACTTCGAGCTCGAGCATCAGCATGGAGTGATCAAGAGACTTCGCTCACAGAAGAGGGCTCTTAGGGCCAAGATAGAGGCCTTGACTACCAATGTTGAGGAATACAAGACCGCTATGGAGAATGTAGGTCTTACACTAGTTGATGTGGAGATTGATGTGGACGAGTAGTGATGACTACTCAATTATCTTTCATTTACCATGCTTATGTTTATTGAGTCGCAATGACCATCCAACATGTGGGTGGCTTGCTATGGTGTGTTTGTTTTTTTCAAACTTGTTGTTTACGTCGTTTGAAACTTATGTTATTTTGATGCTTGATTTGGTGATTGTCTATGTGATGTTTTGTGCATAAGAAGCATCTATGGGTATCTCATTCTTATCTTTATGAAAACCACAGATGCCTCCTCGACGTGCCAACCCCAACCCAAACAACAATAATGTCACCCCCGAGATGTAGCAGCTGATGACAGCACATGCACAACTGATGCAGATGATGACCACTTTTTTGCAGAATTAGAATAACAACAACAATAACAACAACAACAACAACAACAACAACAACAACAACAACAATCCGAACAATCCACCAGGATTTTACATGCTCACCAGATTCCTAAGACTGAGGCCTGCAAAGTTCTAAGGAACTACTGATCCCATGGTGGCCAATGATTGGCTACGTTCGGTGAACAAGGATTTGGTAACTGTCGGCTGCACCGATGAGGAGAAGGTTAGGTTTGCAGCACATCTGTTGGAAGGACCAGCAGCTACTTGGTGGGATAACTTCCAGATCACCACTCCCATTGAGGATGTGACATGGGCTATCTTTGAAGATGGATTCCGTACAGCTCACATCTCATCCGGGGTGACTAATTTGAATAAGAAGGAGTTCCATAACCTGAAACAGCGTCACCGCAGCGTTGCTGAATATATTGAGGAGTTCAACAATCTGGCGCGTTATGCACCGGATGACGTTGATACTGATGCCAAGAGGAAGGAGAAATTCCTCGAAGGACTGAACAATGAACTGAATCTGTAGCTATCTGTTGCCTATGTCCCAACCTACCAATCACTTTGTGACAAGGATACCATCTTGGAGAACAAGATGAAACAGGTTGAAAGCAGAAAGAGGAAGCACAACTTTGACAAGCACAACTCAGGATCGTCTCACAAGCGTTCCCATCATGATGATAGTGGGAGTTCTGGATCCCACAAACATGGAAAGCACAACAACCACCGCAGCCACAACCGTCATCATGACAACAAGCATCACCGTAGTCATGATAATGACAAGTACAAGAACCACAAGATTGGACACAAGAGTCACCACAGCGGAAGTGGAAGTGGAGGTGGTAGTCAGCCTGCAAAGAGAGATATCAATCAGGTTGAATGTTTCAAGTGCAAGAAGATGGGGCATTATGCAAATGAGTGCCCAGAGAAGAAGGTTGAAGGAGCCACCAAGCCCAACCCTTTTCTAGAAGGGACAAGTAAACCACATCAATGTGGAAGAGATTTATGAGGAACCTAATGATGTGGCTGGTAAGTTCAAACTCAATTCTGTTACAGCACTTGTTCTTTTTGATACTGGAGCATCGCATTCATTCATATCAAGGGAATTTATTGATAGAAACGAACTTCCAGTTGAAAATATTGGGTGTCCTATAAAAGTAAGTTCTCCTGGTGGGGAAATGTTAGTGAACTCAGGATGTCATGACCTAGTCATAGAGTTTGGGAAGTATAAGTTTCCCATTAATTTGATAATCCTAAATTCCCAAGGATTGGATGTCATTTTGGGAATGGACTGGATGACTAAGTACAAGGGAGTGCTAGATTGTGCTAATCATACTGTCACACTCACAACCCCGGATAAGAAAAGGATTAAAATCAAGACTAACTTCGATTCAAAAGGGAGTAAGCTAAATTCTCTTAAGGGGGTTAGCATAGACAGTGTACCAATTGTAAGAGAATATCTGGATGTGTTTCCGGAAGAATTGCCGGGAATGCCACCAGATAGAGATGTGGAATTTCTGATTGACTTACTGCCAGGATCAGGACCAATAGCAAAGAGACCTTACAAGATGTTAGTGGATGAGTTGAAAGAACTCAAGAAACAACTTGGAGAACAGTTGCAGAAAGGATTTATTCAACCAAGTTCTTCATCTTGCGGAGCACCAGTCTTGTTTGTGGAAAAGAAAGATAGAAGTCAAAGATTATGCATCGATTATCGTTCACTCAATGAGGTTACTATCAAGAACAAATATCCTTTGCCCAGAATCAATGAATTGTTTGATCAGTTAGAAGGAGCATGTGTGTTCTCAAAGATTGATCTGCGGTCAGGTTATTTTCAGCTTAAGATAAGGGAACAAGACATACCTAAGGCAGCTTTCACCACTAGGTATGGGTTGTATGAGTACACCGTGGTGCCATTTGGTTTGACCAATGCACCAGCTTACTTCATGAATATGATGAACAAGGTGTTCATGGAGTTCCTTGACAAGTTCGTTGTCATTTTCATCGATGACATTTTGATCTATTCCAAGAGCCAAGAAGAGCATGAAGGACATTTGTGTTTGATACTTGAGAAGCTTAGAGAGCATAAGTTGTATGCCAAATTCAGCAAGTGTGAATTCTGGTTGAATGAAGTTGGATTTCTTGGACACATTGTGTCAGGAGATGGTGTAGCAGTTGATCCCGCAAAAGTGTCAGCTGTAACTGAATGGGAATCTCCTAAGTCAGTGAAGTAAGTTCGTAGTTTCCTTGGCTTGGCAGGATACTATAGAAGATTCATTGAGAATTTCTCCAAGGTAGCTAAGCCAATGACGGAGTTACTAAATAAAGACAAGAAATTTGCTTGGACTGAAGGATGTGAACTTAGCTTTCAAGAATTGAAGAAGAGACTAGTGACAAAACCAGTCCTATGTCTGCCAGCTTTGGAGAAGGATTTCCAAGTGTATTGTGATGCATCTCATCATGGATTAGGTGCAGTTCTGATGCAAGAAGGGAAAGTTATGGCTTATGCCTCGAGACAACTCAAAACTCATGATGTGAATTATCCTACTCATGATTTAGAATTAGCCTATGTTGTCCATGCACTCAAAACATGGAGACATTATCTTTTGGGAAAGCGATGTGAATTGTTCACAGATCACAAAAGTTTGAAGTATATCTTCACTCAGAAAAAAATCAACATGAGACAAAGAAGATGGCTAGAACTCATCAAGGACTATGACTTGAGTTTGCAATACCACCCCGGTAAAGCAAATGTTGTAGCGGATGCACTAAGCCGTAAGGTATTTGTGAATGGCCTTACTAAGGGAGATCTGCCAGATGATCTGTGTGCCCAATCTAGAGACATCATATTGGAGATTGTGCCTGAGGGACATCTCATGTCATTGGATGTTCAACCCACCTTGTTGGACAAAATCAAGGAAACCCAAAAGACGGACAAGAAATTGAAGAGATTAAGGAAAAGATTGGCAAGGGAAAAGCCAAAGGATTCCATGAAGACGAACAAGGTACTTTATGGTATGGAAAACGTATATGCGTTCCGCAAGATCCGGAGCTTCAGAAACTGATTTTATAGGAAGCACACAACTCACCATATTCCATTCATCCGGGTAACACCAAAATGTACATGGATATGAAAGAAAGATTTTGGTGGAATAATCTCAAGAAGGAC
Organism: Avena sativa; assembly: GCA_916181665.1. Lineage (NCBI taxonomy): Eukaryota > Viridiplantae > Streptophyta > Magnoliopsida > Poales > Poaceae > Avena > Avena sativa. The sequence continues at coordinate 441,184,674 of OV702294.1, read as the reverse complement.
ATCGCCGAGCATATTGCTTTGTGTGATGTATGTAGTAGAGTGAAAGCGGAACATCAGAAACCAGCAGGATTGCTACAACCACTACCTATTCCTGATTGGAAGTGGGACAAAATTGGCATGGACTTCATCACCGGATTGCCAAGGACCAGGTCAGGATATGATTCTATTTGGGTAGTAGTGGATCGCCTAACTAAAGTGGCTCATTTCATACGCGTGAAGACAACCTATACAAGTGCTAAGTTGGCCAAGATCAATATGAATAGGATTGTGTGTATGCATGGAGTACCCAAGAGTATTGTGTCTGATAGGGGAACTCAATTCACTTCTCATTTTTGGAGGCAACTGCATGAATCATTGGGAAAGAGATTGGAATTCAGTAGTGCTTTTCATCCCCAGACTGATGGACAGACAGAAAGGACCAACCAGATACTAAAGGATATGTTGAGGGCATGTGCCCTAGACTATGGAGCTAGTTGGGATGAAAGTCTGCCTTACGCAAAATTCTCTTATGACAACATCTATCAAGCGAGTATTGAGATGGCACCGTTTGAGTTTCTCTATGGGAGAAAGTGTACTACCCCATTGCTATTGAATGGTGTGAGAGAAAGAAGTTTGTTCGGACCAGAACTAATCAAAGAGGCTGAAGAGAAAGTCAAGTTAGTGAAGGACAGATTGAAGATAGCACAGTCCTGACAGAAGAGCTACGCAGATCCTAAGCATAGAGAAGTCACCTATGAGGTGGGTGATAGAGCTTATCTTAGAGTGTCACCACTTCGTGGAGTGAAGAGATTTGGATTCAAAGGAAAACTGGCCCCAAGATATGTTGGACCATTCAAGATTCTGAGTCGAAAAGGAGAAGTAGCCTATGAGATTGAATTGCGGAATCATTGTCTGCCATTCACAGTGTGTTTCATGTGAGTCAGCTAAAGAAATGCCATCCAGAGATGGAATAGACTTCTTTGAAGGATACTATACCTTTGGAGGAAGTCCAATTGGAAAGTGATCTCACCTATGAGGAAAAACCTATCAAGATTCTTGAGACTGCAGAAAGAGTTACTCGAACAAAGACTATCAAATTCTGCAAAGTTCAGTGGAACCATCATTCCGAAGAAGGAGCAACATGGGAAAGAGAATATGACCTTCGGAAAAACCACCCTCACATATTTGCTAGCCAACCCGAATCTCGAGGGCGAGATTCACCTTAAGGGGGTTAGATTTGTAACATCCCAAAAATCATGATTTTAAAGTTTGCACATCATTCATGCATTCATAATCATTTTAGGATCATTTCTTCAAAAACAGAAACCTTGTGATCTATTATTTTATGTAAGCAAGGCAATGGCCATATTGCTACCTTCTCATATGAAAAATATTTTTTTTAATCAGTAAGGATTTGATCATGAACTTGAGTGATGTTCATAAGGTTTGGTCAAGGTTTTCAAAAACAAATTTATGAATTAGAAACCATTCATATACTATTTATAAACATTTAATTAGGGCATGGTTTAAATTTCATTTTCAAAACCAATTTGAATTTGAGTGTAAATACGTGTTTTACACACCCCAGGATACAAGAATCACAATACAAAAGTTTGGAGAAAATTTCAATTGAAACAGATTTGGAATGGGCATTTGAATTCAAACCAGAAAATCAAATCAGAAATGGAAAAAGATAAAAGAATTAAAAACGAGCCGGCGCCACTCTTTCGGCCTAGAAGCAAAAACAACCCACCCGGGGTTTCCCTTCTCTCTCTGTTTCTCACTCAAACCACTCGCACCCACTCGCACCCACTCACTGACGCACCGACCCCACCATCCATCAGCATCGTCGTCAATCACGCGCCGGAGGGACTGCTCGCCCGCGGTCGTTTCTCCGATTTGATTCCACGCTTAATTGCGAGTAAACGCCAGCGTGATTTCCTCTCTCGCCCTGGCTATTTAAACTCCTCCTCTTTCCGCTCATTTCCCCTCAAGCCACAACCACAGAGAGCCACCAGGCTGCCCGCAATCGAGCTCAGTCTGCCGCTGTACTAACGAACTCCGACAGCAAATTCCGGTGAGAACTCCCCGCCCCTTGCCTCCTGGTCTTGCTAGCGCGTTCCATGCATCCTTGCGGATCGTTTAACACTTTTGTTGTGTGCAAGGACAACCCCGAACATCGGCAACGTCGACGACTGCGCGAGCCCGGCGAAACACTCAACTCCGGCGAGCTGTTCTGGTTAGTCCCGAGCGCGCCTTGCCCTCTCTTTGATACTCCCTTGACCAGCATCGCTTCCCGCATCCGACGCGCTACTTATTTCTCTCTGGCATGATCTACATCCTCGGCAACATCGGCGAACAGCCGTGCCCGATGCCTTCACGAACTCCGGCGAGCAATCCCTGATGACTCCCTGCGCCCCTCGGCCAACGAAGACCACCTTGAGCTCCAGCGTCGTCACGTGAACACGGTGAGCTACCCCAGTGCCCTTCTCGCTTCCTATAACGCCAGAAACATCACCATCTGACCGTGCCGCCGCCACCACCGTCACAGCGCCGCTGACTTTTGGTCGGTTTGATGTGGGCCGTTAGATCTAGATCGGGCGTGTAGGAATAGATCACTTAAACAAAGGGGTAAGTTTGATCTGAGCCGTGCGATGCGTTTTAATCCAACGGCCCGTGAGCGTGATCCAGTGCGAAGCGGTATCGACCAATCAGAAATCCCCGCGTGGACTGTGTTTTGATTTAAAATCTGAAATTAGATCTATTAGTTGTTCAAACTTGCAAAATTCATAACTTTTGATCCACACGTTCAAATTTTGTAAATTTTATATCATTGGAATCAGGAGAAAGAATTCTATCCAATTATGCACTTTGTTTAATAAATTGCATCTGTAAAATGGGTTGTTTTTGCAGAGACATTTATAATCTAATTCTGTATATAAAAATTGTGTGGAAAATGTTCTAAGGGCCAAATTAATTTTATTTAGTGTATAATTGTTTTGTTTATGATTCAGTACTGTTTCACTTGTCTTGTTTGATTTATAAAAATCATCACATGGCATTTGCATACAGTCATATATTTTTTCTTGTTTATTTTGATATGTGAAATTGGTGCTATCATTTTATTTGTAGATTTTGGTGCTAATAGTGATTGTGGTTGTGAAGATTGTTGCTACTCCGCCAACTACCAACGCAAGTGGTGCTTCATATTTTTTCCCAATATTTTGACTATGCATTATAAATATTTTGTATAGGGCTTGCATGAATATTTTTCTAAGTATCTATATGCTATGCTTGGGAAATCCTAGTAGTTGTAGAATTGTTTCTCTAAGTTAAGATACTTTCTATTGCCATGCTTAGCCTAGATAGTAGCAAGCAAGGGTGGAATATATACATGCTATGTAAAAATATTGCTAAGTCTTTGACTTATGGTTGTTGCTTAATAAACCAACTAAGTGAATGAAACACCTGGGTGGAATGGTAATTGCTTGGTGGTTTTTGGTTGAGTGGTTACACAAGGCCCATTTCTATGGTTTACCTTGTGTATCTCACTTGTGGATTGCCACCCAGGAACAAAGGGATTTGAGATGCCAAATGTTAAGAAGTTTCTAGTGCAGCCACATGGCATTATGGGCTCTGCCTGGATCACATAGGTTGCAATAACTTAGCCATTTGGACAGTTGGTGGTAGAGGTATGATAGGTTGGAACGCGTCCATTTGGTCTAAGGGAAGGCTTCTGAAAGGTCCTGTCTTGGTGAAACCAATTCTTGTGGGGAAAGTGCACCACCTCTCCAAATGGAAGAAACTAAGTACTTAGCCGTGTCCCCGTTAATGGACAACTTGAGCATAAAGACATGGAATCTATCAAGAATCTCCTCATCCCAATTTTCTAAGTTAAAACTTGCGGTTGAACAAGGGTGAAGGTTCACCAATTTCTATTGGTGGTTCCTTGGGTTTTCAACTGATAGGTAAAACCTATTTTGAGCAAAGCAAGCCTAAGCTACACTTAGCCAAATTCATGTAGTAACTAGATGTTAATATTCTACTAAGGTATCACTTTCCAATACTATTCCAATGTATTGACCCACTATAGCTATAACTTGTGATGTTGCAGGTTACTCTGATGATGATTAGGGGTTATGAGTCTACACTCAACATGCTTGACTGTGGCATGTGAAGGTGAAGACTTCTATTTTTATATTGTTAAGTTAAACTCTTGTACTAGCCTATGTCTATGGAGTTGTAAAAGGCTATGTTATCTCTGGAATGACGATGTAATAATGACCTTTGTTTCTGTGTACTTCATCTTAAACTATGGATGATAGCAATTGATCCAAGGACTAGCATTGCAATCACAGGGATCTTTACCTTTATAAAGGTGGGATCTTACACATGATTACAAAATAGATTAGATCTTGATCATGAACGGAGCTCACAAGATCTATACATGAAAGCACAAGGAGGAGACACAACCATCTAGCTACTACATGGACCCGTAGTCCAAGGTGGAACTACTCACGCTTCATACCGAAGAAAGCCTCTGGGATGATCTCCCCTTCGGCAGGTTGCCGGGAAGAACATCAGATCCCCTCGATCTAGGGACGATGGTGGTGGCGGCCACAGACAGTTTCATGGAGTTTTGATTGGGTGACTAGGGTTTCTGCATCGGGGGCTTCTTATAGGCGAAGGGGCGAGCCAGGGGGCCACCATGGCGGATGCAGCCCCCCAGGCACGGGGTGGGCCTACCTGCGCGGCCAAGGGGTGTGGCCCTGGTGAGCCTTCTCTGTCTCGTCTTCTGGCTTCGTGTTTCCCACGGTAAAATATTGACTTTGGCTTTTGTCCCGTCCAATTCTGAGAATATTGATTTTCTGCCTTTTTGGGACCAAAAAACAGAAGAAAACGGGCAACTGGCACTGTGGCAACTTGTTAATAGGTTAGTTCCAGAAAACATATAAAAAACCTCAAAGTGTAGGCAAAGCAAAGCAAAGTAGATACTAAACAAGCATGGAACATAAAAATTATAGATACATTTCCGACATATCAATAGATGCTAGTGCTAAACCAATCTTGATCACTACAGATGGGAACAAATGATTATGAAAACCTTGGAATAATGGATCATTATATTAAAATGTTTTGACATGTGTTATGCACACAATGAGATGAAGTTTATGTTGAATGAAGTATGTGACATGACTTTGATAAAGACTGATGGTTGGGTTCGGGTGTGATAACATTCCAATTTTATCATACAACCACAATACCTGAGTTTGGGAAGGGCTTAATTGGAAGTTTATGTGTCTTAGTATGGGTTCCCTCGCGGAACGAGGTGAGCTGAGCATACCTTGTGAATATGAATGACCACATGTGCAGTTCCTAGGATGACAGATGGTCATGGCTGGGAGGCCAAACTCATAGGGAGGTGCCTATACTAGGGTGTGTAATTGAAAGGTTAGGATTGATTATCTGCATACCAAGTATGATGATTCAGGATTATCCCTGAAGGATGTATTGAATGTATTGGTGAAAGTGTACCACCTCTGAGAGTGTCAAACTATTCGAATACCCGCGTCCGCGGTTATGTAAAGTTGGATGGACATACTGTTCCACTATCAGATGTTTTCAAAATGACTTGTGACCTGAAGTGTGACTTTAACTTGACCTCACAAGGATGTGGACAATGAAACTAGGTTCCCACTTAAGTAATCTAGACAACTAAATTTAGGTCTTTACTACTAAGTACTAGTGAAATAAATTTGGCTTATGGCAAACAAACCTAGAGCTTAGGATTCCTATTAGAATGGTAGTTTATGCTAGTGATAGTTTGAGAGTACCTTAAAAGTACTCATGGATTTGTCCCTGGATCTTCCCATGGCCAGACTATGAAGGAGAGTACAAGGAGGATGGACAGCAGGACGCCTACGATAACTAGGATCATCTCCTATCGTCAGCATTGCCTGTGACCCTGAAGATGGAGCCACTACTATGCTACTATTATTCCGCTGCTTTGATGTGTAATCAGACTTGATCATGAGATCAACTATTTGTAAGACTATTATGGTTTGTAACGGATGATGTACTATGCTACCAATTCTGTTATGTCTCACAAAAATGCTAATCGTGGGATTCCGATGTACGGCATAATATGCATCTGGGATTAAAAATCTGGGTGTTTACAAGTTGGTATTGGAGCCATCCTGACCATAGGAGACCCTAGTTAGAAGGGACGTCTGAAAAACTTAGTTTCCAAAACAAAGAAAGTGAGTATTTATGAAAACCTATTCTCACTCTTATCCTTGAAATTCTTTCAAAAAGAGAGTCATATGTTCCCCAATTTTTTTGCAATCCTACATAAAATTTGGCACACTTGAGCACTTCTCTAGCTTACTCATCTTAATTGCTTATAGATGGACTACACCTACATCAAGTTTTATCAGTTGGGAAATGGTGGAAACCTCATCTTTGAGAGTGACCTAAGTCAGTTTGCGGAATTTCTGGAGCGCCCGCACCTGGAATTCTATGGAGCTCAGCTCAATGATCACCCCGGAGGGGAGCTGCAGTGGCTGATAGTTACAGATCTGCGAGGAAAAATGGAGCCCCCTACATCTGAGAAGATCCATTTTAGCATAAGGGAGAACAATTGGTTGGACGGATTGGTAAGAGCGATGCAGGAAGCACTTGCCCGACTATGTGGTCAGAACGTCAATAAGATCGCCAGCACCCGCTTCGCTCATTATGCTAGGAGTGACTCTCAGGGACAGCCGTTGCACATGACAAGACACCCAGAGTTGGGGCACCATGTGGACCATCTTGCCTTCATGCTTCAGGAAAATCAGAAGGAGCTGGACAACGCTCGAGATGACGCCAACGAGAAGCAACTTGTTGCCGCCAAAAAGCCCCAGACCTTCGCCATCCTCATGAAGGATTGCAAGTCACTTCGTCATCTGCATGACAAGAAGGATCGCATCATTGCTCTTCTTCATCACAAAGTGTCAGCCTTGGAGGAGACCATCCATGATCGTCACATGCAGCTTGAGGAGAGGGAGAACGAAGGGGAATATATTCGTGGAGATACCTACTCATACCTCAGTGATGATGATGAGTACTTGGAGGACATGGATCAGGAGTTCCACACTGATGATGAGGATCACGACTTCATTGATGATGAAGAAGCCACCGGTTCTGATGAGGAGTAGTAGCACCAGAGCACTGTCATAGGTGTGAGTTGTATTCGGTCCCACTGTATCTTAGCTTGGCAGAATGGTTCTTAAAACCATCTTCATAATGGTTGTGATGTGTTGTTTGGATTGTGTGGTTTGTATGTGTGCTTGGAATGAATGAAAAAGAGTTGTTGGCCTTCAAACCCTAGCCTTACTCAAAATTTAAAAGCTTTTATACCAAACTCATAAACCTTAGAATTTTTTCCCTCTTGTCTTATGATCTATCTCAATCTTCAGATGACTCGATGTGGGAGCAGCTCATCTCAAGACCCGATGATCCAAATTCTGCAAATGTTAGTAGCGATCGAGAAGCTAGTAGGACCAAGCATCAAGCCAATCTTGCCACTCTTCAACAGATCGCCCAACTGGTGCATGACAACCAAGGCCATGGAAATCCGTATCATCATGGATCCAAACTCAAGAACTTCCAGAACACCAATCCCCCTATCTTTAGGAAATCGGAAGAACCTCTAGATGCTGATGACTGGCTGCAAACCATGGAGAACAACTTAGAAGTTGCAGGAGTATATGAGGCGGAGAAAGTACTGTTTGCCACCCACTATCTGGCAGGTTCTACAAGAGCATGGTGGAATAGCACTTGTACCATGAACGGAGGCCAGATGATGACTTGGTATGAATTCAAACTCAAGTTCAGCCGAACCCATGTGCCACCAGGTTTGATTCTGAGGATGAAGGATGAATTCAAGGAATTGAAGCAAGGACGAATGATGGTGGTGGAGTACCATGACATATTTCTGTCTCTGTCTAGGTATGACCCTGATGAGATTGGTACTGAAGCCAAGAAGAAGGATAGATTTCTGAACGGTCTGCACGATGAGATGCAAACGGTGTTAGTCAATATTCCGTTTGCTGATCTAGAAGCTCTAGTGGATTCAGCAATCCAGATGGAAGGAAAGATCAATCCAGCCACTGAGAACCATAAGCGTCGTATGATGCATCAACCTAGACCCCACCATACCCTAAAGTATCGCCCCAATTTATCCGCGGGATTTGCACCAAGGAACAATAGGCCACCCATGACCGGTCCGAACTACCCCAATTGTAGTGGAGGAAACCCAAGGCCCGGAGGCAACAACCAGTACAACACTGGCAACCCCAATAACTTCAACCGTGCACCGCTAAGACCCACCAACAACACCAACAATACTGCCCCAAGGACTGGAAGTAATGTTGTGCCTGTCGTAGGAAAGGACAAGTCAATAATCACCTGCTTTGAATGTGGTGACGTGTCACTACTCCAATGAGTGTCCTAAGAAGATTGCTGCCACACCCAATGTTACTACACCTGCCCAGCAGCAGCATCGTGTCCAACCTGGAAAGAGATTCGCCCTAGGCAATCCACACAACCGTACCGACCGTCTGTTCCACATGAATGCTGAACAAGCCCAGGAAGCGCCAAATGTCGTGCTGGGTATGTTTTCTGTTAACTCAGTACTTGCAAGAGTTTTTGTTTGATTCTGGAGCATCACACTCATTTGTTACCGAAGTTGCATGCACTAGTAAGATTCAACCTAAAAATTTGAAGCATATTATGATAGTTCAAATACCTGGGTCAACTACCAAAGCTAGAAAATTTTGCAAGGCCATACCTATCAGAATTCATGGAATAGATTTCTATGCCAATCTAATAGTACTCGGAACAAAAGGTTTGGAAGTAGTACTAGGAATGGATTGGATGTCGAAACATCAAGGGTTAATAGATTGTGCCAAGAAAGCTATGACCATGACCAGTAGCACCGGAATATCAGTTGAGCATGTGTCTGAGACACTACCTCATCAATTCAAGTGCAACAAGAGTTTATCCCAACCTAGACCAAGTCAGAGTACTCTGTGAATACCCTGATGTGTTCCCAGATGAATTACCCGGTATGACCGGGATATCGAGTTTATCATTGAACTAATCCCTACAACTGGACCCATAGCTCAGAGACCCTATAGTATGAACCCATCTGAATTAGTGGAGCTCAAGAAGCAACTTGATGACATGATTAGAAAAGATCTGATTCAACCAAGTGCATCTCCATGGAGATCACCTGTTCTGTTTGTGGATAAGAAGGATGGTTCAACTCGTTTATGTACGGATTACTGGAAGCTGAATGACGTCACCATCAAGAACAAGTACACATTAACAAAGATAGAAGATTTGTTTGACTAGTTAACCGGTACTAGAGTGTTCTCTAGGATTGGTCCTAGAACTGGTTATCATCAACTAAAAATTCGTGCAACGGATATTCCAAAAACTGCCTTCACTACCCGATATGGATTATATGAGTACAAGGTCATGTCTTTTGGATTAACCAATGCCCCCGCTTACTTCATGAATGTCATGAATAAGATTTTCATGAACTTCTTGGATAAGTTTGTCGTTGTTTTCATCGATGACATTCCGATCTACTCCAAATCGGAAGAATTACATGAACAGCACCTAAGGACCACGTTGGAACCCTTAGAGATCATCAGTTGTATGCCAAGTTTAGCAAATGTGAATTTTGATTAAGGGAAGTAGGATTCTTAGGACATATCTTGTCAGCCGGAGGAGTTGCCATTGACCCTGCCAAGATTAAGGATGTGGAAGAATGGAGAGCCCCAACCACTCAAACTGAAGTTCACACATTTCTTGGATTAGCGGGATATTATAGCAAGTTTGTTGAAGGATTTTCAAGCATCGCTAGGCTGATGACTCAGCTATTGAAGAAAGAATGGAAGTTTGAATGGACGGACAAATGTGAAGCAAGTTTTCAAGAGCTCAAGAAGAGATTGATTTCAGCCCCAATCTTGATCGTTCCTAATAACACGAAGCCCTTTGACGTATATTGTGATGCATCCAAGATTGGTCTCAGATGTGTGTTGATGCAAGAAAGGCAAAGTAATATCCTATTTGTCCCGACAACTGAAGCAACATGAGCAGAATTACCCAACCCATGACTTAGAACTAGAAGCCGTAGTTTTAGCCTAGAAGACATGGCGTCATTACCTCATGGGTAATCGCTATGAGATTTATTCAGATCACGAGAGTTTGAAGTATATTTTCACCTAGAAGGAGCTGAATATGAGGCAAAGGTGACGAGGTTCGATCTCGTTAATGCCCATTGTTATGGACTTGGGTTTTTGAGAAGATGGGGATGCTGGAGATCGCGGAACGGTTAACAGACAAGCAACGCGGGACACGACGTTTACCCAGGTTCAGGCCCCCGGAGGGAAAACCCTACTCCTGCTTGTCTGCTCTTGATTACGGCGGAACCAAAGGTTACAGAGATGCACAGATGTAATCTGGCATGACGGTGTGTATGCGTGTAACATCCCAAATTTCATCAATGCAAAATCATATTATGGCATTCATGTCATCGTGGCATATTGATCTTGCATAAAAAGTTTCAAAACAAAAACCCTACTGGAACCATATTTAAAACCCTTCTTAATATATATATGTGGGGCATGGTTTTATTCGATTTTCAAACCCAAAAAGGTTTTTGAGTCTTTGTATGTGTTTGACACACTTTTGTACACTAGGATCACAGTACAAAAGTCTAGAGAAAATTTGAATTCAAATAGATTTGAAATGGCCATTCAAATCCATTTTAGAAAATCAAAACAGAAATGAAAAAGGCAAAAAGGAAAAAAATAAAACAGGCGCCACCTACCTAGCCCAACCCCCTCACGGCCTACTAAGCCCACCCGGTTATTTCCCCTATCCTCTCTCTTTCTCACCCGTGCGCATACCCTCCGCCTCACTGCCTAGTGGACCCGCTGCCCCGTTAGCATCGTTGTCTCCAAACTGCGCCCGCGACCAGTTCCTCCGCCCATTTCTTCCCCCTTCACCGCCGCATTTGAATTTGATTAATTGGCATTGATTTATCGCGTGACTCTTGCCCCTGCTATGGCTACTTAACCCCCGCCCCCTTGCGGCCATTTCCCCTCACCTAGCCACCACCAAGCGCCACAAGGCTCTGCGAATTTTGCCCTGCACCGCCGTAACACCGAGGAGCTCCGGCGAGATATCGCGGTAAGCTTCATGTTCCCCTCTGCCTCTTGTTCACATGATCGTGTTTGCCAGGCCCTTGCGCATCTACTCATGCCTCTGGTTTGTCCAATCTTGCCCCAGGTCGCCGTCCCCGTCATCAGCTACAAGCACCCGATGCGCCGTCCAACTCCGGCGAGTAATTCCGGTAAAACATGCACACCCCTTGACCTCTGATCCATACGACTAGGTTCATCGTGGCTTTGCGCAGCTACTAATGCCCTTAGTTTGCCCTATTGTGACCTAGGTCGTCGCCTTTGTCTCCGGCAGTGAGCAACTGAAGCTAGGTCAAACTCTGACGAGCCTCTGAGCCCTTGTCTGTGCGCCCCTGTCCAATCCAAGTGCACGTTGAGCTTCCTGTCATCCTCATGACTCTGGTAAGCATCAGCATCATCCCCCTACCCCTCTAGCATCACCGGCGCGTCACCGCCAGTACCAGGGCCACCGCCAGACCCATTTGCGCTGCCCGCTTATGGTTAGTTAGATCTGACCCTTTGGATCTAGATCTAGCGGTCAGGATTAGATTTAGAGCGAAGGGGTAAGTTTTCATCTGAGTCGCAGGATTCACTTTAGATCTAACGGCACAGAAACGTGATCCAGCGCGAACCGGTATGCACCAATCAAGAAGCGCCGCGTGTCAGTGGATTAGATTTAAAATTTGAATTTTGATCTATTAGATATTCAAACTTGTAAATTCAATAACTTTTGATCTGTTTGTCCAAAAATTACAAATTTTATATCAATGGATTCAGAAAAATAAAATCTTTGCATATATGGCCTTGGCTTGGCTATTTTCTTCTGTAAAATTAGGATTTTATGCAGAACCATTTGTAGGCCTATTTTGGTTATGAAAATTGTTTAGAAAATTGTTTTAGAGTAAACTTTGGTTTATTTAGACTTTGGAAATCTTACTTTGTGTTAAGTACTGGTTAGTTTCACTTTTTTAGTGTAGAAAATCATTCCATTGCATTTGCGTGCATTCATATGTATTTTTGTTTGTATATTGAATGTGAATTTGGTGTTATGATTTTATGTGTAGATTTTGGTGATTGTGAGGATTGCTCCTATTCCCCAAACTACCAAGGCAAGTGATGCTTCATCTTTTGTCCTACTATTTTAACTATGCATTAGTGATATTTTGAGTAGGATTTGCATGGAGATTTTCTAAGTATATGCTATGCCATGGGAAATCCTATAGTTATTGTCTTAGTAGAATTTTCCTAAGTTAGGAGACTTGTTATGTTAACATGCTTAGCCTAGCTAGTATAACACAAGGGTGGATTATTCATGCTATGATATTATGCAAAGTGTATGACTATGTTTTTGATTAATAAAACAACTATGTGAATGAATCACCTGGGTGGAATGGGAAGATTGGTTTGTGTTGAGTGGTTACACAAGGCCCATGTCTATGGTTTACCTTGTGTATCACACTTGTGGATGGCCACCCAGGAACAAAGAGATTTGAGATGTTTAGTGTTGAGAAGCTTCTAGTGCAACCACATGGCATATGGGCTCTGCATTGACCAACTAGGTTGCAAGAACTTAGCCAGATGGACAGTTGGTGGTAGGGTAGATAATATGGAACGCGTCCATGGTGGTCTAACGGAATGCTTCTAAAAAGTCTCGTCTCGATGAATGTCGAGTATTGTGGGGAAAGTTCACCACCTCTCTAGAGGGTAAAACCTAAGTACTTAGTCGTGTCCCCGGCAACAGACAATTTGAGCATCAAAGACATTGAAATGATCAAGGATCTCCTCATCCCAATTTCTCTAAGTTAAAACTTGTGGTTGAACAAGGGTAAAGGTTCACCAATGTCTATTGGTGGTTCCTTGGGCGTTTTGTCAAACAAAAACTTAGTGTTTTCAACTAATAAGAAAATCCTTATTTTGAGCAAAGCCAGCCTGAAATACACTTAGCCAAATTCATATAGTTATTAGATGTTACTATACTACTATGGTATCACTTGAAAATACAATTACAAATGTATTGACCCACTGTGGCTGTAACTTATGATGTTGCAGGTTACTCTGATGGAGACTAGGTTTATGAGTCTGCACTCAACATGTTTTCCTGTGGCACATGAACATAAAAACTTCTATTTATTTACTTTATGTTATGAACTCTATGTATTAGCCTCAGGCTAATGAGTTGTAAAGACTATGTTATCTCTGGAATGACGATGTAATAATGACCTTTGTATCTGTCTACTTCATCTTAAATTGTGGATGCTAGCAATTCGATCCAGGGACTAGCATTGCAATCACAAGGGCCTTTACCTTAAATGGTGGGGTCTAACAGATGGTATCAGAGCACTGTGTCGCCTATAGGATTATGACCCTAAGATGGATTAGATTAAGGAAACCACTAGGAAATGCAAACTTCTTTACAAATTTCTACACTTTTCTCTTTTCATCTCGTAAAACTTCTCCTAATCTTCTTTCTCATTTCCATTTGTATATGAACTCCATCAACAAAGCCGTCAGGAAGGGACCACTCATGACCATGACCTTAGAGTGTGAGAGAGTTTCCCAAGGCACTCAAGAACCTTATGGTTACCATGGGGATACATGGTGCAACAATGTACAAAGGATTCCCCGTGATGGATGAAGGAGAAGAGTATTGGTGGGTACTAAAGGGTTCGCAGCATAGAAAACAAAATTTTTCCTACGATGGGAACTATGTACCAAGATCTATCTACTAGATACAAACAATGGGAAGATGTATATCCGTAGAGAACATACCCTTGAAGACCAACAAAGCTTAACGAGTTGAACTCATGGTTGATGTAGACGATCTCTTGCCGATCTCAAGATCGAGAGGAAGTCCTAGCACCGCAAAGCAGCAGCGCATCCGTGCTCGCACACACGTACAAGACACTGAGCAACCTCCGCCTCCTCGCTCCAGCGATGCAGCAGAAGCACAACCCTTTCTTGCCGAATAGCCACCGGGAATATGTATCTTGCTAGTCCGATACCATGGGGGATAAATTCTAGAGGGGGAGAGAGATCCTTCACGAGGAGGTGTGAGTGAGAGAGAGGGAGAGGGGTGCCTTTTATAGGAGAGGGGGGACCCCAAGGGGGTGGCGGGCGCATGGGTCTGCCCCTTTGCCCTCCCCTCATTCATGTGGGTGGACACACAACTCACAAAATCCTCTTCAAATCCCTCCACTCCAAATCCCACTCAAACGTGCTATTAAATTTCCACCAAATTTAATGCAAACTCTCATTAAATAAAACTCTTTTTATTTATTCAGAATTTTGTCAATTACTTTAATGACAAACATTCACATATAACCCCTTCCTAGAAGACTATTTCACATGCAAAAACACTTTCTGTAATTTCACCCGAAAACCTGTTTCGGTATCTAGTGAAATAAATTCCTGTGCTTGTTATTCTTTCCGGCATGAAACTTTTGCTCCAATTGGATGTCAGTGTACCTTAAGTGTGTCACCCTACGGTTCGCGAATAATGCGGATATGATCGAGACCCTTCTCCGATCAATAATCAGTAGCAGGAACTGGAGATCCATACTGACTCCCACACATTCAACGAGGACTTTCCTGTGATCGTCGGAACCTTTTATGCTGGTATCTTAATCCCTTTGTTTCACTGTATATTACATGTCCGAGATTCGATCATAGGTATCTCCATACCTAGTTTGATCTCGTTACTGACATGCACTCTTTTCTCGTTCCCGTGATATAACATTCTAGTGATCAAATCACTTGCTTGCAAGCTAATCAATGTGATATCACTAGAGGGCCCAGAGTATATCTATCCGTCATCGGGATGAACAAATTCCACTCGTGATCCATGTGTCTCAACATAACACTTTAGTAGGTTTGAAGCCATCTTTATAATCACCCAGTTATGGTGTGACGTTTGATGTCAACAAGAAACTCTTCCGGTGTTAGTGATTGACATGATCTCATGGTCTAAGGATTAGGATCACATCGTAAGTTGTTTATAGGAATATAAACTCAATGACTTTGATCGTAATGCTATACTTTGGATGAATGTTCATCACATCATTACACTAATGTTGCGATCTCGTTATTAACAACATCCAATGTCTATGATCAGGAAACTGTGATCATCTTGTTAATCAACGAGCTAGTTTATGAGAGAGGCATAACTAGGAACTTTCTGTTTGTTTATTAAACACACATATATTAACGTTTCCGTATTAATACAATTATAGCATGCAAAATAAACATCTATTATATACTTCGAATACACATAATAAACACTTTATTATTGCCTCTCAGGGCATATTCCCTTCAGGTACAACTTCACTTGTACAAAAACAGGGAAGACAACCACAAAGAGTCGGGATTGTGCATGGTCACCAACTCTGTAATGCACAAGTCATTCTTTTCAAGGAATGCAGCCTGCAATTCCATCAAGGAGCTTGGATATAGACTCAGGTGTAGAATGCTCAACACTCAAAATGACCTTAGAGAAGAGAAGAAGCATACCCAAGACTTATAAGCTGCCAACAAGCATCTAAGGGAAGATATCATAGACTTAGTATGGGAGTCTTGTGATCAAGACTAGCAGATTGCCTCCAAGGATTCCCAAATATCCAGCTTGACAAGTGAGTGAGAGTTTTGACGAACTCCAATAGTTGGACCACCACACTTATCGTTTTCTCACATTAATAATTTTGATCATACCAACCTATGTGGTATGGCAAAAGTTTGTCTAAGTTATGTTTGAACTGTATGAACTATTGTTCTGTGCACTAGTTCCCTACTTGGTCCAACCTCCTTCTACTACAGCTATGCCCTTCCTTATATAGGCAACACTAGCTAGCTTATACCCCTATGGGTTCTAGGGTTTACTGTTTGGATCTTGGTCCTTACAATATGGGCCGGGTCATGGGCTTGCCCTAAGCCCAATGGCCCAGTCCATAAAGCTTGACAGCTAACGGTCTTCTGATACGTCGTCCCCTGTTCCTTTTGGCGTCATGCAGTAACTTTGTACGTCATCCCTTGCTTTGGGCGTCACTCGACTCCTTTTGTGCCACCCGGCGTCGCCCTTCTATTTTGACCATGCTTTATCATGGTCCCTCCTGAACCTTACTCGGAAAGGTGCCACGCGTCCTATCTAACTCGGCCCTTCCTCGGAAGACTCGGCTCGTTGGTTCCTGCAAGACTAACAACTTTGTCTTACGCGGGCCGACATAGTTCATATGCCGGCCGCACACGATTCTCTCTCCCGGCCGTTCTTACCCGGCCTGGTTCTTTCTTTACTCGGAGCTAGCCAAGCTGTGCTATGTTTCACCCCTCGTGACCTTACTAAGGGTTATCCCCCCGACATTAGTCCCGAAGCTGGTGTGGTCTAGCAGTCCTAGTTGTTAGGCCTCTCCAGGTTCCTTTAATGTGATTGGAACTTATTTTCTTGTCTTTATTTGTCGCTTAGGGTGCATTGTTTTACGCAATTTCGTATCTTGCCGAGTCTCTCTGATAGTTTTCAGATCCATTCTTTGACTTCTTGGTTCATCTTTGCCTCGTGTTGAGTCACTTTGGCCAATTTTGAGTCATTTTCGACGTGCTTGAGTCACTGACAGCTAGTAATCATGGTTACTTGCCTCAATTTTTGTTCCAAGCTCTGGCGGCACAGTGACGGTACACAGTTATTCCCTGTCGCTGTGGCCGTCCCATCGATATGCGCCCCTTGTCCTTCCTTTTGTGACATGGCGGAGGATATTTTGTGTATTTTTGGCTACGTGGAGCCCACTGATTGGCTTACTCGGCTGAGTACACGGCCACACGCCGGCCGCACGGCACAGGGTGATCTCACGATTGGGGTTTTTACTGCCCTTAAGTAGGGGTGAGGGGTTTCCACTTCCCCCACGCCCATTTAGTTTTCCCCTTCCTGCTCTTCTTCATTGCGCCTGCGAAATCAAACCCCCCTTTGCGGTTTTCGCTTGCTCTTGTTCTTGCCCTACGATTGCTCCTCTTATCTTTTCATTCCACCACGGGTCCCTGTTCTTCCAAACCTCTTCCAACGGCGGAGGAGAGTGAGTCTGCGAGGATCATGGACGCATGCGACGGTGATGATGGTGCTGAGGAGCAGGAGGTTCCCGCTGGCGATCCCGGTGGCTGGGAAGGCTCGAAGGTATCCACCGAGCAGGTGGAATGGCTCCGCTCCACTAGGCACATTTCGCTGCAAGTGGATTGTCATCTTCCCGCCGGTGAGGTCTCTCCCAAACCCCAAGCCAATGAGCGGGTGGTTTTCCTTTCCCACATTGAACGTGGTTTCACTCTTCCAGTGAGCACCTTCTTTTCCTCGTTTCTCTCCACCTTCCATCTATAGACCCATCATCTCCCCGCCAACGCGATTGGCTCTCTTTCTTGTTTTATTTCCGCTTGCGAGGCTTACCTCGGGATTTGGCCTACAGTTCTTCTGTGGGCCAAATATTTTAGCTTTAGGGTTCAAGTTGTTCCCTAGCCTGGTGCTCCTCGTGCCGAGAAAAGGCCGACTTGGTGCGGTGCTGCTAGCATCACTCCTAGGAGAGACTCCATCTTTTCTCGGGTTACTGGCCTTGACTCTTGCAAGAAATGGCATAGGACTTTTTTCTATGTCAAAAACAGTGGGTCCACCGATAACATCTGGCTCCCCCTTTCTCGGACAAGGTCCCCAGCAAGAAGCTCTGGCAGCTTGACCCATGCGACCAAGATGCTGCGGCGAACGAGGCTAATGCGATCCTGGAAAGGTTGCTGTCGCTGGATGAAAACTTTCATCTTGCCGACACTGACCTCATGTGCACCTTCATCTCACGTCGAGTAAGCCCCATCCAAGCTAGGAGCCACAAGATGTGCTTCATGAGTGGCTCCCACGACCCCACTCGGCACTCCACTATGGATCTCACCCATGACTCCATTGCTCGCCGAGTAAGCTCAATCGTAAAAATAAACTTGGCAGATGATTGGGCTTAGAGCTTCCCTCCGTTTAGCCGGGTCAAGCCTTTCCCCTGGGTAAGATTTCCGAGTCATTTTCCTAGCCAAGTCAGCTTTAGCTTTTTTGCCACTCTCAGTCTAGTTTTTGTTACTTATTCTGTTTGTCTTTCACAGAACCTTGTTCACCAGGTTGATGATAGTACTGTCCCTCCTTGCGGTTATGACGAGGATCGCTCCGACTCCGACAAAGTAGAGTTCGACCCGGAGTGCTTCATTGTAACACCCTCGGATCGGCCCTATGCACCCGCATAGAAACGATTCAGAGGTGCCCACCAGGCACTTGCGTGCAGGTGGAAAACAAAGTAATATCATTACACAATAGTTCACGACGGAACCCACGGAACAGATATATAAAACAATGACTCCATGAGTCAAGAATACGAATATACAGTACAAAGATCCAAATCACCTGGAAAACGATACAGCGTCCGAGTACGGACAAGAAGCAAATTGAGCTAAGAGCCCTGAAGAATAACCAATGGCGTCCATAACCCTGCCTAGGACAAGCCAGAAGGGTAACCCTGCTAACTACGTCGATCTCAAAACCGACTAAAACAAAAGTGGTGTCGACAAAGGGCAAAGGAAAAAGAGAGCGGTCAGTACTGAGGCCAGTACACGGCGAGACTAGAATTCGGCGGTCCTCGCCTACATAGGTAAGGTGGACTGAAGCGGCATCGAAGCATGCACTAAACAACCTATAGAGACTCGATACAACTATCGGCTATCAGAGAGGGATAAGAAATACCTATTCGGAACCAACCTGTTACTACCACCAATCATACTCATCCTGGTGTTTCCCCCTCAATACCAATCGAGGAAGTCGTACCGAGGAAACTCACACAGTTGGCAATTTTATCCATTCCCTTATAGTTGCAGCAATTACTAGTCAGATATAGATAGCATGAGTCATCCTGATAACATAAGCAGTGGGCAGTTTTAGATAATCATTCCGTTGTAGTTGCAATACTTACTAGTCAAATGCATATACCACGAGACATCCCAAAACCAGCAGTTGTTGGTACTTTTATTTAGCCATTCCGTTGTAGTGAAGCTGATTACTAGTCATTATAAATTCAAATTTATAGCACTACTTTAGTTATAGTTATCTATGATCGAGATACTGTGCTCCAAGTCATCCATAACCGCGGACACGGCTTTCAGAAAGTTTTACCCTGCAGGGGGGCTCAAATAGAAACACACGCATGATCAACCTCGGGAAAAACCAAATGAAAACCCAAAGAGGCATCATGACAGAACATTCACAAGATTCATATTTGATTTAGGGGGCCACCCTACTAAGCAACCCATGACAAAGTTGCCGGCTCCGAGACGGACCCAGAGGTTTGTGTCAATGGCTGTAAACGACTAGGAACCCGAAAGTGTGACTGGGCTTGTCGATACCGCGGAAACATTCCACTTACCTAAATAGTACAGGCGCTCCACGCGCAATCGTAAATAAAGCAGTAAAGCATGGCATAAGTACATGATAGTAATAAAGCCCCAAACTACTTTGTGGCCCCAAGGAATTAAATATGACTCAAGCTAGGGTTACGGGGATTCATGGTCCCACATGCGGATAGTGCGAATATTCAAAGAACGGGTATCAAGCACTTGGGGTACTACGAGACACAAGTGGACGGTTAAAAACGAAATAACGTCTATTGCCCACCTGTGCCTCTGCATTATTTACCTACTTGAATTTTAGTTATTAAACGGTAATTAAAGCCATGATCATCTCCACCATTAAACATGCGGCATTAATCCAACAACTGTGGAAGATCGACGGCGCGACGCATCACCTGCGCAAGCAACTATGACTCACAAGGCCGACTATCTACCAAACAACAGGTAATAGGATGTGTCCATGGCAATATAAGGGTTGTAGGGAAGTATAACGGGGTACGGAATCTATAGCATCGCAACACGAATAGCAATAGATCAACAGGAGGAAGTAAAGAATAGGACTGTAAAATAGGTAGAAAGGGGAAGAATGCTCGCCTGAAAACATTGCCGAAGGTTCATCCGAAGATCGGTCGACACTCGCATCAACTCATCGGCCTAATCCGTGAAGAAGCAAAGCACTAGAAGAAACACCGGATGCAATATTTAATACTACGGTAGAAGATCGGGCATGATGCATGCATGATGTATGACATGGCAAAGATGTGATGCAACTAGGCCATATTAAGCGGAACCGGGGCCCCGACAATTAATTAATAGGTTCATGTTGTTTTCATACCTAGTAAATTAAATGTTGTCTTATCAAGGAAAAATATTTCACCGGTTCGATGCACAAATTTAAATGGGACCAGTATTAGACTAGATTCGCCCGCATATGGGCCCCATATTCAATTATTAGGTGAGACGACAACATCCCCAAACCAAAATATGTGTTCAAGCATGACAATTTAATATGCAACAAGATATATCATATTTTATAAAAATATGGGTCTCGGAGAGGGGTCACACTTGGCGGTCTTGGGGTTCCAGGGTTCGTGTTCGGCGAGATCGGTCTTCATGGCTCGAGAAGGATAACTCGACGTCCCGTGAAGGAGAGCATCGGCGTCCTTCGGATCCATGTAGTAGATCTTGTCGGAGGTTATTCGAGTGTCTCCATCCTGATATGGTCTTCGGGCTTCGAGGATCGTTGTCGAACATGGGATCTACATCGGTGTGGTCTTCGGGTGGCCTTATGCCCGGCACGGTTCGTCGGACAGCACCACACCATCTTCACGTGATCGCCAACATCGCCTAGCCACCATTTCACACATGGTTGCAACTGTGGCTTCATAAACAGGCTTGTCAGAAAGACTTGTAGCCAGGCATATGAAGCAGTGATGGACCAAGTCGCGACGAGCTCAAGGAAACACTAACGAGGACATTTGCGAGGTCACAGATATGCGGCTCTAGGCAGCGCAGGTCGTCCATGGTGCCATGGAGGCTAATAGGCTTGCGGGGGCCGACGCGGTGGCTGGTGCCGATGCTCAGCAGAGAGGACGCGGTGAGGGGAGGAAGTGGCCTGGAGGTGCGCAGCCAGGGCGACAGCGCACCAGCGAGGCGAAATACAGCGGGGCCGATGGTGCTGCGGGGAGACGCTCGCGCGGCGAGGGGCGCGTGACGAGCAGAGGGCACGGCGACGGGAAGCCTGAGCGGCGGCGCAGGGTGGAGCTCGAGAGGCCTAGGCCGGTAGGGGCCCACGACCGGAAGCGGGACGAGCTTGAGAAGCGGTGGCGGCCATGAACGGTGAGGAAGCTCGAGGGCGCGAGGTGAAGCCTGGCGTCAGAGGAGCCCGACGAGGAGGCGGGAAAGGAGAATCGGGCGGCGCAAGAGGTGCACAGAGGTGAGAGGAGGGGACGGCAGATGCGGTGGGGAAAGCTCGGGAGGGAAAGATGCTTGGCGTGGGGGAGAGGTTGGTGAGGGAGCAGGGCAGGAAAAGCAACGCGAGGGGAGGGGATCGTGCCAGGGAGAGTGCGGGGTGGGGCCAGGGGTACCGCGGGGTGGCTGGGTTGCGTGCGTGTGTTGTGTGCCTGGCGGCGGCAGTGGGGTGGGGATCCGGGTGGTTGGGTGGGATTAGGTTAGGTTTGGTTTAGCTAGGGTTTGGTCTGGGTGGTAGACGGGCCGACGGTTGGGCCTTGGGCCTGACCGGTGGCAGTCTCCCTAGAAAAAATATTTATATTATTTGTTTTAGTTTTAAAACATTTTTGTAAATACTTTTTAGATAAATAAAAGTTCTGAACAGACCGAGGTTTTAGTTTGAGATTAAAGGAGAGGGCTATTTAGAAAACAACATAGGATTTTATGAAAATAGTTTTATGCAAAATATATGCATGATGTCATGATGATGCACAAAGTATAAACAACAGACGATTTTCTGATAGTGGTTTTACCTGGGGTGCTACAATTCGCCACCACTAACAATGGATCTCGTCCTCAGGATCCGCGTCATGTTATGGGGAAGAAGGCCGACGATCGGAATCTTCGCGCTTCATGTAGATCTTCACGACACCACTAACATGCGATCGTTGATCATGTTCGTCGAGGGAACGCTCTAGATAAACAACGGACAAAGTTAGAGGTAAGGGGACCTCTAACTTCCATGGGAGGAGTGAAATTGCTTGATCCACCGATTCAATGTACTAGAGCGAATGATAAGAGTAGTCGCATGGTGATCAGTCCATCACGCACCCAAAGCATTACTCTCCACATGAATAGGACAATTATGCAACCAACTCTCGGAATTAGACTGAAGACCTCGACAATCGAGTTTCGGAAACAAAATAATGATGTAAGTTCTTCATTACCCCTAATACAGATGAGGTTGTCGCGTTGAAAAACACAGGAAGATATAAGGAAATTTTTTAGTGAATTTTCGGTCCACTGAACGGTACAACAGAGGAAGATTCCTCAGATAGCATGAAGACCGGATGTAGAAGCACCGTTATAAGAGGACGGAAGCGAAACCCTAAAGGTACGACGGGAACCGAACCACGAGAATTCCTAGACTCGATGAAAAGAAAAGAGAGCAGATTCAAATCATGCAAAGATAGGAGGAGAATAACAGAGGGGTAAGGAGTAAAACCAGACCTAATCAGATCTAATCCAACCAATTTGAAAATAGTTTTGACACTCTACGACGTCCGTTAGATAGGTTATCCTACAGGCTGGACTAGTGGGATATCATAACTGCTGAGCTCTGATACCACTCTATAACACCCTCGGATCGGCCCTATGCAAGTTTTAGCGATTCCCGCCAAACCCGCATAGAAACGATTCAGAGGTTCCCACCAGGCACTTGCGTGCGGGGTGGAAACGAAGTAATATCATTACACAATTGTAGAGGTCTCAACCTAATAAGGTAGATTCCTCCTGTGTTTTACAATGCTAGTCCCTGAATCAATAGCTAGCATCCACAGTTAAGATGTAATATCAAGAAACAAAGGTCATAATATAACTTTATAACCAGGAATAACATAAATTTATTACATCAAATATAGCTCATTTGGCTATTACATTACATTGCAGCAGAATAATTATAATCATGGGTCCTTCATCTTCAAAGTGCCACAGGAAAATGCTGGTTGTAGACTTTGTAATCCTAATCAAACAATCTTCACTAATAATCAATCAAACCTGCAACATTACAAGTTACAGCCACAAGGGTCAATACATTTTGAATTGTATTGGCAAGTTTCACTATTTTGTAGAATATAAGTGGATTCTATCACTATATGCATATTTGGCTAAGTAGAGTTTAAGGCTTATTTGCATAAAGCCATATTTATCCTATCTTTTCCAAATGGTTTTGGTCCTTTGTCAAATCTCTTTTCCAAGTTCCTTGAACCCCTTGGTAGACACTCAAGTGTTCAAGTCCTTGTCAAAATTCTCTTGAGCTCCTTGGTAAACCCAAGTGCATCAAGTTTTATAATATCTCATGAGTTCCTTGGTAACCCCAAGTGTTCATGTTTTCATCAAAATCTCTTGAGCACCTTGGTAACCCCAAGTGCATCAAGCTTAACAAAATCTCTTTGAATTCCTTGGTAGACACACAAGGGCATCAAGTTTTTATTTTAGAAGTTGGAATGTCGAGATCTACCATAGTTCAAACTTTAGTTGCTCAGTGTTGTCCATAACCGGGGACACGGCTAAGTACTTAGATTTTGTTAACTTCTGCATAAGGAGTACACTTTACCCACATGTCACAATCCCATCCTTTTGACACCAGTGGCCTACTGGATTAGTGCTCACCAAGGTGGAGTACTGGCAGATTGAGAATGTGACGAAGTCTTTCCAAAGGGTGCTGCCATACACCATTGCTAGCTTGTCTTCAGCACCCATGAAGCATTCCAGATCCTCATGTCCAGTTAACTGAAGACAATGCAAGGGTCTTCCCAATGTAGTTGACTAAGCCAGAGCCATAATAGCATGTGGTTGCACACGAAAGCCACAATTGGAGAAGCATGTTCAATCTCTAAGTTTCCTAGGTGGTTTTCTTTTGGAGCACAACACAAAGTGATACCCATAGACATGGTTCCTTTTGTTGCCACCTTCTCCAAAATTTAAAGTGTCCTCCACCTAGGTGGTTCATTGAGTCCTTGTTTTATTATGTAAAACACAAGTCCTTTCTCAAACTTTGTAAAATCTCAACATGTATCTCTTTTCAAAATATAGCATGGCTAAGCATGTAACAACTATAATATTTCCACTAAGGAGTGTATAGGGAATCCTATTAGGATTTAGCATAGCATTAGTATAAAAAAATTTTCATGCATGTTTTCAAAATCCACTAAGTATAATGAAAATAGTAGGACTTTTGTATGATAGTGTAACTTGCCTTTTTGGTAGGGAATGGTGGTTCACTCCTTGATCTTGCTAGTCTTACACTTTGCTAAATTCTCTACAAGTCAATCAAGCAAACACAAAATCAACTAACATTCCAAACCAAAGTCAACAAACAATTTCACACACACAAGACAATGGAAACTAATTTATGCATGGGAGCATGCATAAGATAATTTTATTTTGTAAAAAAAAATCTCTATTGGGTTTCCAAACTTTTGTAGGATCCAATTTGGTCATTTACCAAAATGGCAAAGTCGTTAGTTAGAGGGGTTTGTCCAAAACTATTTTAAAATCCATTCAACATTTTATGTGGTGGAAAATTAGTTTTATAAATTCTAAAACTTTTAAGTTTTCACCCAAAGTTTCTAACTCTCAAGACTTGGTGTTTTGGGGTCAGTAGCTTTGAATCAAAATATTTTCCCAAGGTTTTTATTCAAAAATCATTCTCATAATAAAACCATTATTTTCACTTGGCTAGAAATGGACTAATTCATTTAATCCTTCCTAAATTCTTCCAAATCTATTTTCAAAGCCATGGGTTGGTTCCTAGGGTCAGTAAGGTCACAACAAACCATTTTGCAAAAGTTTTAACCCAAAAATCAATTTTGAACAATTTTTCTACTCTAAACAAGCACACAAAAGAATCTGCAAAGACAAGCAAAATAACAGCTACTATTTGCTAAACCAAGGGCATGGTTGGCTAGGTCTTGCTCTCCTGAATCCAACGACATAAAATTTGTAATTTTTGGACGTATGGATCCAAAGTTACAAGGGTTTGAAAATCCTAACTAAATCGGATTTCAAATCTGTTTTTAAACCAAAACATGGCCACGCGTCGCTTTCTAACTGGGCGATACCGGTTCGGCCGGATCACGCGCGGTAGCCCTTGGATCTAATTAGATCGTGCGGCACAGAACGCGTACCTCTTCGCGGCATAAGTGACTTATCGTAGGCGTTGGATTAAGATCCTATGGATGCTATTGTTCGGTCACAGATGGGCGGCGCCGTGCGGTGGTGGACGGCGGCGACGGCCATATAAAGTGCTCGCGGTAGTTCTAGGAAGCGAGGAAGACGGAGGGGGTGCTCACCGAGATCGCAGGAGTCTGAGGAAGCTCAACGTGTGGTCGACGAGGCAGGGGGCGCACGGGAACGATGGCGATTGCTCGCCGGAGTTTGCTACGGCGTCAGACGGCTCTGTCCACGGTCGAAGGCGACGTTGTAGATCGCCCTAGGAGAAGACAGGGGCATGGTTAAGTGCGGGAGGTCACGGTGAAGACATGTGCATGAACGACAAGGCGCGGGGCGGTCGGAATCTACCTGGGTGCTTGCCGGAGTTGAAGACAGACGCGGCGGCGTTGGGAATCTTGACGTAGCCGACGCTCTGGGGCGCCCGCGGTCGAACGGAGGGCACGGGGAGGAGTGTCTGGGAGTGGTGAACGTGCTCGTGCGCTCGGAAAAGCAGGGGGTGGCGTGTGCTGGCCTGAATTGGCCGGAGACGGTGGTCGGAACAGAGGAGCTTGAGGAGGAATTGGGGCGGCCTGGTGGCGTGATTGAGGGAGGAGTCGGAGGGGAATGAAGAAGGGACGCTGGCGTTTTATCAAGAATGGTCAAGGCGAGGTAAAGGCGCGGCATTATGGCGTATTGAATCCGCGGAATCACAGCAGGTAACAGCGTCGAGGAAGGAAGAAGGGGTCGCGCGGGTGAGAAAGAAGAACAGGAGGAGTGGGGTCTACCGGTCAGTGGGAAAAGAAATGAGAGTGAGGTCCACTGGTCAGTCTCTGCGCGGTTAAGTTCCTGAGTGAGGAAAAACGATTCGGGGCGTGGAAACAGATGGGCTAGGTGGGCTGCTGTTGGGCTGTTGGGTTGGGTCGGTTTCTTTCTTATTTTTTTCTGTTTCTGATTCTTTTTCTATTTCTAAATTCTGTTTTGAATTCCAAACAATTTTCTAAGCAATCTAAACAATTCAAACCTTCACCCAATTTTGTAACTATGAAGTTAGTTCTGTTTAGTAACCTGATCCAAAATCCAAAGTCAAGACGATAATTTTATTTGCAGGGCCCATTATTAATTTAAATAACATGGTTCATGATGTATTAATTAAATAGGATTTGATTTTATTAACAAAATTTCCATTTGAAACCAATTATTTTTCAAAACCAAATCAGTAGGTTGTATTTGAGAATAAGGAATATTTAGAAAGCTTGTTTTTAAAATAATATAACATTTTTTTTGTTATGGTGTCCAATAATATAGGCCTTAGTTATTAAATTAATTAGGATTGGTTTGATTAGAATATTTATTTTGAAATCTAAAAGAAAACCAAAACACTTCAGTAAGTTTTATTTATGGAATATTTGAAAAACTTATTTAAAGTAAGTTAAATGAGTTTTAGTGTTTATTTAAAATGTGAAAAGCCTTTTAATAAAAATTGGATATTAAATCCTTTATTGCTTTATTTTTAAATAATCATTACTATTTAAAACAAAGTAAAACCTTTTGTTTCACAAACTTGGCCAAGTGTTTATTTGGCTTTACAGGATCATCTTTATTTATAAACTTCTATCTTATTTAGAATCCTTTTATTTTTAAAAAAAATAGCAATTCAAAATTACTTTATTTTCCTTTTATTAAATGTTTAACTCTTTTTATCCCTTTAGGATTTTATTTAATTCAAATGGGTTTGAAGTTCCAATTCAAAAAGTTTCTTCTGGCCCTGAAAATCAAACAAAGTTTTATTTTATTCAATTATTTTTCACATTACAAGATTTGGAAAATCTTGGGATGTGACAACAATAGTCCACGATGGAACCCATAGAACAGATATATAAAACAACGACTCCATGAGTCAAGAATACAGATATGCAGTACAAAGATCCAAATCACCTTGAAAACGATACAGCATCCGAGTACGGACAAGATGCAAATTGAGCTAAGAGCCCTGAAGAATAACAAATGGCGTCCATAACCCTTCCCAGGCCAAGTCGGAAGGGTAACCTTGCGAACGATGTTGATCTCAAAACCTGCTAAAACAAAAGGGGTGCCGACAAAGGGCAAAGGAAAAAGAGAGCGGTCAGTACTAAGGCCAGTACACGGCGAGACTAGAATTCAGCGGTCCTCGCCTACATAGGTATGGTGGACTGAAGCGGCGACGAAGCATTCACTAAACAACCTACAGAGACTCGATACAACTATCGGTTATTAGAGATGGATAAGAAAGACCTATTCGGAACCAACCTATTACTACCACCAATCATACCCATCCTGGTGTTTCCCCCTCGATACCAATCGAGGAAGTTGTACCGAGGAAACTCACACAGTTGGCAACTTTATACATTCCCTTATAGTTGCGGCAATTACTAGTCAGATATAGATAGCATGAGTCATCCTGATAACATAAGCAGTGGGCAGTTTTAGATAATCATTCCGTTGTAGTTGCAATACTTACTAGTCAAATACATATACCACGAGACATCCCAAAACCAGCAGTTGTTGGTACTTTTATTTAGCCATTCCGTTGTAGTGAAGCTGATTACTAGTCATTATAAATTCAAATTTATAGCACTACTTTAGTTATAGTTGTCTATGATCGAGATACTGTGCTCCAAGTCGTCCATAACCGCGGACACGGCTCTCAAAAAGTTTTACCCTGCAAGGGGGAACAAATAGCAACACACGCACAATCAACCTCGGGAAAAACCAAATGAAAACCCAACGAGGCATCACGACAGAACATTCGCAAGATTCATATTTGATTTCAGGGGGCCACCCCACTAAGCAACCCGCGACGGAGTTGGCCGTCTCCGAGATGGACCCATAGGTTTGTGTCAATGGCTGTAAATGGCTGGGAACCTCAAAGTGTGACTGCGCTTGTCGATACCGCGGAAACATTCCACTTACCTAAACCGTACAGGAGCTCCACGCGCAATCGTAAATAAAGGAGTAAAGCATGGCATAAGTACAGGATAGTAAGAAAGCCCCAAACTTCCTTGGGGTCCCAAGGAATTAAATATGACTCAAGCTAGGGTTAGGGGGATTCATGGTCCCACATGCGGATAGTGCGAATATTCAAAGAACATGTATCAAGCACTTGGGGTCCTACGGGACACAAGTGGACGGTTAAAAACGAAATAACATCTATTGCCCACCTGTGCCTCTACATTATTTACCTACTTCAATTTAGTTATTAAACGTTAATTAAAGTCATGATCATCTCCACCATTAAACATGCGGCATTACTCCAACAACTGTGGAAAATCGACAGCGTGACGCATCACCTGCGCAAGCAACTACGACTCGCAAGGCCGACTATCTACCAAACAATATGTAATAGGATGTGTCCATGGGAATATAAGGGCTGTAGGGAAGTATAACGGGGTACGAAATCTATAGCATCGCAACACGAATAGCAATAGTTCAACAGGAGGAAGTAAAGACTAGGACCATAAAATAGGTAGAATGGAGGAGAATGCTCGCCTCAAAACATTGCCTATGGTTCATCCAAAGATCGGTCGACACTCGCATCAACTCATCGGCCTAATCCGTGAAGAAGCAAAGCACTATAAGAAACACCGGATGCAATATTTAATACTATGGTAGAAGATCAGGCATGATGCATGCATGATGTATGAAATGGCAAATATGCGATGCAACTAGGCCATATTAAGCGGAAGTGGGGCCCCAATAATTAATTAATAGGTTCATGTTGTTTTGATACCCCGTAAATTAAATGTTGTCTTATCAAGGAAAAAATATTTCACTGGTTCGATGCACAAATTTAAATGGGACCAATATTATACTATATTCGCCCGCATATGGGCCCCATATTCAATTATTAGGTGAGTCGACAACATCCCCCAAACCACAATATGTGTGCAAGCATGACAATTTAATATGCAACAAGATATATCATATTTTATAAAAATATGGGTCTCGGAGAGGGACCACACTTGGTGGTCCGGCGATCTTGGGGTTCCAGGGTTCGGGTTTGGCGAGATCGGTCTTCATGGTTCGAGAAGGATAACTCGACGTCCCGTGAAGGAGATCATAGGCGTCCTTTGGATCCATGTAGTAGATCTTGTCAGAGGTTCTTCGAGTGTCTCCATCCTGATATGGTCTTCGGGCTTCGAGGATCGTTGTCGAACATGGGATCTACATCAGTGTGGTCTTCGGGTGGCCTTATGCCCAGCACTGTTGGTCGGACAGGACCACACCATCTTCACGTGATCGCCAACATCGCCTGGCCACCATTTCACTCACGGTTGCAACTGTGGCTTCATAAATAGGCTTGTCAGAAAGACTTGTAGCCAGGCATATGAAGCAGAGATGGACCAAGTCGTGAGGAGCTCAAAGAAACCCTGACGATGACATTTGCGAGGTCACAGATATGCGGCTCCAGGCAGCGTTGGTCGTCCATGGTGCCATGGAGGCTAATAGGCTTGCGGGGGCCGATGCGGTGGCTAGTGTCGATGCTCAGCAGAGAGGACACGGCGAGGGGAGGAAGTGGTATGGAGGAGCCCAGCCAGGGCGACAGCGCACCAGTGAGGCGAAGGACAGCGGGGCCGATGGTGCTGCGGGGAGACGCTCGCGCGGCGAGGGATGCGTGACGAGTAGAGGGCACGACTACGGGAAGCCTGAGCGGCAGCACAGGGTGGAGCTCGGGAGGCCTAGGCCGGTAGGGGACCGCGACCGGCAGCGAGACAAGCTTGAGAAGCGGTGGCGGGCACAAACGGTGAGGAACCTCGAGGGCGCGAGGTGAAGCCTGGCGTCAGAGGAGCCCGATAAGGAGGCGGGAAAGGGGAACTGGGAGGTGCAAGAGGTGAGTAGATGCGAGAGGGAGGGGACGATAGAAGTGGTGGGGAAAGCTCAGGAGGGAAAGATACTTGGCGTGGGGGAGAGGTTGGTGAGGGAGCGGGGCAGGAAAAGCGACACGAGGGGAGGGTATCGCGCTAGGGAGAGTACGGGATGGGGCTAGGGGTCCCGCGGGGTGGGTGGTTGCGTGCGTGTGTTGTGTGCCTGGTGGCGGCAGTGGGGTGGGGATCCGGGTGGTTGGGTGGTATTAGGTTAGGTTTGGTTTAGCTAGGTTTTGGTCTGGGTGGTAGACGGGCCGACGGTTGGGCCTTGGGCCTGACCTGTGGCAGTCTCCCTAGACAAAATATTTATATTATTTGTTTTATTTTTAAAACATTTTTGTAAATAATTTTTAGATAAATAAAAGATCTGAATAGACCGAGGTTTTAGTTTGAGATTAAAGGAGACGGCTATTTAGAAAACAACATAGGCTTTTACGAAAATAGTTTTATGCAAAATATATGCATGATGTCATGATGATGCACAAAGTATAAACAACAGATGATTTTCTGATAGTGGTTTTATCCGGGGTGCTACATTCATGCCCATCCCGCATGCAGCTGCTGCTTCAGCTTCGGATAAGAGTCAATCTCGTAACCCCTTACAAGATTGGTCTGACAATGTTGAGGATGATGATTGTACGATTTTGGAGGTACATGCCTTGCGAATTTTGCCTTCTAACTTATTCGAGTAAGCCTGTCATTGACTTATGCAGCTGGCCAGGTACATAACACTCCTCTCGCCATGGGCGGAGTCGGCAAGATCCCCGTCGCCAAGCCGAAGTGACACGGGGCCTCTTCCAGCACTCAGCCGACAAAGAAGAGTAAGCCTACTCCGGCTGCTGCCACGCTGGCTGAGACTCAGAAAGCTGCTGGGCGCCGAATCATGCGTCGCCCTCCACGCGATCCGGTCTGGGAGAGTGCGGGGTGGGGCTAGGGGTACCGCGGGGTGGGTGGTTGCGTGCGTGTGTTGTGTGCCTGGCGGCGGCAGTGGGGTGGGGATCCGGGTGGTTGGGTGGGATTAGGTTAGGTTTGGTTTAGCTAGGGTTTGGTCTGGGTGGTAGAGGGGCCGACGATTGGGTCTTGGGCCTGACCGGTGGAAGTTTCCCTGGACAAAATATTTATATTATTTCGTTTATTTTTAAAACATTTTTGTAAATACTTTTTAGATAAATAAAAGATCTGAACAGACCGAGGTTTTAGTTTGAGATTAAAGGAGATGGCTATTTAGAAAACAACATAGGCTTTTACGAAAATAGTTTTATGCAAAATATATGCATGATGTCATGATGATGCACAAAGTATAAACAACGGACGATTTTCTAATAGTGGTTTTACCCGAGGTGCTACATTCATCCCCATCCCGCATGCAGCTGTTGCTTCAGCTTCGGGTAAGAGTCAATCTCGTAACCCCTTACAAGATTGGTCTGATGATGATGAGGATGATGATTGTACGATTTTGTAGGTACATGCCTTGCGACTTTTGCCTTCTAACTTATTCGAGTAAGCCTGTCATTTACTTATGCAGCTGGCCAGGTACATGACACTCCTCCTCTAGCCGTGGGCGGAGTCGGCAATATCCCCGTCGCCAAGCCGAAGCGACACGGGGCCTCTTCCAGCACTCAGCCGACAAAGGAGTAAGCCTACTCCGGCTGCTCCTGCTGCTGCCACGCTGGCTAAGACTCGGAAAGCTGCTAGGCGCCGCATCACGCGTCGCCCTCCACACGATCCGGTCGTCACCGGGTAAGCTTTCGTGTTCTGCTTACGTTATATTTTTCCTTCTTACGCATCAGTATTGCTTTATTATCGTGCCTTGCTATTTTTCAGTGCTGCACCTCTGTCGGCTAGCCAGGCTGCTTCTAGCATCGCCTCGCCGCTAAGGCCTGCACCTGCTCCGACTGACTCTACAGTGCAGAACCCCGTCCGAGTCGAGGGTCCCACTGTTGAGGCTCATGCTTCTTAGTGTCAGTCAGACCCGGTAGCGCACCCGGCGACAGAGACTCGGCCCAGCACCCCTGCCGCTAGTCAGGAACAACTTCCTGATCTTGGTGCCAGTAACACTGGCACCAAGAAAGCCTCCGCCACCAGTTCCTCTGGCATCAGCCCTCAAGCTGGTGCGAATGAACAACTTCCTGATCTTGGTGCCGGCAAAACTGCTGAGCCCAGTCAGTCGGCTCCACTTTCTTCTCCGAACCATCCTGCTCGCTCTCTTCTTCTGTCAAAGAGCCAGACCCAACCTAATCCTTCTGGTTCGGTTCGCTCTTCATCTAGCAAGACCACCTCCACCAAGCAAAGCAACATTGGTTTGCACTTCGGGTACTGCTCCTCAGATCCGGCCCTAGATGTTGGCAACAATGCTTGCTTCACCGGGTAAACCAGGCGAGTCCATGGCTGTCGGGTCAGGTGATGGCTGTAAAGCTGTTGATCTTCACACTAGTGCTGCTGCCACCCGCTCCAATGTGGGAACTACCCTGAAAATGGGTCAAGTTCTCACTCGGACGCTCAGCAGGAATGGCCTTGGTTCGGCTGAGCCTTATGCATTGGCGTGGAATGCAGCTGGCGAGCAAGAGGTCAGTACCCGTGGTGGAAAGAAACTGGTGTTAGGCCCCAAGGCAGTCTCTAATATGTCCCAGCAAGCCATCGCCTTAATTGTCCGTGCCGACGAAGTGAACGAGGAAAATGATCTTTTTACTCTTTCGCGTCTATGAGTATTTCTGTTATACATATCACCTAGTCCCCGAGGTTACTGCCGAGTGAGAAACTTATTCGGCTGTAAGCTCTCAGCTATAACTTAGCCTTTTATTTCCTCATGCCAAGCTCACATGTTACACTTTCAATCCCTAGTCCCCGAGGTTACTGCCGAATGAGAAACTTATTCGGCTGTAAGATCTTAGATAGGAGTCATTCTTTATCTGTCTAGGAGCTCGATTTTTCCATTTATTCACTGTCTTTTTCTGTGACATCCCAAAAATCATGATTTCCAAGTTTGCATATCATCCATGCATTCATAATCATTTTAGGATCATTTTTCATTGTCATTTCAAAAACAGAAGCATTTGAGTGTCTATTATTTTATGTGAGCAAAACTTTGACCAAATGATACTCTATAATATGAGTTTGTTTGTTTTAAACCAAATGTGTTTGATCCTATGGTTGATTGATGTATTCCAAAGCTTGGAAAAAAAATTCAAAACAAAATATGACTTTAAAACCATTTTTATATCTTTATTAAAACATTGGTAAAGGCACTGTTTTCTTTTAAAACTCCAAAGGACCAAAGCAAGTTTGGTGAAACAGCATGGTTTTATACTTAAAAATGTGCAGGTTTCACTTTATAAAAATCCAGAAAGAGTTTGAATTCAAACACATTTAAAATCATTTGAAAATGTTTCCTGGAAATTCAAACAGAAAAAGAAAAAGGTTAAAGAATAAGAAATGGGCCGGCGTCACTCTTTCGGCCCAGTAGCCAAAACAGCCCACCCAGGCCATTCCCTCCCCCTCTCTCTCTCACCCGCGTTGAACCAACCCACCAGAGACTGACCAGTGGCCCCAACGCCACGTCGTCATCGTCCTCCCTAGAACCCGCGCGATGAACACGTCGTCGCCGGCCATTTCCTCCTTCACTGCCGCGTTTTCAATCGATTGATTGCCGTAGATTGCATGCGTAATTCTCGCCCCACTCCTGGCTACTTAATCACCTCGCCACCGCGGTCATTTTCCCCCACTTTCCTCGCTCACTCCGCCACCAGGTTGCGCGCATTCGAGCTCAAACCGTCGTGGTACCGACGACCTCCAGCGACTGATTCCGGTGAGACTCGACCACCCCTTTGCCTCTGCTTCAAACGAGCGTGACCAGCATGTTCTGGCGCATCCCCTGATGCCTTTCGTTTGCTTTCTCGTGACCCAGGTCGCCGTCCCCGTTCGTGCCCGCAAACGTTAGTGCCGCCACCCAACTCCGACGAGAAATACTGGTAATCTTCGAGCTCCCCTTGCTTCCCCTTTGACCCTGTCGTGTTCGCCACAACCTTATGCATCCTGACACATCTGGTTCGTGCTAGGGCAATCTATATCGTCGGCAACGTCATCGTCTGCAAGAACCCGACGTCGTCCGCAAGTCCGACGAGCCCCAACGACCTTTACAGCGCGCCCCGACCCTGCCCGTCTGCACGTTGAGCTTCCTCGTGAGCTTGCGAGTCTAGTAAGCCACACCGCAACCCCCAGCCCCTCCTGTATTCGCGAGAACGCCATCGCCAGTGCGCTGCCGCCGCGCCACCGATCCATGGTCGCATGCTTAGTAACCGTTGGATCTAGATCCAGCGCATAGGAATAGATCACTTAGCGAAGGGGTACGGTTAGATCTGGCCCACGCATCTTCATTTAGATCATGCGGCCCACGTAGCGCGATCCACGCGAACCGGTACGCACCAATCAGGTCATGACGCGTGTCTGTGTTTAAATTTAAAAACAGAATTTAGATCTATTAGATGTTCAAACTTGCAAAGTTCATAACTTTTGATCCCCATGTTCCGATTTTGCAAATTTTATATCATTGGAATCAAGAGAAAGAATTCTATCGAACCATGCAATGTGTTTAATGTTTTTCTTTTGTAAAATTGGTTATTTTTGCAGAGACATTTATAGGCTTATTTTGAGTATAGAAATTATTTGAAAAATGATTTAGAGACTAAATAAAGTTTGTTTAGGGTGTATTTGTCTTATTTATGATTTTGTACTGTTTCACTTGTCTTGTTTTATTTAGAAAAATCATCACATATCATTTGCATGCATTCATATATTTTTTCTTGTATATTTTGATATGTGAATTTGGCGCCATTATTTTTATGTGTAGATTTTGGTGCTAATAGTGATTGTGGTTGTGAAGATTGTTGCTACTCCCCAAACTACCAAGGCAAGTGGTGCTTCATGTTTTTATCCCAATATTTTTACCTATGCATTAGAAATATTTTGTATAGGACTTGCATGATTATTTTGCTAAGTATCTATATGCAATGCTTGGGAAATCCTAGTAGTTGTAGAAATGTTATAATTTCCTCTAAGTTAAGATACTTGTTATTGCCATGCTTATCCTAGCTAATAGCAACCAAGGGTGGAATATAATCATGCTATGGAAAATATTGTTAAGTCTTTGACTTATGGTTTTTTTAATAAAACAACTAAGTGAATGAAACACCTGGGTGGAATGGTAATTGCTTGGTGGTTTTTGATTGAGTGGTTACCCAAGGCTCATTTCTATGGTTTACCTTGTGTACCTCACTTGTGGATTGCCACCCAGGAACAAAGGGATTTGAGATGCCATATGCTAAGAAGCTTCTAGTGCAGCCACATGGCATTATGGGCTCAGCCTGGATCATATAGGTTGCAATAACTTAGCCAAATGGACAGTTGGTGGTAGGGGAATGATAGGTCTGGAGCGCGTCCATTTTGGTCTAAGCGAAGGCTTCTGAAAGGTCCTTTCTTTGTGAAAATCAAGTCTTGTGGGGAAAGTGCACAACCTCTGCAGATGGAAGAACCTAAGTACTTAGCCATGTCCCTGGTATTGGACAATTTGAGCATCAAGACATGGAAGCTATCAAGAATCTCCTCATCCTAGTTTTCTAAGTTAAAACTTGTGGTTGAACAAGGGTGAAGGTTCACCAATTTCTATTGGTGGTTCCTTGGGAAAGTTTTGTCAAAGAAAAACTTAGTGTTTTCAACTGAAAGGTAAAACTTATTTTGAGCAAAGCAAGCCTTAGCTACACTTAGCCAAATTCATGTAGTAACTAAATGTTAATATTCTACTAAGGTATCACTTGCCAATACTATTCCAATGTATTGACCCACTATGTTTGTAACTTGTGATGTTGCAGGTTACTCTGATGATGATTAGGGGTTATGATTCTACACTCAACATGCTTGCCTGTGGCACATGAAGATGAAGACTTTTACTTTATATTGTTATGATTAAACTCTTGTATTGGGCCTATGGCCATGGAGTTGTAAAATACTATGTTATCTCTGGAATGACGATGTAATAATGACCTTTGTTTCTGTGTACTTCATCTTAAACTGTGGATGCTAGCAATTGATCTAGGGACTAGCATTGCAATCACAGGGATCTTTACCTTTATAAAGGTGGGATCGTACAGATGGTATCAGAGCACTGTGTTGCCTGTAGGATTATGACCCTAGGATTGGATTAGAAACCACTAAGGAAAAATTTCAACACTTTGAAAATTTGTACACTTATCTTTTTATTCTCGTAAACTTTTCTAATCTTCTTTCTCATCTCTATTTGTAGATGAACTCCATCAATGAAGCCGTAAGGAAGGGACCACTCATGACCATGACCTTGGAGTCTGAGACTGAATTTCCCAAAGCCCTCAAGAACCTTATGGTTACCATGGGAATACATGGTGCAGCTGTGTACAAAGGTTTCCCTGTGATGGATGAAGGAGAGCCTTAGATGTAGTCATGCATGATTTACTTGGGCGTCTATTAGGGAGGCACTACAGGGATCTTAGAGGTACTCACTTTCACGCCTTCGGAAGACGAGATGAGGAGGGTGAGGCTATTGAGTTCGAGGATGCTGCTAGAGAGATGGCAGAGCCGATTCGTCTGTACCTTCAGGACCTAGAGGTTCTTATTAGGCAACTAGATACTGATAGGACCAACGTCATGCTTAGCAATGACGAGCTCCAGGTGTAGCTTTGTGAGAAGGACAAGCTCTTCGCGGAGCAAGACGAGATAGTCAAGGAAATGGAGGCCAAGTTTGAGAGCCAGGATAGGAAGTTCAAGAGCCAAGAGAAAAGAGTCCAAGACAGGAACAAGAGGATTTGAGAGATGAATGCAGAACTAGAGGCCAAAGACTTCGAGCTTGAGCATCAGCAGGGTGTGATTGAGAGACTTTGTTCCCAGAAGAGGGCTTGACTACCAATGTCGAGGAATACAAGACTGCTATGGATAATGCAGGTCTTACACTTGTTGATGAGGAGGTTGATGCAGAGGAGTAGTGGTGACTACACATTTATCTTTCTTTTACCATGCTTATGATTGTTGAGTCGCAATGACCATCCAACATGTGGATGTCTTTCTATGGTGTGTTTGCTTTTCAAACTTGTTGTTTATGATGTTGAACTTTATGTTATTTTGATGTTTGTTTTGGTGATTGTCTATGTGACGTATTGTGCATGCTAAGCATCTATGGGTATCTCATTATTATCCTTATGAAAAACACAGATGCCTCCTCGATGTGCCAACCCCAACCCAAACAACAACAATGTCACCCCCAAGATGCAGCAGCTATGACAGCACAGACACATCTGATGCAGATGATGACCACTTTCATGCAGAATCAGAACAACAACAACAACAATAACAATAACAATAACAACAACAACAACAATCAGAACAATCCACCAGGATTTGACATGCTCACCAGATTCCTAAGACTGAGGCCTGCAAAGTTCTCAGGAACTAGTGATCCCATGGTGGCCAATGATTGGATATGTTCGGTGAATAAGGATTTGGTAACTGTCGGCTGCACTGACGAGGAGAAGGTCAGGTTTGCAGCACATCTATTGGAAGGACCAGCAGCTACTTGGTGGGATAACTTCCAGACCACTCCCATTGAGGATGTGACATGGGCTATCTTTGAAGATGGTTTCTGTATAGCTCACATCTCATCCGGAGTGATGAATTTGAAGAAGAAGGAGTTCCATAACCTGAAGCAGCATCACCGCAGCATGGATGAATATATTGACGAGTTCAACAATCTGGCGCGATATGCACCGGATTAAGTTGATACCGATGCCAAGAGGAAAGAGAAATTCCTCGAAGGACTGAAGGATGAACTGAATATGCAGTTATCTGTGGCCTATGTCCCCACTTACCAATCACTTTGTGACAAGGCTACCATCTTGGAGAACAAGATGAAACAGGTTGAAAGCAGAAAGAGGAAGCACAACTCTGACAAGCATAGCTCGGGATCGTCTCACAAGCGTCCTCATCATGATGATAGTGGGAGTTCTGGATCCCACAAACATGGAAAATACAACAACCACCACATCCACAACCTCCATCATGACAACAAGCATCACCGTAGTCATGATAGTGACAAGTACAAGAACCACAAGGGTGGACACAAGAGTCACCACAGTGGAGGTGGAAGTGGC
This sequence comes from Avena sativa, assembly GCA_916181665.1. NCBI lineage: Eukaryota > Viridiplantae > Streptophyta > Magnoliopsida > Poales > Poaceae > Avena > Avena sativa. The sequence continues at coordinate 441,146,112 of OV702294.1, read as the reverse complement.
AGTCAGCCTACAAAGAGAGATATCAGTCAGGTTGAATGTTTCAAGTGTAAGAAGTTGTGGCATTATGCAAATGAATGCCCATAAAAGAAAGTTGAAGGACCCAACAAGCCCAACCCTTTCCAGAAGGGACAAGTGAACCACATCAATGTGGAAGAGATTTATGAGGAGTCTGATGCTGTGGCTGGTAAGTTCAAACTCAATTCTATTCTAGCACTTGTTCTTTTTGATACTGGTGCATCACATTCATTCATATCAAAAGTATTTGTTGATATAAATGGGTTTCCAACTGAAAATATTGGGTGTCCAATAAAAGTAAGTTCTCCCGGTGGAGATATGATAGTAAGTCTTGGATGTCGTGATCTGGTGATAGAATTTGGGAAACATAAGTTTCCAGTGAGTCTGATAATCCTAGATTCCCAAGGACTGGATGTAATTATGGGAATGGACTGGATGACCAAGTATGAAGGAGTACTAGATTGTGCCAATTGTACTGTCGCACTCACAACCCCGGAAAAGAAACGGATTAGATTCAAGTCTAACTTTGAATCAAAAGGGAGTAAGCTAAATTCTCTTAAGGGGGTTAGCATAGACAGTGTGCCAATTGTGAGAGAATATCCGGATGTGTTTCCGGAAGAATTGTCGGGAATGCCACCAGATAGAGATGTGGAATTTCTGATTGACTTGCTGCCAGGATCAGGACCAATAGAAAAGAGATCTTACAAGATGCCAATTGATGAGTTGAAAGAACTCAAGAAATAACTTGGAGAACAGTTGCAGAAAGGATTCTATCAACCAAGTTCTTCATCTTGGGGAGCACCAGTCTTATTTGTGGAAAAGAAAGATAGGAGTCAAAGGTTATGCATAGATTATCGTTCACTCAATGAGGTGACTATCAAGAACAAATATCCGTTGCCGAGAATCAATGACTTGTTTGATCGGTTATAAGGAGCCTGTGTATTCTCAAAGATTGATCTCCGGTCAGGTTATTTTCAGCTTAAGATAAGGGAACAAGACATACCTAAGACAGCTTTCACCACTAGGTATGGATTGTATGAGTATACAGTGATGCCATTTGATTTGACCAATCCACTAGCTTACTTTATGAATATGATGAACAAGGTGTTCATGGAGTTCCTTGACAAGTTTGTTGTCGTTTTCATTGATGACATTTTGATCTACTCCAAAATAAAAGAGGAGCATGAAGGACATTTGCGTTTGATACTTGAGAAGCTTAGAGAGCATAAGCTGTATGCCAAATTCAGCAAGTGTGAATTCTGGTTAAATGAAGTTTGATTTCTTGGACATGTTGCGTCAGGAGATGGTGTAGCAGCTGATCCCGCAAAAGTGTCAGCTGTAACTGAATGGGAATCTCCTAAGTCAGTGAAGGAAGTTCGTAGTTTCCTTGGCTTAGCAGGATATTACAGAAGATTCATTGAGAATTTCTCCAAGGTAGCTAAGCCAGTGACGGAGTTAATAAAGAAAGACAAGAAATTTGCTTGGTCTAAAGGATGTGAACTCAGTTCCCAAGAATTGAAAAAGAGACTAGTGACAGCACCAGTCCTATGTCTGCCAGATTTGGAGAAATATTTCCAAGTGTATTGTGATGCATCTCATCATGGATTAGGTGCAGTTCTAATGCAAGAAGGGAAAGTTGTGGCTTATGCCTCGAGACAACTCAAAACTCATGAGGTAAATTACCCTACTCATGATTTGGAGTTAGCCTCTGTTGTCCATGCACTCAAAACATGGAGACATTATCTTTTGGGAAAATGATGTGAAGTGTTCACAGATCACAAAAGTTTGAAGTATATCTTCACCCAGAAAGAAATTAACATGAGACAAAGAAGATGGCTAGAACTCATCAAGGACTATGACTTGAGTTTGCAATAACACCCCGGTAAAGCGAATGTTGTAGCAGATGCTCTAAGCCGTAAGGTATTTGTGAATGGCCTTACTAAGGGAGAGTTAACAGATGATCCGTGTGCCAAATTTAGAGACCTCGGGTTAGAAATTGTGCCTAAAGGACATCTCATGTCATTGGATGTTCAACCCACTTTGTTGGACAAAATCAAGGAATCCCAAAAGACGGACAAGGAAATTGAAGAGATTAAGGAAAAAATTGTCAAGGGAAAAGCCAACGGATTCCGTGAAGACGAATAGGGTACTTTATGGTATGGAAAACGTATCTGCGTTCCGCAAGACCCGAAGCTTCGGAAACTTATTCTACAAGAAGCACACAACTCACCATATTCCATTCATTCGGGTAACACCAAAATGTACATGGATATGAAGGAAAGATTTTGGTGGAATAATCTCAAGAAAGACATCGCCGAACATATTGCTTTGTGTGATGTATGTAGTAGGGTGAAAGCGGAACATCAGAAACTAGCAGGATTGAAACAACCACTACCTATTCCTGATTGGAAGTGGGACAAGATTGGCATGGATTTCATTACCGGATTGCCAAGGACCAGGTCAGGATATGATTCTATTTGGGTAGTAGTGGATCCCCTAACTAAAGTGGCTCATTTCATACCCGTGAAGACAACCTTCACAAGTGCTAAGTTGGCCAAGATCTATATGAATAAGATTGTGTGTCTGCATGGAGTACCCAAGAGTATTGTGTCTAATAGGGGAAGTCAGTTCACTTCTCATTTCTGGAGGCAACTACATGAGTCATTGGGAACGAGATTGGAATTCAGCACTGCTTTTTACCCCTAGACTGATGGACAGACAGAAAGGACCAACCGGATTTTAGAAGATATGTTGAGGGCATGTGCCCTAGACTATGGAGCTAGTTGGGATGAAAGTCTGCCTTACGCAGAATTCTCTTACAACAACAGCTATCAAGCCAGTATTGAGATGGCACCATTTGAGTTTCTCTATGGAGAAAGTGTACTACCCCATTACTATGGAATGGTGTGGGAGAAAGAAACTTGTTCGGACCAGAACTAATCAAAGAGGCTGAAGATAAAGTCAACCTAGTTAAGGACAGATTGAAGATAGCACAGTCCCGACAGAAGAGCTACGCAGATCCTAAGCGTAGAGAAGTCACCTATGAAGTGGGTGATAGAGCTTATCTTAGAGTGTCACCACTTCGTGGAGTGAAGAGATTTGGAGTCAAAGGAAAATTGGCCCCAAGATACGTTGGACCATTCAAGATTATGAGTCATAAGGGAGAAGTAGCTTATGAGATTGAATTGTCAGAATCATTGTCTGCCGTTCACAATGTGTTTCATGTGAGTCAGCTAAAGAAATGCCATCCAGAGATGGAAGAGACTTCTTTAAAGGATACCATACCTTTGGAAGAGGTCCAGTTGCAAAGTGATCTCACCTATGAGGAAAATCCTATCAAAATTCTTGAGACTGCAGAAAGAGTTACTCGGACAAAGACTATCAAATTCTGCAAAGTTCAATAGAACCATCATTCCGAAGAAGAAACAACATGGGAAAGAGAGGATGACCTTCGAAAAGACCACGCTCACCTATTTGCTAGCCAATCCGAATCTCGAGGGCGAGATTCACCTTAAGGGGGTTAGATTTGTAACATCACAAAATCATGATTTCCAAGTTTGCATATCATCCATGCATTCATAATCATTTTAGGATCATTTTTCATTGTCATTTCAAAAACAGAAGTATTTGAGTGTCTGTTATTTTATGTGAGCAAAACTTTGACTAAATGCTACTCTCTAATATGAGTTTGTTTGTTTTAAACCAAATGTATTTGATCCTATGGTTGATTGATGTATTCCAAAGCTTGGAAAAAAATTTCAAAACAAAATATGACTTTAAAACCATTTTTATATCTTTATTAAAACATTGGTAAAGGCATTGTTTTCTTTTAAAACTCCAAAGGACCAAAGCAAGTTTGGTGAAACAGCATGGTTTTATACTTAAAAATGTGCAGGTTTCACTTTATAAAAATCCAGAAAGAGTTTGAATTCAAACACATTTAGAATCATTTGAAAATGTTTCCTGGAAATTTAAACAGAAAAAGAAAAAGGTTAAAGAATAAGAAATGGGCCGGCGTCACTCTTTCGGCCCAGTAGCCAAAACAGCCCACCCAGGCCATTCCCTCCCCCTCTCTCTCTCACCCGCGTTGAACCAACCCACCAGAGACTGACCAGTGGCCCCAACGCCACGTCGTCATCGTCCTCCCCAGAACCCGCGCGATGAACACGTCGTCGCCGGCCATTTCCTCCTTCACTGCCGCGTTTTCAATCGATTGATTGCCGTAGATTGCGTGCGTAATTCTCGCCCCGCTCCTGGCTACTTAATCACCTTGCCACCGTGGTCATTTTCCCCCACTTTCCTCGCTCACTCCGCCACCAGGCTGCGCGCATTCGAGCTCAAACCGCCGTGGTACCGACGACCTCCGGCGACTGATTCCGGTGAGACTCGACCGCCCCTTTGCCTCTGCTTCAAACGAGCGTGACCGCAAACGTCAGTGCCGCCACCCAACTCCGACGAGAAATACTGGTAATCTTCGAGCGCCCCTTGCTTCCACTTTGACCCTGTCGTTTTCGCCACAACCTTGCGATCCTGACACATCTGGTACGTGCTAGGGCGGTCTACATCATTGGCAACGTCATTGTCTGGAAGAACCCGACGTCGTCCGCAAGTCCGACGAGCCCCAGCGACCTCTACAGCGCGCCCCGACCCTGCCTGTCTGCACGTTGTGCTTCCTCGTGACCTTGCGAGTCTGGTAAGCCACACCGTAACCCCCAGCCCCTCCTGTATTCGCGAGAACGCCATATCCAGTGTGCCGCTGTCGCGCCGCCGTCTCTAGCGCCTCCGATCCATGCTCGCATGCTTAGCAATCGTTGGATCTAGATCCAGCGCATAGGAATAGATCACTTAGCGAAGGGGTACAGTTAGATCTCGCCCGTGCATCTTCATTTAGATCGTGCGGCCCACGTAGCGTGATCCACGTGAACCGGTACACACCAATCAGGTCATGACACGTGTCTGTGTTTAAATTTAAAAATAGAATTTAGATCTATTAGATGTTCAAACTTGCAAAGTTCATAACTTTTGATCCCCACGTTCAAATTTTGCAAATTTTATATCATTGGAATCACGAGAAAGAATTTTATCCAACCATGCAATGTGTTTAATGTTTTGCTTTTGTAAAATTGGTTATTTTTGCAGAGACATTTATAGGCTTATTTTGAGTATAGAAATTATTTGAAAAAATGATTTAGAGACTAAATAAAGTTTGTTTAGGGTGTATTTGTCTTATTTATGATTTTGTACAGTTTCACTTGTCTTGTTTGATTTAGAAAAATCATCACATATCATTTGCATGTATTCATATATTTTTGCTTGTATATTTTGATATGTGAATTTGGCGCCATTATTTTTATGTGTAGATTTTGGTGCTAATAGTGATTGTGGTTGTGAAGATTGTTGATACTCCCCAAACTACCAAGGCAAGTGGTGCTTCATGTTTTTATCCCAATATTTTTACCTATGCATTAGAAATATTTTGTATAGGACTTGCATGATTATTTTGCTAAGTATCTATATGCAATGCTTGGGAAATCCTAGTATTTGTAGAAATGTTAGAACTTCCTCTAAGTTAAGATACTTGTTATTGCCATGCTTATCCTAGCTAGTAGCAACCAAGGGTGGAATATAATCATGCTATGGAAAATATTGTTAAGTCTTTGACTTATGTTTTTTTAATAAAACAACTAAGTGAATGAAACACCTGGGTGGAATGGTAATTGCTTGGTGGTTTTTGATTTAGTGGTTACCCAAGGCCCATTTCTATGGTTTACCTTGTGTACCTCACTTGTGGATTACCACCCAGGAACAAAGGGATTTGAGATGCCATATGTTAAGAAGCTTCTAGTGCAACCACATGGTATTATGGGCTCTGCCTGGATCATATAGGTTGCAATAACTTTGCCAAATGGACAGTTGGTGGTAGGGGAATGATAGGTCTGGATCGCGTCCATTTTGGTCTAAGGGAAGGCTTCTGAAAGGTCCTGTCTTGGTGAAAATCAAGTCTTGTGGGGAAAGTGAACAACCTCTGCAAATGGAAGAACCTAAGTACTTAGCCATGTCCCTGGTATTGGACAATTTGAGCATCAAGACATGGAAGCTATCAAGAATCTCCTCATCCCAATTTTCTAAGTTAAAACTCGTGGTTGAACAAGGGTGAAGGTTCACCAATTTCTATTGGTGGTTCCTTGGGAAAGTTTTGTCAAATAAAAACTTAGTGTTTTCAACTGATAGGTAAAACTTATTTTGAGCAAAGCAAGCCTAAGCTGCACTTAGCCAAATTCATGTAGTAACTAGATGTTAATATTCTACTAAGGTATCACTTGGCAATACTATTCCAATTTATTGACCCACTATGGCTGTAACTTGTGATGTTGCAGGTTACTCTAATGATGATTAGGGGTTATGAGTCTACACTCAACATGCTTGCCTGTGGCACATGAAGATGAAGACTTCTACTTTATATTGTTATGATTAAACTCTTGTATTGGGCCAATGGCCATGGAGTTGTAAAAGACTATGTTATCTCTGGAATGACGATGTAATAATGACCTTTGTTTTTGTGTACTTCATCTTAAACTGTGAATGCTAGCAATTGATCCAGGGACTAGCATTGCAATCACATGGATCTTTACCTTTATAAAGGTGGGATCTTATATTTTCTATTTCCAGCTCACGCATAATGAGCGCACTAAGGTGCATCAGGCTCTCCTCCTGGAGCATCGCAAGCTCGAACTTGCGTATGAGAAGCTGCAAATTGACATCCAAGGCCAAGGTAACTTTCTTACTCGCCCTATATTTATTCGGCGTATCTTCCTTTGGTTCATTTTCTTATTTTATTCTTGCTCTTTTCGATAGCTTCAGCTCAGTCCACCATCCAGGCCCTCCACTCGTAGATCAGCGAGACGGAGAGTAAGTTTTTGCCCTCCTCGTGCTACTTTGTGTTCATGCCACTTTTCTTGCCTTATTATTCTGGTAGGTGAAGATATTTCTATCGCTGCTGACGAGTAGTTTGTTCCGAATAAGTAGAGAAGCACCAAGCCGAACTCCAGAAGGAGCGAGACAAGGTGACTTGGCTTAAGAAGCTGATGGCCGACCTGGAGCAGAAAAACTTGGCCGAGGTGAAGGGGCTGAAGGAAGAGCTTGCCGAGAAAGATGATCAGCACGCCGCCAGCGCCGAGAAAACCAGGGAGCTGTTAAAGGAGGCCGAGTTGGCGAATTTGGATCTGGACGCACTCCTAGCCAAGGCCAAGGCTTGGCAAACCAGACTCGGCACCATCAACTCTTTTCTCGGTAGTGAGTTCTTACTCTTTTTTTGCACTGTGCCTGCTTGTTTTTAACTTTGTCATCTTTGTTTGCTAATATTCTCTTTTGTTTGCAGAGAATTTTCCCTAAGCAAATTTGTTTGCTATTCGGGCCATGAAGAGGGTGAGAGCTGAGTCTGATGCTCCAACTAACGGCGAGGTGACCAACGATGAGCATCTCGAAGCACTGTGGGAGCGCGTCAAGACCCTCAAATCTTGCGGCGTGGACTTGCTCAAATCGGCTATTCATACATTTCGCATGCTCTGGCCAGATGAAGATGCACCTGCACTCATCGAGCCCCTTGCTGAAAGATTGCTTCATACTAAGGACAGGCTGGATCAGTGGCGTGAGTCGGCCGGCCGAGCTACAGCGGACAAGGCACTCTCCTTCATGCTTTCATGGTATGAGGACATCAATCTTGATGTTCTTGCTCGCATAAGGGGAGACAGAAAGTGGCTGAATGATCCTGAGTTGATTAAGGAACGCCAGGAGCGAGCCTACGCCATGATCAAGTACACCATGGTACACGCTTGGTGCGATGGGCCCAGCTTCCTCGACCTCGGCGACCTACTTGTCGAAGTTGCTGATGAAGAGGGTGCTGATAGAGAGGCCACCGAGTCAGATGATCCCGAAGACTCGGCTACCGACGCCCCTGGCTCAGCCGATGCTCCAAGCGATGCTCCTAGCTCCAAGGCTACTCCTCCGAGTCCTGTTGAAAAGGGAGAAGTACTTGAACTTTTGATGAGATCCCCGGCATGCCGGGTACACATGTAATATACATTTCACTTATGTTTGGTTATGTGCCTTTTGATAGGGATTTAAATATTTTGTTATGTTCTGAATGTGAATCATCCAAGGGCAAGTCCCCGAGTCTCATTTTGCCGTTTCAACTTTCCTCGACTTTTGCTCCTGTCTACCTTTTTTGGCGTTCGACATTAGAGTCTCAAAGTACTAAGGATATAGTTAGCGGGTATGAAACTTGGATCACTTGGTTGAGGATCATTCAACACACCATACAACATGACCTGCAGTGGGTTAGGCAAAGACATAGGGTCGACTCGCATTTCTCCTTGTACTTATTCGGCGTTCGTGTTTACTCGTCATGCATCCTTTCCTCTTGCTTGCCATGAAGCCGTGTTTTCGGACAACAGCATAGTCGAAGAGTTGATTCTTTCGAGTAAACACTACTTGTTCCGAGATAAGCTTTGGGTGTCATGCCAACCGACATAAAATAATTGAAATGTAAAACATAAGGGGCAGTCCCCGAGTCAGTTTTTCGAGTCATACCATTTTATTATCATCACATAGCCGTCACAAGTGTCTGACATATGAGAGTTCAAGCATGCTTCTCCTAAGTATAGAAGGGACGAAGTAGTGCCACATTCCATGGCCTTTTGGTCTCATCTCCTGACCTGTCCGCCTTGTTCTTCTGTGCTTCGCAAGCATCTATGAGATAATATGAATCATTGTGCAATGCTTTGCTTACAATGAATGGACCTTCCCATGGGGGTGATAATTTATGCATTCCCGCTGTGCGCTGCACCAGCCTTAGCACCATATCCCCTTCTCGAAAAACATGAGGTTGAACTTTCCGGCTATGGTAGCGTCAGAGATTCTGTTGATATATAGCGGATCTGGATAACGCCAGTTCCCTTGCTTGTTTGAGTAATTCTACTCCATCTTCTCGGGCCTCTTTCACCTAGGCTTCTGAGTATTGCCTTATCCTTGGCGAGCCATACTCTATGTCGGCAGGCAAAACTGCTTTTGCCCCATACACAAGGAAAAATGGCGTATAGCCTGTTGACCGATTCGGAGTTGTTCTTAGACTTGATAGTACCGAGGGCAGTTCCTCTATCCAACAACCAGGTGATCTCTAGAGTGGTTCCATTAAGCGGGGTTTTATCCCTGGCAGAACTAAGCCATTAGCCTGTTCAACTTGTCCATTTGATTCTGGATGAGTGACTGATGCTACGTCGAGTCTTATTCGGTTTTTCCAGCAGAAACGAGCAAAAGCTCCTTCAGCAAAGTTCGTGCCATTATCTGTGATTACACTGTGTGGTTAACCATATTTAGGATTATGTCCCTTAAGAATGTGACAGTTGTTTTACCGTCCAATTTTTTGATGGGTTTCACTTCTATCGATTTGGTGAAATTATCAATCATCGCCAAAATATGAGTCATGCCTCCCCTTGCTGGTTTGAATGGCCCTACCATATCTAGGCACTATACTGCAAATGGACAAGTGATTGGTATAGTCTTTAATTCAGACGCTGGTAAATGTGACTTGGATGCATAGTGTTAACAACCACTGCATTTTCCGACTAACTCTTGTGTCTGTGCCAATGCACTTGGCCAATAAAATCCATATAGGAATGCCTTGGCCACCAATGCTCTTGATGACGCATGGTGCCCACATTCCCCTTGATGAATATCCAACAAAATCTCCTGGCCTTTCTCTGAGCTGATACAACGCTACAGTACACTCGTCACACTTCTCTTGTATAGTTACTTGTTGATTATGGTGTATGCTTTTTCTCTTCTTGCTGTTTGTCTTGCCAATATCTCATCATTCGGCAAAGTTCCATCTTCTAAGTAGTTGAATATTGGCTATGCCCATGTTGGTATCAGTGGCTCCGGGTCTGCTTCACCATCAATTTCCATTGGATCTGCCGACAAATGTTTTTCCGACATGACCTGACGAGTCCCCGAGTGTGATTCGGTAACCCCTGAGGTGAGCGGGACAGTCCCCGAGTGACTCGAAACTACCCCTAAGTCAATATCCATTGGCACAACATCCGATTCTTGTGTTGCCGGGATGAATATTGATTCGGACTCTGGTGATGGCTTGATCGACGGTTTCCTAAGGTGCTCCAAGGCTACTCCTGGTGGTATTGCTTGCTGAGATGAACCTAGTTTGGACAGTACATCTGCTGCTTCATTCTCTGCTCTTGGGATGTGGTGGAATTCACACCCGTCAAAGTATCCCAAAATTTGTTGCACATGGAAATGATATAATGCCATGTTTGCGTCCAGCGTGTCCCAATTTCCAGACACTTGCTGAATCACCAAATCCAAATCGCCAAAGCACATGATCCTCTTGATGCCAATTTCTTTGGACACTTTGATGCCATGGACAAGTGCTTCATACTGGGCAACGTTGTTGGAAGCAGCAAAATGAATTTGTAGCACATACTTGAGTTGATCCCTCTTTGGTGATGTAATCACTATCCCGGCGCCCAGACCCATTTTCGTCTTGGACCCGTCAAAATTCATTTTCCAGTAGTTTGGGTCTGGCAGTGGTGGTTCGTACTGCATTTCCATCCAATCTACAAAGAAATCTGCAACAGCTTGAGATTTAATTGCATCTCGCCTATCGTACTGTGGAGTATATGGTGCTAGCTCTATGGCCCATTTTGTGACTCGGCCACTAGCATCTTTGCTGCCCAAAATATCCGAGATAGGTGCCTCGCATATTACCCGGATTGGGTGTTCCTGAAAGTAATGTTTCAGCTTCTTTGCTGCCATATATACCCCGTATGTCATTTTCTGGTAATGCGGGTAATTCTGTTTCGACACCGAGAGCACTTCGCTCAAGTAATAAACTGGTCATTGGACTGATTTGCCCTCTTCTTCGCGTTCAACCGCTATTACTACACTTACAACTCTGTTGGTTGCGGCGACATAGAGCAACATTGGCTCTTTGGATAGTGGTGATGCTAATATTGGTGTTGTTGCCAACATTTTCTTTAATTCATGGAAAGCGCTATCAGCTTGCTGTGTCCATGTGAATTTGTCTGATTTCTTCATCAGTTGATATAGTGATAGGGCTTTTTCACCTAGCCGACTAATAAACCTGATCAACGAGGCCAGGCATCCAGTAAACTTCTGGACATCGTTGAGGGTTTTTGGCAATTCCATTATTTCGATTGCCCTGATCTTTGTCGGGTTAGCCTCAATTCCTCGGCTGGATACAAGGAATCCGAGTAACTTGCCAGCTGGGACACCAAATGTGCATTTTTCTGGGTTAAGCTTCATCCAGAATCTTCTCAAGTTTGCGAATGTTTGACGCAAGTCCTCAATTAGAGTATGACTTTGCTTGGTTTTTATTATCACATCATCGAGTATACTTGAACATTTTTGTCCAATTGATCTTGCAAGCATTTTTGCATGCATCTTTGATATGTTGCACCTACATTTCTCAACTCAAATGGCATGGTACGATAGCAATAACGCCCATACAGGGTGATAAAAGCTGTCTTTATTTGATCATTCGGATTCAGTGGTATCTGATGGAATCCAAAATACGCATCCACAAATGACAACAACTCACACCCAGTAGTAGAATCTATGACCTGATCGATCCGTGGCAGGGGAAATCGATCTTTTGGACACGCCTTATTGAGGTTCATGTAATCAATACACATGCGCCATACCACTGCTACGTTCGGGTCATCTTTTTTCTGCTCGACCAAGATTGGATTTGACAACCAAACCAGGGGCAGTACTTCCACGATGAATCCAGCAGCTAAGATTCTGGCAATCTCGGCAGCTATTACTTTACTGCTATCTTCGGCGAAGCGGTGGAGGGGTTGCTTCACCGGCTAGGCATCTGGTCTTACATGAAGAGAGTGCCCAGCCAGCTCCCTCCGGACTCCTTGCAGATCCTATGTGGACCATGCAAAGGTATCCCGATTCTCACGGAGGAAGCTGGTGAGCTCGCTTTCCTATTTGTCGGTGAGGATAGCCCCAATGGTAATTGTACGCTCTGGGAAAGTATCATCCACCTGTACCTCCTTGGTTTCTTTGGTAGGTTGAAATGACACATTGCCATGCGGGTTGGTGAGTACCGGCATGGACATTTGTGCTGCTTTGGCCAATGCTGCCACTTCCAACATTTCATGCTTTTCTTGTGCTATGACGAGTGACTCGACCAGTGAAGATTTGGCTGATGCACAAGCAATGGATCTTTTGTAGTCCCCTTCAACTGTAATCACCCCACATGGGCCTGGCAGCTTCATCTTCAAGTAGGCAATGTGGGGAGTAGCCATAAACTTTGCCATAGCTGGCCTGCCGAGTAAGGCATGATAGGAGCTGACCAAATCAACCACCTCAAACTCTATGGCTTCAGTGTGACAATTCTCTCTGTTGCCGAATAAGACGTCGACCCAGATCTTACCAATTGGCTGGCAGGACAATCCCGGCACAATACTGTGAAAAGTGGTCTTAGTCGGCTCTAGCATGTTCATGGTAATGCCTAACTTGAGTATAGTATCCTTGTACATGATGTTGATGCTACTACCGTCATCGATCAGTACTTTTGAAAACTTAACATTAATATCTAGGCCCATGAACGTTGGATCCAAAACTAGAGCATACCCTCCTGGGTTTGGCATGATCTTGGGGTGATCATTTATGCTCCAAGTTATCTCTTGCTCAGACCAATGCATGTACTTGGGAATTGCCGGCATTGTGGCATTCACTTCCATCATCCTTCGCTACTGACTCTTTTTGTCATTCGGCTCTGTGACGAAGACGACATAGCTTTGGTGATGTTCTCTGTACTCATTTCTAGTTCCGTGGCCGACATGAGCGTCGTCACCTCTTGGATTATGCACCTGGTGCACAGTTTCTCTTCTTTATTGATTATGATACCTTGGCTACCTGTTTTCGTATCTGTTATCGGTTCCCATAGCTTGAGCATTTCCTCCTGTAAGTGGTGGAGGGGGAGGTGGTGGAAGCTGCTTATTCGGCGAATTCACTCTATCTCCTCTCTGAAACCAAGTGCATTGCCTTGTTGTGTGATTGGATGGCTTAGTCGGACTAGGCGTGTGAAAATTACATGGCTGGTCCAGCATCATTTCATAGGTATACTTCTGTCGGTCCTGGTATTGCTTCCTTTGCTCATATGTTTTTTGCCATCATTTTTTGGAAAACATTGTTTTTGTCCACTTGTCCTTTGGCGTTGGCTACTACCAGCATCTGGATGGTCCTGACTCATGGCCGCAACCTGAGTCGAACCATATCTGTAGTCTGGCCTTTCGTCTCTTATCTTTCTTCTGTATTCAGATCTTCCCTGGCGCCTTTGCGACCCGGCAACATCATAGATCTGAGTCTCAGTCGTCCCATCTGCCGACATGAGCAGCGGCTAAGTCGGATCTCCTAACGCATACGAATCAGCAATTCTTATAGTTTCTACCAAACTTGCCGGCATATCCCTCTATAACCTTTGCCACTTCACACTTCCATGTCTGCATCCTTGTGCAAACCAAGCGATTGCTTGTGACTCGATTACTCCTTCACAAGAGTTGCGCATTGTGCACCATCTTGTGAGGAATTCCCCGTCTGTCTCATTCGGCCTTTGCTTGCACATCGCCAGTTGTTCTGGGTGATTCAGCCTCTTATAAGTGCTTGTGAAATTTCTCACAAAAGCGTCTTGAAAATCAATACAGTTGTTGATGCTTCCGGGTGGCAAATTGTTTAGCCATACCCGAGCTGGTCCTTCCAGCATTTGTGGTACATACCGTACTGCCCATCTCAAATTTCCCTGCGCGATTTTCACAGCAGTTCCATAATCTATGAGCCAGTCCTCTGGCTTTGTTCTTCCATCATACGTTTTTGTTCCTCTGGCCAGCTGGAAATTTGGTACATGTGGCTCCTTCATGATCCTTGGGCCAAAGCATGGTGGACCCTACGGACCTTGCAATTTGATCAGCTCTGCCATCTTTATTTGGTCAAGCTTCAGCCTTACATCATTCGGTTGAAGGGTCCTACCTCCGAGTCTAGCTCCCATCGCCTGATACGCGTGATCCGGCAGTTCATATCCGTCATTCACCATTGCCGAGTAACCATCATTGTACTTATTAGCGTTCGGGTTAGCGGGCTATTGAGCTTCCTTTTCCCGCACTTTGCTGTCTTCTTTTGGGTTGAGCTGGTGCGTTATTCGGCGCTGGATTTCCTCCTCCTGCCAAGTGAGTTCCAGGCCTAGGTTGTGGCGCAAAATTTTGCCCTCCATTATCATTTCTTTGCCCTGCTTGCCTTTCTCGGCCTACATTTTCCTGTTTTTCATTTCCTTGGGCATTATTCCTTATTGTTCCCTGTGCATGCGCTGGGTTTCCCTGAGCCATTGCCGGGTCATAGGTGATTATCTGCTTGTTTCTTCCCAAATCCACACTTTTTTCCTTTCTCGGTCTTGGCGTCGCTCCGGGTGAGGATGCCATGTGCCCTGCCGATCTTGTCGGTACAGGAGTCGCTGAGTGAACCAGCTGTGACCTTCCTGCTATACCCAGATTCGCTCTGTAGTACGCTTCATTCAGCATGCTAGCTGCTCTTACTAGTTCATTGACTCGTTCTTATTGTCTTGTCTTTGCTTCTCCCTCCAAATGGGGTAATTCTTCCATTGCTGCTTCTGCTGCTCGCAGATTAGCTGTTGCTGTATTATATGTTGGCCGCATAGCTATTTCATTGCTGTTCTCTGGCATTATTTCTTACGTCGCATCCGCCAGCTCTTCATTGAGGTTTCTTCCTCTTAACCTCGTCGCATCAATCCGGGTCTTCGCGCCCTTGACTCGATTTGTCGAGTTGAGCTCTCAGATCGTGATATCCACATCTTGCTGTAACTGCGCTAATTCCTTGGCTTTCTCTAGAACTTTTATCCTGGCTTCCTCCAACTCGGCTTTCACACGTGCCGGGTCAGTTGCTTTCGCTACTGGTTCTTCCAACTTATCTATTGCTTCCTGCAGCTCCTTAACCCTTTTACTCATAGCTATGTTTTATGGCCTTTCCAGCGGTGCCTTTGCTGTTCTTGCAACCCTTGGTGTTTCTTCATGATTTCCTCCCTCAAAATTCTCATTCACTACCGAAACTATCGGTGGAGCTGCTGGGTTAGGGGTTGTCATCATTACCTCCATGGAGATGAGTTGGTGAAGCTTTCCAGTGATAGGAACTGCTGGCAGATCCGGCGCCTGGACGACGCGCTCCGTATATGCGTGCTCCACGCACATACCAACATAGACCTAGTGCTCGCCGAACTTGACGAAGCGACCTCCCCTAGGGAACGGCTTGGTCCCGAAGCACCCCGCGTTGTCGCTGACGAAGTGGAGCGTCCAAACCTATGGATGAGGCCGGAGTAGACACGCTCGGCGGTCTTGGCGATGATGTTGCCAGTCCGGATGAAGACTCCATCAAGCACCTGCTTCTGCCCCACGGTGAACGCCAACTGTCGTGGTGGTGGCACGGCAGATGCCATGGGTAGGCTTAAGTTGGGGGCTGAATGGGTGCTTGTGGTCACCGGGGAGGGGGTGCACGGTCGAGCCATGCACGAAAAACAAGATGAACTCTCCACACTTAGCGATTTTATTGATACCTGAGAATTACAAGTGCTTGTTGAGCTGTATGAACTAGTGTTCTGTGCACTAGTTCCCTACTTGGTCCAACCTCCTTCTACTACAGTTATGCCCTTCCTTATATAGGCAGCGCTACCTAGCTTATACCCCTGTGGGTTCTAGGGTTTACTGTTTGGATCTTGGTCCTTAGAATATGGGCCGGGTCATGGGCTTTCCCTAAGCCCAATGGCCCAGTCCATAAAGCTTGACAGCTAACAGTCTTCTGATACGTCGTCCCCTGTTCCTTTTGGCGTCATGTAGTAACTTTGTACGTCAGCCCTTGCTTTGGGCGTCACATGGCCACTTTTGTGTCACCCAGCGTCGCCCTTCTCTTTTGACCATGCTTTATCATGGTCCCTCCTGAACCTTACTCAGAAAGGTGCCACACTTCCTATCTAACTCAGCCCTTCCTCAGAAGACTTGGCTCGTTGGTTCCTGATAGAATGACAACTTTGTCTTACGCGGGCCGACATAGTTCATATGTCGGCCGCACACGATTCTCTCTCCCGACCTTTCTTACCCGGCCTGGTTCTTTCTTTACTCGGAGCTAGCCAAGTTGTGCTATGTTTCACCCCTTGTGACCCTACCGGGGGTTATCCCCCCGACACAAGGGAGCAATGGAGGAAGCAGGACTTTCTCTTGTAGACGAGGAGGTTGACATGGTGGAGTAGTGTCGACTACTTGGCTACCTATCTATCTATCGTATTTTATTTATCAAGTCGCATTGATCATCCAACATGTGGATGACTTTGCTAGTGTGTTTACTTTCTCAAAACTTGTTGTTCATGTTATTTAAACTCTAATTTTATTGTGCTTGCTTATTGTGAATGTTGCTATGTATTGTGATGTGCATGTTAGTATATATGGGTTCTATCTCATTACTTATCCTTATTGAAACCGTAGATGCCTCCCCGTCATGCCAATCCCAACACTAACAACAATAACAACAATGGCAATGAGATGCAACAGCTGATGACAGCCCAGACTCAGTTGATGCAAATGATGAGCCAGTTTATGGCGAATCAGAATCAGAACCAAAACAACAACAACAACAACAACAACAACAACAACAACAACAATAACAACAACAACAAACAAAACAACCCACCATCCTTTGATATGCTTACAAGATTTATAAGACTGAGGCCTGCTAAGTTCTCAGGAACCACTGAACCTATGGTAGCCAATGACTGGTTACGTTCTATGAACAAGGATTTCGTCACTGTGGGCTGCACTGATGAGGAAAAGGTCAGATTTGCAGCACACCTGCTTGAAGCACTATCAGCTACATGGTGGGATAACTTCCAAATCACCACTCCTATTGAGGATGTGACTTGAGCAATATTTGAGGATGGATTCCGCACTGCTCATATCTCTTTAGGGGTGATGGGTTTGAAGAAGAAGGAATTTCACAACCTTAAGAAATGCCACCGCTGTGTGGTAGAATATATTGAGGAGTTCAACAATCTGGCACACTATGAACCGGATGATGTTGACACTGATGCAAAGAGGAAGGAAAAATTCCGTGAAGGACTAAATGATGAGATGTGCATGCGTCTATCTGTTACATATGTTCCAACTTATCAATCCCTGTGTGAAAAAGCCACCATCTTGGAAAGTAAGATGAATCAGGTGGAGAGTAGGAATAGGAAGCACCACTTTGATAAGCATGGATCGGGATCATCTCACAAGCATTTCCATGGTGAAGATAGTGGAGGTTCTGGATCCCACAAACACGGGAAGTATAACAGCTACCACAACAGTAACCGTCACCATGACAACAAGAATCACCGTAGTCATGACAATGGTGGATATAAGAACCACAAGAGTGGACACAAGAGCCATCACAGTGGAAATGGCAATGGAAGTCAGCCATCTAAGAGGGACATCAGTCAGGTTGAATGCTTCAAGTGCATGAAAACTGGGCACTATGCAAATGAATGCCCAGAAAAGAAGACTGATGGAGCCAACAAGCCAAACCCATTTCAGAAGGTTCATGTGAACCACATCAATGTGGAGGAAATATATGAGGAATCTGATGATGTGAATGGTAAGTTTAAGATTAACACTTTGCCAGCACTTGTTCTTTTTTATACCAGCGCATCGCATTCATTCATATCAAGAGAATTTGTTGATAAAAATAGACTCCCCATTGACACAATTGGATGTCCTATTAAAGTAAGCTCCGTAGGTGGAGAGATGATAGTAAATTCTGGATGTCATGATCTAGTGATAGAGTTTGGAAAATATAAGTTTCTAGTTAGTCTGATAATCCTAGATTCCCAAGGACTGGATATAATTTTGGTCATGGATTGGATGACTAAGTATGAGGGAGTTATAGATTGTGCCAATCGTACTGTTACACTAACAACCCCGAATAAGAAAAGGATTAAGTTCAAGTATAAATTTGAACACAAGGGGAGTAAGCTAAATTCTCTTAAGGGGGTTAGCATAGAGAGTGTACCAGTTGTGAAGGGGTATTCGGATGTGTTTCCGAAGGAATTACTAGGAATGCCACCAGATAAAGATGTGGAGTTTTTGATTGACTTACTGCCAGGATCTGGACCCATATCAAAGAGACCCTATAAGATGTCAGTTGATGAGTTGAAAGAGCTCAAGAAACAGCTTGAAGAACAGTTGCACAAAGGATTTATCCAACCAAGTTCTTCGTCTTGGGGTGCACCGGTTCTGTTTGTTGAGAAGAAGGACAGAAGTCAAAGGCTATGCATAGATTATCGATCACGTAATGAGGTGACCATAAAGACCAAATATCCCTTACCTAGAATCAATGATCTATTTGATCAGCTAGAAGGATCCTGTGTGTTCTCAAAAATTGATCTCCGGTCAGGCTATTTTCAGCTAAAGATTAGTGAGCAAGACATACCTAAGACTGCTTTTACCACTAGGTATGGATTGTATGAGTATACCGTGATGCCATTTGGATTAACCAATGCACTAGCTTATTTCATGAACATGATGAACAAGGTGTTCATGGAGTTTCTTGACAAGTTTGTTGTCGTATTCATCAATGACATATTGATCTATTCCAAGAGCTAAGAAGAGCATGAAGAACATTTGAGTTTGATACTTGAGAAACTCAGAGAGCACAAGTTGTATGCCAAGTTCGGTAAGTGTGAATTTTGGTTGAGTGAAGTTGGATTTCTTGGACATATTGTGTCTAGAGATGGTATAGTTGTCGATCCCACAAAGGTGTCAGCTATAACTGAGTGGGAATCTCCCAAGTCAGTTAAGGAAGTTCGTAGTTTCCTAGGATTGGCAGGATACTATAGAAGGTTCATCGAGAATTTCTCGAAAATGGCTAAGCCAATGACGAAGTTACTTAAGAAAGAAAAGAAGTTTGATTGGACTGAAGGGTGTGAAACCAGTTTCCAAGAGTTGAAGAAAAGACTAGTGTCATCAGCACCAGTTTTGTGTCTTCCAGATTTGGAGAAGGACTTTCAAGTTTATTGTGATGCATCTCACCAAGGATTGGGTGGAGTATTAATGCAAGAAGGAAAAGTTGTGGCTTATGCCTCGAGACAACTCAAAACTCATGAAGTGAATTATCCTACTCATGACTTAAAGTTAGCCTCTGTTGTCCATGCAATCAAAACATGGAGACACTATCTTTTGGGAAAGCGTTGTGAAGTGTTCACTGATCACAAGAGTTTGAAATATAATTTCACCCAGAAAGAGCTCAACATGAGACAAAGAAGGTGGCTTGAACTTATCAAGGATTACGACTTGAGTTTGCAATACCATCCCGGTAAAGTGAATGTTGTAGACGATGCGTTAAGCCGTAAAGTTTATATGAATGGTCTCACTAAAGGAGAATTGCCAGATGATTTGTGTGCCCAATTCAAAGAGCTAAGATTGGAGATAGTTCCTGAAGGATATCTCATGTCATTGGTAGTTCAACCAATATTGTTGGACAAGATCAAAGAAGCCCAAAAGTTGGACAAAGAAATAGAGGAGATTAAGAGTAAAATTAGTAAAGGGGAGGCTAAAGGATTCTATGAAGATGAGTAAGGAACTTTATCGTATGGAAAGCGTATCTACATTTCGTAAGATCCGGAGCTTCGGAAATTGATTCTGCAGGAAGCACACAATTCACCATATTCTATTCATCCGAACACCAGGATGTACATGGATGTGAAGGAAAGATTTTGGTGGAATAATCTCAAGAAAGATATCGCCTAACACATTTGTTTATGTGATGTGTGTAGTAGAGTGAAGGCAGAACATCAGAAACCGACAGGGTTATTGCAACCACTACCTATACCTAATTGGAAGTGGGATAAGATTGGTATGGATTTTATCACCGGATTGCCAAGGACTAGGTCCGGATATGATTCTATATGGGTTGTTGTGGATTGCCTAACTAAAGTGGCTCATTTCATACCCTTGAAGACTATTTATACAAGTGCTAAGTTGGCCAAGATCTATATGAATAGAATTGTATGTCTACATGGAGTACCTAAGAGAATTGTGTCTGATAGAGGAACTCAGTTCACTTCGCATTTTTGGCGAAAACTGCATGAATCATTGGGAACAAGACTAGAATTTAGCACAGCTTTTCATCCTTAGACTGATGGACAGACAGAAAGGACCAATCAGATTTTGGAAGATATGTTGAGACCTTGTGCGCTAGACTATGGATCTAGTTGGGATGAAAGTCTGCCATACGCAGAATTCTCTTACAATAACAACTATCAATCGAGCATAGAGATGGCTCCATTTGAATTCCTCTATGGAAGGAAGTGTACTAAGCCATTACTATGGAGTGGAGTAGGAGAAAGAAATGTGTTCGGACCAGAACTAATCAAGGAAGCTGAAGAGAAAGTCAGATTGGTAAAGGACATATTGAAGATAGCCCAGTCCCGACAAAAGAGTTACACAGATCCAAAGCATAGGGAAGTCACCTATGAAGTAGGTGATATATCTTATCTTAGAGTCTCACCACTTCGTGGTGTTAAGAGATTTCCAGTCAAAGGGAAATTGGCACCAAGATATGTAGGACCGTTCAAGATTTTGAGCCACAAAGTAGAAGTGGCTTATGAGATTGAATTGCCTGAATCCCTGTCAGCAGTTCACAATGTGTTTCATGTGGTTCAGTTGAAGAAGTGTCATCCGGAGATGGAATAAACTTCATTGAAAGACACTATACCATTGGAAGAAGTTCAGTTGGAGAGTGATCTCACTTATGAAGAGAAACCTATCAAGATTCTCGAGATAGACGAAAGAGTCACTCGTACTAAGACTATCAAATTCTGCAAGGTACAGTGGAATCATCATACCGAGGAACAAGCAACATGGAAAAGAGAAGATGACCTTCGAAAAGATCACCCTCACCTATTTGCTTGCCAATCCGAATCTCGATGGAGAGATTCATCTTAAGGGGGTTAGATTTTTAACATACCAAATTTCATCAATGCAAAATCATATTATTGCATTCATGTCATCATGGCATATTGATCTTGCACAAAAAATTTCAAAACAAAAACCCTAATGGAACCATATTTAAACCCTTTCTTAATATATATATATGTGGGGCATGGCTTTATTTTATTTTCAAACCCAAAAAGGTTTTTAAGTGTTTGTATGTGTTCGACACACTTTTGGACACTAGGATCACAATACAGAAGTCTAGAGAAAATTTGAATTCAAACAGATTTGAAATGGCCATTCAAATAAATTTTAGAAAATCAAAACAGAAATGAAAAATGCAAAAAGGAAAAAAATAAAATAGGAGCCACCTATCTAGCCCAACCCCTCATGGCCCACTAAGCCCACCCAGGTATTTCCCCTCTCCTCTCTCTTTGTCACCCGCACGCATACCCTCCCCCTCACTGCCTAGTCGACCTGCTGCCCCGTCAGCATCGTCGTCCCCAAACTACGCCCACGACCAATTCCTCCGCCCATTTCTTCCCCCTTTACTTTCGTGTTTGAATTCGATTAATTGGTGTTGATTGCTGACGTGATTCTCGTCCCTTCTCTTGCTACTTAACCCCCACCCCCCTTGCGGCCATTTCCCCTCACCTAGCCACCACCAAGCGCCACCAGGCTCTGCGAATTTTGCCCTGCACCACCGCAGCACCGAGCAGCTCCGGCGAGCTATCGCGGTAAGATTCATGCGTACCTCTGCCTCTCGTTCACACGATCATGTTCGCCAGGCCCTTGTGCATGTAGTCATGCCTCTAGTTTGTCCAATCTTGCCCAGGTCACCGTCCCCGTCATCAGCTGCAAGCACCCGAGGCACCATCTAACTCCGGCGAGTAATTCCGGTAAAACCCGCATGCCCCTTGACCTCTACTCCATATGACTAGATTCGCCGTGGCTTTGGGCAGCTAGTAATGCCCTTCGTTTTCCCTATTGTGACATAGGTCGTCTCCTTTGTATCCGACTGTGAGCTACCGACGCTAGGTCAAACTCCGACGAGCCTCTGAGCCCTTGTCCGTGCGCCCCTATCCAAGCGAAGTGCACGTTGAGCTTCCTCGCATCCTTGCGACTCTGGTAAGCATCAGCATCATCCCCTACCCCTCTAGCATCGCCGGTGCGTCGCCGCTAGTGTCATCGCCGCCACTAGAGCCATTTGTACCGCTCGTGTATGGTTAGTTAGATCTGGCCCTTTGGATCTAGATCTAGCGGTCAGGATTAGATTTTGAGCGAAGGGGAAGTTTTGATCTAAGCCGCAGAATTCACTTTAGATCTAACGGCACAGAAAAGTGATCCAGAGCGAACCTGTACACACCAATCAGGAAGCACTGCATGTCACTGGATTAGATTTAAAATCTGAATTTTGATCTATTAGATATTCAAACTTGTAAATTCAATAACTTTTGATATGTTTGTCCAAAAATTACAGATTTTATATCAATGGATTCAGAAAAATAAAATATTTGCATATATGGCCTTGGTTTGGCCATTTTCTTATGTAAAATTAGGATTTTATGCAGAACCATTTCTAGGCCTATTTTGGTTATAAAATTGTTTAGAAAATTGTTTGAGTAAACTTTAGTTTATTTTGACTTTGGAAAGCTTGCTTTGTGTTTATTACTGGTTAGTTTGACTTGTTTAGTTTAGAAAATCATTCCATTTCATTTGCATGTATTCATATGTATTTTGGTTTGTATATTGAATGTGAATTTGTTGTTATGATTTTATGTTTAGATTTTGGTGATTGTGGTGATTGTGATTGTGAGGATTGTTCCTATTCCCCAAAGTACCAAGGCAAGTGATGCTTCATCTTTTGTCCTACTATTTTAACTATGCATTAGTAATATTTTGAGTAGGATTTGCATGGATATTTTCTAAGTATATGTTATGCCATGGGAAATCCTATAGTTATTGTCTTATTATAATTTTCCTAAGTTAGGAGACTTGTTATGTTAACATGCTTAGCATAGCTAGTAGAACACAAGGGTGGATTATTCATGCTATGATATTATGCAAAGTATATGACTATGTTTTTGATTAATAAAACAACTATGTGAATAAATCACCTGGGTGGAATGGGAAGATTGGTTTGTGTTGAGTGGTTACACAAGGCCCATGTCTATGGTTTACCTTGTGTATCACACTTGTGGATGGCCACCCAGGAACAAAGAGATTTGATATGTTTAGTGTTGAGAAGCTTGTAGTGCAACCACATGGCATATGGGCTCTACCTTGACCAACTAGATTGCAAGAACTTAGCCAGATGAACAGTTGATGTAGGGTTGATAGGATGGAACGTGTCCATGGTGGTCTAAGGGAATGATTCTGAAAAGTCTCATCTCGATGCATGTCGAGACTTGTGGGGAAAGTGCACCAACTCTCAAGAGGGTAAAACCTAAGTATTTAGCCATGTCCCCGACAACGAACAATTTGAGCATCAAAGACATTGAAATGATCAAAGATCTCCTCATCTCAATTTCTCTAAGTTAAAACTTGTGGTTGAACAAGGGTAAAGGTTCACCGATATCTATTGGTGGTTCCTTGGGTGTTTTTTCAAACAAAAACTTGGTGTTTTCAACTAATAAGAAAATCCTTATTTTGAGCAAAGCCAGCCTGAACTACACTTAGCCAAATTCATATAGTTATTAGATGTTACTATACTACTATGGTGTCACTTGACAATACAATTCCAAATGTACTAACCCACTATGGCTGTAACTTATGATGTTGCAGTTTACTCTAATGGAGACTAGGGTTATGAGTCTACACTCAACATGTTTTCCTGTGGCACATGAAGATGAAGACTTCTATTTATTTACTTTATGTTATGAACTCTATGTATTAGCATTGGGCTAATGAGTTGTAAAGACTATGTTATCTCCGGAATGACGATGTAATAATGACCATGGCACCCCAGTGTGGACAGCAGACTAGGGGAAGAACTAGCCGTGCCAACCTTGTCTAGGAGGTAGCCCATGCCTCACCGCCCCCTCTCGACCATCCCTGCCTCGCGGAAAGCAACCAGAACCGCCAGGAACGCCGCTCCCGCGCTGCTGTCGACCATGCCGACGCGCACCGTAGAGCACGCACTGTTCCCATGCAACCCGACCACCTCGAGCCCTCGCCGCCCGCCAGCATGCTCCCCATCGTCCCAGGAGACCGCCAGACATGCCCATTTCACTGTCCGTACCCCGTAGCCACCACTCTCCGTCGAAGACGCCGCCTCTGCCTCGCAGAGCATCGTGCGTTCCCGACCGTTTTCCACAGCCCCTACACGCGCATTAAAGCCCTAGAGCATCGCCAGGAGACCATCGATCGATCGCCACCCTAGGCCATGCCTCTAGCAGCCCGTAGCCATGTCGCCACCGTCGCCTGCCCATCCCGTTCGGTCTCGCCATCGAGCCTACAAAAGGAGGCCTCACCCGCTCGAATTCTTCACACCATTACACTCCTCTCTCACCCAGAACCACCCCACCTCATTCCCGGAGCAAGGCGAGCAGCGCATCGCCAGAATTGCGTCGGAGCAGGCCACCTCTAGAGAAGAAGGGCGCCGTCGATTTCGTCCACCCCAGGAGCTGCCGCGACCACCCCTGAGTTCGCCATCGTCAACTTCGTCATTCGCCCGCATCGCCAACCTTCGCCTAAGCCCCGGTGAGCCTCCCACGACCCCCACCGAGACGCTAGGGTTCGAGCTCGCCGGTGACTAGTTCATCGTCGACGATGACCCTCAGCCGTTGATCTTACTTCTAATCCAACGCACCACATCGCCCCGTACCGCTTCGCGTTTAATGAGTCGCTGACCAGCAGACCCGCCCTATCAGTTGCGCCACGCGCCACGGAGTGACACTGGGCCGGCCCATTTCCCCTTCCGGCGCAGCCCACTCGTTTGAATTTAGATTTTTCTATTTTCATTCAAACACAGTTCTGTACCAAGTTTCAAAAATCAACCCAGCTCGATTCTCTGAACCAAATTGAATGAAACCAATTTTTTTAGAAAGGACTTGAAATGCTTAATCCAAGACCGTTGGATTCAAATCATTTGGACCTATAGATCACGCTTGGTAAAAATAATAATGCAGAACCTTTTCTGCATTCAAACATTTTTCAAATTTAAACCACAATAGGTTTTGAGATGATTCCAACTCTCAAAAATCACATTTGACCATACCTTTCAGAATATATAAAAACATATGGGTTTACTTACAGAAATAATGTCCAAGTAATAAAAGAAGGCCACATAGGAATTTCTAGTCACTTATTTGAATTAAAATAAAAGGTTAAACCTTATTAAATTGTGACACCACTTTAAATCACATTCCCATGTACTAAAATATGTGGTGATGACATGTGTCAACATGATCCCATGTTTGGTTTGGAGAATATTAAATCTTATGTAGTTTTTCAATGAGTAGAAATTACTTTTCTAAAAATAAAATCAATAAGACAAATGCTTTAGTCTTGTAATGTTAGTGATGATGCTAGATCATCTATAGAACCCTTGTGTGTTATGATTGAAAGTAGTTAAGTATTTTTTGGTGATTGTGTATCTCGTATTTATTTATAGACGCTAGTACCGACCAAGGATACGAGGAGGAAGGAGGATACTACGAAGAAGAAGCCGAGGAGAACTTCAACCACTGCTCTGCACAAGGCAAGCCTAATACTACCAGTTGAATGTGCAAGCTAACACTTGCAAGATACCCTACTTATGCAAGTAATACTTGCTTGTTACCATGCCAACCATATGCCTTAAGTATATGTGATCATACCCACTTGATAACCTAGTCCTAGTTTTACTTGCAAGCTTTATACTTTGTTACCTTTATCAAAGCTTTCTCTTAGAGTTTACTTAAGTGACTTGTAGATTCTAGAAAGATAACTGAAGGTTGCATAAAGAGCATAAAATTTTCCCTAAGCTAGATAATCTTTATGTCATCCTAAGGCATGAGATTGAACTTAGTAAAACTCCACTTGTTTACCACTCTTCTTTAGTACTCACCCCCACTTGTAGATGCTAGTTCTAAGCATAAAACTTGATCAACTTTAGATGGGAATACTTGGTGAAAATGGTTATGAAAACCTTAGAATGATGGATCATTCTACTGAGATGTTTTGACATGTGTTTCCGAACACCAGATGATTTTGGTGATGAAAATGATAAGGCATGAGCCTTAGCCCTTTATAAAATTGATGGTTGTCTGGATGCGATACCATTCCAATTTTACCATACAACCACAATACCCGCAATTTGGGTAGGGCTTCACTGGAAACTTATATACCTTAGTATTGGTTCCCTCACGGCCAAGGTCTTAGCTGAGGCTACCTTGTGAAGATTGTCCACCTGTGCAGTACCCAAGATGACAGTTGGTCATGGTTGGGAGGCCAAACTCACATGAGAGGTGCCTATACTAGGGCGTGTAATTGAAAGGTTAGGATTGATTATCCGCATACTTAGTATCGTGAATTCAGGATTTGTTCCTGACGGATGTATCGAATGTTGTGGTGAAAGTGTACAATCTCTGCAGAGTGTCAAACTATTCGAATAGCCGCATCTGCGGTTATGGACAGTTGGAGTGGCCATACTGTTCCCCGTCAGATGTTTTCAAAATGACTTGTGAAATGAATTGAGATTTTTACTTGACCACAACAGAGTTGTGACATGAGATACAAGTCCCCACTTACGTGTTATGAAAGTGTGACTAGCTTTCTCTTGCTTCTGAACTTAGTAGAGGTAAATCTGGCTTTTTGCAAAACAACCCTAGAGCTTAGTGTCCTATTACAAAAAACCCCTCACTTGTTAGTATTAGTTTGTGAGTACTTAAAGAGTACTCATGGCTTTGTCCCTGGCTATTCCCGTGGCCAGACTATGAAGAGGAGTACCAGGATGATGGACCCCAGGAAGGTTACGACAACTAGGATCATCTCCCATCGTCAGCATTGCCTATGACCCCGAAGACGGAGCTTTGCCTACGCTACCTTTATTATTACGTATTTCCGCTGCTTGAGTTGTATTAAGAACTGGATCATGAGGTTCTTATTTGTGTAAGACCTTATGTATGGTTTGTAATGGATGATGTACTATGGTATCCAATTCTGCTATGTCTCGTAAAAATGGTAATCCTGGGATTGCGATGTATGGCATAACAGGCATCTGGGATTAAAAATCCGGGTGTTGACAAGTTGGTATCAGAGCCATCCTGACCATAGGAGACCCTAGTTAGACTGGACGTTTGAATCAAAAACTTAGTTTCAAAACCAAAGGAAGAAAATATTTACAAAAACTTATTCCCTTTCTTATCACTTTTGATTCTTTCATAAAAGTCATGTTCCTCAAAAACTCTTTCAAAATACATAAAATTTGACACACTTGATCACTCTACTAACTTACTCATCCTATATTCTTATAGATGGACATGAAGTACAGCAAGTTTTATCAGTTGGGGAATGGACGAGACCTTATCTTTGAGAGGGATTGGGACCAACTTTCAGAACTTCTGGAGCGTCCGCACCCCGAGTTCTTCGGAGCTTAGCTCAATAATCAAGGAGGAGAAGATCTGCAGTGGCTAATTGTTGCAAGTCTACGAGGAAAGATTGAACCTCCCACTTCTGAGGGAATTCAGTTCACCTTAAGAGAGAACAACTGGCTAGATGGACTTGCCAGGGCCATGCAGGAAGCTCTTGCCCGTCTGTGTGGGCAGAGTATCAACCAGTCAAGGGTACCCGTTTTGAGTTTTTCCCAAGGCGTGATGCTAATGGACAGCCACTGGAAGCCCCATACCACCCCGAGCTAAAGACTTAGTTGGACCACCTTAGCTTCATGATGAACGATCGTCAGCAGGAATTGGACAATTGCCATGACTACTCCAACCACAAGTCTGCCATCATCAAGACGAAGGATCAAACCATCGCCATGCTAGCTAAGGATCGCAAGTCTTGCCACCGTCAGCTCGACAAGAAGGAGAGCATCATTTCCCGTCTTCGCCACCGCATCTCATCTTTCGAGGAGACCATCCACAAGAGAGACATGCAGTTGGAGGAAAGGGAGAATGCCGGAGAGGACCTTCGTGGAGATCCCTACTCCTATCTCAGCGATGATGATGATTTTCTGGAGGATCAGGCTATGGATTTCTTCACCGATGAGGATGATTTCGCCTTCATTGATGATGATGAAGATGACGAAGCCACCGATTCCAAGGAGTAGTACCACTTGAGAACTAGCGTAGTGAGTAGTATTCAGTCCCACTGTATCGTAGTTTTCAGAATGGTTCTTAAAACCATCTATTTTTCTTTGTTGTGGTGTGTGCTGTATCGTGTGCTATGAGTGAATGAATGAAAAGCAAGTTGCTAGAAAAATCTGAGTCAAACTTTAAAAACTTTTCAAAGTCCCCGAAACCTTAGAAATTTCCCTCTTTTCTCATGATCTATCTCAATCTTCAGATGCCATGCGGAGGAAGTGGTTCATCCCCGGACCGCATGTTGTAGATCCTACAAATGTTGGTTTCTGACCGCGAAGCTGAAAGAGCCGAACGTCAAGCCAACCTAGCTACCCTTCAGCAGATAGCTCAGCTAGCCCATAACAACCAAGGCCAAGGAAATCAGGACAACCATGGATCTAAGCTCAAGAATTTCTAGAATACCAACCCACATGTTTTCACTAAATCGGAAGAGCCCCTAGATGCAGACGATTGGCTGCAGACCATGGAAAACAACCTGGAAGTCGCCAGAGTGGAAGAAAACGAGAAAGTTCTGTTCGCCACCCACTATCTAGCTGGAGATGCCAGAGCATGGTGGAACAGTGTTCGTGCAATGACCGGAGGACAGATGATGACCTGGGAGGAATTCAAGGTCAAGTTCAACAGAACCCATGTGCAAACGGGTTTGATCAAAAGAATGAGAGATGAGTTCAGAGAACTGAAGCAAGGAAGGATGACCGTAGTGGAATACCGTGACAAATTTTTGTCATTAGCTAGGTATGCCCCGGATGAGATCGACATTGAAGCCAAGAAGAAAGAGAGATTCCTGAATGGTCTGCATGATGAGATGCAGATTGTGTTAGTCAATATCCCCTTTGCTGATATTGAAGCCCTTGTCGCCTCTGCCATCCATATGGAAGGAAAGATCAACCAAGCCAATGAGAACCGCAAGCATCGCATGATTCAACATCCATGAACCCATCAGACCCCAAAGTATCGCCCTAACCCATCTCCAGGATTTGCCACGAGAACCAACAGACCCCCAATGAACCGTCCTACCTATCCCAACCATGGAAACCCTAGGCCCAGAGGAAATCACAACAACCCCGGAAACTCTAACAATTTCAACCGTGCAGCACCCAAATTCAACAACAACAATGCTGCCGCCAACACCAACACTGCCCCGAGGACTGGAAGCAATGTTGTGCCTGTTGCAGCAAAGGACAAGTCGCAAGTGACTTGTTATGACTGTGGAAATAAGGGTCACTACTCCAACGAGTGCCCCAACAAGAAGAATGCCGCATCCCCCAATACCAATGCCCCAGCTCAGCAACAACGTCATGTTCAGCCCGGAAGAAGGTTTGCCCCAGGGAATTCGCTCAACCGCAACGACCGTCTTTTTCTCATGCATGGTGAAGAAGCCTAGGAAGTGCCAGACGTCGTGCTGGGTATGTTTTCTGTTAAATCAGAACTTGCTAGAGTGTTGTTCGATTCTGGTGCATCGCACTCATTTGTCAGCAAAGAATTTGCGTGCACTAGTAAGATTCAACCAACCAAACCAAAGCATGTTATGATCGTTCAAATCCCCGGATCAACCACCAATGCTAGGCAAATTTGCAAAGCCGTCCCTATCCGAATCCATGGCATAAATTTTTATGCTAATTTGATAGTACTCGGAACTAAAGATTTGTAAGTAGTACTAGGAATGGATTGGGTGTCCAAACATAAAGGATTAATTGACTGTTCCAAGAAAGCCATAACCATGACCAGTACAGCCGAAATATCAGTCGAGCATATATCTGAAACCTTACCTCGTCAATTCAAGTGCAACAAGAGTATAGCCCAACCTACCATTGACCAAGTACGGATAGTCTGTGAATACCCCGATGTATTTCCAGATGTTTTGCCCGGTATGCCCCCAGATCAGGATATCGAGTTTATCATTGAACTAATCCCCGGAATAGGACCCATAGCCCAGAGACCCTATAGTATGAACCCGTCTGAACTAGAAGAACTGAAGAATCAACTGAATGGCATGTTGGAAATTGGATTGATTCAACCAAGTGCGTCACCATAGAGATCACCCGTCTTATTTGTGGATAAGAAAGATGGAGGTAACTGTTTGTGTACGGATTACAGGAAGTTGAATGATGTCGCCATCAAGAGCAGGTACCCATTGCCTAAGATAGAAGATTTATTTGATCAGGTGACCGGTGCCAAAGTGTTTTCTAAGATTGATCTTAGAACTGGTTATCATCAACTCAAAATTCGCGCAGAGGATATTCCAAAGACTGCCTTTACCACCAGATATGGATTATACGAGTATACGGTCATGTCCTTTGGATTAACCAATGCCCCCGCTTATTTCATGAATCTCATGAATAATATTTTTATGGACTTCCTGGATAAGTTTGTCGTTGTTTTCATTGATGACATACTAATTTATTCCAAATCGGAAGAAGAACATGAGCACACCTAAGGACCATTCTTGGAACCCTTAGAGAGCATCAGTTGTATGCCAAGTTTAGCAAGTGTGAATTCTGGTTACAGGAGGTAGGATTCCTCAGCCACATTGTATCAGCCGGAGGAATTGCCGTTGACCCTGCAAAAGTAAAAGATGTAGAAGATTGGCAAGCCCCAACCACTCAAACCCAAGTTCGTGCATTTCTCGGATTGGCGGGATACTACCGCAAGTTTGTAGAAGGATTCTCGAGTATCGACAGACCCATTAACCAATTGCTGAAGAAGGACAAGAAGTTTGAATGGACAGACAAATGTGAAGCGAGTTTTCAAGAACTCAAAAGGAGATTGATTTTAGCCCCAATCTTAATCATGCCGGATATCACGAAGCCCTTCGACGTGTATTGTGATGCATCCTAGATCAGTCTTGGATGTGTGCTAATGCAAGAAGGCAAAGTTATATCCTATCTATCTCGACAACTGAAGCAACATGAGCAAAATTACCCAACCCATGACCTCGAACTCATAGCCGTAGTTCTAGCCCTGAAGACATGGAGGCATTACCTGATGGGAAACCGTTGTGAGATTTATTTGGATCATAAGAGTCTGAAGTATATATTCACTCAGAAGGAGCTGATTATGAGGCAGAGAAGATGGATTGAGCTAATCAAGGATTATGACCTGGACATTCACTATCACCCTGGTAAAGCCAATGTGGTAGCAGATGCCCTTAGCAGATTGCCGTGCCGCTTGAACTCCATGATTTTGAAGGAGCAACCAAGCTTGCACAAAGAGATGGAAGATTTTCGAATGGAATTAGCGAGTGAAGGATTTTTGGCTACCATAGAACTTCAACCCACTTTGATCAGCCAGATCAAAGAGGCACAGAAAGGAAATGCTAGTATCGAGGGAATCAACCGTCGTATCGGTACAGGCAAAGTACCCGGATTCACCGAAGACGAAGAAGGAGTTCTGTGGTACAAAGGACGCCTTTGTGTATCAGCAGATTCTGAGTTGAAAGAAGTGATTCTGAAGAAAGCTCATGATACTCTTTATTCTATCCACCCCGGAGGGACTAAGATGTATCAAGATTTGAAAGAGCAATTTTGGTGGCATAAGATGAAGAGAGAAATCAGAAGCTATATCGCCAAGTGTGATATATGTCAGCGAGTCAAGGCATGACATCAAAGACCCGCTGGATTGTTGCAACCATTGTAGATTCCGGAATGGAAATGGGATTCCGTTGGAATGGACTTTATCACCGGATTGCCTACTTCTAGTAGGGGAAATGACTCTACCTGGGTCATAGTGGAGAGATTGTCCAAAGTCGCCCATTTCTTACCCGTCAAGACCACATATCAAAGTTCAAAGCTAGCAGAGTTATACATCGCTAGAATCGTCAGTTTACATGGAGTCCCCAAGAACATCGTATCGGATCGAGGAACTCAATTTACCTCGAGATTCTGGAAGAAAGTCCAAGAAGGTTTAGGAACCCGCCTAGATTTCAGCACCGCGTATCACCCTCAAACCGATGGAAAGACGTAGCGAGTAAAACAAATACGCAAAGATATGCTGAGAGCATGTGTGTTATAATATGGATCTAAGTGGGAAGACTGTCTGCTATTCGCAGAATTTTCCTACAACAACAGTTATCAAGCTAGTTTGCAAATGGCCCCATTTGAATTCATGTATGGAAGGGAGTGTCGCACCCCTTTGAACTGGTCGGAAGTAGGAGAGAGTCATATTTTCGGACCTGACATCCTACGAGAAGTAGAAGAGAAGGTTCACAAGATTCATGAACACCTCAAGACAGCCCAGTCCAGACAGAAGAGTTACGCCGACAAGAGACGTCGAGACCTCGCCTTCAACATAGGACATTTTGTGTATCTAAAAGTGTCGCCATTGAAAGGAATGCAGCGTTTCCAACTGAAAGGAAAGTTATCCCCCAGATATATTGACCCCTTCAAAATTCTGAACCATCGAGGAGAAGTGTCGTATCAATTGGAACTGCCCGAAGAGATGTCAGCCGTGCACAATGTGTTCCATAACTCATTACTTCGCAAGTGCCTTGAGGTTCTAGAGAAGACCGAAGTATTCAAGAATATCAATCACCAGACCATAGAGATCAACGATGATCTGACCTATCCCGAAGTACCCATTCGTATTTTAGAGGAAGCTTTCAGAACTACATGAACCCAGAGCATCAAGTTTCTCAAGATTCAGTGGAGCAACCACACAGAAGAGGAAGCTACCTAGGAGCGTGAAGACTACATCAGGACGGAGTTTCCCGATCTCTTCAAATCCTAGGTAATCTTTTCGTCCTTTTTCAAATCTCGGGACAAGATTTTTTTTAAGGGGGGAAGGTTTGTAACATCTCAAAAATATTAAACTTGGATCATCAAACTCTAATCATCAAAATTAGGGTTAACAAAAACTTTTCAAATTAAAAATATGAAAGCATGCATAAGAAAAGCATTTCAATTTGGATTCTTTTGAATTTCCATGCTTGTGTGTTTCTTTGCTTGTAAAATGATTCTTAGGTGATATAAACATCATCTAAACAATCCCCACACTTTTCCCAGAGACAAATAAATCAAAACAAACAAAATAAGTGAATGGTCACTTTGGCCAATTTAACTCCCATGCCTACTTTGGCTATCTCTAACTTTCAAAACTTAATAGAAACTTGTTTGGATCTTTGCACCCCTTGATAGTACTCATAACACAATACCAAGGCCCACTTTGTGATCATCCAAAGTCATTCAAATGCATAGTTTAATGGACAGTTTAAAATTGAATCTATTTCTTATGGGAAGATCCCACTTTTTCAAAAACCACTCAAACAAGCTCAACTTTAAAAACCCAATCATCCACAGACTCACCAGCACTTTCCTATCACACCCACCAAAAATCTTTTCAAAATTCAAAACTTGAATTCATGCGGCCATTTCATCAAACACCTTGCAGATTCAAATCAAACAAAATCAAAACACTATAGTGTGCGGTGTTTTGGGCCTAACTTGTTCCCTCTGTGGACACCACTAGCCTTAGTAGATCATCTAACAACCCTAACTAATCCCTAGCACCACTGTAAACTCGCCAATGTCATCAATGGTGAACAGGCCGAGAGCACCCATGTCACCCCAGTATGGACAGCAGACTAGGGGATGAACTAGTCGTGCCAACCTTGTCTGGGAGGTAGCCCATGCCTCACCGCCCCCTCTCGACCAGCCATGCCTCGCAGACAGCAACTAGAACCGCCAGGAACACCGCGCCCGCGCTGCTGTCGACCATGCCAACACCCACTGCAGAGCACACACCGTTCCCACGCAACCCGACCACCTCGAGCCCTCGCCGCCCGCCAGCATGCTCCCCATCGTCCCAGGAGACCGCCAGACATGCCCATTTCACCACTCGTACCCTGTAGCCACCACTCATCGTCGAAGACGCCGCCTCTGCCTCGCAGATCATCGTGCGTTCCCGACCGTTTGCCAACGCCCCTACACGTGCATTAAAGCCCTAGAGCATCGCCAGGAGACCACCGATCAATCGCCACCCTCGGCCATGCCTCTAGCATCCCGTAGCCATGTCGCCACCGTCGCCTGCCCATCCCGTTCGGTCTCACCGTCGAGCCTATAAAAGGAGGCCTCCCCTGCTAGAATTCTTCACACCATTCCACTCCTATCTCACCCAGAACCACCCCACCTCAGTCCCGGAGCAAGGCGAGCAGCGCATCGCCGGAATTGCGCCGGAGCAGGCCGCCTCTGGAGAAGAAGGGCGCAGTCGATTTCGTCCACCCCAGGAGCTGCCGCTACCACCCCTGAGTTCGCCGTCGTCAACTTTGTCGTTCGCCCGCATCGCCGACTTTTGCCTGAGCCCCGGTGAGCCTCCCACAACCCCCACCGAGCAGCTAGGGTTTGAGCTCGCCGGTGACTAGTTCATCGTCGACGACGACCCTTAGCCGTTGATCTTACTTCTAATCCAACACACCACATCGCCCCGCACCGCTTCGCGTTTAATGAGTCGCTGACCAGTAGACTCGCCATGTCAGTTGCGTGCCGCGCCACGGAGTGACACTGGGCCGACCCATTTCCCCTTCCCGCGCAACCCACTCGTTTGAATTTAGATTTTTCTATTTTCATTCAAACACAGTTCTATACCAAGTTTCAAAAATCAATCCAGCTCGATTCAATGAACCAAATTGAATGAAACCAATTTTGTTAGAAAGGTCTTGAAATGCTTAATCCAAGCCCGTTGGATTCAAATCATTTGGATCTATAGATCACCCTTGGTAAAAATAATAAGGCAAAAGCTTTTCTGCATTCAAACATTTTTAAAATTTAAACCACAATAGCTTTTGAGTTGATTCCAACTCTCAAAAATCACATTTGACCATACCTTTCAGAATATATAAAAACATATGGTTTACTTACAGAAATAATGTCCAAGTAATAAAAGAAGGCCACATAGGCATTTCTAGTCACTTATTTGAATTAAAATAAAAGGTTAAACCTTATTAAATTGTCAAAAGCCTTTAAATCACATTCCCATGTACTAAAATATGTGCTGATGACATGTGTCGACATGATCCCATGTTTAGTTTGGAGAATATTAAATCTTAAGTAGTTTTTCAATGAGTAGAAATTACTTTTCTAAAAATAAAATCAATAAGACAAATGCTTTAGTCTTGTAATGTTAGTGATGATGCTAGATCATCTATAGAACCCTTGTGTGTGATGATTAAAAGTAGTTAAGTATTGTTTGGTGATTGTGTACCTCGTATTTATTTATATATGCTAGTACCGACCAAGGATATGAGGAGGAAGGAGGATACTACGAAGAAGAAGCCAAGGAGAAATTCAACCACTGCTCTGCACAAGGCAAGCCTAATACTACCAGTTGAATGTGCAAGCTAACACTTGCAAGATACCCTACTTATGCAAGTAATACTTGCTTGTTACCATGCCAACCATATGCCTTAAGTATATGTGATCATACCCACTTGATAACCTAGTCCTTGTTTTACTTGCAAGCTTTATACTTTGTTACCTTTATCAAAGCTTTCTCTTAGAGTTTACTTAAGTGACTTGTAGATTCTAGAAAGATAACTGAAGGTTGCATAAAGAGCATAAAATTTTCCCTAAGCTAGATAATCTTGATGTCATCCTAAGGCATGAGATTGAACTTAGTAAAACTCCACTTGTTTACCACCCTTCTTTAGTACTCACCCCCACTTGTAGATGCTAGTGCTAAGCATAAAACTTGATCAACTTTAGATGGGAATACTTGGTGAAAATGGTTATGACAACCTTAGAATGATGGATCATTCTACTGAGATGTTTTGACATGTGTTTCCGAACACCAGATGATTTTGTTGATGAAAATGTGAAGGCATGAGCCTTAGCCCTTTATAAAACTGATGGTTGTCTGGATGCGATACCATTCCAATTTTACCGTACAACCACAATACCCGCAATTTGGGTAGGGCTTGACTGGAAACTTATATACCTTAGTATTGGTTCCCTCACGGCCAAGGTCTTAGCTGAGGCTACCTTGTGAAGATTGTCCACCTGTGCAGTACACAAGATGACAGTTGGTCATGGTTGGGAGGCCAAACTCACAGAAGAGGTGCCTATACTAGGGCGTGTAATTGAAGGTTAGGATTGATTATCCGCATACTGAGTATGGTGAACTTAGGATTTGTTCCTGACGGATGTATCAAATGTTGTGGTGAAAGTGCACAATCTCTGCAGAGTGTCAAACTATTCGAATAGCCGCATCTGCGGTTATGGACAGTTGGAGTGGCCATACTGTTCCCCCGTCAGATGTTTTCAAAATGACTTGTGAAATGAATTGAGATTTTTACTTGACCACAACAGAGTTGTGACATGAGATACAAGTCCCCACTTAGGTGTTATAAAAGTGTGACTAGCTTTCTCTTGCTTCTGGACTTAGTAGAGGTAAATCTGGCTTTTTGCAAAACAACCCTAGAGCTTAGTGTCCTATTACAAAAAACCTCTCACTTGTTAGTATTAGTTTGTGAGTACTTAAAGAGTACTCATGGCTTTGTCCCTGGCTATTCCCGTGGCCAGACTATGAAGAGGAGTACCAGGATGATGGACCCCAGGAAGGTTACGACAACTAGGATCATCTCCCATCGTCAGCATTGCCTATGACCCCGATGATGGAGCTTCGCCTACGCTACCTTTATTATTACGTATTTCCGCTACTTGAGTTGTATTAAGAACTGGATCATGAGATTCTTATTTTTGTAAGACCTTATGTATGGTTTGTAATGGATGATGTACTGTGGTATCCAATTCTGTTATGTCTCGCAAAAATGGTAATCCTGGGATTGCGATGTATGGCATAACAGGCATCTGGGATTAAAAATCCGGGTGTTGACAGTACTCATAATAAGGTACCAAGGCCCACTTTGTGATCATCCAAAAACATTCAAATGCTAAGTTTAAATGACAGTTTAAAATTGAATCTATCTCATATGGGAAGATCCCACTATTTCAAAAACCACTCAAACAAGTTCAATTTTCAAAACCCAAGCACCCATAGAATCCTCAACACATGCCTAGCACACCCACCAAAAATATTTTAAAAATTCAAAACTCAAGTTCTTGCGGCCATTTCATCAAACAGCTTGCAGAATCAAATCAACCAAATCACAAACACTGTTCTGATCAGTGTTTTGGCCAACCTTTTCCCCTCTCTAGTTCACAGCAAACATCTAGTAGATCATCTAGCTTAGTTAGTAACCTCTAGCACCATTGTGAGCTTGCCATTGCCATCAATGGTGAGCAGACCGAGCCTCACCATGTCACCCTAGTGTGGACACCAGGCCAGAGGCCACACTAGCCTCGCCAACCTTGTCTGGGAGGTAGCCCATGCCTGAACGCCCCCTCTCGACCATCCCTAGCTCAAGAACAGAGACCAGAACCGCTAGGAACGCCGCGCTCGCGCCGCTGTCGACCATGCCGACGCGCACCCTAGTGCACGTGCCGTTCCCACGCAACCCAACCATCTCGAGACCTTTCCGCCCGCCAGTATGCACCCCACCGTCCCAGGAGACCACCAGACATGTTCGTTTCATCGCCCGTACCCCGTAGCCACCGCTCGCCGCGGAGTTCGCCGCCTCTACCTCGCAGAGCATCGCACGTTCCCGACCGATTGCCACCGCCCCTACGCACGCAATTAAGTTCTAGAGCATCGCCAGGAGACCACCCGTCGATCGCCAACCTCAGCCATGCCTCTAGCCACCCATAGCCGTGTCACCACCGTCGCCTGCCCATCCCTCTCGGTCTCGCCGTCGAGGCTATAAAAGGAGGCGACCCCCAGCCAATTGAAGCACACCATTCCACTCCCCTCACCTCATAGATCATTCCACCCTCTCGCCGGAGCACGAGGAGCAGCAGTTCGCCGGAATTGCGCCAGAGCAGGCCGCCTCTGGAGAAGAAGGGAGCCGTTGATTTCGACCACCCCCGGAGCTGCCTCGACCATCCCTGAGCTCATCGTCGACCACTCATTCGTTTGCCCGCCTCGCTATCGTCGCTGGAGCCCTGGTATGCCCCCTATGCAACCCCACTGAGACGCTAGGGTTCGAGCTCGCCGGTGACATGTTCATCGTCGACGACGACCCTCAGCCTTTGATCTCACTTCTAATCCAACGAACCACACCACCTCGTACCGCTTCGCATGTTATGAGCCACTGACTGGTGGAACCCCCTGTTAGCTGAGCCCCGCGCTGCGGAGTGACACTGGGCCGGCCCATTAACCTTTCCCCCGCAGCCCAACCGTTTGAGTTTAGATTTTTCTATTTTAATTCAAACTCAGTTCTGTACCTAGTTTCAAAAATCAACCCAGCTCGATTCAGTGAACCAAATTGCATGAAACCAATTTTGTTAGAAACGTACTAAAATGCTTACTCCAAGCCCATTGGATTCAAGTCATTTGGATCTGTAGATCAACCTTGGTAAAAATAACAAGTCAGAAGCTTTTATGCATTCAAACATTTTTGAAAATTCAACCATAATAGCTTTTGAGTTGATTCCTACTCTCAAAAATTACATTTGATCATACCTTTCAGAATATATAAAAACATATGGGTTTACTTAAAAAATAATGTTCAAGTAATAAAAGAATGCCACATAGGCATTTCTAGGCACTTTAATAAGATCCCACCTTTATAAAGGTAAAGATCCCTGTGATTGCAATGCTAGTCCCTGGATCAATGCTAGCATCCACAGTTTAAGATGAAGTACACAGAAACAAAGGTCATTATTACATATCATTCCAGAGACAAACATAGACTTTTACAACTCCATGGCTACAGGCCTAATACAAGAGTTCAAATAGTAAATAAGATAAATAAGTCTTCATCTTCATGTGCCACATGCAAGCATGTTGAGTGTAGACTCATAACCCCTAATCATCATCAAAATAACCTGCAACATCACAAGTTACAGCCACAGTGGGTCAATACATTGGAATAGTATTGGCAAGTGATACCTTAGTATAATATTGGCATCTAGATACTACATGCATTTGGCTAAGTGTAGCTTAGGCTTGCTTTGCTCAAAATAGGTTTTACCTATTAGTTGAAAACACTAAATTTTTCTTTGACAAAACTTTCCCAAGGAACCACCAATAGACATTGGTGAACCTTCACCCTTGTTCAACCACAAGTTTTAACTTAGAAATTGGGATGAGGAGATACTTGATAGCTTCCATGTCTTGATACTCAAGTTTTCCAATACTAGGGACATGGCTAAGTACTTAGATTCTTCCATCTGCAAAGGTTGTGCACTTTCCCCACAAGACTTGATTTTCACCAAGACAGGACCTTTCAGAAGCCTTCCCTTAGAACAAATGGACACTTTCCAAACCTATCATCCCACTACCACCAACTGTCCAAATGGCTAAGTTATTGCAACCTATATGATCCAGGAAGAGCCCATAATGCCATGTGGCTGCACTAGAAGCTTCTTAACATTTAGCATCTCAAATCCGTTTGTTCCTGGGTGGCTTTCCACAAGTGAGATACACAAGGTAAACCATAGAAATGGGCCTTGTATAACCAGTCAACACAAACCATTCTTTCCTTTCCACCCAGGTATTTCATTCACTTAGTTGTTTTATTTATCAAAAACACAAGTCGATGAAATATTTCACATAGCCAGAATATATAATCCACCCTTGGTTGCTACTAGCTAGGCTAAGCATGGCAATGGAAAGCATCTTAACTTAGATAAATCTCTAACAATTTACAACTACTAGGATTTCCCAAGCATAGCATCTTAACTTAGATAAATATTCATGCAAGTCCTATACAAAAAATTTCTAGTGCATAGTTGAAAAATATAGGAATAAAATCATGAAGCACCACTTGCCTTGGTAGTTTGGGGAGTAGCAACAATCTTCACAATCACAATCACAATCACTATTTGCACCAAAATCTACACAAAAAATAATGGCACCAAAATCACATCAAAATATACAAACAAAAATACATGAATGCATGCAAATGCCATGTGATGAGTTTTTCTACACCAAACAAGACAAGTAAACAGTACTAAAACATAAACAAGTCCAAGATACTCTAAATAGACTTTATTTGATTTTTAAAACATTTTTCAAACCATTTCTATATTCAAAATAAGCCTACACAAGTTTCTGCAAAAACAACCATTTTTACAGAGGCAAAATATTAAACACATTGCATAAACAGTTAGGATTTTCTCTCCTGATTCCAATGATATAAAATTTGCAAAATTTGAACGTGTGGATCAAAAGTTATGAATTTTGCAAGTTTGAATATCTAATAGATCTAAATTCTGTTTTTTAAAACAAAGAACTAGCCACGCGGCGCTCTCTGGTTCGTCGATACCGTTCCGCACGGATCGATCAGTGTGGACTGCACAATCTAAATGAAATCGCACGGCCAGATCTGACTCGTACCCCTTCGTTAAGTGATTCTATCTCACGAGTTAGATCTAGATCTAACGGTTGCCGATCAAGCGACCAAAGTCTGGCGGCGCCAGCGGTGGCGAGTGGCGGCGGCGGCTCTGCCAGTGAAGTTGCCGGCAATTTAGGTCACGCGGGGAGGAGTGGGAATGCTTACTGGGTTCGCGTGGTTGTTGCGGTGCTCGAGGTGGTCGAGGGAGGGACAGGGGCGCACCGTGGAGGTCGCTGGGGCTCGTCGGAGTTGGGTGCAGCGTCGGGTGCTTGCAGACATGGATGTTGCCGAAGATTTGAACCACCCTAGCACAAGCCAGATGTATCCGGAGGTGCGCAAGGTTGCGGCGAGCACAGTCGTAAGCATTAGAGGTCAAGGGGCGGTCTGGATTTACCGTGATTGTTCGTCAGAGTCGGGCGGCGCTTCTGTCATTCATGGGGCTCGACGGAGACGACGACCTGGGGCATTATAGAGCAAACCAAATGTGTGAGAATATGCGCACGGGCATGACAAGCAACCTCGTATGAATGAGAGGTGGAGGGGAGCACGTGGTTCACCGGAATAGGTCGCCGGAGTGCGTCAGGCAGCGGCGTTGCAGCTCGAATTCTGGGCAGCGCGGTGGCGGAGAGAGTGTGGCGAGTGAGCGGAAAGACTCACGGTGCAGAGGGGTTTAAGTAGGCAGAGGCTCGGCAGGAAACGCCTACTGAATCAATGGCAATTTACGCTGCGCTATCAACGGCAGCAACGGGAGCGGCGACGTGTTCTTGCGCGGGATTTGGGGAAGACGATGGTGACGTGGACGGGGCCCAGTACTCAGCGAGAGGTGGGTGGGTTCTGCGCGGGTGGGAAAAGACAGAGAGAGGAGTGGCCCGGGTGGGCTGCTTTGGCTGTTTGGCTGAAAAGCTGGCGCCAGGCCCAGTTCTATTTCTAATCCCTTTTCTTTTTCCAAATCGATTTTTCAGGA
This sequence comes from Avena sativa, assembly GCA_916181665.1. Lineage (NCBI taxonomy): Eukaryota > Viridiplantae > Streptophyta > Magnoliopsida > Poales > Poaceae > Avena > Avena sativa. Next base: position 441,104,394 of record OV702294.1, on the reverse strand, counting down.
ATCTATTTCAAACAAATTTAAAAGCATTTGAATTCCAAATCTTTTCTGCATTTTTGTAAAGTGTAAACTTCATATTATTGGACATAAAACCTTGCTGTCTCATTAGACTTGCTTGGTCCTTTTGAAAATTCAAAATAAACAGTGCCTCAGCACATGATTTGATAAAGATTTGAAAATGGTTTCAATACCAAATTTTGTTTTGGAAATTTTTGTCCAAGCTTGGAACTCAACCTACCAATCCCATGAACTCACAACAATGGTTTTAAAACAATTATTGCCTCACTAGAGAGTGGCATTGAATCAATGCTTGTTTACATAAAATAACAAGCACCCAAATGCTTCTGTTTTGTAAATGGCTTTGAAATTGATCCCTAAATGATTTGCATGCATGAATGATATGCAATATTTGAAAACATGATTTTAGGGATGTTACAAATCTAACCCCCTTAAGGTGAATCTCGCCCTCGAGATTCAGATTGGCTAGCAAATAGGTGAGGGTGGTCTTTCCGAAGATCATCTTCTCTTTCCCATGTTGCTTATTCTTCCGAATGATGGTTCCATTGAACTTTGCAGAATTTGATAGTCTTAGTCCGAGTAAATCTTTCTACAGTCTTAGGAATCTTGATAGGTTTTTCTTCATAAGTAAGATCACTTTCCAATTGAACTTCCTCCAATGGTATAGTATCTTTCAAAGAAGTCTCTTCCATCTCTGGATGGCATTTCTTTAGCTGACTCACATGAAACACATTGTGAATGGCAGACAATGACTCTGGCAATTCAATGTCATAGGCTACTTCTCCTTTACGACTCAGAATTTTGAATGGTCCAACATACCTTGGGGCCAATTTTCCTTTGACTTCAAATCTCTTCACCCCACGAAGTGGTGATACTCTAAGATAAGCTCTATCACCCACTTCATAGGTGACTTCTCTACGCTTTGGATCTGCATAGCTCTTCTGTCGGGACTGTGCTATCTTCAGTCTGTCCTTAACTAGTTTGACTTTCTCTTCAGCCTCTTTGATTAGTTCTGGTCCGAACAGATTTCTTTCTCCCACACCATTCCATAACAATGGGGTGGTACACTTTCTCCCATAGAGAAATTCAAATGGTGCCATCTCAATACTGGCTTGATATCTGTTGTTGTAAGAGAATTCTGCGTAAGGCAGACTTTCATCCCAACTGGCTCCATAGTCTAGGGCACATGCCCTCAACATATCTTCAAGTACCTGGTTGGTCCTTTCTGTCTGACCATCAGTCTGAGGATGAAAAGCAGTGTTGAATTCTAACCTTGTTCCCAATGACTCATGTAGCTGCCTCCAAATGAGAAGTGAATTGGGTTCCCCTATCAGGCACAATACTCTTGGGTACTCCATGAAGACATACAATCCTACTCATATAGATCTTGGCTAACTTAGCACTTGTATAGGTTGTCTTCACGGGTATGAAATGAGCCACTTTAGTTAGGCGATCCACTACTACACAAATAGAGTCATATCCTGACCTGGTCCTTGGCAATCCGGTGATGAAATCCATGCCAATCTTGTCCCACTTCCAATCAGGAATAGGTAGTGGTTGTAGCAATCCTGCTGGTTTCTAATGTTCCCCTTTCACTCTTCTACATACATCACACAAAGAAATATGTTCGGCGATGTCCTTCTTGAGATTATTCCACCAAAATCTTTCTTTCATATCCATGTACATTTTGGTGTTACCCGGATGAATGGAATATGGTGAGTTATGTGCTTCTTGTAATATCAGTTTCCAAAGCTCCGGATCTTGTGGAACACAGATACGTTTTCCATACCATAAAGTACCCTCTTCGTCTTCATGGAATCCTTTGGCTTTTCCTTTGCCAATCTTTTCCTTGATCTCGTCAATTTCTTTGTCTATCTTTTGGGCTTCTTTGATTTTGTCCAACAAAGTGGGTTGAACATCCAATGACATGAGATGTCCTTCAGGCACAATCTCCAATCTGAGATCTCTAAATTGGGCACACAGATCATCTGGCAACTCTCTCTTAGTAAGGCCATTCACAAATACCTTACGGCTTAGAGCATCTGCTACAACATTTGCTTTACCGGGGTGTTATTGCAAACTCAAGTCATAGTCCTTGATGAGTTCTAGCCATCTTCTTTGTCTCCCGTTAATTTCTTTCTGGGTGAAGATATACTTCAAACTTTTGTGATCTGTGAACACTTCACATCGCTTCCCCAAAAGATAATGTCTCCATGTTTTGAGTGCATGGACAACAAAGGCTAACTATAAATCATGAGTTGGGTAAATTACCTCATGATTTTTGAGTTGTCTCGAGGCATAAGCCACAACTTTCCCTTCTTGCATTAGCACTGCACCTAATCCAAGATGAGATGCATCACAATATACTTGGAAATCCTTCTCCAAATCTGGCAGACATAAGACTGGTGCTGTAACTAGTCTCTTCTTCAATTCTTGGAAACTGAGTTCACATCCTTCAGACCAAGCAAATTTCTTGTCTTTCTTTAGTAACTCCGTCATGGGCTTAGCTACCTTGGAGAAATTTCAATGAATCTTCTATAGTATCCTGCCAAGCCAAGGAAACTACGAACCTCTTTTACTGACTTAGGAGATTCCCATTCAGTTACTGCTGACACTTTAGCACGATCAACTGCTACACCATCTCCTGACACAATGTGTCTAAGAAATCCAACTTCATTTAACCAAAATTCACACTTGCTGAATTTGGCATACAGTTTATGTTCTCTAAGCTTCTCAAGTATCAAACGCAAATGTCCTTCATGCTCCTCTTTGCTCTTGGAGTAGATCAAAATGTCATCGATGAAAATGACAACAAACTTGTCAAGGAATTCCATGAACACCTTGTCCATCATATTCATGATATATGCTGGTGCATTGGTCAAACCAAATGGCATCACGGTATACTCATACAATCCATACCTAGTGGTGAAAGTTGTCTTAGGTATGTCTTGTTCTCTTATCTTGAGTTGGAAATAACCTGATCGGAGATCAATATTTGAGAACACGCAGGCTCCTTCTAACTGATCAAACAAGTCATTGATTCTAGGCAAAGGGTACTTGTTCTTGATAGTCACCTCATTGAGTGAACGGTAATCTATGCATAACCTTTGACTTCTATCCTTCTTTTCCACAAACAAAACTGGTGCTCCCCAAGATGAAGAACTTGTTTGAATAAATCCTTTCTGCAACTATTCTCCAAGTTGTTTCTTGAGTTCTTTCAACTAATCAACTAACATCTTGTACGGTCTCTTTGTTATTAGTCCAGATCCTGGTAGCAAATCAATAAGAAACTCCACATCTCTATCTGGTGGCAGTCCCGACAATTCTTCCGGAAACACATTTTCACTCACAATAGGCACACTGTCTATGCTAACCCCCTTAAGAGAATTTAGCTTACTCCCTTTTAGTTCAAAGTTAGTCTTGAATCTAATCCTTTTGTTCTCTGGAGTTATGAGTGTGACAGTATGGTTGGCACAATCTAGCACTCCCTTGTGCTTGGTTATCTAGTCCATTCCCAATATGACATCCGATCGTTGGGAATTTAGGATTATCAGATTAACAGAAAACTTATACTTCCCAAACTCTATGACTAGATCATGACATCCTGAGTTCACTATCATTTCTCCGCCAGGAGAACTTACTTTTATAGGACACCCAATAGTTTCTACTGGTAGTTCATTTCTTTCAACAAATGCTCTTGATATGAATGAATGAGATGCACCAGTATCAAAGAGAACAAATGCTGGAACAGAATTGAGTTTGAACTTACCAGCAACAGCATCAGGTTCCTCATAGATTTCTTCCACATTTTTTTTGAGGGTAAGATTTCTTCCACATTGATGTGGTTTACTTGTCCCTTTTGGAAAAGGTTGGGCTTGTTGGGTCCTTCAACTTTATTTTCTGGGCATTCATTTGCATAATGCCCCATCTTCTTATACTTGAAACATTCAACCCGACTAAGATCCTTCTTGATAGGCTGGCTTCCACTACCACTTCCACTTCCATTGTGGTGGCTCTTATATCCACTCTTGTGATTATTGTACTTATCATTGTCATGACTACGGTGATGCTTGTTGTCATGATGACGGTTGTGGTTGTGGTGGCTGTTGTACTTTCCATGCTTGTGGGATCCATAACTCCCACTGCCATCGTAATGGGAACGCTTGTGAGACGATCCCGAGTTGTGTTTCCTCTTCCTGCTTTCAACCTGTTTCATATTGCTCTCCAAGATGGCAGCCTTGTCACAAAGAGACTGATAGGTGGGGACATAGGCCACATATAGCTGCAGGTTCAGTTCATCGTTCAGTCCTTTGAGGAACTTCTCTTTCCTCTTAGCATCAGTGTCAACTTCATCAGGTGCATAACACGCCAGATTGTTGAACTCCTCAATATACTCTGCCATGCTACGGTGGCGCTGCTTCAAGTTATGAAATTCCTTCTTCTTCAAACTCATCACTCTGGATGAGATGTGAGCTGTACGGAAACCATCTTCAAAGATAGCCCATGTCACATCCTCAATAGGAGTGGTGATCTGGAAGTTATCCCACCATGTAGCTGCTGGTCGCTCCAACAAGTGTGCTGCAAACCCGACTTTCTCTTCATCAGTACAGCCAACAGTTACCAAATCCTTGTTCACTGAGCGTAGCCAATCATTGGACACCATGGGATTAGTAGTTCCTGAGAACTTTGCTGGCCTCAGTCTTAGGAATGTGGTGAGCATGTCAAAACCCGGTGGATTGTTTTGATTGTTGTTGTTGTTATTGTTGTTGTTGTTGTTATTGTTGTTGTTGTTATTGTTGTTGTTGTTGTTATTGTTGTTATTCTGGTTCTCCATAAAGGTAGTCATCATCTGCATCAGCTGCGTCTGAGCTGTCATCAGCTGCTGCATCTCTGGGGTGACATTGTTGTTGTTCGGGTTGGGATTGGCACGTCGGGGAGGCATCTATGGTTTTCAATAAGGAAAAGGATGAGATACCCATAGATTTTTAACATGCACAATACATCACATAAACAATCACCAAACATGCATCAAGATAACAAAAGTTCAACAACGTAAACAACAAGTTTTGAAAAGTAAACATACCAATAGCAAGCCATCCACATGTTGAATGGTCATTGCGACTCAATAATCATAAGCATGGTAAATGAAAGGTAAATGAGTAGTCATCACTACTCCTCTGCATCAACCTCCTCATCAACAAGTGTAAGACCTGCATTCTCCATAGCGGTCTTGTATTCCTCGACATTGGTAGTTAAGGCCTCTACTTTGGATTTGAGAGCCATGTTCTGTGCACGAAGCCTCTCAATCACACCCTGCTGATGCTCGAGCTCGAAGTCCTTGGCCTCTAGTTCTGCAGTCATCTCTTGAATCCTCTTGTTCCTATCTTGGACTCTTTTCTCTTGACTCTTGAACTTTCTATCCTGACTCTCAAACTTGGCCTCCATTTCCTTGACTATCTCATCTTGCTCCGCGAAGAGCTTGTCCTTCTCACGAAGCTGCACCTGGAGTTCGTCATTGCTAAGCATGACGTTGGTCCTATCAGTATATAGGTGCCTAAGAAGAACCTCTAAGTCCTGAAGATACAGACGAATAGGGTTTGCCGTCTCTCTAGAAGCATCCTCGAACTCAATAGCCTCACCATCATCGTCACGTCTACCGAAAGCGTGGAAGTGAGTACCTCTAATCTCCTAAGAGTGTCTCCCTAACAAGCGTCCAAGCAAATCCCGCATGACTACCTCTAGGCCTCTCTCCTTGTCATCATGCATAAGCTTGAAGGTGATGGCCTCCGTGGCTGGCTCATTCTATCGTCCTGGTTGAGTAACCTTGAAGCCCCAAAGGTCCTTCCTCTCGAACTTGGTGAGGGGAAGCATCATGATGCTAGGAAGTGGAAGATTGAGCATACTAGTGAGCTCAATAAGACGAGTGCCAAAACGAGTTCCCTTGAACTCTTCAGCAGTGCTGATAGTAACATTAGGCATCTATTTTATAAGATAGAAAAAGTTAGAAACAACATCAACAGAAATACATAAGACAAGGTAGCACAAGCATATCATTTGCAAACTAAACACACAATTCATTGCATACATAAATCCATTACAAGGATTCAAGGTTCAACATAACTTAGACAAAAAAAATTGGAAATAAAATGATAAGTGTGGTGGTCCAACTAACGAAGTACGTTACAACTCTCACTCACTAGACAAAATGGCTATTAAAGCATCCTTAGTAGACATATGCCTATCTTGTTCACAAGATTCCCAAATCAAGTCTATGATGTCTTCCCTTAGTTGTTGGTTGGTAGTCTCCAACTCTTGGGTATGCTTCTTTTCTTCCCTAAGGTCATTTTGGGTGTTGAGCATCCTCCATTTGAGTCTTTCACCAAGCTCTTTGATGGCCTTCCAAGCTGCATCCCTTGGTGAATCAAAGAATGTGGTGTGCATCATTGAGTTGGTGACCATGCAGAATCCTGATTCTTTTTGGTTCTCTTCCTTATTTTTGTATAAGTGAAGTTGCACCCACCAATATTCTTCCCCTTCATCCATCACAGGAAAACCTTTGTACACAGCTGCACCATGTATTCCCATAGTAACCATAAGGTTCTTGAGAGCCTTTGGAAATTTAGTCTCACACTCTAGGGTCATGGTCATGAGTGGTCCCTTCCTTACAGCTTCGTTGATGGAGTTCATCTACAAATAGAGATCAGAAATAAGAATTAGAAAAGTTTATGAGAAGAAAAAGACAAGTGTCAAAATTGTTGAAATTTTTTCCTTAGTGGTTTCTAATCCAATCCTAGGGTCATAATCCTAGAGGCAACAACCTAGCTATGATACCATCTGTAAGATCCCACCTTTATAAAGGTAAAGATCCCTGTGATTGCAATGCTAGTCCCTGGATCAATGCTAGCATCCACAATTTAATATGAAGTACACAGAAACAAAGGTCATTATTACATATCATTCCAGAGACAATAATAGTCTTTTACAACTCCATGGCCACAGGACTAATACAAGAGTTCAAATAGTAAATAAGATAAATAAGTCTTCATCTTCATGTGCCACAGGCAAGCATGTTGAGTGTAGACTCATAACCCCTAATCATCATTAGAATAATCTACAACATCACAAGTTACAGCCACAGTGTAGCTTACGCTTGCTTTGCTCAAAATAGGTTTTACCTATTAGTTGAAAACACTAAGTTTTTCTTTGAAAAAACTTTCTCAGGGAACCACCAATAGACATTGGTGAACCTTCACCCTTGTTCAACCACAAGTTTTAACTTAGAAATTGGGATTAGGAGATTCTTGATAGCTTCCATGTATTGATGCTCAAGTTGTCCAATACCAGGGACATGGCTAAGTACTTATATTCTTCCATCTGCAGAGGTTGTGCACTTTCCCCACAAGACTTGATTTTCACCAAGACAGGACCTTTCAGAAGACTTCCCTTAGACCAAATGTACGCGTTCCAAACCTATCATCCCACTACCACCAATTGTCCAAATGGCTAAGTTATTGCAACCTATATGATCCAGGAAGAGCCCATAATGCCATGTGGCTGCACTAGAAGCTTCTTAACATTTGGCATCTCAAATCCCTTTTTTCCTGGGTGGCTTTCCACAAGTGAGATACACAAGGTAAACAATAGAAATGGGCCTTGTATAACCACTCAACACAAACCATTCTTTCCATTCCACCCAGGTATTTCATTCACTTAGTTGTTTTATTAAGCAAAAACACAAGTCAATGACTTAGAAATATTTCACATAGCATGAATATATAATCCACCCTTGGTTGCTACTAGCTAGGCTAAGCATGGTAATGGCAAGTATCTTAACTTAGATAAATCTCTAACAATTCTACAACTACTAGGATTACCCAAGCATAGCATATAGATCAAAATATTCATGCAAGTCCTATACAAAATATTTCTAGTGCATAGTTGAAAAATATAGGAATAAAATCATGAAGCACCACTTGCCTTGGTAGTTTGGGGAGTAGCAACAATCTTCACAATCACAATCACTATTTGCACCAAAATCTACACATAAAATAATGGCACCAAAATCACATCAAAATATACAAACAAAAATACATGAATGCATGCAAATGCCATGTGATGAGTTTTTCTACACCAAACAAGACAAGTAAATAGTACTAAAACATAAACAAGTCCAAGATACTCTAAATAGACTTTATTTGATTTTTAAAACATTTTTCAAACCATTTCTATATTCAAAATAAGCCTACACAAGTTTCTGCAAAAACAACCATTTTTTACAGAGGAAAAACATTAAACACATTGCATAAACAGTTAGGATTTTCTCTCCTGATTCCAATGATATAAAATTTGCAAAATTTGAACGTGTGGATCAAAAGTTATGAATTTTGCAAGTTTGAACATCTAATAGATCTAAATTCTGTTTTTAAAACAAAGAACTAGCCATGCGGAGTTCTCTGATTCGTCGGTACCGTTTCGCACGGATCGACCAGTGTGGACGGCACGATCTAAATGAAATCGCATGGCCAAATCTGAATCATACCCCTTCGTTAAGTGATTCTATCTCACACGTTAGATCTAGATCTAACGGTTGCCTCTCAAGCGACCAAACTCTGGCGGCGCCAGCGGCGGCGAGTGGCGGCGGCAGCTCTGCCAGTGAAGTTGCCGGGGATTTAGGTCGCGCGGGGAGGAGTAGGAATACTTACTAGGTTCGCGTGGTTGCTGCGGTGCTCGAGGTGGTCGAGGGAGGGACAGGGGCGCACCGTGGAGGTCGTTGGGCTCGTCGGAGTTGGGTGCGACGTCGGGTGCTTGTAGACGTGGACGTTGCCGAAGATTTGAACCGCCCTAGCACAAGCCAGATGTATCAGGAGGTGCGCAAGGTTGCGGCGAGCACAATAGTAAGCATTAGAGGTCAAGGGGCGGTCTAGATTTACCGTGATTGTTTGTCGGAGTCGGGCGACGCTTCTGTCGTTCACGGGGCTCGACGGAGACGATGAACTGGGGCGTTATAGAGCAAACCAAAGGTGTGGGAAGATGCGCACGGGCATGACAAGCAAGCTCGTATGAATGAGAGGTGGAGGGGAGCACGGGGTTCACTGGAATAGATCGCCGGAGTGCGTCAGGAAGCGGCGTTGCAGCTCGAATTCTGGGCAGCCCGATGGCGGAGAGAGTGTGGCGAGTGAGGGGAAAGACTCGCGGTGTGGAGGGGTTTAAGTAGGCAGAGGCTCGGCAGGAAACGCCTTCTGAATCAATGGCAATTTACGCCGCGCTATCAACGGCAGCAACGGCAGCGGCGACGTGTTCTTGCGCGGGATTTGGGGAAGACGACTGTGACGTGGATGGGGCTCAGTTGTCAGCGAGGGGGGGTGGGTTCTGCGCGGGTGGGAAAAGACAGAGAGAGGAGTGGCCCGGGTGGGCTGCTTTGGCTGTTGGGATGAAAAGTTGGTGCTAGGCCCAGTTCTATTTCTAATCTCTTTTCTTTTTCCAAATCGATTTTTCAGGAATCTATTTCAAACAAATTCAAAAGCATTTGAATTCCAAATCTTTTCTGGATTGTTGTAAAGTGTAAACTTCATATTATTGGACATAAAACCTTGCTGTCTCATTAGACTTCCTTGGTCCTTTTGAAAATTCAAAATAAACAGTGCCTCAGCACATGATTTGATAAAGATTTGAAAATGGTTTCAATACCAAATTTTGTTTTGGAAATTTTTGTCCAAGCTTGGAACTCAACCTACCAATCCCATGATCTCACAACAATGGTTTTAAAACAATTATTCCCTCACTAGAGAGTGGCATTGAATCAATGCTTGTTTACATAAAATAAAAAGCACCCAAATGCTTCTATTTTGTAAATGGCTTCGAAATTGATCCCTAAATGATATGCATGCATGAATGATATGCAATCTTTGAAAACATGATTTTAGGGATGTTACATTAATTATTTAAAATAAAAAGGTTAAAACTTATTAAATTGTGACACCACTTTAAATCACATTCCCATGTACTGAAATATGTGGTGATGACATGTGTCAACATGATCCCATGTTTGAGTTGGAGAATATTAAATCTTAATTATTTTTTCAATGAGTAGAAATTAATTTTCTAAAAATAAAATAAATCAGACAAAAGCTTTAATCTTGTAATGTTAGTGATGATGCTATATCATCTATAGTGCACCTTTGTGTGATGATTGAAAATAGTTAATTATTGTTTGGTGATTGTGTACCTCGTATTTATTTATAGATGCTAGTACCGACCAAGGATACGATGAGGAAGGAGGATACTACGAGGAAGAAGCTAAGGAAAACTTCAACCACTGCTCTGCTCAAGGAAAGCTTATACTGATACTTATGCAAGCCTTACTAACCAAGTTGACCTATGCAAACTAACCCTTGCAATTACGAAAGTTAGATAACCTATGCAATGCACTAAGCATGCTTGGTTAGACACATTTGATGATACCCAATCCTAGCTTTATTTGCAATCTTTATACTTTATTTATTTATCAAAGCTTTCTCTTAGAGTTTTACTTAAGTGACTTGTAGACTCTAGGAAGATAATTGAAGGTTGCATAAAGAGCATTAAATTTGGCCTAAGCTAGATAATCTTGATGTCATCCTAAGGCATGAGATTGAGCTTAATTAATCCCCACTTGTTTACTATCCCTCATTAGTACTTACCCCACTTGTAGATGCTAGTGCTAAGCATAAAACTTGATCAACTTTAGAAGGGAATACTTGGTGAAAATGGTTATGAAAACCTTGGAATGATGAGTCATTCTACTGAAATGTTTTGACATGTGTTTCGGAACACCAGATGATTTTGATGATGAAAATGTTGAGGCATGAGCCTTAGCCCTTTATAAAACTGATGGTTGTCTGGATGCAATACCATTCAAATTTTACCGTACAACCACAATACCCGAAAATTGGGTAGGGCTTGACTGGAAACTTATATACCTTAGAGTGGGTTCTCTCACGCCCAAGGTCTGAGCTGAGGCTACCTTGTGAATATTGTCCACCTGTGCAGTACCCAAGATGACAGTTGTTCATGGTTGGGAGGCCAAACTCACAGGAGAGGTGCCTATACTAGGGTGTGTAATTGAAAGGTTAGGATTGATTATCCGCATATTGAGTATGGTGAATTCAGGATTTGTTCCTGACGGATGTATTGAATGTTGTGGTGAAAGTGTACAATCTCCGTAGAGTGTCAAACTATTCGAATAGCCGCGTCCGCGGTTATGGACAGTTGGAGTGGCCATACTGTTGCCTCGTCAGATGTTTTCAAAATGACTTGTGAAATGAATTGAGATTTTTACTTGACCACAACAGAGTTGTGATATGAAATTCAAGTTCCCACTTAGCTGTTATAAAACTTCAACTAGTTTTTCTTGCTTCTAAACTTAGTAGAGGTAAATCTGGCTTTTTCCAAAACAACCCTAGAGCTTAGTGTCCTACTACAAAAACCCCCATAATTTGTGAGTATTAGTTTGCGAGTACTTAAAGAGTACTCATGGCTTTGTCCCTGGCTATTCCCGTGGCCAGACTATGAAGAAGAGTACCAGGAGGATGGACCGCAGGAAGGTTACGACAACTAGGATCATCTCCCATTGTTAGCATTGCCTGTGAACCCTAAGATGGAGCTTCGCCCACGGTATCTTTATTATTACGTTATTCCGCTTCTTGAGTTGTATTAAGAACTGGATCATGAGATCCTTATTTGTGTAAGACCTTATGTATGGTTTGTAATGGATGATGTACTGCGATATCCAAATCTGTTATGTCTCGCAAAAATGGTAAGCCTGAGATTGCGAGGTATGGCATAACAGGCATCTAGGATTAAAAATCCGGGTGTTGACACATGATCATTTCCTTCATATAGGAAACATGTAACTTGAGATGTGGGGCATTGTTTAGTTGGATGTTTCACTTCACAATTAGGGCATTGGTCCACATGCTCTTTGTAAGTGTGTTCCATGTCTCCACAAATATTGCAAGCTTGAGTTCCTTCCATAATATCATCCTTGACATCATTGTTGTCACAATCTCCTTGGAAATGGTTGATTCTCATGTTGATCATTTTGTTGGTCATCCTTTGCAACAATTGGGATTGGGTTTCCAAGAACTTTTGCATGGCTGGGTCTAACTCATTGTTGTTGGCTAAAATCTGAGTTGTCACTTGACTCAACTAGGCTTGGGTTGCTAGAAGTTGTTCTCTCATGTGCATCTCTTAGTTGTTGTTGTCACCATCCTTGATGCTGGAGTTGTGGTCTCTTGGGGGGAATCATCTGTTTGGGTTGGATTGGGATTAGAGTAGGCAAAAGATTCCTAGAGAAAGAATTCTACTCGCACACAACAATTCACAGAAGAAATGTGCAAGCAATCACCATCAAACATTCCACTCAAACAACAAGATTCAAGCATGTTTTAGGAAACAAAATATTTTTCCTACACCACATAAGCTGGTGTGATCAATATATGATCTAAACTAAACACTAGTATGGTGGTCCAACTATATGGTTCACTTGAGATCATTTCATTCTTCTTAGTTGTTTCTTCTTCAACAAGCTCATGGTATCCTTGTAAAAATTTCTTACATCTTGGTCACAAAACTCAAAGGTGATGATGGTTCTTCTAAGTTGTGTTTCCTTAGTCTCCAAGTCTCCAGTAATATTCTTGTCTCACTTGTAGTCCTTAGTGATGTCCAAGTTAAAGCCCTTGGTGAAACTAAAGTTGAAGTCATTGGTGATGTTGAAGTCTTTGCTCATGGTGAAGGCTTTGTCCATCAAGTTGAAAAGAGGAGAGATGTAGAATCAAAACAAATAGGTTGAGGAAAGAGTTTACAAGATTGTTTGTAAATAAGTTCGGAACAAATACAACACCTATTTTTCTAAGGGGTTTTGTCCAATCCTAGGGTTACAATCCTACAGGAAACACAGTTCTCTGATACCATTTGTAGAGGTCCCAGCCTGATAAGGCAGAGATCCTTGTGTTTACAATGCTAGTCCCTGGATCAATATCTAGCATCCATAGTTTAAGATGTAATATCAAGAAGCAAAGGTCATATTGCAACTTATAACCAGGAATAAAATAATTCATTACCTCTTACATAGCTCATTTGGCTATCTCATTACAATGCAGCAGAAATAACTATATAGCATGGAGTCCTTCATCTTCAAAGTGCCACAGGCAATCATGTTGGCTGTAGACTTGTAATCCTATTCAACACACTTCACTAACATCAAATAAACCTGGAACATAATAAGTTACAGCCACAAGGGTCAATACATTTGAATTGTATTGGCAAGTGATACTATGGTAGAATACTGGTATCTATCATCTATATGCATTTGGCTAAGTGGAGCTTAGGCTCGCTTTGCTCAAAATAAGGTTTTCTTATAAGTTGAAAACACTAAGTTTTTGTTTGTAAAAATCACCCAAGGCATCTACCAATTAAAAATTGAAGATCCTTTAACCCATGTTCAACCACAAGCTTTTAACTTAGAAATTGGTATGAGGAGATCCTTAATAGCTTCCATGTCTTGATGCTCAAATTAACCATTGCCGGGGACACGGCTAAGTACTTAGATTTTGCTCTCTCGAGAGGTGGTGCACTTTCCCTACAAGACTCGACATGCATCGAGACAAGATCTTTCAGAAGCCTTCCCTTAGACCAAATGGATGCGTTCCATACTAACACCCCCTACCACCTTCTGTCCATCTGGCTAACTTATTGCAACCTATATGATCCAGGCAGAGCCCATAATACCATGTGGCTGCACTTGAAGCTTCTCAACATTTGACATCTCAAATCTATTTTTTCCTAGGTGGATTTCCTCAGGTGAGATACACCAGGTATTGCCCCTGGGGTAACCATTGAACACAATCCTTTCCTTCTATTCCACCCAGGTGATTCATTCACATAGTTGTCTTATTAAACAAAACATATATCATAGACTTAGAAATATTTCATAGCATGAATATAATCCACCCTTGTTTTCTACTAGCTAGGCTAAGCATACTAGTAGCAAGAATCTTAACTTAGGGAAAATTCTAATAAGGCATCATCTACTAGGATTTCCCAAGGCATAGCATACTGAGTAAAAATTCCATGCAAGTCCTACTCAAAATATCACTAATGCATAGTTAAAATATTAGGACAAAATGTATGAAGCACCACTTGACTTTTTAGTAGATAATATAGATACACTCCTTGATCTTGCAATTGTCACACTCTTCAAAGTTCACTACAATTCAATCAAGCAAGGCACAAATTCAAAACTAGCATTCAAACAATTCACCACATAAAATAATAAAAACAAAGCAATGCATGCAAGCATGCAAAATATTGTTTTATTTGGAAAAGTGGTTTCTAATAGGCTATAAACATTTTAAAACACCTATTGGTTATTTATAAAAGTGGTAAAACCATTTTAAAAACAAGTTAGTGAAAATGGGCATTTAAATCATTTTTGTTTTGCTAGAAATGTTTTTATTCAAAGGAATAAACTCTAGTGTTTGCCAAATATGTTTTTAAACCCAAATGTTAGTGTTTATGGTCAAGATGTTTAAACCTATTCCAGTTGCAAAAAGGTTTAACTCAAAAACCATTTTTAAATAATAGCAACTTTTTTGTTTAACTAGAAATGCCTTTAATCAAAGTAATATTTTCTAGTGCTAATCAAATTTATTTCTAAACCCAAAAGTTTGTGTTTCTGGTCAGTAGGTTCAAAACAAATCATTTGCAAAATATTTTACCCAAAAATCATTTTTAGAATAATTTCTATACACAAAATAGACCTACAAATGTTTCTGCAAAATAACTAATTTTCTAGAAGAAAAATAATAAACTAAGGGCATGGTTGCAAATTTCATATTTTTCTGATTCCAGTGATATAAAATATGTAAAATTTGGACGTGTAGATCTAAAGTTATGAATTTTTCAAAATCCAACCACTAGTAGAAATGTTTCTATTTTTATAACACAGGCTGGGCTACGTCGCTGCTTCCTATTGGTTGGTAACGGTTCGTTCGGATCGAGAAATACTAATCATTAGATCTAACTAGCATCGCACGACATAGATTAAACATACTGCTTCGGTTAAGTCGTCTATTCCTCACCCTACTATCTGGATCTAACGGACTAGAGCGGAACAACCAGGAACTGGCGGCGCTTGGCGACGGTGAGCGGAGGCGCACTCAGGCGGTGACGTTGCTGGCGAAAAGAGGAAGCGAGGAAGAGGGGGAAGAAGCTCACTAGGTTCGCCGTGGAGTGCTGATGCTCAACGTGGCAGCAGGGTGGACAGGGGCGCACTGGGTCGACTCCGTGGCACACTCTATCGTCGACGGGGGCGACACTGCAAGGCTCGGGAAGTCAAGGAAAAGGATCCGTTAGATGCGCAAGACCAAGGCGAGTACACGAGCATCGCTGAGAGGGAGAGGCGTGGTCGGATTTTACCAGTAGGGGTCGCCGGAGTGGACGCAGTCGACGGTGGCACTCGGACTTGGTTCTTGCTGAGGCTATGGGGAACGAGCAAGTGAGATGATGATGCTGGTAGATGCGCCGGGCGATGGGGAATACTCTCGTGGGAACCAGGGGCAGTGGGGAGGGTCGACATTGCCGGAATTGGACGGGAAGCTCGCCGGAGCAGTGGATGTTTCGAGCAGCAATTGTAGCAGCCTAGGGGCGGGGAGGAGCTGGCAAATGAGGGGAAGGAGAGAGGGGGAGGAGGCTCTTATGAGGGTGTGGTCGTAGGGAGAGATTAAACGCGGCGTTTAAGATAATTTAAGCGAGGCATTGATCGGCAGAAACGGCAGAGGGATTTGGGGTCGGGGTCAGCGCGAGGTTGATGATGATGACCCGACTGTAGTGGGGTTGTAGAGTCAATGAGTGGGTGAGTTGATTTCCGCGTGAGAAAAGAACGGCAGAGAGAGAGGGAGGTGCCAGGTGGGATGGTAATGGGCTCGCTGGGCCAGTGGGTTGGGTAGGTTTAGTTGGGCTGGTCTTTTTCATTTTTTTTTTCTGATTCTTTTTCTTTTTCTGTTTATATTTTCCGTTTTGATTTTATTCAAATGTTTCAAACACTTATTTTAATTCAAAACTTTTCCAAACTTTCAGTAAGTTTTTATACTATTTAACAATGTATTTTAAAGTCCATTTTAGAATAATTTCTTTTATTCTCTTATAAATATGTTTACAATCCACATTATTTTATTCAAATGATTTAATCATCTGTTTTAATTCAAATGTTTCTCAAACCTTTTCAGTAAGTTTAATACTTGTTTTAATAATTTGTTTGAAATTCCATTTTAGAATATTCAATATTCTTTTAGGGTTTAATATTTGTGCAAACCATTGATTCAAGCCTCCATTTTATTTCAAATTTTCATCAAACCTTTTTAGTAGGTTTTATTTATTCATTAGTGTGAATTAATTCAAACATTTTTCTATGATTTAATATTTATTTAAATGAGGCCTTTGTCTTTATTTAAATAATTTGAATATGGTTCCAAACCATATAATTCTATTTAATTATTCCTTTATTCTTTTTGAGTTAATAAGATAACTTTAATCCATTTGGGCAATTTCCACTTATTATTTTCTCATGATTTGATTAATCATTTATATTGGGAATTTTGTCTTCATTCAAATAGAATTGAATTTGGTTAATGCCCATATAACTTTATTTGAATAATCTTTATCCCTTTATTTTATTTGGATTATCTTTATTCCATTTGCTTATGGATTTAATTCAAGTTTTACATTATCTTCTAAATAATTTTATTGGGATTTATTATTTGGTTTAGGTAATTTGTCTTTATTTAAATAAAATAGAATATGGTTTAATCCATATAGTTTTAATTAAATAATATTTTATTTATTTTTATTATTCAATAGACTTTCATTTGTGTATGGATTTGGCCAAGATTTAATTTGTCTTTTAAATATTCCTTATTTATTTATCTCTTTCTTTGCCTTTATAAGATCCATATATTTTTATTTAGAGATTCCAAAATTGGTGATTCCAATTTGTATAATTCTATTTAATATTTTTTTATATTTTTAAATCCCTTTAGGATTAATTTGCTCAATATTTGGTATGGATTTGAGATAGGATCTTTATTAGCCTTGGAAATTAATTCCTTTTATCTTATTAAATTTATAAGTTTTTATCCTTGGCTCCAAATTAAATGAAACCAATTTATATGGTTTTATAATATTTTTGTTTATCATTTTTTATCATTTAAAAATGTTTGTTGATGATTTTTTTTATGGATCAAATCCATAGTCCTAGAGAGATCTTGGAAATGATTTATCCCATTAGGGTTTTAGGGTTTTGGTTCAACTTTTCCAAGTGTTTAAATTCAAGATTCTTTCCATGCATAAAATGCATTTGATCTTTGGAATTGATTTCTTTCATTAAGATTTGGGGTTTTGGTTTAACTTTTCCAAGTGTTTAAATTTCAAGATACATTCATTGATGATTGCATTTCACTTGATTGAAATTTTGTTAGATCCCCTTTTCGTTCAAAGTTTGTTCAAGAAGGGTTTTGATGTTTCCATTTAGAAGCAAAAAGTTTCTTTTCACCCTAAATTTCAACAATCATTTCTTTTGTTTATTTATTTTTCACATTTCAAAATTTGGAAAATTTTGGGATGTGACATAGCAGATCATCCGAAAGAGATCCTGGAAGAACCACATCCTGGAAGGTGAATCCGAAGAGGTGGAGAGGCTTTACCAGCGGGTGGAGGCTCTTTAGCTGGTGTCAGGAAAAGAGGTCAATGGTGTGGACATTATCCGCACCTTCCTCAAACGCCGAGTGCAACCTCTCCAAGGGAGAGTGCACCCAATGTTCCTCTACGCCGGCTCCAGCGATCCAATGAGGGTTTCATCCGAAGAATTGTCTTCGGGTGACCTGGATAGGGCCCTTCGTCCCTTGCTGAAGGACAAAGTCGATGAGGACCTCCCAGGGAAATCTTTGACCACTCCTTTTAGCGCCAACAAAGGGGTTTCCCAAGTGATACTTGTTCTTGTGCGTAGTGCTTTTTTCATTTCTTCGTTGTTTGATGTTGTTATTTATCTTGTTTCCCTTTTCCTTTCGCTTGAAGCGCCTCAAGGTAACGGGGTCTATCCCTCCTCTGCCTGAGAAGTATACGGAAGCGCTAGACAATGAGGAGGTGGACTCCAAGTCCGAGCTTCCTCAGACACAGTCGCCTACTGCGGATGCTCCCGAGGAGAGTGAAGGGTGAACCGAAAGCGCACCCGAAGCAAATCTGCGTATGCGTCCACTCCCCCAACTCCAAGAGGTCTGCCGTTCCTTGAACAGCATGGTGAGCATGATGGTGCATCGTCTGCACCTTTTCCTGTCGTGCCTCTTTGGGCGGTGGCTCCGCCGCCACCGTCCAAGAAGAAGAAGAAGGAGAAGGTGGCTCCCGTCTTCAACTTATCGGACATCGAGTCGTAAGTGACTTCACCTGAGTCTTTTTCCTGTTGTCTGTCTGAGTAGTGTGAGTTGTTGTTGATCAAACTTTACTTGCAGCCATTCTTTGGAGGGGTCCCTTAACGGGGAAACCCAGGAGGTTATAGGGGAGTCGAAGCCGATGGCTTCTATCCCCCAGGTGGAGGCCGAATCTGAGGACTACGACCCGAACTCCTCCAAGCGAGAAGCTCGAGAAGTTGTAGCTCAGAAGATAGCACGTAGACCTTCGGAGTCCATGCCTGAACATGTAAGTACTTTTTGTTTTACTCCTTGGGGGAAGCCCCCGAGACTTTTTGGGTGACTTTTTGGTCGTTTTGCTTTTGCAGGGCGAAGCCTCCAAGCCTTTTCTGATGATTTCTTGATCGTTTTTTCTGTTTCTTCTGCAGCCCATTGTCCATGGCTCCAACCTCCTTATCTAGCAGCATCTGGCACTGGAGGCTAACCTGCAGCAGCTTCAAGGTGCGTAACTTTTCACCCTGTTTTAGTTCGTCTATCCCAATGATTTTCCTGTATTGATCAGGTGTTTCTTCATGTCGTAGATGAAAACAATGTGGCTCTCTGAAAGCTGGATGCTCTCAAGAATAGCATTGGTCGAGCGGAGAAGAAGGCCACAGATGCTATGGAGGACAAAGAGCGCTTGCAGAAGGAGGCTGCCGATCGCGAGGAGCAGCTCGTGGCTATAGTAGCTGCCCACGAGAAGGAGATGGCGGATAAGGTTATGGCTACAACCAAAGCTGTTTCTGGTGAGTTTCCGTTGACTTGTTTTGGTCTTCTGTTTTTTCGACTGCGTCTTGTGCTTTCTCATTCAAGTGCTTTTCTTCTTTGTCTCAGATGCTTCAGGAATCACGTTTGATCGTGGTGCGCTGGAGCATGGAGATCTGTTGGCAGATGCTACCGTGGCGGTCGAAGGTCGCTGCGCCGCTGTCTCTGGCTCCTTGGCGAAGGCCAAAGAAGTTCTCATGTGCTTCTACAAGGAGGTCGTCCCCAAGGGCGTTTCCCTTGAAGATGTTGATGCCCTTGCGGATGCTCTGTCAGAGGAAGCTCCGGTGCAATATAAGCGCAAGAAGAAGGGAATCAACGCCTCCATGGGGCTGGCGATGGCGATGGTGTCCGGAGCTGAGTTGGACCTGCCGCACAATACGTTCCAGATGCCGATGGCTGCAGATGGGTCAGAGGTAGCTTTCGCGCTCTTTGCCTCTCGCTATAAGCGCTATGGGCCTAAGCTCATTGATCTCCTGGCTGACTATGCGGCGAAGCAGCAACAGGAGGCCAAGAGCAGGCAGTCTAGCTCCGAGGCCACCCCGGATGCGGGGGCGTAGGCATTTGTAATATAGATGATGTAGTTTTCTCTTTTGCTTCCTCGTGTAATATTTTGCTGATGAACAAGCCCGACTATGCCATGAGGTAGCTTTAATGTATAATATAATTTTTGAGCTGCTTCCACAAATGATTTGTAATGTTCATGCTTAGTTTATGTGCCTATAGGGTCCTTCAGGTGAGGTTCGGGATGTTACTCTGATTGCTCTTGACCCGTGACCATCCTTGGATGATGCGTCGCAGTTGGTTTTTCTGCGCAATCGTGTTCGTATCTTGGAAAAGGACATCCTTGGAATTCAAGGTCATGCATATGTGTTGAAGTTGAATGCTAAGCAAGACACTGCCAGGGAGGAGTTCTTGATGGGGGAGTTGTGGCAAATGAGCGAGAAACTGCAATGTGAGTCTTCACGAACTGCTGTTCTTTCGCGTGTAGTTCTATATGCTTGCTCATTGCACGCGTTCTGTAGGTGTGAATCTCATTCTGAAGGAATAGAAGTAGCGTGTCATGATTCAGATGAATTGCCTGACGCACTGGACCTAGAGGCTGGATGGACCGCGATGGGGCCATCATCCTTGTGACGGTGCAAGATCGTGTTAACCAGGTTCTTTGGGTGCTGAGGCAGGCAAGGTCGTCATTGGCGGCTATCTGGGTTGTCATGTTCCCCTTGGATGATGTGCCTTCTACCTTCCTGGGTCTTCTTGGTAAATTTCAGGACATAGGCCACATCAAATAGTTGGTGCGGCATCAGTTAATTGCTGGAGTCAAGGTTGCCTTGTCGCTCATTCGGTTGCATCGCCGTGTTGTCGATCTTGGGGAGGTGGCGACTGGGCCGCCCCTTCGACTGGATGGCACCCTATTGGACATGCGCCCGCATTATGTGGCTGTGACGCAGCATGCTGAAGAGATCGTAGATCTGTTCGAGCAGCGGGCGAATGTAATGCTCCAGAGTAGGTAGATCCTGTAAAGAAAAACTTAATGTAAAATTTGTATGTATTCGAGTGGGCTCATAGTTCCCTTTGTAAAGTTTATATGTACTAGCACGTGGTGCTTTGTTATGTGCATGTCCTTTTCATTAGCCTGACGTGGTCAGCTAGTCAGGTTATATGCATTATTCTCAGTCGATGCAGTCATGAGGTGAGGCGTAGCCCCCGAGTGTATTTAGCGAGAAATAATGTAAGGTGAAAAGATATTTGCCAAGGAACTTAGCTTTTATTCATAACGTAACCATTAGGTACATTGTTCGGCTGAGTAGAGTTGGTTGAGTAGCCTTATTGAAAATAAAGGGTAACTAGGGGTAGAAGCGTCACAGACGTGCGACGTTCCAGGGGTTGGAGTATTCGACTCCTGAAGCGATGTCCATGAGGCGGTAGGCGCCACCTGGGATGACTTCTATGATGATGTAGGGTCCTTCCCAGGGTGACTCGAGCTTCTTCGGCCGCTCTTGATTGAGTCATAGGATGAGGTCTCCTTCGACGAAGGACCTTGGGCGCAGCTGACGAATGTGATAGTTGCAGAGGCTTTGTTAATAGACCACTGAGAGAGCTGTGGCGATATCGCGTGCCTTGTCGAGTGTGTCGATGGCATCTTCGAGTGCTGCCGATGATTCGTCTTCGCTATAAGCAACGACCCGTGGGGCTGTATGGCGTACTTCGGCGGGTAGCGCGGCTTCAGCTCCGTGCACCAGGAAGAAGGGCGTGAAGCCGGTTGAGCTGTTTAGCGTTGTACGCAGGCTCTAGAGGACGGAGGGTAGCTCCTATGCCCATGCTCATGCAAGCCTTTTGAGTGGGAATAGCAGGCGTTTCTTGATGCCGTTTCCTATGAGGCCATTGGCCTTTTCGACTTGTCCGTTGGTCTGCGGGTGCGCCACAGAGGCGTATGATATGTTGATGTCGAGGTTCTCACAGAAGTCTTGGAATTCCTTTGAGATGAAGTTCGAGCCATTGTCCGTGATAATGATGTGTGGCATGCCAAACCTATAGACAATGGACGCATAGAACTTGATGGTAGTTTTGCTGCTTTGGTTGGTGACTCATCGATCCACTTGCTGAGAAAGAAGTGGCCTCCTTTCGAGGATTTTGGAAGTTTGCCGATCATGTCGAGGCCCCACTGGGCAAAGGGCCAGGCCAATGGTATGGGCCTTAGCTCGGATCCTAGTGTGTGCGGCTTGTCCGCATACCTCTGACAGTCGTTGCACCTTTGGACGATGTCCTTGGCGTCGTTCATGGCTGTTGTCCAGTTGAATCCACCTCATAGAGCTTTGGCGACTAGGGCGCGGCTGCCGCGTGATCACCACAGATGCCCTCGTGGATGTCTTGGAGGATGGTTTTGTAGTCGCCGATGGTGACGCACCTTTGGCGCACACCCGAAATGCTGCGCTTGTACAACTTGCCATTGTGGATGGTGAAGGCCTTAGACCGGTGAGATATCCGTCGAGCATCTGTCGGGTCATCGGGCAGTTCATAGTTTATCAGGTACCAAAGGTACGAATGCGTCCATGTCTCTTCAACCGCCATGACCTGCATCAGGGTGACCAGCTCAGCCTCGGTGTCGAGCCTTTCGGGTCCCTTCTGTCCTTCGGGTGGTGCATCCCGAACAGCATCTCGAGTCCATCGCCAACGGACTCGAAATCCCTCAGGGTGGCCGGCGAGTGGGCGGTGAAGTCGAAGGTGCCGAAGAGGAGGTGACTCTCCGTCGTCAATGAGTTGTAGATCGCTCCGGTGGGACCATCACGATCGCACAATTAGCGTCACCAGTTCCCAAAAATGGCGCCAATTGACGAGGTTCGATATTGTCAATGCCCATTGTTATGGACTTGGGTTTTGCAGAAGATGGGGATGTTGGAGATCATGGAATAGTTAACAGACAAGCAACACGGGACACAAGGTTTACCAAGGTTCTGGCCCCTGGAGGGAAAACCCTTCTCCTTGTCTGCTCTTGATTACGGCGGAACTGAAGGTTACAGGGGTGCGCAGATGCAATCTGGCGTGAAGGTGTGTACGCGAGGGTGGAAGAGATTCTTCTCGCCGTACCCTCCTGGCCTTTATATAGATAGGTAGGTCCCGTGCTTAGGTCGAATCGGTTACAAATTAGGGTTGGTACCCTTTGAAATTCTATCTACTCTAGACTTGTTCTCCAAGGATCCAAAGATCTCATGGGCTTCGGGCACCCGAAATTTCCATGGCCCGCGTATCTTGACATGGGCCTTCCTTGGGGGACCAGGTATACCAATGTTGTGTACCCGTGGGGTATAACCATGTCCAAAGGAGATGGATAGAGTTAATCAAGGATTATGACCTTGACATTAACTATCACCCCGGTAAGGCCAATGTGGTAGCGGATGCTCTTAATAGACTACTGTGTAGATTAAACACCATGATTATGAAAGAGCAACCAAGTTTGCATAAGGAGTTGGAGGATTTCAGAATGGAGCTAGTTAGCGAAGGATTTCTAGTCAGTATTGAACTTCAACCCACTTTGATAAGCCAGATAAAGGAAGTTCAGAAAGGAAATGCTAGTATCAACAGAATCAAGCGTCGTATTGGTACAAGGAAGGTACCCGGTTTCACGGAAGATGAAGAAGGAGTTCTGTGGTATAAGGGACGAATCTGTGTGCCAGCAGATTTAGAGTTGAAGCAAGTCATTTTGCAAGAATCCCATGATACTCTTTACTCTATTCATCCGGGAGGAACAAAGATGTATCAGGATTTTAAGGAGCAATTTTGGTGGCATAAAATGAAGAGAGAAGTCGGAATCTACATAGCCAAGTGTGATATATGTCAAAGAGTCAAAGCAGAACACCAGTGACCAGAAGGACTTTTGCAACCTTTGCAAATTCCAGAATGGAAATGGGATTTAGTTGGAATGGACTTCATCACTGGTTTGCCTACATTTAGTAGAGGAAATGATTCTATTTGGGTCATAGTAGATAGACTTTCCAAATTATCTCATTTCTTACCAGTCAAGACCACTTATCAGAGCTCAAAGATAGAAGAGTTGTATATCGCTAGAATAGTCAGTCTGAACGGGATCCCCAAAAACATTGTGTCGGATCGAGGAACCTAGTTTACCTCAAGACTTTGGAAAAAGGTCCAAGAAGGTTTAGGAACCAAACAGAAAGAGTAAACCAGATACTCGAGGATATGTTGAGAGCTTATGTATTGGAATATGGATCCAAATGGGAAGACTACCTGCCTTTCGCAGAATTCTCATACAACAACAGTTATCAAGCCAGTTTGCAGATGGCCCCATTTGAGTTTATGTATGGAAGTAAGTGTTGTACCCCCTAAATTGGTCTCAAGTAGACGAGAGTCAGATTTTCGGATCCGACGTCCTACGAGAATCCGAAGAGAAGGTTCACAAGATCTGTGAGCACCTCAAGACCGCTTAGTCGAGACAGAAGAGTTATGCGGACAAGAGACGTCGAGATCTAGGCTTCAATGTCGGAGACTTCGTTTATCTCAAAGTATCACCCTTGAAAGTAATGCAGCGTTTCCAGCTCAAAGGAAAGGTTTCACCCAGATATATTGGACCCTTCAAGATTTTAAGTCGCCAAGGAGAAGAATCGTATTAGACTGAACTGCCGGAAGAGATGTCAGCTGTGCATGATGTGTTCCATATCTCGTTACTTCGGAAATGCTTAGAAGTTCTAGAGAAGATAGAAATTTTCAAGAACATCGATCACAGAGACGTGGAGATCAACTCGGATCTAACTTATGGGAAGTAACCATTCATATTTTGGAAGAAACTTTTAGAACTACCCGGTCCAGGAGTATCAAGTTTCTCAAAATTGAGTGGAGCAACCATACGAGAAGATTACATGAGGATGGAGTTTCCGAATCTCTTTAGTTCCTAGTTTTTCCTGAATCTTGAGACGATATTCTGTTTAAGGGGGGAAGGTTTGTAACATCTCAAAATTATTAATGAGGATCAATTTCTAATTAATCAAAATTAAGGTTAACCAAAAACTTTTATTAATAAACCATATGTTAATGCTTATGTGATTTGAATGTGTGTGAATGTTTGCAATGCCATGTTTGATTGCTGTAAATGATGATAAATGGTTTAAAGATAAAAACCATATCATCTAGGACATTTCCAAACCAGATCAAAACAAAAGAAAAATAAAATATGAAGCATATGACCTAATGGTCATTTTTGTCAAAGTTAACCACTAGCTCACTTTGAGCATATCTAACAAGTGATCTCAAACATAAACAATTCCATTTCTTTTCTCCCCTTGCTATACCTAGTGACACTAAACACAATGGAACTTTCCATCTTTGCAGAAACAAATCCCAATTCATTTGAGAGGAAATTCAAAATTAAATCTATCATATGCATCAAGATAGTGTTTTTTTTTGGAAAACCACTAAAACCTTCACCACTTAGCAAACCATTGCACCCAGAGACTACCAAGCTTAAGGCTAGAACACCCCACCAAAAATCAATTGAAAGTATGAAAGTTGAGTTCTTGCGGCCATTTGATCAAACACCTGGTGATCATAGTACAACCTCAACAACTATACACTTTTTTGATCAATCCTTTGCTCATCCTTGTGTCCTCACCGAGCTCCAACGATGTGCCCTTAACTCACCCAATAACAGCCCGTGCGAAGGATCCCCTCTCACTCGACCAATGGACTAGTGCCGACCGTACCCGAGCTCACTTTTGCCACCCCGACACAGACACACTACCACAGACCGCGCAGCCCTCACCCACGATGTCTAGGAGGTAGCCATGACCTCACCGCCTCTACATGTGCACTCCTCGACCAACGACCGCTCACGGAGACACCAGCATAGTTGTGCCCATTTAACACCAGACCATGCTGGTCGCCGTGCCAGAGCGCCTTGCAATCCCGCTCGCACACGCTGTGCCTCGCTCTCGCCTTGCGCCAATAAGTTCGACATGACTCTAACAAGCTACCAGACATGACTGTTTGACCCCGAGCTCACTATGACCACCGTACGCCATGATGAATGCTGACGGTACTTCCACAGAGCATGGATGTTCTAGAACGATGGAGACTGCGCCTTGTCGCGCCACTATGCGTATGCCGATTTCCCTGAAGCACCGCGTCGACCTACACCCTTGGCCATGCCGATAGCGCATTGTAACTACGTCGCCGACAAGCCAGAATCATGCCGCCGTGCTCCCTTCGCCATAGTATAAATAGAGCCCACCTCCATCCTCAAAACGCACACCATTCCACTACTCTCTCACCCAGCAACCTCTCTGACCCATCCCTGGAGCAAGGCGAGCACCACCTCGCCGGAATTTCACCGGATTTCGCCGCTGCATTGGAGGAAAGGAGGCAACGCTAGGAGCTGCCCCAGGAGCTTCCACAACCACCAGTCGAACCGCCGTTGTCGACTCGTTCGTTCGCCCACCTCGCTGGACCTAGCTGGATCCCTGCTAAGCCCCTGACGACCCCCGTCGTAGCGCTAGGGTTCTGTCTCGCGCGCCGCGTGCGACGGAGACGACGACGCCCAGCCGTTGATCATGCTCTAATCATAAGGCCCAGATTAGCTGATACCGCTTCACGTTTGATTAGCCACTGACGAGTGGGAACAGGCCCGGAGCAGCCCGCTGTGCACGTGTTGCGTAGTTGGGCCAGCCCAGTAGCATTTCCACGCGTAGCCCACAGATTCAAACTTATATTTTACTTTTATTTGAAAATCTTGTATTGTACGTAACTTTAAAAATCAATTCAGGAAGATTCACTACACCAAATTGAATGAAACCAATTTTGTTAGAAAGAATTTGAAAATCTCTAATCACTCCCGTTGGATTCAAACAGTTTGAAACTATAGATCACCCTTGGTAAAAATAACAAGGCGGTAGCTTTTATCACTTTGATTTTTTTCTAAAATCAACCATAAGTGATTTTGAGTTGATTCCAACTCTCAAAAATCACATTGGCCATGACCTATCTGAATATGTAAAAATATATAATTTTGCATACAGTAGTCTTGGACCAAAAATAAAGAATGACTTTATAAGTCATTTCTGCCCACTTAAATATTATTAAATGGTTTTGTTAAACTTTGTAAATTAGGCCAACCACTTTAAATCACATTCCCATGTATTGGAATATGTGATGATGACATGTGTCAATATGATCCCATATTTCAATTGGAGAATATTAAATCTCAAGTAGTTTTTCAATGAGTAGAAATTACCTGTCTAAAATAAGACAAATCAAATCTTGTCACCCTTTTTTGTAATGATAGAGATGATGCTAGATCATCTAGTGTAGACCCTTGTGTGTTAAATAGAGGCAATTAAGTATTGTTTGGTGATTGTGTACCTCGTATTGATTTATAGACGCTTGTATCCATCCGGCCTACAAGGAGGAAGAATTCTACGAATAAGAGGAAGAGAACTTCGACCACTTGCCAACCAAGGCAAGCTACCTTATTGAAAGCTATACTATGCAAGATAGACCCATGCATACCCCTTTGTTGCCACCTTGATTATACCAATCCCAAGTTTTACCGGCAAACTTTATCTTTTATCCTTTGTGCAAAGTTGTTCAAGTAGTAATTAATTGGTGACTAATGGAAAATTAGGATTGATGTCATCAAGAGTTTGGAACTTGATGTAGGTAGTTACACTTGTTTAGAACCCCTCAATAGTGACACCCTCATTGATAGATGCTAGTGTTAAACAAATCTTGATCACTACAGATGGTAACAAATGATTATGAAAACCTTCGAATGATGGATCATTCTATTGAAAATCTTGATCACTAGGGTGTGTAATTGCAAGGTTAGGATTGATTATCCACATACCAAGTATGATGATTCTGGGTTATCCCTGACGGATGTATAGAATGTTGGATGAAAGTGTACCACCTCTGAAGAGTGTCAAACTATTCGAATAGCCGCGTCCACGGTTATGGACAGTTGAATGGCCATACTGTTCCATTGTCAGATGTTTTCAAAATTACTTATGACCTGAAGTGTGACTTTGACTTGAAAGTACCTAGGTTCCCACTTAAGTAATCTAGACAACTAAAGTTAGGTCTTTACTACTAAGTATTGGTGAAATAAAATTGGCTTATGTCAAACAAACCTAGAGCTTAGGATTACTACTAGAGTGATAGTTTATGCTAGTGATAGTTTGCGAGTACCTTAAAAGTACCTATGTCTTTGTCCCTGGATAGACTACGAAGGAGAGTAGGAGGAGGATGGACAGCAGGATGCCTACGATAACTAGGATCATCTCCCATCGTCAGCATTGATTGTGACCCTGATGATGGAGCCACTACTACGCTACTATTATTCCGCTGCTTTGATGTGTAGTCAGACTTGATCATGGGATCAACTATTTGTAAGACTATTATGGTTTGTAATGGATGATGTACTATGTACCAATTTTGTTATTTCTCACAAAAATGGGAAACCTGGGATTGCGATGTATGGCATAATAGGCATCTGGGATTAAAAACCCGGGTGTTTACATGCGGGGTCGAATTTCGGCCTTGCCTCGATAGTTTCCGCTGTCGTGGTGCTGGCCTCCTTCATGGAGGAAGCTCTTGGGGTCGTGTGGTGCATAGCCAGCATTGGTGACGAAGTTGACTCGCCCGTCCCTGTTGCGCTTGCAGGTGAGGCGAGTGTTGCTGTAGTGCAGCTCGCACTGTCTGTCGTTATCGTGGCCGCTTGGGTGGCGACTCCCACCTGTTGAGGGTGTTTGCCATTGATGGGCGGCCGCTCGAGGCCGCCCTGCTTCCGGCGGAGCGGGAGTACATGCGCCCCGCGAGTCGGCCCCTGCTACTTGCTGCTCAACGGCTTTGGCGAATAGAGCCTTGGCGTACTGGATTTGCAGCACGCCTTCCCCTGTGACGTTGAGGTTGGTGACTGCTGCCCACCCGCGATGACGTTGTCCATCGGGGTGGAGTATATCGCGAGGCCATTCGTGTCCCGCTCTTGTGGAGAGATTAGGACTCTTGGCTGGTCAAGAGGGGGCACGAGGCCTAGTGGAGGTGGGGGAGCTCCACTCTTTGGTGCTCCTGGTGGCGGACGGGCGCTAAAGCCTGGCAGCGTGTTCTCGCAGATCACGCGATCAGCCACGTGAGAAGGGTCGCTGTCTTCATCGAAGTTTAGGGCGAGGCCCTAAACGGTGGGGTTCAGGCGCGTCCTGATGCAGCGCTGGTGGTAGAGTGATAGGTCTTGTGCCGTCACTTGCTCGAGGCGAAACTTTTTGCGCTCAGCTTGCTCCTTCCGTACTGCCTCCTCCAGGCGCAGGCACACCTCCTCAACCTCCCCCGCCATCACGGTCGGCAAGATCGACATGGAGAAGAGATATGGCGGGGTGCTCATGCCGCTCGCCATGTAGGTCACGATGAAGCGACCGGATCTGGCGTGGAGGTCACCGGACTCGCGTGATGGAGCCTTCCGGAGACGCGGCGATGATGGATCCAGCGACTGAGGCTGGGGTCGCCGAGTCGGCGTCATCATGGAGGGCCGCATCGTCCATGTCTGCGTTGGTCTCGATGACGTCGTTGTTGGCCGAGTCGTACTCGGAGGCGAGGCGGTGGATGGTGCGGACCTGGATATCAGAGAGCCGATCGTGTGGCGGTGACTCGCCGATGAGCGCCGAGTCCTCCGAGACGATGACGTCCATGAAGCCGATGAAGAGGTTGATCCCGCCGACCGGCATGATGATGATGTGCGTGACCGGGCGCTATGCCGGGACATAGCTATTGGGCAAGATCTAGAGGATCTCGCCGCACGCCATCATGCGGCCGGTGGCGATCGATCGGTTGATTGGCAAGTAGGGTCTCGCCGCAGAATTTAGGCCTGACCAGCCAAGCCCCACTATGGGTGCCACTGTCGTGGGAATGGCCACGGCAGATGCTGCGATTGGCAGCGAGTATTAGAACGAGGAGCAAGGGACGCCAGCCATCTGCGGTGCGAGATGAGGGCATAGACTGAAGGTTTTACCCAGGTTTTCCCCCCAGAGGGTAAAGACCTAGTACTTCTAGATTGTATCATCGAGAGATTACAGTGGATGAGCTCGGCGGCTAGGCGGCGAGTCGATGGGGTGTATGATGGAACATAAGTGATTTGCGTACCCTATGGAGGTTTATATAGGGGTACCTCGCTAGGGTTTACAGATCTACATCCGAGTTGGATAATAACTCAGAGGGGTTTAACCTAATCCGACTGGGCCTAGCTACGCTTCTGGGCCTTCAGCTTCTAGTCGCATGGCTCTTTCTTGGGTCATGATCCAGTTGTGTTCTGTAGGCCCACTCGCTGAGAGTATGATCCAGTAGGGAACGTCCTGCTGGGTATACCTCGCTCGGCATATCCCCATCAGGAAGAGGAGGCGACGAGTGAGAGAGGAGAGGTTGGGGGTGGAAGCATGAAACTATTTGTTTCAGTTCACCCTGGCCTCCCTTAAGTGTGACCCAAAAACCGTCCGGACTGAAGATTTCGGTCTACACCGGAGACTCCAGTGTGGGTAGACCGAAGACTTCGGTCCTCTTCGACCAAAAACACCAGATCTGAGTGTATGGGAACATATATGAGAGATAGAGGGTTTATAGCAAGGGTAAGGCTTGGGTTAAGATGTCAAACTATGAAGAATCAAGAAAAACCATATAAATCCAAGAAGATGTTCAATAGAGCTCCAATTAAAAAATGAACCAAGAACCAACTCTTCAACACGAAGAGGGTGGTGGCCGAGGCCACCAAGTAAGAGTTTGTGTGGCATGACACCGCGAAGAATTATCCTTGGGGTTCATAGCTACTACTTATCAATGAAGCTCACATATCACAAAATGATATTAAGAGAATTGAATTTCTTAACGTTGGCATTATGGGGGGAGGGATATCCCAATGTATTAGGACAACACTCCCCCTATCTCCATGCCTGCACCTACACCAAATAAGAGTCAAGATATAGGTGAGTATGCAAGGTGATCAAGTCAAGATCCTTGAATCTATGATATTTAGTTCATTCCTCAAATAGAAAAACCTTGCTTCATTAAGTGGCTTCGTGAATATGTCGTCAAGTTGGTCTTTTGTTGACACATAGGATTCACCTCGAGTAACATGACCTCTAATGAAGTGACGAGGAATCTCAGTATGCTTTATCCTTGTATGATCCACCGGGTTGTAGGCAATCTTGATATCACTTTCTTTGTCACATATAAGGGGCACTTTGTCACAATTGACACCATATTACTTTAAAGTTTGCCTCATCCATAGCAATTGAGTGCAAGCACTAGAAGCTGCCACATATTCGGCTTCGGCGGTGGAGAGAGATATACAATTTTGCTTCTTAAAAGACCAACACACCAAGGACCTACCAAGGAATTGGCAAGCCCCGAAGGTTGATTTTCTATCATCATTATCACCTTACCAATCCGAATCCGTGTATCCACAAAGAGAAAATGTAGAGCCCCTAGGATACCAAATACCATAGTTTGGGGTATGAACCAAATATCGAAAGATTCTTTTGACCGCCACCAAATGGGTTTCTTTAGGAGCCGCTTGATATCTTACACACACTCCTACACTTAACACAATATCGGGTCTAGATGCACAAAGGTAAAGCAAATAGACAATCATAGACCGGTATACCTTTTGATCCACATATTTACCATTTGGGTTTAGTTCAAGATGAGTCTTGGTTGCCATGGGAGTAGGAGCTCCATTTAGATCTTTAATGTTGAATCTCTTGAGCATGTCTTGAGTATACTTGGCTTGGTTGAAGAAAGTTCCTCCTCTTATTTGCTTGATCTCAAAACCAAGAAATACTCTCAATTCTCCCATCATAGACATCTGGAACCTATTAGTCATAAGCTTTGAGAATTCATCATTAAAATCTTTGTTAGATGAGACAAAGATAATATCATCAACATATATTTGGCATACAAAAATCTCCCCATTGACCTTCTTAGTAAAAAGAGTGGGATTGATTTTCCCAACCTCAAACCCACGGTCTAACAACAACTCTCTAAGGTGCTCATACCACGAGTGTGGGGCTTGTTTGAGCCCATAGAGCACCTTATCAAGTTTGTATACATGGTTTGGGAAGTTGGGATCCTCAAACCCCAGGGGTTGCTTTACATATACCAACTCATGCAATGGACCATTAAGAAATGCACTTTCTACATCCATTTTTTGTAATTACAAGTTATGACGTGCCACATAAGCAAAAAGGATAAAAATGGACTCAAGGCAAGCCACGTGTGCATATGTCTCTCCATAATCAATGCCTTCAATTTGATAGAACCCTTGTGCAACCAATCTTGCCTTTTTCCTCAAAACAATTCCATGCTCGTCTTGCTTGTTCTTAAATATTCACTTAGTAGCAATAACATTACAAAAATATTTGGGATTTTGAACTAACTTCCATACTTTGTTTCTCTCAAAGTTGTTGAGATCTTTCTGCATTGCTTCCAACTAATTCGAATCTTCAAGAGCTTCCCATACTTTATTTGGCCCCACCATGGAAATGTGAGCTTGGTGTTCACCAAAACTCTTCAACTGAGCTCGAGTTGACATTCCTCTTCTTAGATCCCCAAGCACATTCTCAAGAGTGTGATCTCGTAATTCCAACATTCTATCCACTCTAGCTTGGCGACGAGTTTCGATCTCCTTGTTGTTTATTGTGGGGATATCTTCATCAGTTTGGTCCTCATATTGACCATTAAATTGACCTTGATCATCATTGGAATCATTCTCTTCATCAAGAAGCAAAGATTTACCTTGATCTTGATCAGGCACACTTCTAGACAGGCATTGAGATGATCTTATCGCTGATTCTATAGATCTTCCTTGTACAATAGACTGAGCATCGCTAGACAATCTGGTAAATGGAGACTCATGATCCTCCTAGCTAGAGGTTTCTCCCTGATCAACTTGTTGAGGGTCCACAGCTTGTATTTGGCTTAGGTCATTGTCCTCCTCAACAGAAGGAGCTTGTTGATGTTGTGAAGATGAGGGCTCCACTAGAGTAGAGCATAGTCCTTATCGATCCGCCACAAGGGGTTTCTCAATGGGGTGAATCAAACCTGCACCCATTCTTCCTATGGCATCCTTAGGCATTTCATCATTTACATCACAAACATCAACACGCCCCCCTTGGGGACCATTATATTCTTCAAAAACCACACTACAAGATGATATGACAGTTCCAAAGAGCTTATCATAGATTCTATAAGTGTGGGATTCAATACCATAGCCAACAAAAATACCCTCTAATGCTTTGGAATCAAATTTGGACAAACGAACACCCTTTATGTGATAGAAACACTTACAGCCGAACACCCGGAAATATGAAACGTTCGGCTTGTTACCGGTAAGAATTTCATATCGAGTCTTGATCAATTCTTTGCGGAGGTAGAGCCGATTTGATGCATGGCATGCAGTGGAGATTGCTTCGGCCCAAAAATTGTATGGAGATTTAAACTCTGCCAACATGGTCCTGGTCATATCAATAAGAGTCCAGTTCTTCCTCTCAGCTACACTATTTTGTTGAGGGGTATATGCAGCGAAATATTGGTGTTTTATCCCCTCATCACTAAGAAATCCATTCAAGGTGTTGTTATTGAACTCGGTGCCATTGTCACTCCTT
Source organism: Avena sativa (assembly GCA_916181665.1). Taxonomy (NCBI): domain Eukaryota; kingdom Viridiplantae; phylum Streptophyta; class Magnoliopsida; order Poales; family Poaceae; genus Avena; species Avena sativa. Next base: position 441,070,991 of record OV702294.1, on the reverse strand, counting down.
ATTATCAACATAGGGACATTGTGTTAACGTTGTGCCATGTTGATGAAGTCGATGAAGTTTTCTTGGGTCTCACTTTTCAGCTTCAAGAAATATACACATGTATATCTTGATAAGTCATCAACAATCACCAAACAATATTTCTTCCCACCAAGACTTGCATGAGATGGAGGACCAAAGAGATCCACATGAAGGATCTCCAAGATCCTCTTGGACTTGATGTAGTTCTTTGGCTTGTGGGGAGAATCATGCATCTTTCCTTCAACACATGCCCTGCACACATGATCTTTGGCAAAACAAACATTTTATTTTAGTCCAACAATATGGCCATCCTTGTGGAGACTTTGCAAAGTTCTCATGTTGAAATGGGCTAGATGGAGATGCCATAGCCAACCCACATCGGCCTTTCCAAATAGGCACATCGCACTTGTAGTGGTTTTACCCAAAAATTCAACCACATACAAGTCATGTTCGACGTACCCAACAAAAGCGACCTTTAGAGACTTGCTCCACATGAGGACCACAATATCATTATCAATAAATACGGCAAAGCCCATCTTTCCAAGAGCACGGACTGAAAGTAAATTATATCCAAGGGTCTCAACAAGCATGACGTCCATGAGTGTAATATCGTGTGCAACCACAACCTTGCCGAAACCCATTACCTTAGAATTTGACTTGTCAGCATATGTCACGAATATTTGATCATCATTTGGTCTCAACTCCTTGCCAATAAATTTGCTTCCGGTCATATGACTTGTGCATCCATTATCAAGCACCCACTTTGACCCTCCGGAAGCATAGGTCTAAAAGAGATCAAAGTAGTTTTTAGGTACCCATTTTTAAATGGGTCCTCTTTTGTTAGCAACAAGGGTCTTGGGAACCCAAATAGACCAAGAAATATAACCATCAAATAGGCCACATATTGTGCATAAACTAAAGGAAATATGCCCTAGAGGCAATCATAGAGATGATTATATTTCATATGTATCCATGAGTTATTCTAATGTTCCTTGAATATCCATATATCAGGCAACTTGTAATGATTAGCAATTATGTGAATTGTTTGTGAAACTCTTTACTTGTATGATTATCTAATAGTTGTCCCTATTCGGAGTCCATGTGAGGACACACATGAATCTTAGACTAGCACATCGATTGGTTGATGACTATGTTTCGCAAGTCATGGATCCGTGGGGACAGCAGCGGTGCTAGTTGGAGTAAAGATCCGAACGGGAAACTTCATTGACACTGGCGCATCGTCTCCGGCTTAGTCCAGAGATTCAACATCTGGGACTACGTCAGCGATAACGCAAGTAGCTTTGGAGTGCGACCACCCCCGCGCAACGGCATTTTCATCAACCTTGGCACCCATAAGATCTACGTCAGCGTCGACACGTCCCGCGTCTACCCACACCGAGTCATCCTCATGGGAGATCCTCCCCTCAATGATGCTAGCGGCCCGTGTACCACTCGCCCCGCAGGAAGCATCGAGGTGATGATGACTGCGCCAGCATCAGCAGCAAGAACAAGAGCCAGACCAAGCAAGAACCCGGCGACGGCAGATCCGGCAACGGCTAAGCCGGCACCTACAAAGCAGGCAGTAGCAGATCCGCCAGCGGAAGATGCACCCGAGGTGCATGAGGTAACCCCCAAGGCATCTAGAGTTAGGTGGCCTCCTCTAGAAAGGCTGGAGAATATCTTGCAGGAAGCTATAGATAACCTAACAACACATGTAGAACCCATTATAAACCCGGCAAATGCACATGCCGAGTTAGAAGAGACATGGTTGAAAATGTTAGAAGGGGCTAAGAAAGTATTTGCACTGCAGGAGTCCTTTAACCAAACCTTGCGAGAATATGCTAGGGCAAACAAGTTAGACACCAGTCCGACTCGGCTGGATGGTGTAGGAATAAAGGGAAAGAACCTCCTTAGTGATATTAACAAGGAGAATGAGTCTCAACAAGGTGATTTGGCTAACCCGGGGTTGCCGACGTATAGTGCCCCGGCAAAAAAACTCAGAGGAGCCAATGTTGCAACTGTAGAATTGGAGGGTTTGACCGGCAAAACCCGACAAAAGAAAAAGGAAAGAGTGAATGAGCTGGTAAGCATAGCAAACCAGCAAAATGAGGAGATAATTAGGGCTAATCTGGCAAAGCCTGGAGCTTCGCGTTTGGTTCATTCAGTTGGAGCTGCCCCGGCATTATCAGCTGTCGTGGCATCTTCACCCGAAAATGGATCACGAAAAGATAAAGCAGTAACCTCAGGAAGAAGGAACAAACAGATGGTTCCCTATGATCCGGTTGTGGCCGGTAAAGCAAATGAAAACCGAGGCAATGGTAGCCGAGGTAACAGTGGGGAGAGAAGTCTCGATCACCGTAACAGAGGACAGGGAAATCTCTGAAGAGGAAATCCCGAAGATAATAACCCGGCAGGAGGGGGGCATTACCCCCTGTAAGATCATCAGTCGAGGCATGAACCTCGACAGGGAAGGGATGCAGGACATGTTTCGCATAACCCAGTGAAAAATAGATACAATGATGGTTATTCGGAGATGGAGAATGCCAGATGTTCTAGGCATAGTCACCATGTGGTGGAAGAAAGAGAGGCATATAGGGACCTGTAGCCGAATGATGTAAGGCTAAAGCTTGACAAGTTATATAGGTCGGAGTGACTAGAGGAGCAAGGTCCTCCTGGTCCGGCATGTTTTGGACCCTGAATCATGAGGGAACCACCTGTTCCAAACATCCAGTTTCCTAGAGGCACAAAAACATATAACGGGAGTACCAAGCCACAAGATTGGTTGATCTATTATGCCACAATAGTGAAAATTGCTGAGGGTTACTTGATATGGGCTATGAGATATGTGCCCCAGATGTTGGAAGGACCGGCTAGGGTATGGCTGAATAACTTACCAGCAGGCAGTATGAACTGCTGGTTGGACTTTGAGGAGATGTTTGTCAGCAACTTCACTAGCATGTATAAGAGTCCGAATAGACCTCAACACCTTGCAATGTGCAAGTAAAGGCCGAATGATACCGATAGGGAATTCTTGACCCGGTGGTGCAACCTCAAAAACTCATGTCACAGGCAATTGCTTTGTTTGCACAAGGTTGTAGATATGCGAGTGTATTATGGCAAATGCTACAAAGAGATATGCCGACTACGTTGGCCGAGACAATCAGAATATCCGACTCATATGCTCTGGTGATCCAACTCAGTACGAGCTTATGTCGGCGGAACAACATGAGAAACATGAGAATTATGCTCGTGATGGTGCTGGCTCATCCAGGAGGAATGAGTTCCGGGGTAGAAGAAGACAGGATGGGTCAGATTACAGGTACACCTCAAATCAAGTAGCAGCTGTGACTCAAGATCAGCCAGGTGCAGGGAGCAACCAGCGCCAGAAAAACAGTTCTCAGCAATGGACACCGAGGAATGATGGTAAAAAGCAATGGACTCCGAAGCAAAAGAAGCAATGGAAAAAGAGGCCGAAATACACATTCAAATCAATGTTGGATCAGCCATGCAAGTTTCACATGCAAAACCCGGCGAAGCCAGTTAACCACATAACTCGTCAGTGTGCATGGATGAAGAATGCAATGGGAAACTCGGCGGTACCACAAGCACCACATTAGCAACCACACCACCTGCAGCAACCACAACTTATAGGAGGAAATGCGCAACAATTGATGTTGCCTCCACCACCTCTGAGATATGAGAACCCTGATCAAAGGATGCAGTTCACCATGTGTCTAATAAAGGTTAAGATGGTAGAGGAAACCCCAACAGCAATGGGCGCAATGAGTACAGAGAGCACCGTCAGTCATACTGTGTATTCACCATAGAACAGTAGGACAGACAAAGCGTCGGCACCTGCATATGGAAGTGATTGCCGTTATGATGGCTGTTCCGAGGTATATGCATTGATCAGATCAAGAGATAACTTGGAGCATCAGATATCATCCCAAGATCATGCCAAACCCCGGGTCATGTGCTTTAGTGCTTGACCCAACGTTTGTCGGGCCCAGTATTAATGTGAAGTTTTCAAAGGTGATAATAGATAACGGCAGAAGTATCAACATTATGTACAAATACACAATGCATAAACTCGGCATTTCTTCGAATATGCTTCAGTCACTCAAGACAACTTTCCACTGCATTGTGCCAGGTTTGTCCTGCGATCCAATCGGGAAGGTCCGAATAGATGTATTATTCGGCACAAGGGAGAATTCCAGGGCAGAGAATTTGGAGTTTGACGTGGTGGATCTAGAAAGTAGTTACCACACATTACTCAGACGGACAACTTTGTCAAAGTTCATGACCACTTGTCACATTAGTTACTTGAAGATGAAGATGCCTGGACCACAGGGTGTAATCACAGTTGCAGGAGACAATAGGAGATCGATGGAATGTGCTTCGGGCGTATCAAATCTGGCCGAGTCTTTGGTAATTGCGAGGGAGAAAAGGAGAATTTAGGAGGTTTCAGCCCTAGCTCAGTCGGCACAGCTTAATATTCCAGCACTTGCTAACCCACATGGAAGTGTGTCCTTCCAGTCGACTAAGGAGACGAAGAAAATCCAGATTGACGATCAGTTCCTAGAGCGCACCATCACCATTGGTGCCGACCTGAACGATAAATAGGAAAGTGATCTTACCAACTTCCTCCGTGAGAATCGGGATATCTTTGCATGGTCTAATTAAGACCTGCAAGGTGTACCGAGGGAGTTGGCTGAGCACTCTTTACATGTAAGGCCAGGATCAAGGCCGGTGAAGCAACCTCTCCACCTCTTTGCCGAAGACTGGAGAAAAATAATTGGTGATGAAATAGCTTGGCTCCTTGCAGCTAGGTTTATTATGGAAGTACTTCACCCGCATTGGCTATCTAATCCGGTGTTGGTCAAAAAGAAGAAATATGATCCAAATGTATCTGGAGTTTGGAGAATGAGCATCGAGTATACGAACCTGAACAAGGCGTGTCCCAAAGATCCTTTTCCTTTGCCTAGGATAAACCAGGTTATTGATTCGACCGCAGGCTATGAACTGTTGTCATTTGTAGACGTGTATTCTGGTTTCCACCAGATACCTTTAAACCCGGCTAATCAAATAAAGACTGCATTTATCACCCCGTATGGGGCTTATTTCTATCGTACCATGCCATTCGGTTTGCACAATGCAGGGGCCACGTACGGTGTATGCAAAAAATTCTTGCATGATCAGATTGGAAAAAATGTCCAAGTATATGTTGATGATGTGGTGATAAAAACCAAACAGAGTCATACGCTCCTAGATGATATTCGGCAAACATTCGCGAATCAGAGGAGGTTCCGAATGAAGCTTAATCTGAAAAAAAATGTACTTTTGGCGTACCAGCCGGAAAATTACCCGGTTTCCTCGTTTCGAGTCGAGGTATAGAGGCTACTTCGACTAAGATTCGGGAAGTGGAGAGAATGGAATTGCCGAAGTGTCTTAATGACGTACAAAAATTTACCAGATGCTTGGCATCCCTAAGTCGGGTTGTGAGTTGGCTCGGGGAAAAGGCATTACCCTTATATCAGTTGATGAAAAAGTCAGATAAATTTACCTAGACACCTCAGGCCGGTCATGCTTTTCATGAATTAAAAAAGATGCTACACACAGTGCCAGTCCTATCTTCACCACTATCAAAAGAGCCGATGTTGCTCTACATAGCTGTGACTAATCGAGTCATAAGTGCAGTAATAGTGGTTGAGCGTGATGAGGAAGGAAAGTCTGTGCAGAGGCTGGTATATTACCTAAGTGAGGTGCTATCAGCATCCAAGGAAAATTATCCACACGATCAAAAAATGGCATATGGTGTATACATGTCGGCTAAAAAGCTGAAATATTATTTTGAAGAACATCCTATCAAGGCGATCTGTGAGGCACCAATAGCCGAGATAATGAGAAATAAAGACGCAAGTGGCCGAATAGCAAAGTGGTAAATTGAGTTATCCCCTTATACTCCGCAATTTGATAGATGAGATGCAATCAAGTCTCAGGCAGTGGCCGACTTTTTGTCGATTGGGACGAAATGCAATATGAACCCCCACTACCTAATCCGAATTATTGGTCGATACATTTTGATGGATCCAAACTGAGAAATGGGTTAGGAGCCAGTGTAGTGCTAACCTCCCCCAAGAAAGACCAACTGAAATATGTGCTACAAATACACTTTGCTGCATCAAACAATGTGGCGGAATATGAAGCACTTGTGCACGACCTAAAAATGGCAAAGGAAATTGGCATAGGTCAGATTTTATGTTTCGGTGATTCGGATCTAGTAGTCCAACATGTATGAGGCCACTGGGATGTGCCGGATGCAAACATGGCCTTATATAGATTCCATGTGCAATAAATTAGTGGTTATTTTGATGGATGTGAATTTCATCGCATACCTCGGGCAGAAAATGATGCCGCAGACACCTTATCAAAATTTGGCTCAACCAGACAATCAATCCCACCTGGTATTGCCTTAGAGAACTTGAGAAAACCATCAATCGTACGATCCCCAGAATCCAAGTTAATCCATATCACGGCAGATCAAGGATCCGAGGCGGTCCCCATGGAGATAGATAAGAGGAATACACCGAGTAACCCGGGGACTAACTCGGCAAACCCAGGGACTGACTCGGCGAACTCGGGGACTGGTCGAGGTAATTCGGTAAAAATTATGTCGGGAGAAGAAATGGAAATGGATGAAACAGTTACCCCGACGCATGAAGTACCGGAATGGGCACTGATGCTCCATGCTTGTTTATTATCTACTTTTCTTTGCTTTGTCTTTACTTTGAGGTGTTTTTATATGTTTTTCTAGACCAACCTATTAAAAAGATGCCACAGTACCAGTTGCATGTTTTCTTCTGTTTTTGGTTATAGAAAAGCCAGAAAATCAATATTCTCGGAATTGGATGGGACAAAAGCCAAAGTCAATATTTACCATGGGGAACATGGAGCCCGAAGACGAGATGGAGAAGAGCCACCAGGGGTCCACACCCCCTGGCCGCGCGGCCAAGCCTAGCCCGGGCTTGGGGGTGCGGCCACCCTGGGTGCCCCCTGCCTCGCCTCTTCGCCTATAAGAAGCCCCTGATACGAAAACCCTAAGTACCTGATCAATCTTCCACGAAACAGTCCATAGCCGCCGCCACAATCATCCCTAGATCGGGGGGATCTGAAGCTCTTCCTGGCACCCTGCCAGAGGGGATCCAGAGGCCTTCTTCTTCATCATGCCAGCCTCCGGTATGAAGCATGAGTAGTTCCACCTTGGAATATGGGTCCATGTAGTAGCTAGATGGTTGTATCTCCTCCTTTGTGCTTCCATGTCTAGATCTTATGAGCTCTGTTCATGATCAAGATCATATCAATTTGTATTCATGCATGTTGTGTTTGTGGGGATCTAATGGATATTGATATTACTATGTCAGATTGATTAATGGTTTTGTCTTATTGATTCTATCATGTATGTGTTGTTCGAGATCTTGCATGCTCTCTGTTTCTAGTAGCTATCTTGGCCGAGTAGATCTTAGTAACTCCAAGAGGGAGTATTTATGCTCGATAGTGAGTTCATGCCTCTATTTAATCTAAGGGAAGTGACAGAAATCTCTAAGGTTGTAGATGTGCTTTTGCTACTAGGGAGAAAACAACGATCTCTTGTTCATGGAACAAGTGGATTGTTTACCTTACACACTTTGCTTAAAGAAGTGATTTGTTGCTTGCAACTAAATACTGGAGGAGGTTCGGATGATAACCTGAAGGTGGATTACTAGTCACAGATGCAGTTGGATGGCGTTCTATGTATCTTGTTGTATTGCCCAATCGAATCTCATAGGATCATGAATGTCTAGCATTGCATTATTATGCCTTTCTTAGTCCTGTCAATTGCTCTGCTGTAATTTGTTTACCCAGCATGCCATGTTTGTTTATCTTTAGGAGAACACCTCTAGTTAACTATGGACCCCAGTCCAATCTTTACCATTGACACATCTTCCACTGTTACTGTTTACTTTCTGCAAACATTACCTTCCACACCATACATTTAATCCTTTGTTTTTAGCAAACCGGTGAGATTGACAACCTCACTGTTCATTGGGGCAAAGTATTGAGTTTGTGTTGTTTATGTTTCCAAATTGCTAGCAACACCTTTGGGTCGTTTCCTTCCTCCTAATGGTTCAATAACCTTGGTTTCTTACTGAGGGAAAACTTGCTGCTGTGCTCATCACACCCTCCTCTTGGAGGCTCCCAACACGTCATGCCCAATATTTTTATTTGTCAAAGATGAGATCTTGCCGAGTGACGAAGTCCTCGCTAGGAAAACTGTAAGAAGGGCAAAGGCATACACAATAATAAACAATGAACTCTATAAGCGAAGTGTAACAAATGTGCTACAAAGATGTGTTACCCTGGCAAAAGGACAAGAAATCCTCTTAGATATACATCAAGGAGAATGCAGACATCACGCTTCATCCAGAGCCCTAGTAGCCAAAGCATTCTGGCATGGGTTTTACTGGCCCAGTGCTCTACAAGAGGCATTAGAATTGGTGAAAAAAATGCAATGGTTTCCAGAGATATGCCAGCAAAGTTCACATGCCTTCATCTGAATTAAAGACAATATCTATCAATTGGCCATTTTCCTTACGGTGCCTAGATATGGTCGGGCCGTTTAAGCCGGCAAGAGCCAGCATGACCCACATCTTGGTCATGGTAGACAAATTCACAAAATGGATAGAGGTAAAGCCTATAAGAAAATGTGATGGGTCCACGGCTATGAAATTCCTTAAGGATATCATCTTGAGGTATGGATACCCACATAGTGTTATTACATATAACGACACAAATTTCGCCGAGTGAGCTTTTGCTCGCTTCTGCCGGGATAAGAACATAAGACTTGACGTTGCATCAGTAGCACGTCCCGCGTCGAATGGACAAGTGGAAAGATCAAATGGACTAGTATTGTCCGGGATAAAACCCAGCTCATAGAACCACTACAAAGGTCAGCAGGGTGTTTGATTGAGGAACTCTCGGCCGTATTATGGAGCTTGAGAACAACTCCGAATAGATCAATGGGCTAAACACCATTCTTTCTTGTATATGTGGCAGAAGCTATATTACCAGCCGACATAGTGCATGACTCTCCTAGAGTCACCCAATACACGAACGCTGAAGTGAATGAAATATCTCGGCAAGATGATGTTGATCTATTAGAAGAAGCAAGAGAATTGGCGTTATCCAGATCAACCATATATCAACAAGATCTCAGACGCTATCATAGCAAGAAAGTGACCCCTGAGTCTTTCGAGAGGGAGATCTGGTACTTCGGCTCGTGCAACGGAAAGCCAACATGCATAAATTGTCACCTCCATGGGAGGGCCCGTTCATTGTGAGAAAAGCACTACATAATGATGCATACTATCTCATATATGCTCAAGCACCAGAGAAGAATAAGGCGGACAAGTCAGGAGACGAATCGAAAAGGCCGTGGAATGTAGCTTTACTTCTCGTACTATCATATATCGGCTTTGTATGTTGGAAAAGAATTAATGAATGAAATTCCAGCGACTCGAGCAGTGAATCGGGGACTGCCTCACATTATTTATCCTTATTTTTTATATCTTCGATAAGTCGTCTGGCTTATATGTCTAATCCTTAAGCCGAGTTAGTAATGTGGTGACAGCAGAGGCCAAATTCCTGACTTACCGTTGTCCAGAAAAGGACTTGATGATAAGCGAGATAAGAGCCGGCAAAATTCGAACACACAAAAAACGACTAAGAGTGGATGGTACGCGAGCCAACTCATGTTTTACAATGTTTTCTAACCCATGTGATTGACATAGTATATTGATCCACACGCTCATATTAAACTATCATTCATGATTTCTAAACAAAAAGTAAGTTAGATCTCTAATTTCAAACCCACTAGGTAAAAATCGCAAATGGTGAACACATGGCGAATAGTTGACTTAGAAAAGTAAACAACCTAATATTAAGCATAACATCTGAAAATTACCGAGTTATACAAATAGTACCAAAAGGACCAGACTGTTTTACACAGCATACGCCCGACATACCAGTTAATTACGAATACGAAGTTTTTTGAGTTCAAGCACCGACTATTGCTGGGTTATCGGCAGATGGAGGAACAACAACTGCAGGTGCAGGGGTCTCCGAGGTAGGTGCTTCGGTCACCACCGGAGGAACCTCGGCCTTGGTAGACGAAATAACTACAGGAGCAGAGCTTACCTCGACCTCGACCGAAGCTGCCTTGGCATCTTGAACATTGGTCGCTTTGTGTGAAGCCTCGGCCTGAGATTGAGAAGCCTTGGTGCCCTTGGAGGAAGACCAGGCTTTAGCTTCTTTCTCAGAATCATCTCCTATTTCATCCGAGCTTCCGGACTACTCACTAGTGTCTTCTTCATCACCATAATCATTATAGAGGTCCCAACCTTTAATAAGGTAGAGATCCCTGTGTTTACAATGCTAGTCCCTGGATCAATAGCTAGCATCCATAGTTAAGATGTAATATCAAGAAACAAAGGTCATAATACAACTTATAACCAGGAATAAAATAATTTATTACATCTTACATAGCTCATTTGGCTATGACATTACAATGCATCAGAAATAACTTGGTAGCATGGAGTCCTTCATCTTCAAAGTGCCACATGCAATCATGTTGGTTGTAGACTTGTAATCCTATTCGACAAACTTCACTAACATCAAACAAACATGCAACATAATAAGTTACAGTCACAAGGGTCAATACATTTGAATTGTATTGGCAAGTGATACTATGGTATATAGTGGAAACTATCATCTACATGCATTTGGCTAAGTGGAGCTTAGGCTTTCTTTGCTCAAAATAAATTTTCCGTATCATTTTAAAACACTAAGTTTTTGCTTGACAAAAAACACCCAAGGAACCACCAATAGAAATTGGTGAACCTTCAACCCTTGTTCAACCGCAAGTTTTTAACTTAGAAAATTGGGATGAGGAGATTCTTGATAGCTTCCATGTCTTGATGCTCAAATTGTCCTTTTCCAGGAACATGGCTAAGTACTTAGATTTTACACTCTGTAGAGGTGGTGCAGTTTCCCCACAAGACTTGGTTTCACCAAGACAAGATCTTTCAGAAGCCTTCCCTTAGACCAGAATGGACGCGCTCCAAACCTATCATTCCCCTACCACCAACTATCCATTTTGGCTAAGTTATTGCAACCTATATGATCCAGGCAGAGCCCATAATGCCAAGTGGCTGCACTTGAAGCTTCTCAACATTTGACATCTCAAATCTCTTTGTCCCTTGGTGGCAATCCACAAGTGAGATACACAAGGTAAACCATAGAAATGGGCCTTGTGTAACCACTCAACCAAAAACCACCAAGCAAGTCCCTTTCCTCCCAGGTGATTCATTCACTTAGTTGTTTTATTAAACAAAACACAAGTCCTTGACTTAGAAATATTCCATAGCATGAATATAATCCATCCTTGTTTTCTACTAGCTAAGCTAAGCATGATAGTAGTAGGAATCTTAATACAGGATAATTCTACTAAGGTTTCATCTACTAGGATTTCCCATGGCATGGTTTATACTTAGCAAAAATTCCATGCAATTCCTACTTAGAAATATCACTAATGCATAGTGAAAATAATGGGACAAAAGTATGAATCACCACTTGCCTTTTTGGTAGATATTATAAGTTCACTCCTTGATCTTGCAATAATCACACTCTTCAAATTCCACTACAATTCAATCAAGCAAGCAAATATTCAATCTACCATTCAAGCAATCATCACATAGAATAATAAAAACAAGGCAATGCAAGCATGCCAAAGATTGTTTTATTTGGAAAAGTGGTTTCTATTAGGTTATAAACATTTCGAATCACTTATTAGTCGTTTATAAAAGTGGCAAAACCATTTGCAAAAGATTTTACCTATAAACCATTTTTATACCAAAGTAATATTTTATGTTGTTGAAAATGCTTTTTAGAAAAGTATTAATTTATAGGGTTCACCAAATATATTTTTAAATCATAAAATTTTGTGTTTAAGGTCAGAAAGTTTAAATCAAATCATTTTTAAAAAGTTTTTCTCAAGTAATCATTTTCAAACCATAATCAATATTTTTATTTGGCTAGAAATGATTTTATTCAAAGATTTATTCTTTAGCTTCACCAAATACATTTCTAAATCCATAAGTCGGTTTCTATGGTCAGTAGATTCAAAAAAATCCATTTGGCAAAGATTTTATACTAAAAACATTTCAAGAATAATTTTTATAATCAAATTATACCTATACATGTTTCTGCAAATCCAACCAATTTTCCAAAAGCAATTCATTAAACAAAGTGCATAGTTGGAAAGTACTTGTTTTTATGATTCCATTGATATAAAATTTGCAAAATTTGGACGTGTGGATCAAAAGTTATGAATTTTACAAAACCAAACAACTAATAGACAAGTTTCTGTTTTTAAAACAAATTCCATGCCACGTGTCTTGTTGCTATTGGTCTGTACCGCTTCATCTGGATCGTGCTGTGTGGTGCGTTGGATTAAAAAAGATCGAGCGGCATAGGATCAATCGTACCGGTTCGTTTAAGTTTCTATCCTATCCACTGGATTAATATCTAACGGTCCAGAGCAACTGGTCAGGAACTGGCGGCGCGAGCGACAGTGGCTTGCGGCGGAGCGATATGTTAGTGGTGTCAACGTGGTCATTGTCGATGGTGAGGTGCACGGGCGTGACGGTAATCTCTCACCGGAGTTCCACCTGGCGTCGAGCTCGTACTGGTCTTGACGGAGGCGAGGATTGAGAGTGCGCTAAGACAAGTAGAAGGCACTGTTAGGTTCGCAAGAGTGAGGCGAGTATGGGAGTATCCATGAGGGGGAGAGGGGTGGTCGGGTTTACCGAGGAGATGTCGCCGGAGTGGGGGCAGACGGTGGCGGAGTGTTGACGTTAAGGTTGCTGATGATGCGGAGCACGCGTGGGAGAGCTGGCGCTACAGAGGTGTTCGTCAGGAGATGTGGATCGCCTTCGTGGCGGTCAGGGAGCAAGGGGCAACGGGGAGAGGCCGGAATTGAAAGAAAGCTCCGCCGGTGCAGTGGGGCTCCAAGCAAGAAATCTGCGCAGCCTAGGGGCGGAGAGTGTGTGACGTCTGAGGTGGAAAGAGAGAGGGGACATTGGCGATTATGAGGGCGTCGTTGCAGCGAGGGATTAATCGGCCATTAACGCGTATTAACACTGCGAAATCAATGCAGAAAACGACGAGAAATTTGGGAAGGAACGGGTCGCGCTGTGGAAGACGCTGAGGTGGCGATGGGGTCCGTTTGTTAGCTAAAGAGAGAGGGGGGAGGTGGGGTCCAGACGTCAGGGAGGGGGCGGGTCTGTTCTGCGGTGAAAAAACTATTCGGGGGGGAAAGAGGTGGACTGCGAGTTGGGCCTGGTAAGCTAGTTGGGCTGGCCGGTTTCTTTCATTTTTTTTCTGTTTCTTTTTGTTTTTCCATTTTTATTTCTTTTATGGATTTTATTCAAACAATTCAAACACTATTTCATTTCAAAACTTTTCGAAATATTCAGTAAGTTTATATTCTGTTTAAATATGTATTTTAATGATAACTTTTGGAACATTTCTTTTATTCCCACATGGTTTAAATATTTATTTAAAAAGAACCTTTGTGTTTATTTAAATAGGATTTTAAATATGATTCCAATTCATATTATTTATTCAAATGATTTAACTTTCTGTTTTAAATTCAAATGTTTATCAAAACCCTTTTTGTAAGTTTTATTTATTCAATAGGGTGTTAAATAATTCACTTTGAATTATTTTAATATGTTTTTATTAATCATTTGAATTGGTTATTTCCCTTAGTTCAAATGGGGATAGAATTTGGTTAATGCCATTTTATTTTATTTGAATATTCTTTATCCCCTTTATTTTATTTGGTTTATCTTTAATCCATTTGCTTATGGATTTGGCCAAGATTTAATTTGGCTTTTAAATATTCCTAATTAATATTTCTTTCTTTATCTTATAAAATCCATATCTTTTTATTTATAGATCCAAACTTGGTGATTCCAATTTGTATAATTTTATTTAGTATTTGTTTATCCTTTTATATATATTTAGGATAATTATCTCACCATTTGGTATGGATTTTTAGATAGGTGCTTTATTAGCTTTGGAAATTCAGTTTCCTTATCTTATTAAATTCATAAGTTTTTATTTATAGCTCGAAATTAAGTGAAACCAATTCCCATGGTTTTATAATATTTCCATTTGTCATTATTGATCATTTATATTTGTTTGTTGACAAATTCTTATATGGATCAAATCCATAGGTTTAGAGTAATCTTGGAAATGTTTTTCTTCCCTTGGGGTTTTAGAGTTTTGGTTTATTTTCCTGGTGTTTAAATTTCAAGGTGAATTTATGGAGAATGCATTTATTTTGACTTGAATTTGTTTGATGGGTTAAAACCTTATTCAAAGTTTGTTCTAGATGGGTTTTGTTGTTTCCAATTGGAATCAGAAAGTTTCTTTTCACCCTAAATTTCAACAATTATTTATTTGGTTTATTTATTTTTCACATTTCAAAATTAGGCAAATTTTGGGATGTGATAATCATCTTCGGCTTCATTACCCTCCGATGCACATTGGTAAGCATGGGCTTGGCGACGAGCGATATGGTACGAGTTAGTGATCCAAGGGGAGCCACTACGCAAGTTCATAAGGACGTCGAGAAAAATGTTCTTGTACCATGACAGAACAGCTATGAGCACCATGTCAGCCCCGGCTCGTCCTGCAGATTCTCTCCAAATATTCAACTAAGTTAGGGAATCTATCAGTTTTGCCACAAAGCACTTCAACCTTGGTAATCATCAGTTCATTCGGCCAGAGTACATGAAGCCTCGGATGGTTGCTTTCACCAAATATTTACCCATGATCTTCATTGGTTCAATGGTGGCAGCAATATCAATTAAGAAATCCTCAATAGAATACTCTTGACCCGGATTATTGGGGACACCTCGGCCGGCTCGGGCGTTGATTACGGCCTTGGTACTCACAAGTTCAGATTTCGGAAAATGATCTATAATACAAAGCATAACACAAGTCAAGACAACCAATGAGAAAGAATAACTCGGTCAATGCCCACAAAATAAAAGAGGACTTACGATGGATATATCATCACATCTTTTGAAGATTGTCGGACCAGCCGACTCTTTTCTTCTCAAACCGAGTAATCTCACCCGTCATGGACTTATTCTTGGACTCGGTCACATCGAGGAGTTCCTTGTTCTTATGGAGCTGGAGAGTTAGCCGATTTTTCTCTTCGGATAATTCTTGGTAAATCTTCTCCAACTCTCTTTTCTGGGCCAGCTTCAAGGAGTTAACCTCGGCACGAAGCCGAGCTATCTCATTGTATGTCTCCTTCAACTACACTGAATGAGCTCCTGCTTGTTTTAGAAAATGCAGCATCAGATCAGGCATGGGAATGCACTCTCGATGCGATGTTGCAAGGCTTTGTAATTCAGCTGAGCCGAGTCAAAAATGCTATAAGATATTCCGCACAGGTTCAGGAGAGAAGGAAAATGGGTACAAAGAACGTTGCCGACTCACCTTGTAGATCGTCAACCTTCTTCTTAAGAGCAGTTTTTTGGGTATCGATAGTACATGTACAAAGCCGAATCGTAAGTCGACTCAGAAACAAAAATCCGGACAAGAATTTTAAATAAATAGAAACTAACTCACCCATTTTCTTCAGAATATGCACCAATTGGTCATACTTGACCGGCAGCTTCCTATGAGCAAAGAGCATTTTTTGGAACTCGACAGTGCACTAATTATGAGCAACCTGGAATCACACAGCATTATACAGGATACAAATATTCGTAACAGCAAATGTAACATCCCAATTCCAACAAACCTGATTTAAGTCAGAAAGGCAAAAATCAGGGGGAACAAAAACTTTTTCTTGCATTGTGTGCTTACTTGTTTGCTTGTGCTCAAGCAACTGTTTATGTATTAGTTGTGTACCCCTCATCTCAACACTAGTTTACAAAAACTATTTTACAAAAGAGATGTCTTGGTTGATCCTTCATATTCTCAAATGTTCTGGCATTTCAAAAACCTAAGCCAAGATGACTTTAACACAACCAAATACTTTACTAGCATATATTGCCAAAACTATGGAGACATATAGATATACTCTCCTTATGTTTTCAAGACAGAACCCTCAACTACACTTATCCCTAGGTTTTTCCAAAACCTTTATTAAGACCTTTTAATCCAGCGTTGGTAGTAATACCAAGATGATCCTTATCTTACCTCAAAGCCAAACCCCTTTCAAAATTACCCCTCCTCACCCCAAGATAGGCTTGATGGTAACCCTAGTACTAGTTGGATAAGTAACAAGATGAATTGCCTTGATCTGCTGGTTGATGAATTGCGTTGATCTGCTGCCTGATGAATTGCCTTGATCTGCTGATTGCCTTGATTGCTTAGGAACTAGAGTGAGCTAATCTAGTAGCTCATCCCTTAGGACCCAATCCTTGTTTTTGATCATCAATCTCAAGCAAGCACCCAAGTCTGGATCTATCCTAAGCCACCCAGGTGCCCCTCTCATCTCCTCATCGGTTCAATCCCAGGATAATCCCTCTGGATGGTTTCCAACTCAGTAGAGACCCAATCTGAACATGAATCTTATCTACCTAGTTATTACCCCAACATCATCTCATTGATCATGATCTTGGAACCTGGCATCCTCTTAGAAGCTTCTACACTTGCACTCTATTCCAAAACCCTAAATCTACCACAATGGCAAAGTTTGTATTTCTTATCTAGATTCAATCTTTAAAGCTCTACCTCTTCCAACCTATCTGTAGTCTTGAGATATTGTACTTGAACCATCTTGTAGTACATGTTTAACACTACCAAAGACCACTCTTTCCATTGGTTATGCCATTCCATGTCCCACTCCTCCATGATGGTATTGTAGTCAAGATAATAATCTTTTCTGCAAATCTTATCATCTTGCCTATTTCGGCAGAAGCTCACATCTATATGCTACCTCCCCTTGGACAAATCCTTTGTTGGTTATGATCTACTAACCATGGCCTATCAATCCCCACTCTACTTGTTTCCATTGGAACCTTGTGCTTCATAAACCCACATGGTTTAGGAGGTTACCTGATGTATCTATTATGGCAGCCTTATATTCAACAAAGTTTACCATCTCCTCTACACCACCACAAATCCAACCAAGACCAACTCTTGCTTACATGATCATCTATATGACTTGGTATATCCATCCATATACCTCTTGTACCAAGGTGATCTCTAAGCTCCCTAATCCAACCTTGTTTAGGTGGCATCAAAATAACTAAACCCTAGATCCTCCCCTAATCTAGTTTCCATCCTTTCCACCACTTTTGTTCAAAACCAAGGATTAATTTGATGCCTACATCAAGTGTACATCATCTACCTTGGATATAAGCATCCCCAAATAATTCCCACAATTATTTGGATTATTAAACTATTTTAATCCCTTTACTTACCAAACTCTCAAATCCTTGTCTATAAAGACAAGTTTGTTTTTTCTCCAAATCACCTTGCCAACTCAAGGAACACTTGATGCTTATTTATCATATCCCATCTTTACAACTCAAAAATAAATATTTTTGAGATTCTTTATTATTTCTTTTTGCCCATTTTCTTAAATGGCAGAAACAAGAAATAATTCCCCAAAAATACTTTTCCACCTCAATAAATACCAATATGATCCTCCAATGTGTGTTATGGTATTTAGGACCATATCACATCAAAAACCAAGCTTGCCTAATGTAAAATTTTCATCTTAGCTTCCATAATCTATTTCCGCACTCCTTGAAGAATAGCATTTAAATGGGATCATAATCATCAGAAAAATCCCATTTAAATCATGGAGAGATTATTTGATCACATCTATCTACCAGAACCATTTCCATACATTGTCCAATGAAAGTTTGTCAACTTCCTTCACAAGCCTCCAATTAATCAATTTTGCTAAAACCAACAAACCTTAATTCAAATCAAAACGACACCAGCTCAAATCTTCTTCAACACTCCTCCCGAACACCAGCACTCTCCCCTGGTAGACCAAACACTGTAGCATGGCCCCACACCCCTTGTCCCACATGATTGTTTAAGAGGGAGACAAAGGCAAGGTCTTGTCTAAGCAAATTCTTTACTCCTTACAGCCCTCCCACTCCCTCTCTACTAGATACATGACCATAGGAACTCCCCACACACTCCCCACCGCCTCCGGCCACCAATAGTAAGACCATGGACCAAGCCCTAGCTCCCAAATGAGCTGGGTTCACCATGAACTCATCTATCTCAAATAAATAGGCCAGAGGTTGGCCAGCCCCTCTTCCAACCCTCATTTTCCCCCTCTCCCTCTCACCTACCACTCCTAGGCTCTCATCCTCCTCGTCCCTTACTTGACCCAAGGAAGAAGAAAAAGAGCTCTCGGCTCAATCCCAAAAATCCAGCAAAGTTTCTGCTCCCATGCCTCCCCCTTGATGCATGCTACCTTGCGGAAGTCCCCTTGTCTCCGAGAATCTGACCCACCCCTTTTTCTTGTCCACGAAGGTCGGCAGCGAGCTCCCCTGGTAAGGACCCGACGAGCTCCTCTCGGTCGACCTCATGCGGACGCCCTCCAGACGACGAAGCCTGACGTGCCGCCCCTCTTCTGACTCCCCTCCTCACGCTGCTTTGCCTCACACCCTCCCCGACGCCTCCCCGCTGCTCCGGTGAGCTCCCCCACCTCCATCTGCCTGCCGTTAGGGTTTCCACCCCGTCGGGCTGTGATAGAGGTTGAAGATGATTGTGGGTCGTTGATTCGGTCTTAATCCGACGGTGCCAAGGGCCCCTTACCCCTTTGCTGCACACCGTCACTGACGGGTGGGCTCCGCCTCGGGGTTTTGAACATGGCCTCCCGCGCACCGCCAGCAAGCTGGGCCGAGATTCACCCCCTATGGCCCACATCCCCGTTGGATCTAGCCCGAAGTCCCCTATTCCTTTTTTTCTTTTAATAGTTTGCTAGATCTGAAAACTAGGGTCTGGTTTAAATCGAAATAAAAATGTAAAATCCTTCAAAACCTCTAGATCTAAAATTCCTCAAGTGCCTAGGTGTTTTCCCCAACATGCAGACCAAGTTCTATACCAAAGTAATATATAGATTGAACATAATAAATCCTATACCTAGATCACTCCAGAACACTAGATAATTTATCCAGTAAGTTTGGTTTATCCAAATGACCTGAACCCAACTGGTACTTAAAGCTATACTTCATACCTTTCATACCCCACATGCCCCTTAGTCTTTTGCTTCCTAGTTTGCTGGTAGGAAAAATAACAATCTAAAGACTTTTCTGCCTTTAGGAATTTCCCCATGTCAAACCAAATGAGGTTTGGAATTAATTCCAGCTCTCACTAGACACACATAACCATATCTTCCAAATTTCAGTAGCTCATAATTTTATGAGTCTCTGTTGATTTTTAGTGAATTAAACCCTTCTGTGCATGGTTTACTCATTAATAAGAACATTACAATAGATCTGCAACTCAAAACAGGTTGATTTCAATTTCTACAGAAAGGTATTCTCAGTACCTAACATGTATCCTTGGAATCAGCTAAAAAGCTTCTATAAAATACATCTGATGAAAAAGGCAAATCTTGTCCAGTACTTTCTTTGGGAATTTCTCAAGGGCATTCTGGTAATTATTTTGAGAAGATTCCAACTCCTCTTGTTACAGTCCATCAAATACTACTTAATCACCCAAGGAAATAATTTTTGGAACTCCAGAGAAGTTCTGGTGAATTATTTCCTTAAACTAGGGTTTTATCCACTATAAAATCCATTATAAATCAAGGGAAGTTGATAAAATAGTGAAACCACTTTTGTTGGATTCATTTTATCAATACCTATCTGATGGTATAATTCTTATACAATTGTATCATATAGATCAAGCTCTTGTTCAAAAAACCCTCTCTTAAGTAGTTCCCAGAGTTTAAATCCAAAGGGAAGCTTTTTCCCTAATGCCTCCAAAACTTCTTCCAATCCAATCACATCAATCCTCCAACATCCTACTGATGTATATAATATATTTCACCTTTGCTTGATGTATGGTTTGATGTCTGTAACCCTTCAGATAAGTTGAGATGAACTAAAGAAAGTGACTTGGTCATGAGGCAAGATAAAGAATAAGTTGGTTTTGACCAGAGATGGTCGATAAGGTTTTAAAAAGGGTTTTACAACAAAACTGTCTTAAATATTTTTTGACAAGGATGTGGAGATGCACAGGTTTTCAAAAAGGAGACATGTTTTCAAAAAACTCATTTTTAGCAAAGATGTAGAGACGGCAATGATAGGTCTTTCAAAAGCAACTATAGTATAGAGCTATCTCGCCACAGCCTGATTTGCATTATCTTTGTTACCTTGTCTCGATGGTTTGCGAGTACATTCAAAGTACTCACCGGCATTGTCCCTGGCTATTTACTTGGCCAGATTGCATATGTAAAGAAGGAACGACGGTGTTGACGTCTATGCGAGCTAGGCCGTCTTCCCAGTTAGTTTCATGTAGGTTAAGGCACGGGCTCTGCGCTGAAGACTTCCGCTACTTGTGTTGCAAATGCCATCATAGCCTCCTTGTAATTTGTTGTACTCGTTACTTTATGGGTGATGTAATGATACTAGTCGGTTATGCTCATGGCTCACTGATCATGGGAACGTGAATTGTATGCATAACGGTTATTCTCGGACCGTAAATTTGGGGTTCCATAGACATGGTATCAGAGCCATCCTGACTGTAGGAGACCTTAGTTAGCATGGATGTTAGACAGGACAACCCCTATTTATGAAAATACCGGTTTTCGCAAACTATTTTCTCAAAAGCTTTTCGAAAGAATTCTTATCTCATCTTCTCTGACTTAAACAATTTGAAAGTGTATCACTCTTCATATCGTCTACTTCAAATGTTCTGTTTTCAAAAACAAAATCTGTCTCGGAGACTATGAAGACGGAGATCCCGAAAGGAAGAGACACTGAGACAAGCAAAGCAAAGGAGCTACCAACAATGACAGACACTACAAGATCGCCCTACCTACGGAGTCCTTCACCATCCCCAAATAAATCAAGTACGACACCGGCGACAAAAGATAAAAAGATTGAAGTCAAGACCCCCTTAACATCGGTACTTAGGATTATCACCCTCGAAGTAGGATTCCCCTTATGGCGTGTAGTCACCCCCTCAGTACCTATGGTACGCGTTGTTTTCTTGTCTTGTGCATGCGTGATGCTTCGCATGTGTTGCTTGTCTGCCGGGAATCATCTGATATGGTAGTTTTGACCACCCAGTTGGTAGAACCCCAACACTAACCCTCGCAACCTCCTAGTCGGAAACCTCTCCTCAGCAGGATGGCCACCTAAGAAATCCTCGACAACCCCAAGTAAAGCTCTAAGGTGGAAAGACTTCGTCTTCCCACTCAACTCCAATAAACCCCTGTTGACATTTCACCGTCAACCGTAGCTCTCCACCCAATATTATACCTCACTTCTTCCCTACCCTTGCACCAGAAAGACTAACTCCATAGCATCTTTCCATCTGCAGCTAAAGACCCTTCTCCACCCAAGATGGCTCCTTCCCGCTAAAGCATCATCGTGGGAGAAAGTTTCTGGTCCTTTGAGGAACAACTGCATGAGTTACTGAAGATCATCCGTCGTCCCCAACCCAAAATCGAAGGAAGAGAGCTTCCTCATAGCAATTCCAGCACAACTCAGTGGGTCATCAAGGCCATCATTCCTACACATGAGAATGACCCAGATCCCATCATCTTCACCTTCATCGACCACAACTAGGTAGATGGAGTCATGCGAGCAATACAACAAATCATGGCACGCCTCTGCAAGATCCATGAAGAAGAGCTGAAGGATACCCCTTACCACCTGTTTGGGCAGCGCGACAAGTATGGTCTCCCCACCGAATCCTTCCTCACCTGTTGCATTGGAAGTCAGCTCGAGAATATGGAATATCTCCTGCAACGCCACCAAGAAGATCACGACAAGACCCGCCGTCAAAACATCCTCATGTAGATGGACCTTGCCATACTACAGACCCGAGAGAAGAGTCTACAAGCCGTGAATGCTCGCCTGGAAAGAAGAGTAGTTGCTCTAACCTTTGAAGGTGTTAACTCAGAGACGGAGAATGGGGAACTGTCCTTCTATGAGTATAAACCTATCTTCCAGCCGCCCCAGGATGTACCAGGACCCTCCACCCACCTTCCCGAAGATGAAGATGAAGCCCAAGAGAAGTCTCCTGACCCACCCGCAAGTGGCAACTAGCCTAGTATAGTACTTATGTATCGTCCCAAGACCTGTTTTCCAAAACTCTAAGTGCCTTGTGCCATGCGGCACATACCTGTTTTGTAACCCCTTAAGAACCTCCACCACCGACCGGCTTGAACCTGCTAAATGAATGGATGTTATGCAAGCATGATATTCTTCTTTGCATGTTTTACCCACGACGTTGCATCAGACCAAACCCCCTGTAGTTCTGCTCTAAGGGGGAAAGACTGCGTCTTTCCCGCCCAAAACTCGATAGACCCCGGGAGTTGAAAACTAGTTAGCATTAAGCAATGACCACCCCTCCAACCGTAAACCGTCGACACTGCAAGAAGAACGGCAATTGGCACTTCTCCAAAATCAGAAGGAACTTCATAAAGGTCCTCCACTCCAAGTTCGACTGCCTAGCTAACATCCCGATGTATCAAGACCCTGAAGAGAGAAAAGTCGACCACGAGACACAGAAGTAAAGAAGATTCAACTCGCTGTCTCGCCTCAAAGAAGGAAGGACCCCAACAACGCTGAACCTACCTAGACTTGTCCTAAGTGTCTTTTCCGCTCGTTTCATCCAAACACTCCAAACCCGAAGCTGCTAGGGTCCGAACCATAGCTGACCCTGCCTGTTTATTCGAAGACCTACTAACACCCATACTTCCCTCCCCTAATATTGTTAAGGTCTGTAATATCCCAATTTCAGCAAACCTGATTTAAGTCAGAAAGGCAAAAATCAGGGGGAACAAAAACTTCTTCTTGCATTGTGTGCTTACTTGTTTGCTTGTGCTCAAGCAACTGTTTATGTATTAGTTGTGTACCCCTCATCTCAACACTATTTTACAAAAAAATATTTTACAAAAGAGATGTCTTGGCTGATCCATCATATTCTCAAATGTTCTGGCATTTCAAAAACCTGAGCCAAGATGACTTTAACACAACCAAATACTTCACTAGCGTCTATTGCCAAAACTATGGAGACATATAGATATACCATCCTTATGTTTTCAGGACGGAACCCTCAACTACACTTATCCCTAGGTTTTTTCAAAACCTTTATTAAAACCTTTTAATCTAGCCTTGGTAGTAATACCAAGATGATCCTTATCTTACCTCAAATCCAAACCCCTTTCAAAATTACCCATCCTCACCCCAAGATAGGCTTGATGGTAACCCTAGTACTAGTTGGATAAGTAACAAGATGAATTGCCTTGATCTGTTGGTTGATGAATTGCTTTGATCTGCTGCCTGATGAATTGCCTTGATCTACTGATTGCCTTGATTGCTTAGGAACTAGAGTGAGCTAATCTATTTTCTCATCCCTTATGACCCAATACTTGTTTGTGATCATCAACCTCAAGTAAGCACCCAAGTTCGGATCTATCCTAAGCCACTCAGGTGTCCCTCTCATCTCCTCATCAGGTCAATCCCAGGATAATCCCTCTGGATGGTTTCCAACTCAGTAGAGACCCAATATGAGCATGAACCTTATCTACCTAGTTATTACCCCAACATCATATCCTTGATCATGATATTGGAACCTGGCATCCTCTCAAAAGCTTCTACACTTGCACTCTATTCCAAAACCCTAAATCTGCCACAATGGCAAAGTCTGTATTTCTTATATAGATTCAATCTTCAAAGCTCTGCCTCTTCCAACCTATCTGCAGTCTTGAGATTGTACTTGAACCATCTTGTAGTACATGTTTAATACTACCAAAGACCACTCTTTCCCTTGGCTACGCCATTCCATGTCCCACTCCTCCATGATGGTTTTGTAGTCAAGATAATAATCTTTTCTGCAAATCTTATCATCTTGCCTACTTCGGCAGAAGCTCACATCTATATGCTACCTCCCCTTGGACAACTCCTTTCTTGGTTATGATCTACTTCAATCCCCACTCTACTTGTTTCCATTGGAACCTTGTGCTTCATAAACCCACATGGTTTAGGAGGCTACCTGATGTATTTGTTATGGCAGCCTTATATTCAACAAAGTTTACCATCTCCTCTACACCACCACAAATCCAACCAAGACCAACTCTTTCTTCCATGATCATCTACATGACTTGGTCTATCCATCCATATACCTCTTGTACCAAGGTGAGCTCTGAGCTCCCAAATCCAACCTTGTTTAGGTGGCATCAAAATAACTAAACCCTAGATCCTCCCCTAATCTAGTTTCCATCCTTTCCACCACTTTTCTTGAAAACCAAGGATTAACTTGATGCCTACATCAAGTGTACATCATCTACCTTGGATATAAGCATCCCCAAATAATTCCCACAATTATTTGGATTATTAAACTATTTTAATCCCTTTACTTACCAAACTCTCAAATCCTTGTCTATAAAGACATGTTTGTTTTTATCCAAATAACCTTGACAACTCAAGGCACACATGATGCTTATTTATCATATCCCATCTTTCCAACTCAAAAATAAATATTTTTGAGATTCTTTATTATTTCTTTTTCCCCATTTTCTTAAATGGCAGAAACAAGAAATAATTCCCCGAAAATACTTTTCCACCTCAATAAATCCCAATAATATCCTCCAATGTGTGTTGGTATTTAGGACCATATCACATCAAAAACCAGGCTTGCCCAATGTAAAATTTTCATCTTAGCTTCCATAATCTATTTCTTCACTCCTTGAAGAAGTGCAATTAAATGGGATCATAATCATCACAAAAATCCCATCTAAATCATGGAGAGATTATTTTATCACATCTATCTACCAGTACCATTTCCATACCTTGTCCAATGAAAGTTTGTCAACTTCCTTCACAAGCCTCCAATTAATCAATTTGCCAAAACCAACAAACCTTGATTCAAATCAAAACGACACCAGCTGAAATCTTCTTCAACACTCCTACCTAACACCAACACTCTCCCATGGTCGACCAAACAATGTAGCATGTCCCCACACCCCTTGTCCCACATGATTATGTAAGAGGGAGACAATGGCAAGGTCTTGTCTAAGCAAATTCTTTACTCCGTATAGCCCTCCCACTCCCTCTCTGTTAGATACACGAACATAGGAACACCCCACACACTCCCCACTACCTTTGGCCACCAATGGGAAGCCCATGGACCAAGCACTAGCACCCAATGCGCTGGGATCACCATGAACCGATCTATCTCAAATAAATAGGCCAAAGGTTGGCCAGCCCCTCTTCCAGCCCCCATTTGCCCCCTCTCCCTCTCACCAACCACTCCTAGGCTCTCCTCCTCCTCATCTTCCCTTTCTTGACCTGAGGAAGAAGAATAAGAGCTCTGGATCAATCCCAAAAAATCCAGCGTAGTTTCTGCTCCCAGGCCCACCTTGCTGCATGCTACCTTGCCAAAGTCCCCTTGTCACCGTGAATCAGACCCACCCCTTTTTAAAAAATTTCTTGTCCAGGAAGGTCGGCAGCGAGCTCCCCCAGCAAGGACCCGGCGAGCTCCTCTCGGTCGACCTCACACGGACGCCCTTCAGACGATGAAGCCTGACGTGCCGCCCCTCTTCCGGCTCCCCTCCTCATGCTGCTTCGCCTCACACCCTCCCGACGCCTCCCCGCCACTCCGGTGAGCTCCCCCACCTCCCTCTGCCCGCTGTTAGGGTTTCCACCCCGTTATGCCACGATAGAGGTTGAAGAAGACTATGGGTCGTCGATTCGATCTTAATCCGACGGTGCCCAGGTCCCCTTACCCCTTCGCTGCACACCGTCACTAATGGGTGGGCTCCGCCCCGGGTTTTGAACCCGGCCTCCCATGCACCGCCAGCAAGCTGGGCCGAGATTCACCCCCTGCGGCCCACTTCCCCGTTGGATCTAGCCCGAAGTCCCCTTTTCCTTTTTTTTCTTTTAATGGTTTTGCTAGATCTGTAAACTAGGGTCTAGTTTAAATCGAAAAAAATGTAAATGCCTTAAAAACCTCCAGATCTAAAATTCCTCAAGTTCTTAGGTGTTTTCCCCAACATGCATACGAAGTTCTACACCAAAGTAATATATAGAATGAACATGATAAATCCTATACCTAGATCTAACCAGAACACTAGATAATTTATCCAGTAAGTTTGGTTTATCCAAATTACTTGAACCCAACTTGTACTGAAAGTTATACTTCATACCTTCATACCCCCACATGCCCCTTAGTCTTTTGCTTCCTAGTTTGCTGGTAGCAAAAATAACAAACTAAATCCTTTTCTGCCTATAGGAATTTCCCGAGGTCAAACCAAATGAGGTTTGGACTTAATTCCAGCTCTCACTAGACACACATAACCATATCTTCCAAATTTAAGCAGCTCATAATTTTATGAGTCCTGTTGATTTTTAGTGAATTAAACCCTTATGTGCATGGTTTACTCATTAATAAAAAGGTTACAATAGCTCTGCAACTCGAAACAGGTTGATTTCAATTTCTACAGAAAGGTATTCTCAGTACCTAACATGTGTCCTTGGAATCAACTAAAAAGCTTCTATAAAATACATCTAATGAAAAAGACAAATCTTTTATAGTACTGTTTTGAGAATTTCTCAAGGGCATTCGGGTAATTATTTTGAGAAGATTCCAACTCCTCTTGTTACAGTCCATCGAATACTACTTAATCACCCAAGGAAATAATTTTTGAAACTCCAGAGAAGTTCTGGTGAATTATTTCCTTGAACTAGGGTTTTATCCACTATAAAATAAATTATAAATCAAGGGATGTTGATAAAATAGTGAAACCACTTTTGTTGGCTTCATTTTATCAATACCTATCTGATGGTATCATTCATACACAATGGTATCATACAGATCAAGCCCTTGGTCAAAAACCCCTCTTTTAAGTACTTCCCAGACTTTAAATCCAAAGGGAAGCTTTTTCGCCTAATGCCTCCAAACCTTCTTACAATCCAATCACATCAATCCTCCAACATCCTACTAATGTATATCATATATTTCACCTTTGCTTGCTGTATGGTTTGATGTTTGTATGCCTTGTATTGATTGGTGTTTTATTTC
This sequence comes from Avena sativa, assembly GCA_916181665.1. Taxonomy (NCBI): domain Eukaryota; kingdom Viridiplantae; phylum Streptophyta; class Magnoliopsida; order Poales; family Poaceae; genus Avena; species Avena sativa. The sequence goes on along the minus strand of OV702294.1, from coordinate 441,043,619 downwards.
CTTGCATGTATGCTCAATAACGGCGATAGATGCGATTGTGTGACGCCGAGAAGAAAGAATCATCAGAGTATCTTTATTATTGCTATTATTGGTTATCTGGTTATTTAACGCCGTCAAGGGACTTCTCGCTGGTCATAGGCAAGCCACCATTCCTGAACTCTTATATTGCCCTACTTCTGTTTATCAACTGTTTTATACCTCATTTATAAATTGCATGATCACAGACATGGTTGTTTCAAATAAAAAGATGTGAGTAACTTGGCTCCTCCAAGTTATGGATAAATGTCCCTTAGGACACCTACACCTTTGACACCTATTTTTACCCCGTTAGATCGAGGCTAAGATGATTAGCATCCTACCTCTTGGAAACCCACGAATTTCAATGATAAAACTATTTTGGGTTTTTACCATACTGCAAAGTTTTCAAAATAAAACCCTTGGAAAGAGCCATCCTTTCCAAGTGGAAGATTTACTAAAAGAAGATATGAGGTGGATGAAGAGAAAGTTAAGTTAGAGAAAGGAAGGGATGTTCTAAGCCAATGTCCGGAACAATTTTTGTATCCGTGCAACCACATTACCCCGGTCGCTGGGGATTAGCTCGTAGTTTGTGATCCTTAGCGGGGGCTGCTCGTACACTCTAAAGGGGAGAAATCCCTTGAAATCTGGGTTGTCTGGGACAAGGCACTTGTGCAACAATTGGGTCTCTTGCGGACGGTATGCTTTTAGGTAGTACGGATGGAAGATTGTCACTATTGTAGTCTGCCAGACTTCGCTCTGGAGATAGGGGTCAGTACGGATGGAAGGACCAGGGTCGTAGTACCCCATACTCGTACCGAAGAGATAAACCCAAAAGGAAAAGCCTCCGTTGCTAGGGATGGACAAATGAAAAGTGTAAGTTTGATTATCCGAGCCCCTGTCTATCGTGTGTAGAAGTCCATGGTATTATCCCGGCGGATGTATTGATTCTTGTAGGTAAAGTGCACAAACCCTGCAGAGTCTAATCTATTCGAATAGCCGTGTCCAAGGTCAAGGACGGTTGGAATGACAAGTGCTAGGAGAACCCTTTGGATAAGTTGAGATGAACTAAAGAAAGTGACTTGGTCACGAGGCAAGATAAAGAATAAGTTGGTTTTGACCAGAGATGGTCGATAAGGTTTTAAAAGGGTTTTACAATTAATCTGTCTTAAATCTTTTTTAACAAGGATGTGGAGATGTCCAGGTTTTCAAAAAGGAGACATATTTTCCAAAAAATCTTTTTTAGCAAAGATATAGAGATGCCAATGTTAGGTCTTTCAAAAGCAACTATAGTATAGAGCTATCTCGCCATAGCCCGATTTGCATTATCTTTGTTACGTTGTCTCGGTGGTTCGCGAGTACATTCAAAGTACTCACCGGCATTGTCTCTGGCTATTTACTTGGCCAGATTGCAGATGTAAAGAAGGAACGAAGGTGTTGACGTCTATGCGAGCTAGGATGTCTTCCCAGTCAGTTGACTGTAGGTTAAGGCACGGGCTCTGCGCTGAAGACTTCCGCTACTTGTGTTGCAAATGCCATCATAGCCTCCTTGTAATTTGTTGTACTCGTTACTTTATGGATGATGTAATGATACTAGTCGGTTATGCTCGTGGCTCACTGATCATGGGAATGTGAATTGTATGCATAACGGGTATTCTCGGACCGTAAATTCGGGGTTCCACAGCAAAACCCAAGCCAAGTACAACTTGACTCGGATGTAGGTGGCTGGATATTTGAAGCTAAACCTACAAGATCCACGCCAAGTACAACTTGACTTGGATCTAGGTGGTTGGATATTTGAATCTAAACCTACAAGATCCAAGCCAAGTAGAACTTGACTCGAATCTAGGTGGTTGGATATTTGAAGCTAAACCTACAAGATCCAAGCCAAGTACAACTTTACTAGGATCTAGGTGGCTAGATTTTTGAAGCCAAACCTAAAATATCCAAGCCAAGTACAACTTGACTCGGATCTAGGTGGTTGGATATTTGAAGCCAAACCTAAAAGAAGCCAAGTACAACTTGAATCGGATCTAGGTGGCTGGATATTTGAAGCCAAACCTAAAAGATCAAAGCCAAGTACAACTTGACTCGGATCTTGGTGGATAGATATTTGAAGCCAAGCCTAAAAGATCCAAGCCAAGTAAAACTTGACTTGGACCTAGGCGGCTAGATATTTGAAGTTGAACCTACAAGATCTAAGCCAAGTAAAACTTGACTCGGATCTAGGTGGCTGGATATTTGAAGCTAAACCTACAAGACCCGAATCAAGTAAAACTTGACTCGGATCTAGGTGGCTGGACATTTGAAGCTAAAACTTAAAATCCGAATCAACTAAAGTTGTCTCAAGTTACATGTCATTTTCTATACGCATAACTAAAATTTACCAACAGAAGCTTTCGACCGAATAACAAGTCACTCGGTCAAAAGTTCGGGGACTAGTGGGTATGCGATACATCTGATGAAAATAATAAAGTATAGACGAAAGTACTTACCTCCTTCATGCTATCACTCTCAAGAATAACCTTGGAGGCCAGATGCAAGCGATCGATGAAGTCGGACAAAAAGGATTATTACTTGGGTTGCCCTCGACCCGGTCAGCAGAATTCCAGTTGTTGGCATATTCCACCAAAGACCCAAGACTCCTGCCGCTCTCTGTACATGTCAACACCTTGCCTCTGGCCTCTCGCGCTTGTTTGATAGCTACTTCAGTCGTCGGGCTCTTATGAAGCACAATTTGTGTGTCGGCGGCAGGGATAGAACCAGTTTTAGAAACAGTGGCACCCTTGTGCAGCATATCAGCCACACTGGGCTGAGAGGAGCTCGACATGACTCGGTGGGTCAGCTTAGGCTTGGTGGCATCGTCCTTGTTGGCCTTAGATGCAACCTCGGCAACAATTTTAATTTGGAGGATTGAGCCGGGCTCGGGGCGGCAATTTCTGGAACGAGAACAACTACACCTTTAGCAGGAGCCGAGGTAACAGGAGCCGAGGCAGGAATTGGTACGGCAGGAGTAACCTTGGGAGCATCGATGGAAGTAACCGGATTAGTCAAATGATCCAGCATAGCAACTTCAGCATCACCACTAGATGCAATATCGACCTCCTCCCGCCAAGGTGGACTGCAGGTCGGCATGGGAGGAAGATCATCGCGAACAGCGATGGAAGCTGGAACATCATCTTGGGGTGGTGGCGAGGCTTGCCGAGTAGCTTGAGAGGTCATACTCGGACTACTTGAGTTAGCAGAGAGAGGGGCAATGCTGAGACAAAAATATAATAAAATCAAAAACAGAAAGAGAGTAACAAGAAATACAAATTTAAGTCCGAGTAAGCTGACTTCCGCGGAAACCCTAAGCATGACTTTCCGCTTTGGATGTTTCTGGGCGGATATCTTGATTCGCTTCTTGGGAACTGCATTAGAGGGATCCTTCGAAGCAACATGTTTCTTCAATGTAGGAGGAGCTTCGGTGGCAAGGGGATCAACCTCGTGCACCTGACCGACCGGGTTAGTTGAGGAAATATGAGCTGGATATGCATAAGAAACAGGCACCGCCTCGACTACCTCAAGAACTTGGACGTCATCTGGGTCATCATCATCGTTCGTTTTGGGAGCCTTACCAAGAGTTCATACGGGTGCCGAGTCAGGTTTCAGAATAAACTCTTCTGAGTCAGGCTCTCCCATGTCCGGGTCATTGCGATCTTCGCTCCAAGGAAGAGCAAGGATATCATCATCCTCCACGGCCTGCTCATCAAATTTCTGAAGAGGAAGTTCGCAAAATTAACCGGTTAGATTACGGATAGAACAAAACATGGCAGAAATAAAATAAGATAAGTTCTGGCGCCAAATCACCTTCGGAGGGGGATTGGCACAAGAATAGGGCTTCATACCCCACGTCCAACCCTCGGCCATTTTCGTTTGGAAGATGGCCCGAACGCGCTTCAAGGCTTGCCCATCGTCAAGCTCAAAGGTGGAAACCCTATTCGGATCAAGGGGACCGCTCATATAGCACAATTTGTGAGAACGCCCCTAGAAAGGACTAATCCGGGAGCTGATGAAGGTGTCCATGAGATCATCACCGCATAATCTGCCCCGGATCAGCTCCTTGAGACGGAACTCGAATGCCTCGGCAAGGGTGTTGCTCTTCTTCGGATCGAAGTCCCAGTTCTTCTTGGTGGGCACGCTGACTGAGAATGTTGGGGCCAGATCTTGTCAACCTTATCACTATTCTTCACGTAGAAGAAGGACCGGTGCCATTTTTTACATGACTCGAGACCCTTGACCGAGGGAAAAAGAGGTTTCTTTCTAGGAGTGATGGAGGCGGCGCCACACTGAGTCAATGATTTCTCGGAAGGGTGCAGGCTTTTGTCCGGCACTACATTCGCTCGGATCTGAAAGAACTTGGAATAGACGGCTATGGAAGGCCAAAGGCTGAAGTAACCCTCGGAAGCCAAGATAAAAGTAGAAAGGGATGCAGGAAGATGATGTGGCTGAAGGCCGAAGAATTCAAAGAATTCCTTGGCGAAATCACTAAGGGGCAGGCCAAACCCTCTAGAGAAATGAGACATAAAGACTACATATTCGCCGGGATTTAATATAGGAGCGACCTCTGGGCCAGGTAAATGGAAATTTACCTTGGATGGAATGCGGCGAATCTTGCGAAGCCATTCAACCTCCTGCCGAGTAACGGTGGACCCTTACCAGGAACCTTGCTCCGGAGCTGAGACCGCGTCTTCTTCCTTGACGACGACGATGCTGTGCGAGCTCGACATGGGCTCGCCTGAGGAGCCGACGGAGGAAGAAGTGTTGATGGCGAGAAAAGGCCTAGATGTCCATGGCCCCATCGTGGCGAGGAAAAGCGTGGCGGCGGCAGACATATGGGACCGGAGCTAATTCTCAGGGCGAGCTCACGGCACGGTGGCGCAGAGCAAATAAACAGCAGCGCGACCACAGAGAGTGAGGCTCAGCAGCGGCGTTCCAAAAAGGAGAACAAAGGTGAGGTTAATGGGGAGAGTCAATAAGGGATTTCCCCACTCCCCCCATTTATAGGCACGAACTGCTAGCAAGTAGTGGGATCGTGTGTACACAGCAGTTGATGTGTACCCGCGCGAATAATGCGCTAGCAGCCACGGAGTGGGGCAACACGACGGGTGACACGGCGCCAGAGGCGATCCAGCCGTCATTACCATTGCGGCTATCGAAGGGACATGGCTTTGATATGACCGCGGCAGTTATCACTGTACCCATGTCAGTGAACACTGTAGCGGTACAAAAAATGAGGCAAAAAAGTGCAATGATTGAGACACATAGGATGAAACTTATAAGAGAAGCTAAGAAGATAGCTCGGATGAGGGTAAATGACTCGAGGAAATGGGTCATACCTCGGGATGAAACAGAAGGTACGGAAAGATATAAACAGAGGGACACTATAGATGAAGGGCCGACTAAAGTATGAGTCGGCAACATAAGTTTGATAGCCAAATGTCTTGAACCTGATGTGACCTTGCCAATTGATATCGCCAAGACTGCACAAGCTTCGAGGACTAATGTCGGGGAGATGAACCCAGGTAGGGTCAAGCTAAGGTAAAAGGGGAAGATCCTCAAGGATCTGGACCGGGTCAAAGAATGACCAGGCCGAGTTATAGAGAGATCGGCCGAATAAGGCCTTGCTTAACCAAGTCAGGTAACTGAAGCCTGACTCGGCCAACATATATGTTATGATGGCATACAAGTACTACTCTTCATATCTACAGGTAAGGGCTTAGCCGTGTCATACAAGGCAAGGCCGATTCATGGGGAAGCATACTCGAGAAGGAGAGGGCCAACCCCAAAGTCAACACTGCACGTTGTCTCTCCCTTAGGAATCTATAAAGTGCCAAGCGCTACGGACAAGAGCCAGAGGGACAAAGGAGCAAAAGAAGGTCAAGGAGGTGACAGCCCCTGAGCCCAAGGCTCGCATGTCGTGGGCTCTGGGTTATTGCCACCGATAGAAGGGGGACAGGGAAATACTCCTGAGAGGAGGGGGTTCACTTCTTACTTAGCACTAGCAGAAGCTCTTTCTTCTTCCTCCCGCTCAACCACCTCGAGGAGCAAGTGTAGCCTTACTGGTGTTGAATAAAGATCTAGTTCTTGTGTTATGTGTGTAGAAATTGCTACATATTCCCTCCCTGGATCCCTCTAGCACACATTGGCCCCCCAACTCAAGCCTACCCATGGCATCTTCCGTGCCACCACCATGACACATCGAGATGTCAAACCAATGATGTGGACACATGTTATGAACATGGGGTTGGACTGACCCAACTTGAGATTGGAAATTATACTTGCAGCTCTCTTTACACATCGTGTATGTTTTGTCCTTAGACCTGAGATTGTTCCATCTACTTGAGATGTGGATCGACCTACTTGGGGGATATCAACCACTGCTCCGTAACTCAGTAGTTATAAAGGTAGCTTTCGGGTTTGTTCTGAAGCATGCTACAAGGCATTGGTCAATCAAGATGAGATTTTCCCCTCTCTACTTGAGAGAGATATCTCTAGGCCCCTCGAGTGATCGGATCCAGGAATGCATGGTCATGATACATATGGTTAAGAGTTAACCTAGTAAAGGGATTCTGAATCACAGTATTGAGAAAGAGAGGTCAGCTAAAGAGAGGTCAGCTAGGAGCTAGACCAAATATCGTGATGCAAAGGGAAAGGCATGTACTTAACCTTGTGATGGTTCGTCCGAATGATCTTTGTATCCGTTTAGGAGTTGGCATGTCTTGCTAGAGGCCCCTACCAACTATTAATGGAGTAGGTGTACTCGTGTCATGTCGACGTGTATGAACCTATAGGGTCTCACACTTAAGGGGCTAGAATCCTAATGAGGATTGGATCCGAATTAAACTAGGCTTAGGCTACTAATGGGATGCTAATGTAGAAGCCCACCAGGGACGCCTATATAAGATAGGGTGGGGCGTGCTGAATTGGGTTGATCATTCCACCCAGCCGCCACTTCCCTCATGCATGTGTTGCACGCGCGGACCGAGCAGTCCGACGTCTGACGCTTCCACCCCGGACGTGTGGATACCTTGGAGGTGCTGCAACTGTAGCACTTGGACGAGCCGTGCAAGGGTTCTTCTCGTGGGATGAGTACGAGGAGGATACGTAGAACATCTACACCGCCTCGACACGTCTAGTGGTAATCCCGAGATCTATGACAACAGTATTCCTGGTTTGTGCTATAGAATTTTTTTATTTTCGCTAGTGTAGCCTACCCGTATCCATTCATAAACATCACCATAGTAATCGTGCATTAAAACATAGTGAGTATTAGCATTTCCCGCAAAGTCGTCTTGTGACATAGTTTTCCAACGCGTGGTCTCACAATCCACAATGGACTTGTCTTTTGCTTGTGCGGGCTTGGCCTTCTTGTTGTTGTTCTTCTTCTTGGCTTTGGATACAAATCCAATGCCCCTTTCTCACCATTTGGCCTTTTCTTACTCAAAAGGTCATCAATGGACTTGTTTCCTTTGGGAAAGGTAGCCTTAGCAATCTACCCCTTCAACCTAGCATTTTATTCAAGTGTATTTGTACTATTAGAAGGAATGAAAGTACTAGGTGAATTAATAATAGTCAATTGAGTTTGAAGTTTTTCACGAGACTTTGTGAGTAACAAGATTTCACTCTCCAAGGCCTTGTGAGCCTTGTCAAGCTTCGTAAAGTCCTCGGCAAGTTTTTCATGAACAACAGCAAACTAAATCCTGTCCTTTTTAGCCTTTTTGTATTTGGCGATGGCATGATCACGTTACTTAATGAGTTTATTAATAATATGATTATATTCCTCATCTAGGCCTTCAATTTTTTCTTCAATAGACACCCTAGTCTCTTTCTCTTCTTCTAAAGCATTATTTCGAGCATCCATCTCACTAATATGCTCTCTCCCAAGTTTACATCTTTCATCAAGAAGCTCCTGTGTGTGAGAAAGTTGATTTAAGAAGTTCACAAAATGCTTCTTGTGCTGCCCTTGCAAGTTAGTCATAAACACATCAAAAGAAACTAATTTGGAGTGTTGAAGAGGGAGAAAGTGGGAGTAGAAGTAGTGGAATGAGCAGCCACGCCACTTGATGTTTCCCCTTCATCATCTTCATTGTCGAAGGAGAATTCTTCATGTGTTATCAATACAATTTCACCCGACTTCTTATTGGTGGGATTCTTCTTGATGAAGGGCTTCTTGAAGGGAGCCTTGGAATTTTTCAATACTAGTTTACCCCCATGATCTTCTCTTTTCTCATAGGGACAACCGACAACAATGTGATATCGGTCACCACAAGTGAAGCAAGTTCTCAATTTTGAGCCATTATCTCTTCTCCCATTTGGGTTGCTTCTTCGTTGCATCTCCATCTTGGCCTTGGCAGGGTCTTTCCAAAAGTTTCTTGCATAGAAGGCCATATACTCACCATGAGCAACCTTAACATCTTCACGGTGGCTCATAGATAAGACTTCATCACTTTCATCTTCATCCACATACTCTACAACTTCGGCTTTTAAGGCAAGGTTGACACTGTTTCCCATTCCAAGGGCTCGAGCCCGTGCATCTTTGACATTCTTGGCAGCAACCTTGAAAGCGGCCATCTCTTGCATAACTTCATTGGAGGTCATGAGATGGTAGTTGTGTCTTACTTGTAGACTCTTTAAGTCAGTGGGCTCAAAGGGCATGAGTGCACTCACATATTCCTTTTTTGTCCAAGCATCATCCACATCTGAGGCACCAAAATTCCTAAAAGCAGTGGTCGTGGACTTGAGCCTTCGATACATGTCTTCATGATCTTCACCATCCTTCATATAGAACCATTGGCTTCATTGCTTAGTGCATCATACCATTTCCTTCTCAGCTCTCATTTCCAACATATAACTCAGTGAGAGCATCCCAAGCTTCCTTGGCGGTGTTGAGGTGTTCAATGTGAGGGTAATCTTTTGTACCCAAACCTTATTGAATCATGTGCAACACGGTGGAATAGAGTTGACTATTGACAACTTCTCTTCTTGTCAAGTTGGTTGGATCCATAATACAGAGTCTTTTTTCAATGATATTCCACAAATCAATGCAAGAGCTGCGCACATGAGATTTCATTAATGATTTCCATTGAGCAAAGGAAGATGTATCTAGCTTAGGTGGGTCACCCCTATTGTTTATGTGTGGGTGAGGGATAGGTGGGTCGGGAGAGTACCATCTAGGATCTGTCGTCGGATTATCGACAAGTACGCCATTAGGGGTCCTGACGACATTCAGAAGATGGGGTGTGAGACGTTGGAGGTTCCGGGAACGGTGAGCACAAGTTTACCTAGATTTAGATCCAACTGCAGTGATCGGATCCTACTTCTGCTAGCAACCCAGTAATATATCGGCGAGAGCCGGATGTTACAGCAGATTACAAGAGAGGTTCGCTTGTGCGAGTTGTGATTGTGGTTATGCCCTGAAGGCTCCCATAGGGCCGGTTTATATAGTCACCAGGGCCTAGGGTTACAGGAGAGACCTATCCTGGTACGTTACAGAGACCTATGCCCTAAAGACAACTTGGACTACAAGTAATACTACAGGCTCCATAATCTCCCTCCCAACTCCCTGCTAGAACTTAGCGCTCATGCAACTTTGAGTGAGGGGTTTCTTAGTATTAGGCCAAGTCTCACCCTTTTCCGGTACTACTACAGTACCCGGAAGAATTCCATTAGTGTCGGTGTTCCTTACACCAGTGGCACTCTTAGCTTAGTCCATAGGAGAAACTGAGTTTATCCTAGGATTAACACTAGTGAATCTGTTAAACGTTGGGCCGGAACCTTCTTCTACAACAAGGATATTCCGGCTCATAAAAAGGCGGCCTTCGTCGACGGTGCCGCTCCCCACCAAGAATCATGGGATGTGGAGGCACCAGAAATTTCGGATATCTTGATCCTCGCCAAGAGGCAGATTGAGTTTTTGATGAAGCACAAGGGCCTCTGTGGATACGACTTGATCCACTGCTGGTTGGATCGCCGGATCCTGCCTCTGCAGAATCACGGAGATCGCCTCATGCACACGATCACCGGTGACAAGAAGGACAACATGCGGGTCAGCCCAAATCGGATTCCGACGAAGGATTACAAGACCCGCATGCAGTTTTTGATGAAGGAGGGAGTGGAAAGAAAAGTTCCAGATGTCTTTCTGAAGATGTTCATGTCTACTCGACCTCTGACTCCGGTAAATATTTTGACTCTACATTTGCATTTTGCCATTCTTTACTGTCTTTTTCTCCGAATCCATTTTTACCGACGCTTTTCGACTTTGTCAGCTCGAGAAGCTCCCCGAGTCTGAGTTAGCTCCACTAGAGGACTATCTTTCAGACGATCCGAAGGTGACGAAGGATGATGAGGTGCAAGAAGTTCTAGCCTCTACTTCCAAGAAGCTCAAGGCCAAGGAGGTTGTTGTCACTGCTAGTAGCTAAGTGTTGCTAGTAGTTAAAAGGTAAGCACTTTGTCAATATTTGCAGTAGTTTGTGCATATTGTTTCTCTCTAAAACACACATGATATTTGGATTTACGTGTTTTAGAGCTAAAGCAGTTTTGAAGAGCAAAGTGAAGCCAGATAGCAAGCCGGGCAAGCAGCTGCGTCAACATAAGCTTGTCATCTCCCCAGCCATGCCACCACCAACTCCAATCACTTCCCTGTCATCAGCACCAGAGGTTTCCGCCTCTCCTGATGCCGACTCTGCCGTCTCTGACGCTAGCACCACCTCGAAAGCCCTGGTTACTGTTGGTAGCCACGCAACTTACAAGGGTGAACCCGTCAAGGGTAATGATCCCATGGTAATGACTACATGACAGATGGATAAAGTGGTCGGCTCTGCTGTCTCCGGCTTGACACATAAGAAAAAGGAGGAGATTCTCAAGCTAGATTAGTCCAGTCTCGAGAAACAAGTCCTAACTCTAGGAGCAGCGAGCCAGGAGATGAAGGACGTGAAGCTGGTCAGCCTACTGGACCCAATTTTGGTCCGGGATGCGAAGATAGAGTCTGGCGAACTCCCAGCGACGAACGTTCCCGCCCTCTTCCTTGCCGAGAAAGTGTTTCACAACACTAAAATCGGATTTGAGGAGCTACATCTAGAACACATTGTAAGTTCTCTGATTCTTATTTGTAGTGTTTATTATCATATCCTTTAGCCCCCAAGCATAAAGTCGGATAAGCATCATAGCGTTGAATCCGAGTTGATGCTTATAGGATCCAAAATAATGATTGTCAACCATCGTATTTTTAATCCCAGATGCATGTTATGCCGTACATCACAATCCCAGGATTACCATTTTTAAAAGACATAACAGATTGGTACCATAATTCATCATCCATTACAAACCATAAAGGTCTTACAAATAGTTGATCTCATGATCAAGTCTGATTACAATCAAAGCAGCGGAATAATAATAATATTAGCATGTTCGGGGCTCCATCTTCAGAGTCACAGGCAATGCTGACGATGGGAGATGATCCTAGTTATCATAAGCGTCCTTCTATCCATCCTCCTCGTAGTCTCCTACATTGTCTGGCCATGGGAATAGCCAGGGACAGAGCCATGAGTACTTTGAGGTACTCGCAAACTTGTACTAAAGCAATAAGGCCATTCTATAGGATTCTTAAGCTCTAGGTTTGTTTGCCACAAGCCAATTTTATTCAACCAGTATCTAGTAGTAAAAACCTAACTTTAGTTGTCTAAGTTACTTAGGTGGGAACCTAGATTTATCTCCACAACTTGGGGGTCAAGTCAAATTCATCTTTCAAGTCACGGGTTGTTTTGGAAAACATCTAACAACGGAACAGTATGGCCATCCAACTGTCCATAACTGTGGACGCGGCTATTTGAATAGTTTGACACTCTGCAGAGGTGGTACACTTTCACCACAACATTCGATACATCTGTCAGGAACAATCCTAAATCGTCATACTTGGTAGGCGGATAATCAATCCTAAGCTTTCAATTACACACCCTAGTATAGGCAACTCCCCTATGAGTTTGGCCTCCCAACCACGACCATCTGTCATCTTGGGTACTGCATATTTGGACAGTCACATTCACAAGGTAGCCTTAGCTCACCTCGTTCCGCGAGATAACACATACTAAGACACATAAACTTCTAGTCAAGCCCTACCCAAATTCGGGTATTGTGGTTGTATGGTAAACATTGGAATGGTAACGCATCCGAACCCAACCATTAGTTTTTATCAAAGTCAAGTCACATACTTCATTCACCATCATCTTCGAGTCATTGTGTCGATAACACATGTCAAAACATTTCATTAGAATGACTCATCATTCCAAGGTTTTTATAATCATTTGTTCCCATCTAGTGATCAAGTTTATTTTAGCACTAGCATCTATCAAGGTGGGGGTGTCACTATTTGAGGGGTACCAAGATGGTGTATCTACCTTCATCAAGCTCCAAGCTCTTGATGACACTTTCCTAATCTTCCACTAATCATCCAATTAATTAACTACAGAACAACTTTGCGAAAGGTAAAGCTTGCAAGTAAAACTGGGATTTGGTATAGTAAAAATGGGTATCACAAAGGCTTGCAAGTGGGACATGCATGGTTTAGATTAGCTTGCCTTGGTTGGTAAGGTGGTGGAAGTTCTCGAATCTGCAAAGGTTGCAAAAGTCCAACGGTTCTTAGATGTTCTGCTTTGACTCTCTGACAGATATCACATTTGGCTATGTAGCTTCCGACTTTTAGCTTCATGTTATGCCACCAAAATTGCTCCTTCAAATATTTATACATCTTGGTTCCTCGAGGGTGGATGGAGTAAAGAGTATCATGGGATTCTTGCAAAATATCTTGTTTCAACTCTGAGCCTGCGGGCACACAGATTCGTCCTTTATACCACAAAACTCCTTCTTTATCTTTGGTAAATCCAGGTACCTTCCCTGTACCGATGCGACGCTTAATTCCGTCAATAATGGCATTTCCTTTTTGGGCTTCCTTGATCTGGTCTATCAAAGTGGGTTTAAATTCGATACTAGCTAAGAATCCTTCGCTAACTAGCTCCATTCTAAAATCTTCCAACTCCTTATGCAAATAGGGTTGCTCCTTCATACTCATGGTGTTTAATCTACATGGCAGTCTACTAACAGCATCCGCTACCACATTGGCCTTGCCGGGGTGGTAGTGAATGTCAAGGTCATAATCCTTGATTAACTCTATCCATCTCATTTGCCTCAAATTCAACTCCTTCTGAATAAAAATATACTTCATGCTCTTCTGATCTGAGTAAATCTCACAGCGATTACCCATAAGATAATGACGCCATGTCTTGAAGGCTAAAACAACGGCGGCTAACTCTAGGTCATGGGTGGGGTAATTCTGCTCATGTTGCTTCAGTTTTCTGTACAGATATGATATCAATTTTCCTTCTTGCATCAGCACACATCCGAGACCAATCTTGGATTCATCACAATACACATCAAAGGGCTTGATGATATCCGGCATGATCAAAATTGGGGCTGAAATCAATCTCTTCTTGAGTTCTTGCAAACTCACTTCACATTTGTCGGTCCATTCAAACTTATGATATTTCTTGAGTAACTGAGTCATCGGCCTGTCAATGATTGAAAATACTTCAACCAACTTGCGGTAATATCCCAATAATCCAATAAATGCACAAACTTCAGTTTGAGTGGTTGGTGCTCTCCATTCCTCAACATCCTTAATCTTGGCGGGGTCGACGGCAACTCCTTCGGCTGACAAGATATATCATAGGAATCCTACTTCCTTTAACCAAAACTCACATTTGCTGAACTTGGCATACAACTGATGCTCTCTCAAGGTTCCAAGGATGGTTCTTAGGTGTTGTTCATGTTCCTCCTTCGATTTGGAGTAGATTAGAATGTCATCGATGAAAACAACGACAAGCTTATCCAAGAAGTTCATGAAAATCTTATTCATGAGATTCATGAAATAAGTGAGGGCATCGGTTAATCCAAAAGACATGACCTTGTACTCATACAATCCATATCGGGTAGTGAAGGCAGTCTTTGGAATATCCGTTGCATGACTTTTTAGTTGATGGGAACCAGTTATAAGATCAATCTTAGAGAATACTCTCGCACCGGTCAACTGGTCAAACAAATCTTCTATTTTTGGCAATGGGTACTTGTTCTTGATGGTGACGTCATTCAACTTCCGATAATCCGTACATAAACGGGTGGCACAATCCTTCTTATCCACAAACAGAACAGGTGATCTCCACGGCGATGCACTTGGTTTAATCAGATCTTTCCTAATCATGTCATCCAGTTGCTTCTTGAGCTCCACTAACTCAGGTGGGTTCATACTATATGGTATCTGAGCTATGGGTCCAGTTCCAAGGATTAGTTCAATGATAAACTCGATATCCCGATCTAGGGGCATACCGGCCAATTCATTTGGGAACACATCCGGGTATTCACAGACTACTCTGACTTGGTCTAGGGTAGGTTGGGATAAACTCTTGTTGCACTTGAATTGACGGGGCAAGGTCTCAGACACATGCTCAACTGATACTCCGCTACTACTGGTCATGGTTATGGCTTTCTTGGCACAATCTATGAGTCCTTGATGTTTTGACATCCAATCCATTCCTAGTAGTACTTCCAAACCTTTTGTTCTGAGTACTATTAGATTGGCATAGAAATATATTCCATAAATTCTGATGGGTACGGCCCTGCAAATTTTCTATCTTTGGTAGTTGACCCAGGTATTTGAACTATCATAACATGCTTCAAATTTGTTGCTTGAATCTTACTAGTGCGTGCAAATTCTTCCGTAGGAAATGAGTGTGATGCTCCAGAGTCAAACAACACTCTTGAAAGTACGGAATTAACAGAAAACATACCCAGCACGAGATCTGGTGCTTCCTGGGCTTCTTCAGCATTCATGTGAAACAGACGGCTAGCATGGTTGTTCGGGTTTCCTGGGGCGAATCTCTTTCCAGGTTGGACTCGGCGCTACTGGTGGGCAGGTGTAGTGACATTGGATGCTACAGCAATCTTCTTGGGTGTAACATCCCAAAAATACTAAACTTGGATCATCAATTTCTAATCATCAAAATTAGGGTTAACAAAAACTTTTCTAAATAAAATTAGGAATGCATGCATATGAGTATGCATTGAATTTGAAATTCTTTTGAACCACCTTGTTTGTATGTTTCCTTGCTTGTAAAATGTTTCTTAGGTGCAATAAACATCATCTAAAACATTTCCCACACTTCTCCCAAAGACAAATAAAGCAAAACAAATAAAATAAAGGAATGGTCATTTTGACCAATTTAACTCCCATGCCTACTTTGGCTGTCTCAAACTTTCAAAACCTAACAGAAACTTTTCTGGATGTTTGCACCCCTTGAATGTACTCATAACAAAGTATCAAGGCCCACTTTGTGATCATCCAGAAACTTTCAAATGCATAGTTTAAATGACAATTCCAAATTGAATCTTTATCATATGGGAAGATCCCACTTTTCAAAAACCACTCAAACAAGCTCAACTTTAAAAACCCAACAATCTGCAGATTCACCAGCACCAATCTAGCATAGCCACCAAAAATCTTTTCAAAATTAAAAACTTGAATTCATGCGGCCATTTCATCAAACAGGTTGTAGACACAAATCATACAAAATATAAACACTATAGTAGGCAGTGATTGAAGCCTAATTTGTTCCCTCTCTAGCTCACAACCATCTCAGTAGATCATCTAGCAAGTTAAACCAAGCACTAGCCCCACTGTAAGCTTGGCATTGCCATCAATGGTGAACAGCCGAGCACACCCATGTCACCCCCATGTCGACAGCAAGCTAGGAGGAGAAACAAGTCTAGTCAGCATGTCTGGGAGGCAGCCCACCGTCCACCGCCACTCACTGTCCACCGCTCGAACCTTGCCAACCCCTGGACCACACGCATAGACCGCGCCCAGACCGCCAGCGACCATGCCGAGCGTGCGCCAGAGCGCCACCCTCGACCGAAGCCCACAGATCGCACGCCGCCCTCGCCGCGTGCATATACGATAACCACCGACCCAGGAGACCGCCAAACATCCCCGTTCGCCGCCCCGTGACGCACATCCACCGCTCGCCGTCGAAGACGCCGCCTCTGTCGCGCAGAGCGTCGCGTGTTCCAGACCAACTCGCACCACCCCACGTCTCTCCACCGTGTTGTTGAGCATCTCTAGTGAACACCGCACCGTCCCCTACCTTCGCCCATGCCAATAGCCGTCTGTACCATCGCCCCCGACGAGCTCACCGTGCGCCCCGTCGGTCCCCACGCTCGACTATAAATAGAGGACTCCCCCGCTCGAATTCTTCACACCATTCTACTCCCCTCTCATCACTGATCGTGCCACACCGTTCCCAGAGCAATGCGAGCAGCGCATCGCCGGAATTTCACCGGAGCCCGCCGCCTCTGGAGAAGAAGGGCGCCATCGATTTCGTCCACCCCAGGAGCTGCCGCGACCACCCCTGAGTTCGCCGTCGTCGACTTTGTCGTTCGCCCGCCTCACCGACCCTCGCCTGCACCCCGGTGATCCCCAAGCAACCCCCACTGGCCGCGCTAGGTTTCTATCTCGCCGGCTTAGCTCAACGTCGACAATGACTCTCAGCCGTTGGATTAGAATCAGATTGAACGACCCACGTTGCAACGTACCGCTTCGCACCCCCCTGTGTCACTGACGAGTGGGGAAACCCACTTAAGCAGCCTGCGGAAGCACTATGTTTAGCAGGCCGGCCCGTTAACCTTTCCTGCGCAGGCCAGTTATTTGAATTAAACCTTTTCTATTTTATTTCAAACTCACTTCTGTACCCAACTTCAAAAATCAACCCAGAACGATTCAGTGCACCAAATTGAATGAAACCAATTTTGTTAGAAAGGTCTGGGAATGCTGAATCCAAGCCCGTTGGATTCAAGTCAATTGGATCTATAGATCACCCATGGTAAAAATAACAAGGCATAAGCTTTTCTGCATTCAAACATTTTTCAAATTTAAACCATAATAGCTTTTGAGTTGATTCCAACCCTCAAAAATCACATTTAACCATACCTTTTATAATATATAAAAATATATAGGTTTACTAGCAGAAATAATGTCCCAGTAATAAAAGAATGCCCCATAGGCATTTCTAGTCACTTTAATTAATTAAAATAAAAGGGTAAAACCTTATTAAATTGTGACACCACTTTAAATCATATTCCCATGGACTCAAATATGTGGTGATGACATGTGTCAATATGATCCCATGTTTGGTTTGGAGAATATTAAATCTTAAGTAGTTTTTCAATGAGTAGAAATTACTTTTCTAAAAATAAAAGGAATTAAACCAAGCTTTAACCTTGTAATGTTAGTGATGATGCTAGATCATCTATAGGACCCTTGTGTGTGATGATTGCAAGTAGTTAAGTATTGTTTGGTGATTGTGTACGTCGTATTTATTCATAGACGCTAGTACCGACCAAGGATACGAGGAGGAAGGAGGATTCTACGAAGAAGAAGCCGAGGAGAACTTCAACCACTGCTCTGCACAAGGCAAGCTTATACTGATATTGTGCAAGCCTAATACTACTAGTTGAATGTGCAAGCCTAATACTACTAGTGAATGTGCAAGCTAATGCTTGCAAGGTACTGTACTGATGAAACAAACCACTATTTGTTACCATCCCAACTATATACCTTAAGCATATGTGATTATACTCACTTGATAAACCAATCCTAGTTTTACTTGCAAGCTTCTTACTTTATTTCTTTATCAAATCTCTTACCTAGATTTTACCTAAGTGAATGGTAGATACTAGAAAGATATGTGAAGGTTGTATAAAGAGCATAAAATTTGGCCTAAGTTAGAAACCTTGACATCAGCCTAAGACATAAGGTTGTACTTAGTTGAAAACTCCACTAGTTTACTACCCCTCATTATTGCTTACCCCCCCCCCCCACTTGTAGATGCTAGTGCTAAGCATAAAACTTGATCAACTTTAGATGGGAATACCTTGTGGAAAAATGGTTATGAAAACCTTGGAATGATGGATCATTCTATTGAAATGTTTTGGACATGTGTTTCCGAACACCTGATGATTTTGCTGATGAAAATGTTGATGCATGAGCCTTAGCCCTTCTATAAAACTGATGGTTGTCTGGATGCGATACCATTACAATTTTATCGTACAACCACAATACCCGAAGATTGGGTAGGTCTTGACTGGAAACTTATATACCTTAGTATTAGTTCCCTCACGGCCTAGGTCTGAGTTGAGGCTACCTTGTGAAGATTGTCCACCTGTGCAGTACCCAAGATGACAGTTGGTCATGGTTGGGAGGCCAAACTCACAGGAGAGGTGCTTATGCTAGGGCGTGTAATTGAAAGGTTAGGATTGATTATCCGCATACTGAGTATGGTAAATTCAGGATTTGTTCCTGACGGATGTATCGAATGTGGTGGTGAAAGTGTACAATATCTGCAGAGTGTCAAACTATTCGAATAGCCGCGTCCGCGGTTATGGACAGTTGGAGTGGCCATACTGTTCCCCCGTCAGACTTTTCAAAATGACTTGTGAAATGAATTGAGACTTTGACTTGACCACAACAGGGTTGTGACATCAGTACAAGATCCCCCTTAGGAGTTATAAAATTGTGACTAGCTTTGGAAATTAGTAGAGATAAATCTGGCTTTTGCAAAATAACCCTAGAGCCTAGTGTCCTATTATCAAAAACCCCTCTCACTTGTTAGTATTAGTTTGCGAGTACTTAAAGAGTACTCATGGCTTTGTCCCTGGCTATTCCCGTGGCCAGACTATGAAGAGGAGTACCTGGAGGATGGACCCCAAGAAGGTTACGACAACTAGAATCATCTCCCATTGCCAGCATTGCCTGTGACCCCGAAGATGGAGCTTCGCCTACGCTACCATTATTATTACGTATTCCGCTGCTTGATGTTGTATTAAGAACTGGATCATGAGATCCCTATTTGTGTAAGAACTTATGTACGGTTTGTAATGGATGATGTACTATGGTATCCAATTCTGTTATGTCTCACAAAAATGGTAATCCTAGGATTACGATGTATGGCATAACAGGCATCTGGGATTAAAAATCCGGGTGTTGACAAGTTGGTATCAGAGCCATCCTGACCATAGGAGACCCTAGTTAGATTGGACATTTGAATCAAAAACTTAGTTTCAAGAACCAAACGAAGTGAGTATTTACAAAAACTTATTCTCATTCTTATCACTTGGATTCTTTCACGAAAATTCATGATTCCTCAAAAATTTCTTGCAAACTTATATAAAACTCTACACACTTGATCACTCTACTAACTTACTCATCCTATATTCTTATAGATGGATGTGAAGTACATCAAGTTTTATCAGTTGGGGAATGGAGGAGACCTCATCTTTGAGCATGACTTGGACCAGGTTTCGGAACTTCTGGAGCATCCGCACCCCGAGTTCTTCGGAGCTTAGCTCAATGATCAGGAAGGAGAAGAATTGCAGTTGCTAGTTGTTGCAAGTCTCCGAGGAAAGATTGAACATCCCACTGCAGAGGGAATTCAGTTCACCTTAAGAGAAAACAACTAGCTCGATGGACTGGCCAGGGCCATGCAGGAAGCTCTTGCCCATCTGTGTGGGCAGAGTATCAATCAGATCAAGGGTACCCGTTCTGAGTTCTACCCAAGGCGTGATGTTTACCAGAACTTATTCTCATTCTTATCCCCTTGATTCTTTCATGAAAATTCATGTTCCTCAAAAACTCTTGTAAATACATAAAATTTTGACACACTTGATCACTCTACTAACTTACTCATCCTATATTCTTATAGATGGACGTGAAGTACAATAAGTTTTATCAGTTGGGGAATGGAGGAGACCTTATCTTTGAGAGGGATTTGGACCAGCTTTCCGAACTTCTGGAGCGTCCGCACCCCGAGTTCTTCGGAGCTCAGCTCAATGATCAAGGAGGAGAAGACCTGCAGTGGCTAATTGTTGCAAGTCTCCGAGGAAAGATTGAACCTCCCACTGCGGAGGGAATTCAGTTTACCTTGAGGGGAAACAACTGGCTCGATGGACTTGTCAGGGCCATGCAGGAAGCTCTTTCCCGTCTGTGTGGGCAGAGCATCAATCAGATCAAGGGTACTCGCTTTGAGTTTTGCCCAAGGCGTGATGCTAATGGACAACCACTGGGAGCCCCATACCACCCGGAGCTGAAGACTCAATTGGACCACCTTAGATTCATGATGTACGATCGTCAGCAAGAGTTGGACAACTACTGTGACTACTGCAACCACAAGTCTGCCATCATCAAGACGAAGGATCAAACCATCGCCATGCTAGCAAAGGATCGCAAGTCTCGCCGCCTTCAGCTCGACAAGAAGGAGCGCATTATTGCCCGTCTTCGCCACCGCATCTCATATTTGGAGGAGACCATCCACGATAGAGACATGCAGTTGGAGGAAAGGGAGAATGCCAGAGAAGATCTTCGTGGAGACCCTTACTCCTATGGAAGTGATGACGATGATTTTCTGGAGGATCAGGCTATGGATTTCTTCACCGATGAGGACGATTTCGCCTTCATCGATGATGATGAGGATGATGAGGCCACAGATTCCAAGGAGTAGTAGCACTTGAGCACTAGCGTAGTGAGTAGTATTCGGTCCCACTGTATCGTAGTTCTCAGAATGGTTCTTAAAACCATCTGCTTTCCTTTGTTGTGGTGTGTGTTGTATCGTGTGCAATGAATGAATGAAAGAATGAAAAATTAAGTTGCTAGAAAACCTGAGTCAAACTTTTTTTTTAGAAAGACCCAAAACTTTAGAAATTTCCCTCTTTTCTCATGATCTATCTCAATCTTCAGATGCCACACGGAGGAAGTGGTTCATCCCCGGACCCAATGTTGTAGATTCTGCAAATGTTGACTTCTGACCGTGAAGCTGAAAGAGCCGAATGTCAAGCCAACCTAGCCACACTTCAGCAGATAGCCCAACTTGCCCACAACAACCAAGGCCATGGAAATCAAGACAACCATGGATCTAAGCTCAAGAACTTCCAGAATACCAACCCACCTGTTTTCACTAAGTCAGAAGAACCCCTAGACGCCGATGATTGGCTGCAAACCATGGAAAATAACCTAGAAGTAGCCGGAGTAGAAGCCAACGAGAAAGTCCTGTTCGCCACCCACTATCTAGCCGGAGATGCCAGGGCATGGTGGAACAGTGTTCGCGCAATGACCGGCGGCGAGATGATGACCTGGGAGGAATTCAAGGTCAAGTTTAGCAGAACCCATGTGCCACCTGGTTTGATCAAGAGGATGAGAGACGAGTTCAGAGAACTAAAGCAAGGAAGGATGACTGTAGTGGAATACCGTGACAAATTTTTGTCATTGGCTAGGTATGCCCCGGATGAGATTGACACCGAAGCCAAGAAGAAAGAAAGATTCTTGAATGGTCTGCATGATGAGATGCAGACAGTGTTAGTCAATATCCCCTTTTGCGGATATTGAAGCCCTTGTCGACTCTGCTATCCAGATGGAAGGAAAGATCAACCAAGCCAATGAGAACCGCGAGCATCGCATGATGCATCAGCCAGGAACCCATCAGACCCCAAAGTATCGCCCCAACCCATCTCCAGGATTTTCCCCAAGAACCAACAGACCCCCAACGAACCGTCCGACCTATCTCAACCGTGGAAACCCTAGACCCGGAGGAAATCACAACAACCCCGGCAACGCTAGAAATTTCAACCGTGCCCCACCCAAGTTCAACAACAACAATGCTACCGCCAACGCCAACACTGCCCCGAGGACTGGAAGCAATGTTGTGCCTGTAGCAGCAAAGGACAAGTCGCAAGTGACCTGTTATGACTGTGGAAATAAAGGCCACCATTCCAACGAGTGCCCCAACAAGAAGAATGCTACAGCCCCCAATGCCAATGTCTCAGCTCAGCAGCAGCGTCGTGTTTAGCCAGGAAGAAGATTTGCCCCAGGGAATTCGCTCAACCGCAACGACCGTCTCTTTCTCATGCATGCTGAAGAAGCTCAGGAAGCGCCAGACGTCGTGCTGGGTATGTTTTATGTTAATTCAGTACTTGCATGAGTGTTGTTTGATTCTGGTGCATCGCACTCATTTGTCACCGAAGAATTTGCATGCACTAGTAAAATTCAACCAACCAAACTGAAGCATGTTATGATTGTTCAAATTCCCGGATCAACCACCAAGGCTAGGAAAATTTGCAAAGCCGTCCCTATCTGAATCCATGGCATAGATTTTTATGCAAATCTGATAGTACTAGGAGCCAAAGGTTTGGAAGTATTACTAGGAATGGATTGGATGTCCAAACATAAAGGATTGATTGACTGTGCCAAGAAAGCCATAACCATGACCAGTACCGCCGGAATATCAGTCGAGCATATATCTGAAACCTTACCTCGCCAATTCAAATGCAACAAGAGTATATCCCAACCTACCGTTGACCAAGTCCGGATAGTCCGTGAATACCCCGATGTATTTCCAGATGTTTTGCCCGGTATGCCCCCAGATCGGGATATCGAGTTTATCATTGAACTAATTCCTAGAACCGGACCCATAGCTCAGAGACCCTATAGTATGAACCTCTCAGAGCTCGCAGAATTGAAGAAGCAGCTGGATTCCATGCTGGAAATTGGATTGATTCAACCAAGTGCGTCACCTTGGAGGTCACCTGTCTTGTTTGTGGACAAGAAGGATGGAGGTAACCGTTTGTGTACGGATTATCGGAAATGAATGATGTCACTATCAAGAACAAGTACCCCTTTGCCCAAGATAGAAGATTTGTTTGATCAGTTGACCGGTGCCAAGGTGTTTTCTAAGATTGATCTTAGAATTGGCTATCATCAACTCAAAATTCGTGCAGAGGTTATTCCAAAGACTGCGTTTACCACAAGATATGGATTGTATGAGTATATAGTCATGTCTTTCGGACTAACCAATGCCCCCGCTTATTTCATGAATCTCATGAATAAGATTTTCATGGACTTCCTGGATAAGTTTGTCGTTGTTTTAATCGATGACATTCTGATTTATTCCAAATCAGAAGAAGAACATGAGCTACACCTAAGGACCATTCTTGGAACCCTTAGAGAGCATCAGCTGTATGCAAAGTTTAGCAAATGTGAATTCTGGTTACAGGAGGTAGGATTTCCCGGTCACATTGTATCAGCCGGAGGAATTGCCGTTGACCCTGCCAAAGTGAAAGAGGTAGAAGATTGGCAAGCCCCAACAACTCAAACCCAAGTTCGTGCATTTCTCGGATTGGCGGGATATTACCGCAAATTTGTAGAAGGATTCTCTAGTATCGCCAGACCCATGAACCAATTGCTGAAGAAGGACAAGAAGTTTGAATGGACCGACAAATGTGAAGCAAGTTTTCAAGAACTCAAGAGGAGATTGATTTCAGCCCCAATCTTGATCATGCCGGATATCACGAAGCCCTTCGATGAGTATTGTGATGCATCCAAGATCGGTCTCGGATGTGTTCTAATACAAGAAGGCAAATTTATATCTTATCTGTCTCGACAACTGAAGCAACATGAGGAAAATTACCCAACCCATGACCTCGAACTCACAGCCGTAGTTCTAGCCCTGAAGACATGGAGACATTACCTAATGGGAAACCGTTGTGAGATCTATTCGGATCACAAGAGCCTGAAGTATATATTCACTCAGAAGGAGCTGAATATGAGGCAGAGAAGATGGATTGATCTAATCAAGGATTACGATCTGGACATTCACTATCACCCTGGTAAAGCCAACGTAGTAGACGATGCCCTTAGCAGATTGCCGTGCCGCTTGAACTCCATGATTTTAAAGGAGCAACCAAGTTTGCACAAAAAGATGGAAGCTTTTCGAATGGAATTAGTAAGTGAAGGATTTTTGGCTAGCATAGAACTCCAACCCACTTTGATCCGTCAGATTAAAGAGGCGCAGAAGGGAAATGCTAGTATTGAAGGAATCAAGCGTCGTATCGGTACAGGCAAAGTACCCGGATTCACCGAAGACGAAGAAGGAGTTCTGTGGTACAAAGGACGCCTTTGTGTACAAGTAGATTTTGAGTTGAAAGAAGTTATCTTGAAGGAGGCTCATGATACTCTTTATTCTATCCATCCCGGAGGAACTAAGATGTATCAAGATTTAAAAGAGAAATTTTGGTGGCATAAGATGAAGAGAGAAATCAGAAGCTATATCGCCAAGTGTGATATTTGTCAGCGAGTCAAGGTAGGACATCAAAGACCCGCTGGATTGTTGCAACCATTGCAGATTCCGGAATGGAAATGGGATTCTGTAGGAATGGACTTTATCACTGGACTGCCTACTTCTAGTAGGGGAAATGACTCTATCTGGGTCATAGTGGACAGATTGTCCAAAGTCGCCCATTTCTTGCCCGTCAAGACCACATATCAGAGTTCGAAACTAGCAGAGTTCTACATCACTAGAATCGTTAGTTTGCATGGAGTCCCCAAGAACATCGTATCAGATCGAGGAACTCAGTTTACCTCGAGATTCTGGAAGAAAGTCCAAGAAGGTTTAGGAACCCGCCTAGATTTCAGCACCGCGTATCACCCTCAGACCGATGGACAAACGGAGCGAGTAAACTAAATACTCAAAGATATGCTAAGAGCATGTGTGTTAGAATATGGATCCAAGTGGGAAGACTGTCTGCCGTTGCAGAATTTTCCTACAATAACAGTTATCAAGCCAGTTTGCAAATGGCCCCATTTGAATTCATGTACGGAAGGAAGTGTTGTACCCCTTTGAACTGGTCGGAAGTAGGAGAGAGTCAGATCTTTGGACCCGACATCCTACGAGAAGCAGAAGAGAAGGTTCACAAGTTTCGTGAGCACCTCAAGACCGCCCAATCCAGACAGGAGAGTTACGCCGACAAGAGACGTCGAGACCTCGCCTTCAACATAGGAGATTTTGTTTATCTGAAAGTGTCGCCATTGAAGGGAGTGCAGCGTTTCCAACTCAAGGGAAAGTTAGCCCCCAGATATATCGGACCTTTCAAGATTCTGAACCGTCGAGGAGAAGTATCGTATCAATTGGAACTACCCGAAGAGATGTCAGCCGTGCACAATGTGTTCCATATCTCGTTACTTCGCAAGTGTCTCGAAGTCCCCGAGAAGACCGAAGTGTTCAAAAATATCGATCACCGGACCATAGAGATCAATGATGACCTGACCTATCCCGAAGTACGCATCCGTATTTTGGAAGAAGCTTTTTGAACTACCCGAACCCTAAGCATCAAGTTTCTCAAGATTCAGTGGAGAAACCACACAAAAGAGGAAGCTACCTGGGAGCGTGAAGATCACATCAGGACGGAGTTTCCCGATCTCTTCAAATCCTAGGTAATCTTTTCGTCCTTTTTCAAATCTCGGGACGATTCAAAATTGAATCTTTATCATATGGGAAGATCGCACTTTTTCAAAAACCACTCAAACAAGCTCAACTTTAAAAACCCAAGCATCTGTAGATTCACCAGCACCAATCTAGCACAGCCACCAAAAATCTTTTCAAAATTCAAAACTTGAATTCATGCGGCCATTTCATCAAACAAGTTGTAGACACAAATCATACAAAATCTAAACACTATAGTGAGCAGTGATTGAAGCCTAACTTGTTCCCTCTCTAGCTCACAACCATCTCAGTAGATCATCTAGCAAGTTAAACCAAGCACTAGCCCCACTGTAAGCTTGGCATTGCCATCAATGGTGAATAGCAGAGCACACCCATGTCACCCCCATGTCGACATCAAGCTAGGAGGAGAAACAAGCCTAGCCAGCATGTCTGTGAGGCATCCCGCCGTCCACCGCCACTCCCTGTCCACCGCTCGAACCTTGCCAACCCCTGGACCACACGCATAGACGGCGCCCAGACTGCCAGCGACCATGCCGAGCGTGCGCCAGAGCGCCACCCTCGACCGAAGCCCACAGACCGTGCGCCGCCCTTGCCGCGTGCATATACGATCACCACCGACCCAGGAGACCGCCAGACATCCCCGTTCGCCGCCCCATGACGCACAGCCACCGCTCGCCGTCGAAGACGCCGCCTCTGCCACGCAGAGCGTCGCATCTTCCAGACCAACTCACACCGCCCCATGTCTCGCCACCATTCTACTCCCCTCTCATCACTGATCATCCCCTCCCTCGACTATAAATAGAGGACTCCCCCGCTCGAATTCTTCACACCATTCTACTCCCCACTCATCACTGATCGTGCCACACCGTTCCCGGAGCAAGGCGAGCAGCGCATCGCCGGAATTTCACCGGAGCCCGCCGCCTCTGGAGAAGAAGGGCGCAATCGATTCCGTCCCCCCCAGGAGCTGTCGCGACCACCCCTGAGTTCGCCGTCGTCGACTTCGTCGTTCGCCCGCCTCGCCGACCCTCGCCTGCACCCCGGTGAGCCCCCAGCAACCCCCACTGGCCGCGCTAGGTTTCTATCTCGCCAGCGTTGCTCAACGTCGACGATGACTCTTAGCCGTTGGATTAGAATCAGATCGAACGACACACGTTGCCCCATACCTCTTCGCACCCCCCTGTGTCAATGACCAGTGGGGACACCCACTTACGCAGCCCGCGGAAGCACTACGCTTAGCAGGCCGGCCGTTAACCTTTCCCGCGCAGCCCAGTTATCTGAATTAAACCTTTTCTATTTTATTTCAAACTCACTTCTGTACCCAACTTCAAAAATCAACCCAGATTGATTCAGTGCACCAAATTGAATGAAACCAATTTTGTTAGAAAGGTCTGGGAATGCTTAATGCAAGCCCGTTGGATTCAAGTCAATTGGATCTATAGATCACCCATGGTAAAAAAACAAGGCAGAAGCTTTTTTGCATTCAAACATTTTTCAAATTTAAACCATAATAGCTTTTGAGTTGATTCCAACTCTCGAAAATCACATTTAACCATACCTTTCAAAATATATAAAAATATATAGGTTTACATGCAGAAATAATGTCCAAGTAATAAAAGAATGTCCCATAGGCATTTCTAGTCACTTTAATTAATTAAAATAAAAGGGTAAAACCTTATTAAATTGTGACACCACTCTAAGTCATATCCCCATGGACTCAAATATGTGGTGATGACATGTGTCAACATGATCCCATGTTTGGTTTGGAGAATATTAAATCTTAAGTAGTTTTTCAATGAGTAGAAATTACTTTTCTAAAAATAAAAGGAATTAAACCAAGCTTTAACCTTGTAATGTTAGTGATGATGCTAGATCATCTATAGGACCCTTGTGTGTGATGATTGCAAGTAGTTAAGTATTGTTTGGTGATTATGTACCTCGTATTTCTTCATAGACGCTAGTACCGACCAAGGATACGAGGAGGAAGGATGATTCTACGAAGAAGAAGCCGAGGAGAACTTCAACCACTTCTATGCACAAGGCAAGCTTATACTGATATTGTGCAAGCCTAATACTACTAGTTGAATGTGCAAGCCTAATACTACTAGTGAATGTGCAGGCTAATCCTTGCAAGATACTCTACTGATGCAACAAACCACTATTTGTTACCATGCCAACTATATGCATTAAGCATATGTGATTATACTCACTTGATAAACCAATCCTAGTTTTACTTTCAAGCTTCTTACTTTATTTCTTTATCAAAGCTCTTACCTAGATTTTACCTAAGTGAATGGTAGATACTAGAAAGATATGTGAAGGTTGTATAAAGAGCATAAAATTTGGCCTAAGTTTGAAACCTTGATATCAGCCTAAGACATACGGTTGTACTTAGTTGAAAACTCCACTAGTTTACTACCCCTCGTTATTGCTTACCCCCCCACTTGTAGATGCTAGTGCTAAGCATAAAACTTGATCAACTTTAGATGGGAATACTTGGTGGAAAAATGGTTATGAAAACCTTGGAATGATGGATCATTCTATTGAAATGTTTTGGACATGTGTTTCCGAACACCTGATAATTTTGGTGATGAAAATGTTGAGGCATGAGCCTTAGCCCTTTTATAAAACTGAAGGTTCTCTGTATGCGATACCATTCCAATTTTATCGTACAACCACAATACCCGAAGATTGGGTCGGGCTTGACTAGAAACTTATATACCTTAGTATTAGTTCCCTCACGGCCAAGGTCTTAGCTGAGGCTACCTTGTGAAGATTGTCCACCTGTGTAGTACCCAAGATGACAGTTGGTCATGGTTGGGAGGCCAAACTCACAGGAGAGGTGCTTATACTAGGGCGTGTAATTGAAAGGTTAGGATTGATTATCCGCATACTAAGTATGGTAAATTCAGGATTTGTTCCTGACGGATGAATCGAATGTTGTGGTGAAAGTGTACAATCTCTGCAGTGTCAAACTATTCGAATAGCCGCGTCCGCGGTTATGGACAGTTGGAGTGGCCATACTGTTCCCCCGTGATACTTTTCAAAATGACTTGTGAAATGAATTGAGACTTCGACTTGAACACAACAGGGTTGTGACATGAGTACATGATCCCCCTTAGGAGTTATAAAATTGTGACTAGCTTTGGAACTTAGTAGAGATAAATCTGGCTTTTGCAAAATAACCCTAGAGCCTAGTGTACTATTATCAAAAACCCCTCTCACTTGTTAGTATTAGTTTGGGAGTACTTAAAGAGTAATCATGGCTTTTTCTCTGGTTATTCCCGTGTCCAGACTATGAAGAGGAGTACCTGGAGGATGGACCCCAGGAAGGTTACGACAACTAGGATCATCTCCCATCGTCAGCATTGCTAGTGACCCCGAAGATGGAGCTTCGCCTACGCTACCGTTATTATTCCGTATTCCGCTGCTTGATGTTTTATTAAGAACTAGATCATGAGATCCCTATTTGTGTAAGAACTTATGTACGGTTTGTAATGGATGATGTACTATGGTATCCAATTCTGTTATGTCTCGCAAAAATGATAATCCTGGGATTGCGATGTATGGCATAACAGGCATCTGGGATTAAAAATCTGGGTGTTGACCTTGGGGCACTCATTGGAGTAGTGACCCGTCACTCCACACTCAAAGCAGGTGATTATTGACTTGTCCTTCCCTGCAACAGGTACGGCATTACTTCCAGTCCTTAGGGCAGTATTGTTATTGGGGTTGGTGGGGTCTAGGTTGGTGCATCATAGGACGCTTACGGTTTTCAGTAGCTTGGTTGATCTTTCCTTTCATCCGGATTGCTGAATCATCTAAATCTTCAATGTCAGCAAACGGGATATTGACTAACACCTTCTGCATCTCATCATGCAAACCATTCAGAAATCTCTATTTTTTCTTGGCTTCAGTACCAATCTCATCACGGACATACCTAGACAGAGACAGAAATATGTCACGGTACTCTACCACAATCATCCTTCCCTGCTTCATTTCCTTGAATTCATCCCTCATCCACATAATCAAACCTGGTCGCCCATGGGTTCGGCTGAACTTGAGTTTGAATTCATCCTAAGTCATCATCTGTCCTCCATTCATAGTACGGGTGCTATTCCACCATGCTCTTGCAGAACCAGCCATATAGTCGGTGTCAAACAGTACTTTCTTTGCCTCCTATACTCCGGCAACTTCCAAGTTATTCTCCATAGTCTGCAGCCAGTCATCGGCATCTAAGGGATCTTATGACTTAGTAAAGAGAGGGGGATTGGTATTCTGGAAGTTCTTAAGTTTGGATCCATGATGATCCTGATTTCCAGGGCCTTGGTTGTCATGTGCCAATTGAGCAATCTGTTGAAGAGTGGCTAGATTGGCTTGACACTCGGTTCTACCGGCTTCTCGGTCGGCTACTAGCATTTGCAAGATTTGGACCATCGGGTCTTGAGATGATCTGCTCCCTCCGCGAGGCATCTTAAGATTGAGATAAATTATGAGACAAGAGGGAAATTTTTCTAAGGTTTATGGGTTTGGTTTTAAAAGCTTTTAAACTTTTGAGAAAGGCTAAGGTTTGAAATCCAACAACTCATTCTCATTCATTCCAAGCACACAATACAAACAACACATTCCAACATAGCACAACAACAAACAGATGGTTTTAAGAACCATTCTGGCAAGCTACGATATAGTTGGACCGAATACAACTCACACCTACGACAGTGCTTTGGTTCTACTACTCATCGTAACCGGTGGCTTCTTCATCATCATTGAAGTCGTGGTCCTCATCATCAGTGTGGAACTCTTGGTCCATGTCCTCCAAGTAGTCATCATCATTGCTGAGGTAAGAGTACGGATCTCCATGGATATCTTCCCCTTCGTTCTCCCTTTCCTCAAGCTGCATGTCCCGATCATGGACGGTCTCCTCCAAGGTTAACACCTTGTGACGAAGGCGGGCAATGATGCGATCCTTCTTGTCACGCAGATGGCGAAGTGACTTGCGCTCCTTCACAAGGATGGCGAAGGTCTGGTCCCTCTTAGCAGCAGCAAGTTGCTTCTTGTTGGCCTCGGTGCGAGCGTTGTCTAGTTCCTTCTGACTCTCACTAAGCATGAAGGCAAGATGGTCCACATGGTGCCTCAATTCAGGGTGGCTTGGCAGGTCCAGTGTTGTCCATTGGTGTCACTTTTGGCATAATGAGAAAAGCAGGTGCCGACGATCTTGTTGATATTCTGCCCACATAATCGGGCAAGTGCTTCCTGCATAGCTCTGGCCCGTCCATCGATCCAGTTGTTCTCTTTGATGTTCATATGGATCTTTTCTGAGGTAGGTGGCTCCATCTTTCCACGAAGATCGGCAACTATTAGCCACTGCAGCTCCCCTCCTGGGTGATCATGGAGTTGAGCTCCATAGAACTACGGATGTGGGCACTCCAGAAATTTTGCAAGCTGCCTTAGGTCGTTCTCAAAGATGAAATTCCCTCCATTTCCCAACTAGTAGAACTTGTTGTAGGCGTAGTCCATCTATAAGAAATTTGAGAGGAGTAAGTTAGAGAAGTTATCAAGTGTGCCAAATTTTTAGGTAAGGTTGCAAAAATTTTAAGGAACTTATGACTCTCTTTTGGAAAGAATTTCAAGGGTAAGAGTGAGAATAGCTTTTCAAAGATACTCACTTTCTTGGTTTTGGAAACTAAGTTTTTCTGACGTCCATGCTAACTAGGGTCTCCTATGGTCAGGATGGCTCTGATACCAACTTGTCAACACCCCGATTTTTAATCCCAGATGCCTGTTATGCCATACATCGCAATCCCAGGATTACCATATTTGTGAGACATAACAGATTGGTACAATAATTCATCATCCATTACAAACCATAAAGGTCTTACAAATAGTTAATCTCATGATCAAGTCTGATTACAATCAAAGAAGTGGAATAATAATAATAATAATAGTAGCATGTTCGGGGCTCCATCTTCAGAGTCACAGGAAATACTGACGATGGGAGATGATCCCAATTATCGTAAGTATCCTGCTGTCCATCCTCCTCGTAGTCTCCAAAGTCTGGTCACGGGAATAGTTAGGTACAGATCCATGAGTACTTTGAGGTACTCGCAAACTTGTACTAAAGCAATAAGGCCATTCTATAGGATTCCTAAGCTCTAGGTTTGTTGGCCACAAGCCAATTTTATTTCAACCAGTATCTAGTAGTAAAAACCTAACTTTAGTTGTCTAAGTTACTTATGTGGGAACCTAGCTTTATCTCCACAACTTGGGGGGTCAAGTCAAAGTCATCTTTCAAGTCACGGGTCATTTTGGAAAACATCTGACAACGGAACAGTATGGCCGTCCAACTGTCCATAACCGTGGACATGGCTATTCGAATAGTTTGACACTCTACAGAGGTGGTACACTTTCACCACAACATTCGATACATCCGTCAGGAACACTCCTGAATCATCATACTTGGTATGCGGATAATCAATCCTAACCATTCAATTACACACCCTAGTATAGGCACCTCCCCTATGAGTTTAGCCTCCAAACCATGACCATCTGTCGTCTTGGGTACTACATAGGTGGACAGTCACATTCACAAGGTAGCCTCAGCTCACCTCGTTCCGCGGGAGAGCCCATACTAAGACACATAAACTTTCCGTCAAGCCCTACCCAAATTCGGGTATTGGTTGTGCGGTAAACATTGGAATGGTATCGCATCCGAACCCAACCATCAATTTTTATCAAATTCAAGTCACATACTTCATTCACCATCATCTTCAAGTCATTGTGTCCATAACACATGTCAAAACATTTCATTAGAATAACTCATCATTCTAAAGTTTTCATAATCATTTGTTCCCATCTAGTGATCAAGTCTATTTTAGCACTAGCATCTATAGAGGTAGGGGTGTCACTATTTGAGGGGTACCAAGATGGTGTATCTACCTTCATCAAGCTCCAAGCTCTTGATGGCACTATCCTAATCTTCTACTAATCATCCAATTAATTAACTATGCGAAAGGTAAAGCTTACAAGTAAAACTGGGATTTGGTATAGTAAAAAGGGGTATCACAAAGGCTTGCAAGTGGGACTTGCATGGTTTAGATTAGCTTGCCTTGGTTGGTAAGGTGGTCGAAGTTCTCGTCCTCGTCTTTGTAGAATTCCTCCTCGTCGTAGCCCGGATTGATACTAGCGTCTATAAATAAATACGAGTTACACAATCACCAAACAATACTTAACTACTTCTATTTATCACACAAGGGTCACACTAAATGATCTAGCATCATCTCTATCATTACAATAAAAGGTGATAAGATTTTATTTATATTATTTTTAGAAAAGTAATTTCTACTCATTGAAAAGTTACTTAATATTTAATATTATCCAATTCCAAATATGGGATCATATTGACACATGTCATCACCACATATTATAATACTTGAGAAGGTGATTTAAAATGGTTGGCCTTATTTAAAAAGCCTAACCCTATTATTTAATAATATTTAAGTGGCTAAAAATGACTCTAAAGTCATTCTTTAATTTTGGTCCAGTACTACTGTATGTAAGTGTGTAGATTTTTACATATTCAAAAAGCTCTTATCAAATGTGATTTTTGAGAGTTGGAATCAACTCAAAATCACTTATGGTTGATTTTAGAAAAATGTTTGAAGTTGCAAAAGCTATTGTCTTGTTCTTTTTACCAAGGGTGATCCATGGTATCAAACTGTTTGAATATAACAGGAGTGATTAGATATTTTCATATACTTTCAAACTAAATTGGATTCATTCAATTTGGTGCAGTGAATCTTTCTGAATTGATTTTTAAAGTTCACTACAGATTGGAAAATTAAAAAAAAAAGATAAAACTAAGTTTAACCTGACGGGCTGTGAGCGGGAATGCTAATGGAATGGCCCAACTGCATGGCACGCGCGCACTGAGCTTCTCCGAGACTAGTCCTACCTGTCAGCGACTAAACAAATGCGAAGCGGTATCAGCTAATCTCGGCCTTACGATTAGAGCGCGATCAACGGCTGAGCGTCGTCGTCTCCGTCGCAGGGCACGCGCGAGTCTGAACCCTTGCGCTACGGTGGGGGTCGTCGGGGGCTTACCAGGGCTCCAGCTAGACGTGGCGATGGGGGCGAACGAATGAGTCGATGATGGCGGTTCGAATGATGGTCGCGACAGCTCCTAGGGTGGCTCCTAGCTTTGGCTCCTTCCTTCCTCTGCAGCGGAGAACTCCAGTGAAATTCCGATGCGGTGGTGCTCGTCGTGCTCCAGGGTTGGGTCAGTGAGGTTCCTGGATGAGAGAGGAGTAGAATGGTGTGAGTTTTGGGGTCGGGGTGGTCTCTATTTATACTGCAGCAAAGGGGCATGGCAGCATGGCTCGGGCTCGCCGGCGACGCACTTACAGTGAGCTATAGGAATGGCCATGGGCATAGGTTGATGCGGTGCTTCAGGGCGAACGTCATTCGCACAATGGCACGACGAGGCGCAATCTAAATCGTTGGGAACCTCTGTGCTCTATGACTGTACCGGCAGCATTTTTCACGGCGTATGGTGGTCACGGCGATCGAGCGGGCAACCGATCATGTTTGGGAGCTTGCTGGAGTCATGGTGGACCTAGTAGCGCAAGGTGAGGACGAGGCGCGGCGTGTGCATGCAGGATTGCTCGGCGCTCTGGCATGGTGAACGGCATGCTTCGATGTTTAATGGGCATGGCTTTACTGGCATCTCCTCCAGCTGTCTTTGGTCGGGGTGTGCACAGGCATAGGCGGTGAGGTCAGGGCTACGTCCTAGACATCGTGGGAGAGGGCAGCGTCGTCTGTGGCATCGTGTCCATGTCGGGGTAACATGGGTAAGCACGGGTCAAACGGCTAGTTAGATGAGCTCAAATGCACAGGCTTGTACTGGGTGAGTTAAGTGCAAATTGTGTGAGCTCGGTGAGGTCACAATGGTGAGCAAAGGATTGATCAAAACAGTAGATAGTTGGTAGAGTTGTACTGTCATCATCAAGTGTTCGATCAAATGGCCGCATGAACTGAATCATCACCTTTTCCAGTGATTTTTGGTGGGTGTTCGGGTACTAATATTGGTAGTCTCTGGGTGCAATGGTTTGCTAAGTGGTGAAGGTTTGAGGGGTTTTCCAAAAATTGCTATCTTGATACATGAGATAGATTCAAATTTGAATTGTCTCTCAAATGGATTTAAAAAAATTTCTACAAGGTTGGAAAGCTCCACTGGGTTTGGTCTCACTAGGTCTAGCAAGGTGAGAAAATAAATGGGAAAGTTTCTATTTGAGATTAGTTGCTAGAGATGCTCAAAGTGAGCTAGTGGTTAACTTGGGCAGAAATGACCATTAGGTCTTAGGCTTTATTTTTTAATTTTGCTTTTGTTTTGATCTGGTTTCTTAGTGACCTAGATGATATGGTTTTGATCTTTAAACCATTTCTCATCATTTACAACAATCAAACATGGAATTTGAAGCATTCATACACACAAGCATTAAGATTTGAATTTGATTAATAAAAGATTTTGTTAACCCTAATCTTGATTAATTAGGGAATGATCCTAATTAATATTTTTGGGGTGTTACAATGATGTACTGTAGTCCCAAGGCTCGTGTTGTACTTTTACTTAGTTAAATTTGCATCCCACGTCTTAGTAGCCGTCTGACGGTATTCCGTCTCTAAACTTACAGAAAATTGCAACTTCCAACCAGGAATTGCTCAAGAATATATGCAATAAGCGCAAGGAGATTAAGGCTCTACGCCTTGAGAATTAAAATTTGAAGACTGAGAAAGATGAAGCAGAAGGTAAACGTTTCCGATTCCCTCTTTTTCATTTAATAATTTTCATAGTCAAACTTGTTCTGTCCGACTGATATTTTTCCCTTTGCAGAATTCTTGTGCGAATCTAGAAAGATGGTGGAGCAATCTGAGAACTTCAAGGTCTTGGAGATGGAGAATGTTGATCTCCGGGACGAGCTCGAGAAGCTAAAGACTGAATCGGAGAAATCCATAAATGTCGTCCTGGAGTCAAGCAACATGGAGACCGAGAGGCTTGAGAAGCTGCTAGCCCTCCGAGATAAACAGATTGATGATCTCAAGAAGGACTTTGATAGCCAGAGGGATCTAGCCCAGGCCATAGATAAGGAACTGAAAAGTCTCCGAGAGGAGCATGCTCAGTGGAACCACTCCGTTCTAGGTAAGATTTCTGACTTTATTTCTTCGATTGATTTTTCGACTTTCTTTTAGTCAGTTTGATTTTTTGGTTCTTTTCTAGATCCTTTGAACCTTTCTGACTCTTCCTCCTTTGAGCCCCGCCTCGAGCGCATAAAACTCGTCGGAGACGTTCTTTTCGACTTCCGCTAGACTCTTAAAGAGGTTGGCGAGTCGGTCAGACTTTCTGACTTGTATAAAATGCCAGTGCACGAGGTGAGTAACAGAGCCAAGGAGATTCCGAAGCTTATCAAAT
This sequence comes from Avena sativa, assembly GCA_916181665.1. Taxonomy (NCBI): domain Eukaryota; kingdom Viridiplantae; phylum Streptophyta; class Magnoliopsida; order Poales; family Poaceae; genus Avena; species Avena sativa. The sequence continues at coordinate 441,007,736 of OV702294.1, read as the reverse complement.
ACTGGAAGATCTCATACACTTGGATCGCTGCGCAGACCGCCCTTACCATGGTGATGAGCCACCATAGCGATATAGAGATCTGGCACGTTACCAAGGGTATTACCGATGAAGACGATGAGGGTAACCCGCGGAACATCAATTCTATCCAAGAATCCTCCGCATGTTATGCTTGTCGTGTGGCGGAGATGACCAATTACATGACGCCATTCTTTGAATCTGTTGTTGTGCCTCCCTCGCCTCAAGAGCCGAAAGATTGCCTTGCTGAAGGAGCTTCCGAGTCCCAGGCCTAGGGCGATGATGATGTCGACTCCAGCGCTACACGTTCTTCATCACCACCACCTGAGTCTTCAGCATAAACATTTATTATGCATTATTCTAAAATTTGGAATATAATGATGGAAACAATATTTTGCTTGTGCTTGTCTATAAAAATTTAATGCTTTACTATCGTAGCACTTGTTTATACATATTTTCATGTGTGTGCCTGAAAATTTCTTAAGCACTCTTTTATGTTTACACTTGTAGTTTTATCTGGCTTTATGCCTCGTCCCTTTCATGAGCCGGCCAACCTTTAGCACGGGAACTTTGCCGAGCAATGGAGCGCAATTCGTAATCCATTTTAAACTTGAAAAAAAGCTAGCCTCTAGTACCAACAATTCATTACTCGGAACATACCCGCGTCTGAGCAATCAGATAAAAAACCAAAGTATAGACAATAAATTAAATTTTTTACCCTAAGGTAACATTTTTAGATATTCAAAAATCATAACCAGAATGAACATGAGCATAAAGTACTTTCAAGCATTCTGGAATTTTTGAAAACGACATGCTCATTTGGAAATAAGATGGTAAAGAACTTCTCAAAAATAACATATGAGGAAACCAATACTTTATTTCTATTTAAACATGTACATATATGGTTACAAGGAAATATAACTAAGAATAGAAGGGACGTAGCTGTGCAGTATTCCATGGACGGTCTATCTCATCTGGGTCTGTACTACCGCCGGCTCTCTTTCTCTTCCGAGTGTCCGGTCTTTCCTTGTCTGGTCTCATATCGGTTAAATATTATGACCCATTATGTAGAACTCTGCTAATCATAAAAGGTCCTTCCCAAATAGGGGAAATTTTTTGCTTTCTTTTTTACACAAGTCAGAGAACCAAATCGCCCGTCCTGAAAGAACGGTTATGTAATCTCTGACTATGATACTTGCAAAACTTCTGCTGATAGGTTGTAGATCTCTGCTTACCAACGATGCGAGCTTCTTCGAATATGTCAAGATCGTCTTGTTAAGAAACTTCTGCATATTTTTCAATATACTCTTTAATTCGAGGAGACTGATGAATTATATTGCTTGGAAGAACTGCTTCTTCACCGTAGACCAAGAAGAAAGGAGTGTACCTGGTTGATCTGTTAGGAGTTGTTCGTAAGCTCCATATCATAGACGGTAATTCTTCCGCCAATCCCCCGCCCCACGATGAGTGGTGCTTCGAGACGAGGTCGGAGTCCTTCTAAAATAAGACTGTTAGTTCTTTTGACTTGTCCATTAGCCTGTGGATCCGCAACTGATGCAATATCGAGTCAGATCCCTTGCTCCTCGCAGAATTAGGAAAGTTCCCCCATGGAAAAATTGCTCCCGTTGTCAGTAATTATACTGTGCAGATATCCGAATCGGATGATTACCTCCTGAACGAACTTTCTGGCTGTGGCTCCATCACAAATTGTTACGGGTTTAGCCTCAATACACTTTCTAAATTTATCCACCATCACTAGTAGGTGAGTAAATCCACATTTTGCCGTGCGAAATAGCCCTACCATATCAAGCCCCAGACCGCAAATGACCATATAATAGGGATTGTTCGCAGCTGATCAACCGGAATGTGTGCCTGATGGGCGTACTTTTGGTAGCCTTTGCACGTTTTGACCAGTTTATCGGCATCCGCCTTAGCTGTATGCCAAAAGAGTCTGTGTCTAAAAGCTTTTGCAACTATGGATTTGGCTGCAGCATGGTGACCACACCCGCCTTCATGGATTTCTCGTAAGATTTCCACTCCTTCCACCGGAGAAATACATCACTGAAAAACCCCAGAAACACTCCGCTTATAGAACTCACCATTTATTATTGTATAGGATTTTGCTCATTGGACTATCTCCCGGCTCAGGACTTCGTCTTCGGGTAATTTTCCGTCTATCAGGAAGTCCAGATAGGGTTTTGTCCAGCTAGGAATTACAGCCAGAACTGCTATTAAAGGTGAGTCGGATTTTGTCGGATAGTCCTCATCAACTCCAATGATGGAGGGGACCTTTAAATGCTCTAAAAAAGCGCCATCAGGAACTTGTTTCCACGCAGATCCTATCCTTGATAGAGAATTTGCTTCCTTATTTTCTGCTTGAGGGTTGTGTTGAATCTCAAAACCCTCGAACGATTTAGATAATTCATTCACAGCAGCTTTGTAGGCTGCCATATGATACTTGCTGAGCAACTAAATCCGAGTCTTCATAACACATGAGTCTTATTTCGCCAATGTTTTTGGCCATGCGTATTCCATGTAACAATGCTTCATACTCGGCAATATTATTTGTTGCCGTGAAGTGTATTTGTAACACATAGAACAGCCTGTCTCCTTGGGGTGACTTGAGCACCACGCTAGCCCCCGAGCCTCCCCATGCTTTGATCCGTCAAAGTGAAGGGTCCAAAATTCCGAGTATGGAGGATTCGTGTTTTCTGCCGTTTCCGTCCAATCAACGACGAAATCGGCAAGCATTTGGGACTTGATTGTTGTGTGCGTCTTGTAGTCAATGTCGAAAGCTGCAAGCTCTATTCCCCATTTTGCAACACGTCCTATGGCGTTGCGATTGTTAATTATATCTCGCAGGGGAGCAATACTCACTAGTGTGATCTTGTGCTCTTGAAAGTAGTGTCGTAGCTTTCTGGATGCAAAGAACACTCCACAGGCTAGCTTTTGATGGTGTGAATACCTTTGTTTCGACTCTGTCAGAACCTCACTCAGGTAGTAAGTTGGACACTGCACCTTATGCTCATGGCCTTCCTCCTCGCGCTCCACTACTATTACCATGCTTATAACTTTGTTAGTCGCTACAATGTAAAGTAACATAGGCTCCTGAGGCTCTGGCACTGCAAGAACTGGTGCATTTTAAATTAGGTCTTTCAAACTTTGTAGGGAAGTGTCGGCTTCCTAGGTCTAGAAAATTTTCTCGGTTTTCTTCAAGAGTTTGTATAAAGGTGCGACTCTTTCTCCCAGCCGGCTGACGAACCGACTCACTGCTGCGGTCCAACTAGTGAGTCGTTGCATCATGTCCTTCAGGCGAGTCGGCCTGGTAATGTTGAGTATAGCCTTAATCTTGTCCCGGTTCACCTCTATGCCTCTTTCAGACACGATGAAGCCTAACAATTGTCCTCTAAGTCGGATTAGCATCATATTGAATTTTCGTAGGGTAGCAAATGTTTCCTCTAAGTCGAAAATTCAAGTTTCCTTGTTTTTGTACATAATTGTTACGTCATCTACGTATACATGGACGTTGCATCCGATTTGATCATTGAGACAATGTTGCATAGTGCATTGAAATGTTGCCCCTGCGTTTTTTAGGACAAAAGGCATAGTTTTGTAGCATAAGGTTCCAAAAGGAGTGACGAAAGACGTCTTGATTTGATCTGATTCTTTCATTGGTATTTGGTGATATCCGGAATATGCATCGAGAAAATAGAGTAATTCCAACCCTGCCAGGAGTCGATAACTCGATCGATTCTTGGCAAAGGGAATAGGTCTTTTGGACATGCCTTGTTCAAAGTGGTATAATCAACACACATCCTTAAATCAATAGTGTCCTTTTTAGGGACGAGTACAGGATTTGCCACCCAATCTGTGTGGATGACCTCTGCTAATTCTAGTCGAGCTAATTTGCTTAGCGCTTTTCATCACCAAACCGTTGTAAGGACGGTTTGATGGGTTTAGCGTCAGGGTGCACATCAAGAGAGTTCTAGGCAAGTTCCCTAGGTACTCCAGTCATATCAGAAGACCGCCATGCGAAGATGTCACTATTAGCTTTGAGGAACTCGACCAGCGCGATTTCCTATGTGCGGTCTAAGCCTACCCCTATGTTCATCGTCTTGGAGGGATTGTCTTCCTTTAGCGTCATTTTATTCATCTCTTTCGACGCCTTGAACTGCATACTTGGCTTTAGCACCTCGTTCTTTGTAGCGGGCATCTCAAACGGATCGATGGTCTTCTTGGTCTCCTAGTACTCCTGGGCGTGTAGCAAGGCTTCGGAAAAGGAAGCAGATCCTTCGTCGCACTCTCGCGCTTTCCTCTGATTTCCCCGGATGGTGATGATGCCCTTTGGACCTAGAAGTTTTATCATGTTGTAAATGTAACAGGGACGAGCCATGAACGCCCAGTAAGCCGGACGTTCGAAGATAGAGTGGTAAGCTTGAACGGTACCACCTCGAAAGACAGTGGCTCGGTCCGATAATTGTCTCGGGTTCCGAATGTCACGTCCAGAGTGATCTCACCCAGAGAATCCACCTGTCTCCCTGGTAGAATGCCATGGAAAGTTACACTGCTATAACTCAACTCCATCTCGTGGATCTTCATGCGGTGGAGCTTTTCGATGTAGAGGATGTTAATGTTGTAGGGTTTCGTAGCATGGAAAACAAAAAATTTCTATCGCATACAAACAAACAAGCCAAGATCTATCTACTAGATAGTAGCAACGAGTCGATGGAATAACTTACCCTCGAAGATTCCAAAGTGTTTAACGAGAGCGGATTCTCGTGGGTGATGTAGTCGTACTCTTCCCGATCTCAAGATCGTGTAGACGATCCTTCCGGCGCTGCGTTCCGGCAGCGCTCCCGCAGTCGGTCACACGTTCGGTACTCGACGAAGACCTTCCTCTCCCTTGTTCCAGCAGGCAGCGGAGGTTGTAGCACTCTCCTCGCGATTCCGGCAGCACAACGGTGTGGTACCGGAAGTAGAGGGGAGATCCCGCAGGGCTTCGCCTTAAGCCGGAGCGAGTATGGTGGAGTATGAGAGAGAACTATTAGTGGTCTAGGGATTAGACACACCAATTAGAAGGCTCTAAACCGAAGGCTAGGGCAATTAGAAGCTCTAAACCAAAACGGCTCTAAACCGGAGATTAGAGGATAGGAACTTGTGTGTCTTGAGGAGGAGGCCCTGCCCCTCCTTTTATAGGTGGAGGGGGCCGGCCAAGGGGAGGGAGTCCCTCCCCACGTCGGCCTTGGGTGGCGCGCCGGCATGGAGAGGAGGGACTCCTCCCCCAAGTCGGTTTTGCCTCCTCTTGCTTGTTTCCCACAGTTTCTTGTTTTAGCCGTTTGACTTTCAAACTGGCCATTTGACTTTTCTGTTTTAGGATTCAATTTAATCCTTTATTTGGAACAGCAAGAACACTTAGTACATGATGCAATCATTCCAATATGCAATGACACATTCATGTACCCCTCCCCCCTCCGGAGTGCCGGACATTCCGGAACCTTCTAGAACATTCCCGATGAAAACACCGGAATCATTTCCGAACTCCGAAACGGGACTTTCCTTATATGAATCTTATTCTCCCGACCATTCCGGATCACCTCGTGATATCCCGGATCCCATCCGAGACTCCGAACAACATTCGGTCTCTTTCTCATAATACCATAACTACTCAAACAACGTCGAATCCTTAAGTGTGTCTCCCTACGGTTCGTGAATTATGCGGACATGATCGACACACTTCTCCGAACAATAACCAATAGAGGAATCTGGAAATTCATATGGCTCCCACATATTTCTACGATTACTTTTCGATGGAATGAACCACTTACATACGATACCAATTTCCCTTTGTCTCACGATAGTTTACTTATCCGAGGTTATGATCGCCGGTATCTCTGCATACCTAGTTCAACCTCGTTACTGATAAGCACTCTTTTCTCGTTCCCGTGATATGTGATCCCTTGTGAGCCAGTCACATGCTTGCAAGCTAATTGGATGACATTCCACCGAGAGGACCCAAAGTATATCTATCCGTCATATGGATGGACAAATCCCACTCTTGATCCATGTGTCTCAACCAATACTTTCCGAACACTCAATGCCACCTTTATAGCCACCCAGTTACGGTGTGGTGTTTGATGTCATCAAAGCATCCTTCCGGTGAAGGTGATATGCATGATCTCATGGTCGAAGGAATTAGGTTACTATGTATCAGAAAGCATATAGCAATTGAACTATTAAAATGACTTGATCTTTATGCTATGCTTAGCTATAGGAGTATGTCCACCATATCATTCTCCTAACGATATGATCTTGTTGTTGATAACATCTCAATGTTCATGATAGGGAAACCACAATCATATATCAACCAACAAGCTAGTGAAGTATAGAGGCTATACTAGGGACTTCAAATTAAGTTTACAAATCACACAAGTATCAATGTTTCCTTGTCAATACTATTATAGCATGAATGTAAACATTTATCATAAACACAAAGATATAATAATAACTACATTTATTATTGCCTCTAGGGCATATCTCCAACAGTCTCCCACTTGCACTAGAGTCATCTAATCTAGATTACATGGTAATATACCGAACACCCATGGCAGTTTGGTGTTGGTCATGTTTTGCCCTCGGGAGAGGTTTAGTCAACGGATCCGCCACATTCAGATCTGTGTGTACTTTGCAAATCTTTATATCCCCATCCTGGATATGTTCTCGAATAGCGTGAAAACGTAGCTTGATATGCTTCAGCTTGTTGTGTGACCTTGGTTCTTGCGCATTGGCTATGGCGCCCATGTTATCACAATAGATAGACATTGGGTCCAGCGCACTAGGAACCACACCCAGCTCTGTAATGAAATCTTTCATCCATATCGCTTCTTGTGAAGCCTCCGAAGCAGCCATGTATTCCGATTCAGTTGAAGATCTCGCCACAACGCTTTGCTTTGCACTCCTCCAGCTAACTGCTGCACCATTCAAAATAAATACGTATCCGGATTGTGATTTAGAATCATCCGGATCGGTGTTCCAACTAGCATCGGTGTAACCGTTAACAACGAGCTGTTCATCACCTCCATAAGAAAGAACCATATCCTTAGTTCTTCTCAAGTACTTAAGGATGTTTTTGACCGCTCTCCAATGATCCACTCCTGGATCATTTTGATATCTGCTAGTTAAACTAACAGCATATGCAATGTCGGGTCTAGTACATAGCATGGCATACATTAGAGATCCTATGGCTGAGGCATAGGGAGTCTTACTCATCCTTTCTCTATCTTCTGCCGATGTCGGACTTTGAGTTTTACTCAAGGTCGTATTGGGCAACATGGGCAAGAACCCTTTCTTGCTATCTTCCATTCCAAATCTCTTTAGAACTTTGTCCAAATATGTACTCTGTGACAATGATATTTGGCGTTTCGATCTATCTCTATAAATCTTTATGCCTAATATGTAAGCTGCTTCGCCAAGATCCTTCATTGAAAAACTATTATTCAAATATTCTTTGACACTATTAAGAAGGTCTACATCATTCCCAATCAACAATATGTCATCCACATATAGTATTAAGAATGCTACAGAGCTCCCACTCACTTTCTTGTAAATACAAGCTTCTCCATAAGTTTGTATAAAACCAAAACTTTTGATTACCTTATCAAAAACGTTGATTCCAACTTCGGGATGCTTGCTTCAATCCATAGATGGACCGTTGAAGTTTGCATACTTTGTTAGCATCTTTAGGATCGACAAAACCTTTGGGTTGCATCATATAGAACTCTTCATCAATGTCTCCATTGAGGAATGCTGTTTTGACATCCATCTGCCATATCTCATAATCATAATATGCAGCGATTGCTAACATAATCCTCACAGACTTTAGCTTCGCTACTGGTGAGAAAGTCTCATCGTAGTCAACTCCTTGAATTTGTCGAAACCCTTTTGCGACAAGTCGAGCTTTATAGACAGTAACATTACCATCAGCATCTGTTTTCTTCTTGAAAATCCATTTGTTCTCGACAGCCTTCCGGCCATCCGGTAAGTCCACCAAAGTCCATACTTGGTTTTCGTACATGGATCCAATCTCGGATTTCATGGCTTCTTGCCATTTATTGGAATCTGGGCTCATCATCGCTTCCTCATATGTCTCGGGATCATCGGTGTTGTCCACCAACATGACATTCATAACGGAATCATACCAATCTGGAGTGGTACGAGTTCTCGTTGACCTCCGAGGCTCTGTAGCAACTTCAACCGAAGTTTCATGATCACCATCATTAGCTTCCTCTCTTATTTGTGCAGGCACCACAGGAACTTCTTCCGGTGCTGCGCTACTCGCAATTTCGAGAGAAGGTTCGACAACCTCGTCGAGTTCTACTTTCCTTCCAGTCACTTCTTTCGAGAGAAATTCCTTCTCTAGAAAGGATCCATTCTTGGCAACGAAGATTTTGCCTTCGGATCTATGATAGAAGGTATACCCAATAGTTTCCTTCGGGTATCCTATGAAGACGCATTTTTCTGCTTTGGGTTCAAGCTTGTCCGGCTGTAACTTCTTTACATAGGCTTCGCATCCCCAAACTTTAAGGAACGACAATTTAGGTTTCTTCCCAAACCATAATTCATACGGTGTCGTTTCAACGGATTTAGACGGTGCCCTATTTAAAGTGAATGCGGCTGTTTCTAATGCATAACCCCAAAATGATAGCGGTAAATATGTAAGTGACATCATATAACGAACCATATCTAAGAGAGTTCGATTACGACGTTCGGACACACCATTACGCTGTGGTGTTCCCGGCGGTGTCAATTGTGAAAGTATTCCGCATTTCTTCAAATGCTCGCCAAAATCGTAACTTAGATATTCACCTCCACGATCAGAACGTAGAAATTTAATCTTCTTGTTACGTTGATTCTCTACCTCACTTTGAAACTCCTTAAACTTCTCGAAAGTTTCGGACTTATGTTTCATGAAATAGATATACCCATATCTACTCAAGTCATCCGTGAAGGTAAGAACATAACGATAACCACCGCGCGATGCTACACTCATTGGACCACACACATCGGTATGTATGATTTCCAATAAGTCCGTAGCTCACTCCATCATACCAGAAAATGGAGTCTTAGTCATTTTACCCATCAGACATGCTTCGCATCTTTCAAGTGATTCAAAATCAAGTGATTCAAGAAGTCCATCGGAATGGAGTTTCTTCATACGTTTCACTCCAATGTGACCAAGACGACAGTGCCACATATAGGTCGAATTATCGCTTGATTTCAAACATTTAGCCTCAATGTTGTTGATATGTGTATTTCCACTATCGACATTCAATAAGAATAGACCATCTATCAAAGGTGCATGTGCATAAAACATATTACTCATATAAATCGAACAACCATTATTCTCGGACTTAAACAAGTAACCGTCTCGCAATAAACAAGATCCCGATATAATGTTCATGCTCAACGCAGGCACCAAATAACAATTATTTAAGTATAAAACTAATCCCGATGGTAGATGAAGGGGTAGCGTGCCAACCGCGATCACATCAACCTTTGATCCATTTCCCACGCGCATCGTCACCTTGTTCTTCGCTAGCTTCCGTTTATTCTGCAGCACCTGTTTCGAGTTACAAATATGAGCAACCGAACCAGTATCAAATACCCAGGCACTACTACGAGTACTAGTGAGATACACATCAATAACATGTATATCAGATATACCTTTCTTCTTGATGTTGCCGTTCTTCAAATCCGCCAAGTACTTTGGGCAATTCCGCTTCCAGTGACCTTCTCCCTTGCAGTAAAAGCACTCAGTATCAGGCTTAGGTCCATCCTTGGTCTTCTTCGCTGGCGTGGTAACTTTCTTACCACCCTTCTTGAAGTGTCCCTTTTGCTTAGACTTGCCTTTCTTGAATTTGGTGGTCTTATTGACCAACAACACTTGGTGCTCTTTCTTGATCTCCACTTCTGCAGATTTCAACATGGCAAAGAGTTCTGGCAACGTCTTGTTCATGTTCTGCATGTTGTAGTTCATCACAAAGTTCTTGTAACTTGGTGGTAGTGATTGGAGGACACGGTAAATCCCCAAAGCATTAGGAATCACTATACCCAAGCTTTGAAGTTTGTTTGCGTGCCCAGACATCTTAAGCACATGCTCACTGACGGAGCTGCCCTCTTCCATCTTGCAGTTAAAGAACTTTTCAGAAGCCTCATAGCTTTCAATTGCCGCATGAGTCTCAAAAATCAATTTGAGATCCTCGACAATATCATATGGGTCTGAATCCTCAAACCTTTTCTGAAGCTCCGATTCCAAACCATACAAGATAGCACACTGAACTATGGAGTACTGATTCTTCCGAGCGAGGTAAACATTCTTTACTTCATCGGGAGCATCATCTGCAGGCGGGTCACCCAGCGGTGCATCCAACACATAGGTCAAATTACTAGCTGTGAGGACAATCCTCAAATTGCGGAACCAATCCGCGAAGTTGCTTCCATTGTTTTTCAACTTTTCTTTCTCTAGGAACGCATTAAAATTGATGGTAGGGGCTGCCATTGATCTACAACATATTTGCAATAGTTTAGACTAAGTTTATGACAAATTGAGTTCAAATTAATTTAATAAAGTTAATCTAGGTGAACTCCCACTCAAAACAATATCCCTCACATTGTTTTAGTGATCACACGAACCAAATCCACCACATCAACACCGATCATCACGAGAGTTGATATAGTTTCAATGGCGAACAATCGTCATGTTCATCATATCTACTATATGATTCATGATTTACCTTTCGGTGATCCATGTTCCGAGACCATGTCTGTACATGCTAGGCTCGTCAAGATCAAACCTTAGTTTCCGCATGAGCAAATCTGGCTTGCTCACGTTGTATACACTTGCGGAATCTAACACACCCGATCATCACGTGGTGCTTCGAAACAACAAGCTTTAGCAACGGTGCTAACTAAGGGTGAACACTTTATGACTTGAAATTCATGTGCATGAGGGATCATCTTATAATGCTACCGTCGTCTACTAAGCAATACAAGATGCATAAAGGATTAACATCACATGCAATTCAATATATATGTGATATGATATGGCCTTTCTTCTTTGTGCTTCCGATCTCCATATTCAAGCACGAACATGATCTCCATCATCACCGGCATTGCATCAAGGTCAATGACGCCTCTCCATGGTTGTCGTCCACCGGCTTCAACTATTACAACTACTTTGAATAGACACACGGGTCTTAACATAAATTAAAGACAACCGTATGGCTCCTGCCGGTTGCCAACTTACAATAAGGAACATTGCATACATCAAATATAATCACAATCATGGCCATATCACATCACTGCACACCCCTGCAAAACAAAGTTAGACGCCTCTACTTTCTTTGCATGTTTTACGTGGTTTGGGGCTTTCTATAAGTGTCGTTCTAACTTACGAACATGAACCACAACATTGATACTAGTATTGTTAATCACCCGTTGTAAATTGGATCTTAACTATGCTAGGAGAAACAGGCACCCGCAAAGCCACTTATGCAATACAAGTTGCATGTCAAGCGTGGAGCAAGTCTCATGAACGATGTCATGTAAGGTTAGCCCGGGCCGCTTCATCCCAACATACCGCAAGATGCAAAGTACACAAGAAGCAATCGACAATAAAAGCATCAACGCCCACAATAACCATTGTGTTCTACTCGTGCAACAGATCTACATATAGACCTGGCTCTGATACCACTGTAGGGTTTCATAGCATGGAAAACAAAAAATTTCTATCGCATACAAACAAACAAGCCAAGATCTATCTACTAGATTGTAGCAACGAGTCGATGGAATAACTTACCCTCGAAGATTCCAAAGTGTTTAACGAGAGCGGATTCTCGTGGGTGATGTAGTCGTACTCTTCCCGATCTCAAGATCGTGTAGACGATCCTTCCGGCGCTGCGTTCCGGCAGCGCTCCCGCAGTCGGTCACACGTTCGGTACTCGACGAAGACCTTACTCTCCCTTGTTCCAGCAGGCAGCGGAGGTTGTAGCACTCTCCTCGCGATTCCGGCAGCACAACGGCGTGGTACCGGAAGTAGAGGGGAGATCCCGCAGGGCTTCGCCTTAAGCCAGAGCGAGTATGGTGGAGTATGAGAGAACTATTAGTGGTCTAGGGATTAGACACACCAATTAGAAGGCTCTAAACCGAAGGCTAGGGCAATTAGAAGCTCTAAACCAAAACGGCTCTAAACCGGAGATTAGAGGATAGGAACTTGTGTGTCTTGAGGAGGAGGCCCTGCCCCTCCTTTTATAGGTGGAGGGGGCCGGCCAAGGGGAGGGAGTCCCTCCCCAAGTCGGCCTTGGGTGGCGCGCTGGCTTGGAGAGGAGGGACTCCTCCCCCAAGTCGGTTTTGCCTCCTCTTGCTTGTTTCCCACAGTTTCTTGTTTTAGCCGTTTGACTTTCAAACTGGCCATTTGACTTTTCTGTTTTAGGATTCAATTTAATCCTTTATTTGGAACAGCAAGAACACTTAGTACATGATGCAATCATTCCAATATGCAATGACACATTCATGTACCCCTCCCCCCTCCGGAGTGCCGGACATTCCGGAACCTTCTAGAACATTCCCGATGAAAACACCGGAATCATTTCCAAACTCCGAAACGGGACTTTCCTTATATGAATCTTATTCTCCCGACCATTCCGGATCACCTCGTGATATCCCGGATCCCATCCGAGACTCCGAACAACATTCGGTCTCTTTCTCATAATACCATAACTACTCAAACAACGTCGAATCCTTAAGTGTGTCTCCCTACGGTTCGTGAATTATGCGGACATGATCGAGACACTTCTCCGAACAATAACCAATAGAGGAATCTGGAAATTTATATGGCTCCCACATATTTCTACGATTACTTTGCGATCGAATGAACCACTTACATATGATACCAATTTCCCTTTGTCTCACTATAGTTTACTTATCCAAGGTTTTGATCGTCGGTATCTCTACATACCTAGTTCAACCTCGTTACCGATAAGTACTCTTTTCTCGTTCCCGTGATATGTGATCCCTTGTGAGCCAGTCACATGCTTGTAAGCTAATTGGATGACATTCCACCGAGAGGTCCCAGAGTATATCTATCCGTCATATGGATGGACAAATCCCACTCTTGATCCATGTGTCTCAACCAACACTTTCCGAACACTCAATGCCACCTTTATAACCACCTAGTTACGGTGTGGTGTTTGATGTCATCAAAGCATCCATCCGGTAAAGGTGATATGCATGATCTCATGGTCGAAGGAATTAGGTTACTATGTATCAGAAAGCATATAGCAATTGAACTATTGAAATGACTTGATCTTTATGCTACGCTTATCTATAGGAGTATGTCCACCATATCATTCTCCTAACGATATGATCTTGTTGTTGATAACATCTCAATGTTCATGATAGGGAAACCACAATCATATATCAACCAACAAGCTAGTGAAGTATAGAGGCTATACTAGGGACTTCAAATCAAGTTTACAAATCACACAAGTATCAATGTTTCCTTGTCAATACTATTATAGCATGAATGTAAACATTTATCATAAACACAAAGATATAATAATAACTACATTTATTATTGCCTCTAGGGCATATCTCCAACAAATGTTGATACCATCATCCATGACAGTTTTAGAGAACTCATAGCCATCAGTAAGAGGATTGACGACCAGAGGTTATTTTCCCCGACAATGTGTTTTCCTTGGGTGATCTGAGCGATCAAAGGTGATGGTTACATCCGACCAATCCAGAAATTGGGGAACAGCCGAAACCATGACATTGAGCTCATGGAGAACCACCTTCTTGGCCTTAGTCGATTGAGATCCAAGGAAGCAGACATATGTGTCTTTCTTTGTGGGATAATCCTTCTTTCCATCCGTCTTGGGTTATGCAGCGTCCGCTTCTTCCATGTCGGAATCTTCCTTGGGCTCCTTGACTTTCTTAGAATTTTTCTTTCCTTTTCGTTGCTTGGCTCTATAGCCAGCATATTCGTATTTTTTGTTGTCATCATTGAAACGACACTCGGAATTTGTGTGGGTAGATCCTCTGTTACTATCCAAATGGTGCAGAAACAGGGATTATTGGCAATGCCGGCCCAGGTATAGGTTCTTCTGGGTTGTTGCTCTCCTCTGCCCTAGATTCAGGAAGTTCCGCGGCCTCGAACCTAGTCGCCTCCGCGCCCTCCTCATCCTCCGGATCCGAATGTTGCATTAATAGCTACGTTGTCCGGAGCCATTTTAGCTTCCAAGGTGTTCTTGTGCTTCCGAGTTTGCTGTTTTGGTTATTTGGCCGCATTAGGATTGGCCAGAATATTTAGCAGCCCTTCTGAATCATCATCGGAGTCTGCATATTTGCTCGCCGTTTCTACCATCTCTCCCAAATCTGTGATGTGTTCACGCTTCAGTCTGTGACGCAAAAGTATGACTAGGAGTCCTGCGATGAAAGCCTCAATCACAGTTTGCTCATTTACTCCTTCACATGAGTTTTCGTGTTAATCCAGCGTTCGAGTTAATCCCGACAAGTTACTCTAGGTCTTTGGGTGCAACGCTACAAGTCTCCGACTATGCAGGGCCTCCTATATGTTCCCTCGAAGTTTGAAAAGAACGCACTTTGCATATCATATGAGTTATGAATTGAATTCTCTGGCAGTTCATTGAGCCATGATCAAGCCATCTTCCTGAGCATAAGAGCGAGATATCATACTGCAACCAGGCTGTTTCCTCCTTTGCGATGCAGCAAGCTTTGAAAAAATCTTGAAGCCAAGTATCTGGCCGAGCCGCTCCGTCATAGTGTTGGATATGTTTGGCAATACCAAAGTCAACTTGAAAGTTTGTCTAACGGATGCATGGGCCAAAGCACTTGGGTCCCAAGTATACATCTTCTCCCTCATACCGCCACGCCTCTATGTTTGATTCAATATGGTGGCGAGCGTCATTTGGCAAGAGAGATCTGCGCCTTGGAGGCTCGCGACTTCTGCGCGGCGGAGTCAGATTTCTGCTTCTCCTCTCACCATTTCTGCCTCCGCCTCTACGGCTTCCATGGCTGCGATGAGATCCTTCATGGTCATTGCCTGGAGGCGATGGTGGCCCTGGTGGGTTGTTTCCGGCTGGATTAGGCGGTGTTGGTGGAGCCTCATTATGCTGACTCTGAGTTTGGTTTCTTCGGGCTTCGTCCCTACTTGATTCAGGACGATCCAGATCATCTCTTTGTCCGGCATTACCTGCCGGATGGCTTGGTGGTGGCATTCTTAGCCGATCTTGTTATCACTGGCGGCGCACTTCCGGGTCTTCTTTGTGGAGGTTTTTATGCCGATGATGGCCCTGATGAGGTACCATTGCCCTGATGTCATCTTAGGACGCAGCCATAATAACTCTCGCTTAGTCATGCGTGGGCCTGCGATGATTACCCTTTGATCCGGTGTGGTGACCAAGCATACCACTGCATGATGTAGTACACTATGGTCGTTGACATAACACCAATGAAACACCGTTCACTAGTATTACATCCCTCAGAGTGGTACAACAGAAACACAGCAGGTCCAAGACATGACTATAGGTTACAACTCAACTCTTTACACAAGATCCAGAGAACACTCTAGGTTAAAGAGAGAGAAAGAAACTTCTTACAAAGAAGAATCAGAAATAAACAACTCCAAAAAATATAATACTGTTAAGACTATTATCTTAACTAATGGTCTGGCATTGCTGCTATTGCAATACACTACAGAAATAGGTTCTATGGCTAGGGATTTTATTCTTATCTAATCCGCAACTTCTTCTTCACTTGAGTTGATGTATATGTTGACTTTCTTGACTTCATTGAAGAGCTTTAACTTAAGATGATGATTTCTGGAGCATAACTTGATGTAGATGTCGGCTTGCTGGCTTTAGAATCTAGAAAGGGTTAAGAAGGTATGTTGAGTACAAGCATACTCAGCAAGTTCACTAGAAAAGGAGTGTTTGATGTACTATATCTACAGCCACAGACCGTAGGTCGTAGGCAATGCAGGTTTTCGTAAACATTTCTTCAAAGGTTGCTTTTATTCTGAAAAGCTATGTCCGTCAGCCTTCACGGGTTTACCATAACTTTCATTGAGTTCCTTTCCCGCCGCATTCGTAGCTCCTTCCCGGAACAGGGAGTAACAAGTTACAGTTCTTACACTCTGCAGAGGTGCGTCACTTTACCCATGAGAGACCTTAGGATTTGTTGCACGGCCGAGATTATGTGCCCGTTCAAACTTCCTTGGTTTGAGGCCCAACCTAACATCCAAGCCAATCACTGCCTTCTCCGTGACCCTGCATGTCTCCTTGGTGTATGCCATGCCCACCTATTGAATTACGGCAATAGGCAATACAGACCGTTCAGATGCCGGAACTATCGTGGGACATTGAGGGCTCACACCCATATGCTGCATATCCTCTACGAATTACCAATTAATATGCATGCTAAGAGTGATAACAGCCATGACCCGCACATCCAGATCCATGCTAGAGGGAAAAGATACAGCTAACTTCTTTGTCCCATTACAAATCTCATGGTAAATGCGTAATATACGGAGCAAGAATCACTGGCGACATTGGTTGTTAATTCCTAGGTGATATAGTCCTGAACAGTGGTATTCCAACTATCAGATTTCATAGATTAGATGATCACCCTGGATCAGTAACCAATAGTTCACATTATTATCAAAAATAGTGTTTTCTGACCTTTTTCAAATGCAGGTAATGACAACACTTAATTTGCAAAATACTTTACAGAAAATAATCAAAAGGACATGACCAAGTGTGAACTTGCCTTTTGTGATTGCAAGATTATGCACTCACGGTCTTCAAGACAATATAAGATCCAATATCTGAAATCAGCATCATTGGTCCGGTAAGGACTAATGTTTAAATAAGCAAGATTCTTTTATGCATAAGTAATGTGATGCAATGTCATAAACTCGAATCCCGGGGATAATGTTGATCTAGGGTTTAGAAACTGGAAATGGTTTCTTTAGAATGTGTTGTCCTATTAGATAAGTTTCACACTTGTGCTTCTTATTAGGTCTTGTGAGTGTGTGTGAAACAACATGTAAGTATAATAAAGCACACACAATACTGGAGTACGCAAGTGGGAAATATATCTGTAGACTATGTATATAAGTTTTGTTCATCATTTAGAGCTTTCATAAAAATGCTTATATCTTGCTTTATAATGTTCCTTAAAAGAATAACTTCTGAAGAAAATCTTACTTAGCTAAGGGAAAGTATTTAAATCATAAGTTAACCTTATTAGGTGTTCTTTCAAGTTATAGTCTTTAAGTAAGAAAGAATTGCTTTTATTTGAATAATGATATTAGTAGTATTTGAGACTTATCTATCTTGGTTTTTAGCTTGGTTAGTTTGGTATTAAGATGCTTTATAACTTAATTATAATAGACCAAAGATAACTATAAAGTATATAATAAAGTTTTTAGCATTATATTTAAAGTCTAGTAGAGTAAAGTTAACTTTAAAACATAGATGGACTTTAGGTGTAATGCTTGTTATACTTATACCTTGTTCACTTCATAATGTTTCTTTAAAGTTACTTAAGAATGGTAGTACTTTTATTTGGTAGTGGTTTCTTTACATTATAAATGTTTAAAGGGATTTATCTCCCTATAAGGGTGTGGTTAAGGTTTGTGAATAAGTAAACAATATTATTTACTACTTATGAACTCACTATAGTGTTTTCATTTGTTTATAAACTTGTGGTTAAATTAAAGGAATGGGTTTTATCTTATTACAAATTATTCTTGGAAATTTTATATTGGATAAGGATCTTTTTAGAAAATAATCTACACTTATGGTTGAATGATAATTCAATAAAATTGCATTTTTCAAATGTGTTGAACCATTTGATTTCATAATATTACTATTTAAGATTAATACTGTTTATTAGATTTAATTGGTTAATTTAAGAAATATTAACAATTTTTATTTGACATTATATGAATTATTAACTAAAGAAATAGGTTTAAATTCAAGTTAATAAAGTGTTTAACTTTTTAGTTAACTTAAGAGTGGAATATTATCTTTTTAATATGTAGATATTATTTTTGTGATCATTTTGATATATTACATTTATTTTTGTGAATTATAAATCATAAGATATGATATTTATAAGGTTTATTACTTTATAAACACTTAATATTTAACAATTATTTAATTAAGTGAAATAATAATTTATGATTATAGTTTTAAAGTATTGTTTTTATTTTTCCAAGATTTTTGGTATTTTATTTATATTTTCAACATTTACCATTATTAAAATATGAATTATTAAAGTTTTATTACTTATAAAACCTTTATTAAATAACATTTATCAAATAAACATAATAATAATATTTGATAAATAGTTTTAGGTTGTAGAGTTTATTTTTCTGAAATTTTTTATATATTATACACATTTTTCTGATTTATAAAACAAAAGTTATTAATGAAACAAGATTTAATCATTTTATTTATATTGGAATTATTATTGTTTTATCTAATTCATAAATAGAAAAGACATTTTGTACCTAAGATAAATCTACCCACGGTCACTGAACAGTGGGCCAGTGACCACGTCATATTCCACGCGAGCAGTGGACTAAGTCCAACACACTGACGTGGCTGGGGATGATGCGGTTATGATGTCAGAGTGACGTCATCCATGGAAGAACACCACAGATCGATGATCGATCTTCCGACTCAGTGCACATGCGGGGCTGCGGTTAGGCTTGTTAGAATGCGGGGACGAAGGAAAGTCGAGGAGTGGTTGAGCCGCTCGTTTTTGGTCATCGGAAAGCAGGGCACGACGGCGACTGGCAGCAGTTCACGGCGACGCACGACGATAAAACAAACGAGGAAGAAAAGAGGGGATTGGGGAGATGCATGAGCACCGATAACTCACCGTGAAGCTGAAGGGCACGACGGCGTGACCGGAGGAGCCCTGTGGAGGTGGAAATTGATGATTGAAGAAGATGACCGGAGAGGGGATGACATGTCGATTGGGTCGACTGGGAACTCTCCGGCTTCCGTGACCTGGCCAGGGAGAACGTGGGTGGCGAGGCGATCCTCCTGGACACCTCAGATGGACGCGGGGAGGTCTACATCGACGAGATCCGGCGGGATTTGAGGCTAGGGTGTCGGTCACCGAGAGAAAACAGAGATGAAGAAGAGATAGGGAAAGGGATGGCATGTAGGGTTTCTCCACACGGTGCTGTGGTCCTCTTATAGAGCTTCTGGAGCGGCGGCGCGCATCGTGGCGTCGATCGGGCGGTCGCCAGAGCTCCACCGAGCTGCTTCCCCGGCGATGCCTTCTGTCACGAGGAGGAAGAAAGGAAAAAGAGATCGAAGGGGTATGCGGGCTGCTGTTGGGCCGGAGTGGGCTGAAGCGGAGCGAGCGGCTGGCGGTTGCTGCTGCATGAGGGCGACGTTTAGTCCCGTGAGGAAATGGGTCGTGGGCCAGATTTGATGCTTATTCTGTTTTTTCCTGGTTCTATCCTTTTTCTATTATTCCGTTTTGTTTTATCTTTGAATTTGCCCAATTGATTTGAGTTTTATTTGTAGAATTAATTTGTTAAACAATTGCAGCAACAATGAATGTATTTAAAGTCATTTTGTGAACTTTTATTATATATTTTTTAGAGTTTCTTTATTTTCTTTATATAGATACTTTTCCTATTATTATTTGTGAGGTCTTTTAATATGAATTTAACTGGGCAAAAATTCATAAACTTAATATACAATGCGTTACTACTAACTAATGAGATTTTATTCTCATTAATACATAATATTAAAGCAACTTTTATATTTAGTGATCCTTCATAAGTATTTGATACATAAAGTTCTAAGTACTAATAGGGTTTGAAATTATAAATGCTTACCATAGGGTTTTAGGGTTCTTAATACATTTGTATTCTTTTGTTGATATGAATAAAGATTAATGGCTAAACACATTGTCTTTATGTTTGTTATTTTTGAATAATATCACCATTTAAAGTAAAATAGTGGGATTGTTTTTCTAGGCTAACTTATGAGACAGAATTGATAAAGATAGTTCTTAAGCATATGTGATCATGATAGTTGGAAATGACAAAGATGTGCTTAACTGATTTGCTATAGGAAAATATTCCTATGAAGTTTTGTGTAATTAAGATGATAGATCAATCATATGAAATGGATACTATGTTTGGTTAAATATTTAGGGTTTAGGGTTTACCATAATTCACAATCCTGGACTTCTAATTAAGTAATTCCTTTCCTATATATATTACTTCTCTATATCCATCATCATGTGTTAACATGATGAGCTTTACTAATATCATTTCAATAGGTGTATACATCAAATCCTACTTCACCTCAAGTGCTTAGTATTTCCATAGAGGAAAATATTACTTCTTTAATCGAATGTTGCTCTAACATCATCTTAATCATACTATCTTCTTTGTACTTAACTCTAGTAAGAAATACTCCAACCTCACATTATATTAATGTGACCTAATGGCTAACCTAGGATAACATATCTATACTAGGTTTCAATCATGTTCTATCCACCAATGTTACTTATACATGATATAAGCATTCAATCTTGGTGAGTAAGTCATGATCATTATAATCCTTTGATCCTTTATGGTTTAGGTTTCCAGTTGGATAATCAAGGCTTCCATCCATACAACGTTACAGTTATATTATAATTATCTTTTGTTTATCTTTATTGGATTAAGAGATATAATTCATTGACTATACCTACTTGATCCAATAGGATTACTCCTGGTAACTATCTTCAGGATTCATCCTTGTAATCTTCTTTGTTACCATATTGATTTGATTTCCTTCAATCACTCCCATCCTATAGATGATATCTAATACTAGCATTACTATTTACCCCTTTCTTAGTTGTTTCTTTATAGGCACTTTAGTGAATGCTATGATATGGTCAAGAGTTGATAGATTAAGAATTGGTGAATCAATAGTTGATTACTCAAAATTGATGAACAACAAATATTGAGATAGGATTCCATAAGGATTGATATGTAAAGAAAGATATATGGTGAATGATCTTGACTTGGTTTCTTTCCTACTCAATCTCACTAAAGAGTTAAGCATAGGTATTACCATGATACTCATGGTATAAATAGATGGTATTAAGATAGATCAATAATTAATTGTTACATTCTTATTACTTAAGTTATATTTATATCTTGGTATTCATGGGTCGTGTAATGAATACTGGGATATGATTACTTAAGGATCAAATATAATCCATTAATTCATGTATTAGGGTTTAACTTTTATTACATTTGATCTACCCTTAGATCAAATCATGTTTACCCAGAATAAGGTTTTAGCAAAGGTCATATTGAAACTTATCATAGTCAACTTGATGATCTACTTCAATTCCATTAAGTTAAGAGAAGCTTCAATCACTTTGACAAGTTTTGTTCAAAAGCGCGAAAATTATTCAGATTTTCTATGCATGAATACAATGCACACACCTGTGTTCAGCTTATTTCTAAGCTCTAATGCTGGGATGTTACATCCGGTCCTTGAATTTTCTTCTTGTCATTAGAGACAATAGCGTTCATCTGTATCCCTACGGATCTTTCGTTAGTGCTTTGGTCAGCGCTAGTGTGGCAAAATTCCAACTTTGAGGCCAGCTTGCCATTGAATCCCGCGGCTGATTTCTACTGTTTCAATCCTTTATCTAGCAACGCAATGCATTGTCGGACCTACTCAGGAGACGGATTATTGGCAAGGATGGCCTGAGCCGCTGCAGCATTCTCCAAAGGTGTGTTGTAGACTCGGATCTTCTCTCCACTTTTTTCGTCGAATAGATCTCTGTGGATATTCGGGTTCTTACTAGCAAAAACCGGACCTCCCCTTGTCTTGTTTGGTAGTCGCTTGAAATATGCCTGATATTTGGCAGGATCACTGTCTAATTACTGTTTAAGCTCAACGATGCACGCAGCCTCTTCGAGTAAAAACAAGCGGTGTTATTCCAGGTCCTCAGCCCTTTTTTATAGCGCGTCCGGAGTAAGATCTGAAGCCATTGGGATTGGTATTGTGAGAGCATCTCTGTAAATTTCACGTGCACCCTTGGTGACGACGTGTCTATCCACGGGAGGATCGATCAGTGTGGCATTAATCGGATCTCCATCCTGATTCTCCATCTCGATCTCTTCGTCAAATTTTTCTTTGCTGGTTTCCTCGGCGTCTAGCTCTACCGGTGTCGGATTTTTCTTCTTCTTCTTATTCTATGACCTCCTAGTAGCCTTAACGTGTGTACCGGTGGCAAAGAAGGCTTTCGGTCCGGTACCGGGAGATAAACTTCCGTCGGTACTTTCCATAGTAGTTGCCTTGTGGACCTCGGACGAATCTCCGGTGTCCATGTCATCCTGCGAGGTGTAGCTTTCATCCATGCTATCATATGGACTAGTGGGAGTCTTCGGCTTACCTTGCATTGGTTTGGAGGCATATTCTTGTTCGTACTCCTCCATCTCCTTCTCGAAGTCTCGAAGTTCCTGCGACGTTATTGACTCCTGAGGGGAGCCAGGTAAGTCTGCGTTTTCTTCGATTGCATCGAGAACTGAATCGTTACCGTCTCCACCATCGACAGAGTCGGACCCAGAGCTTATGTGGTATACGAAGCAGTGCTTCTTCTTGTTCATGTTCTTGAGGTAGCATCACATCTGAGTTTCTTCCTCTTCCATCTCAAAGTTATCCCTAATGTCAGCGATTTCTTCGTAGTCGATGTAGGGGCATTTTGTCATCTTCTTTATCCTGTGCATCAAGAGTGCTTTTTTTGCTATGGCCTCGGTAGGACCGGATCTGTAACGGATATATTCTTCATCCGTGTATTCGATCTCAACTGTGGGATTAGATCCAGAATTTTCTTCCACCACTACTTCCACTACAAGAGTGGGCTGGGTGGGTTCAAGTTTTTCCAGGATCTTGAACTCTTCCGCCTCCACGGACAAAGAAGATTCGTATTTTTCTTTTGCCATGGTCATCACCTCAAGGGTGGGTTGGGCTGGTTCAGCAAAACCGAGGTAGATATCAATCTCACCGATGGACATGATCGTTTAGGTTGTCACGGGCTTGCTAGCCGGAATCCAAGTCTCGTCGAGAAGGACGAGAGGGACATCACTAGCGTAGACCATGCGACCCATAGAAATTGTTTTGCTGACTCCTGCATGCGCATATTTCACCTAGAACGAAGCTCCAAAAGTCACCTGCCCCCCGCTGGGCGCCAACTATCGTCAGATTGTTGACAAGTACGCCATTAGGGGTCCTGGCGGCGTTGAGAAGATGGGATGTGAGACGTTGAAGGTTCCAGGCATGGTGCGCACAAGTTTACCCAGGTTCATATCCGACTGCGGTGATCGGATCCTTCTCTTGCTAGCAACCTAGTAATATATCAGCGAGAGCTGGATGTTATAGCGGATTACAAGAGAGGTTCACTTGTGCGAGTTGTGATTATGGTTATGCCCTAAAGGCTCCCATAGGGCCGGTTTATATAGTAACCGGGGCCTAGGGTTATAGGAGAGACCTATCCGGCTACGTTACAGAGTCGGTAATTAGGTACAACTTGTACTACAAGTGATACTACAGGCCTAAGTCGGTAACTCTTCTGGGCCTTTTCATAGCCGGAAGTGTCTCCTCCTCTTTCTCTGACTGGGCTGCTCGTGAAGCAAAGCTCTAACTCGTTGGTGGGCCACCCCGATCAGTGAGTCCTATGGGTATACCCGGAAAGTATATCCCCAACAGGAACCTTACGGTCCTCTTCCTTCCCATCATCCTTTATGGTGGAGGGATTAGTGTTGTCATGATTATCCCCCACCACCACAAATGTGGGTGATGCCTAGGCATTCACCTTTAGAAGTGGTGGGGGTTCCTCTCGAGGAGCAGGAGGTGGTGAGGCAAATATATCTTTAAAAGGTTGCTCAACTAGGTTGCGTAATTATTTGATTTTGTTGCCCAGGGTGGATCTCAAGCTTGTTTCCAAATTCTTTAGATCCTCCATGAACACCATGTTACTAGACTCACCACCATCTTCTCCTACTTGGCTACCCATTTACTCTTAGGCGGTAAAGCCCGAATAAAGAGCCAAGGCTCAGATATCAATTGAAAGGATCGTATGGGAACCTAGAGGGGGGTGTCAATAGGTGCTACTTCAAATTTTACTCTTCTTCAATTTAGGGTTTTTCTCAAAGGTAAATTCTCTAGATTATACTGTTGGAGATATGCCCAAGAGGCAATAATAAAGTGGTTATTATCTTATCTTTGTACTTATGATAAATGTTTACATACCATGCTATAATTGTATTAACCGGAAACATTACTTGTGTGGTTTGTAAACATAAAAGTGTCCCTAGTAAAGCCTCTTGTTAAACTAGCTTGTTGGTTAATATATGATCATGGTTTCCTGATCATGAACATTGAGATGTTATTAACAACAAGGTCATATCATTAGTAGAATGATGTGATGGACATACTCATATAGTTAAGTGTAGCATAAGATCAAGTCATTTAAATAGTTCACTTGTTATAAGCTTTCAAATACATAGTAACCTAAATCCTTCTACCATGATATCATGTTAATCACCATCACTAGATGGATGCTTTGATGACATCAAACACCACTTCGTAACTAGGTGGTTATAAAGGTGGCATTGAGTGTTCAGAAAGTATGTGTTGAGGCACATGGATCAAGAGTGGGATTTGTCCATCCATATGACGGATAGATATACTCTGGGCCCTCTCGGTGGAATGTCATCCAATTGGATTGCAAGCATGTGACTGGATCACAAGGGATCACATACCACAGGAACGAGTAAAGAATACTTATCAGTAACGAGGTTGAACTAGGTATGCAGATATACCGATGATCAAACCTCGGATAAGTAAAGTATCGTGAGACAAAGGGAAATTGGTATCATATGTAAATGGTTCATTCGATCACAAAGTAATCATAGAAATATGTGGGAGCCATATGAATTTCTAGATTCCTCTATTGGTTATTGATTGGAGAAGATTCTCGCTCATGTCTACATAATTCACGAACAGTAGGGAGACGCACTTAAGGATTCAATGTTGTTTAGTAGATATGGAATGTGAGTAAGAAGACCGAATGTTGTTCGGAGTCTCGGATGAGATCCGGGATATCACGAGGAGATCCGGAATGGTCCAGAGAATAAGATTCATCTAAGGAAAATCCAATTTCGGAATTTGAGAATGGTTTCAGTGTTTTCACCGGAATGTTCTAGAAGGGTCTAGAAGGTCCACCGAACCGGAAGGGGAAGGGTACATGGGTGTGTCATGACAAAGTGGAATGGTTGCATCATGTCCTAGGTCACTTGGCTGGACACTTGGAAGAGAGAAATCAAACTCTAATTTGAAAGTCAAAAAGGCAGTTTGAAAAAGTCAAATCCCAACATGGTTTCCAAGTTAGGGAGGGTTTCCACCTGGGCTGGGAACACCCTTGGACGCCCCACCACCTATATAAGGAGGGTTGGGGGCGCACCCCAAGGTATCCCCCTTGCCCTGGGCGCCCAAGACCCAATCCCTAGGCCGCGGTTGCCCCCCAAGCTGTCGGCGCCCTAGATCCCCTCTAAACTGCCGCTGCCCTCTAGCCTAAACCCTAGCTGCCGGCTGCCCTCTTCCCTCAGCATCTAAAACCTAGATCGTCGAGGCCCTCTTCTACTCCACCATACTCGCTCCGGCTTAGGCGAAGCCCTGCGGGATCTCCCTTCTACTTCTGATACCATGCCGTCGTGCTGCCGGAATCGCAAGGAGAGAGCTACCACCTCCGTTGCCTGCTGGACCAAGGGAGAGGAAGGTCTTCATCGAGTACCATACGTGTGACCGACTATGGGAGCGCTGCCGGAACGCGGCGCCGGAAGGATCATCTATGCGATCTTGAGATCGGCAAGTGAATGACTACATCACCCATGAGAATCTGCTCTCGTTAATAGATTTGGATCTTCAAGGGTTAGTACTCTATCGACTCGTTGCTACAATCTAGTAGATAGATCTTGGCTTGTGTGTGTGTTCACATGATAGAAATTTTTTGTTTTCCATGCAACGAACCCCTACAGTGGTATTAGAGCCGTGTATATATGTAGATCTGTTGCACGAGTAGAACATAATGGTCATTATGGGCGGTGGTGATTTTATTATCAATTACTTCTTGTGTACTTTGCATATTGAGGTATGGTGGGATGAAGCGGCCCGGGCTAACCTTACATGACATCATTCATGAGACTTGCTCCACGCTCAACATGCAACTTGTATTGCATAAGTGGCTTTGCGGGTGTCTGTCTCTCCCATCATAGTAAAGATTCAATTTACAACGGGCACTTGATAGTTCAAGCATCAATGTTGTGGTTCTTGTTCGTAAGTTAGAACGGTACTTATTGAAAGCCCCAAACCACATAAAATATGCAAAGAAAATTAGAGGCGTATAACTTTGTTTTGCAGGGGGGTGCTATGATGTGATATGGCCATGATTGTGATTATATGTGATGTATGCAATGATCCTTATTGTAAGTAGACAACCGGCAGGAGCCTTACGGTTGTCTTTTAATTTCGTTAAGACATGCATGTCTATTATTCAAAGTAGTTGTAATAGTTGATGTTGGTGGACGAAAAACATGGAGCAGTTCCATTGACCTTGAGGCCACGCCGGTGATGATGGAGATCATGTTCATGCTTGAATATGGAGATCAGAAGTACAAGAGGAAAGGCCATACATATCACATATTATGAATTGCATGTGATGTTAAACCTTTTATGCATCTTGTATTGGTTAGATTGTGACGGTAGCATTATAAGATGGTCCCTCTCAAAAAATATCAATTTATAGAGTGTTCGTCCTTAGTAGGTACCGTTGCCAAAGCTCGTTGTTTCGAAGCACCACGTGATGATTGGGTGTGTTAGATTCTTCGAGTGTATATAACGGGAGCAAGCCAGATTTTCTCATGCGGAAACTAAGGTTACATCTTGAAGAGCCTAGCATGTACATACATGGTCTCAGAACACGGATTACCGGAAGGTAAAGCATGAGTCATATAGATGATATGTTCGCCTTTGAAACTACATCATGTCACGTGATGATCGGACTTGGTGTAGTGGATTTGGTTCGTGTGATCACTAAAGCAATGTAAGGGATATTGTTTTGAGTAGGAGTTCAACAGTAATATGATTAAAAGTTGAACACTATTTATCATAAATTAAATCAAAGTGAATTTGCATAGTTGTTGTAGTCATTGGCATCCGTTTACCACCTTGCGCTTAGTTATAATTGAGATAATAGAACTACAGAATTCTGGTTAGTTACTTTATGAACTGGTATCGTATTATTTTGAAGTGTTAATCTAAAGTTTAAAAGTCTTATTGCAAAATTTCAGTAAGTTCAGGTTACCCCGTGAAGTTTAATAATTGGTATTAAATAAAGAGTAACAATTCCAATGTTAGTATATAAGTATCATATTTGTCTCCATGATTCTTGATATTCAAAAGATTGTTTTAATATCAAGGTTATCCGGGAGCTGAAAGAATTGTTTTAGAAACCATCATGTGTGGAAGATATTGCGATATTTGAAACAATGTTTTGGTTGCAACATGATGGAGTGTAGTATGACAAAATTTATGTTCCCATATTTGTTGAAAATTTACAAAAGGTTGGAGACACTAGTTGTCCTAATCCTCCAAAAGCTATTGGAGAACAACATTATACATGTGATTCACCGTTATAAGCTAAATTAGCTTGATCATGAATAGTTCCATGATAAGGATGAATATTTTATGTAGGTAAAATGTTTACTACACTAAAAGATTACTAAAGAATGGAATTTGAAAGAACACCAAACATTTGATGATGGTGATCTACTTCAAAGTGCAAGTCCAAAGACATTGGTATTTAACTATACACGCTTTGGACTATGTGTCATGAGTATGGCGCCACTGTTGATGTTGATAGATTCTTTTGAAATGATAAAGAAATACTGAAAGGGAAATCTAAGAAATATTTGGCTGAAGAGAAAAGACTAGAATTTTTCATCTTGGGTATATAGATGATATACATGTTATGGCTATATTCTTTGCTTGTTAAACATTGTGGTTCTTAAGTATTCAATAATGAATTTGTTGGTATGAATCGTCATACGAAACAGAAAAATTCATGAACTACAATGGCCTAAGTAACTAGCAAAAGAATATGTGATGATTTCATCGAAAACAAAATAAAGAGTTATTATGTTTCTCGTTCTAATCAAAATTTACCTTCAAGATTTGTTTCAGTAATTGTTATTTCGATCAGGTATTATGAGAATAAAAGGGTTGTTCAAATAATTGCCATAATCCATAAAATATGGATGATTTACAAATCTCGTTAGAGAAATCACATCCATAAAACTAGTGCGAAAAATGTCGAAAGACAAATTGATTGAAAGAACACTTATGAAGTGACATCGCCATTTAAATTATATTGGAAAGAAAACATGAAGAAACTCCATGTGGATGGAATTTTGTAGTCTTTTGATTTTGATAACTAAAACTACGTTCATAGGCCAAAAGTGAATTAATGACTAGCTTATTGGAACTTATACATATAGATGTATGAAGCCCATTATGTGTAGTCAAGAGCGATGGTGTCACATCCCAAAATTATCCAAATTTTGAAATGTGAAAAATAAATAAACAAAATAAAACTTTGTTGAAATTCAGGGTGAGAAGAAACTTTTTGAATCCAATTGGAAACTTTCAAACCTGTTTGGATCAAATAAAATCCTAAAGGGATTTAAAAAGATAAACAATTAATAAAGAAGGTTTTAATAATTGGAATTACTGATTTTGGACCTTTAAATAAAAAGATATGGTTTTTATAAAGCAAAGGTAGATTTATAAATAAAGATTATTTTATAAATCCAAACTTGGCCAAGCTTTTGAAATAAAACATTTCTATTTAATAAAAAGAGTAAAGGTCTATTTAAATTAAATAATGAGGATTTATTAATATCCAATTTTATTAAAGTAAAGGCTATTCCATATTAAATAAACACTAAAACTTGTTAATTTGTTTTAAATAAGTTTTCCAAGTGTTTTATTTATTCAAATAAAACCTACTGAAAAGATTTTGGTATTATTTAGATTTCAAATGGAGTTATTAATAAATCAAATCCTATTTGAAATAATAACTAAGGACTATTTTATTTAATTATTAAATAGATCCTAAAAGAATAAAAGTATTATTTTATTTTGGACATTGGTTTGTGTTGTTAAACAAAAATTATACAAAGTTTGGCAAAGGATTTGAATTCATTTGAGTGTTTGAATTGTTTGAATAAAATCAAAACAGAAAATCAAATGGAAAAGGAAAAAGATTCAGTACAAAAAAAAATGAAACAGACAACAACCCAACTAAGCAGGCCCAGCAGCCCAGCTCCAGCCCAACTAAACCCCCACGCGTGACACGTTTTTCACCCACAACCGCACCCGCAGAGCGACAGACAGGCAGGCCCCACTCCTATTTTCTCCATCCCGCTGACAGCACGGCCCCACACTCCTGTTCATCGTCTCCACCACGACCTCGTCGCCCTGCCGTTGCTGCTGCGTTATTGCCGGTGTCAATACGCTTAATTGCCTGCGTTAATCCTGCCTGCGACCACGCTCGTTAAACCGCCCATTCCTCCTTGCCATTTCCCCCCAAACAGCTCCTCCTCTCTGCCGCCAGGCTGCCCCGAATTAGCTTTGCACCGCCGCTGCTCCGACGACATCTCCGACCAATTCCGGTGCCGTCCAGCCTCGCCTCGCCTCCCCGAGCACGCGGGCTTGCTCCTCAGACCAGTGCGCACCTGCCAGTGCCTCCTGTTCGCCCGCGCTTGCCCCAGAGCGTCGGCAAGGACAAGCTCAACGCGCCGCCGCGTCTGCCACCTCTCCGGCGACCCCTCTCCGTAAGAACATATCGCCCCTTTCTCTCTGCTTGTAAGCCGCATGTTCAATGTCTTCACGTGCACCTAACCGTGTCATTCTTTTGCTTTGGCATGGCCTATAGCCTTGCCTCCGACAAGGACCAGACGGACCCGACGGTGAACCCAACTCCGACGAGCGATTACTCCCGCCCCCGTGCGCCCCTTGCCTCCTCGCGACCACCTTGAGCTTCACCTCGACCTCGCGAACATGGTGAGACCCTCCTCTGTCTTCCTTGCTTCCTTATTCATCGGCTAGCACACTGTATGACCGTGCGCCGCCGCCAGCCACCGTCGGCACCGCTCGAGTTAGGTCAAGTCAGTATGCACCGTTAGATGTTAATCCAGTGGATGAGAATAGAACTTAAACGAAGAGGTACGAGCCCATCTGAGCCACTAGATCTAACTTAAATCCTACGGTTCGCAGAGGCCGATCCAAACGAAGCGGTACCGGCCAATAAGATTGCGCCTCGTGGCACTGGTTTGATTTAAAACAGAATTTTGAATCAGATTGATATGCAAACTTGTAAAATTCATAAATTTAAATCTACACGTCCAAATTTTGCAAATTTTATATCAATGGAATAAGTAGAACATGTACTTTGCAACCATGCACTTTGTTTAATATTTTGCTTCTGGTAAATTGGCTGAATTTGCAGAAACTTGTGTAG
Organism: Avena sativa; assembly: GCA_916181665.1. NCBI lineage: Eukaryota > Viridiplantae > Streptophyta > Magnoliopsida > Poales > Poaceae > Avena > Avena sativa. The sequence goes on along the minus strand of OV702294.1, from coordinate 440,977,022 downwards.
GCTTATTTTGAATATAAAAATTGTTCTAGATAAAATTTTAATGTGAAATCTTTGAAAAATGGTTTTTTGTGAACCTACTGACCCTAGGAACCAACATATGGATTTAAAAATGTATTTTGTGAAGTTTAGGAATAGATACTTGAATTAGCTCATTTCTAGTCAAATAAAAATATTGATTTTGATATGGAAATGATTTTTGAGTAAAACCTTTGGGAAATGATTTGATTCAAACCTTTTGACCCTAAACACCAAGTTTTGTGAATTAACAACTTATTTGATGAACAATACAAAATTGGTTTAGAAATAATGAATTGGTTTAGAAATGGTGGGAAGAACTTCAGATCCCCCTGATCTAGGGACGATGCTGGCGGCGGCTACAGACGATTTTGTGGAGATTTTATCGGGTTCTTAGGGTTCCTGCATCGGGGGCTTCTTATAGGTGAAGGGGGAGGCCAAGGAGGCGGCCAGGGTAGCCAAACCCTAGCCAGGCGTGGGGCTGGGCCTACCCGCGCCTGGGGTGGGTCTGGCCCCCTGGCTGGCCCCTCTGGCTCCCCTCTGGAGTTCTTGTTCCCCACAGAAAGTAATTGACTTTGACGTTTGTCCCATCCAATTTCGAGAATATTTCTTTACTAACTTTTCTGAAACCAAAAATAGCAAGAAAACATGCATCTGGCACTGTTGCAACTTTTTAATAGGTTAGTACTAGAAAACATGTAAAAGGGACCGCAAAGTGTAGACAAGCAAAGCAAAGTAGATACAAAACAAGCATGGAGCATAAAAAATTATAGATACGTTTTCTAGGTATCATAGAACAACAGCAAGTTTACCTTAAGTGGATTACCCAAGGTTTATCAAACTCAGGGAGGAAGTGGTCAAAGGTATCCCTCTCAAGCAATCATGCAATCAAGATACGAGAAGTCTCTTGTGTCCCCAACACACACACAATACACTTGTCAGGTGTATGCACTAATTCGGCAAAGAGATAGTGAAATACAAGTGGTAGTGGTGCCAGAAAAGAGCTTCTGATGGGGAGGATATCCCCAGAAACTGCCCCTGAAAATACTTTGGTGGCGTGGAAGAGACTAAAGGCAAACTGAAACAAAGGTGGAAGCAAGCAAGCATCTAACAGATCTAGATGCAAACGGTATTTCAATGTATAGAAACAAGGCCTAGGAATCATACTTTCACTACTGAACACTCTCATATGAATATATTCTCTTCATGATACTACCCTGAACTATTCTCCGGTTGGACACTCTAATCCATGGTAGGGCTATCACAGCACTCCTCAGAGTCCACCTTCTCCATCTACATAACCCCAAACTGTCACCTTGAGCGCTAGATGGTTCCAACAAACACCACAATTTCATAGAGACAACCAACTCAAAATATACTCATGATAAATATTTATGAAATCTAGCCTAAGTGCCACCACGGTATGCACGTTGTCACTTTCACCACGTGGGGAGAGCATAGATCTATGTAATCACTTGATTATTTATGTAGAATCTAGCCTAAGTGCCACCATGGTATGCATGCTGTCACTTTCATATACGTGGGGAGAGCAAAGATCTATTAAAGCACTTGAGTAGCAAAGTAGATCTACTTGATTACAAAGCTCATGATCACAACATGATCATGCATAGAGAGAGATGAACACATAGCTACCGGCAGAGCCCTTAGCCTCGAGGAATAACTACTCCCTCTTCATCATTGGAATCAGCAATGACGATGGAGATGGTGGTGGAGATCGATGGAGATGGCTCCGGGGGCACTTCCCCGTCCCGACAGTGTGCCGGAACAGAGACTTTTGTCCCTCGAATCTCCCCTTCGGTGGCGGCGGCGTTGTGTGACTTTTTCGTGGATTTCCGCCTGCGTTAGGGTTTACGTCCCTAGGAGACGTATAAGTAGGCAAAAGGGCAAGGTCGGTGGAGCCTCGAGGGGCCCACAACTAGGGCTGGCGCAGACAGGGGGACCCGCGCCACCCTAGTGTGTGGCCACCTCCTAGACCCCCTTTGTTTGACCTTCTAGCTTCGTGTTCGCTTCGGAAAAATAGTGACTTTGGCTTTTGTCCCATCCAATTCTGTAAATATTTATTTTCTGGCTTTTCTGGAACCAAAAACAGCAGAAAACATGGAACTGGCATTGCGGCATCTTGTTAATAGATTAGTCCTAGAAAATGTATAAAAAATACCTCAAAGTGTAGAAAACACATAAGATAGTTATCACAAAACAAGCATGGAGCATCAAAAATTATAGATACGTTTACGACGTATTAAGCATCCCGAAGCTTAACTCTTGCTCGTCCTTGAGTAGGTAAGTGATAAAAAGAATAATTTGTGAGGTGACATGCACCATCACAATCTCGATCAAACCATTGTAAAGCATTGAAACCTGGGATCAAAGTACTCTAAACATGAGCATGAAAGATGAAGTTCTAACAATAGTACAAAGTAACTATGATGGAACATCAAAGGATATAAACAAAGATTCATGAGTAACAATGCATTGAAAGACGTTTGTTTGTTTCACATATAGAAAACATAGCATAGTGGCATTTAGCTTGTCCCTCATGGAGTAGCAAAACTTAAATGCATAGGACACCTTCAAAGTTCATAAGGGTGACTAGATACAAATAGTTAAAGAGCAAGCAATATCAACATTATGAACCAATCAATAAGTTTTGGGACAATGCACATAGAACTAAGAATGACAACTATGCTCTCTTAATTGGTGCCTAAGTATAGAAGGTGGAGACTCAATATAAAAGTGGAAGAAAGGCCCTTCAAAGGGAAGCAGGTAATTCAAGTTTCATAAAGAGCTTCCAAAAATTATGGTACTTGTTAGCTTTGAGCTCTCATTGCCCCTATCATAAGCATCTTCAAGTGATTAAGGTTAAAGTTAAAAAAATATGGAGTATATGCTTGACAAAGTATAAGTTGGCAATCTCATGTCCTTGAGTACAAGGGCCGCTGTCAACACCCGGATTTTTAATCCCAGATGCCTGTTATGCCATACATCACAATACCAGGGTTACCATTTTTGTGAGACATAACAGATTAGGATATCACAGTACATCATCCATTACAAACCATACATAAGGTCTTACACAAATAAGGATCTCATTATCTAGTTCTTAATACAACTCAAGCAGCGGAATAACGTAATAATAACAATAGCGTAGGCGAAGCTCCATCTTCAGGGTTACAGGCAATGCTGATGATGGGAGATGATCCTAGTTGTTGTAACCTTCCTGCGGTCCATCATCCTGATACTCCTCTTCATAGTCTGGCCACAGTAATAGCCAGGGACAAAGCCATGAGTACTCTTTAAGTACTCGCAAACTAATACTAATAAGTTAAGGGGGTTTTTGAATAGGATACTAAGCTCTAGGGTTGTTTTGCAAAAATCCAGATTTACCTCTACTCAGTTCAGAAGCAAAGAAAACTAGTTGAAAGTTTTATAACACCTAAGTGGGAATTTGAATTTCATATCACAACTCTGTTGTGGTCAAGTCAAAGTCACAATTCATTTCATAAGTCATTTTGAAAACATCTGATGGGGGAACAGTATAGCTACTCTAACTGTCCATAACCGCGGACGCGGCTATTCGAATAGTTTGACACTCTATAGAGATTGTACACTTTCACCACAATATTCAATACATTCGTCAGGAACAAATCCTGAATTCACCATACTCAGTATGCGGATAATCAATCCTAACCTTCCAATTACACTCCCTAGTATAGGCACCTCTCCTGTGAGTTTGGCCTCCTAACCATGACCAGCTATCATCTTGGGTACTGCTCAGGTGGACAATCTTCACAAGGTAGCCTCAGCTCAGACCTTGGCCGCGAGGGAACCCATACTAAGGTATATAAATTTCCAGTCAAGCCCTACCCAAATTTCGGGTATTGTGGTTGTACGGTAACATTGGAATGGTATCGTATCCAGACAACCATCAGTTTTATAAAGGGCTAAGGCTCATGCCTCAACATTTTCATCATCAAAATCATCTAATGTTCGGAAACACATGTCAAAACATTTCAGTAGAATGACTCATCATTCCAAGGTTTTCATAACCATTTTCACCAAGTATTCCCATCTAATGTTGATCAAGTTTTATGCTTAGCACTAGCATCTACAAGTGGTGGTGAATACTAATGAGGGGTGGTAAACAAGTGGGGATTTCCTAAGTTTAATCTCATGCCTTAGGATGACATCAAGATTATCTAACTTAGGACAAATTTTATGCTCTTTATTCTACCTTTAGTTATCTTTCTAGAATCTACAAGTCACTATGTAAACTCTAAGAGAAGCTTTGATAAAGAAAATAAGATATTAAGCTTGCAAGTAAAACTAGGATTGGGTCATCAAGGGGGTATGATCACATATGCTTAAGGCATATAGTTGGCATAGTAATAGGCAAGTAGTAGCTTACATAATTGCAAGTATAAGCTTGCTAAAGTAGGGTATCTTGCAAGTGTTAGCTTTCTAGGATATTGGTATAAGCTTGCCTTGTGCAGAGTCGTGGTTGAAGTTCTCCTCGGCTTCTTGCTCGTAGTATCCTCCTTCCGCCTCGTAGCCTTGGTCGGTACTAGCGTCTATAAATAAATACGAGGTACACAATCACCAAAAAATACTTAACTATTTTCAATCATCACACAAAGGTGCACTCTAGATGATCTAGCATCATCACTATTATCACAAGGATTAAAGCACTTGTCTTAATTATTTTATTTGAGAAAAGTAATTTCTACTCATTGAAAAACTACTTAAGATTCAATATTCTCTAACTCAAACATGTGATCATGTTGACACATGTCATCACCACATATTTCAGTATATGGGAATGTGATTTAAAGTGCTGTCACAATTTAATAAGGTTTAACCTTTTTATTTTGATTAAATAAAGTGACTAGAAATGCCTATGTTGCATTCTTTTATTACTTGAACATTATTTCTGCAAGTAAACCCATATATTTCGATATATTCTGAAAGGTATGATAAATGTGATTTTTGAGAGTTGGAATCAACTCAAAAGCTTTTGTGGTTTAATTTTGAAAAATGTTTGAATACAGAAAATCTTTTGCCTTGTTATTTTTACCATGATTGAACTATACATCGAAATGATTTTAATCCAACGGGCTTGGATTAAGCATTTCAGTACCTTTCTAACAAAATTGGTTTCATGAATTTTGGTTTAGTGAATCGAGCTGGGTTGATTTTTGAATCTAGGTACATAACTATGTTTGAAATTAAATGTATAGCTTAATTTGAACTGTGTGGTCGCGCGGGAGGGTTAACTGGGCTGGCCCACTAAACACAGCGCGCACTCGGGCTGGTTAAGTGGCTGTCCCCATGCGTCAGTGAGACGGGGAGGGGCGAAGAGGTATGGGGCAGTGTGAACCGCACGATCTAACTCTAATCGGACGGCTACGGTTCATCGTCCATTTCGGGAAGTGACGGCGAGACAGGACCCTAACGCGGCAGGTGGGGGTCGTGCGAGGCTCACCGGGGCTCAAGCGAGGGTCGGCGACGGGGGAAAACGACGAAGTCGATGATGGCGGTTCTCCTGGTACCGGCAGCTTCTCCTGGGGCGGCTCCAATCGACTGCTCCCTTCACCTCTAGCAGCGGCGGGCTCCGGCCAAATTCTGGCGATGAGCTGCTCGCCATGCTCCGGGAGTAAGGTGGGGTGGTTCTAGGTGAGAGGGGAGTGAACTGGTGTGGCGAATATGAGCGGTGGAGGCCTCTATTTATAGTGGCGGAAGGGGACCGACGGCCGTGGGCTGAGCTCATTGTGGTCGACGACACAGAGGGCTATCGGCATGGGAGACGGTAGGGGCGGTGCGGTGCTCCCTGGCGAAGCTCAACGGCGTGGTCTTGCGGTGTGGGGTGCTGCTGATCGATCGGAACATCACGGTGCTCTGAGCGCGTCTGACGGCGCTTTTAATGTCACACAACGCGCATGGTCCGCGCAGCGGTGAACGGGCATGTCTGGCGGGGTGCTGGGGTGCTGGTGATCATCCTTGCAAGCGGCGAGGGTGGCGCGCGGTCTGTGGGTGCTGGTCGAGCGGGGCGCTCTGGCGTTCTCGGCTCGCGTGCAGAGAGATTTGGCATGGGCGTGTCGTGTGGTCCAGGGCCTGGCATTGCTCGGGGCTGGGACAGAGAGTGGCGGTGGACGGTGGGATGCTTGCTAAACATGCTAGATAGGCTTAGTGTTGCTCATAGCTTGCTATCGACAATGGGGTGGCAAGGTGAGGCTCGGCCTGCTTGCCATTAATGGCTAGCCTTGCTCACAATGGTTCTAAAGATTGTTAAAGAGGCTAGATGATCTACTAAGGGCTGGTTACTACCAGAGAGGGAACAGGTTAGGCAAATTTTACTGCACACTATAGTGTTTATGGTTTGTTTGTTTGATGCCAGCAAGGTGTTTGATAAAATGGCCACAAGAAGTTAAAATTTAAATTTTGGATTCAAACTTGGTGGGTTTGTTAGGCACATACTAGGGAGTGTCTGGTTAGTTGGATTAGTCAAGGGGAACTGGTTTGGTTGGTTTTTGAAAATGGATGATCTTCACATATGAATAACATTCAATTTGGAATTGTGATTTGAATGAGGTTGCCAAATGTTTCTGCAAGTTTGAAAGGTGGGCCTTGATTCACTTTTACTAGTTCTATCAAGGAGTGAAAATAATTGGGAAAGTTTCTGTTTGAAATCTTGGACTAGAAACACACAAAGTGACCTAGTGAGCAAGATTGGCAAAAATGACAATTTGCTTTATTTTATTTGTTTTTGATTTTTTCTTGTTTTGTTTCTGCATGGAAATGTTTTATATGATGTTAGTTTCATATTTAAACCATTTCTTGCTATTTAGGTTAATCACACAAGTTCATTCATGCATTAATCAAATCATCACATACATACATGCATTCATATGAGTTCAATTAATCAAAGTTTTTGTTAACCCTAATTTTAGTGATTATAGTTTGATGATCCTTGTTTTATATTTTTGGGATGTTACAAACCTTCCCCCCTTAAACAAAATCTCGCCCCGAGATTTGAAAAAGGAAGAAAAAGATTACCTATGATTTAAAGAGATCGAGAAACTCCGTCCTGATGTGATCTTCGCGCTCCCAGGTAGCTTCTTCTTCGGTGTGGTTGCTCCACTGAATCTGGAGAAACTTGATGCTTTGGGTCCTGGTGGTTCTGAAAGCTTCTTCCAAAATACGGATGGGTACTTCGGGATAGATCAGGTCATTGTTGATCTCTATGGTCCGGTGATCAATGTTCTTGAAAACTTCAGTCTTCTCCGGAACTTCAAGGCATTTGCGAAGTAATGATATATGGAACACATTGTGCACTGCTGGCATTTCTTCTGGCAGTTCCAATTGATATGATATTTCTCCTCGACGATTCAGAATCTTGAAGGGTCCGATATATCTGGGGGCTAACTTTCCTTTGAGTTGGAAACGCTGCATTCCCTTCAAAGGCGACACTTTGAGGTACACAAAATATCCGATATTGAAAGCGAGGTGTCGACGTATCTTGTCGGCGTAACTCTTCTGTCTTGACTGGGCGGTCTTGAGGTTCTCATGAATCTTGTGAACTTTCTCTTCTGCTTCTCGTAGGATATCGGGTCCGAAAATCTGACTCTCTCGTACTTCCGAGCAATTCAAAGGGGGTGCGACACTTCCTTCCATGCATAAATTCAAATGGGGCCATTTGCAGACTAGCTTGATAACTGTTGTTGTATGAAAATTATGCGAAAGGTAGACAGTCTTCCCATTTAGATCCATACTCTAGCACACATGATCTCAACATATCTTCGAGTATTTGATTTACTCGTTCCGTCTATCCATCGGTCTGAGGGTGATAAGCTGTGCTGAAATATAGTCGGGTTCCTAAACCTTCTTGGACTTTCTTCCAAAATCTCGAGGTAAACTGAGTTCCTCGATCCAATACAATGTTCTTGGGGACTCTGTGCAAACTGACAAGTCTAGTGATATATAACTCCGCTAGCTTCGAACTATGGTATGTGGTCTTAACTGGTAAGAAATGGGCGACTTTGGACAATCTGTCGACTATGACCGAGATAGAGTCATTTCCCCTACTAGAGGTAGGAAATCCGGTGATAAAGTCCATTCCAACTGAATCCCATTTCCATTCCAGAATCTGCAATGGTTGCAATAGTCCTGCGGGTCTTTGATGTCCTGCCTTGACTCTCTGACATATATCACACTTGGCGATATAGCTTCCGATTTCTCTCTTCATCTTATGCCACCAAAATTGTTCCTTCAAATCCTGATACATCTTTGTTCCTCCGGGGTGGATAGAATAAAGATTATCATGGGCGTCTTTCAAAATCACTTCTTTCAATTCCGAATCTGCTGGTACACAAAGGCGTCCTTTGTACCACAGAACTCCTTCTTCGTCTTCGGCAAATCCGGTACTTTGCCTGTACCGATACGACGCTTGATTCCGTCGATACTAGCGCATCTTTGATCTGACTGATCAGAGTGGGTTGAAGTTCTATGCTAGCCAAAAATCCTTCACTCACTAATTCCATTCGGAAATCTTCCATCTCTTTGTGCAAACTTGGTTGCTCCTTCAAAATCATGCAGTTCAAGCAGCACTGCAATTTGCTAAGGGCATCTGCTACCACATTGGCTTTACCGGGGTGATAGTGAATGTCCAGATCATAGTCCTTGATTAGCTCAATCCATCTTCTCTTCCTCATATTCAGCTCCTTCTGAGTGAATATATACTTTAGGCTCTTGTGATCCTAATAAATCTCACAACGGTTTCCCATCAGATAATGCCTCCATGTCTTCAGGGCTAGAACTACGGCTGCGAGTTCGAGGTCATGGGTTGGGTAGTTCTTCTCATGTTGCTTCAGTTGTCGGGATAGATAAGATATAACTTTGCCTTCTTGCATTAGCACACATCCGAGACCGATCTTTGATGCATCACAATACAAATCAAAACGCATCGTGATATCTGGCATGATCAAGATTGGGGCTGAAATCAATCTTTTTTGAGTTCTTGAAAACTCGCTTCACATTTTTCCGTCCATTCAAACTTCTTTTCCTTCTTTAGCAATTGGGTCATGGGTCTAGCGATACTCGAGAATCCTTCTACAAACTTGTGGTAGTATCCCGCTAATCCGAGAAATGCACGAACTTGGGTTTGAGTGGTTGGGGCTTGCCAATCTTTGACATCTTTCACCTTCACAGGGTCAACGGCAATTCCTCTGGCTGATACAATGTGGCCGAGGAATCCTACCTCCTGTAACCAGAATTCACATTACCTAAACTTGGCATAAAACTGATGCTCTCTAAGGGTTCCAAGAATGGTCCTTAGGTGTAGCTCATGTTCTTCTTCTAATTTGGAATAAATCAGAATGTCATCGATGAAAACAACGACAAACTTATCCAGGAAGTACATAAAAATCTTATTCATGAGATTCATGAAATAAGCGGGGGCATTGGTTAATCCAAAATACATGATAGTATACTCGTATAATCCATAGCTGGTGGTAAAGGCAGTCTTTGGAATATCCTCTACGTGAATCTTGAGTTGATGATAGCCAGTTCTAAGATCAATCTTAGAAAACACTTTGGCACCAGTCAACTGGTCAAACAAATCTTCTATCTTTGGCAACGGGTACTTGTTTTTGATAGTGACATCATTCAACTTCCAATAATACGTACACAGACGGTTACCTCCATCTTTCTTGTCCACGAACAAAACAGGTGATCTCCAAGGTGATGCACTTGGTTGAACCAATCCAATTTCCAGCATGGCATCCAGTTGTTTCTTCAGTTCTGCTAGTTCTGACGGGTTCATACTATATGGTCTCTGGGCTATGGATCCGGTTCCAGGGATTAGTTCAATGATAAACTCAATATCCCGATCTGGGGGCATACCAGGCAAAACATCTGGAAATACATCGGGGTATTCACAGACTATTCGGACTTGGTCAATGGTAGTTAGGATATACTCTTGTTGCACTTGAATTGACGAGGCAAGGTTTCAGATACATGCTCGACTGATATTCCGACTGTACTGGTCATGGTTATGGCATTCTTGGCATAGTCAATTAATCCTTTGTGTTTGGACATCCAATCCATTCCTAGTACTACTTCCAAACCTTTAGTTCCGAGTACTATTAGATTAGCATAAAAATCTATGCCCTGGATTCAGATAGGGACGGCTTTGCAAATTTGCCTAGCTTTGGTGGTTGAACTGGGTATTTGAACAATCATTACATGCTTCAATTTGGTTGGTTGAATCTTACTAGCGCATGCAAATTCTTCAGTGACAAATGAGTGCGATGCTCCAGAATCAAACAACCCTCTTGCAAGTACTGAGTTAACAGAAAACATACCCAGCACGACGTCTGGCGCTTCCTGGGCTTCTTCAGCATGCATGAGAAAAGACGGCCGTTGCGGTTGAGCGAATTCCCTGGGGCAAACTTTCTTCCGGGCTAAACACGACGCCGTTGCTGAGCTCGGGCATTTGCATTGGGGGCTGCGGCAATCTTTTTGGGGCACTCATTGGAGTAGTGACCCTTGGTTCCACATTCATAACAAGTCACTTGCGCTTGTCCTTCGTTGCAACAGGCACATCATTGCTTCCGGTCCTTGCGGGCAGTGTTGGTGTTGGGGGCAGCATTGTTGTTGTTGAACTTGGGTGGTGCACGGTGGAAATTGCTAGAGTTGCCGGGGTTGTTGTGGTTTCCTCCGGGCCTTGGGTTTCCACGGTTGGGGTAGGTCGGACGGTTCATCAGGGGTCGGTTGTTTCTTGGGGAAAATCCTGGAGATGGATTGGGGTGATATTTGGGTGTTTGATGGATTCCTGGTTGATGCATCATGCGACGCTTGCGGTTCTCATTGGCATGGTCGATCTTTCCTTCCATTTGAATGGCAGAGTCAACAAGAGCTTCAATATCAGCAAAGGGGATATTGACTAACACCGTCTGCATCTCATCATGCAGACCATTCAGGAATCTCTCTTTCTTCTTGGCTTCAGTGTCAATCTCACCTGGGGCATACCTAGCTAATGACAATAATTTGTCACGGTATTCCACTACTGGCATCCTTCCTTGCTCCAGTTCTTGGAATTCATCTCTCATCCTCTTGATCAAACCCGGTGGCACATGGGTTCTGCTAAACTTGACCTTGAATTCATCCCAAGTCATCATCTGACCTCCGGTCATTACACGAATGCTGTTCCACCATGCTCTTGCATCTCCGGCCATATAGTGGGTGGCAAACAGAACTTTCTCATTAGCTTCCACTCCTGCGACTTCCAGATTGTTCTCCATGGTTTGCAGCCAATCATCAGCATCTAAGGGCTCTTTCGAATTAGTGAAAACGGGTTGATTGGTGTTCTAGAAATTCTTGAGCTTAGATCCATGGTAGTCCTGATTTCCATGGCATTGGTTGTTGTTGGCCATCTGGGCTATCTGTTGAAGGGTGGCTAAGTTGGCTTGACGTTCGACTCTTTCGGTTTCGCGGTCTAAAACCATCATTTGCAAGAGTTGCAATATCGGGTCCGAGGCTAAGCCACTTCCTCCGCGAGGCATCTGAAGATTGAGATAGATCATGAGAAAAGAGGGAAATTTCTAAGGTTCAGAGGTTGTTGAAAAGTTTTTAAAGTTTTCAAGTGTTGACTCAGATTTTTCTAGCAACTTGCTTTTCCTTCATTCATTCCATAGCACACGATACAAACACACACCACAACAAAGGAAAACAGATGGTTTTAAGAACCATTCTGGAAACTACGATATAGTGGGGCTGACTACAACTCACTAACGCTAGTGCTCAAGTGCTACTACTCCTCGGAGTCAGTTTCCTCATCATCCTCATCATCGTCATCGTTAATTTGGCGAAATCATCCTCATCGGTGAAGATGACCATGGCCTGATCCTCCAGGAAGTCATCATCGTCGCTGAGATAGGAGAAGGGTCTCCACGAAAGACTTCTCCGGCATTCTCCCTCTCCTCCAACTGCATGTCTCTCTCGTGGATGGTCTCCTCCAAATCCGTGATCCGGTGGCGGAGATGGGCAATGATGCGCTCCTTCTTGTCGAGCTGAGGGCGACGAGACTTGTGATCCTTCACTAGCATGGCGAGGGTATGATCCTTCTTCTTGGTGATGGCGTACTTGTGGTTGGCGTAGGCATGTCCATTGTCCAACTCCTTCTGACGTCGTACATCATGAAGGTGAGGTGGTCCAACTGAGTCTTCAGCTCGGGATGATATGGGGCCTCCAGTGGTTGTCCCATAACATCACGCCTTGGGTAGAACTCAGAACGGGTACCCTTGATCTGATTGATACTCTGCCCACACAGATGGGCAAGAGCTTCCTGCATGGCCCTGGCCAGTCCATCGAGCCAGTTGTTTTCTCTTAAGGTGAACTGAATTCCCTCTGCAGTGGGATGTTCAATCTTTCCTCGGAGACTTGCAACAACTAGCAACTGCAATTCTTCTCCTTCCTGATCATTGAGCTGAGCTCCGAAGAACTCGGGGTGCGGATGCTCCAGAAGTTCCGAAACCTGGTCCAAGTCATGCTCAAAGATGAGGTCTCCTCCATTCCCCAACTGATAAAACTTGATGTACTTCACATCCATCTATAAGAATATAGGATGAGTAAGTTAGTAGAGTGATCAAGTGTGTAGAGTTTTATATAAGTTTGCAAGAAATTTTTGAGGAATCATGAATTTTCGTGAAAGAATCCAAGTGATAAGAATGAGAATAAGTTTTTGTAAATACTCACTTCGTTTGGTTCTTGAAACTAAGTTTTTGATTCAAATGTCCATTCTAACTAGGGTCACCTATGGACAGGATGGCTCTGATACCAACTTGTCAACACCCGGATTTTTAATCCCAGATGCCTGTTATGCCATACATCGCAATCCCATAATTACCATATTTGTGAGACATAATAGATTTGGATATCACAGTACATCATCCATTACAAACCATACATAAGGTCTTACACAAATAAGGATCTCATGATCCAGTTCTTAATACAACTCAAGCAGCGGAATAACGTAATAGTAATGATAGCGTAGGTGAAGCTCCATCTTCAGGGTTACAGGCAATGCTGATGATGGGAGATGATCCTAGTTGTTGTAACCTTCCTGCGGTCTATCATCCTGATACTCCTCTTCATAGTCTAGACACGGGAATAGCCAGGGACAAAGCCATGAGTACTCTTTAAGTACTCGCAAACTAATACTAATAATTTAAGGGTTTTTTTTGAATAGGATACTAAGCTCTAGGGTTGTTTTGCAAAAAGCCAGATTTACCTCTACTCAGTTCAGAAGCAAAGAAAACTAGTTGAAAGTTTTATAACACCTAAGTGGGAATTTGAATTTCATATCACAACTCTGTTGTGGTCAAGTCAAATTCACAATTCATTTCATAAGTCATTTTGAAAACATCTGACAGGGAAACAGTATGGCCACTCCAACTGTCCATAACCGCGGACGCGGCTATTCAAATAGTTTGACACTCTGCAGAGGTTGTACACTTTCACCACAACATTCGATACATCTGTCAGGAACAAATCCTGAACTCACCATACTCAGTATGTGGATAATCAATCCTAACCTTTCAATTACATGCCCTGGTATAGGCATCTCTCCTGTGAATTTGGCCTGCCAACCATGACCAGTTGTCATCTTGGGTACTGCACAGGTGGACAATCTTCACAAGGTAGCCTCAGCTCAGACCTTGGCCGCGAGGGAACCCATACTAAGGTATATAAATTTCCAGTCAAGCCCTACCCAAATTTTGGGTATTGTGGTTGTACGGTAACATTGGAATGGTATCGCATCAAGACAACCATCAGTTTTATAAAGGGCTAAGGCTCATGCCTCAACATTTTCATCCTCAAAATCATCTAATGTTCGGAAACACATGTCAAAACATTTCAGTAGAATGACTCATCATTCTAAGGTTTTCATAACCATTTTCACCAAGTATTCCCATCTAAAGTTGATCAAGTTTTATGCTTAGCACTAGCATCTACAAGTGGTGGTGAATACTAATGAGGGGTGGTAAACAAGTGGAGATTTGCTAAGTTCAATCTCATGCCTTAGGATGACATCAAGATTATCTAACTTAGGCCAAAATTTATGCTCTTTATGCTACCTTTATTTATCTTTCTAGAATCTACAATTCACTATGTAAACTCTAAGAGAAGCTTTGATAAAGAAAATAAGATATTAAGCTTGCAAGTAAAACTAGGATTGGGTCATCAAGGGGGTATGATCACATATGCTTAAGGCATATAGTTGGCATAGTATCAGGCAAGTAGTAGCTTGCATAATTGCAAGTATAAGCTTGCTAAAGTAGGGTATCTTGCAAGTGTTAGCTTTCTAGGATATTGGTATAAGCTTGCCTTGTGCAGAGCGGTGGTTGAAGTTCTCCTCGTCTTCTTCCTCGCAATATCCTCCTTCATCCTCATAGCCTTGGTCGGTACTAGCGTGTATAAATAAATACGAGGTACACAATCACCAAACAATACTTAACTATTTTCAATCATCACACAAAGGTGCACTCTAGATGATCTAGCATCATCACTATTATCACAAGGATTAAAGCACTTGTCTTAATATTTTATTTGAGAAAAGTAATTTCTACTCATTGAAAAACTACTTAAGATTCAATATTCTCCAACTCAAACATGGGATCATGTTGACACATGTCATCACCACATATTTCAGTATATGGGAATGTGATTTAAAGTGGTGTCACAATTTAATAAGGTTTAACCTTTTTATTTTGATTAAATAAAGTGACTAGAAATGCCTATGTGGCATTCTTTTATTACTTGAACATTATTTCTACAAGTAAACCCATATATTGTGATATATATTCTGAAAGGTATGGTCAAATGTGATTTTTGAGAGTTGGAATCAACTCAAAAGCTTTTGTGGTTGAATTTTGAAAAATGTTTGAATGCAGAAAAGCTTCTGCCTTGTTATTTTTACCATGGTTTAACTATACATCCAAATGATTTGAATCCAACGGGCTTGGATTAAGCATTTCAGTACCTTTCTAACAAAATTGGTTTCATGCATTTTGGTTTAGTGAATCGAGCTGGTTGATTTTTGAATCTAGGTACAGAACTGTGTTTGAAATTAAATGAATAAAGCTTAATTTGAACTGTTGGGTAGCGCGGGAGGGTTAAATGGGCCGGCCTACTACACACAGCGTGCACGCGGGCTAGTTAAGTGGCTGTCCCCACGCGTCAGTGAGACGGGGAGGGGCGAAGCGGTACGGGGCAGTGTGAACCGCACGATCTAACTCTAATCAGACGACTACGGTTCATCGTCCACGTCGGGCAGCGCCGGCGAGATAGAACCCTAACACGGCAGGTGAGGGTCATGGGAGGCTCATCGGGGCTTAGGCGAGGGTCGGCGACGGGGGAGAACGACGAAGTCGACGACGGTGGTTATTCTGGTACCGGCAGCTTCTCCTGGGGCGGCTCTAATTGACTGCTCCCTTCTCCTCCAGCAGCGGCGGGCTCCGACCAAATTCCGGCAATGAGCTGCTCGCCTTGCTCCGGGAGTGAGATGGGGTGGTTCTGGGTGAGAGGGGAGTGAACTGGTGTGGCAAATACGAGCGGTGGAGGCCTCAATTTATAGTGGCGGAAAGGGACCGACGGGCTTGGGCTGAGCTCGTTGTGGTCGACGACATAGAGGGCTATCGGCATGGGAGACGGTAGGGGGCGGTGCAGTGCTCCCTGGCGAAGCTCAACGGAGTGATCTTGCGGCATGGGCCGGTGCTGATCGGTCAGAACGTCGCAGTGCTCTGAGCGGGTCCGACGGTGGTTTTAATGTCACACAACGCGCGTGATCCATGCGGCGGTGAACGGGCATGTCTGGCAGGGTGCTGGGGTGCTGGTGATCATCCTTGCAAGCGGCAAGGGTGGCACGCGGTCTGTTGGTGCTGGTCGAGCGGGGCGCTCTGGCGCTCTCTCGGCTTGCGCAGAGAGGTTTGGCATTGGTGTGTCGTGTGGTCTAGGGGCTGGCATTGCTCGGGGCTGGGACAGAGAGTGGCGATGGACGGTGGGATGCTTGCTAGACATGCTGGCTAGGCTTAGTGTTGCTTGTAGCTTGCTGTAGACAATGGGGTGGCAAGGTGAGGCTCGGCCTGCTTGCCATTAATGGCTAGGCTTGCTCACAGTGGTGCTAAATATTGTTAAAGAGGCTAGATGATCTACTAAGGGCTGGTTTCTACCAGAGAGGGAACAAGTTAGGCAAATTTTACTGCACACTATAGTGTTTGTGGTTTGTTTGTTTGATGCCAGCAAGGTGTTTGATTAAATGGCCGCAAGAAGTTTAAATTTAAATTTTGGATTCAAACTTGGTGGGTTTTTTAGGCACATACTAGGGAGTTTCTGTTTAGTTGGATTAGTCAAGGGGCACTAGTTTGGTTGGTTTTTGAAAATGGATGATCTTCACATATGAATAACCTTCAATTTTGAATTGTGATTTTAATGAGGTTGCCAAATGTTTCTGCAAGTTTGATAGGTGGGCCATGATTCGCTTTTACTATTTCTATCAAGGGGTGAAAATAATTGGGAAACTTTCTGTTTGAAATCTTGGACTAGAAACACTCAAAGTAACCTAGTGAGCAAGATTGGCAAAAATCACCATTTGCTTTGTTTTATTTGTTTTTGATTTTCTCCTGTTTTGTTTCTGCATGGAAATGTTTTATATGATGTTATTTTCACCTTTAAACCATTTCTTGCTATTTAGGTTAATCACACAAGTTCATTCATGCATTAATCAAATCATCACATACATAAATGCATTCATATGAGTTAAATTAATCAAAGTTTTTGTTAACCCTAATTTTAGTGATTAGAGTTTGATGATCCTTGTTTTATACTTTTGGGATGTTACGGACGCTCCTCATGCTACTCAACTTTAGTCACTGGTAAGTTCTTGTCATAGTAAGTACATGTGTATCATAGAGAACCGCCAAACTGGGTACCCCTTGCCCAATGATACAGGAGTTATCCCATATCAAAATAACAAGGCAAGCAGACAATGAGCATCTCATCAATCTTCTTATTTACCATGGGAAAATGGTGCTTTTTTCTATCTTTCCTCTTTTCTCATCGTTTTTTTCTTTTTCTCAATCTCTTTTTTCTATCTCTCTTTTTTATAAGAAGAATGCTTCATAGATTGCTCACTATGGTGATGCTGCAAGTTTCTACCATGATTAGGCATTGCTTAGGTTAGTGGCGTTTCTCTAACACATATACATAATTCCATGGACTTACAAGCTCCCTTTTTATTTCACACCGACGACATCCATAAACTAAAGATCATGATATCAACTGAGTAGATATTTATAGGTGTTGAAAGTGTTCCCCGTGACAACATGGTTCTGCTAATCCCAACGTATAAGTGCAAGCATATACAACATAGATGACACAATGGTTCAAGTTTATTAGGGGCAAGAAAAATAAAGTGTGCCATCAAGTTTGTGAGAGATTTAATCACTAATTTTCACATAACAAGTTTAATTTGGAAGATAGATAAAACAAGAATATACTTGGAATGGTGTAACACACCATGCATAGGAATTTATAGTGGACACTTGGAATAACTTGGTTTCTTGGGAGTTGGATGCATGAGTAGAGCTTGCTCATACAAGTGGAGGCTAGCAAAAGACTGGGAGCGACCAACTAAGAGAGCAATAATGGCCATAATCATGTAGAGTGACAAAAAATTACTAATCAAAGCATAAAGTGGTACCACAAGTCAAAAACTAAATTATCAGAGGCTATTGAAGGAAATATGTCCTAGAGGCAATCATAGAGATGATTATATTTCTTGTGTATCCATGAGTTATTGTAATTTTCCTTGAATCTCCATATTAGGGAACTTGTATTGATAGGAAATTATGTGAATTGTTTGTGAAACTCTTTACTTCTATGGTTATCCAAATAGTTGTCCCTAGTGGGAGTTCATGTGAGGACACATGTGAATATTATACTAGCACATCGATTGGTTGATGACTATGTTTCGCAAGTCATAGACATGGAGACATGGACACATGTTATGAACATGGGGTTGGACTAACCCAACTTGAGACTCGCAATTAGACTTGTAGATCTCTCTACACATCGTGTACGTTTTGTCCTTAGACCTGAGATTGTTGCATGTACTTGAGATGTGGATCGACCTACTTTGGGGCTATCAAACGCTGCTCCATAACTGGGTAGTTATAAAGGTAGCTTTCGGGTTTGTCATGAAGCATGCTGCAAGGCATGGTAAATCAAGATGGGATTTGCCCTTCTCTACTTGAGAGAGATATCTCTGGGCCCCTCGAGTGATCGAATCTAGAAATGCATGGCCGTGCTACATATGGTTAAGGGTTAACCTAGTAAAGGGATTCCGAATCACACTATCGAGAAAGGGAGGTCAGCTTGGCGCTAGACCAAATATCATGAGGCAAAGGGAAAGACATGTACTAAACCTTGTGATGGTTCGTCCGATATGATCTTTGTATATGTTAGGAGTTGGCATGTCTTGCTAGAGGCCGCTACCAACTATTGACAGAATAAGTGTATTCGTGTCATGTCTATACGTATATGAACCTATAGGGTCACACACTTAAGGGGCTGGAAGCCTAATGAGGATTAGATCCGAATTAGACCAGGCTTAGTGTAGAGGTCCCAACCTGATATGGTAGAGATCCCTGTGTTTACAATGCTAGTCCCTGGATCAATAGCTATCGTCCACAATTTAAGATGTAATATTACAAAGGTCATATTACAATTTATAACGAGGAATAAAATAATTCATTACATCTTACATAGCTCATTTGGATATCTCATTACAATGCAGCAGATATAACTATATAGCATGGAGTCCTTCATCTTCAAGTGCCACAGGCAATCATGTTGGTTGTAGACTTGTAATTCTATTCAACACACTTCAATAATATCAAACAAACCTGCAACATAATAAGTTACAGCCGCAAGGGTCAATACATTTGAATTGTATTGGAAAGTGATACTATAGTAGAGTAGTGGTATCTAACATCTATATGCATTTGGCTAAGTGTAGTTGAGGCTTGCTTTGCTCAAAATAAGTTTCCTTATTAGTTGAAAACACTAAGTTTTTATTTTTCAAATCACCCAAGGAACTACTAATAGAAATTGGTGATCCTTTAACCCTTGTTCAACCACACGCTTTTAACTAAGAAATTGGGATGAGGAGATCCTTGATATCTTCAATGTCTTGATGCTCAAATTGTCCATTGCTGGGGACATGGCTAAGTACTTAGATTTTACTCTCTCGAGAGGTGGTGCACTATCCCCACAAGACTCGACATGTATCGAGACAAGATCTTTCATAATCCTTCCCTTAGACCAAATGGACGCGTTCCATCCTATCACCCTACCACCTTCTGTCCATATGGCTAAGTTATTGCAACCTATATGATCCAGGTAGAGCCCATATTGCCATGTGGCTGCACTAGAAGCTTCTCAACACTTAACATCTCAAATCTCTTGGTTCCTGGGTGGCTTTCCACAAGTGATATACACAAGGTAGTCCAGTCACTGGGCCTTGTGCAAA
Organism: Avena sativa; assembly: GCA_916181665.1. Lineage (NCBI taxonomy): Eukaryota > Viridiplantae > Streptophyta > Magnoliopsida > Poales > Poaceae > Avena > Avena sativa. The sequence goes on along the minus strand of OV702294.1, from coordinate 440,957,404 downwards.
CACTCAACATAACCCATTCATACCATTCCACCCAGGTGATTCATTCACATAGTTGTTGTTTTATTAACAAAACACAAGTCCTGGACTTTGCATAATATCATAGCATGAATAATCCACCCTTGGTTTCTACTAGATAATCTAAGCATGATAGTAGTAAGAATCTTAACTTAGGGAAAATTCTACTAAGGAATCATCTACTAGGATTTCCCAAGGCATAGTTAATACATAGAAAATTCAATGCAAGTCCTACTTAAAAATATCACTAATGCATAGTCAAAATAATAGGACAAAATATATGAAGCACCACTTGCCTTTTTAGTAGATAATCTAGATACTCTTTTTGATCTTTCAAATGTCACACTCTTCAAAGTTCACTACAAGTCAATCAAGGCACAAATTCAAACTAGCATTCAAACAATTCACCACATAAAATAATGAAAACAAAACAATGCATGCAAGCATGCAAAAGATTGTTTTATTGAAAAAGTGGTTTCTAATAAGGCTATAAACATTTTAAAACACCTAATGGTCATTTATAAAGTGGCAAAACCATTTTAAAACAAGTTAGTGAAAATGGGCCATTTAAATCATTTTTGTTTGCTAGAAATGATCTATCCAAAGGAATAATATATAGTGTTATCCAAATATGTTTTTAAACACATGTGTTAGTGTTTATGATCATAGTGTTTAAAACAAATCCATTTGCAAAAGGTTTCACTCAAAAATCATTTTTAAATCATAGCAACATTTTTGTTTTACTAGAAATGCTTTTATTCAAAGGAATATTTTTCTAGTTTTCATCAATTATATTTTTAAATCCAAAAGTTAGTGTTTAGGGTTAGAGAGTTCAAATCAAACCATTTGCAAAATGTTTTACTCAAAAAGCATTTTTAGAATAATTTTTATAACCAAAATAGCCTTAATAATGTTTGTGCAAAAACACCTAATTGTCCAGAAGCAAAATACTAAACTAAGGGCACAGTTACCAAGTTCACATTTTCATGATTCCAATGATATAAAATTTGTAATTTTTGGACGTGTAGAACAAAAGTTATGCTTTTTGCAAGTTTAAACATTAAAATCCATTTTCTGGATTTTTAAACAGACAGGACAGGCCCCGTGGAATGATCTTACTAGCGCATACCGGTTCGTTCGGATCGCGTAGTGTGGGATGTTGGATTAAAAGGGCATCGCACGGAACTAATCATCGCATACCCCTTCATTTAGTCATCTATTCTAAGCCACGTGATCAAGATCTAACGGACTAGAGCATGTGACCACTATCTGGCGGCGCTAGCTCGATGGCGCGCAGCAGTGGCGCTCAGGCGGTGACGTTTCCTGTCAAAATAGGAAGCGATGGAGGAAGAGGACTGGCTCACCAGCTTCGCCATGGCGTGAGGAATCTCAATGTCATCGTGGTAAGGACAGGGGTGCACGGTCGTGTCGGCAATTGCTCGCCGGAGATGCTACTGACGATAGTGTGCTCCAGACGTCGTCGTTGGCGAAGCTATGGACCATGCTCAAGAAAACAAGCAGCGTCGTTAGATGCGCGAGACGAAGGCAAGTATGCGTGCATCAATGGGAGTGAGGGGGGCGGTCAGGGTTTACCGGGGGAGAGGTCACCGGAGTCGAGGCAGACAGCAGCGGCGCTCAGACTTGCTTGTTGCCGAGCCTCTAGGGCGCACGTGGGCGAGCTGAGGGTACGGGAAGATGCGTGTGTTGATAGGGAGCAGGCTCGTCTGATCTACGAGGTAGGAGGGGGTCGGGGTTGGCCGAAATTGCCGCGGTGGCTCGTCGGAGAAGAGGTGGTGCGAGTAGCAAATCGAGGCAGCCTGGTGGCGGAGAGGGAGTGGCGAGTGAGGGGAAAGAGAGAGGATGGCGAGGCGCTTATGAGGGCGAGGTTGCGAGGCGAGATTAACGCAACAATCCAACGAATTTACGAGGTTTGAATTGATCAGAAACGGTAGAGGAATCAGGGCAGGAACTGGTCGCGCGAGGACGACAACGATGAGTTGAGAGTGGGTCCCGAGCATCAGCGAGGTGATTGGTAAGGGCACGGGTGAGAAAAACATTTCGCGACGAGAGAGAGGTGGGCTACACTGTTGGGCTAGATGGGGCTAGGTAATCCAGTGGGTTGGGCAAGGTTAGTTGGGCTCGGTCTTTTTCCATTTTTTTCCTTCTCTAAATCTTTTTCCTTTTTCATTTATGATTTCAGTTTTGATTTGATTTAAATGATTTAATGAATTCAAATTTCTGCACAACCTTTTCAGTAGGGTTTGAAACTATTTATTAATGTGTTTGAAAGTCCATTTCAGAATAATTCAAATATTCTCTTATGGTTTAATATTTATTTAAATGAGGTCTTTTGTATTTATTTAAATAATTTGAATATGGTTCCAAACCATATAATTTTATTTAATTAATCTTTTATTATTTTTAAGTTAATTCGACAACCTTTAATCCAATTTGGCAATTTCAACTTATTTTTCTCATGATTTAATTAATCATTTATTAGTAGGAATGCTGTCTTTATTCAAATTGAATATGGTTAAAAGCCCATATAATTTTATTTAAATAATCTTTATTTCTTTATTTTATTTTTATTATCTTTATTCCATTTGATTATGTATTTGTCCAAGATTTAATTTGTCTTTCCAATTACTTCTTATTTAGTTATTTTTTCTTTGTCTTATAAAATTCAAATCTTTTTTATTTATAGATCCAAAATTGGTGATTCCAATTTGTATAATTTTATTTAACATTTGTTTATATTTTTAAATACTTTTAGGATTACTTTTGCTCACAACTTGGTATTGATTTTAGTTAGGATCTTTATTAGCTTTTGGAAATTATTTCCTTTTATCTAATTAAATTCATCAGTTTTTATCCAGGGCTCCAAATTGAGTGAAACCAATTTCTATGGTTTTATAATATTTTTGTTTACCATTTTTTATCATTTATAAATGTTTGTTGCTAAATTTGTATATCGATAAAATCCATAGTCTTAGAGAGATTTTGGAAATGATTTCCTTCATTAAGATTTAGGATTTTGGTTTAGCTCTTCCAAGTGTTCAAATTTCAAGATACATCCACTGATGAATGCATTTCACTTGATTGTAAATTTGTTGGATGCCCTTTTCATTCAAATTTTGTTCAAGAAGGGTTTTTATGTTTCCATTTAGAAGCAAAAGTTTCTTTTCACCCTAAATTTCAACAATTAATTCTTTTGTTTATTTATTTTTCACATTTCAAAATTTGGAAAATTTTCGGATGTGATAGGATACCACCCTTAAAAGGAATCTCGTCCTGAGATTCGAGAAGGCTAAAGGTTACAAGTTGGCTTCAAGACAACTAGGGTACTACCACCCTTAAAAGATTTTTAATTATATTATAATTTGTCTTACTTGGGATCTTGATGTAACTTCTCTGGAAAGTTGTTTGCATAATGTCCTTTGTTTCCACACTTGAAACATGTGACAAGGTTGATGTCCCTCATAGACTTGCTTGTCTTGTACTTCTTATTTTCTAGACAATGTGATGCATAATGGCCTAGTTCTTTACATTTTTGGCACATCACTTGGCTAATATCCTTCTTCTTCTTGGGTTTCTCCAAAGCTAGGAGTTATCTTAGTTCACGTTCTTCATACTTCACCACAAATGTGGGAAAACTTCCTCGGTTCTTAGAACGATTCCTAGGATAACGTCCATGTTTCCTCTTTTGTCCACCATGGTGAGTTACAATGTATGGAGGTGCATACTGAGATTTGATTTTGTCTTCATCCTTCTTGGTATGGAGGTTTCTAAACAATTGATGTTTTCCATATTGTTTCATCTGTTGAACTATAGGATAGATAGGGCATTGGATAGGAACATGATCATTTCCTTCACATAGGAAACAAGTAACTTGAGATGTGGGGCATTGTTTAGTTGGATGTTTCTCTTCACAATTAGGGCATTGGTCCATATGCTCTTTATAAGTGTGTCCTATGTCTCCACAAATATTGAAAGCTTGAGTTCCTTCTATAATATCATCCTTGATATCATTGATGTCACAATTAATTTGGGAAAGGTTGCTTCTCATGTTGATCATTTGATTGGTCATCCTTTGTAACAATTGAGATTGGGTTTCCAAGAATTTTTGCATGGCTAGGTCTAACTAAATGTTATTGGCTACAAACTGACTTGTCACTTGATTCAACCGGGATTGAGTTGCTAGTATTTGTTCTCTCATGTGCATCTCTTGGTTGTTGTTTTTCACCATTCTTGATGTTGGATTCTCTTGGAGTAGTCATCTGTTTGGGTTGGATTGGGATTATAATAGGCAAAATATTTCTAGAGGAATAATTCTACTCACACACAACAATTCATACAAGCAATATGCAAGCAATCACAATCATGCATTCCATTCAAACAACAAGGTTCAAGCATATTTTAGGCAACAAAATATTTTTTTTACACCACATAAGTTGGTGTGATCAATAAATCGATTTAAACTAAACACTAGTATGGTGGTCCAACTATAGGATGATCTCATGTGAACCCCATTCTTCTTAGTTGTTTCCTCATGAATAAGGTCATGGTATCCTTGGAAGAAAATCTTGTATCTTGGTCACAAGCTCAAAGGTGATGATGGTTCCTTGTAAGTTGTGTTTCCTTAGTCTCCAAGTCTTGAGTAATATTTCTTGTCTCACTTGTAGTCCTTAGTGATGTCCAGATTGAAGTCCTTGGTGATGGTGAAGTTGAAGTCATTAGTGATGTTGAAGTCCTTCCTCATGTTGATGTTTTTTTCCATCAAGTTGAAAAGGAAGAGATGTAGAATCAAAATCAAAAAGGTTGAGGAAAGAGTTTACAAGATTGTTTGTAAATAAGTTTGAACAAATACAACTCTTATTTTTCTAAGGAGTTTTGTCCAATCCTAGGGTTACAATCCTATAGGCAACATAGTGCTCTGATACCATCTCTAGAGGTCCCAACCTGATAAGGTAGAGATCCCTGTGTTTACAATGCTAGTCCCTGGATCAATAGCTAGCATCCACATTTTAAGATGTAATATCAACAAAACAAAGGTCATATTACAACTTATAACCAGGAATAAAATAATTCATTACATCTTACATACCTCATTTGGCTATCTCATTACAATGCATCAGATACAACTATATAGCATGGAGTCCTTCATCTTCAAGTGCCACAGGCAATCATGTTGGTTGTAGACTTGTAATCCTATTCAACACACTTCACTAACATTAAACAAACTTGCAACATAATAAGTTACAGCCACAAGGGTCAATACATTTGAATTGTATTGTCAAGTGATGCTATGGTAGAGTAGTGGTATCTAACATCTATATGCATTTGGCTAAGTGTAGCTTGGGCTTTATTTGCTCAAAATAAGTTTCCTTATTAGTTGAAAACACTTATTTGTCAAATCACCCAAGGAACTACCAATAGAAATTGGTGATCCTTTAACCCTTGTTCAACCACAATCTTTTAACTTAGAAATTGGGATGAGGAGATCCTTGATAGCTTTAATGTCTTGATGCTCAAATTGTCCATTGCCGGGGACACGTCTAAGTACATAGATTTTACTCTCTCGAGAGGTGGTGCACTTTCCCCACAAGACTCGACATGCATTGAGACAAGATATTTCAGAAGCCTTCCGTAGACCAAATGGACGCATTCCATCCAATCACCCTACCACCTTCTGTCCATCTAGCTAAGTTATTGCAACCTATATGATCCAGGTAGATCCCATATTGCCATGTGGCTACACTAGAAGCTTCTCAACACTTAACATCTCAAATATCTTTGTTCCTGGATGGATTTACACAAGTGAGATACACAAGGTAGTACAGTCACTGGGCCTTGTGTGACCACTCAACATATCCCATTCATACCATTCCACCCAGGTGATTCATTCACATAGTTGTTGTTTTATTAACAAAACACAAGTCATAGACTATGCATAATATCATAGCATGAATAATCCACCCTTGGTTTCTACTAGCTAAGCTAAGCATGATAGTAGTAAGAATCTTAACTTAGGGAAAATTCTACTAAGGCATCATCTACTAGGATTTCCCAAGGCATAGTTAACACATACAAAATTCCATGCAAGTCCTACTTAAAAATATCACTAATGCATAGTCAAAATAATAGGATAAAATATATGAAGCACCACTTGCCTTTTTAGTAGATAATCTAGATACTCTTCTTGATCTTGCAAATGTCACACTCTTCAAAGTTCACTACAAGTCAATCAAGGCACAAATTCAAACTAGCATTCAAACAATTCACCACATAAAATAATGAAAACAAAACAATGCATGCAAGAATGCAAAAGATTGTTTTATTGAAAAAGTGGTTTCTAATAAATCTATAAACATTTTAAAACACATAATGGTCATTTATAAAGTGGCAAAACCATTTGAAAACAAGTTAATGAAAATGGGCCATTTAAATCATTTTTGTTTGGCTAGAAATGATGTATCCAAAGGAATAATTTATAGTGTTAGCCAAATATATTTTTAAACATATGTGTTAGTGTTTATGGTCATAGTGTTTAAAACAAATCCATTTGCAAAAGGTTTCACTCAAAAATCATTTTTAAATTGTAGCAAAAATTTTGTTTTACTAGAAATGCTTTTATTCAAAGGAATAATTTTCTAGTGTTAATCCAATATATTTTTAAATACAAAAGTTAGTGTTTAGGGACAGAGAGTTCAAATCAAACCATTTGCAAAAGGTTTTTCTCAAAAAGCATTTTTAGAATAATTTTTATAACCAAAATAGCCTTAATAATGTTTCTACAAAAACACCTAATTTTCCAGAAGCAAAATACTAAACTAAGGGTTATATCCCAACAAGTACTTTTCTTTAACGCCTTTAAGTTAGGCACTAGAAGCAAGAAGAATCAAGTATTTTCAAGTGAGGAAGCATTAACATCCATACTTGCAAAGTCTTCAACTATGAAAGGTATCTCATCCAAATGGGTTTTGGAGGATCCCTTCTCATCTCTCTTTGGTCTACTACCTTCATCAAAAATATTTTTAGGAGCAATCCAATCAAAATTATTTTCAAAGGCTTCATGCATTCCAACAAGTTTAAAGGGTATAGGTATCTTAAATTCTTCTCTAGGCTTAGTTTTATCAGAAATACCCACAACATCTACACTTGATCACAGCATATTGAAACTCTCAAAGACATTTTTGGCTTCCCTAGCAACATCATAGAATTCTTTTCATAGAGTTTCAAGGTTGAATTCCCTCTTTTCAACATTCTTCTCTTCTTTTAGTTTTAGGAACAAAAATTGTATGAAGGGGTTAAGGCTAACAAACCTAGCCTCCAACATATGAACTAAAGAAGCTGCAGCAATTTCAAAATTAGGAGCAAGCTATGCTATAGATTTATCCTCAATATCATCATTCTTGTGAAGACGTCCTTAGCCTCCCCGGGAAACAAAACTAAAAACAAAGAAAGCAAACCAAGCTAGACTAATTTTTTTGGGTTTTTTGAAAATAGGCAAAGAAAACCAAGCAAGCGAAACAAAGCAAACTAAAAACAAAGTAAAGAGAAAGGAAGTGAAGGACTCCCCTTGTGAAGACGTCCTTAGCCTCCCCGGCAACAGCGCCAGAAAACTTGTTGATGACTCCTTGGTGGCGCCAGAGAACTTGGTGCTTGATGTGGAGTCTTGTTGGGAACCCCAAGAGCAAGGTGTGAAGCAGCACAGCAGCAAGTTTTCCCTAAGTAGAGACCGAGGTTATCGAACTAGAAGGTGGAAGGAAACGTCACACAGGTGTTGCAAACAACACGGAGACCTGCACAACACAAACTCAAGACTTTGCCCCAACGAATCAGTGAGGTTGTCAAGCTCACCGGTTTGCTATAACAAAGGATTAAACGTATGGTGTGGAAAGTAATGGTTTGCAGCAAGTAAACAAGTAACAGTGGAAGATGTATCAATGGTAAAGATTGGACTGGGGTCCATAGTTCACTAGAGGTGCTCTCCTTAGATAAACAACATGGCATGAAGGGTAAACAAATTGCAGCAGGGCAATTGATAGGAACTGAGCAAGGCATAACAATGCAATTACTAGTCAGAAATATCCTATGAGATTTGATTGGGCAATACAACAAGATACATATACCGCCATCCAACTGCATCTATGACTAGAAGTCCACCTTCAGGTTATCATCCGAACCCCCTCTAGTTTTAAGTTGCAAGCAATAGACAACTGCTTTAAGCAAAGTGTGTAAGGTAAACAGTCCACACGTTACATGAACAAGAGACCATTGCTTTCTCCCTAGTGGCAACAACACATCTACAACCGGAGAGATTTATGTCACTTCCCTTGGAAACTAGAGGCATGAACCCACTATCGAGAATAAATACCCCCTCTTGGATTCACTAGCAACTACTTGGCCAAGATAGCTACTAACAACGGAGAGCATGCAAGATCACAAACAACACAGACATGATATAATCATAAAGACAAAACCATTCATCAAACCAACATAATAATCTCAATATTCATCGGATCCCTGCAAATAAAACATGCATGATTACAAATAGATTCACTACTAGGAAAACAATTATAGGTAGATTTTAATCCTATGGCGCATATAGGGAAAATTCTCCACTAAAATTAATTATGTGGCGCATATAAGAAATGCTCCACATAATTCGTGCAATTCTGTGGCGCATGTGGCTACATGCGCCACAGAAAGTGAGCATTCTGTGGCGCATATAGCCATATGCGCCATAGAATTTCTGTGGGACCCATGTGGGCCTGACCCAGCACATGGGCATGCCAGAATTCTGTGGCGCATATGTTGTATGCGCCACAGAAAGTGCGTGTTCTGTGGAGCATATAGCCATATGCGCCACAGAATTGCATGAATTTTGTGGCGCATCTACTATATGTGCCACAGAACATGCACTTTCTGTGGCGCATACAGCATATGCGCCACAAAACTCGCACTTTCTGTGGCGCATATAGCCGTATGCACCAGAAAATGTGCGAAACAGATCTAAAAAAGGTGGCATCCCCTCCTACCTACCACCACCCTTTCCCTTCTTCCCCTCCTCCAACTAGCTCGTCCCTCTCCTCCCTCCCACTCCATTTTGCTCATACTCACCTCCATGGTTGATAGCTAGACCTACTTTGGTTTATGTACTTGTGAGGGAAGCAACTCCTACTTTGTAAAGGTACTACACCTACCCATACTTTGCTCCTCCACCGCTATGCCTATGGTTGTTGATTTGTGAGGTGTGCATGGGTACTTGTGTGTGATGCATGTTTTGTGTGGCCGGCGGGTCTCGGAGCAAGCATGTATATATATATGAATGATTTGTAGGTGAAGATTGGTCCCGCGGCCGGTGTGCGATGGCAAGACGATGTTCGTTTGCCTTGTGTTGTGTTTGTTGAATGCATGCATTCTTGCTTCTGGAGGAGCTTTGTGTTGTGCTTGAATGCATGTTTCTGGCGCCGGGTGCATGGAGGTTTGCCGAAATGTTGATACACGTCCATTTTGGCAAATTTCTGCACTAGGCGTACGTCCTACTTTTAGGGTAGGTCATGCCAAAATTTTCCGGTGACCATGCATATATGTGTGCGCTTCATGTGTGTGTGCATGGTTCTAACACTCTCTCTTTAATTTGTTCTATGTTCACGCGCAGGCGACCATGGTCATCCATATGAGCGAATGCTGGGTGGTTAGATACAAGGTTGACGCGGTGGCCGATATGGTTCAGAACAACATGACGAAGATAAGATGTCCGTGCCGAACGTGCAAATACCGGAAGTGGATCAACCCTGATTCCGGACAACTGGAGTCTCACCTTCTCACACGTGGTTTCATGCCCGGCTTCTTAGTGAATGAGCTGGCAGATGGCGGTGTCCATGATGAAGAAGAGGCTGGGGCGGGGGAGAATACGAAGGGTCTCCCGGACATGGTCATCATGACGAAGGAGAACATGATGATCATCATGAAGAAGGAGATGACGACGGACACGATCATCATGAAGGAGATGATGCCAGAGCAGATGGTGGTGGTGGCGGAGAAGAAGGGAGCACGGACACGGCGCTAACTTCAGCCTTGCGGGACCCTCATCTTCAAGAAATTCTCCTCAAGCAGACGACCAACACGAATGCTGCAGCCAGAGAGAAATCCAAGCTGACACAGATGGAGGTAGACGGGAGGACTCCATTGTATCTTGGGTGCCGGCCCGAGGATACACGCTTGAGTGTAACGCTGAAGGCTTTGGATATGAAGGCGGAGCACAAATGGACCGACACTAGCTTCAACGGTCACATGAAATTATGGCACGCTCATCTTCCCAAGGACAACACACTGCCAACAAGTATCAAGGAGGCGAGGAAAGTAGTTTGCCCACTAGACATGACGTACCTGAAGTACCACGCATGCAACAACGACTGCGCACTTTATCGGAACGAGTACAAGGATAGAACCTCATGCCCAGTGTGTGGCCAGGGACTGTACAAGAGAGGGAACAAGAAAGTTCCCCAAAAAGTGGTGTGGTACTTTCCTATCACTTCTCGTCTACAGCGGTATTTCGTAGACCATAAGGAAGCAGAGCTCATGCAATGGCACGCGAAGAGGGAGAAGCTAGAAGATGATCCAGAGAAGGGCAAGATCCTAACACACCCCACGGACGCTAGCCAGTGGAATGCGCTAGACATCGAATTCCAAGATGAGTTCGGGCTCGATCCAAGGAACGTCAGGCTAGGCATGAGCACCGACGGACTCAATCTCTTTGAAACCAGAGTAGCATGCACAACACCTGGCCCGTGTTTGTATGGCCGTACATCCTCCCCCTGGATATGCATGAAGCAGCAGTACGTACACATGAGTATCCTTATCCAGGGGGCCAAAACAACCAGGTGTCGACATGCATCTGTATCTCGGGCTCCTGAAAGAGGAGTTAGCGACGTTGTGGGAGACGCCAGCACGTACGTGGGACGCCTACACTGGAGATTATTTCGACCTGAGAGCCGCGTTGCTCACGACGGTGCATGACTATCCTGGTTACGAATATGTAGCGTTCCAGGTGAACCATGGATTCTGTGCATGTGTTAGGTGCATGGACAAGACCCCGCATCTGCAGCTGCCGAGGGATCCCGGGTCTTTGAAAACCATGTTCCAGAGGCCTCGAATGTGGCTCCACAAGGATCACCCGTGGAGAAAACGCGGAGACCTATTCAATGGCAAATACGAGATTGATAATGCCCCACGACCTTTGAGTGGCGAAGAAATCAAGGAGCTTCTAGACAATTGGGAAGAGTGCCCTGCGCCGGGAAAGAAGCGGCCGAGGGAACAGCCGCCACCGTTGCATGGAGTATGGAAGGCGAGGTCTGTTTTCTGGGACCTGCCTTACTGGAAGGTCCTCCACACGCCCCATAGCCTCGATATGATGCACATCACGAAGAACGTTACCGAGAGTCTGCTCGGAGCTCTGATGAACATGCCGGATAGGACCAAGAATGGGCCGAAAGCAAGAAGCGATCTGAATTTGCTTGGCACTAAGAAGGAACTTCAGTACCCCGATAGTGACGATGCCGGCGATGACGATGAACAGACGTAAGGGACCCAAGGTCGCCGCAAAAGGGCTAAGAAGAATGGGGTGGTGCTTAAAGCTGCATGCTTTACTCTGAGCGAGGAGGAGCTCCATAGGTTTTTTAGTTGCCTCATAGGAGTCAAGGTTCCGCACGGCTACTCTGGGAAGATAAGAAGATATCTAGACGTAGCGAAGAAGAGGTTCAGCGGGATGAAGTCTCACGACTGTCACGTGCTGATGACACAAATACTCCCCATTGCGATCCGAGGGATACTGGACGAGCACGTCCGTGAGACGATGTTTGGCCTCTGCAACTTCTTCGACGTCATCTCTAGGAAGTCTATCGGCGTGAAGCAACTCGGCAAGCTACAAGAAGAGATCGTCAAGATACTATGTGAGCTCAAGATTTACTTCCCTCCCATGTTCTTTGACATCATGGTGTATCTGCTTGTCCATGTCGTGGATGACATCATCCATCTTGGGCCGGCGTTCCTGCACAACATGATGTCGTTCGAAAGGCTGAACGGTGTCATCAAAGGATTCGTTCGCAATAGGTTCCGTCCAGATGGAAGCATAGCCAAGGGCTTTCTGACCTACGAGTGTATATCCTTCTGCTAGAACTACCTAAGCATCGAGGACCAGGATGACGGTCTGCCCACCAGGAAGCACCTAGGGAGGCTCACTGGATTTGGTCACCGCGAGGGCTACCGCGCACTCCACGTCGGCATCGAACTCGAACGCGCTAACTTTGACAGGGCAAACCGAGTCGTGCTACAACACATAGAGTTGGTCGGCCCCTGGGTGGATGAGCACAAAACCTTAATCGAGCAGAAGCTCGCTAATAACCTGGGCAAGACAAGGAAGAAGGGACACGTAACCAGAGAGCACAACGCCAGCTTCATGGGGTGGTTCAAGAAAAGGCTACTGGAAACTCCCATGCCGACTCCTTATACTGAAGATCAGAAACTCATATTCTCACTCCCACAGGGCCCCGAGCGCAACTTTAGGACCTATCAGACATACGACATCAATGGCTATAGATTCTACACCGAGGAGAAGGACAAGAATAGCGAATACCAAAACTCAGGAGTAACTATGCTATCATACGCCGATGACGAGACCGATGTCAAGGAAAGATTCTACGGAAGGATCGATGAGATATGGGAACTCGACTACTGCGGAGTGACGGTGCCGATGTTTCGGGTCAGATGGGCCAAGAGTGTCAAAAAAGATGGCCAGTTTTTCACCACCATGGTTATACCCAATCCAAAATCAAAGAACGCCTCCACAAAAAATGAGCCATGGGTGCTCGCTAGTGTTGGAGATATGCCCAAGAGGCAATAATAAAGTGGTTATTATCATATCTTCATACTTATGATAAATGTTTACATACCATGCTATAATTTTATTAATAGGAAACATTAATACTTGTGTGATTTGTAAACATAAAAGAGTCCCTAGTAAAGCCTCTTGTTAAACTAGCTTGTTGGTTAATATATGATCATGGTTTCCTGATCATGAACATAGAGATGTTATTAACAACAGGGTCATATCATTAGGAGAATGATGTGATGGACATACTCCTATAGTTAAGCGTAGCATAAAGATCAAGTCATTTAATATAGTTCATTTGCTATAAGCTTTTTGATACATAGTAACCTAATTCCTTCGACCATGAGATCATGTTAATCACCATCACCGGAAGGATGCTTTGATGACATCAAACACCACACCGTAACTGGGTGGCTATAAAGGTGGCATTGAGTGTTCGGAAAGTATGGGTTGAGACACATGGATCAAGAGTGGGATTTGTCCATCCATATGACGGATAGATATACTCTGGGCCCTCTCGGTGGAATGTCATCCAATTAGCTTGCAAGCATGTGACTGTCTCACAAGGGATCACATACCACGGGAACGAGAAAAGAGTACTTATCGGTAACGAGGTTGAACTAGGTATGCAGAGATACCGACGATCAAAACTGTAGCATCCCAATTGTCTAACAATTGCAATGCTACTAGCCTAGTCTATATAAATGCTACTTCAAATATATAATTGTTGCATCATCATTATATCATGCTCATGTCATCATGCCACCTTGCATTTGAGCATCATATAAAACTCTTTTCATTTGGTTCTTATCTCATATGCATTGTAAATTGTATTTGCCTCTTGATATTGTATTTGGTTCTTGATATATTGTTTAATGCCCAAGTTGAGTTGGGGGCATATCTCTTAGTAACTCCACCACCTTTCTTTCACCACCTTATAATTCCACCATCCAACTAAATATGAGCTTGGCACTTATTGGTTTACCTCTAGCTCATGTGGGTTGGGATGGATCCAATTCTATTCCAGATGCTCTCATCTTAGCATCATGTTGTTTTCACAATATTGAAACATGAGAGCCACATGGCCACCTTTGCATGCCTTGTGAGTGGGACCCTTTCTTCTAGCTTCCATATGGTTTATCATGGAATTATGCTCATGTTGGAATATTTTGGGGCTATTAAATACCTAGTGGCACATACACACTAGCAAGTCCCATTTCTATTCAAATATGGTCATCTCCATCTACTCCACATGGGGCATCCTTTCTTTTCTTTTGCTTGGCTTTATTCCACTTCTGGAAATGCAAATGAACAATGCCATGTTTAATATTATTGTTTTCACAAGAATCAACATGGTATTAAATATTTGCATGGGCCATGCAAGTACCCTTTTAGCTTATCATTTGGATTTTATTTGGTTTTGGGTGGATCATCCCACTCTCTCTATCTCTCTCTTTTAGCTTGGTCTTATTTGATCATGCTTAGACCACCTCACCCTCTCTTTCCTTGTCTAGTTCTTGCTTGCTCTTTGCTTGATCTTGCTTGAGCTTGACAAAACAATAAACCTTCCCCCTCATCTCTCTCTCTCTTTTCTTCACCTTACCCTCCTTTACCACCTTGTCCTTGCATGGTCATGTGGTTGATGCCTAAACCCATCACCCTAATCACCTAGCTATCACCACCCTACCTCACCTTTCCTCTTCTTACCATCCCCTCTAAAACTAGCTCTAACCTAAACCCTAAGCCACCCCCTCTCTCCTTAATCCCACCATGACCAAACCCTAGCTAACATGCCCTCTCTCTCTCGGCCTCTCTCTCTTCTCTCTCTAGCCGAGCCACCCCACCATGCCACCTAGCTGGACCCACCTAGCTTCCCTCTCCACCACACAAAACCAAACCCTAACCTAACCCGAGGCTCCTCCCATCCCTAGCTTCAACCTAGCCGAACCTCCTCTCCTCTCTCCCTGCCCTGTGGCCCCTAGCCCGAGCCTGCCCTTGGCCTCGCCCTCAGACCCCACCTGGAAGCCGCCAGCCAGCCCCCTGCCCTGGTCCTGCCTGCCGAGCACGTGAGCGAGGGGAAGGAAAGGTGGCGCCGAGCCACCTTTAACCATCTACCCCGCGCCCACGGCATCTCCCCCTCTCTGCTACCTACCACCACCCCACACGGCTCTGCCTCGCCCTGCTACACCCCCAGATCCACCCCAGAACCCTGCCAGCTCTCCTACGTCTGCTCCACCGCCGCCACCCCCCCCCCCTCTCGCTGGACACCGTCTGCACCCCGCCGTCTCCTCGTTCCAGCCAGCGAGCACGACGTGGGAGTGGCCGAGGAGATCAAGGACGGTCCCCTGCTACGCCCGATACACGCGGATGCGAAGGAGGAGCACCAGAACCGCCTGGACCACCGCGATCCCGAAGAAACCCTAGATCGCCGGAGCTCCTGTCTCGTCGACGATCGGCCGCTCCCTAGCCCGAACCACCTACTCCGACACACTCTCGGTGAGCACCCGACCCTCCTGGACATGCTCCGCCATGCTGTCGTCGCCTAGGGCCGCCTTTCGTTTCATCGAGCACACTGCGTGCGCCGGCGGCGCTATCGTCTGCTCGCTCCCGCGCCGCGCAGAAGCACTATCTAGGCCCCATCCGCCCTCCTATCACCTAGCCCAAGCCACCGCAACGGCTGCCGTCCCGCGCGCCGCGCCGCACCAAGCGAGCATCGACCTGTCGACAGAGAGGCAGAGAAGAGGAACAGTACGGCGTGGCCTTTTTGCGAATACCCCCCTGCTGTTTTGCGTGCGCAACCCGCGGTCCAGCCTGGCCCAGCTGTCTGTCTCGGTGCAGTTATGCAGAAAAGCCCCTCCGTTTCCGCGCGCCGTAACCCGCACTCCCCCTGCCGAGCCACGTGGTCAGTTCCCCTCCTTTCTCTGTCAAGTGGGCCTGCGAGCCAGCGGGTCCCATCTGTCAGCGACACAGGCTGGGCACTGCCGCGGTGTTAAACGTCTTTCTGTGCGCAGTGACACCCAGTCAGCCTGGCCCCACCTGTAAGCGTCTGCGGCTAGAACTGCCTGTGTGAGAAAAGTATTCCTGCTCTCTGTTTAAATTCAAATCTTATTTCAAATTAATTCAAATTCAAATTTAAATTCTGTTTTCAAATAACTTTTCAAATATTAATCCAAATAATACAAATAATATATGTTTTCAAATCAGAAAAATGTGAGGATTTCAAATATGCAATCCAAAATATATTTTGAACACTTAAATTTCCAAGTTTATTTAAATTACAATAAATGCCCCTTTTCTTAAATAATTAATAACTTTTGATTTATAAATCCAAATTTAACAAATGATATGTCTAAAATGATTAGCTCGACGAGACCTTTCTGTTTATGCATCCCATGGTTTGATTTGAAGCATGCATCATAAAAATATAAAGTATACAACAACTAAAATGAGAATAAAATGGGGCCAAAACTAAATAAAATGCTTTATTATTGTATTCCACACCTCACCCATGCCATGCTACTTTATTGCCATGCCAATTGTGCATCATTCATCATGGCATGATTGTTTGCTTGATGCATTTATTCATATGCTTGTGCACTTTATTTATGTTGGCCCTTGTTTGTTTGGTTCTTCTTCGAATAGACGCTGAGCAGGGGATTTATCAAGAGAACCAGGAGCACTACCCAGATCCATTCCTTGCTTCAACTGAGCTGCCAGGCAAGCACTACCACATGCTTGCATACATATAGTACCTATTGCCTCTACCTTATTCTTGCATCATTGAGTCGCGATTGCATTAAATTGAATCCCAAGTATTGCATAGCCTTTACTTTTAAAACCCCACCGAAGCTTGCTCCTCCATCCCATGAGCCATTACTACAGGAGTTGTTTGAGCCATGCGAGTCGTAGAACAGCATGTGTAGGGTATGTGGGTGTCTGATGGATAACGAGGTACCTATACAACTTAACCTGAGTAGTAATGGGATAACTAATGAAAGTGGCATCGGTGAGCCATATTCGCTATTTGGTTTTTCAGGCTCACTTGTGTCCCATAAGACCCCGAGTACTTGATTCCTGTTCCAAGATTATTCGCGCTATCCACATCCGGGAGGCCTTATGGACCCCCCTGAGCCAGAGCTTGATTCATTCTTATTTCTTGGGGCCACAACTAGTTTGAGGTTTTATTTACTATCTTGTACTTATGCCATGCTTTACTGCTTTATTTAAGATTGTGCGAGGAGCACACTGTACTGTTTAGGGCCGGGACACGATTTCGCGGTATCGACAAGCCCAGTCACACTTTCGGGTTCCCAGTCGTTTACAGCCGTCCACCCAAACCTTAAGTCCGTCTCGTAGCCGGCCAGCTTCGTCGCGGGTAGCTTAATGGGGTGGGCCCCTGAAATATTTCTGAATCCTGTGATTGCTTTGTCGTGACTGCCTCGTTGGGTTTTGATTTGGTTTTTCCGAGGCATATCGAGTGTGTGTTGCTATTTGTGCACCCCTGCAGGGTAAAACTTTCTGAAAGCCGTGTCCGCGGTTATGGACGACTTGGAGCACAGTTTCTCGATCATAGACAAGCATAACTAAAGTACCGCTTTTAATTTGACTAGACTAGGTACCTGACTAGTAAATAGTGCAACACTCATGGAATGGATAATAAAACTGCCAACGGATGGGGGGATTGTTCGTCCGCTTCCTCGTCGGTAAGCGAGGAGGAGGATGGATCTGTTAAGATTACCTTTGTAACTGTTATAACTGTTGTTATTAATTCACGGACATCCGTCTATCTCTGGTTAGGCGGATGGTTAGCGAGTATCTATAGAATTGCTAGGGTTTATCTTTTGCTGCAATTGCGTCACCCCAGGTTGTGTCCCCTTTAGAGGCATAAAGACTTGCTGAGTACCCCTAGGGTCTCACACGATAAATTATTGGTTCAGATGAACAGGTACACTCGCAAGATGGATACTGGGTGGAAGAGACGGACGATGTGGGCAACGATCATTCGGTGTAGAGTTTCTGGGAACGGGGATCCGTGAGATCTGTGGGCGGGATGTGCTTATTTATGGGGCATCTTATGCCGGTTTGCTTCTTATCCGTACTCGGATTTTGTCTTCCGCTTCCGCTTGATACTCTGTTGATTGATGTATGAGGGGATATCCTAAAACTATTATATCTATCTAGGATATTTGGATCTTGCCGTATGGCGTTGCTATATTTCCTTTCTTTTAGATGGAATGGCTCTGATGTACTGTTGTATGGTGGCTTGCATACATACTCATTTGTGTATGTAGTTGATCCCTTCGCCTGCCGATTACGCCGCCCGTTCTTGTCCCGATGTTTGGAAATGGTTGGGACGGCCGAAAGTTCTACCTGTGAGTGGCATTTGGGCCCCACCGTACTATTTCAACCATTTCTGAACATCCAGGCTTGTACTAGGAGCGTAATTCACCGAGGTAGTTACAAAAACCTTGGATAAGTAAACTATCGTGACACAAAGGGAAATTGGTATCGTATGTAAGTGGTTCATTCGATCGCAAAGTAATCGTAGAAATATGTGGGAGCCATATGAATTTCCAGATTCCTCTATTGGTTATTGTTCGGAGAAGTGTCTCGATCATGTCCGCATAATTCACGAACCGTAGGGAGACACACTTAAGGATTCGACGTTGTTTGAGTAGTTATGGAATGATGAGTAAGAGACCGAATGTTGTTCGGAGTCTCGGATGGAATCCGGGATATCACGAGGAGATCCGGAATGGTCCGGAGAATAAGATTCATATAAGGAAAGTCCTGTTTCGGAGTTGGGGAATGATTCCGGTGTTTTCATCGGGAATGTTCTAGAAGGTTCCGGAATGTCCGGCACTCCGGAGGGGAAGGGTACATGAATGTGTCATTGCAAGTTGGAATGATTGCATCATGTACTAGGTGTCATCGTTGTACAAAATAAAGGGTTTAATCAAATCCTAGTTTGAAAAGTCAAACGCCAATTTGAAAAGTCAAAACGGCTATTTTGGAAAGTGGAGAAGAAGTGGGAAACCGAGTTGGGGAGGAGTTCCTCCTCCACCGCCGGCCCACTAGGGATCCGAGTTGGGGAGGGACTCCCTCCCCTTGGCCGGCGCCTCCCTCCACCTATATAAGGAGGGGCAGGGCTCCCCTCCTAGACACACAAGTTGCCTCCCTCTAAACCTAAACCCTAGCCACAGCCTAGGGATTTCTCCCAAGCCGCCGAGTTAGAGCTTCTAATTGCCCTAGCCGCTGGTTTAGCCCCTTCTAATTGGTGTGTCTAAACCCTAGATCACCAAGGCTCTCTCATAGTCCACCATACTCGCTCCGGCTTAAGGCGAAGCCCTGCGAGATCTCCCCTCTACTTCCGGTACCACGCCGTCGTGCTGCCGGAATCGCGAGGAGAGTGCTACAACCTCCGCTGCCTGCTGGAACAAGGGAGAGGAAGGTCTTCGTCGAGTACCGAACGTGTGACCGACTGCGGGAGCGCTGCCGGAACGCAGCGCCGGAAGGATCGTCTACGCGATCTTGAGATCGGCAAGAGTACGACTACATCACCCACGAGAATCTGCTCTCGTTAACCGCTTTGGAATCTTCGAGGGTGAGTTCCTCTATCGACTCGTTGCTACTATCTAGTAGATAGATCTTGGCTTGTTTGTTTGCATGCGGTAGAATTTTTTTGTTTTCCATGCTACGAACCCCTACAGTGGTATCAGAGCCGTGTCTATATGTAGATCTGTTGCACGAGTAGAACACAATGGTCATTGTGGGCGTTGATGCTTTTATTGTCGATTGCTTCTTGTGTACTTTGCATCTTGCGGGATGGTGGGATGAAGCGGCCCGGGCTAACCTTACATGACATCGTTCATGAGACTTGCTCCACGCTTGACATGCAACTTGTATTGCATAAGTGGCTTTGCGGGTGCCTGTTTCTCCCAACATAGTTAAGATTCAATTTACAACGGGTGATTGACAATACTAGTATCAATGTTGTGGTTCTTGTTCGTAAGTTAGAGCGACACTTATTCAAAGCCCCAAACCACATAAAACATGCAAAGAAAATTAGAGGCGTCTAACTTTGTTTTGCAGGGGTGTGCTGTGATGTGATATGGCCATGATTGTGATTATATATGATGTATGCAATGTTCCTTATTGTAAGTTGGCAACCGGCAGGAGCCATATGGTTGTCTTTAAATTCTGTTAAGACCCGCGTGTCTATTCAAAGTAGTTGTAATAGTTGAAGCTGGTGGACGACAACCATGGAGCAGCGTCATTGACCTTGATGCAATGCCGGTGATGATGGAGATGGAGATCGGAAGCACAAGAAGAAAGGCCATATCATATCACATATTATAAATTGCATGTGATGTTAATCCTTTTTATGCATCTTGTATTGCTTAGTTCACGACGGTAGCATTATAAGATGATCCCTCAAGCACACAATTTCAAGTTTTAAAGTGTTCATCCTTAGTAAGCACCGTTGCTAAAGCTCGTTGTTTCGAAGCACCACATGATGATCGGGTGTGTTAGATTCTGCGAGTGTATACAACGTGAGCAAGCCAGATTTGCTCATGCAGAAGCTAAGGTTTGATCTTGACGAGACTAGCATGTACAGACATGGTCTCGGAACATGGATCACCGAAAGGTAAAGCATGAGTCATATAGTAGATATGATGAACATGTTGATTGTTCGCCATTGAAGCTACATCAACTCTCGTGATGATCGGTTTTGATGTGGTGGATTTGGTTCGTGTGAACACTAAAACAATGTGAGGGATATTGTTTTGAGTGGGAGTTCAACGGCAATATGATTAAAAGTTGAACACTATTTATCATAAATTAAATCAAAGTGAATTTGCATAATTGTTGTAGTCATTGGCATCCGTTTACCACCTTGCGCTTAGTTTTAATTGAGATGATAGAACTATAGAATTCTGGTTAGTTACTTTACGAACTGGTATCGTATTGTTTTTGAAGTGTTAATCTAAAGTTTAAAAGTCCTATTGCAAACTTTCAGTAAGTTCCAGTTACTCCATGGAGTTTAATAATTGGTATTAAAACAAGAGTGACAATTCCAAGAGTTAGTGTATGAGTATCATGTTTGTCTCCATGATTCTTGATATTCAAAGAATTGTCTTAATATCAAGGTTATCTAGGATCTGAAAGAGTTGTTTCAGAAACCATGATGTGTGGAAGATATTGTGATATCTGAAACGAAGTATTGGTTTCAACATGATAGAGTATAATATGGCAAAAGACATGTTCTCATATTTGATGAGAAGTTGCAAAAGGTTGGAGACACTAGTTGTCCTAAACCACCAAAAGGTTTTGGAGAGCAACATTATACTCGCGATTCATCTTTATAAGCTAAAAGTAGCTTGATCATGAATAATTCCATGATAAGGGTGAATATTTGATGTAGGTAAAATATTTACCACACCAAGAGATTACTAAAGAATGGAATTTGAAAGCACACCAAACATTTGATGATGGTGATCTACTTCAAAGTGCAAGTCCAAAGACATTGGTATTTAATTATACACGCTTTGGACTATGTGTCATATGTATGACTCCACTATTGATGTTGATAGATTCTTTCAAACAGAAAAGGAAATACTGAAAGAGAATCTCATAAATATATGGCAGAAAAGAAAAGACTAGAATTGTTCAGTTTAAGTATATAGATGATATACATGTTATGGCTATATTCTTTGCTTATTAAACAATGTGGTTCTTAAGTATTTGATACTGAATTTGTAGGTGTGAATCGTCATACGAAACAACACAATTCATGAACTACAATGGCCTAAGTAACTAGCAAAAGAATATGTGATGATGTTCATTGAGAACAAATAAAGGGTTATTGTGTTGCTCGTTAAACATCAAAGCTTACCTTCAAAATTTGTTTTATCAGGTATTATGAGAACAAAAGGGTTGTTCAAATAATTGCCGAAATCCATAAAAGATGGATGATTCACAAATCTCGTTGGAGAAATCACATCCATAAAACTAGTGCTAAAAATGTCGAAAGACAAATTGATTGAAATATCACTTAGGAAGTGATATCGCCGTTTAAATTATATTGGAAAGAAAACATGAAGAAACTCCATGTGGATGGAATTTTGGAGTCTTTTGATTTTTGATCAAATGACGCTTGTGAAACTTTCCGAGAGATAATTAAAACTTCGTTCATAGGCCAAAAGGGAACGAATGACTATCTTATTGGAACTTGTACATATTGTTGTACGAAATCCATTATGTGTACTCAAGAGCAATGGATTTCAACTTCATATGCTTTCTCTGAAAATTTGAGTGAATATATGAATATTTACTTAATAAGGATGAAGTGTGAAATATTTGAAAAGTTCAAAGATTTTCAAGATGAAGTGCAAAATCATTGTAACAAGAATATAAATAGTTTATGATAAGATCATAAAGGAAGATATTTGAGTTACAAGTTTAGCATAATACCTAAGATTTAAGGAATCGTTCCATGGATTTGCATTTTCCCGAAACACCATAAGAGTATGGAGCGTTCGAGATATGTAATTAAACCTTGTTTGACATGGTAAGATCGAAGGTTAATTCATAAAACTTCCATTGTATTTTAAAGATTAAAAGCTTTAGAGATTACTGTTTTCCACTGAAAAGAGCTCCATCATAATCCGCTGAAATGACACCATATAAAGTTATGGTTTGGGATTAAACCCAAGTAGTCCTTTCTTAAACATTGGTATGTTATGCATAAGAAAGATGTTTTGCAACCAAAGTCGGATGAACCTGTCTTTGTATAACTGTTAAGTATTCCTCCATAACACCGGAGACAAAAGTGTTTGTCGCTTAGAACGTCAAGTTTCTTTGAGAAGGAATTTTTCGTGAAAAGTTAAGTGGGAGGACAATAGAACTTTGATAAGGTTAAAAGAACCTTAGCTATATGTGCAGAGTTGCGCAGCGCCGAAAAGTGTTCCGGAGGTCGAAATAATGCTCATGGCTCACGTGCCTCAAAGGTTGTGGTCACAGAGGTCTAAGTTCCTATCGAAACAAGTAGGTCGGGTAAACAATCAAATACCAAGATTTGAGAGTTGAATCATTATTTGAGAATAATGAACCGACTACATGCAAAGATGCGATGATGGACCCTGACTCGGTAAAATGGCATGAAGCCATAAAATCCGTGATAGTTCCATACACGAGAAATCAAGTTTTGAACTTGAAGGACCCTCGAGAAAGGTGTAAGACCTTATAGTTGTGTTTGGATCTATAAAGAAATAGACATGGATGTTTCGCATCTATGAAATGGTCGACATGTTGGGAAAGAGTTCACAACAATGTTCAAGGGTTGACTATGACAAGATTTGATCTTTCATAGCGATATTTAGTCTAGGCGGATTAATGTAGCAACCATGACATATAATTTTGTTATGTGTTGGATAAACAAAACAAGTTCTTCTAATAGAAGGGTTACCTAGGACGTGTGCATGACACGGTCCAAAGGGTTTTGTTAATTCAAGGGATGCTAAATGCATATGCAAAGTTCAATGGTTGAAGTAAGCATTGCGGAGTTGGAATCTTCACTATGATGAAACTGTTAAAGGAGTTTAAATTCGTCGGAGACGATGAAGATTCTTGCATTTGCAAGAAATTAAGTGGGAGCGCTAAGACATGTTTCTAATACATTATGTGGAGGACATATTGTTGATTGGAAATGATGTATCTTTTATTAACACATATTAAGAATTTCATCCCGATGAAAGACTTAGGCAAAACCCAAATATTTGGCATCAATAGACGCTAATATGGTTGTGCCGAAAGTACATAGATGATGTATTGAATGAGTTCAATATAGAAACTACAAGAAAGGTTCTTGTCACACAGAAAAGATTGAATGAGTTCAATATTGATGATATATTCAAGTGTATTGACACTGGGTAAGTGAAACAAATATTCAAGTATAGATTGATACTTGATGTATGAAATCACAAAGAGTATTTATATCAATAATGCTGTGATGTGTACAAATCCAGATATGTCCTATGCTCTAAATGTTATGAGCATATACCAGAATGATTCATAAGATGATCATTGGACAATAGTAAGGATATTCTTATGATCTTTTGGAAGAACTAAGAGTATATTATTTGTAGAAGTGACAAATAGATGGTTAGTTCATTGTAAAAGTACTACATTGATACTAGTTTTTTCACAAAGTACAAATTAAGTTTATCTCAATCTAAACTAAGGGTGGCACAATATAATGGAAAGAAAGTTCCATAATGGATTTGGATGAGTTCCAAAGTTAAGACATTGTGACAGATACTACAACAAAAGGCTAAGTATATGACTGCAATTATAGCAGCAAAAGAGGGCATTTGTGTCAAGTAGTTTGTTATCAAACTAGGTGTAGTTCACAGTGGGATAGTACTATGAATATATATTGTACGACAATATTATCAACATGTTTTAACCCCAAAGAACTAAAGGTCACACCAAAGAACCAAATTAGTACGAAGCCATCTCATTAGAGAATGAGTGATGCGTAGAGACGCAAAGACATGCAATTACACACGGACCTGGAAGTGTCAGATCCGGAGATCAGTTGACCACTAGCAATCCTGTACATACGACACCAGAAAGCCATAGGTGTTGAATACACAAAGGTTTGAAACTAGATTATTGACTCTAGTGCAAGTGGGAGACTATTGGAGATATGCCCAAGAGGCAATAATAAAGTGGTTATTATCATATCTTCATACTTATGATAAATGTTTACATACCATGCTATAATTGTATTAATAGGAAACATTAATACTTGTGTGATTTGTAAACATAAAAGAGTCCCTAGTAAAGCCTCTTGTTAAACTAGCTTGTTGGTTAATATATGATCATGGTTTCCTGATCATGAACATAGAGATGTTATTAACAACAAGGTCATATCATTAGGAGAATGATGTGATGGACATACTCCTATAGTTAAGCGTAGCATAAAGATCAAGTCATTTAATATAGTTCATTTGCTATAAGCTTTCTGATACATAGTAACCTAATTCCTTCGACCATGAGATCATGTTAATCACCATCACCGGAAGGATGCTTTGATGACATCAAACACCACACCGTAACTGGGTGGCTATAAAGGTGGCATTGAGTGTTCGGAAAGTATGGGTTGAGACACATGGATCAAGAGTGGGATTTGTCCATCCATATGACGGATAGATATACTCTGGGCCCGCTCGGTGGAATGTCATCCAATTAGCTTGCAAGCATGTGACTGGCTCACAAGGGATCACATACCACGGGAACGAGAAAAGAGTACTTATCGGTAACGAGGTTGAACTAGGTACGCAGAGATACCGACGATCAAAACCTCGGATAAGTAAACTATCGTGAGACAAAGGGAAATTGGTATCGTATGTAAGTGGTTCATTCGATCGCAAAGTAATCGTAGAAATATGTGGGAGCCATATGAATTTCCAGATTCCTCTATTGGTTATTGTTCGGAGAAGTGTCTCGATCATGTCCGCATAATTCACGAACCGTAGGGAGACACACTTAAGGATTCGACGTTGTTTGAGTAGTTATGGAATGATGAGTAAGAGACCGAATGTTGTTCGGAGTCTCGGATGGAATCCGGGATATCACGAGGAGATCCGGAATGGTCCGGAGAATAAGATTCATATAAGGAAAGTCCTATTTCGGAGTTGGGGAATGATTCCGGTGTTTTCATCGGGAATGTTCTAGAAGGTTCCGGAATGTCCGGCACTCCGGAGGGGAAGGGTACATGAATGTGTCATTGCAAGTTGGAATGATTGCATCATGTACTAGGTGTCATCGCTGTACAAAATAAAGGGTTTAATCAAATCCTAGTTTGAAAAGTCAAACGCCAATTTGAAAAGTCAAAACGGCTATTTTGGAAAGTGGAGAAGAAGTGGGAAACCGAGTTGGGGAGGAGTTCCTCCTCCACCGCCGGCCCACTAGGGATCCGAGTTGGGGAGGGACTCCCTCCCCTTGGCCGGCGCCTCCCTCCACCTATATAAGGAGGGGCAGGGCTCCCCTCCTAGACACACAAGTTGCCTCCCTCTAAACCTAAACCCTAGCCACAGCCTAGGGATTTCTCCCAAGCCGCCGAGTTAGAGCTTCTAATTGCCCTAGCCGCTGGTTTAGCCCCTTCTAATTGGTGTGTCTAAACTCTAGATCACCAAGGCTCTCTCATAGTCCACCATACTCGCTCCGGCTTAAGGCGAAGCCCTGCAAGATCTCCCCTCTACTTCCGGTACCACGCCGTCATGCTGCCGGAATCGCGAGGAAAGTGCTACAACCTCCGCTGCCTGCTGGAACAAGGGAGAGGAAGGTCTTCGTCGAGTACCGAACGTGTGACCGACTGCGGGAGCGCTGCCGGAACGCAGCGCCGGAAGGATCGTCTACGCGATCTTGAGATCGGCAAGAGTACGACTACATCACCCACGAGAATCTGCTCTCGTTAACCGCTTTGGAATCTTCGAGGGTGAGTTCCTCTATCGACTCGTTGCTACTATCTAGTAGATAGATCTTGGCTTGTTTGTTTGCATGCGGTAGAATTTTTTTTGTTTTCCATGCTACGAACCCCTACAGCTAGCCAAGTTGATCAATGCTTCTTCATTACCGACCCGACAAAGCCAAGCCGTGTTGTAGTGAGGAGGGGCAAGAGGAGCATCATCGGAATCGAAGGACCTGCCAACAAGCAAGACATCGACAAGAACGGCGATCCCAAGATCGAAGAGGAATTCGACAAGTACTTCGACAAGCCTACTACTTATTCTAAAGTAAGAAGGAAGACCACCCTACCTGCTAAAGGTTGCCCGTACACGAGAAGAAATCTCAAGGTGGTCGGCCTAAAGTATTCTACCGCAAAGAAGAAGGGCAAGAAAGTTGTTGTGAAAAGACACTAGCGCTACCTCGGAGCCGACTTAGCGGTTTTTGATGCCTTTTTTGTACTAATATTTTTCAACATATATATTTGCATGATGTACTAATATGCCTTGTCAATAGAGATGTCAACGTACGTTGTGTACAAGGGTCGGGTTCCAGGTGTGTACGAGGAGTGGGTGGACTGCCACCAACAAGTGGACAAGTTCAGCGACAATAGCTACAAGGGATACACGACTAGAGAGGAGGCGATGGCCAAGTGGAGGAGACAGGTATGGAAGATGAACCAGACGAAGATCTGGATGTCGCTCCTCCTCACCGGCATCGCGGTTATGGTGTACTATATATTCTGTTTTAAGGTAGTAGGTGGTGACAACATCACGCAGTTGTAATTAAGTTATGTGAGTGAGATGAACACTTGTAAAATGTACACACTTATTCGGTTCTAATATGTGTCTAATATGTGATTGATGAACACTTGTGAACATTTTTGCTTATTGATGTATTATATGTGAACTAGAACATTTGTGCTGCTATGTGTAACTTTTCTGTGTATTTCTGTCAAATTTAGGTGTATTTCTTGTAATATACCTGTATTTGTACTGAATTGTGAAAATTTCGAAATTATGAAAAAATGGATTTTGTGGAGCATATGGCATATGCACCATAGAGTCTGGGACATAATTCTGTGGCGCATATGCCATATGCGCCACAAAATCTGGGACAGAATTTTGTGGCGCATATGGCATATGCGCCACAGAATGTTGAGAATTCTTAGGCGCATATGGCCTATGCGCCACAGAATGTTCAGAATTTTGTGGCACATATGCATATGCGCCACAGAATTTTAATTTTAGTGGCGACAATTTAGTGGCGATGGCTAGATGTGCCACAGAAATCATTTTTGGTGCACCACTGATAACGTTTTTCCTAGTAATGATTAGATCTTGATCATGAACGGAGCTTACAAGATCTATACATGAAAGCACAAAGGAGGAGATACAACCATCTAGCTACTACATGGACCCATAGTCCAAGGTGGAACTACTCACGCATCATACCGGAGAGAAGGCCTCCGGGATGATCTCCCCTCCGGCAGGGTGCTAGAAGAACTTCAGATCCCACCCGATCTAGGACGATGGTGGCGGCGGCTACAGATGGTTTCGTGGAGATTTGATCGGGTGCTTTGGGTTTCTGCATCGAGGGCTTCTTATAGGCGAAGGGGGAGGCCGAGGAGGCGTCCAGGGTAGCCTAGCCAGGCGGGGGCTGGGCGCACCCGCGCCTGGGGTGGGTCTGGCGCCCTTGGCTGGCCCCTCCGGCTCCCCTCTGAACTTCTTGTTCCACACGGAAAGTAATTGACTTTGATGTTTGTCCCGTCCAATTCCGAGAATATTTATTTACTAAGTTTTCTGAAACCAAAAATAGCAAAAAACAGGCATCTGGCATTGTTGCAACTTGTTAAAAGGTTAGTACTAGAAAACATGTAAAAAGGACCTCAAAGTGTAGACAAGCAAAGCAAAGTAGATACAAAACAAGCATGGAGCATACAAAACAGCAGCAAGTTTACCTTAAGTGGATTACCTAAGGTTTATCAAACTCAGGGAGGAAGTGGTCATAGGTATCCCTCTCAAGCAATCATGCAATCTGTAACATCCCAAAAATCATGTTTCAAAAACTCATTCATATCATTCTTGCATCATTCATTCATATAGGGTTTTTCTCAAAATCATTTAGAGACAGAAGTTTGAGCTATGATTTCATGTGGGCAATTTATCTCAATTGGCCATCACCCTTTGGGATTTGATTGTCTATGAATTTGTTTGCTTGCCTCCATGGTTGGAAAAACTAGGTGAAGCTTTTAACCCAAGATTCAAAATTTAGAAATATTTTCTAAACCCTTTTCCAAATATTTGCAAACTAGAGCAAATCTCTGTTTATTCTGAAACCCAAGCTTGACCAAGCCTTGCAAGGTAACCACTTAGTTAGAATGACTGTTTTTGAACCCACAAGAACCCTGCAAAAATTCCCAAAACAGTTTGAATTCAAAAGGATTTGAATTCATATCAAATTCTATTCAGAAAATGGAATTAGAAAAAGAAAAGGAATTCTCAATGGAAAAGGGCCGCGCGGCCAGAATCTGGCCCAGCAGCGGATCAAGCCCAGCAAGCCCACCCGGGGATTTTCTGTTCTTCTCTCACGCGCGTTCGCACGCGTTAAGTCGCTGACAGACAGACCCCACCACCACCTCGCACTCTTCGCTGACGAGCGGGCCCGGTCCACGTCGTCCTCGTCTTCCCCAGACCGCGCCTGCGACCACGTCGCTGCAGCAGTGATGGCCGGTAATGGCGCGGCATAAATGGGCATTTAAACGCGAGCGTTTCCTGTCGATTCCCCGGCTATAAGATCCTCTCTGCCTAGCGATCTTTTTCCCCCAAACACCTCGCTCACTCCGCCACCAGGCTGTCCTCAATCAGCTTTGCACCGCCGCAGACAGAGCATCTCCGGCGATCGATTCCGGTGAGCCTAGTGTCCCCTCTGCCTCTCGTTCTTACAATCTGACTCAGCGTGTCTTGGCGCATCTCCTGACCTCACTAGTCCGTCTTGTACTGCCCCAGGTCACCGGTTCCACTTGACACCGCGAGCACCGACGGCGACATCAACTCCGACGAGTTTTCCCGGTAGGTACAGACCGCCCCTCGCCTTTCCGTTCATGCTCACTACTTCGCCTTGACTCTGTGAATCTAACCGTGTCCTCGCCTTGCCTTGGGGTGATCCACAGCAACGTCCACGACGACCACCCGACGCACCCGACACCGTCTTTCACTCCTGCGAGCAATCGCAACCGTGCCCGAGCGCCCCTTGACCAACCACGAGTACGACGAGCATCGCCGTGACCTCCTGAGCCCGGTGAGCTACTCCTCGTTCTCACTTACCTCCTGCATCGTCGGCAACGTCATCGACCGACAGTTCCGCCGCCGGTAGCCGCCGCTCCGCCGCCAATTCTTGGCCAGGGAAATAGCAGTCGTTAGATCTGCATCGTAGTGCTAGGATAGATCCACTTAACCCCGAAGCGGTACGCGATCTGAGCCGCCAGATTTCATTTAGATCCTACGGCTGTGGAGCTTGATCCAGTGCGAAATGGTACGGGCGAATAAGAACATGACGCGTGGCTAGGTTAGAATCGAAAATAGAATTTAAAAACAGATTTTGATCCAGATTTCAAATGCCAATATCTTTTGAATGCCACGTTGGATTTTTGCAAACTTTATACCGTTGGATTCAGAAAAACAAGACCTTTCTGCCTATCCTTTTTGTTTAGCAAATAGTAACCATTAGTTTGGCTTAAATTACAGAAACTTGTTTGAGGCCTTTTTGAGTATAGATTTAGTTTAGTATTTTGTTTTAGGGTTATTTAAGTTTGTCTTGGCTATTTTGTGACTTGTTTAGTTTATGTATTCATGCACTTTCTTGGTTGAGTTTTTCAAAAATCATCACTTGGTAGATTCATGCATGCATGCATTCATAATATTTTTGTTTGTATATATTTGTGTGTAATTGTGTGCTACAACTTTGTGTGTAGATTTTGCTAGTGATTGTGATTGTGACGAGTGCTACTCTCCACACTACCAAGGCAAGTGATATCTTCATGAATATTCCATTCCTATATTTTATATATGCATTAGTATTATTTTTCCAAGTATAGGACTTGCATGGATTTTTGCTAAGTATAAACTATGCTATGGGAAAACCTATTAGGTGAAGCCTTAGTGAAAATTACCTAAGTCAAGATTCCTATTACTATCATGCTTAGCCTAGCTACTAGAAAACAAGGGTGGTTTTATATTCACACTTTGAAAATTTATTCTAAGTCTGAGGACTTGTGTTTTATTTAACAAAACAACTAAGTTAATGAATCACCTGGGTGGAATGGATGGAATGGTTATGTTGAGTGGTTACACAAGGCCAGGGGTACTGGTGAACCTTGTGTATCTCACTTGTGGATGGCCACCCAGGAAACAAAGAGATTTGAGATGTCAAATGTTGAGAAGCTTCAAGTGCAACCACTTGGCATTACGGGCTCTGCCATGATCTTAGGATGCTAGAACTTAGTCTCTTGGACAGAGGGTGGTAGATGGGATGATAGGTTGGAGCGCGTCCATTTGACTAAGGAAAGGCTACTGAAGGATCATGTCTTGGGAAACCAAGGCTTGTGGGGAAAGTGCACAACCTCTGCAGAGTGTAAAACCTAAGTACTTATCCATGTCCCTGGTAAAGGACAATTTGAGCATCAAGACATGGAAACTTCAAGAATCTCATCACTCCAATTTCTAAATAAAACTTGTGGGTGAACAAGGGTTAAAAGGATCTTCAGTCATGGATTGGTAGATGCCCTGAGGGGATCTAGAGTCTTTGATTGATAGATGCCTTGGGTGTTTTGTGCCAAGCAAAAACTTAGTGTTTTCAAAAGTTAAGGAAAAATCTATTTTGAGCAATGCAAGCCTAAGCTCCACCAGCCAAATGCATATAGTATTTTAGTCCACTTAAAATATACTAAGGTATCACTTGCCAATACTATTCCAAAGTATTAACCCTCTGTGGCTGTAACTTATGATGTTGCAGGTTACTCTGATGATGAATAGGAGTCATGAGTCTACACTCAACATGCTTGCCTGTGGCACATGAAGATGAAGACTTATGTTTATTTACATATTCCATAAACTCTTGTATTAGGCCTTTGGCCATGAGTTGTAAAAGACTATGTTTTATCTCTGGAATGACTGTAATAAACGACCTTTGTATCTGTGTACATCATCTTAAACTGTGGATGCTAGCATTGATCCAGGGACTAGCATTGCAATCACAGGGATCTTTTCCTTTACAAAGGAGGGATCTTACACAATCAAGATACAAGAAGTCTCTTGTGTCCCCAACACACACAATACACTTGTTTGGTGTATGCACTAATTCGGCAAAGAGATAGTGAAATACAAGTGGTAGCGGTGCCAAAAAAGAGCTTCTGATGCGGAGGATATCCCCAGAAACTGGCCCTGAAAAGACTTTGGTGGCGTGGAAGAGACTAAAGGAAAACTGAAACAAAGGTGGAAGCAAGCAAACATGTAATAGATCTAGATGCAAACGGTATTTCAATGTTTAGAAACAAGGCCTAGGGATCATACTTTCACTACTAAACACTCTCATATAAATATATTCTCTTCATGATACTACCCTGAACTACTCTCCGGTTGGAAACTCTAATCCATGGTAGGGCTATAACAGCACTCCTCAAAGTCCACCTTCCCCATCTACATAACCCCACACTGTCACCTTGAGCGCTAGGTGGTTCCAACGAACACCACAATTTCATAGAGACAACCAACTCAAAATATACTCATGATAAATATTTATGAAATATAGCCTAAGTGCCACCACGGTATGCACGTTGTCACTTTCACATACGTGGGGAGACCATAGATCTATTGAAGCACTTGATTATTTATGTAGACTTTAGCCTAACTGCCACCATGGTATGAACGCTGTCACTTTCATACACATGGGGAGAGCAAAGATCTATTAAAGCACTTGAGTAGCAAAGTAGATCTACTTGATTACAAAGCTCATGATCACAACATGATCATGCATAGAGAGAGATGAACACATAGCTACCGGCAGAGCCCTTAGCCTCGAGGAAGAACTACTCCCTCTTCATCATAGGAATCAATAATGACGATGGAGATGGTGGTGGAGATCGATGGAGATGGCTCCGGGGGCACTTCCCCGTCCCGGTAGGGTGCCGGAACAGAGACTTCTGTCCCTCGAATCTCCCCTTCGGTGGCGGAGGCGTTGTGGGACTTTTTCGTGGATTTTTGCCCACGTTAGGGTTTACGTCCCTGGGAGACGTATAAGTAGGCCAAAGGGTAAGGTCGGTGGAGCCTCGAGGGGCCCACACCTAGGGCTAGAGCAGACAGGGGGACCCGCGCCACCCTAGGATGTGGCCACCTCCTGGCCCCCCTTCATTTGACCTTCTGGCCTCATGTTCGCTTCGAAAAAATAGTGGCTTTGGCTTTTGTCTCGTCCAATTCTGAGAATATTTATTTTCTGGCTTTTCTGGAACCAAAAACACCAGAAAACATGGAACTGACACTATGGCATCTTGTTAATAGGTTAGTCCCAGAAAATGTATAAAAAATACCTCAAAGTGTAGACAAAACATAAGATATTTGTCACAAAACATGCATGGAGCATCAAAAATTATAGATACTTTTATGACGTATCAAGCATCCCGAAGCTTAACTCTTGCTCGTCCTCGAGTAGGTAAGTGATAAAAAGAATAATTTGTGAGGTGACATGCACCATCACAATCTCGATCAAACCATTGTAAAGCATTGAAACCTGGGATCAAAGTACTCTAAACATGAGCATGAAAGATGAAATTCTAACAATAGGACAAAGTAACTATGCTGCAACATGAAAGGATATAAACAAAGATTCATGAATAACAATGCATTGAAAGACGTTTATTTGTTTCACATATAGAAAACATAGCATAGTGGCATTTAGCTTGTCCCTCATGGAGTAGCAAGACTTAAATGCATAGGACACCTTCAAATTTCATAAGGGTGACTAGATACAAATAGTTAAAGAGCAAGCAATATCAACATTATGAATCAATCAATAAGATTTGGGACAATGCACATAGAACTAAGAATGACAACTATGCTCTCTTAATTGGTGCCTAAGGATATAAGGTGGAGACTCAATATAAAAGTGGAAGAAAGGCCCTTCAAAGGGAAGTAGGTAATTCAAGTTTCATAAAGAGCTTCCAAAAATTATCGTACTTGTTAGCTTTCAGCTCTCATTGCCCCTATCATAAGCATCTTGAAGTGATTAAGGTTAAAGTGAACAAAATATGGAGTATATGCTTGACAAAGTATAAGTTGGAAATCTCATGTCCTTAAGTAAGAGGGCCGCTCCTCATGCTACTCAACTTTAGTCACCGGTAAGTTCTTATCATAGTAAGTACATGTGTATCATAGAGAACAGCCAACATGGTACCCCTTGCCCAATGATACAGTAGTTATCCCATATCAAAATAACAAGTCAAGTAGACAATGAGCATCTCAGCAATCTTCTTATTTACCATGGTTAAATGGTTCTTTTTTCTCTCTTTCCTCTTTTCTCATCACTTTTTTTCTTTTTCTAAATATCTTTTTTCTATATCTCTTTTTTATAAGAAGAATGCTTCATAGATTGCTCACTATGGTGATGCTGCAAGTTTCTACCATGATTAGGCATGGCTTAGGTTAGCGGCCTAGGCATTTCTCTAACACATATACATAACTCCATGGACTTACAAGCTCCCCTTTTATTTCACACCGACGACATCCATAAACAAAAGAGCCTGATATCAACTGGGTAGATATTTACAAGCGTTGAAAGTGTTCCCCGTGACAGCACGGTTCTGCTAATCCCAACGTATAAGTGTAAGCATATACAACATAGATGACACAATGGTTTGAGTTTATTAGGGGGCAAGAAAAATAGTGTTCCATCAAGTTTTTGAGAGATTTAATCACTAATTTTCACATAACAAGTTTAATTTGGAAGATAGATAAAACAAGAATATACTTGGAATGGTGTAACACACCATGCATAGGAATTTATAGTGGACACTTTGGAATAACTTGGCTTCTTGGGAGTTGGATGCATGAGTAGAGCTTGCTCATATAAGTGGAGGCTAGCAAAAGACTGGGAGCGACCAACTAAGAGAGCAATAATGGCCATAATCATGCAGAGTGACAAAACATTACTAATCAAAGCATAAAGTGGTACCACAAGTCAAAAACTAAATTATCATAGAGGCTATTGAAGGAAATATGCCCTAGAGGAAATCATAGAGATGATTATATTTCTTGTGTATCCATGAGTTATTGTAATTTTCCTTGAATATCCATATCAGGCAACTTGTATTTATGTGAATTGTTTGTGAAACTCTTTACTTGTATGGTTATCCAAATAGTTGTCCCTAGTTTGAGGACACACGTGAATATTAGACTAGCACATCGACTGGTTGATGACTATGTTTCGCAAGTCATAGACATGCAGATGTCAAACTAATGATGTGGACACATGTTATGAACATGGGGTTGGACTGACCCAACTTGATACTGGCAATTAGACTTGCAGCTCTCTCTACACATCGTGTACATTTTGTCCTTAGACCTGAGATTGTCGCATGTACTTGAGATGTCGATCGACCTACTTTGGGGGTATCAAACGCTGCTGCGTAACTGGGTAGTTATAAAGGTATCTTTCGGGTTTGTCATGAAGCATGCTACAAGGCATGGTCAATCAAGATGGGATTTGCCCCTCTCTACTTGAGAGAGATATCTCTAGGCCCCTCGAGTTATCGGATCCAGAAATGCATGGCCGTGCTACATATGGTTAAGAGTTAACCTAGTAAAGGGATTCTGAATCACAATATCGAGAAAGGGAGGTCAGCTTGGAGCTAGACCAAATATCATGAGGCAAATGTAAATACATGTACTAAACCTTGTGATGGTTCGTTCGATATGATCTTTGTATACGTTTAGGAGTTGGCACGTCTTGCTAGAGGCCACTACCAACTATTGATAGAATAAGTGTATTCGTGTCACGTCTATACGTATATGAACCTATAGGGTCACACGCTTAAGGGGCTGGAAGCCTAATGAGTATTAGATCCGAATTAGACCAGGCTTAGTGTAGAGGTCCCAACCTGATAAGGTAGAGATCCCTGTGTTTACAATGCTAGTCCCTGGATAAATAGCTAGCATCCACAGTTTAAGATGTAATATCAATAAACAAAATTCATATTACAACTTATAACCAGGAATAAAATAATTCATTACATCTTACATAGCTCATTACAATGCAGCAGATATAACTATATAGCATGGAGTCCTTCATCTTCAATTGCCACATGCAATCATGTTGGTTGTAGACTTGTAATCCTATTCAACACACTTCACTAACATCAAACAAACCTGCAACATAATAAGTTACATCCACAAGGGTCAATACATTTGAATAGAATTGGCAAGTGATACTATGGTAGAGTAGTGGTATCTAACATTTGTATGCATTTGGCTAAGTGTAGCTGAGGCTTGCTTTGCTCAAAATAAGTTTCCTTATTAGTTGAAAAAACTAAGTTTTTTTTTGTCAAATCACCCAAGGAACTACGAATAGAAATTGGTGATCCTTTAACCCTTGTTCAACCACAAGCTTTTAACTAAGAAATTGGGATGAGGAGATCCTTGATATCTTCAATTACTTGATGCTCAAGTTGTCCATTGCTGTGGACACGGATAAGTACTTAGATTTTACTCTCTCGAGGGGTGGTGCACTATCCCCACAAGACTCGACATGCATCGAGACAAGATCTTTCAGAAGCCTTCCCTTAGACCAAATGGACGTGTTCCAAACTATCACCCTACCACCTTCTGTCCATCTGGCTGAGTTATTGCAATCTATATGATCCAGGCAGAGCCCATATTTCCATGTGGCCGCACTAGAAGCTTATCAACACTTAACATCTCAAATCTCTTTGTTCCTCGGTGGCTTTCCACAAGTGAGATACACAAGGTAGTCCAGGCACTGGGCCTTGTGTAACCACTCAACATAACCCATTCATACCATTCCACCCAGGTGATTCATTCACATAGTTGTTGCTTTATTAACAAAACACAAGTCATAGACTTTCCATAATATCATAGCATGAATAATCCACCCTTGGTTTCTACTAGCTAAGCTAAGCATGATAGTAGTAAGAATATTAACTTAGGGAAAATTCTACTAAGGCATCATCTACTAGGATTTCCCAAGGCATAGTTAACACATAGAAAAATTCAATGCAAGTCCTACTTAAAAATATCACTAATGCATAGTCAAAATAATAGGACAAAATATATGAAGCACCACTTGCCTTTTTTGTAGAGAATGTAGATACTCTCCTTGATCTTGCAAATGTCACACTCTTCAAAGTTCACTACAAGTCAATCAAGGAACAAATTCAAACTACCATTCAAACAATTCACCACATAAAATAATGAAAACAAAACAATGCACGCAAGCATGCAAAAGATTTTTTTTTTGAAAAATTGGTTTCTAATAAGGCTATAAAATTTTTAAAACACCTAATGGTCATTTATAAAGTGGCAAAACCATTTGAAACAAGTTAGTGAAAATGGTCCATTTAAATCATTTTTGTCTTGCTAGAAATGATGTATCCAAAGGAATAATTTCTAGTGTTAGCCAAATATGTTTTTAAAAACATTTGTTAGTGTTTATTGTCATAGTGTTTAAAACAAATCCATTTGCAAAAGGTTTCCCTCAAAAATCATTTTTAAATCATAGCAAAAATTTTGTTTTACTAGAAATGCTTTTATTCTAAGGAATAATTTTCTAGTGTTAATAAAATATATTTTTAAATCCAAAAGTTAGTGTTTAGGGTCAGAGAGTTCAAATCAAACCATTTTCAAAAGGTTTTACTCAAAAAGCATTTTTAGAATAATTTTTATAACCAAAATAGCCTTAATAATGTTTCTGCAAAAACACCTAATTTTACAGAATTAAAATACTAAACTAAGGGAATAGTTGCAAATTTCACATTTTCCTGATTCCAATGATATAAAATTTGTAATTTTTGGACGTGTATAACAAAAGTTATGATTTTTGCAAGTTTAAACATTCAAATCCATTTTCTGGATTTTTAAACAGATAGGACAGACCACGTGGAATGATCTTACTAGCGCATATCGGTTCGTTTGGATCGTGTAGTGTGGGACGTTGTATTAAAAGGGCATCGCACGACACTGATCATCGCATACCCCTTTGTTTAGTCATCTATTCTAAGCCACGCGATCAAGATCTAACGGACCAGAGCATGTGACCACTATCTGGCAGCGCCAGCTCGACGGCACGCGGTGGTGGCGCTCAGGCGGTGACGTTTACAGCGAAAATAGGAAGCAAGGGAGGAAGAGGAGTGGCTCACCAGGTTCGCCGTGGCGTGAGGAAGCTCAATGTCATCGTGGGAAGGCCAGAGGTGCACGGTCGTGTCGGCAATTGCTCGCCAGAGATGCTACTAATGATGGTGTGCTCGGGGATCGTCGTTGGCGAAGCGACGGACCATGCTCAGGCAGACAAGCAGTGTTGTTAGATGCGCGAGACGAAGGCGATTATGCGTGCATCAATGAGAGTGAGGGGGCGGTCAGGGTTTACTGGGGGAGAGGCCGCCGGAGTCGAGGCAGGCAGCAGCGACGCTCAGACTTTCTTGTTGCCGAGCCTCTAGGGCACGCGCGGGCGAGCTGAGGGTACATGCAGATGCGCGTGTCGATAGGGAGAAGGCTCGTCTGATCTAGGAGGTAGTAGGGGGTCGGGGTTGGCCGGAATTGCTGCGGTGGCTCGTCGGAGCAGAGGTGGTGCGACCAGCAAATCGAGGCAGCTTGGTGGCGGAGAGGGAGTGGCGAGTGAGGGGAAAGAGAGAGGACGACGAGGCGTCTATGAGGGCGAGGTCGCGGGGCGAGATTAACGCAGCAATCAAACGAATTTATGAGGTTTGAATTGATCAGAAACAGCAGAGGAATCAGGGCAGGAACTGGTCACGCAAGGACGATGACGATGAGTTGAGAGTGGGTCCCGAGCGTCAGCGAGGTGAGGGGTAAGGGCGCGGGTGAGAAAAACGTTTCGCGAGGAAAGAGAGGTGGGCTGTGCTGTTGGGCTAGGTTAGTTGGGCTGGGTCTTTTCCATTTTTTCCTTCTCTAAATCTTTTTCCTTTTTCATTTCTAATTTCTGTTTTGATTTGATTTAAATGATTTAATGAATTCAAATTTCGACACAACTTTTTCAGTAGGGTTTGAAACTATTTATTAATGTGTTTGAAAGTCCATTTTAGAATAATTCAAATATTCTCTTATGGTTTAATATTTATTTAAATGAGGTCTTTTGTATTTATTTAAAAAATTTGAATATGGTTCCAAACCATATAATTTTATTTAATTAATCTTTTATTCTTTTTAAGTTAATTAGACAACCTTTAATCCAATTTGGCAATTTCAACTTATTTTTCTCATGATTTAATTAATCATTTATTATTAGGAATGTTGTCTTTATTCAAATTGAATATGGTTAAAAGCCCATATAATTTTATTTAAATAATCTTTATTTCTTTATTTTATTTGGATTATCTTTATTCCATTTGCTTATGGATTTGGCCAAGATTTAATTTGTTTTTTAAATTATTTCTTATTTAATTATTTCTTTCTTTGTCTTATAAAATTCATATCTTTTTGTTTATAGATCCAAAATTGGTGATTCCAATTTGTATAATTTTATTTAACATTTGTTTATCTTTTGAAATCCTTTTAGGATTACTTTTCTCACAACTTGGTATTGATTTTAGTTAGGAGCTTTATTAGCTTTTGGAAATTATTTCCTTTTATCTTATTAAATTCATAAGTTTTTATCTAGGGCTCCAAATTGAGTGAAACCAATTTCTATGGTTTTGTAATATTTTTGTTTACCATTTTTGATCCTTTATAAATGTTTGTTGCTAAATTTTTATATGGATCAAATCCATAGTCTTAGAGAGCTTTTAAGTGTTTAAATTTCAAGATACATCCATTGATGAATGCATTTCACTTGATTGTAATTTTGTTGGATGCTCTTTTCATTCAAATTTTGTTCAAGAAGGGTTTTGATGTTTCCATTTAGAAGCAAAGTTTCTTTTCACCCTAAATTTCAATAATTAATTCTTTTGTTTATTTATTTTTCACATTTCAAAATTTGGAAAATTTTGGGATGTGATAGGCTACCACCCTTAGAAGGAATCTCGTCCCGAGATTCGAGAAGGCTAGAGGTTACAAGTTGGCTTCAAGACAACTACGGTACTACCACCCTTAAAACATTTTTAACTAGATTATAATTTGGCTTACTTGGGATCTTGATGTAACTTCTGTGGACAGTTGTTTGCATAGTGTCCTTTGTTTCCACACTTGAAACATGTGACAAGGTTGATGTCCCTCATAGATTTGCTTGTCTTGACTTCTTCTTTTCTAGACAATGTGATGCATAATGTCCTAGTTATTTGCATTTTTGGCACATCACTTGGCTAATATCCTTCTTCTTCTTGGGTTTCTCCAAAGCTAGGAGTTCTCTTAGTTCACGTTCTTCATACTTCACCACAAATGTGGGAAAACTTCCTCGGTTCTTAGAACGATTCCTAGGATAACGTCCATGTTTCCTCTTTTGTCCACCATGGTGAGTTACAATGTATGGAGGTGCATACTGAGATTTGACTTTGTCTTCATCTTTGGTATGGAGGTTTCCAAACATTTGATGTTTTCCATCTTGTTTCATCTATTGAACTATAGGATAGATAGGGCATTGGATAGGAACATGATCATTTCCTTCACATAGGAAACAAGTAACTTGGGATGTGGGGCATTGTTTAGTTGGATGTTTCATTTCACAATTAGGGCATTGGTCCACATGCTCTTTATAAGTGTGTCCTATGTCTCCACAAATATTGCAAGCTTGAGTTCCTTCTATAATATCATCCTTGATATAATTTATGTCACAATTACTTTGGGAAAGGTTGCTTCTCATGTTGATCATTTGATTGGTCATCCTTTGTAACAATTGAGATTAGGTTTCCAAGAATTTTTGCATGGCTGGGTATAACTCAATGTTATTGGCTACAGTAGTGACCTCGGATCGGTAAGGATCCTAAGTCCCTGTGATTAACATGCTAGTCCCTGGATCAATAGCTAGCACTCACAGTCGATGAAATATCATGTAAAACACAAGTCTTTATTACATAAATCGAATAATCCAGAGTTTATATTATTACAACAAAAGCGAAAAATATACAACATGAGTCCCATCAATGCCACAGGCAGGTTGAGTGAAGACCCGCGATCCTAGCGCACCTTTCAACGATCTCCGAAATTCTGCACATGAAACGTGCAGCCAACAAGTTGGGTCAATACTTTGAATGTATTGGAAAATTACACCAAGGAAGGAAACACTAACTCTACATGCAAGGCTAGTTTAGGCTTTGGAGTTTATTTGCATAAAGCTAATTTTTCTCTAAGTATGGAGAAAAGAGAGAGGGAGTTTTACCCTACTTTGTAAACATTTGCTTAGATAAAATAGGGTCGAATGGCACACGAGGATATTACTCACCAAGTGTCTAAACAACCAAACACTTGGATATTACTCACCAAGTGACACTTGGATATTACGCACCAAGTTCCCAAAATCCCACCCATTGGCGATATTACTCACGCCATGGGGTTTCAAAACTTTGTTTAGAAAAGAGAGAGGAAGATCCTTCAGAGGCTCCATCCTTTAGATGCTCAATGTTGTTCTGTTTCCGTGAACACGGCTGATCGATCAGATTGCAATACTCTCGAGAGTTTGTGCACTTTACCCACAATCCACGATCAAGTCCTTTTACAGACAAGACCATGGCGAGGCTTTCCCTTAGTAACCGCTCTACCTTCTGGATCCAACCGTTCCAAGAACCTCCAAATGTTGGTACCCAGGTGAGGTTTCCCCCTAAGTACTAGGCCAAGACAGATCCCATATGTATTGTGGTTGCACTGGAAGCTTCTGAATTCTGAAACATGGCAGACTTCTTTGATTCCTGGGCGGCCGTCCTCCACCAAAATCTCACTCGTTGTCCCGACAACCATTCCTCATAGAATAAAATTTAGTTTTATTTTGAAGTGGATTTGAGAAGAAAAGTTTGCTCTAGAGATCCTTTAAACTTAGAAAAATTCTTTGTCTTTCGAACCCCCCAACAGTACTTTGTATATATAGCATAGCAAGCAATACTTAGCAAAAACAGGGGTAACATATTAGGAGGGGAAATCCTAAGTATAGAGCTACTCATGGCATACTACAAAATCATCGCACTTGCAAAATAATACTAAGGAAAAATTCTACTAGAACATCCTACAAATGCATACTACAGAATTTTGAAGATCACATGCATGGAATCAAAACTGGGACAAAAGTTACGAACAAGTGGTGTAACTTGCCTTATGTTGATAATATGGGTGTTGATTCTATTTCTCCACAGCAATCGCACTCTCCGAACAATCTAATACCAGGACAAGGTAGTTCCAATCAAAACAATTGCAAACATAACAAACACAACAAGGATGATCACAAACATGCATGATGATTTACAATGTCACACTGGTTGTATTTTAGTATTCTTAACACTATTATAAAACATGAAGCATATTAAAAGAATTTAATGCATAAAATAATTTATTAATGAACTATATTAGATTAAACAGGGTTTAAGTCACTTAACTCAAATTCTGGTGTTTTCGTATTATTAAATTGTGAATTAAATACCACTTTATAGGTATCTCAAATTAGAGCTAGTAGCAAATGGAAACACCCAAAAAGGATCTATAAATATTTTTGTAAAATTTAATTACTACAACAATACAATTTAGACTTTCTGCAAGATCATCGGATAAAACAACGCCAAATAATTTTGTGTATAATTTTACTGGATAGATATGATCATTACTAAACAGTACAAATTGGTTTTACTAAATTTGGAGTTATAAATCATTTTCTATGATTTAATTACTATTTAATAGAGTTTAAATCATTAAAACTATTTAATTCATCATAAATTATATCTAGGACC
Source organism: Avena sativa (assembly GCA_916181665.1). NCBI lineage: Eukaryota > Viridiplantae > Streptophyta > Magnoliopsida > Poales > Poaceae > Avena > Avena sativa. The sequence goes on along the minus strand of OV702294.1, from coordinate 440,914,880 downwards.
AGATCTGTGTTCTGCGTGAAATTGTGAATCTAGAGACATATTATTTATATTTTTCCGATCGACAAATAATTTATTATGAATTTAATAATTTAAATGGCCATTAGAAGTAATTAAATTACTACATCAATTTTTATATTTCAAAAATTGTATCTAAGAGTATATTAATGTCGTATATGAAAATGTGGATCCATATATACTTTATTTGTATTTTTTGGATCTACAAATGATTTACTATGATTTATTAGTCTAAAATGTCTATTAAATTATTTAAATTTCTACAATAAATATATACAGTACAAGTCAGATCTAATAGCATAATAATATTCTACATAATTTTCTGAATCCATAGGTATATTATTTGCATTTTTTGGCCTTATAAATCTTTTTCTATGAATTATACAAGATTGGGAAAATTTCTGGCTATTTTTAATACGAAACTATTTAAACAAATTGACCGCGCTGACTGTGCAATTGACTGCTGACCTGGCGATGACGAAGCGGTGACACGGCGTGCTGACGAGCTTGCTGACTGGGCGGACACGCGGCGCAAATCTGTTGGACGATACCCCTTCGTGGATTCGTTCTATCTAGACCGTCAGATGGAAATCCGGTGGTCTGGAACGGAAGCTTCCTGGTTAGGGGTCAATAGTGGCGGGGGTTGGTCAACGACGACGATGAACGTCTCGGACGGCAGCAGTTGACGGCGTTCCGGCTGGAGTGGAATGCGGGGTGCGTCGCGTTACCAAGGTCTCGCGGGTATCCTCAGCGGCTTCCGTTAATTCCTGCAGCGATGGAGATGGTCGGATGGAGCTCCGTGAAGCCTGTGGTACTCCGGCAACAAATTCTACGGCCTACGGTGTTCCTGCGAGCGGGAAAATGGAACAGGGCGAGGCGGTGCTCAAGGTGAAGGGATCTAGAGAAAGAAGAGGGCACTGGGTGGTCAGGACCATGCTCTACCTCGAGCTCCCGTGAGCAACAATGGCGCGGCGGCGGCGAGATTGGAAAACGACATGGGAGTGATAGGGTTTGTGGATTTCAGAAAAGAAAAGATATGGAAGAAGAGGTGGTTTATATGGCGACGAATTTCGTGCGATAGGGGGCACGGGGTGAACGAATTCGTGCGGAATCGGAGCAGTTCAGATCAGGTTCAAGGAGTCTGTGAAGAACACGGGGAGGTTGACGATGATGCATGGGCCCGGCTTGTCGATGATAGAGGAAAAAACATGAGGGGAAGGAATATGCGGGTTGCGCTGATGGGCCCTTCTGCAGTGGTGCGGAGCTGTTTTGGGCCGGCCCATGGTTGTGCGTCGCTCGCTCCGCAGGCGCGAGCGGTAGGTAGTGGCGCTCAACGGGCTGGGCCAGAGCGGTCCGCGGGGTTAGTTAGTTTTTTTATATATTCTTTTTCCTTTATTATTTTCTTATTTCCATTATATCTTTTTCATATGATCACCAAATGAGTTGATTCTTGTCTCCAAAATTTTCTAAAATTATGTAGATCATCATAGGATCCTTTGTAGCAATAGTTTTCATATTAAAACAAATGGATTCATAAAACCTTGTTTGTAGTCTTGTAGGAGTATTTTTGGTAATTTCAAAATAGGGTTTGCAAACGGTGATTTAACTTAAGAACTTGTATTAATGGAAGGTTCATGGATGAGAAATCAAACAATTGTCTTGGGTTTGTTCAAAACTTGGTAGTCATAGTAATTCTCTTCTTTTAATGTGGCTTAGTAAAATATCAATCAACAACAAAAGTTTCTTTTCATTCAAAATTTTCAAAAAGATTAAACAATCCAATCAACTAAATAGTTTTATTTTAACATTCCAAATTTAGGAAAAATTCGGGATGTTACAGACTACCACCCTTAAAAGGAATCTCATCCTCGAGATCCGAGAAGGCTAGAAAGAAATAGGTTCGGGTTACACTAGGGTACTACCACCCTTAAAAGATTGTAATTGTTGGGTTCTCCTGTACAATGATTTGTAAGCTTAACTCATACTAACATAATTCATCGTAGCCTGATGGACGGATTGGGCTTCTTTCCATTGACATTTCCTTTGCCACTGCCATTCTTCCATTTCTGAGGATAATTTGACGAGTAATGCCCTGTTTCTCCACACTTGTAGCATGTCACCTGGCTAGGATCCTTCTTGGGCTTCTTGTTGCTGCATCTATTACCATTACCATCATTGTTTTCATCCTTTCCAGCCACATTATCCTGTTCTCGTCAACCAACACCATAATGGCCAGGATTGTGACACTTGAAGCATATGACTTTGTTTAGATCCTTCCGCTTCCTTGGTAAGGATAACATGACGTGGCACAATCCATCTCTAACTTGCTGATTCACTTGTTGTACTATCGGGTAGAAGTAACATTGCGAGGGGTTGTGGTTGGTCCCTTCGCACAAGAAGCATGTAACTTGAGAGGTGGGGCATTCTTCAGATGGGTGACTTTCTTCACAGTAGGGGCATTGATCACGATGCTCCTTGGAGGTATGCCCTATTTCTCCACAGATCATGCAAGCTGATTATTTTGGGACTTCAACTTCTTGGGTTTTTGGTATACGAGTGACGAGACGAGATTGTAGTAGAACCTCTTTAAATTCTTCCCAAGATATCATCCCTTGATGATCATTAATGGTGCATTGCATCTCCCACCAGGTTGCAGCCTCGTCCTTTAAGAATTGGGTGGCATAATGAACCATTCTATTGGATTCAATGTTGGCATCCTTCATTCTTTCTTCAACCTGCTTCATCCACTTCTTTGCATCGGTGTGGCTCTTACGCTTGGTGAAGTTAAGTTCCTTGTCCTTCTCATTGATGTGGTCCATCTGTTGAGTTGACCAAGGTTTAGAGTAGGAACGAATAGAGTATGGAAGGAGAAGAATAACCCATACAAGAAATTTTATTTAGAAAATCGGTTTTCATTAGCTAAGGTAATAAACCACACAAGATAGCAAACAATTTGTCGCATCTATATTATAGCGAAATCTATCCGGGTTTGGTTCCTAATAGATCACTTGGAACCTTCGAGGCTTCGAGTCTTCAAAAGTCTTCGTTCTCTTGATAGTCTTCAGGTTCTTCATAATCTTGGATCTTTCGAGTTCTTTAGTTAATAACCTTGACTTAAGGCCTTCGAAGTCTTTGGTGCTTGTAGCTTTGAAATCTTCAATATCGTAGCTTCAGTCTTGGAACATCTTTCATGGAGGTCTTCCAGTCCGGACTTAATCGAAGCATTGAGATGATCTTCTTTGGAAAGGTAATCTTGAGAAAAGTTCCCTCTTTAAGTGCGTAGTGGTCATTTCAAATGTTGAAAAGAAGAGACTTAAGAAATTTTAAAACCCCAAAGGTAGATGATGAGAAGTATGAGAGTTTTCTGAAATAACTTAGAAAATATTTGTCCTAAGGTTTTTCCATGTCTAGGGTCACGATCTACAGTCAATTTATGCTCTGATACCATCTGTAGCGACCTCGGATCGGTAAGGATCCTAAGTCCCTGTGATTAACATGCTAGTCCCTGGATCAATAGCTAGCACTCACAATCGATGAAATATCATGCAAAACACAAGTCTTTATTACATAATTCGAATAATCCAGAGTTTACATTATTACAACAAAAGCGAAAAATATACAACATGAGTCCCATCAATGCCACAGGCAGGTTGAGTGAAGACCCATGGTTGTGCATGAATCCTGTGGTACTCCGGCGAATAATTCTACGGCCTACGGTGTTCCTGCGAGAGGGAAAATGGAACAGGGTGAGGCAGTGCTCAAGGGGAAGGGATCTAGAGAGAGAAGAGGGCGCGGGGTGGTCAGGACCATGCTCTACCTCGAGCTCCCGTGAGCAACAATGGCGCGGCGGCGGCGAGATTGGAAAACGACATGAGAGTGCTAGGGTTTGTGGATTTCAGAAAAGAAAAGATATGGAAGAAGAGGGGGTTTATATGGCAATGAATTTCGTGTGATAGGGGGCACGGGGTGAACGAATTCGTGCGGAATCGGAGCGGTTCAGATCAGGTTCAAGGAGTCTGTGAAGAACACGGGGAGGTTGACGACGATGCGTGGGACCGGCTTGTCGGTGATAGAGGAAAAAACATGAGGGGAAGGAATATGCGGGTTTGGCTGTTGGGCCCTTCTGCAGTGGTGCGGAGCTGTTTTATGCCGGCCCATGGTTGTGCGTCTATAAATAAATACGAGCTACACAATCACCAAAAAATACTTAACTATTTTCAATCATCACACAAAGGTGCACTCTAGATGATCTAGCATCATAACTATTATCACAAGGATTAAAGCACTTGTCTTAATTATTTTATTTGAGAAAAGTAATTTCTACTCATTGAAAAACTACTTAAGATTCAATATTCTCTAACTCAAACATGTGATCATGTTGACACATGTCATCACCACATATTTCAGTATATGGGAATGTGATTTAAAGTGCTGTCACAATTTAATAAGGTTTAACCTTTTTATTTTGATTAAATAAAGTGACTAGAAATGCCTATGTGGCATTCTTTTATTACTTGAACATTATTTCTGCAAGTAAACCCATATATTTCGATATATTCTGAAAGGTATGATCAAATGTGATTTTTGAGAGTTGGAATCAACTCAAAAGCTTTCGTGGTTGAATTTTGAAAAATGTTTGAATACAAAAAATCTTCTGCCTTGTTATTTTTACCATTGTTGAACTATACATCAAAATGATTTTAATCCAACGGGCTTGGATTAAGCATTTCAGTACCTTTCTAACAAAATTGGTATCATGCATTTTGGTTTAGTGAATAGAGATGGGTTGATTTTTGAATCTAGGTACATAACTATGTTTGAAATTAAATGAATATAGCTTAATTTGAACTGTGTGGTCGCGCGGGAGGGTTAACTGGGCTGGCCCACTAAACATAGCGCGCACTCGGGCTGGTTAAGTGGATGTCCCCACGCGTCAGTGAGACGGGGAGGGGAGAAGAGGTATGGGGCAGTGTGAACCGCACGATCTAACTCTAATCGGACGGCTACGGTTCATCGTCCATGTCGGGCAATGACGGCGAGACAAAACCCTAACGCGGCAGGTGGGGGTCGTGGGAGGCTCACCGGGGCTCAGGCGAGGGTCGGCAATGGGGGAAAACGACGAAGTCGATGATGGCGGTTCTCCTGGTACCGGCAGCTTCTCCTGGGGCGGCTCCAATCGACTGCTCCCTCACCTCTAGCAGCGGCGGGCTCCGGCCAAATTCCGGCGATGAGCTGCTCGCCTTGCTCTGGGAGTAAGGTGGGGTGGTTCTGGGTGAGAGGGGAGTGAACTGGTGTGGCGAATACGAGCGGTGGAGGCCTCTATTTATAGTGGCGGAAGGGGACCGACGGGCGCGGGATGAGCTCGTTGTGGTCGACGACACAGAGGGCTATCGGCATGGGAGACGGTAGGGGCGGTGCGGTGCTCCCTGGCGAAGCACAACGGCGTGGTCTTGCGGTGTGGGGTGGTGCTGATCGATCGAAACATCATGGTGCTCTGAGCGGGTCCGACGGCGCTTTTAATGTTGCACAACGCGCATGGTCCGCGCGGCGGTGAACGGGCATGTCTGGCGGGGTGCTGGGGTGATGGTGATCATCCTTGCAAGCGGCGAGGGTGGCGCGCGGTCTGTGGGTGCTGGTCGAGCGGGGCGCTCTGGTGTTCTCGGCTCGCTGCAGAGAGGTTTGGCATGGGCGTGTCGTGTGGTCCAGGGCCTGGCATTGCTCGGGGCTGGGACAGAGAGTGGCGGTGGACGGTGGGATGCTTGCTAAACATGCTAGATAGGCTTAGTGTTGCTCGTAGCTTGCTGTCGACAATGGGGTTGACGAGGTTTAATCTCGTCAATGCCCATTGTTATGGACTTGGGTTTTGGAGAAGATGGGGATGCCGGAGATCGTGGCACGGTTAACAGATAAGCAACCAGGGGACACGAGATTTACCCAGGTTCAGGCCCCCGGAGGGAAAACCCTACTCCTGCTTGTCTGCTCTTTGATTACGGCGGAACCGAAGGTTACAGGTGCGCAGATTCGATCTGGCGTGGATGCGTGCGAAAGTATAAGGTGAGTTCTCCTAGGACGTACCCTCCTGGCCTTTACATAGACTTAGGCAGGTCTCGGGCATAGTCCTAGTCGGTTACAAGTCCTAGGGCGTTGCCCTTTTGAGTTTCCTATCTATACTAGTCTTGTTCTCCAAGGATCCAAAGACATCATGGGCCTTGGTCACCCGAAAATCTTCATGGGCCAGCGTATGTCTGCCGTGGGCCTTCCTTGGGCCGGACTAGGTATGCTGAAGTTATGTACCCGTAGGGTATAACCATGTCAGTAGCCCCCGAGTGATCAGTCGAATCGTAGATTCGGCTGAGGACTCTTCCATCCTTCGGGTGCAGTTATATGTTAACAATATGCGGGTGTAGGGATTGTTGATGCGTGTGCCTGACTCACCTGACGGATCAGGGTCAGTTAACTGTCTTAGGACGAAACAACACGATCTTCTTCAGGTTCGGGTCCCTCAACCCGGACCTGGAACATATGCTGACGTAATTCGGCTCAGGCCGCGGAGGACTTACAGGAGTGGAATTTCAGTGATTTTAATTGGTGTACCCAACGCGTCCGTCGGGATTTTTCATCGTACCTGCTGGTACAGATTCATACTAGCAGAGCGCAGTCGGGTGCGTTGCCAGGCCATCAGATGTTATCTGTAGGTCTTATCTTTGCGTCGCAAACGCAGCATCCGAATGTTTATCACCGCGGAGGCGTTTCGGGTGGCCAAGGAGGACGTTGCTCACTTAGCGTTTTGTTGGGGCAGAGTTGCCAAAAAAGTTTTTGCTTGCGGATCCGGAAGATCGCAGTCGAAGATTTCATAGGGTGCGCGACCAGCGCTCCCTATGGGAGTAGCCCCCGAGTGTCTGTTCGAGTCGTAGACTCGAGCGGAGACTTAAATTAAGCGTTTTTTCTTGTCATTGAGTCCGCGGGACTCGAAAATTTTCGGATGCTTGAATCCATTCTCCCTATGGGAGTAGCCCCCGAGTCCGTAGTGGAGTCGTAGACTCGACGGAGGACTCGAAGGAAATGCCTTCTTGTTCTTTATCTGCCGGGTGCGCAGCCAGCGCTCCTGATAGGAGTAGCCCCCAAGTATTTAGTCGAATCGTAGATTCGAGTGAGTACTTTTAGTTGTGGAGCCGAAGTGGTGCTAGTATAGCTTTTGATGACGTCAGTCCTTACGATCGATGACCTCAACCGTCTGCTATGCCAGAGATGACTTGACTGGACGAAGCGTGGGTCCCACTTGCTGACTTTGAATTGACCGGTCACGCGGGGCGTGGAGATGATTACGGCGCCTCCTCGATTTCCGCGCGTAGTGGACGACGTGGTGACGACGGTTCGTTTTGGTGTTGACACGTGTACGACCAGATCTGCCGTTGGCGTTAGGTCTTCTAGATGGACGGCCAGCGTGCATCGTCTTCGCTGTTATAATCCTGGGTGAAATCGTGTTTTGTTTTTCACCGCACCAGTTCATCCGTTCACTTCTTCCTTGTTCTTGAGCGATTCTTGCAGCGCGCTAAGCTTTCCTTTCACATTTCCTTCGTTCTTTCTGCGTTGTCGTTGTCATCGCCACCACCGCTGCAGCGCCATGGGAAAAACAAAGAAGTCCTCATCTGCGGTTGGGACCAGCGCCGCCGGAGGCAAGAAGAGCACCGCCGCTGCTCGCGTCACCGATGGTGGCTGGCGGCGATCAGAGACACGAGAGAGCGATCTCCGCAAACTGCGCGAGCGGAGCCTGATTCCGCAGGATACGACGGCCGTCAAACTCCCCGACAATGAGGTAATCCCCCGTCCCCCACCTGGGTATCGGGTTATGTTTCTTGCCTTCGTCTTGCATGGGTTTTCGTATCCAGTCCATGACTTCCTTCGTGGACTGCTCTTCTTCTACGGGGTTCAGTTGCATCATCTGTCTCCCAATTCTCTTCTCCAAATTGCTTGTTTTGTCACCCTTTGCGAGTGCTGGCTGGGCATTGAGCCGCACTTTGGCCTCTTCCGGAAGCTTTATTCCGTGAAGAGGCAGTCTGGTTCGGATGGTGTGTATCCCATTGGGGGTTTCATCATCTCCCTCAGTCCCAATGTGCAATTCTTTTCCTTTTCCATGTCCGAATCTGTCCAGTACTGGCGGAGGAAATGGTTTTACATCCGTGACTCCGTACTGCCTGGGCAAGATTTTGGTCTCGTTCCTTTTGACCCCTCCCAGTTGATTGAAAAGAAAAGATCCTGGAAAAACCAAATCTTAGACGGTGAGGAGGCGGAGATAGAGGCCCTTTACCGTCGGGTGGACATTCTCCAACTGATTCCTGAGAAGGAGGTGAACGGTGTCGACGTCATCCGGACGTTTCTTGAGCGTCGGGTGCAGCCTCTCCAAGCGAGGGCGCATCCTATGTTTCTTTACTCTGGGCGCCGTGATCCGACGAGGTTTTCGAGTGAGAAAATCTCCGAGGCGGAACTTGATAAGGCTCTTCGCGTGTTGCTGAAGTTCAAAGCCAATGAAGAACTCCCGGGGAAGTCGCTGACTCCTCCCTTCTCTTCGACGTTGGCCGTGCCGAAGGTGTAGATTTGTGCACGTAGTGCTCCCTTTTTGTTTTTGTCAGCTGTGTACTTTTGCCTTTGTTTGCTAACAAAGTTCCTTTTCCTTTTGCAGAGCTTCAAAGTGCCGGGCATGGAACCACCGTTGCCCGAAAGGTATCCGAATGCCCCGGATAATGAAGTGGTGGACTCCATGTCCGAGCTGCCGTCAGCGCGATCTCTAGCGGAGGATGCCGACGAGTCGAGTGAGGACCATTCACGCAAGCGATCATGGAGCTCCAGCGAGTCTTCGGATGCCTCGACTCCTCCGACTCCTAGAAATCCGCTGGGCCTTGAGCGTCATGATGATGTTCAGGGGGGTTCTTCCTCTCCCCTTCCTGCCATTCCTGTGCGGGTTGTTGCTCCGCAGCCGCCAGCAAAGCGGAAGAAGGAAGAAAAGAAGGAGGAGAAGAAGGAAGAAAAGAAGGTAGAGAAGAGGGCCCGAAGGGCTTCTCCTATCTTCGACCTGAGCGCGTTGGGCTCGTAAGTTTTCTTGTTGCCTCTGTTGTCCTTTTTCCTTGATGATGTTTTGCACCTGTGTTGATTGGCTTCGTATGCAGGCAATCCTCCGACGGCTCTAGTGATGGTGGCCAGGAGATGATGGGGGAGTCGAACATTGCGTCGCCTCCTCCTCAGACGGTGGCGACTTCGGGTGATGCTGCGCCAGTTCCTCCTGTGTAAGAGAGGTTGGTGGTTGCGCCCCAGAATTTCGCAGGCGGGCCTGCAGGTTCGCCTTCGGAGCACGTAAGTTTTTCTGCTTGATCTTATGGGGGTAGCCCCCGAGTGTCTTCGAGTGCTGATGTTGTTTTTGCTTATTTGTGTTGGGCGTAGACCCCAAGTCCTGTTCTTACTGCTATTGCCTTTTTCTGCAGCCTTTTGTCCAAGAGGCCAAGCGGCTGGTGGAGGAGCGCCTGACGCTGGAGGCGAAACTGCGGCAGCTCCAAGGTATTCGTCTGCCTTGTAGTACTTCTCTTGCTTATCCTTGTCCTGTTCTCTGACTCTTGGTTGTTGTAAATGCAGAGGAGTATAACGATTCGCTCCGTGAGGTCGATGCTCTGAAGAAGAGCCTTGGCCAATCGGAGCAGAAGGCCGAAGCTGCCGCTGGTGCGAGAGAGCGTCTTGAGCTGGAGCTGACGAAGGCAGCCAAAGCGAAGGAGCGTCTGCAGCGGGAGGCCGCAGATCGTGAGGAGCAGCTCGCCACCGTTGCGGCTGCTCGTGAAAAAGGGGTGGCGGATAAGCTCATGGCTGCTGCCAAGGCTGTTTCGGGTGAGTACCAGCTTTTGGACTTGTTTCTGGATCTTCTTCTATGTTGCTTTTCTTCATGTTTTCTTCTTTTTTGTCTCAGATGCCGCATGCATCGAGTTCGACCACGGTGCTCTGGAGCACGGGAGTGCTCTAGATGATGCCACTGTGGCGGTCGAAGACCTATGCAGCACCGTCGTCAACTCCCTTGTCAAGGCGAAGGAGGTCCCTGGTCGCTTCTACCAGGAGCTCTTCCCGAAGGGCGCAACCCTGGATGACGTGGATGCCCTGGCAGAGGCTCTGTCAGGTGAAGCGCCTGCAGCGTATAAGCGCAAGCAGAAGGGCATCGGCGCGTCCGTCGGGCTGGCGATGGCCATGGCGGCTGGGACGGAGCTGGACCTGCCCCAGATCACTTCTCGGATGCCGACGGCTACGGATGGATCTGAGGTAGCCTTCGCCGCCTACTCCGCTCGCTGCAGACGATATGGGCCCAAGCTCATTGACTTGTTGTCTGAGTATGCATTGCGGCAGCAGGGCGAGGCCAAAGCTAGGCAGTCTGGTTATGAGGCGACTCAGTGTCCTGCACCTTAGGCATAGTAGACGTAGGGTAGTTTGTAGTCTTCTTTTGTTGTAAATATCTTTTGTAGTACCATCCTTGTGCCACGTAGTGGCCTTATTTTAATGAATTCCTCCGAGTTGTGCTCTATCCTTGGCTGAATGTCTGTGTGCCTTCTTTTTCTGCTACTATAGGTTCCTTCGGGTGATGACCCAATTGCCACTTCATCCGAAAGGCCCTTGCGAGCGTCATTGGATGATTCCTCGCAGCTCGCTTTTCTTCAGGATCGCGTGCGCAGCTTGGAGAGAGATTTGCTTGGGTTACGCGGTCGTGCTGACGTTTGGAAATCCAAAGCAGACCGTGGTGCAGCCAGGGAGGAGTATTTGATGGCGGAGCTGGGTCGGCTGTCCGAGCAACTGCAATGTAAGTTGATCCTTCTTTCAGGCTGTAGCCCATTTCTTCGGGTGAGCCTGCTGGCCTTACTCTTGTTGTGTGCGGTTGTCGCAGGTGCCAATATTGCTCCGAGGGAAGAAAAGGAGCGTATTGCTGTTCGAGTCAATTGCTTGACTCAACAAGACATGGAGGCGGCCGGCTTCTTCTGGATGGATCGTGATCGCGCCATAGTTCTAGCGACGGTGCAGGATCGTGTCTACCAGGTTTCGCGGGTGCTCCGCCGGGTGCAGACATCACTTTCCTCGGTGCTGCACGTCATGTTTCCGTTGGATGCCGTGCCAACGACCCTTGCAGGTCTTTTGACGAAGTTTCGGAATGCCGAAAATGTCAAGGAGCTGGTGCGGCAGCAGCTCGTTGCAGGGGTGAAGGCTGCCTTGTCACTTGTGAGGGTGCACCGCCCTGATGTAGATTTGGCTGCTGTGGCGACTGGGCCACCTCCTCGAACAGATGGTGGTGAGTGGAATATGCGTCCGCATTACGCGGCTGTAAGGCAGTATGCCGAACAGATTGTAGATTTGTTTGAGCAGCGTGCTCAGGTTATTCTTCAGAATAGGTAGGACCTGAAAATAAACAGATAAATGTAAAATTTGTATATTGCGGCTAGGCGTGTATGTGCCCTTTGTTGTAAAGGTTTGCTTGTTTGCGAGCACGCAGTGCTTTGATGTAGTACGTGCCCTTTTCGTTTGCCTGACATGGTCAGCTACTCAGGTGTACACGTTTTGTTCTCAGTCGATGAAATCGTGAGGTGGGGGGAGCCCCCGAGTGCGTATGTAGCATGTAGTAAAGTTGCAGAAAATGCTCAACCGAAGGTTGGGGCGAGACACTTAGCTTTATTTATATCGTAATGGAGGAGGTACATGGTTCAGCTGAGTAGCCTTGGCTGAAAGCATTATTGAAAGTAACAAGGGGGGTAGGTTGCTACGGGTAGAATCGTCGCAGGTGCGAGACGTTCCACGGGTTGGAGTATGCGACTCCAGACTCCACGTGCTTGAGGCGATAGGCGCCACCTGGGATGACCTCGGTGATGGCGTAGGGTCCTTCCCATGGTGAATCAAGTTTGTTTGGTCGCTTTTGCTTGAGTCGCAAGACGAGGTCTCCTTCAACGAAGGACCTTGGGCGCAGCCGGCGGCTGTGATAGTTGCGGAGACTCTACTGGTACACCGCTGATCTAGCTGCTGCTATATCCCGTGCTTCGTCGAGTGTGTCGACGACATCTTCGAGTGCAGCCGTGGATTCGGCTTCGCTGTAAGCGACGACTCGTGGAGCCTGATGGCGTACTTCGGCTGGTAGCACTGCTTCGGCTCCGTGCACCATGAAGAACGGTGTGTAGCCGGTGGAGCTGTTTGGCGTAGTACGTAAGCTCCACAGGACAGACGGTAGTTCTTTCGTCCAGTTTCCAGCTTTGTGCTCGAGTAAGCTCATGAGGCGTTTCTTGATGCCAGCGCCTATTAGGCCGTTGGCCTTTTCCACTTGCCCGTTTGTTTGCGGGTGTGCCACTGAGGCATACGTGATATTGATCCCGAGGCCTTCGCAGAAGTCCTGGAATTCTTCGGAGATGAAGTTTGATCCGTTGTCGGTGATGATGCTGTGCGGTACGCCAAACCTGTAGACAATGGATTCGAAGAACTTGATGGCGGTTTTGCCCTTCTGGTTTGTGACTGGCATGGCCTCGATCCACTTGGTGAATTTGTCGACTGCGACCAGGAGGAAGACGTGTCCTCCTTTCGAAGATTTTGGCAGTTTGCCGATCATTTCGAGGCCCCATTGGGAAAAAGGCCAGGCTATGGGTATTAGTCGAAGTTCGGATCCAGGTGCGTGCGGTTTGTCGGGGAACCGTTGTCACCCGTTGCATCTTCGGACGCATCGCTCATGGCCGTTGGCCAGTAGAATCCTGCTCGCAGAGCTTTGGCGACGAGGGAGCGACTGCCTGCGTGGTGGCCGCAGATGCCCTCATGGATATCTTGGAGTATGGCTTTGCCGTCGTCGATGGTGACGCACCGTTGTAGTACACCCGTAATGCTGCATTTGTACAGCTCGCCGTTGATGATGGTGAAGGCTTTTGACCGACGAGATACGCGCCGGGCATCTGTCGGGCTGTCTGGCAATTCTCCGTTTATTAGGAACTGGAGGTATGGACATGTCCAAGTTTCTTCTACTGCCATGACCTGCATCAGGTTGACCATGGAAACTTTGGTATCCAACTTTTCAGGTCCTTCATGACCTTCGGGTAGCGTAGCCCCCGAGTGTTCTGCTTCTTCGGGTGATCCCTTGGGGAATTTTCGCTTGATGGATGGCACGCAGATCTGTTCGAGGAACACACCTGGTGGTACCTTTGCACAAGTGGAGCCGATGTTGGCGAGTCTATCGGCCTCCTCGTTGCTCTCTCTTCCAACGTGCCGAAGTTCGCAGCCGTCGAATTCTCCTTCGAGTGCGTTGTATAGCGCGCGGTACGCGATCATGTTTTCGGCGTGTGCGTCGCACTCATTCATCGTCTGCTGTACGACAAGGTTGGAGTCACCGTAGATGACCAGGCGCGTTGCGCCGCATATTTTTGCCATCTTCATGCCATGGATGAGGGCTTCGTATTCGGCCTCATTGTTGGAGGCTCTGAATTTCATCCGAAGGACGTACTTCATCTTGTCACCTTGCAGGGAGGTCAGTATGACTCCTGCCCCTACTCCGGCTTCGCGTTTGGAGCCATCAAAATGCATTGTCCAGGACTGCGACATGTCTGGGGTGTCAGGCAGCTGCAGCTCCATCCAGTGTACCAGGAAGTCCGGGAGGACTTGAGATTTGATTGCGTGTCGCTTCTCGTAGATGATGTCCAAAGGTGATAGTTCAATGCCACACAGGGCCACGCGTCCTGTGGCCTCTGGGTTGTTCAGGATGCTGCTCAGGGGTGCCTCGTTGACGACCATCACCTGGTTCTCCTGGAAGTAGTGGCTCAGTCGTCGAGCCGTCATGAACACGTCGTAGGCCAGCTTCTGGTAGTGCGGGTACCGTTGTTTTGTTGGAGTGAGTACCTCGCTGAGGTAGTAAATTGGGCGTTGTACCCCGTGGGTCTTGCCTTCTTCGGGTCGTTCGACCACGAGTACTGTGCTGACCACTTGGTGTGTGGCTGCTATGTACAGCAGCAGGGGCTCGCGCTCTTTTGGCGTGACCAAAACGGGCGAGGTGGAGAGGAGCCGCTTGAGGCTTTCGATTGCGTCGTTGGCTTCTGGTGTCCACTCGAACTTGTCTGCCTTGCGCAGCAGCTGGTAAAATGGTAGGGCCTTCTCGCCCATGCGGATGATGAACCTGCTTAGTGCCGCTACTCGCCCTGCGAGCTGCTGAACGCCCTTGAGGTTTTTCGGCTTCTCCATTGTCATGATAGCTTTGATTTTCTTCGGGTTCGCTTCGATCCCTCGCTGAGAGATGAAGTACCCGAGCAGCCGAAGGCGCACTTTTCTGGATTGAGCTTGATCCTGTAGCGATCAAGATTGTCGAACGTCTCGCGGAGATCGTCGATAAGTGTTATTGCCTCCTTGGTTTTTATGACTATGTCGTCGACATAGACTTGGACGTTGCGACCGATCTGGTCCTTGAGGCAGGCCTGCATGCATCGCTGGTACGTGGCACCTGCGTTCTTTAGCCCGAAGGGCATTGTGTTGTAGCAGAATACTCCGAACGGTGTGATGAACGCCGTTTTCTCTTGATCTTCGACCTTGAGTCGAATCTGGTTATAGCCTGAGTAGGCGTCGAGGAAGGAGAGCTTCTCACAACCTGCAGTCGAATCGATGATCTGGTCGATCCGAGGTAGAGGGAAGTGGTAATTTGGGTAGTGTTTATTTAGTGACGTGAAGTCCACGCACATCCGCAGGATGTCCGTGTCCTTTTTTGGGACCATCACCGTATTTTCCAGCCACTCGCTTTCCTTGATTTCCCGGATGAAGTCCGCTGCGAGTAATCTGTTGATCTCCTTGCCGATGGCTTCGGCTCGTGGCTCTGACAGTCTTCGGATAGACTGCTTTACTGGCTTGGTGTCTGGGAAGACATTGAGTGCGTGCTCGGCGAATTCCCTGGGAACTCCTGGCATGTCTGCAGGACACCAGGCGAATATTTCCCAGCGCTCACGGAGGAATTCGACGAGCGCGCCTTCCTATGCGGTGCTGAGGTCGTTGGCGATCAGAGCCGTCTTGGAGGCGTCTGTCGGATGGACCTGAACTTTCTTGGTGTTGACGGTGGAGTCGAAGGACATGTGAGGTGCGTTCTGCCTTGTGACTGGGGGTAGTCCATTGTCCGTCTCCTCGCGGAGCCTTACGAGCTCGTCTTGCATGCCGAAGGACTGGGAGATTTTATTGAAATCCCTGTCGCATTGGTCTGATCGGGTGAAACTCCCGTGGACTATGATGATGCCCCTTGGTCCTGGCATCTTGAGTAATAGGTATGCGTAGTGTGGGACGGCCAGGAACCTTGCGAATGCTACACGTCCTAGGATGGCATGGTATTGCGACGGCCAGTCCACCACTTCGAATTCTAGGCGCTCCTGCCGAAAATTGTCCGGTTTCCCGAAGATGACGTCGAGCCCTATTTTGCCCAGGGGGAAGATGCCCTTCCCTGGTACAATGTCGTGGAACATTGTGTCTGATTGTTCCAGGCTGCATTGCGGGATCCGCATAGCTGCTAGAGTGCTTGCGAACATTAGGTTGATGCCGCTGCCGCCGTCCATGAAGACGCGACTCATCTCAAAGCCTCCGATCTGCGCCTCCAGCACCAGGGCAGCATGACCTGGGCGAGGGATCTGGCAAGGGTGATCCGCGCGAGTGAATGTGATGCAGGACTCCGATCCGCTGAGGTACTCAGGGATGGCAGGCGGAGTTGCCACGGCCAAGTTGATTTGTCGGGTGATTTTCTTCTGCACCCTATTTGTGGGGCGTCCCTTCTGTATCATATTGAGTGCTCCCTTTGGTGGGGGATATGGGACCCCGGTGTTGTTTTGCACTGGTGCGACTGGTTGGTGTTGGCCTCCAATAGGCGGCGGTGGAGGAGCTCCGTGTGCTATTTCGCCTGGTGCAGGTGCGTTTCCGAACGCAGGGATTGGATCTTGTTGCCTCATCTGCATGATGCCTTCGCTGAGTTTCTGGAACTCACGACAGTCCTTGAGCATGTGGCTGGCTTTCTTTTTGCCATCCTGTTTGTCGATGTAGAAGTGGATGGTGCATGGACCCGAAAGTTTGTCGAATGCTGAGGGTCCGTTGTCGCGGTCGTGGCGTTGCCACGACTGCGTTGGTCGTCCGTTGTCGCGGAAGTTTCTGCTACGGTATCCTCCGCTGTTGCGACTGTTGTCGTTGCGGCGGTCGGCGTAGCCGGCCGCGACCATGTCGGGTCCGTCGCGTTCCTCGTAGACGCGCGATCTCCTCTTGCTGCGGCGTTCGCGTCTTCGGCCGTAGTCGTCCTCTTCATCTGATTGCGGTCGCTGGATGCAATCTTCGCCGTCTGCCCAACTGTTGGCGATTTCCATGAGGTGGTCGAGTGTCTTGGGCTTTACACGCCCAAGTTCCTCCTTGAAGTCTGGGTGCTTGACGCCGTCCCTGAAGGCGTCGATGGCCCTCTCTTCGGAGATGTGTGCTGCGGAGTTCTTGGTCGTAGACCAGCGTAGTATGTATGAGCGAATAGATTCACCCGTTCTCTGAGTGCAGGCTCGCAATTCTTCGATTGAGGCGGGCCTCTTGCTGGTGCCTCTGAAATTTCGGATGAAGCTGTAAGACAGCTCCTCCCAGCTTCGGATGGATCCTGATGATAGGCTGCTGAGCCAGACTCGCGCCGCGCCTGTCAGCTGTAGGTGAAGGCATTGCATGGCGGTTTCTTTGTTGCCTCCATGAAGCTTGACGGATGACAGATGGTCACTGAGCCAGGACTTTGGATCTTGCGTGCCGTTGAACTTCGGAGTATCCGAAGGAAGCTTGAAGTTGCGTGGCATCTGTGTTCGCCGGACGGATCTACTGAAGCATCGAGCTCCGCAGAGTTCTCCTTCGTCTTCATCCATCTCAGATTCGGATGAGCATGCGCGTTTAGCGCGTGCTTTGTCGATCTTACGCTGTGTAAGTTTGTCTCTGGCGTCGTAGTCGCGTTTATGGCGGTGCGAGCTCTTCTTTCTTCGACGGAGATCGTTCTCCTCTTCCTCTTCGGATGAGGGTGTGGGGCTCCGGTCGCGCCTGGCCGGAGCTTTCTTCTTCGGCTCCGCAGGAGCGTCTTCGTGGAGCGCAGCTCCGATTAGTCCTAGTCCGGTGAGTGCGGACTTATGCATGGCTCTTTTCGGGTCCCCCTCCAGAGGTGGGTGAGCCGCGAGATACGCAGTGGCTGCCATGATCGCAGCTTGTGGCGTCTTCGGGGTGATGTTGCCGTCAGCGTCCATATCCATGAACGATGTATGGAGAGTTCGGGTCACGTCACGCCGCTCCTTGGGGTCCATGTTTTCCACCCGAGAGCGGTGCTTGTTTCCCTGATTTCTGTTTGTGCTAGAGCCGGGTTCCATGGCGGAGAGCGCAGCTCGTCGCGCACTGGACTCAGAGGCTGCATGCTTGCGTTTGTCGAGCGTCTTCTGCATCTCGACTTGTTTCTTGTGCTCCTTGATGAGGAGGTAGTGGTATGCCCTCAGCAGATCACGTGGGGAGTCCAGAGGTAGGACTATTTCGCCTGCGACGGCGCGGCGTGCTTCGACCCATCCTTCTTTGCTAAGTTGGATGAGGTGGCCGCCGTTTTCCCCGTTATCGCCGTTTCCGTCCTGCGGGTTGGGGTTGGGCGGCGGGTTAGGCGTTTCCTCGTCGGTTTGGATGACCGCGGCGCACAGATAGCGCCTGCTGCTGCCGCAGCTTTCGGATCCAGAACCGTAGGTCCCTTCATCCGAAGGTGGATCGCACAGATCGGAGTTGCAGCTGCTGCTGCTGTAGAACTCATCTGTTGATGGTGACGTGCGTAGCACGGGGTGTGGAGCCCATGAAGTGGGCCTGATTGACGGCACGGGCACCCGCTCAGGGAGGCGGAGGGTGCCAGTTTGCCCCACCTGGAAGCAGAAGCTCCCGAACAAAATCTCGAGTCCGTCGCCTACGGGCTCGAAATCCTTTATGGTGGCCGGCGAGTGGGCGGTGAAGTCGAAAGCGCCGAAGAGGAGGTGATTCTCCGTCGCCGCGGAGTTGTAGATCGATCGGTTCGGAACCGTCATGACCGCACAATCAGCAGCCCTAGTTCCCACAGACGGCGCCAATTGACGAGGTTTAATCTCGTCAATGCCCATTGTTATGGACTTGGGTTTTGGAGAAGATGGGGATGCTGGAGATCGTGGCACGGTTAACAGACAAGAAACCAGGGGACACGAGATTTACCCAGGTTCAGGCCCCCGGAGGGAAAACCCTACTCCTTCTTGTCTGCTCTTTGATTACGGCGGAACCAAAGGTTACAGGTGCGCAGATTCGATCTGGCGTGGATGCGTGCGAAAGTATGAGGTGAGTTCTCCTAGGACGTACCCTCCTGGCCTTTATATAGACTTAGGCAGGTCTCGGGCATAGTCCTAGTCGGTTACAAGTCCTAGGGCGTTGCCCTTTTGAGTTTCCTATCTATACTAGTCTTGTTCTCCAAGGATCTGAAGACATCATGGGCCTTGGTCACCCGAAAATCTTCATGGGCCAGTGTATGTCTGCCGTGGGCCTTCCTTGGGCCGGACTAGGTATGCTGAAGTGATGTACCCGTAGGGTATAACCATGTCAAGGGTGGCAAGGTGAGGCTCGGCCTGCTTGCCATTAATGGCTAGCCTTGCTCACAATGGTTCTAAAGATTGTTAAATAGGCTAGATGATCTACTAAGGGCTGGTTACTACCAGAGAGGGAACAGGTTAAGCAAATTTTACTGCACACTATAGTGTTTGTGGTTTGTTTGTTTGATGCCAGCAAGGTGTTTGATAAAATGGCCACAAGAAGTTAAAATTTAAATTTTGGATTCAAACTTGGTGGGTTTTTTAGGCACATACTAGGGAGTGTCTGGTTAGTTGGATTAGTCAAGGTGCACTGGTTCGGTTGGTTTTTGAAAATGGATGATCTTCACATATGAATAACATTCAATTTGGAATTGTGATTTGAATGAGGTTGCCAAATGTTTCTGCAAGTTTGAAAGGTGGGCCTTGATTCACTTTTACTAGTTCTATCAAGGGGTGAAAATAATTGGGAAAGTTTCTGTTTGAAATCTTGGACTAGAAACACTCAAAGTGACCTAGTGAGCAAGATTGGCAAAAATGACAATTTGCTTTATTTTATTTGTTTTTTATTTTTTCTTGTTTTGTTTCTGCATGGAAATGTTTTATATGATTTTATTTTCATATTTAAACCATTTCTTGCTATTTAGGTTAATCACACAAGTTCGTTCATGCATTAATCAAATCATCACATACATACATGCATTCATATGAGTTAAATTAATCAAAGTTTTTGTTAACCCTAATTTTAGTGATTAGAGTTTGATGATCCTTGTTTTATATTTTTGGGATGTTACAAACCTTCCCCCCTTAAACAAAATCTCGCCCCGAGATTTGAAAAAGGAAGAAAAAGATTACCTATGATTTAAAGAGATCGGGAAACTCCGTCCTGATGTGATCTTCGCGCTCCCAGGTAGCTACTTCTTCGGTGTGGTTGCTCCACTGAATCTGGAGAAACTTGATGCTTTGGTTCCTGGTGGTTCTGAAAGCTTCTTCCAAAATACGGATGGGTACTTCGGGATAGGTCAGGTCATCGTTGATCTCTATGGTCCGGTGATCAATGTTCTTGAAAACTTCAGTCTTCTCCGGAACTTCAAGGCATTTGCGAAGTAATGATATATGGAACACATTGTGCACTGCTGGCATTTCTTCTGGCAGTTCCAATTGATATGATACTTCTCCTCGACGATTCAGAATCTTGAAGGGTCCGATATATCTGGGGGCTAACTTTCCTTTGAGTTGGAAACGCTGCATTCCCTTCAAAGGCGACACTTTGAGGTACACAAAATATCCGATATTGAAAGCGAGGTGTCGACGTATCTTGTCGGCGTAACTCTTCTGTCTTGACTGGGCAGTCTTGAGGTTATCATGAATCTTGTGAACTTTCTCTTCTGCTTCTCGTAGGATATCGGGTCCAAAAATCTGACTCTCTCCTACTTCCGAC
Source organism: Avena sativa (assembly GCA_916181665.1). NCBI lineage: Eukaryota > Viridiplantae > Streptophyta > Magnoliopsida > Poales > Poaceae > Avena > Avena sativa. The sequence goes on along the minus strand of OV702294.1, from coordinate 440,894,843 downwards.
CAATTCAAAGGGGGTGCGACACTTCCTTCCATACATAAATTCAAATGGGGCCATTTGCAGACTAGCTTGATAACTGTTGTTCTAAGAAAATTATGTGAAAGGCAGACAGTCTTCCCATTTAGATCCATACTCTAGCACACATGATCTCAACATATCTTCGAGTATTTGATTTACTCGTTCCGTCTATCCATCGGTCTGAGGGTGATAAGCTGTGCTGAAATCTAGTCGGGTTCCTAAACCTTCTTGGAATTTCTTCCAGAATCTCGAGGTAAACTGAGTTCCTCGATCCGATACAATGTTCTTGGGGACTCTGTGCAAACTGACAAGTCTAGTGATATATAACTCCGCTAGCTTCGAACTATGGTATGTGGTCTTAACTGGTAAGAAATGGGCGACTTTGGACAATTTGTCGACTATGACAGAGATAGAGTCATTTCCCCTACAAGAGGTAGGCAATCCGGTGATAAAGTCCATTCCAACTGAATCCCATTTCCATTCCAGAATCTGCCATGGCTGCAACAGTCCTACGGGTCTTTGATGTCCCGCCTTGACTCTCTAACATATATCACACTTGGCGATATAGCTTCCGATTTCTCTCTTCATCTTATGCCACCAAAATTGTTCCTTCAAATCCTGATACATCTTTGTTCCTCCGGGGTGGATAGAATAAAGAGTATCATGGGCGTCTTTAAAGATCACTTCTTTCAATTCCGAATCTGCTGGTACACAAAGGCGTCCTTTGTACCACAGAACTCCTTCTTCGTCTTTGGCAAATCCGGGTACTTTGCCTGTACCGATACGACGCTTGATTCCATCGATACAAGCGCCTCTTTGATATGAATGATCAGAGTGGGTTGAAGTTCTATGCTAGCCAAAAATCCTTCACTCACTAATTCCATTCGGAAATCTTCCATCTCTTTGTGCAAACTTGGTTGCTCCTTCAAAATCATGGAGTTCAAGCGGCACGACAATTTGCTAAGGGCATCTGCTACCACATTGGCTTTACCGGGGTGATAGTGAATGTCCAGATCATAGTCTTTGATTAGCTCAATCCATCTTATCTTCCTCATATTCAGCTCCTTCTGAGTGAATATATACTTTAGGCTGTTGTGATCCTAATAATTCTCACAACGGTTTCCCATCAGATAATGCCTCCATGTCTTCCGGGCTAGAACTACGGCTGCGAGTTCGAGGTCATGGGTTGGGTAGTTCTGCTCATGTTGCTTCAGTTGTCGGGATAGATAAGATATAACTTTGCCTTCTTGCATTAGCACACATCCGAGACTGATCTTTGATGCATCACAATACACATCAAAAGGCTTCGTGATATCTAGCATGATCAAGATTGGGGCTGAAATCAATCTTCTCTTGAGTTCTTGAAAACTCGCTTCACATTTGTCCGTCCATTCAAACTTCTTGTCCTTCTTCAGCAATTGGGTCATGGGTCTAGCGATACTCGAGAATCCTTCTACGAACTTGCGGTAGTATCCCGCTAATTCGAGAAATGCACGAACTTGGGTTTGAGTGGTTGGGGCTTGCCAATCTTTGACATCTTTCACCTTCACAGGGTCAACGGCAATTCCTCCGGCTGATACAATGTGGCCGAGGAATCCCACCTCCTGTAACCAGAATTCACATTAGCTAAACTTGGCAAACAACTGATGCTCTCTAAGGGTTCCAAGAATGGTCCTTAGGTGTAGCTCATGTTCTTCTTCTAATTTGGAATAAATGAGAATGTCATCGATGAAAACAACGACAAACTTATCCAGGAAGTCCATAAAAATCCTATTCATGAGATTCATGAAATAAGCGGGGGCATTGGTTAATCCAAAATACATGATAGTATACTCGTATAATCCATAGCTGGTGGTAAAGGCAGTCTTTGGAATATCCTCTGCATGAATCTTGAGTTGATGATAGCCAGTTCTAAGATCAATCTTAGAAAACACTTTGGCACCAGTCAACTGGTCAAACAAATCTTCTATCTTTGGCAACGGGTACTTGTTTTTGATAGTGACATCATTCAACTTCCAATAGTACGTACACAGACGGTTACCTCCACCTTTCTTGTCCACGAACAAAACAGGTGATCTCCAAGGTGATGCACTTGGTTGAATCAATCCAATTTCCAGCATGGCATCCAGTTGTTTCTTCAGTTCTGCTAGTTCTCACGGGTTCATACTATATGGTATCTGGGCTATGGATCCGGTTCCAGGGATTAGTTCAATGATAATATCCCGATCTAGGGGCATACCGGGCAAACCATCTGGAAATACATCGGGGTATTCACAGACTATTCGTACTTGGTCAATGGTAGGTTAGGATATACTCTTGTTGCACTTGAATTGACGAGGCAAGGTTTCAGATACATGCTCGACTAATATTCTGGCTGTACTGGTCATGGTTATGGCATTCTTGGCATAGTCAATTAATCCTTTGTGTTTGGACATCCAATCCATTCCTAGTACTACTTCCAAACCTTTAGTTCCAAGAACTATTAGATTAGCATAAAAATCTGTGCCCTGGATTCAGATAGGGACGGCTTTGCAAATTTGCCTAGCTTTGGTGGTTGAACTGGGTATTTGAACAATCATGACATGCTTCAATTTGGTTGGTTGAATCTTACTAGTGCATGCAAATTCTTCAGTGACAAATGAGTGCGATGCTCCAGAATCAAACAACCCTCTTGCAAGTACTGAGTTAACAAAAAACATACCCAGCACGACGTCTGGCGCTTCCTGGGCTTCTTCAGCATGCATGAGAAAATACGGCCATTGCGGTTGAGCGAATTCCCTGGGGCAAACTTTCTTCCGGGCTAAACACGACGCCGTTGCTGAGCTCGGGTATTTGCATTGGGGGATGCAGCAATCTTTTTGGGGCACTCATTGGAGTAGTGACCCTTGGTTCCACATTCATAACAAGTCACTTGCTACTTGTCCTTCGCTGCAATAGGCACATCATTGCTTCCGGTCCTTGCGGCAGTGTTGGTGTTGGGGGCAGCATTGTTGTTGTTGAACTCGGGTGGTGCACGGTGGAAATTGCTAGAGTTGCCGGGGTTGTTGTGGTTTCCTCCGGGACTTGGGTTTCCACGGTTGGGGTAGGTCGGACGGTTCATCAGGGGTCGGTTGTTTCTTGGGGAAAATCCTGGAGATGGGTTGGGGCGATACTTGGGTGTTTGATGGGTTCCTGGTTGATGCATCATGCGACGCTTGCGGTTCTCATTGGCATGGTCGATCTTTCCTTCCATTTGAATGGCAGCGTCAACAAGAGCTTCAATATCAGCAAAGGGGATATTGACTAACACCGTCTGCATCTCATCATGCAGACCATTCAGGAATCTCTCTTTCTTCTTGGCTTCAGTGTCGATCTCACCTGGGGCATACCTAGCTAATGACAATAATTTGTCATGGTATTCCACTACTGTCATCCTTCCTTGCTCCAGTTCTCGGAATTCATCTCTCATCCTCTTGATCAAACCCGGTGGCAAATGGGTTCTGCTAAACTTGACCTTGAATTCATCCCAAGTCATCATCTGACCTCCGGTCATTGCACGAACGCTGTTCCACCATGCTCTTGCATCTCCGGCCATATAGTGGGTGGCAAACAAAACTTTCTCATTAGCTTCCACTCCTACGACTTCCAGATTGTTCTCCATGGTTTGCAGCCAATCATCAGCATCTAAGGGCTCTTCCGAATTAGTGAAAACGGGTTGATTGGTGTTCTAGAAATTCTTGAGCTTAGATCCATGGTAGTCCTGATTTCCATGGCCTTGGTTGTTGTTGGCCATCTGGGCTATCTGTTGAAGGGTGGCTAAGTTGGCTTGACGTTCGACTCTTTCGGATTCGTGGTCTGAAACCATCATTTGCAAGAGTTGCAATATCGGGTCCAAGGCTAAGCCACTTCCTCCGCGAGGCATCTGAAGATTGAGATAGATCATGAGAAAAGAGGGAAATTTCTAAGGTTCAGAGGTTGTTGAAAAGTTTTTAAAGTTTTCAAGTGTTGACTCAGATTTTTCTAGCAACTTGCTTTTCCTTCATTCATTCCATAGCACACGATACAAACACACACCACAACAAAGGAAAACAGATGGTTTTAAGAACCATTCTAGAAACTATGATACAGTGGGGCCGACTATAACTCACTAACTATAGTGTTTGTGGTTTGTTTGTTTGATGCCAGCAAGGTGTTTGATAAAATGGCCACAAGAAGTTAAAATTTAAATTTTGGATTCAAACTTGGTGGGTTTTTTAGGCACATACTAGGGAGTGTCTGGTTAGTTGGATTAGTCAAGGTGCACTGGTTCGGTTGGTTTTTGAAAATGGATGATCTTCACATATGAATAACATTCAATTTGGAATTGTGATTTGAATGAGGTTGCCAAATGTTTCTGCAAGTTTGAAAGGTGGGCCTTGATTCACTTTTACTAGTTCTATCAAGGGGTGAAAATAATTGGGAAAGTTTCTGTTTGAAATCTTGGACTAGAAACACTCAAAGTGACCTAGTGAGCAAGATTGGCAAAAATGACAATTTGCTTTATTTTATTTGTTTTTTATTTTTTCTTGTTTTGTTTCTGCATGGAAATGTTTTATATGATTTTATTTACATATTTAAACCATTTCTTGCTATTTAGGTTAATCACACAAGTTCGTTCATGCATTAATCAAATCATCACATACATACATGCATTCATATGAGTTAAATTAATCAAAGTTTTTGTTAACCCTAATTTTAGTGATTCGAGTTTGATGATCCTTGTTTTATATTTTTGGGATGTTACAAACCTTCCCCCCTTAAACAAAATCTCGCCCCGAGATTTGAAAAAGGAAGAAAAAGATTACCTATGACTCAAAGAGATCGGGAAACTCCGTCCTGATGTGATCTTCGCGCTCCCATGTAGCTACTTCTTCGGTGTGGTTGCTCCACTGAATCTGGATAAACTTGATGCTTTGGGTCCTGGTGGTTCTGAAAGCTTCTTCCAAAATATGGATGGGTACTTCGGGATAGGTCAGGTCATCGTTGATCTTTATGGTCCGGTGATCAATGTTCTTGAAAACTTCAGTCTTCTCCGGAACTTCAAGGCATTTGCGAAGTAATGATATATGGAACACATTGTGCACTGCTGGCATTTCTTCTGGCAGTTCCAATTGATATGATACTTCTCCTCGATGATTCAGAATCTTGAAGGGTCCGATATATCTGGGGGCTAACTTTCCTTTGAGTTGGAAACGCTGCATTCCCTTCAAAGGCGACACTTTGAGGTACACAAAATATCCGATATTGAAAGCGAGGTGTCGACGTATCTTGTCGGCGTAACTCTTCTGTCTTGACTGGGCAGTCTTGAGGTTCTCATGAATCTTGTGAACTTTCTCTTCTGCTTCTCGTAGGATATCGGGTCCAAAAATCTGACTCTCTCCTACTTCCGACCAATTCAAAGGGGGTGCGACACTTCCTTCCATACATAAATTCAAATGGGGCCATTTGCAGACTAGCTTGATAACTGTTGTTCTAAGAAAATTATGCGAAAGGCAGACAATCTTCCCATTTAGATCCATACTCTAGCACACATGATCTCAACATATCTTCGAGTATTTGATTTACTCGTTCCGTCTATCCATCGGTCTGAGGGTGATAAGCTGTGCTGAAATCTAGTCGGGTTCCTAAACCTTCTTGGACTTTCTTCCAGAATCTCGAGGTAAACTGAGTTCCTCGATCCGATACAATGTTCTTGGGGACTCTGTGCAAACTGACAAGTCTAGTGATATATAACTCCGCTAGCTTCGAACTATGGTATGTGGTCTTAACTGGTAAGAAATGGGCGACTTTGGACAATCTGTCGACTATGACAGAGATAGAGTCATTTCCCCTACAAGAGGTAGGCAATCCGGTGATAAAGTCCATTCCAACTGAATCCCATTTCCATTCCAGAATCTGCAATGGTTGCAACAGTCCTATGGGTCTTTGATGTCCCGCCTTGACTCTCTGACATACATCACACTTGGCGATATAGCTTCCGATTTCTCTCTTCATCTTATGCCACCAAAATTGTTCCTTCAAATCCTGATACATCTTTGTTCCTCCGGGGTGGATAGAATAAAGAGTATCATGGGCATCTTTCAAGATCACTTCTTTCAATTCTGAATCTGCTGGTACACAAAGGCGTCCTTTGTACCACAGAACTCCTTCTTCGTCTTCGGCAAATCCGGGTACTTTGCCTGTACCGATACGACGCTTGATTCCATCAATACTAGCGCCTCTTTGATCTGACTGATCAGAGTGGGTTGAAGTTCTATGCTAGCCAAAAATCCTTCACTCACTAATTCCATTCGGAAATCTTCCATCTCTTTGTGCAAACTTGGTTGCTCCTTCAAAATCATGGAGTTCAAGCGGCACGGCAATTTGCTAAGGGCATCTGCTACCACATTGGCTTTACCGGGGTGATAGTGAATGTCCAGATCATAGTCTTTGATTAGCTCAATCCATCTTATCTTCCTCATATTCAGCTCCTTCTGAGTGAATATATACTTTAGGCTGTTGTGATCCTAATAATTCTCACAACGGTTTCCCATCAGATAATGCCTCCATGTCTTCCGGGCTAGAACTACGGCTGCGAGATCGAGGTCATGGGTTGGGTAGTTCTGCTCATGTTGCTTCAGTTGTCGGGATAGATAAGATATAACTTTGCCTTCTTGCATTAGCACACATCCGAGACTGATCTTTGATGCATCACAATACACATCAAAAGGCTTCGTGATATCTAGCATGATCAAGATTGGGGCTGAAATCAATCTTCTCTTGAGTTCTTGAAAACTCGCTTCACATTTGTCCGTCCATTCAAACTTCTTGTCCTTCTTCAGCAATTGGGTCATGGGTCTAGCGATACTCGATAATCCTTCTACGAACTTGCGGTAGTATCCCGCTAATTCGAGAAATGCACGAACTTGGGTTTGAGTGGTTGGGGCTTGCCAATCTTTGACATCTTTCACCTTCACAGGGTCAACGGCAATTCCTCCGGCTGATACAATGTGGCCGAGGAATCCCACCTCCTGTAACCAGAATTCACATTAGCTAAACTTGGCATACAACTGATGCTCTCTAAGGGTTCCAAGAATGGTCCTTAGGTGTAGCTCATGTTCTTCTTCTAATTTGGAATAAATGAGAATGTCATCGATGAAAACAACGACAAACTTATCCAGGAAGTCCATAAAAATCTTATTCATGAGATTCATGAAATAAGCGGGGGCATTGGTTAATCCAAAATACATGATAGTATACTCGTATAATCCATAGCTGGTGGTAAAGGCAGTCTTTGGAATATCCTCTGCATGAATCTTGAGTTGATGATAGCCAGTTCTAAGATCAATCTTAGAAAACACTTTGGCACCAGTCAACTGGTCAAACAAATCTTCTATCTTTGGCAACGGGTACTTGTTTTTGATAGTGACATCATTCAACTTCCAATAATACGTACACAGACGGTTACCTCCACCTTTCTTGTCCACGAACAAAACAGGTGATCTCCAAGGTGATGCACTTGGTTGAATCAATCCAATTTCCAGCATGGCATCCAGTTGTTTCTTCAGTTCTGCTAGTTCTGACGGGTTCATACTATATGGTCTCTGGGCTATGGATCCGGTTCCAGGGATTAGTTCAATGATAAACTCAATATCCCGATCTTGGGGCATACCGGGCAAACCATCTGGAAATACATCAGGGTATTCACAGACTATTCGGACTTGGTCAATGGTAGGTTAGGATATACTCTTGTTGCACTTGAATTGACGAGGCAAGGTTTCAGATACATGCTCGACTAATATTCCGGCTGTACTGGTCATGGTTATGGCATTCTTGGCCTAGTCAATTAATCCTTTGTGTTTGGACATCCAATCCATTCCTAGTACTACTTCCAAACCTTTAGTTCCGAGAACTATTAGATTAGCATAAAAATCTATGCCCTGGATTCAGATAGGGACGGCTTTGCAAATTTTCCTAGCTTTGGTGGTTGAACTGGGTATTTGAACAATCATGACATGCTTCAATTTGGTTGGTTGAATCTTACTAGTGCATGCAAATTCTTTAGTGACAAATGAGTGCGATGCTCCAGAATCAAACAACCCTCTTGCAAGTACTGAGTTAACAAAAAACATACCCAGCACGACGTCTGGCGCTTCCTGGGCTTCTTCGGCATGCATGAGAAAATACGGCCGTTGCGGTTGAGCGAATTCCCTGGGGCAAACTTTCTTCCGGGCTAAACACGACGCCGTTGCTGAGCTCGGGTATTTGCATTGGGGGATGCGGCAATCTTTTTGGGGCACTCATTGGAGTAGTGACCCTTGGTTCCACATTCATAACAAGTCACTTGCTACTTGTCCTTCGCTGCAACAGGCACATCATTGCTTCCGGTCCTTGCGGCAGTGTTGGTGTTGGGGGCAGCATTGTTGTTGTTGAACTCGGGTGGTGCACGGTGGAAATTGCTAGAGTTGCCGGGGTTGTTGTGGTTTCCTCCGGGCCTTGGGTTTCCACGGTTGGGGTAGGTCGGACGGTTCATCAGGGGTCGGTTGTTTCTTGGGGAAAATCCTGGAGATGGGTTGGGGCGATACTTGGGTGTTTGATGGGTTCCTGGTTGATGCATCATGCGATGCTTCCAGTTCTCATTGGCATGGTCGATCTTTCCTTCCATTTGAATGGCAGAGTCAACAAGAGATTCAATATCAGCAAAGGGGATATTGACTAACACCGTCTGCATCTCATCATGCAGACCATTCAGGAATCTCTCTTTCTTCTTGGCTTCAGTGTCGATCTCACCTGGGGCATACCTAGCTAATGACAATAATTTGTCACGGTATTCCACTACTGTCATCCTTCCTTGCTCCAGTTCTCGGAATTCATCTCTCATCCTCTTGATCAAACCCGGTGGCAAATGGGTTCTGCTAAACTTGACCTTGAATTCATCCCAAGTCATCATCTGACCTCCGGTCATTGCACGAACGCTGTTCCACCATGCTCTTGCATCTCCGGCCATATAGTGGGTGGCAAACAAAACTTTCTCATTAGCTTCCACTCCTACGACTTCCAGATTGTTCTCCATGGTTTGCAGCCAATCATCAGCATCTAAGGGCTCTTCCGAATTAGTGAAAACGGGTTGATTGGTGTTCTAGAAATTCTTGAGCTTAGATCCATGGTAGTCCTGATTTACATGGCCTTGGTTGTTGTTGGCCATCTGGGCTATCTGTTGAAGGGTGGCTAAGTTGGCTTGACGTTCGACTCTTTCGGATTCGCGGTCTGAAACCATCATTTGCAAGAGTTGCAATATCGGGTCCAAGGCTAAGCCACTTCCTCCGCGAGGCATCTGAAGATTGAGATAGATCATGAGAAAAGAGGGAAATTTCTAAGGTTCAGAGGTTGTTGAAAAGCTTTTAAAGTTTTCAAGTGTTGACTCAGATTTTTCTAGCAACTTGCTTTTCCTTCATTCATTCCATAGCACACGATACAAACACACACCACAACAAAGGAAAACAGATGGTTTTAAGAACCATTCTGGAAACTATGATACAGTGGGGCCGACTACAACTCACTAACGCTAGTGCTCAAGTGCTACTAATCCTCGGAGTCAGTGTCCTCATCATCCTCATCATCATCGTTAATTTGGCAAAATCATCCTCATCGGTGAAGATGACCATGGCCTGATCCTCCAGGAAGTCATCATCGTCGCTGAGATAGGAGTAGGGTCTCCACGAAGGTCTTCTCCGGCATTCTCCCTCTCCTCCAACTGCATGTCTCTCTCATGGATGGTCTCCTCCAAATCCGTGATCCGGTGGCGGAGATGGGCAATGATGCGCTCCTTCTTCTCGAGCTGAGGGCGACGAGACTTGTGATCCTTCACTAGCATGGCGAGGGTATGATCCTTCTTCTTGGCGATGGCGTACTTGTGGTCGGCGTAGGCACGTGCATTGTCCAACTCCTTCTGACGTCGTACATCATGAAGGTGAGGTGGTCCAACTGAGTCTTCAGCTCGGGATGATATGGGGCCTCCAGTGGTTGTCCCATAACATCACGCCTTGGGTAGAACTCAGAACGGGTACCCTTGATCTGATTGATACTCTGCCCACACAGACGGGCAAGAGCTTCTTGCATGGCCCTGGCCAGTCCATCGAGCCAGTTGTTTTCTCTTAAGGTGAACTGAATTCCCTCTGCAGTGGGATGTTCAATCTTTCCTCGGAGACTTGCAACAACTAGCAACTGCAATTCTTCTCCTTCCTGATCATTGAGCTGAGCTCCGAAGAACTCGGGGTGCGGATGCTCCAGAAGTTCCGAAACCTGGTCCAAGTCATGCTCAAAGATGAGGTCTCCTCCATTCCCCAACTGATAAAACTTGCTGTACTTCACGTCCATCTATAAGAATATAGGATGAGTAAGTTAGTAGAGTGATCAAGTGTGTCAAATTTTATATAATTTTGCAAGAAATTTTTGAGGAATCATGAATTTTCGTGAAAGAATCCAAGTGATAAGAATGAGAATAAGTTTTTGTAAATACTCACTTCGTTTGGTTCTTGAAACTAAGTTTTTGATTCAAATGTCCATTCTAACTAGGGTCTCCTATGGACAGGATGGCTCTGATACCAACTTGTCAACACCCGGATTTTTAATCCCAGATGCCTGTTATGCCATACATCGCAATCCCATAATTACCATATTTGCGAGACATAATAGATTCGGATATCACAGTACATCATCCATTACAAACCATACATAAGGTATTACACAAATAAGGATCTCATGATCCAGTTCTTAATATAACTCAAGCAGCGGAATAACGTAATAGTAACGATAGCGTAGGTGAAGCTCCATCTTCAGGGTTACAGGCAATGCTGACGATGCGAGATGATCCTATTTGTTGTAACCTTCCTGCGGTCTATCATCCTGATACTCCTCTTCATAGTCTAGACACGGGAATAGCCAGGGACAAAGCCATGAGTACTCTTTAAGTACTCGCAAACTAATACTAATAATTTAAGGGGTTTTTTGAATAGGATACTAAGCTCTAGGGTTGTTTTGCAAAAAGCCAGATTTACCTCTACTCGGTTCAGAAGCAAAGAAAACTAGTTGAAAGTTTTATAACACCTAAGTGGGAATTTGAATTTCATATCACAACTCTGTTGTGGTCAAGTCAAAGTCACAATTCATTTCATAAGTCATTTTGAAAACATCTGACGGGGGAACAGTATGGCCACTCCAACTGTCCATAACCGCGGACGCGGCCATTCGAATAGTTTGACACTCTGAAGAGGTTGTACACTTTCACCACAACATTCGATACATCTGTCAGGAACAAATCCTGAACTCACCATACTCAGTATGCGGATAATCAATCCTAACCTTTCAATTACATGCCCTAGTATAGGCATCTCTCCTGTGAATTTGGCCTGCCAACCATGACCAGCTGTCATCTTGGGTACTGCACAAGTGGATAATCTTCACAAGGTAGCCTCAGCTCAGACCTTGGCCGCGAGGGAACCCATACTAAGGTATATAAATTTCCAGTCAAGCCCTACCCAAATTTCGGGTATTGTGGTTGTACGGTAACATTGGAATGGTATCGCATCCAGACAACCATCAGTTTTATAAAGGGCTAAGGCTCATGCCTCAACATTTTCATCCTCAAAATCATCTAATGTTCGGAAACACATGTCAAAACATTTCAGTAGAATGACTCATCATTCTAAGGTTTTCATAACCATTTTCACGAAGTATTCCCATCTAAAGTTGATCAAGTTTTATGCTTAGCACTAGCATCTACAAGTGGTGGTGAATACTAATGAGGGGTGGTAAACAAGTGGGGATTTGCTAAGTTCAATCTCATGCCTTAGGATGACATCAAGATTATCTAACTTAGGCCAAATTTTATGCTCTTTATGCTACCTTTAGTTATCTTTCTAGAATCTACAAGTCACTATGAAAACTGTAAGAGAAGCTTTGATAAAGAAAATAAGATATTAAGCTTGCAAGTAAAAATAGGATTGGGTCATCAAGGGGGTATGATCACATATGCTTAAGGCATATAGTTGGCATAGTATCAGGCAAGTAGTAGCTTGCATAATTGCAAGTATAATCTTGCTAAAGTAGGGTATCTTGCAAGTGTTAGCTTTCTAGGATATTGGTATAAGCTTGCCTTGTGCAGAGCGGTGGTTGAAGTTCTCCTTGACATGGTTATACCCTACGGGTACATAACTTCAGCATACCTAGTCCGGCCCAAGGAAGGCCCACGGCAGACATACGCTGGCCCATGAAGATTTTCGGGTGACCAAGGCCCATGATGTCTTCGGATCCTTGGAGAACAAGACTAGTATAGATAGGAAACTCAAAAGGGCAATGCCCTAGGACTTGTAACCGACTAGGACTATGCCCGAGACCTGCCTAAGTCTATATAAAGGCCAGGAGGGTACGTCCTAGGAGAACTCACCTCATACTTTCGCACGCATCCACGCCAGACCGAATCTGCGCACATGTAACCTTCGGTTCCGCCATAATCAAAGAGCAGACAAGCAGGAGTAGGGTTTTCCCTCCGGGGGCCTGAACCTGGGTAAATCTCGTGTCCCCTGGTTGCTTGTCTGTTAACCGTGCCACGATCTCCAGCATCCCCATCTTCTCCAAAACCCAAGTCCATAACAATGGGCATTGACGAGATTAAACCTCGTCAATTGGCGCCGTTTGTGGGAACTGGGGCTGCTGATTGTGCGGTCGTGACGGTTCCGACCCGATCGATCTACAACTCCGCGGCGACGGAGAATCACCTCCTCTTCGGCGCTTTCGACTTCACCGCCCACTCGCCGGCCACCATGAAGGATTTCGAGCCTGTAGGCGACGGACTCGAGATTTTATTCGGGAGCTTTTGCTTCCAGGTGGGGCAAACTGGCACCCTCCGCCTCCCTGAGCGGGTGCCCGTGCCGTCAATCAGGCCCGCTTCGTGGGCTCCACACCCCGTGCTACGCACGTCACCATCAACAGATGAGTTCTACAGCAGCAGCAGCTGCAACTCCGATCTGTGCGATCCACCTTCGGATGAAGGGACCTACGGTTCTGGATCCGAAAGCTGCGGCAGCAGCCAACCAATCTGCAGGCGCTATCTGTGCGCCGCGGTCATCCAAACCGACGAGGAAACGCCTAACCCGCTGCCCAACCCCAACCCGTTGGACGGAAACGGCGATAACGGGGAAAACGGCGGCCACCTCATCCAACTTAGCAAAGAAGGATGGGTCGAAGCACGCCGCGCCGTCGCAGGCGAAATAGTCCTACCTCTGGACTCCCCACGTGATCTGCTGAGGGCATACCACTACCTCCTCATCGAGGAGCACAACAAACAAGTCGAGATGCAGAAGACGCTCGACAAACGCAAGAAAGCAGCCTCTGAGTCCAGTGTGCAACGAGCTGCGCTCTCCGCCATGGAACCCGGCTCTAGCACAAACAGAAATCAGGGAAACAAGCACCGCTCTCGGGTGGAAAACATCGACCAGAGCCCCACACCCTCATCCGAAGAGGAAGAGGAGCATGATCTCCGTCGAAGAAAGAAGAAATTGCACCGCCATAAACGCGACTACGACGCCAGAGACAAACTTACACAGCGCAAGATCGACAAAGCACGCGCTAAACGCGCATGCTCATCCGAATCTGAGATGGATGAAGACGAAGGAGAACTCTGCGGAGCTTGATGCTTCAGTAGATCCGTCCGGGGAACACAGATGCCACGCAACTTCAAGCTTCCTTCGGATACTCCGAAGTTCAATGGCACGCAAGATCCAAAGTCCTGGCTCAGTGACCATCTATCATCCATCTAGCTTCATGGAGGCAACAAAGAAACCGCCATGCAATGCCTTCAGCTGCAGCTGACAGGCGCGGCGCGAGTCTGGCTCAGCAGCCTATCATCAGGATCCATCCGAAGCTGGGAGGAGCTGTCTTACAGCTTCATCCGAAATTTCAAAGGCACCAGCAAGAGGCCCGCCTCAATCGAAGAATTGCGAGCCTGCAGTCAGAGAACGGGTGAATCTATTCGCTCATACATACTACGCTGGTCTACGACCAAGAACTCCGCAGCACACATCTCCGAAGAGAGGGCCATCGACGCCTTCAGGGACGGCGTCAAGCGCCCAGACTTCAAGGAGGAACTTGGGCGTGTAAAGCCCAAGACACTCGACCACCTCATGGAAATCGCCAACAGTTGGGCAGACGGCGAAGGTTGCATCCTGCGACCGCAATCAGATGAAGAGGACGACAACGGCCGAAGACGCGAACGCCGCAGCAAGAGGAGATCGCGCATCTACGAGGACCGGGACGGACCCGACATGGTCGCGGCCGGCTACGCCGACCGCCGCAACGACAACAGTCGCAACAGCAGAGGATACCGCAGCGGAAACTTCCATGACAACGGACGACCAACGCAGTCGTGGCAACGCCGCGACCGCGACAACGGACCCTCAGCATTCGACAAACTTTCGGGTCCATGCACCATCCACTTCTACATCGACAAACAGGATGGCAAAAAGAAAGCCAGCCACATGCTCAAGGACTGTCGCGAGTTCCAGAAACTCAGCGAAGGCATGATGCAGATGAGGCAACAAGCTCCAATCCCTGTGTTCGGAAACGCACCTGCACCAGGCGAAATAGCACACGGAGCTCCTCCACCGCCGCCTATTGGAGGCCAACACCAACCAGTCGCACCAGCACAAAACAACACCGGGGTCCCATATCCCCCACCAAAGGGAGCACTCAATATGATATAGAAGGGATGCCCCACAAATAGGGTGCAGAAGAAAATCACCCGACAAATCAACTTGGCCGTGGCAACTCCGCCTGCAATCCCTGAGTACCTCAGCGGATCGGAGTCCTGCATCACATTCACTCGCGCGGATCACCCTTGCCAGATCCCTCGCCCAGGTCATGCTGCCCTGGTGCTGGAGGCGCAGATCGGAGGCTTCGAGATGAGTCGCGTCTTCATGGACGGCGGCAGCGGCATCAACCTAATGTTCGCAAGCACTCTAGCAGCTATGCGGATCCCGCAATGCAGCCTGGAACAATCAGACACAACGTTCCACGACATTGTACTAGGGAAGGGAATCTTCCCCCTGGGCAAAATAGGGCTCGACGTCATCTACGGGAAACCGGACAATTTTCGGCAGGAGCGCCTAGAATTCGAAGTGGTGGACTGGCCGTCGCAATACCATGCCATCCTAGGATGTGTAGCATTCGCAAGGTTCCTGGCCGTCCCACACTACGCATACCTATTACTCAAGATGCCAGGACCAAGGGGCGTCATCACAGTCCACGGGAGTTTCACCTGATCGGACCAATGCGACAGGGATTTCAGCAAAATCTCCCAGTCCTTCGGCATGCAAGACGAGCTCGTAAGGCTCCGCGAGGAGACGGACAATGGACTACCCCCAGTCACAAGGCAGAACGCACCTGACATGTCCTTCGACTCCACCGTCAACACCAAGAAAGTGCAGGTCCATCCGACAGACGCCTCCAAGACGGCGCTGATCGCCAACGACCTGATCACCGCATAGGAAGGCGCGCTCGTCGAATTCCTTCGTGGGCGCTGGGAAATATTCGCCTGGTGTCCTGCGGACATGCCAGGAGTTCCCAGGGAATTCGCCGAGCACGCACTCAATGTCTTCTCAGACACCAAGCCAGTAAAGCAGTCTATCCGAAGACTATCGGAGCCACGAGCTGAAGCCATCGGCAAGGAGATCAACAGATTACTCGTAGCGGACTTCATCCGGGAAATCAAGGAAAGCGAGTGGCTGGCAAATACAGTGATGGTCCCAAAAAAGGACACGGACATCCTGCGGATGTGCGTGGACTTCACGTCACTAAATAAACACTGCCCAAAGGACCACTTCCCTCTACCTCGGATCGACCAGATCATCGATTCGACTGCAGGTTGTGAGAAGCTCTCCTTCCTCGACGCCTACTCAGGCTATAACCAGATTCGACTCAAGGTCGAAGATCAAGAGAAAACGGCGTTCATCACACCGTTCGGAGTATTCTGCTACAGCACAATTCCCTTCGGTCTAAAGAACGCAGGTGCCACGTACCAGCGATGCATGCAGGCCTGCCTCAAGGACCAGATCGGTCGCAACGTCCAAGTCTATGTCGACGACATAGTCATAAAAACCAAGGAGGCAATAACACTTATCGACGATCTCCGCGAGACGTTCGACAATCTTGATCGCTACAAGATCAAGCTCAATCCAGAAAAGTGCGCCTTCGGCGTCCCTTCGGGTCAGCTGCTCGGGTACTTCATCTCTCAACGAGGGATCAAAGCGAACCCGAAGAAAATCAAATCTATCATGACAATGGAGAAGCCGAAAAACCTCAAGGGCGTTCAGCAGCTCGCAGGGCGAGTAGCGGCACTAAGCAGGTTCATCAGCCGCATGGGCGAGAAGGCCCTACCATTTTACCAGCTGCTGCGCAAGGCAGACAAGTTCGAGTGGACACCAGAAGCCAACGACGCATTCGAAAGCCTCAAGCGGCTCCTCTCCACCTCGCCCGTTTTGGTCACGCCAAAAGAGCGCGAGCCCCTGCTGCTGTACATAGCAGCCACACACCAAGTGGTCAGCACAGTACTCGTGGTCGAACGACCCGAAGAAGGCAAGACCCACGGGGTACAACGCCCAATTTACTACCTCAGTGAGGTACTCACTCCAACAAAACAGCGGTACCCGCACTACCAGAAGCTGGCCTACGGCGTGTTCATGACGGCTCGACGACTGAGCCACTACTTCCAGGAGCACCAGGTGATGGTCGTCAACGAGGCACCCCTGAACAGCATCCTGAACAACCCAGAGGCCGTAGGACGCGTCGCCCTGTGGGGCATTGAACTATCACCTTTGGACATCATCTACGAGAAGCGACACGCAATCAAATCTCAAGTCCTCCCGGACTTCCTGGTACACTGGATGGAGCTGCAGCTGCCTGACACCCCAGACATGTTGCAGTCCTGGACAATGCATTTTGACGGCTCCGCGAAGCCGTAGCAGGGGCAGGAGTCATACTGACCTCCCCGCAAGGTGACAAGATGAAGTACGTCCTTCGGATGAAATTCAGAGCCTCCAACAACGAGGCTGAATACGAAGCCCTCATCCATGGCATGAAGATGGCAAAAATATGCGGCGCAACGCGCCTGGTCATCTACAGTAACTCCAACCTTGTCGTACAGCAGACGATGAATGAGTGCGACGCACACGCCGAAAACATGATCGCGTACCGCGCGCTATACAACGCACTCGAAGGAGAATTCGACAGCTGCGAACTTCGGCACGTTGGAAGAGAGAGCAACGAGGAGGCCGATAGACTCGCCAACATCGGCTCCACTTGTGCAAAGGTACCACCAGGTGTGTTCCTCGAACAGATCTGCGTGCCATCCATCAAGCGGAAATTTCCCAAGGGATCACCCGAAGAAGCAGAACACTCAGGGGCTACGCTACCCGAAGGTCATGAAGGACCCGAACAGTTGGATACCGAAGTTGCCATGGTCAACCTGATGTAGGTCATGGCAGTAGAAGAAACTTGGACACGTCCATACCTCCGGTTCCTGATAAACGGAGAATTGCCAGACAGCCCGACAGATGCCCGGCGCGTATCTCGTCGGTCAAAAGCCTTCACCATCATCAACGGCGAGCTGTACAAACGCAACATTACAGGTGTACTACAACGGTGCGTCACCATCGACGACGGCAAAGCCATACTCCAAGATATCCATGAGGGCATCTGCGGCCACCACGTAGGCAGTCGCTCCCTCGTCGTCAAAGCTCTGCGAGCAGGATTCTACTGGCCAACGGCCATGAGCGATGCGAAGGACATCGTCCGAAGATGCAACGGGTGCCAACGGTTCGCCGACAAACCGCACACACCTGGATCCGAACTTCGACCAATACCCATAGCCTGGCCTTTTGGCCAATGGGGCCTCGACATGATCAGAAAACTGCCAAAATCTTCGAAAGGAGGACACGTCTTCCTCCTGGTCGCAGTCGACAAATTCACCAAGTGGATCGAGGCCATGCCAGTCACAAACCAGAAGGGCAAAACCGCTGTCAAGTTCTTCGAATCCATTGTCTACAGGTTTGGCGTACCGCACAGCATCATCACCGACAACGGATCAAACTTCATCTCCGAAGAATTCCAGGACTTCGGCGAAGGCCTCGGGATCAATATCACATATGCCTCAGTGGCACACCCGCAAACAAACGGGCAAGTGGAAAAGGCCAACGGCCTAATAGGCGCTGGCATCAAGAAACGCCTCATGAGCTTACTCGAGCACAAAGCTGGAAACTGGACGAAAGAACTACCGTCTGTCCTGTGGAGCTTACGTACTACGCCAAACAGCTCCACCGGCTACACACCATTCTTCATGGTGCACGGAGCCGAAGCAGTGCTACCAGCCGAAGTACGCCATCATGCTCCACGAGTCGTCGCTTACAGCGAAGCCGAATCCACGGCTGCACTCGAAGATGCCGTCGACACACTCGACGAAGCACGGGATATAGCTGCAGCTAGATCAGCGGTGTACCAGCAGAGTCTCCGCAACTATCACAGCCGTCGGCTGCACCCAAGGTCCTTCGTCGAAGGAGACCTCGTCTTGCGACTCAAGCAAAAGCGACCGAACAAACTCGATTCACCATGGGAAGGACCCTACGCCATCACCGAGGTCATCCCAGGTGGCGCCTATCGCCTCAAGCACGTGGAGTCTGGAGTCGCATACTCCAACCCGTGGAACGTCTCGCACCTGCGATGATTCTACCCGTAGCAACCTACCCCCCTTGTTACTTTCAATAAGGCTTTCAGCCAAGGCTACTCAGCCGAACCATGTACCTCCTCCATTACGATATAAATAAAGCTAAGTGTCTCGCCCCCAACCTTCGGTTGATCATTTTCTGCAACTTTACTACATGCTACATACGCACTCGGGGGCTCCCCCCACCTCACGATTTCATCGACTGACCACGTCAGGCAAACGAAAAGGGCACGTACTACATCAAAGCACTGCGTGCTCGCAAACAAGCAAACCTTTACAACAAAGGGCACATACATGCCCAGCCGCAATATACAAATTTTACATCTACCTGTTTATTTTCAGGTCCTACCTATTCTGAAGAATAACCTAAGCACGCTGCTCAAACAAATCTACAATCTGTTCGGCATACTGCCTTACATCTGTGTAATGCGGACGCATATTCCACTCGCCACCATCTGGTCGAGGAGGTGGCCCAGTCGCCACAGCAGCCAAATCTACATCAGGGCGGTGCACCCTCACAAGTGACAAGGCAGCCTTCACCCGTGCAACGAGCTGCTGCCGCACCAGCTCCTTGACATTTCCGGCATTCTGAAACTTCGTCAGAAGACCTGCAAGGGTCGTTGGCACGGCATCCAACGGAAACATGACGTGCAGCACCGAGGAAAGTGATGTCTGCACCTGGCGGAGCACCCGCGAAACCTGGTAGACACGATCCTGCATCGTCGCTAGAACTATGGCGCGATCACGATCCATCCTGAAGAAGCCGCCGGCCTCCATGTCTTGTTGAGTCAAGCAATTGACTCGAACAGCAATACGCTCCTTTTCTTCCCTCAGAGCAATATTGGCACCTGCGACAACCGCACACAACAAGAGTAAGGCCAGCAGGCTCACCCGAAGAAATGGGCTACAACCCGAAAGAAGGATCAACTTACATTGCAGTTGCTCGGACAGCCGACCCAGCTCCGCCATCAAATACTCCTCTCTGGCTGCACCACGGTCTGCTTTGGATTTCCAAACGTCAGCGCGACCGCGTAACCCAAGCAAATCTCTCTCCAAGCTATGCACGCGATCCCGAAGAAAAGAGAGCTGCGAGGAATCATCCAATGACGCTCGCAAGGGCCTTTCGGATGAAGTGGCAATTGGGTCATCACCCGAAGGAACCTATAGTAGCAGAAAAAGAAGGAACACAGACATTCAGCCAAGGATAGAGCACAATTCGGAGGAATTCATTAAAATAAGGCCACTACGTGGCACAAGGACGGTACTACAAAAGATATTTACAACAAAAGAAGACTACAAACTACCCTACGTCTACTATGCCTAAGGTGCAGGACACTGAGTCGCCTCAGAACCAGACTGCCTAGCTTTGGCCTCGCCCTGCTGCCGCAATGCATACTCAGACAACAAGTCAATGAGCTTGGGCCCATATCGCCTGCAGCAAGCGGAGTAGGCGGCGAAGGCTACCTCGGATCCATCCGCAGCCGTCGGCATCCGAGAAGTGATCTGGGGCAGGTCCAGCTCCGCCCCAGCCGCCATGGCCATCGCCAGCCCGACGGACGCGCCGATGCCCTTCTGCTGGCGCTTATACGCTGCAGGCGCTTCACCTGAGAGAGCCTCTGCCAGGGCATCCACGTCATCCAGGGTTGCGCCCTTCGGGAAGAGCTCCTGGTAGAAGCGACCAAGGACCTCCTTCGCCTTGGCAAGGGAGTTGACGACGGTGCTGCAACGGTCTTCGACCGCCACAGTGGCATCATCTAGAGCACTCCCGTGCTCCAGAGCTCCGCGGTCGAACTTGATGCCTGCGGCATCTGAGACAAAAAAGAAGAAAACATGAAGAAAAGCAACATAGAAGAAGATCCAGAAACAAGTCCAAAAGCTGGTACTCACCCGAAACAGCCTTGGCAGCAGCCATGAGCTTATCCGCCACCCCTTTTTCACGAGCAGCCGCAACGGTGGCCAGCTGCTCCTCACGATCTGCGGCCTCCCGCTGCAGACGCTCCTTCGCTTCGGCTGCCTTCGTCAGCTCTAGCTCAAGACGCTCTCTCGCACCAGCGGCAGCTTCATCCTTCTGCTCCGATTGGCCAAGGCTCTTCTTCAGAGCATCAACCTCACGGAGCGAATCGTTATGCTCCTCTGCATTTACAACAAGCAAGAGTCAGAGAACAGGACAAGGATAAGCAAGAGAAGTACTACAAGGCAGACGAATACCTTGGAGCTGCCGCAGTTTCGCCTCCAGCGTCAGGCGCTCCTCCACCAGCCTCTTGGCCTCTTGGACAAAAGGCTGCAGAAAAAGGCAATAGCAGTAAGAACAGGACTTGGGGGCTACGCCCAACACAAAGAAGCAAAAACAACATCAGCACTCGAAGACACTTGGGGGCTCCCTCCATAAGATCAAGTAGAAAAACTTACGTGCTCCGAAGGCGAACCTGCAGGCCCGCCTGCGAAATTCTGGGGCTCAACCACCAACCTCTCCTGCACAGGAGGAACTGGCGCAGCATCACCCGAAGTCGCCACCGTCTGAGGAGGAGGCGACACAATGTTTGACTCCCCCATCATCTCCTGGCCACCATCACTAGAGCCGTCGGAGGATTGCCTACATACAAAGCCAATCAACACAGGTGCAAAACATCATTAAGGAAAAAGGACAACAGAGGCAACAAGAAAACTTACGAGCCCAACGCGCTCAGGTCGAAGATAGGAGAAGCCCTTCGGGCCCTCTTCTCTTCCTTCTTTTCTTCCTTCTTCTCCTCCTTCTTTTCTTCCTTCTTCCGCTTTGCTGGCGGCTGCGGAGCAACAGCCCGCACAGGAATGGCAGGAAGGGGAGAGGAAGAACCCCCTGAACATCATCATGACGCTCAAGGCCTAGCGGATTTCTGGGAGTCGGAGGAGTCGTGGCATCCGAAGACTCGCTGGAGCTCCGTGATCGCTTGCACGAATGGTCCTCACTCGACTCGTCGGCATCCTCCGCTGGAGATCGCGCTGACGGCAGCTCGGACACGGAGTCCACCACTTCATTATCCGGGGCATTCGGATACCTTTCGGGCAACGGTGGTGCCATGCCCGGAACTTTGAAGCTCTGCAAAAGGAAAAGGAACTTTGTTAGCAAATAAAGGCAAAAGTACACAGCTGACAAAAACAAAAAGGGAGCACTACGTGCACAAATCTACACCTTCGGCACGGCCAACGTCGAAGAGAAGGGAGGAGTCAGCGACTTCACCAGGAGTTCTTCATCGGCTTTGAACTTCAGCAACACACGAAGAGCCTTGTCAAGTTCCGTCTTGGAGATTTTCTCACTCGAAACCCTCGTCGGATCACGGCGCCCAGAGTAAAGAAACATCGGATGCGCCCTTGCTTGGAGAGGCTGCACTCGACGCTCACGAAACGTCCGGATGACGTCGACACCGTTCACCCCCTTCTCAGGAATCAGTTGGAGATCCTCCACCCGACGGTACAGGGCCTCTATCTCCGCCTCCTCACCGTCTAAGATTTGGTTTTTCCAGGATCTTTTCTTTTCAATCAACTGGGAGGGGTCAAAAGGAACGAGACCAAAATCTTGCCCAGGCAGTACGGAGTCACGGATGTAAAACCATTTCCTCCGCCAGTACTGGACAGATTCGGACATGGAGAAGGAAAAGAATTGCACATTGGGACTGAGGGAGATGATGAAACCCCCAATGGGATACACACCATCCAAACCAGACTACCTCTTCACGGAATAAAGCTTCCGGAAGAGGCCAAAGTGCGGCTCAATGCCCAGCCAGCACTCGCAAACAGTGACAAAACAAGCAATGTGAAGAAGAGAATTGGGAGACAGATGATGCAACTGAACCCCGTAGAAGAAGAGCAGTCCACGAAGGAAGTCATGGACTGGATACGAAAACCCACGCAAGACGAAGGCAAGAAACATAACCCGATACCCAGGTGGGGGACGGGGGATTACCTCATTCCGGGGAGTTTGACGACCGTGGTATCCTGCGGAATCAGGCTCCGCTCGCGCAGTTTGCGGAGATCGCTCTCCCGCGTCTCTGATCGCCGCCAGCCACCATCGGTGACGCGAGCAGCGGCGGTGCTCTTCTTGCCTCCGGCGGCGCTGGTCCCAACCGCAGATGAGGACTTCTTTGTTTTCCCCATGGCGCTGCAGCGGTGGTGGCGATGACAACGCAGAAAGAACGAAGGAAATGTGGAAGGAAAGCTTAGCGTGCAGCAAGAATCGCTCAAGAACAAGGAAGAAGTGAACGGATGAACTGGTGCGGTGAAAAACAAAACACGATTTCACCCAGGATTATAACAGCGAAGCCGATGCGCGCTGGCCGTCCATCTAGAAGACCTAACGCCAATGGCAGATCTGGTCGTACACGTGTCAACACCAAAACGAACCGTCGTCACCATGTCGTCCACTACGCGTGGAAATCGAGGAGGCGCCGTAATCATCTCCACGCCCCGCGTGACCGGTCAATTCAAAGTCAGCAAGTGGGACCCACGCTTCGTCCAGTCAAGTCATCTCTGGCGTAGCAGAAGCTTGAGGTCATCGATCGTAAGCACTGACGTTATCAAAAGCTATACTAGCACCACTTCGGCTCCACAGCAAAAAGTACCCACTCGAATCTACGATTCGACTAAATACTTGGGGGCTACTCCTATCAGGAGCGCTGGCCGCGCACCCGGCAGATAAAGAACAAGAAGGCATTTCCTTTGAGTCCTCCGTCGAGTCTATGACTCCACTACGGACTCGGGGGCTACTCCCATAGGGAGAATGGATTCAAGCATCAGAAAATTTTCGAGTCCCGCGGACTCAATGACAAGAAAAAACGCTTAATTTAAGTCTCCGCTCGAGTCTACGACTCGAACAGACACTCGGGGGCTACTCCCATAGGGAGCGCTGGTCGCGCACCCTATGAAATCTTCGACTGCGATCTTCCGGATCCGCAAGCAAAAACTTTTTTGGCAACTCTGCCCCAACAAAATGCTAAGTGAGCAACGTCCTCCTTGGCCACCCGCAACGCCTCCGCGGTGATAAACATTCTGATGCTGCGTCTGCGACGCAAAGATAAGACCTACAGATAACATCTGATGGCCTAGCAACGCACCCGACTGCGCTCTGCTAGTATGAATCCGTACCAGCAGGTACGATGAAAAATCCCGACGGACGCGTTGGGTACACCAATTAAAATCACTGAAATTCCACCCCTGTAAGTCCTCCGTGGCCTGAGCCGAATTACGTCAGCATATGTTCCAGGTCCGGGTTAAGGGACCCGAACCTAAAGAAGATCGTGTTGTTTCGTCCTAAGACAGTTAACTGACCCTGATCCGTCAGGTGAGTCAGACACACGCATCAACAATCCCTACACCCGCATATTGTTAACATATAACTGCACCCGAAGGATGGAAGAGTCCTCAACCGAATCTACGATTCGACTGATCACTCGGGGGCTACTGACATGGTTATACCCTACGGGTACATAACTTCAGCATACCTAGTCCGGCCCAAGGAAGGTCCACGGCAGACATACGCTGGCCCATGAAGATTTTCGGGTGACCAAGGCCCATGATGTCTTCGGATCCTTGGAGAACAAGACTAGTATAGATAGGAAACTCAAAAGGGCAACGCCCTAGGACTTGTAACCGACTAGGACTATGCCCGAGACCTGCCTAAGTCTATATAAAGGCCAGGAGGGTACGTCCTAGGAGAACTCACCTCATACTTTTGCACGCATCCACGCCAGATCGAATCTGCGCACCTGTAACCTTCGGTTCCGCCATAATCAAAGAGCAGACAAGCAGGAGTAGGGTTTTCCCTCCGGGGGCCTGAACCTGGGTAAATCTCGTGTCCCCTGGTTGCTTGTCTGTTAACCGTGCCACGATCTCCAGCATCCCCATCTTCTCCAAAACCCAAGTCCATAACAATGGGCATTGACGAGATTAAACCTCGTCACTCCTCGTCTTCTTCCTCGCAGTATCCTCCTTCCTCCTCGTAGCCTTGGTCGGTACTAGCGTCTATAAATAAATACGAGGTACACAATCACCAAACAATACTTAACTATTTTCAATCATCACACAAAGGTGCACTCTAGATGATCTAGCATCATCACTATTATCACAAGGATTAAAGCACTTGTCTTAATTATTTTATTTGAGAAAAGTAATTTCTACTCATTGAAAAACTACTTAAGATTCAATATTCTCCAACTCAGACATGGGATCATGTTGACACATGTCATCACCACATATTTCAGTATATGGGAATGTGGTTTAAAGTGGTGTCACAATTTAATAAGGTTTAACCTTTTTATTTTGATTAAATAAAGTGACTAGAAATGCCTATGTGGCATTCTTTTATTACTTGAACATTATTTCTACAAGTAAACCCATATATTGTGATATATTCTGAAAGGTATGATCAAATGTGATTTTTGAGAGTTGGAATCAACTCAAAAGCTTTTGTGGTTGAATTTTGAAAAATGTTTGAATGCAGAAAAGCTTCTGCCTTGTTATTTTTACCATGGTTTAACTATACATCCAAATGATTTGAATCCAACGGTCTTGGATTAAGCATTTCAGTACCTTTCTAACAAAATTGGTTTCATGCATTTTGGTTTAGTGAATCGAGCTGGTTGATTTTTGAATCTAGGTACAGAACTGTGTTTGAAATTAAATGAATAAAGCTTAATTTGAACTGTTGGGTAGCGCGGGAGGGTTAAATGGGCCGGCCTACTACACACAGCGTGCACACGGGCTGGTTAAGTGGCTGTCCCCACGTGTCAGTGAGATGGGAAGGGGCGAAGCGGTACGGGGCAGTGTGAACCGCACGATCTAACTCTAATCAGACGACTACGGTTCATCGTCCACGTCGGGCAGCGCCGGAGAGATAGAACCCTAACACGGCAGGTGAGGGTCGTGGGAGGCTCATCGGGGCTTAGGCGAGGGTCGGCGACGAGGGCGAACGACGAAGTCGACGACGGTGGTTCTTCTGGTACCGGCAGCTTCTCCTGGGGCGGCTCCAATTGACTGCTCCCTTCTCCTCCAGCAGCGGCGGGCTCCGGCCAAATTCCGGCAATGAGCTGCTCGCCTTGCTCCGGGAGTGAGATGGGATGGTTCTGGGTGAGAGGGGAGTGAACTGGTGTGGCAAATACGAGCGGTGGAGGCCTCTATTTATAGTGGCGGAAGGGGACCGACGAGCGCGGGCTGAGCTCGTTGTGGTCGACGACACAAAGGGCTATCGGCATGGGAGACGGTAGGGGGCGGTGCGGTGCTCCCTGGCGAAGCTCAACGAAGTGATATTGCGGCATGGGCCGGTGCTGATCGGTCAGAACGTCGCAGTGCTCTAAGCGGGTCTGACGGCGGTTTTAATGTCACACAACGCGCGTGGTCCATGTGGCGGTGAACGGGCATGTCTGGCGGGGTGCTGGTGATCATCCTTGCAAGCGGCAAGGGCGGCACGCGGTCTGTTGGTGCTGGTCGAGCGAGGCGCTCTAGCGCGCTCTCGGCTTGCGCAGAGAGGTTTGGCATTGGACGGTGGGATGCTTGCTAGACATGCTGGCTAGGCTTAGTGTTGCTTGTAGCTTGCTGTTGACAATAGAGTGGCAAGGTGAGGCTCGGCCTGCTTGCCATTAATGGCTAGGCTTGCTCACAGTGGTGCTAAATATTGTTAAAGAGGCTAGATGATCTACTAAGGGCTGGTTTCTACCAGAGAGGGAACAAGTTAGGCCAATTTTACTGCACACTATAGTGTTTGTGGTTTGTTTGTTTGATGCCAGCAAGGTGTTTGATGAAATGGCCGCAAGAAGTTTAAATTTAAATTTTGGATTCAAACTTGGTGGGTTTGTTAGGCACATACTAGGGAGTTTCTGGTTAGTTGGATTAGTCAAGGGGCACTAGTTTGGTTGGTTTTTGAAAATGGATGATCTTCACATATGAATAACCTTCAATTTCGAATTGTGATTTTAATGAGGTTGCCAAATGTTTCTGCAAGTTTGAAAGGTGGGCCATGATTCACTTTTACTATTTCTATCAAGGGGTGAAAATAATTGGGAAAGTTTCTGTTTGAAATCTTGGACTAGAAACACTCAAAGTAACCTAGTGAGCAAGATTGGCAAAAATGACCATTTGCTTTGTTTTATTTGTTTTTGATTTTCTCCTGTTTTGTTTCTGCATGGAAATGTTTTATATGATGTTATTTTCATCTTTAAACCATTTCTTGCTATTTAGGTTAATCACACAAGTTCATTCATGCATTAATCAAATCATCACATACATAAATGCATTCATATGAGTTAAATTAATCAAAGTTTTTCTTAACCCTAATTTTTGTGATTAGAGTTTGATGATCCTTGTTTTATATTTTTGGGATGTTACGGACGCTCCTCATGCTACTCAACTTTAGTCACCGGTAAGTTCTTGTCATAGTAAGTACATGTGTATCATAGAGAACCGCCAAACTGGGTACCCCTTGCCCAATGATACAGGAGTTATCCCATATCAAAATAACAAGGCAAGCAGACAATGAGCATCTCATCGATCTTCTTATTTACCATGGGAAAATGGTGCTTTTTTCTATCTTTCCTCTTTTCTCATTGTTTTTTCTTTTTCTAAATCTCTTTTTTCTATCTCTCTTTTTTATAAGAAGAATGCTTCATAGATTGCTCACTATGGTGATGCTGCAAGTTTCTACCATGATTAGGCATTGCTTAGATTAGTGGCGTTTCTCTAACACATATACATAACTCCATGGACTTACAAGCTCCCCTTTTATTTCACACCGACGACATCCATAAACTAAAGATCATGATATCAACTAAGTAGATATTTACAGGTGTTGAAAGTGTTCCCCGTGACAACATGGTTCTGCTAATCCCAACGTATAAGTGCAAGCATATACAACATAGATGACACAATGGTTCAAGTATATTAGGGGCAAGAAAAATAAAGTGTGCCATCAAGTTTGTGAGAGATTTAATCACTAATTTTCACATAACAAGTTTAATTTGGAAGATAGATAAAACAAGAATATACTTGGAATGGTGTAACACACCATGCATAGGAATTTATAGTGGACACTTTGGAATAACTTGGTTTCTTGGGAGTTGGATGCATGAGTAGAGCTTGCTCATATAAGTGGAGGATAGCAAAAGACTGGGAGCGACCAACTAAGAGAGCAATAATGGCCATAATCTTGCAGAGTGACAAAACATTACTAATCAAAGCATAAAGTGGTACCACAAGTCAAAAACTAAATTATCATAGAGGCTATTGAAGGAAATATGCCATAGAGGCAATCATAGAGATGATTATATTTCTTGTGTATCCATGAGTTATTGTAATTTTCCTTGAATATCCATATCAGGCAACTTGTATTTATGTGAATTGTTTGTGAAACTCTTTACTTGTATGGTTATCCAAGTAGTTGTCCCTAGTAGGAGTTCATGTGAGGACACACGTGAATATTAGACTAGCACATCGACTGGTTGATGACTATGTTTCGCAAGTCATAGACATGCAGATGTCAAACTAATGATGTGGACACATGTTATGAACATGGGGTTGGACTGACCCAACTTGATACTGGCAATTAGACTTGCAGCTCTCTCTACACATCGTGTACATTTTGTCCTTAGACCTGAGATTGTCGCATGTACATGAGATGTGGATCGACCTACTTTGGGGGTATCAAACGCTGCTGCGTAACTGGGTAGTTATAAAGGTATCTTTCGGGTTTGTCATGAAGCATGCTGCAAGGCATGGTCAATCAAGATGGGATTTGCCCCTCTCTACTTGAGAGAGATATCTCTAGGCCCCTCGAGTTATCGGATCCAGAAATGCATGGCCGTGCTACATATGGTTAAGAGTTAACCTAGTAAAGGGATTCTGAATCACAGTATCGAGAAAGGGAGGTCAGCTTGGAGCTAGACCAAATATCATGAGGCAAAGGGAAAGACATGTACTCAACCTTGTGATGGTTCGTTCGATATGATCTTTGTATACGTTTAGGAGTTGGCACGTCTTGCTAGAGGCCACTACCAACTATTGATAGAATAAGTGTATTCGTGTCACGTCTATACGTATATGAACCTATAGGGTCACACGCTTAAGGGACTGGAAGCCTAATGAGGATTAGATCCGAATTAGACCAGGCTTAGTGTACAGGTCCCAACCTGATAAGGTAGAGATCCCTGTGTTTACAATGCTAGTCCCTGGATCAATAGCTATTGTCCGCAGTTTAAGATGTAATATTACAAAGGTCATATTACAACTTATAACGAGGAATAAAATAATTCATTACATCTTACATAGCTCATTTGGATATCTCATTACAATGCAGCAGATATAACTATATAGCATGGAGTCCTTCATCTTCAAGTGCCACAGGCAATCATGTTGGTTGTAGACTTGTAATTCTATTCAACACACTTCAATAACATCAAACAAACCTGCAACATAATAAGTTACAGCCACAAGGGTCAATACATTTGAATTGTATTGGAAAGTGATACTATAGTAGAGTAGTGGTATCTAACATCTATATGCATTTGGCTAAGTGTAGCTAAGGCTTGCTTTGCTCAAAATAAGTTTCCCTATTAGTTGAAAACACTAAGTTTTTATTTGTCAAATCACCCAAGGAACTACTAATAGAAATTGGTGATCCTTTAACCCTTGTTCAACCACACGCTTTTAACTAAGAAATTGGGATGAGGAGATCCTTGATATCTTCAATGTCTTGATGCTCAAATTGTCCATTGCTGGGGACACGGCTAAGTACTTAGATTTTACTCTCTCGAGAGGTGGTGCACTATCCCCACAAGACTCGACATGCATCGAGACAAGATCTTTCATAATCCTTCCCTTAGACCAAATGGACGCGTTCCATCCTATCACCCTACCACCTTCTGTCCATATGGCTAAGTTATTGCAACCTATATGATCCAGGCAGAGCCCATATTGCCATGTGGCTGCACTAGAAGCTTCTCAACACTTAACATCTCAAATCTCTTGGTTCCTGGGTGGCTTTCCACAAGTGATATACACAAGGTAGTCCAGTCACTGGGCCTTATGTAACCACTCAACATAACCCATTCATACCATTCCACCCAGGTGATTCATTCACATAGTTGTTATTTTATTAACAAAACACAAGTCCTAGACTTTGCATAATATCATAGCATGAATAATACACCCTTGGTTTCTACTAGCTAATCTAAGCATGATAGTAGTAAGAATCTTAACTTAGGGAAAATTCTACTAAGGCATCATCTACTAGGATTTCCCAAGGCATAGTTAACACAAAGAAAATTCAATGCAAGTCCTACTTAAAAATATCACTAATGCATATTCAAAATAATAGGACAAAATATATGAAGCACCACTTGCCTTTTTAGTAGATAATCTAGATACTCTTCTTGATCTTGCAAATGTCACACTCTTCAAAGTTCACTACAAGTCAATCAAGGCACAAATTCAAACTAGCATTCAAACAATTCACCACATAAAATAATGAAAACAAAACAATGCATGCAAGCATGCAAAAGATTGTTTTATCGAAAAAGTGGTTTCTAATCAGGATATAAACATTTTAAAACACCTAATGGTCATTTATAAAGTGGCAAAACCATTTTAAAACAAGTTAGTGAAAATGGGCCATTTCAATCATTTTTGTTTTGCTAGAAATGATCTATCCAAAGGAATAATATCTAGTGTTATCCAAATATGTTTTTAAACACATGTGTTAGCGATTATGGTCATAGTGTTTAAAACAAATCCATTTGCAAAAGGTTTCACTCAAAAATCATTTTTAAATCATAGCAACATTTTTGTTTTACTAGAAATTCTTTTATTCAAAGGAATAATTTTCTAGTTTTCATCAATTATAATTTTAAATCCAAAAGATAGTGGTTAGGGTTAGAGAGTTCAAATCAAACCATTTGCAAAAGGTTTTACTCAAAAAGCATTTTTAGAATAATTTTTATAACCAAAATAGCCTTAATAATGTTTTTGCAAAAACACCTAATTGTCCAGAAGCAAAATACTAAACTAAGGGCACAGTTACCAAGTTCACATTTTCATGATTCCAATGATATAAAATTTAATTTTTGGACGTGTTGAACAAAAGTTATGCTTTTTGCAAGTTTAAACATTAAAATCCATTTTCTGGATTTTTAAACAGACAGGACAGGCCCCGTGGAATGATCTTACTAGCGCATACCGGTTCGTTCGGATCGCGTAGTGTGGGATGTTGGATTAAAAGGGCATCACACGGAACTAATCATCGCATACCCCTTCGTTTAGTCATCTATTCTAAGCCACGCGATCAAGATCTAACGGACTAGAGCATGTGACCACTATCTGGCGGCGCTAGCTCGATGGCGCGCAGCAGTGGCGCTCAGGCGGTGACGTTTCCTGTCAAAATAGGAAGCGAGGGAGGAAGAGGACTGGCTCACCAGCTTCGCCATGGCGTGAGGAATCTCAATGTCATCATGGGAAGGACAGGGGTGCATGGTCGTGTCGGCAATTGCTCGCCGGAGATGCTACTGACGATGGTGTGCTCCGAACATCGTCGTTGGCGAAGCTATGGACCATGCTCAAGAAAACAAGCAGTGTCGTTAGATGCGCGAGACGAAGGCAAGTATGCGTGCATCAATGGGAGTGAGGGGGACGGTCAGGGTTTACCGGGGAGAGGTCGCCGGAATCGAGGCAGGCAGCAGCGACGCTCAGACTTGCTTGTTGCCGAGCCTCTAGGGCGCACATGGGCGAGCTGAGGGTACGGGAAGATGCGTGTGTTGATAGGGATCAAGTTCGTCTGATCTACGAGGTAGGAGGGGGTCGGGGTTGGCCGAAATTGCCGCGGTGGCTCGTCGGAGAAGAGGTGGTGCGAGCAGCAAATCGAGGCAGCCTGGTGGCGGAGAGGGAGTGGCGATTGAGGGGAAAGAGAGAGGATGGCGAGGCGCTTATGAGGGCGAGGTTGCGGGGCGAGATTAACGCAGCAATCAATTTACGAGGTTTGAATTGATCAGAAACGGTAGAGGAATCAGGGCTGGAACTGGTCGCGCGAGGACGACAACGATGAGTTGAGAGTGGGTCCCGAGCATCAGCGAGGTGAGGGGTAAGGGACGGGTGAGAAAAACATTTCGCGACGAGAGAGAGGTGGGCTACACTGTTGGGCTAGATGGGCTAGGTAATCCAGTGGGTTGGGCAAGGTTAGTTGGGCTGAGTCTTTTTCCATTTTTTTCCTTCTCTAAATCTTTTTCCTTTTTCATTTATGATTTCAGTTTTGATTTGATTTAAATGATTTAATGAATTCAAATTTCTGCACAACCTTTTCAGTAGGGTTTGAAACTATTTATTAATGTGTTTGAAAGTCCATTTCAGAATAATTCAAATATTCTCTTATGGTTTAATATTTATTTAAATGAGGTCTTTTGTATTTATTTAAATAATTTGAATATGGTTCCAAACCATATAATTTTATTTAATTAATCTTTTATTATTTTTAAGTTAATTCGACAACCTTTAATCCAATTTGGCAATTTCAACTTATTTTTCTCATGATTTAATTAATCATTTATTAGTAGGAATGTTGTCTTTATTCAAATTGAATATGGTTAAAAGCCCATAAAATTTTATTTAAATAATCTTTATTTCTTTATTTTATTTGTATTATCTTTATTCCATTTGATTATGGATTTGTCCAAGATTTAATTTGTCTTTCCAATTACTTCTTATTTAGTTATTTCTTTCTTTGTCTTATAAAATTCATATCTTTTTTATTTATAGATCCAAAATTGGTGATTCCAATTTGTATAATTTTGTTTAACATTTGTTTATATTTTTAAATACTTTTAGGATTACTTTTCTCACAACTTGGTATTGATTTTAGTTAGGATCTTTATTAGCTTTTGGAAATTATTTCCTTTTATCTAATTAAATTCATAAGTTTTTATCCAGGGCTCCAAATTGAGTGAAACCAATTTCTATGGTTTTATAATATTTTTGTTTACCATTTTTTATCATTTATAAATGTTTGTTGCTAAATTTGTATATCGATAAAATCCATAGTCTTAGAGAGATTTTGGAAATGATTTCCTTCATTAAGATTTAGGATTTTGGTTTAGCTCTTCCAAGTGTTTAAATTTCAAGATACATCCACTAATGAATGCATTTCACTTGATTGTAATTTTGTTGGATGCCCTTTTCATTCAAATTTTGTTCAAGAAGGGTTTTGATGTTTCCATTTAGAAGAAAAAGTTTCTTTTCACCCTAAATTTCAACAATTAATTCTTTTGTTTATTTATTTTTCACATTTCAAAATTTGGAAAATTTTGGGATGTGATAGGATACCACCCTTAAAAGGAATCTCGTCCTGAGATTCGAGAAGGCTAGAGGTTACAAGTTGGCTTCAAGACAACTAGGGTACTACCACCCTTAAAAGATTTTTAATTATATTATAATTTGGCTTACTTGGGATCTTGATGTAACTTCTCTGGAAAGTTGTTTGCATAGTGTCCTTTGTTTCCACACTTGAAACATGTGACAAGGTTGATGTCCCTCATAGACTTGCTTGTCTTGTACTTCTTATTTTCTGGACAATGTGATGCATAATGGCCTAGTTCTTTACATTTTTGGCACATCACTTGGCTAATATCCTTCTTCTTCTTGGGTTTCTCCAAAGCTAGGAGTTATCTTAGTTCACGTTCTTCATACTTCACCACAAATGTGGGAAAACTTCCTCGGTTCTTAGAACGATTCCTAGGATAACGTCCATGTTTCCTCTTTTGTCCACCATGGTGAGTTACAATGTATGGAGGTGCATACTGAGATTTGATTTTGTCTTCATCCTTCTTGGTATGAATGTTTCTAAACATTTGATGTTTTCCATATTGTTTCATCTGTTGAACTATAGGATAGATAGGGCATTAGATAGGAACATGATCATTTCCTTCACATAGGAAACAAGTAACTTGAGATGTGGGGCATTGTTTAGTTGGATGTTTCTCTTCACAATTAGGGCATTGGTCCACATGCTCTTGATAAGTGTGTCCTATGTCTCCACAAATATTGAAAGCTTGAGTTCCTTCTATAATATCATCCTTGATATCATTGATGTCACAATTAATTTGGGAAAGGTTGCTTCTCATATTGATCATTTGATTGGTCATCCTTTGTAACAATTGAGATTGGGTTTCCAATAATTTTTGCATGGCTAGGTCTAACTAAATGATATTGGCTACAAACTGACTTGTCACTTGATTCAACCGGGATTGAGTTGCTAGTATTTGTTCTCTCATGTGCATCTCTTGGTTGTTGTTTTTCACCATTCTTGTTGTTGGATTATCTTGGAGTAGTCATTTGTTTGGGTTGGATTGGGATTATAATAGGCAAAACATTTCTAGAGGAAGAATTCTACTCACACACAACAATTCATACAAGCAATATGCAAGCAATCACAATCATGCATTCCATTCAAACAACAAGGTTCAAGCAAATTTTAGGCAACAAAATATTTTTTTACACCACATAAGTTGGTGTGATCAATAAATCGATTTAAACTAAACACTAGTATGGTGGTCCAACTATAGGATGATCTCATGTGAACCCCATTCTTCTTAGTTGTTTCTTCATGAATAAGGTCATGGTATCCTTGGAAGAAAATGTTGTATCTTGGTCACAAGCTCAAAGGTGATGATGGTTCCTTCTAAGTTGTGTTTCCTTAGTCTCCAAGTCTTGAGTAATATTTCTTGTCTCACTTGTAGTCCTTAGTGATGTCCAGATTGAAGTCCTTGGTGATGGTGAAGTTGAAGTCATTGGTGATGTTGAAGTCCTTGCTCATGTTGATGTTTTTGTCCATCAAGTTGAAAAGGAAGAGATGTAGAATCAAAATCAAAAAGGTTGAGGAAAGAGTTTACAAGATTGTTTGTAAATAAGTTTGAACAAATACAACTCTTATTTTTCTAAGGGGTTTTGTCCAATCCTAGGGTTACAATCCTACAGGCAACACAGTGCTCTGATACCATCTATAGAGGTTCCAACCTGATAAGGTAGAGATCCCTGTGTTTACAATGCTAGTCCCTGGATCAATAGCTAGCATCCACATTTTAAGATGTAATATCAAGAAACAAAGGTCATATTACAACTTATAACCAGGAATAAAATAATTCATTACATCTTACATACCTCATTTGGCTATCTCATTACAATGCATCAGATATAACTATATAGCATGGAGTCCTTCATCTTCAAGTGCCACAGGCAATCATGTTGGTTGTAGACTTGTAATCCTATTCAACACACTTCACTAACATTAAACAAACTTGCAACATAATAAGTTACAGCCACAAGGGTCAATACATTTGAATTTTATTGTCAAGTGATACTATGGTAGAGTAGTGGTATCTAACATCTATATGCATTTGGCTAAGTGTAGCTGAGGCTTTCTTTGCTCAAAATAAGTTTCCTTGGTAGTTGAAAACACTTATTTGTCAAATCACCCAAGGAACTACCAATAGAAATTGGTGATCCTTTAACCCTTGTTCAACCACAATCTTTTAACTTAGAAATTGGGATGAGGAGATCCTTGATAGCTTCAATGTCTTTATGCTCAAATTGTACATTGCCGGGGACACGTCTAAGTACATAGATTTTACTCTCTCGAGAGGTGGTGCACTTTCCCCACAAGACTCGACATGCATTGAGACAAGATATTTCAGAAGCCTTCCGTAGACCAAATGGACGCATTCCATCCAATCACCCTACCACCTTCTGTCCATCTAGCTAAGTTATTGCAACCTATATGATCTAGGTAGATCCCATATTGCCATGTGGCTACACTAGAAGCTTCTCAACACTTAACATCTCAAATATCTTTGTTCCTGGATGGATTTACACAAGTGAGATACACAAGGTAGTACAGTCACTGGGCCTTGTGTGACCACTCAACATATCCCATTCATACCATTCCACCCAGGTATTCATTCACATAGTTGTTGTTTTATTAACAAAACACAAGTCATAGACTTTGCATAATATCATAGCATGAATAATCCACCCTTGGTTTCTACTAGCTAAGATAAGCATGATAGTAGTAAGAATCTTAACTTAGGGAAAATTCTACTAAGGCATCATCTACTAGGACTTCCCAAGGCATAGTTAACACATACAAAATTCCATGCAAGTCCTACTTAAAAATATCACTAATGCATAGTCAAAATAATAGGACAAAATATATGAAGCACCACTTGCCTTTTTAGTAGATAATGTAGATACCCTTCTTGATCTTGCAAATGTCACACTCTTCAAAGTTCACTACAAGTCAATCAAGGCACAAATTCAAACTAGCATTCAAACAATTCACCACATAAAATAATGAAAACAAAACAATGCATGCAAGCATGCAAAAGATTGTTTTGTTGAAAAATTGGTTTCTAATAAGGCTATAAAATTTTTAAAACACCTAATGGTCATTTATAAAGAGGCAAAACCATTTGAAAACAAGTTAATGAAAATGGGCCATTTAAATCATTTTTGTTTTGCTAGAAATGATGTATCCAAAGGAATAATTTATAGTGTTAGCCAAATATATTTTTAAACATATGTGTTAGTGTTTATGGTCATAGTGTTTAAAACAAATCCATTTGCAAAAGGTTTCACTCAAAAATCATTTTTAAATCATAGCAATTTTTTTGTTTTACTAGAAATGCTTTTATTCAAAGGAATAATTTTCTAGTGTTAATCAAATATATTTTTAAATCCAAAAGTTAGTGTTTAGGGCCAGAGAGTTGAAATCAAACCATTTGCAAAAGGTTTTTCTCAAAAAGCATTTGTAGAATAATTTTTATAACCAAAATAGCCTTAATAATGTTTCTACAAAAACACCTAATTTTCCAGAAGCAAAATACTAAACTAAGGGTTATATCCCAACAAGTACTTTTCTTTAACGCCTTTAAGTTAGGCACTAGAATCAAGAAGAATCAAGTATTTTCAAGTGAGGAAGCATTAACATCCATACTTGCAAAGTCTTCAACTATGAAAGTTATCTCATCCAAATGGGTTTTGGAGGATCCCTTCTCATCTCTCTTTGGTCTACTACCTTCATCAAAAATATTTTTAGGAGCAATCCAATCAAAATTATTTTCAAAGGCTTCATGCATTCCAACAAATTTAAAGGGTATGGGTATCTTAAATTCTTCTCTAGGCTTAGTTTTATCAGAAATACCCACAACATCTACACTTGATCATAGCATATTGAAACGCTGAAAGACATTTTTGGCTTCCCTAGCAACATCATAGAATTCTTTTCATGGAGTTTCAAGGTTGAATTCCCTCTTTTCAACATCCTTCTCTTCTTTTAGTTTTAGGAACAAAAATTGTATGAAGGGTTTAAGGCTAACAAACCTAGCCTCCAACATATGAACTAAAGAAGCTGCAGCAATTTCAAAATTAGGAGCAAGCTATGCTATAGATTTATCCTCAATATCATCATTCTTGTGAAGACGTCCTTAGCCTCCCCGGCAAACAAAACTAAAAACAAAGCAAGCAAACCAAGCTAGACTAATTTTTTGGGTTTTTTGAAAATAGGCAAAGAAAACCAAGCAAACGAAACAAATCAAACTAAAAACAAAGTAAAGAGAAAGGAAGTGAAGGACTCCCCTTGTGAAGACGTCCTTAGCCTCCCCGGCAACAGCGCCAGAAAACTTGTTGATGACTCCTTGGTGGCGCCAGATAACTTGGTGCTTGATGTGGAGTCTTGTTGGGAACCCCAAGAGCATGGTGTGAAGCAGCACAGCAGCAAGTTTTCCCTAAGTAGAGACCGAGGTTATGGAACTAGAAGGTGGAAGGAAACGTCACACAGGTGTTTCAAACAACACGGAGACCTGCACAACACAAACTCAAGACTTTGCCCCAACGAATCGGTGAGGTTGTCAAGCTCACCGGTTTGCTATAACAAAGGATTAAACGTATGGTGTGGAAAGTAATGGTTTGCAGCAAGTAAACAAGTAACAGTGGAAGATGTATCAATGGTAAAGATTGGACCGGGGTCCATAGTTCACTAGAGGTGCTCTCCTTAGATAAACAACATGGCATGAAGGGTAAACAAATTGCAGCAGGGCAATTGATAGGAACTGAGCAAGGCATAACAATGAAATTACTAGTCAGAAAGATCCTATGAGATTCGATTGGGCAATACAACAAGATACATAGACCGCCATCCAACTGCATCTATGACTAGAAGTCCACCTTCAGGTTATCATCCGAACCCCCTCTAGTTTTAAGTTGCAAGCAACAGACAACTGCTTTAAGCAAAGTGTGTAAGGTAAACAGTCCACATGTTACATGAATAAGAGACCATTGCTTTCTCCCTAGTGGCAACAACACATCTACAACTGAAGAGATTTCTGTCACTTCCCTTGGAAACTAGAGGCATGAACCCACTATCGAGAATAAATACCCCCTCTTGGAGTCACTAGAAACTACTTGGCCAAGATAGCTACTAACAACGGAGAGCATGCAAGATCACAAACAACACAGACATGATATAATCATAAAGACAAAACCATTAATCAAACCAACATAATAATCTCAATATCCATCGGATCCCTGCAAATAAAACATGCATGATTACAAATAGATTCACTACTAGTAAAACAATTATAGGTAGATTTTAATCCTATGGCGCATATAGGGAAAATTCTCCACTAAAATTAATTACGTGGCGCATATAAGAAATGCTCCACATAATTCGTGCAATTCGGTGGCGCATGTGGCTACATGCGCCACAAAAAGTGATCATTCTGTGGTGCATATAGCCATATGCGCCATAGAATTTCTGTGGGACCCATGTGGGCCTGACACAGCACATGGGCATGCCAGAATTCTGTGGCGCATATGTTGTATGCGCCATAGAAAGTGCATGTTCTGTGGCGCATATAGCCATATGCGCCACATAATTGCATGAATTTTGTGGCGCATCTGCTATATGTGCCACAGAACATGCACTTTCTATGGCGCATACAACATATGCGCCACAAAACTCGCACTTTCTGTGGCGCATATAGCCGTATGCGCCACAAAATGTGCGAAACAGATCTAAAAAAGGTGGCATCCCCTCCTACCTACCACCACCCTTTCCCTTCTTCCCCTCCTCCAACTAGCTCGTCCCTCTCCTTCCTCCCACTCCATTTTGCTCATACTCACCTCCATGGTTGATAGATAGACCTAATTTTGTTTATGTACTTGTGAGGGAAGCTACTCCTACTTTGTAAAGGTACTACACTTACCCATACTTTGCTCCTCCACCGCTATGCCTATGGTTGTTGATTTGTGAGGTGTGCATGGGTACTTGTGTGTGATGCATGTTTTGTGTGGCCGGCGGGTCTCAGAGCAAGCATGTATATATATGGATGATTTGTAGGTGAAGATTGGTCCCGCGGCCAGTGTGCGATGGCAAGACGATGTTCGTTTGCTTTGTGTTGTGTTTGTTGAATGCATGCATTCTTGCTTCTCGAGGAGCTTTGTGTTGTGCTTGAATGCATGTTGCTGGCGTCGGGTGCATGGAGGTTTGCCGAAATGTTGATGCACGTCCATTTTGGCAAATTTCTGCACTAGGCGTACGTCCTACTTTTAGGGTAGGTCGTGCCAAAAATTTCCGGCGACCATGCATATATGTTTGCGCTTCATGTGTGTGTGCATGGTTCTAACACTCTCTCTTTAATTTGGTCTATGTTCACGCGCAGGCGACCATGGTCATCCCTATAAGCGAACGCTGGGTGGTTAGATACAAGGTTGATGCGGTGGCCGATATGGTTCAGAACAACATGACGAAGATAAGATGTCCGTGCCGAATGTGCAAATAGCGGAAGTGGATCAACCCTGATTCTGGACAACTGGAGTCTCACCTTCTCACACGTGGTTTCATGCCCGGCTTCTTAGTGAATGAGCTGGCAGATGGCGGTGTCCATGATGAAGAAGAGGCTGGGGCGGGGGAGAATACGAAGGGTCTCCCGAACATGGTCATCATGACGAAGGAGAACATGATGATCATCATGAAGAAGGAGATGTCGACGGACACGATCATCATGAAGGAGATGATGCCAGAGCATATGGTGGTGGTGGCGGAGAAGAAGGGAGCACGGACATGGCGCTAACTTCGGCCTTGCGGGACCCTCATCTTCAAGAAATTCTTCTCAAGCAGACGACCAACACGAATGCTGCAGCCAGAGAGAAATCCAAGCTGACACAGATGGAGGTAGACGGGAGGACTCCATTGTATCTTGGGTGCCAGCCCGAGGATACACGCTTGAGTGTAACGCTGAAGGCTTTGGAGATGAAGGCGGAGCACAAATGGACCGACACTAGCTTCAACGGTCACATGAAATTATGGCACGCTCGTCTTCCCAAGGACAACACACTGCCAACAAGTATCAAGGAGGCGAGGAAAGTAGTTTGCCCACTAGACATGCCGTACGTGAAGTACCACGCATGCATCAACGACTGCGCACTTTATCGGAACGAGTACAAGGATAGAACCTCATGCCCAGTGTGTGGCCATGGATGGTACAAGAGAGGGAACAAGAAAGTTCTCCGAAAAGTGGTGTGGTACTTTCCTATCACTTCTCGTCTACAGCGGTATTTCGTAGACCCTAAGGAAGCAGAGATCATGCAATGGCACGCGAAGAGGGAGAAGTCGAAAGATGATCCGGAGAAGGGCAAGATCCTAACACACCCTGCGGACGCTAGCCAGTGGAATGCGCTAGACATCGAATTCCAAGATGAGTTCGGGCGCGATCCAAGGAACGTCAGGCTGGGCATGAGCACCGACGGACTCAATCTCTTTGGCAACCAGAGTAGCACGCACATCACCTGGCCCGTGTTTGTATGGCCGTACATCCTCCCCCTGGATATGCACGAAGCAGCGGTACGTACACATGAGTATCCTTATCCAGGGGCCGAAACAACCAGGTGTCGACATGCATCTGTATCTCGGGCTCCTGAAAGAGGAGTTAGCGACGTTGTGGGAGACGCCAGCACGTGCGTGGGACACCTACACTGGAGATTATTTCGACCTGAGAGCCGCGTTGCTCACGACGGTGCATGACTATCCTGGTTACGGATATGTAGCGTGCCAGGTGAACCATGGATTCTGTGCATGTGTTAGGTGCATGGACAAGACCCCGCATCTGCAGCTGCCGAGGGATCCCGTGTCTTTTAAAACCATGTTCCAGAGGACTCGAATGTGGCTCCGCAAGGATCACCTGTGGAGAAAACGCGGACACCTATTCAATGGCAAATACGAGCTTGATAATGCCCCATGACCTTTGAGCGGCGAAGAAATCAAGGAGCTTCTAGACAATTGGGAAGAGTGCCCTGCGCCGGGAAAGAAGCGGCCGAGGGAACAGCCGCCACCGTTGCATGGAGTATGGAAGGCGAGGTCTGTTTTCTAGGACCTGACTTATTGGAAGGTCCTCCACACGCCCCATAGCCTCGATATGATGCACATCACGAAGAACGTTACCGAGAGTCTGCTCGGCGCTCTGATGAACATGCCGGATAGGACCAAGAATGGGCCGAAAGCAAGAAGCGATCTGAAATTGCTTGGCACTAAGAAGGAACTTTAGTACCCCGATAGTGACGATGCCAGCGATGACGATGAACATATGGAAGGGACCCAGGGTCGCCGCAAAAGGGGTAAGAAGAATGGGGTGGTGCTTAAAGCTACATGCTTTGCTCTGAGCGAGGAGGAGCTCCATAGGTTTTTTAGTTGCCTCATAGGAGTCAAGGTTCCGCACGGCTACTCTGGGAAGATAAGAAGATATCTAGACGTAGCAAAGAAGAGGTTCAGCGGGATGAAGTCTCACGACTGTCACGTGCTGATGACACAAATACTCCCCATTGCGATCCGAGGGATACTGGACGAGCACGTCCGTGAGACGATGTTTGGCCTCTGCAACTTCTTCGACGTCATCTCTAGGAATTCTATAGGCGTGAAGCAGCTCGGCAAGCTACAAGAAGAGATCGTCGAGATACTATGTGAGCTCGAGATTTACTTCCCTCCCGTGTTCTTTGACATCATGGTGCATCTGCTTGTCCATGTCATGGATGACATCATCCATCTTGGGCCGGCGTTCCTGCACAACATGATGTCGTTCCAAAGGCTGAACGGTGTCATCAAAGGATTTGTTCGCAATAGATTCCGTCCAGATGGAAGCATAGCCAAGGGCTTTCTTACCTACGAGTGTATATCCTTCTGCCAGAACTACCTAAGCATCGAGAACCAGGATGACGGTCTGCCCACCAGGAAGCACCTAGGGAGGCTCACTGGATTTGGTCACCGCGAGGGCTACCGCGCACTCCATGTCGGCATCGAACTCGAACGCGCTAACTTTGACAGGGCAAACC
This sequence comes from Avena sativa, assembly GCA_916181665.1. NCBI lineage: Eukaryota > Viridiplantae > Streptophyta > Magnoliopsida > Poales > Poaceae > Avena > Avena sativa. The sequence goes on along the minus strand of OV702294.1, from coordinate 440,852,683 downwards.
AAGTCGTGCTACAACACATAGAGTTGGTTGGCCCCTGGGTGGATGAGCACAAAACCTTAATCGAACAGAAGCTCACTAATAACTTGGGCAAGACAAGGAAGAAGGGACACGTAACCAGAGAGCACAACGCTAGCTTCATGGGGTGGTTCAAGAAAAGGCTACTGGAAACTCCCATGCCGACTCCTTATACTGAAGATCAAAAACTCATATTCTCACTCCCACAGGGCCCCGAGCGCAACTTTAGGACCTATCAGACATACGACATCAATGGCTATAGATTCTACACCGAGGAGAAGGACAAGAATAGCGAATACCAAAACTCAGGAGTAACTATGCTATCATACGCCGATGACGAGACCGATGTCAAGGAAAGATTCTATGGAAGGATCGAGGAGATATGGGAACTCGACTACTGCGGAGTGACGGTGCCGATGTTTCGGGTCAGATGGGCCAAGAGTGTCAAAAAAGATGGCCAGTTTTTCACCACCATGGTTATACCCGATCCAAAATCGAAGAACGCCTCCACAAAAAATGAGCCATGGGTTCTCGCTAGCCAAGTTGATCAATGCTTCTTCATTATCGACCCGGCAAAGCCAAGCCGTGTTGTCGTGAGGAGGGGCAAGAGGAGCATCATCGGAATCGAAGGACCTGCCAACAAGCAAGACATCGACAAGAACGGCGATCCCAAGATCGAAGCAGAATTCGACAAGTACTTCGACAAGCCTACTACTTATTCTAAAGTAAGAAGGAAGACCACCCTACCGGCTAAAGGTTGCCCATACACGAGAAGAAATCTCAAGGTGGCCGGCCTAAAGTATTCTACCGCAAATAAGAAGGGCAAGAAAGTTGTTGTTAAAAGACACTAGCGCTACCTCGGAGCCGACTTAGCGGTTTTTGATGCCTTTTTTGTACTAATATTTGTCAACATATATATTTGCATGATGTACTAATATGCCTTGTCAATAGAGATGCCGACGTACGTTGTGTACAAGGGTCGGGTTCCAGGTGTGTACGAGGAGTGGGTGGACTGCCACCAACAAGTGGACAAGTTCAGCGGCAATAGCTACAAGGGATACGCGACTAGAGAGGAGGCGGTGGCCAAGTGGAGGAGACACGTATGGAAGATGAACCGGACGAAGATCTTGATGTCGCTCCTCCTCACCGGCATCGCGGTTATGGTGTACTTTATATTCTATTTTAAGGTAGTAGGTGGTGACAACATCACGCGGTTGTAATTAAGTTATGTGAGTGAGATGAACACTTGTAAAATGTACACACTTATTCGGTTCTAATATGTGTCTAATATGTGATTGATGAACACTTGTGAACATTTTTGCTTGTTGATGTATTATATGTGAACTAGAACATTTGTACTGCTATGTGCAACTTTTCTGTGTATTTCTGTCAAATTTAGGTGTATTTCTTGTAATATACCTGTATTTGTACTGAATTGTGAAAAATTCGAAATTATGAAAAAATGGATTCTGTGGAGCATATGGCATATGTGCCATAGAGTCTGGGACATAATTCTGTGGCACATATGCCATATGCGCCACAAAATCTGGGACAGAATTCTGTGGCGCATATGGCATATGCGCCACAGAATGTTGAGAATTCTGTGGCGCGTATGGCCTATGCGCCATAGAATGTTCAGAATTCTGTGGCACATATGCACCACTGATAACGGTTTTCCTAGTAGTGATTAGATGTTGATCATGAACGGAGCTCACAAGATCTATACATGAAAGCACAAAGGAGGAGATACAACCATCTAGCTACTACATGGACCCATAGTCCAAGGTGGAACTACTCACGCATCATACCGGAGAGAAGGCCTCCGGGATGATCTCCCCTCCGGCAGGGTGCTGGAAGAACTTCAGATCCCACCCGATCTAGGACGATGGTGGCGGTGGCTACAGATGGTTTCATGGAGATTTCATCGGGTGCTTAGGGTTTCTGCATCGAGGGCTTCTTATAGGCGAAGGGGGAGGCCGAGGAGGCGTCCAGGGTAGCCTAGCCAGGCGGGGGCTGGGTGCACCCGCGCCTGGGGTGGGTCTGGCCCCCTTGGCTGGCCCCTCCGTCTCCCCTCTGGACTTCTTGTTCCGCACGGAAAGTAATTGACTTTGATGTTTGTCCTGTCCAATTCCGAGAATATTTATTTTCTAAGTTTTCTGAAACCAAAAATAGCAAAAAACAGGCATCTGGCACTGTTGCAACTTGTGTTAGTACTAGAAAACATGTAAAAAGGACCTCAAAGTGTAGACAAGCAAAGCAAAGTAGATACAAAACAAGAATGGAGCATCAAAAATTATAGATATGTTTTCAATGTATCATAGAACAGCAGCAAGTTTACCTTAAGTGGATTACCTAAGGTTTATCAAACTTAGGGAGGAAGTGGTCATAGGTATCCCTCTCAAGCAATCATGCAATCAAGATACAAGAAGTCTCTTGTGTCCCCAACACACACAATACACTTGTTTGGTGTATGCACTAATTCGGCAAAGAGATAGTGAAATACAAGTGGTAGCGGTGCCAAAAAAGAGCTTCTGATGCGGAGGATATCCCCAGAAACTGCCCCTGAAAAGACTTTGGTGGCATGGAAGAGACTAAAGGAAAACTGAAACAAAGGTGGAAGCAAGCAAACATGTAATAGATCTAGATGCAAACGGTATTTCAATGTTTAGAAACAAGGCCTAGGGATCATACTTTCACTACTAAACACTCTCATATAAATATATTCTCTTCATGATACTACCCTGAACTACTCTTTGGTTGGAAACTCTAATCCATGGTAGGGCTATAACAACACTCCTCAAAGTCCACCTTCCCCATCTACATAACCCCACACTGTCACCTTGAGCGCTAGGTGGTTCCAACGAACACCACAATTTCATAGAGACAACCAACTCCAAATATACTCATGATAAATATTTATGAAATATAGCCTAAGTGCCACCACGGTATGCACGTTGTCACTGTCACATACGTGGGGAGAGCATAGATCTATTGAAGCACTTGATTATTTATGTAGACTCTAGCCTAATTGCCACCATGGTATGCACGCTGTCACTTTCATACACATGGGGAGAGCAAAGATCTATTAAAGCACTTGAGTAGCAAAGTAGATCTACTTGATTACAAAGCTCATGATCACAACATGATCTTGCATAGAGAGAGATGAACACATAGCTACTGGCAGAGCCCTTAGCCTCGAGGAATAACTACTCCCTCTTCATCATAGTAATCAACAATGACGATGGAGATGGTGGTGGAGATCGATGGACATGGTGGTGGAGATCGATGGAGATGGCTCCGGGGGCACTTCCCCGTCCCGGCAGGGTGCCGGAACAGAGACTTCTGTCCCTCGAATCTCCCCTTTGGTGGCCGAGGCGTTGTGGGACTTTTTCGTGGATTTTCGCCCGCGTTAGGGTTTACGTCCCTGGGAGACGTATAAGTAGGCCAAAGGGCAAGGTCGGTGGAGCCTCGAGGGGCCCACACCTAGGGCTGGAGCGGACAGGGGGACCCGCGCCACCCTAGGATGTGGCCACCTCCTGGCCCCCCTTCATTTGACCTTCTGGCCTCATGTTCGCTTCAGAAAAATAGTGACTTTGGCTTTTGTCTCGTCCAATTCTGAGAATATTTATTTTCTAGCTTTTCTGGAACCAAAAACACCAGAAAACATGGAACTGGCACTGCGGCATCTTGTTAATAGGTTAGTCCCAGAAAATGTATACAAAATACCTCAAAGTGTAGACAAAACATAAGATATTTGTCACAAAACAAGCATGGAGCATCAAAAATTATAGATATGTTTATGACGTATCAAGCATCCCGAAGCTTAACTCTTGCTCGTCCTCGAGTAGGTAAGTGATAAAAAGAATAATTTGTGAGGTGACATGCACCATCACAATCTTGATCAAACCATTGTAAAGCATTGAAACCTGGGATCAAAGTACTCTAAACATGAGCATGAAAGATGAAGTTCTAACAATATGACAAAGTAACTATGCTGCAACATGAAAGGATATAAACAAAGATTCATGAATAACAATGCATTGAAAGACGTTTATTTGTTTCACATATAGAAAACATAGCATAGTGGCATTTAGCTTGTCCCTCATGGAGTAGCAAAACTTAAATGCATAGGACACCTTCAAAGTTCATAAGGGTGACTAGATACAAATAGTTAAAGAGCAAGCAATATCAACATTATGAATCAATCAATAAGTTTTGGGACAATGCACATAGAACTAAGAATGACAACTATGCTCTCTTAATTGGTGCCTAAGGATATAAGGTGGAGACTCAATATAAAAGTGGAAGAAAGGACCTTCAAAGGGAAGTAGGTAATTCAAGTTTCATAAAGAGCTTCCAAAAATTATCGTACTTGTTAGCTTTCAGCTCTCATTGCCCCTATCATAAGCATCTTGAAGTGATTAAGGTTAAAGTGAACCAAATATGGAGTATATGCTTGACAAAGTATAAGTTGGAAATCTCATGTCCTTAAGTAAGAGGGCCGCTCCTCATGCTACTCAACTTTAGTCACCGGTAAGTTCTTATCATAGTAAGTACATGTGTATCATAGAGAACAGCCAACATGGTACCCCTTGCCCAATGATACAGTAGTTATCCCATATCAAAATAACAAGTCAAGTAGACAATGAGCATCTCAGCAATCTTCTTATTTACCATGGTTAAATGGTTCTTTTTTCTCTCTTTCCTCTTTTCTCATCACTTTTTTTCTTTTTCTAAATATCTTTTTTCTATATCTCTTTTTTATAAGAAGAATGCTTCATAGATTGCTCACTATGGTGATGCTGCAAGTTTCTACCATGATTAGGCATGGCTTAGGTTAGCGGCCTAGGCATTTCTCTAACACATATACATAACTCCATGGACTTACAAGCTCCCCTTTTATTTCACACCGACGACATCCATAAACAAAAGAGCCTGATATCAACTGGGTAGATATTTACAAGCGTTGAAAGTGTTCCCCGTGACAGCACGGTTCTGCTAATCCCAACGTATAAGTGTAAGCATATACAACATAGATGACACAATGGTTTGAGTTTATTAGGGGGCAAGAAAAATAGTGTTCCATCAAGTTTTTGAGAGATTTAATCACTAATTTTCACATAACAAGTTTAATTTGGAAGATAGATAAAACAAGAATATACTTGGAATGGTGTAACACACCATGCATAGGAATTTATAGTGGACACTTTGGAATAACTTGGCTTCTTGGGAGTTGGATGCATGAGTAGAGCTTGCTCATATAAGTGGAGGCTAGCAAAAGACTGGGAGCGACCAACTAAGAGAGCAATAATGGCCATAATCATGCAGAGTGAGAAAACATTACTAATCAAAGCATAAAGTGGTACCACAAGTCAAAAACTAAATTATCATAGAGGCTATTGAAGGAAATATGCCCTAGAGGCAATCATAGAGATGATTATATTTCTTGTGTATCCATGAGTTATTGTAATTTTCCTTGAATATCCATATCAGGCAACTTGTATTTATGTGAATTGTTTGTGAAACTCTTTACTTGTATGGTTATCCAAATAGTTGTCCCTAGTATGAGTTCATTTGAGGACACACGTGAATATTAGACTAGCACATCGACTGGTTGATGACTATGTTTCGCAAGTCATAGACATGCAGATGTCAAACTAATGATGTGGACACATGTTATGAACATGGGGTTGGACTGACCCAACTTGATACTGGCAATTAGACTTGCATCTCTCTCTACACATCGTGTACATTTTGTCCTTAGACCTGAGATTGTCGCATGTGCTTGAGATGTGGATCGACCTACTTTGGGGGTATCAAACGCTGCTGGGTAACTGGGTAGTTATAAAGGTATCTTTCTGGTTTGTCATGAAGCATGCTACAAGGCATGGTCAATCAAGATGGGATTTGACCCTCTCTACTTGAGAGAGATATCTCTAGGCCCCTCGAGTTATCGGATCCACAAATGCATGGCCGTGCTACATATGGTTAAGAGTTAACCTAGTAAAGGGATTCTGAATCACAGTATCGAGAAAGGGAGGTCAGCTTGGAGCTAGACCAAATATCATGAGGCAAAGGGAAAGACAAGTACTAAACCTTGTGATGGTTCGTTCGATATGATCTTTGTATACGTTTAGGAGTTGGCACGTCTTGATAGAGGCCACTACCAACTATTGATAGCCTATAGGGTCACACGCTTAAGGGGCTGGAAGCCTAATGAGGATTAGATCCGAATTAGACCAGGCTTAGTGTAGAGGTCCCAACCTGATAAGGTAGAGATCCCTGTGTTTACAATGCTAGTCCCTGGATAAATAGCTAGCATCCACAGTTTAAGATGTAATATCAATAAACAAAATTCATATTACAACTTATAACCAGGAATAAAATAATTCATTACATCTTACATAGCTCATTTGGCTATCTCATTACAATGCAGCAGATATAATTATATAGCATGGAGTCCTTCCTCTTCAATTGCCACATGCAATCATGTTGGTTGTAGACTTGTATCCTATTCAACACACTTCACTAACATCAAACAAACCTGCAACATAATAAGTTACAGCCACAAGGGTCAATACATTTCAATTGTATTGGCAAGTGATACTATGGTAGAGTAGTGGTATCTAACATCTATATGCATTTGGCTAAGTGTAGCTGAGGCTTGCTTTTCTCAAAATAAGTTTCCTTATTAGTTGATAACACTAAGTTTTTATTTGTCAAATCACCCAAGGAACTACCAATAGAAATTGGTGATCCTTTAACCCTTGTAACATAAGCTTTTAACTTAGAAATTGGGATGAGGAGATACTTGATAGCTTCAATGTCTTGAAGCTCAAATTGTCCATTGCTCGGGACACGTCTAAGTACTTAGATTTTACTCTCTCGAGAGGTGGTGTACTTTCCCCACAAGACTCGACATGCATCAAGACAAGATCTTTCAGAAGCCTCCCCTTAGACCAAATGGACGTGTTCCATCCAATCACCCTACCACCTTCTGTCCATCTGGCTAAGTTATTGCAACCTATATGATCTAGGGAGAGCCCATATTGCCATGTGGCTACACTATAAGCTTCTCAACACTTAACATATCAAATCACTTTGTTCCTGGATGGCTTTCCACAAGTGAGATACACAAGGTACCCCAGTCACTTGGCCTTGTGTAACCACTCAACATTACACATTCATACCATTCCACCCAGGTGATTCATTCACATAGTTGTTGTTTTATTAACAAAACACAAGTCATAGACTTTCCATAATATCATAGCATGAATAATCCACCCTTGGTTTCTATTAGCTAAGCTAAGCATGATATAGTAAGAATCTTAACTTAGGGAAAATTCTACTAAGGCATCATCTACTAGGATTTCTTAAGGCATAGTTAACACATAGAAAAATTCAAAGTCCTACTTAAAAATATCACTAATGCATAGTCAAAATAACAGGACAAAATATATGAAGCACCACTTGCCTTTTTTGTAGAGAATCTAGATACTCTTCTTGATCTTGCAAATGTCACACTCTTCAAAGTTCACTACAAGTCAATCAAGGAACAAATTCAAACTAGCATTCAAACAATTCACCACATGAAATAATGAAAACAAAACAATGCATGCAAGCATGCAAAAGATTGTTTTATTGAAAAAGTGGTTTATAATAAGTCTATAAACATTTTAAAACACCTAATGGTCATTTATAAAGTGGCAAAACCATTTGAAAACAAGTTAGTGAAAATGGGCCATTTAAATCATTTTTGTTTTGCTAGAAATGTTGTATCCAAAGGAATAATTTCTAGTGTTAGCCAAATATGTTTTTAAACACATTTGTAAGTGTTTATGGTCATAGTGTTTAAAACAAATCCATTTGCAAAAGGTATCACTCAAAAATCATTTTTAAATCATAGCAACATTTTTGTTTTACTTGAAATGCTTTTATTCAAAGGAATAATTTTATAGTGTTCATCAAATATATTTTGAAATACAAAAGTGAGTTTTTAGGGTCAGAGAGTTCAAATCAAACCATTTGCAAAAGGTTTTACTCAAAAAGCATTTTTAGAATAATTTTTATAACCAAAATAGCCTTAATAATGTTTCTGCAAAAACACCTAATTTTTTCAGAAGCAAAATACTAAAATAAGAGCACAGTTGCAAAGTTCACATTTACCTGATTCCAATGGTATAAAATTTGTAATTTTTGGACGTGTAGAACAAAAGTTATGATTTTTGCAAGTTTAAACATTCAAATCCATTTTCTGGATTTTTAAACAGACAGAGGCCACGTGGAATGATCTTACTGGCGCATACCGGTTCGTTCAGATCACGCAGTGTGGAACGTTGGATTAAAAGGGCATCGCATAGCACTGATCATCGCATACCCCTTCGTTTAGTCATCTATTCTAAGCCACGCGATCAAGATCTAACGGACCAGAGCATGTGACCACTATCTGGCGGTGCCAGCTCGACGGCGCGTGGTGGTGGCGCTCAGGCGGTGACGTTTACAGCGAAAATAGGAAGCAAGGGAGGAGAGAAGTGGCTCACCAGGTTCGCCGTGGCGTGAGTAAGCTCAACGTCGTCGTGGGAAGGCCAGGGGTGCACGGTCGTGTCGACAATTGTTCGCCGGAGATGCTATTGACGACGGTGTGCTCGAGGCATCGTCGTTGGTGAAGCTATGGACCATGCTAAGGCAAACAAGCAGTGTCGTTAGATGCATGAGACGAAGGCGAGTACACATGCGTCAATGAGAGTGAGGGGGCGGTCAGGGTTTACCGGGGGAGAGGTCACTGGTGTCGAGGCAGCCAGCGGCGGCGCTCAGACTTGCTTGTTGCCAAGCCTCTAGGGCGCACGCGGGCGAGATGAGGGTACGTGCTGATGTGCGTGTCGATGGGGAGCAGGCTCGTGTGATCTAGGAGGTAGGAGGGGGTCGGGGTTGGCCGGAATTGCCGCGGTGGCTCATCGGAGCAGAGGTGGTGCGAGCAGCAAATCGAGGCAGCCTGATGGCGGAGATGGAGTGGCGAGTGAGGGGAAAGAGAGAGGATGGCGAGACGCTTATCAGGGCGAGGTCGCGGGGCGAAATTAACGCAGCAATCAAATGAATTTACAAGGTTTGAATTGATCAGAAACGGCAGAGGAATCAGGGGAGGAACTGGTCGCGCGAGGACGACAACGATGAGTTGGCAGTGGGTCCCGAGCGTCAATGAGGTGAGGGGTAAGGGCGCGGGTGAGAAAAACATTTCGGGACGAGAGAGAGGTGGGTTGTGGTGTTGGGCTAGATGGGGCAATGGGTTGGGCTAGGTTAGTTAGGCTGGGTCTTTTTCCATTTTCTTTCCTTCTCTGAATCTTTTTCCTTTTTCATTTCTGATTTATATTTTGATTTGATTTAAATGATTTAAGCTTTAATTTGAATTCAAATTTCTGCACAACCTTTTCAGTAGGGTTTGAAACTATTTATTAATGTGTTTAAAAGTCCATTTTAGAATAATTCAAATATTCTCTTATGGTTTAATATTTATTTAAATGAGGTCTTTTGTTTTTATTTAAATAATTTGAATATGGTTCCAAACCATATAATTTTATTTAATTAATCTTTTATACTTTTTAAGTTAATTAGACAACCTTTAATCCAATTTGGCAATTTCAACTTATTTTTCTCATGATTTAGTTAATCAATTATTATTAGAAATTTTGTCTTTATCCAAATTGAATATGGTTAAAAGCCCATATAATTTTATTTAAATAATCTTTATTCCATTTTCTTATGGATTTGGCCAAGATTTAATTTGTCTTTGCAATTATTTCTTATTTAATTATTTCTTTCTTTGTCTTATAAAATTCATATCTTTTTATATATAGATCCAAAATTGGTGATTCCAATTTGTATAATTTTATTTAACATTTGTTTATCTTTTTAAATCCTTTTACTTTGCTCACAACTTGGTATTTATTTTAGTTAGGATCTTTATTAGCTTTTGGAAATTATTTCCTTTTATCTTATTAAATTCATAAGTTTTTATCCACGACTCCAAATTGAGTGAAACCAATTTCTATGGTTTTATAATATTTTTGTTTACCATTTTTGATCATTTATAAATGTTTGTTGCTAAATTTTTATATGTATCAAATCCATAGTCTTAGAGAGATTTTGGAAATGATTTCTTTCATTAAGATTTAGGATTTTGGTTTAGCTCTTCCAAGTGTTTAAATTTCAAGATACATCCATTGATGAATGCATTTCACTTGGTTGAAATTTCAAGATGCCCTTTTCATTCAAATTTTGTTCAAGAACGGTTTTGATGTTTACACTTAGAAGCAAAAGTTTCTTTTCACCCTAAATTTCAACAATTAATTCTTTTGTTTATTTATTTTTCACATTTCAAAATTTGGAAAATTTTGGGATGTGAGACTTAGGCTACTAATGGGCTGCTAATTTAGCAGCCCACTAGGGACGCCTATATAAGATAGGGTAGGGTATGCTGACCAGGGTTAGACCATTATCCCCAGCCGCCACCCCTCACGCATGTGTTGCACGCGCGGACCTAGCAGTCCGGCGTCTGACGCTTCCACCCCACAGGTGTGGATACCTCGGAGGTGCTGCAAATGTAGCACTTGGACGAGTCGCGCAAGGGGAGCTGCTCGTGGGACGAGGATAAGGAGAAGACATAGAACGTCTACACTGCCTCGATGCGCTTCATCAAGTTCCGCAACTGCGCATCTAGTGGTAATCTCGTGATCTATGACAACAGTATTCCTAGTTTACGCGATAGAAAATTTTGATTTGCACTAGTGTAGACTACCCGTATCCCTTTGGTGGTATCAGAGCCGATGCTATTCAATTATAGGTTCAGGATATTTGCATATGGTGATATGCAGATTGATATGAATGATGTGATCGTTTGTATTGCGGTGGTTCAGGATTGATCTATGATCTTGCTTTCCGTGATCATGATTATGAGGTTGTCGAACGACTTACCCCTACTGGTCGGTTTCCGCCATCGGGATAGACAGTGACACACAAATCATGTTGAATCACGTGAAGATCAATATGATTGATAGATCAATATAATTGATCGAATAAGAACCTGTAACATGCCAGCATTAGAGCCTAGAAATAAACTGAACACAGATGTGTGCATTGCATTCATGCATAGAAAATTCAAATAATTTTTGCGCTTTGAACAAAACTTGTCAAAGTGATTGAAGCTTCTCTTAAATTGATGGAATTGAAGTAGATCATCAAGTTGACTGTGATAAGTTTCAATATGACCTTTGCTAAAACCCTGTTTGGGTAAACATGATTTGATCTAAGGGTAGATCAGATAAATAAAATGTTACTCATAATTACATTGCTTAAATGATTAATATCTGATCCTTAAGGTACTCTATCATCAAATTCAGCACAACAACTCACAAATGCCAAGTTAAGATTACAACTAAAGTAATATAAATGCAATGACTAATCCTGACCTATCTTATTATTATCTATTCTTACTATGAGTATCATAGTAATACCTAACTTTAACTCTTTAATGAGTTGAGTTGGAAAGAGACTAAGTTAAGATCATTCACCATATATTTTTCTTTCCATATAAATCTTGATGGAACCTATCTCAATATCTGTTGTTCATCAATGTTGAGTAATCAACCATTGATTCAAAAGTTCTTTAACTATCAATACTTGATATACTACTTCTTGATCTTATCATAGCATCTACTTAAATCTTTTAAAGAGGGCATAGTCCATGAATAACCCTTAATTCAATATGAGATACTAAGAAGATAATTTCAATACAATTGAAAAGTGTTATTGATGAAACCTTGGATAGCCAATTGGAAACCTAAGCTATAAATGATTAAAGGATTATAATGATTATAGTTGATCACCAAGATTGGACACTTATATCAAGTATAAGTGATATTGGTGTGTAGAACATGATTAACTCCCTTGTATAGGTAAGTTATCCCAGAGTAGTTAATACAAGTCACAACAATATAATGTAAGGTTGGAGTATAAGTTAGTAGAATAAATATAAGAAAGTATGATTCAATTAAAGCTAGTATAGCATAAAGATATGGAAGTAGTGTTATATATCCTAATAGATAGTAAGCTTTAGAGAAAGGTAACCGGATGTATACACCTGATGGAGAAATATTATTGATAGATGATTATGGAAGGTTATCAACTGTAGAGTAGTGGATATAACCAAGTATGGATATGAGGAAACTATAAAAGCTTCAATGCCAAGCTCATTGGATTCATCCATGAGTTTATAAGAATGATATGTGAATAATAATATTTTTGTAAAGGAAAGCTCATCATGTTAACCATGATGATAGATAGGAATAGGTAGTATATCTAGGAAAGGAATTACTTAATTAGAAATCTAGAATTGTGAATTATGGAAAATAGACATTCTTGGTAAACAATTAACTTTAAGTCTTAAACCAAACATAATATCTATTTCATGTTATTGATCCATCATTTTATGTCTATATCACTTTATAGGAATATTTTCCTATAGCAAAACACATAAGCACATCTCTAACATTCCAATTATCTTAATCATATGTATTTAAGAGATATTTTTATCAATTCTTCTCCATAAAATATTTTAGATGTAACTTTCTATTTTGAAAAGGTGATTTCCTCAAATATCACAAACAGAAGACAATATGCTTAGTTATTACATCCTTACTCACATCCACAAAGGAATCTAAGTATATTAATAACCCTAAACCCTAGGGTAAGTATTCACAATTCAAACCCTAAACTTCTTTGTTTATCATAATAGAATATATACATTGCCATTTTCCAAGTCAATGGAAGTAGTAATAACTATATTAATTTCTTTTGTATTCCATGCATCAAATAATGATATAGGATCATTAAACATATAAAAAAATCATATTCAAACTATGAACCAACTAGAGTTAAGTTTTATAAATAAATAAGAAAAATATCATATAATAAAGCCATGGTTTAATGTAAAAAGAAAATTGATAATAAGGGCTTCTACATAATATAAAAAGGGTTTTGATAGAAATCAAATAAAGAAATAATACCATTATATGAAAAACTCATAAAATAACCTTAATATACTTTATTAATGTTGCAATCACTCAGCAAATCAATTATAAAAGGATGATTAAAATCAAATAAGGAAAATTCAAATCTAAAAGTAAAACAGAAAATAGAAAAAGGGAAAACAAATAAAAAATGAGTCTTGGCCGTGGCCCAACTTCTCTCTACTTACCTGTCGCCCCTGTGCAGCCCACAACAGCCCAATAAACCAACCCAGCTCATTCTCGTCTCTGGCTGACAGGTGGGACCGATGAGGGACTGCGGGTTGAGAAGAAAGAAACGATAGGGGGTTTTCTAAAAAATCGACTTGTCGTCTACCTCGCCTACTGGAAGCAGCTCGCTGACCGGAGCTCCGCTGTCGATCGACCGCCACGCTATGATGCGTGTCGTCGTCCCTGGGAGGAGTATATAAGATCGTCGCGTCCTCCTCTATCCTCTCATACCAGTCTCATCTCCCATCTCGCTCTCCAGACCCACCTTCCTTCCTCACCCGAAACCCTAGTTCGTCGGAGTCATCGTTCCGGTCAGGCCCGACCACCCCTCACCTCGTGGTAGCCACCGTTGGACGTGCCATCATGGTCTGATTCACCTAGGACCAAGAACGGAAGCCCGCGCGCCGGGAATCATGTGAAATCGAGCATTCCTTTTCATCGGCCGTCGTGGCCATTATCGTCGATTCTCCGGCGTCACGCCTTCCCAAGTCTCCTCGACCTCTCTACCGTCATGTAACATCCCAAAATTCTTCCTATTTTGGAATGTTGTAAATTAAATCAATAGCTTGATTGATTGTTTGACTTTGTTGAAAATTCTCAAAGAGAAGAAACTTTTTGAATAGAAAATCCTTTCAACCTTGAATTCAAAATCTTATATTCTTTTGTTATGACCTAAGTAGCCATATAGGCAAAAGGGCATGGAATTATTATGGATTGTAGAATTGGTGTGCAAGATTTCAAAATGAAAATCATGAAGCATTCATAAACATTTCATTACATCCATACAAAGTTCTCACAAACTGAATCCAAATCCTGGTATCTAAATCCTATAGTTGATTCGCCTAAATGTTTCTAAAGGTAATTAAATGACTTTATAAAACCCACTATTGAAAAGGCATAAATTATTGATAATTATAGCCTAAAGAGATCTAATTAATATTACAAAATTTTAGAAACAAAATTGAGCTGATTTGGAGCTATTATGAAAAAGTTATGGAATAACTACAAACAAATAAAGATATAAATAAAATGGAATATACAAGGATTTATAAACCCACTACTCGCAAACTAGTAAAAAGATTACAAATATGATCCTACAATGATCTTTTCGATTTTAGAAAATTTTAGAAACAAGAATCGTGTCATTTGGAGTTCGTATGCAAAAGATATAAGGGAAACAATTAAATAGAAAAAGAAAAAGAAAAAAAAGAAAAAAAACTAACGGGCCGGCGGCCCAGGCCGACCGAACCAGCCAGTACGTGAAGGAGGGATCGATCCCAGTGCTTTAAAAGTCGTGCGAAAACAGTTTTTGACAAACCTATGTCTATTCAAACTGCTATATCTTTTTATCTACAACTCCGAATCGACTTCCGTTTGTTTCTACTTGTTCTCTACTTCAAGGCCTATCTCTACACCATTCTAAATCTCTACTACCTAAAAAAGACTTCGTGTTCCATCGTCGCCAATACGTCGCTCGCCTTCGTCGCTTCGTCGTCCGTCCACAATCGCTACCGAACGGCTGAAGTGGGCCACAATTGGGCTGGACATCCTACATCTCCCGAACGGTCTACAGCCGAACAAAAAGAAATGAGATTGTTCCACGGAACCTAGGGTAAGCGTAGCGTCGCCGCCCGTTCCCCTTTTCCCTGCCTCCAGCTCCCGCCGGCCTCCGCCGCATGAGCATCGCCGCCCAGATGCCCCCTCATGAACCTACTTCCTCCCGCCGTTCCCCGTCGCCGCCGACACCCTGATGCCCCATCCTCTCCTAGAGCTGCCTCTTGTCGGTAGCGGGCAGCAGCGCCTTCATGGATTTCCGCGACTAGGTGTCGCCCCCGAGGTCCCCTGATGGTGTCGCCGTGGACAAGCCCGGGGAGCTCGAATTCAATGGCAGACGCGGTGGCGTGCGGGTGCCACAGGGAGGATGCCCGTGTAGGTGCTGGTGCTATGCACCATCCTCCTTCCTGTCGCCTTCCTCCTCAGCCTCCACCGGATCGCTCAGTTACCATCGTCCTCACCTGCCTCCCTTACTTTCCTGATTCGTCACTGTCTTAGTTTCCTGATTCGTCTCTGTCAGTCTGTGCAATTTTTTGATTGCTCTATGGAAGATGGGAATGCGTCATCTAGGATGTAGTTAAGTTGAACGGAATTTCTCATATTTATGTGTTGGATCACATTCAGGGAATGGTATTTTGAGTACCACATGTCCAGTTTTTTTATTCTTTCTCTGTTCTTTCCTGGTCCAAGTTGTCCATGTCCAGTTTTTTATTCTTTCTCTGTTCTTTTTCTATGTTTGCAGAGCTATGTGGACATGAAGGTTCAGATGAGACCACAACACTAAACAGAGAGACAAATTGACGACGGCAACCGTGATGACTCATGGTGTTTTGTCAAGCTTCTTGACCATTTCAAGCACTCATGCCTAATGGGAGCGATGTTCGCATGGTGTTTGAGTTTCTTGGGCGTAACTTGCTCATCCGGATGAAGTACATGGGTTGTCGTGGGATTCCACTTAAGCTGATATGCGGATACATGCTCATTAGCCTTGACTACCTGCACAACGTGCTTTTTGACCCCTTCCAATTCTGGGCATTGCAGTGTGTGTGTGAGCAGGAGGGGCAGAGGTACCCTAAGATTCGTGGCATCCTTCATAAGTGGGTTCTTGAATTGGCAGCAGATAATAGGTGTGATATTCAAAAGTTCAGTGTAGTTTTACAGAAACAGTTAAGTGAATATATAACTTGTCTTTGCTTGATTTTATTTTATTGTTCTTAGAACGTCGTTATAGTCTATGCCATTAGGATAAGTAGGACTGTCATTATCATTGAAGACCATCACTTTACCAGTAAGAGATATCCAAAATTTTGAGGGGTATGGGTATGGCATGTTTTGACATATTGTTGCATATAAGGAGAATAGTCAGAGAGTATCTCAAAATTAATGTGTGTTTTTACATTTTCATGATGCAGATTATTTCAAGTTATGTTCACCTGCACAGAAGTCCTTGCCATTTTATTCAAGAGGTATATGCAAGTGATCATGCAATAAAATATGGTGAGGGCAGGTCTTGGCCTTGCGATTTTTAATCAGTTGGTATGTTTTCCGTCAGTTCAAGTTACTAATTCATCTAAGAGACATAGTTAATAAATTAGTTATGTATGTATTAAATACTAATATCTAGAAATATGACAATAATTGTTTCAGTGTTAGCGATAACTAAACAGTTCCACTGTAGTTTATAAAATTGTGCAACCATTTTACTTAATTTTCTCAATGATCTGGTGAAGTTGATGGGTGGTACTCAACTCTGGTTAGCTACGAGAATGAAGGATCAAAATTTTACATTCTCAATAACTTGCAAAATTCCATAAAAGAGGACCACATTGGTTATTCCTCATGTATTTTATTATCTCCGCCTTAGCCTTGTTCCCATTTACTTCATCAGTTTCCTATTTATCGATTCCATGCAGCTTAGGCTGGGACTTGCCAGCGGCCAGAGAAGTTGACGGCACGACGACAGGTTATCCTAGCCCTTGGTGGCACCGGTGAAATATCTTCTCCTGGTCTCCTCTCTAGGACCCGTTACTTTTCCAAGTGAGCATATTATATTTAATACAGTGCATGCATATTGATCTTCTGATGTGTTTATTCAGTCAAGATTCCGTTATTCGACTGAGTTGTTATTGTATTGATACATTGGGAATTTTCAAATTGAGCAATGTAGATGAATATCTCCGCTACAAGTTACTCTTGTTCTTTGCAGCTTGTTCGGAGATTATTTATGTGGTGCTTGATGGCAAATGCTATTGTTCCTAGACTATATCAAGATGTGATCCTCCATTCCACCCCCACCTTCATCCTTCACTCCACCGTCAGATTCCTCTCGCCCAGCTGCTACGGCTATGGCGTGCCCAATCCAAGCAAAACAAACAGAAGTACGTCTCCTGCTCCCTCTCCCATTCATTCTTTTTCCTACTATATCATGCATATTGTTTAAAAGTCTATTACTATAAATACCATCTCTAATTTGACTACTCTTTTCTTGTGTTGTACTATTGAGGATTTAATGTTTCTTGTCATTTCAGGATTTTGAAGGATTGGACCATCAGCGGCTGAAAGAGCTGGTGCTCTAGTAAGATTTCAAAAAATATGGTGAGGACATGTTTGTGGCATGAAACATGTGTGCCCAGTTTCTGAAAACAGGGAAAGCAAGATGGCATGAAAGCAAGCCCAGGTAATCGTATGAAGGTTGTGGTTTAGGGTACGCCAATTGAGCGAGTTCATGTAGCGGTCAGATCTATATAACCATTTTTGTTACAGAGCATAAACACGACATTCCAGAGTCGGTGTTCGTTTTTATTTTCCACATAAACTTTCTGCATATTATTTTTTGAATTAGCAGGTGCTAAACAGAGGGAACAAAAATGGGCACGCCACGGGGAATGAAGGTGGCTGCCTCGGCGAGACAACACCGCGCGTTTTAGAGGCGGAGGAGATCTGCAATAAGGAAAGGGGAGGAGTGGAGTGGCCGGTGGATGCATGTCGGAGGAAAATTAGGTGGATGAGAAAAATGGGAGAGGGTAGTGATCTTAACTATGTCTCTCTGCTACTTGTGTCAATTCATTCATTTATAGTTTCTTATATCCACATGAAATTCATATGTTTATGTTGCTGGTGGTAAGCCTTATCAGTTTGCTTGATGAATTTTGCACATGCATTAAATCACTAACCAGTTTTATATACGTATGCCCAGTGGAGCGCAAGGCCTATTTCCTATTAATCAAAAAGATCACTATGGCTTAACTTCCAAAACCAGTATGTAGGCCATTTCCTAACAAATATATGTAATTATTTCGGCCTCCACTACTATCAACTATACATACTGAAATACTTTAAAGTGATCTTGATAAGGTATTTTACCAGCTTGGGTGAGATATGACAGTAAGGAAATCTTCATTAGACAATAGGTTTTCTGGAAGGTAAATATATAGTAGTAATGCATTTTCTTTCGTATTCCTCGGTTGAAGTTGGTGATCCAGAGCAGCTAGGCGATTAGCCTGGGGTTGCACCCTCAGTGTAAAAACATTAATGCGTTCATGGTTACTTCAATTCGTGGTTCGATCCTTCCATGTATGTCTCATGGATCGATGCACCCATTACATATGCATTATATGCTTCTGGCATTTTTTCAGCACCAGCTCATTACCCTCTTCATTCTCTCTAGAAGCATGAACATGTCACTCCGACTTAGTATATTTTGGTCACCATGTTCGATATAATTGGTAATTTCTTTGTCAATTTCTATCTTATCAACTATCTGTTGTATAATGATACTTTCATGAGACATATTTATTTTGTTGTCGTGTTACCCCACAGTATTTTTTGAAGATAGAGGTTGCAAATGAACCTTTTCCATAATAGCTGGATCGAATTACATCCAATATTCTTGTACCATTGCAAGTGACACTATGTGCATGTTTCTTGCGCTTATTCGTGTGAATCTTGATGCTATTCCAGAATTATGCCAGTGCTTGGAAATGGGAAGTGTGTGTACCGAAGATTCATAGTTTGCTACTTGTAATTGTCCTCTTCTCTTCTCCTTGGATAGGATGCATATTTAGTTATTTAATTGTACCCCTTTATGTGAATGTCCAATAGGAGTAAGTTCTTGATAGCATGACACACATGAGGAACACTGTCTCATTGATAACATACAAAGATTCGATGGACATCTGTGTTCTTCAGGACCTGCAAAGTTGCTTCTCACATTTTCCATGTTTTCTTCTGAGATAAACAGGCTGTAAAATTATTCTCTTCAGATTACAATAACTTCAGGATGGATCTCGCATCTCACTATCTTTGTTTTGTCATTTGTAGGAGATGGCCAGGTGCTAAATAGTAATGGATGATAGAAGATAAGTTGTGCCCTGTGTGCCACTATTTGGACGAGGATGGAGCACATTTGCTACTCAAGTGAAAACCAGCAAAGAGACTATGGAGTGCTATAAATTTGGACGACTACATGAATAAATTGGCTGAACTTATGGATCCAACGCTATTAATAGAGGAAATTTTATTGCAAGCTCATAATACAAAGATTCTATGCATTTTTGTTGTGTTGGAGCTGGTGGAACACATGGAATAAAATCAACTCTGAAGGGAAATATTTCACACATGATCAGGTCCTTACTCAAATCAGGAGATCAGCTTTAGAGCTTCAAGATTTCTTCAGCAAACCCAGTATGTTGAAACCTTATCAAGGGCAAAGTGGAGATCCTAATCCTAATGTCATAGAACTTAACATCAACGACAGTTTTGCCGGTAATGGATCAAAAGGTCTAGGATTTGTCATGCAGGATTCTAATGGTGTTGTCTGTCGCTCAAGAGTTGGGCGGATGTAGCATGTATAGGAGATTTGATATGTAAAATCCGAGGCATGTATTCAGGCCATGTCTTTGGCCCAGCAATGTGGTATGCATAGAATTCAAGTCGAGACTGATGTCCAACTGCTTGTCCAAGCAGTGAACTCGAATGAGCATGATTGGAGTTTTGTTTTCGGAGATGAAGGCTCTAGCCTTTATAAATTGTAATTATTTTTTGATTTTTTATTATCCAAGATATTGTAATAAGGTTGCTGACGCTTTAGAAAGATTTTGTGTGAAGATGGTCTTGGAACCCCAAGACCTATGGCCAGGTCGAGTACCTACCTTTGCCTAACTTTTGGTTGCCAGTGATATTGCTGCGAAGTTTGGTTTACGGAAAATCTTTTTCCATCCTAAAAAAATGAGCCCTTGTAGAAAGCAAAAGTTCCGAATAGACTAAATCTTGCAAATCATGAGTTTTAAGAGGAGTCTATTACTTCAGTGTAGACACCTTAATCTAATTTGAAATTGTTATGATCAATACTAGATGCCAAGGAACATGATTGACTGGTACACCCTACAAGGACGTTGTAGATTTCTTCTTCAATGGTAAATTTTCTTTTTCTAAATCATTGTTTCTAGAAGAACCCCAAACAGTTTCTCCCTCTATATTCTGCAAAGGTGTTGTAGCTAGCCAAAATTGTAGTATACAGCCCAACTGAAAACTCATAATGACAGAAAAAACTTGATGATTTAATATGGTTCGATTGCCTTTTTCTTATTTAATACATGGTTATTGTTGAACTGTTGCTGCATTTCTTCACCCCGACACATGTTTGAGTGCCAAGGGGGAGAGAATCGAATTAGAGCTATTTGGTGTGAGGTATTCGCATTTTTTTCTATTTTCAAAAATGAGATTGACAACTATGCATGCACAATTGGGAATTAAATGCAGTCAAATTATTGTGCCCAAATTATTCCAACTCAACTTTTACGTCTCATTAAGCCATTTGGACGATTCAAATTTTGTTTTATTCTTGCAATTACTTATATCAATTGTAACTTCATGTAGGAATCAACAAAAACATCAAAGCAGTGTAAAATAGAAGTGTGCCCTTTATATTGCAGTCATAAAGTAGGTCAAGAACATAGCATGTAGTTTGAGTAACCCAAATTAGATGCAATTTCCCTCGGTTGGACAATGTTGTCATTGAAATGTTTGATTACAAATATGTCTTTGTTCGGGTATCCTCTAGGCCACCAAAATATTTAAAAACATGCATCATTTTTGATATGCAATGAGAAAGGAAACTTGAAGGCCCTTGGCAACGCACGGGCATTTTACTAGTCTCCATATAAACTCGTGGAGCCACAGCTGTACGAGTTTCTATTCTCGAAATCCCGAATCTACACATGCCCGAATCTTATTTCTCTTTTTGACCCATCCAGACTTTGTTGTTTGCCTTCGGCCAAAAAACGAAAGTTCTAGAACTCGTCAAAATCTTTCAATCCCGATAAACCTCACCTCTTTTCATCCACCATAGCCGGAGAATTTCGCATCGCAATATTTCAGATCTGACGGTGTAAATCCAAGATGTACTCGCGCTCATTTCTTAAAATCCAAATTCCTTTGATGAGAAGGTAGGACTAATGATTCCCCACAA
This sequence comes from Avena sativa, assembly GCA_916181665.1. Taxonomy (NCBI): domain Eukaryota; kingdom Viridiplantae; phylum Streptophyta; class Magnoliopsida; order Poales; family Poaceae; genus Avena; species Avena sativa. The sequence continues at coordinate 440,831,356 of OV702294.1, read as the reverse complement.
CTTTCATGTTCTAAGTTTTTCAACTTGACCTACGGATTTGTCTCTCTTACCCAGATTTGTTTCTTGTCTATTCTGAGCCAAAATCGGGTCAATCTCCTCTCCTAACCACTGGATCTCATCCCAACGACCAGGATTAGATCGATTCCGCGAAGAGGTACAAGCCAACCGGATCTCGGCACGTGTCAACGTCAGGTCAACATCTAGTCCCAGTCAGCATGCAAAGTTAACCTGTCCAGTCAGCGGAATATTCTCTGTAATATTCCGTTCGAATTTAAAATTGCACATTATAGATCTAACTTGTAAAATTCATTAGAAATTCATACAACGTCAAAAAATTACGTGTAATATATAAAATTGAAGATAATTTTACGTAGAATCATCTTATCAGAATAGATCCAACTTTTACTATACGTGGTTACTGCAGTAATTTAATTAGTTTTAATAGTCTTTTAGGTTAATAAATTCATTGGAAATTATCTGTAACTCCGAAAAATATGAACAATATATCAAATTGAAGCTACTGTAATGTAGATTAATAATATCTGGTTGGATACATCATTTGCGGATTATTTACCCCGTAGTGATTTAATTAGTTTTAATGGATTTAGAAATCATTAAATTCATAGAAAATTATTTGCATATCATAAAAATATAAATAATATACCGATGGAAAGCTGGTTCCATGTAGATCATCAATATGCAATTAGTTCAGCCTTTGACTGTAAGGTTTTGCCGTGAAGATTTAAATGGTTTAATGGCCTATTTAGAGTAATAAATTCATAAGAAAATAAATACTGCTCAGAAAATTACAAATAATATGTCCCTGGAATCACAATTCCGTGGAAATTACAAATATAATTTTAGTTTTATTTTTTAGGCAACAGAAACTGTATGAATCATTTAAAACCCATTAAACACTATTTAAATCATACAGAAAGATGTATAACTCCGATTAGGGTGAATCCAACGCCTACTGGTTCTTATTGACGTCCTCTATCCAGTAAACCCAAGAAACAAATTTAATTCGGCAGTTAGAACAGGCGTTACAACAGAACTATCAAAACCCTTATATTGGCAAGTAATTATTAATAACAAATACCCTATTGCTTTAATTGATCTCATACATGCATCATATGATCTATTAATGCTCAGAGAACTAAATATAAGCATTGTAACATATTAAACCATCATGCATGTTTTTGATCATCCTTGTTGTGTTTGCTATGTTTGCAATTGTTTTGATTGGAACTACCTTGTCCACGTATTAGATTGTTCGGAGAGTGCGATTGCTGCGGAGAAATACAATCAACACCCATATTATCAACATAAGGCAAGTTACACCACTTGTTCATAACTTATGTCCTAGTTTTGATTCTATGCATGTGATCCTCAAAATTCTATAGTATGCATGTGTAGGATGTTCTAGTAGAGTTTTTCCTTAGTATTATTTTGTAAGTGCGATGATTTTGTAGTATGCCGTGAGTAGCTCTATACTTAGGATTTTCCCTCCTAATAGGTTCCCCTATTTTGCTAAGTATTACTTGCTATGCTATATATACGAAAAGAACCGTTGGGGGGTTCGAAAGACAATGATTTTTTCTAAGTATAAAGGCTCTCTTGAGCAAACTTTTCTTCTCAAATCCACTTCAAAATAAAACTAAGTTTTCTTCTGGGCCGAATGGTTGTCGGGTCAACGAGTGAGATTTTGGTGGAGGACGGCCGCCTAGGAATCAAAGAAGTCTGCCATGTTTCAGAATTTAGAAGCTTCCAGTGCAACCACAATACATATGGGCTCTGTCTTGGCCTAGTACTTAGTGGGAAACCTCACCTGGGTACCAACATTTGGAGGTTCTTGGCACGGTTGGATCCAGAAGGTAGAGGGACTACTAAGGGAAAGCCTCGCCATGGTCTTGTCTATAAAAGGACTTGATCGTGGATTGTGGGTAAAGTGCACCAACTCTCGAGAGTATTGCAATCTGATCGATCAGCCGTGTTCACGGAAACAGAACAACATTGAGCATCTGAAGGATGGAGCCTCTGAAGGATTTTCCTCTCTCTTTTCTAAACAAAGTTTTGAAACCCCATGGCGTGAGTAATATCGCCAATGGGTGGGATTTTGGGAACTTGGTGTGTAATATCCAAGTGTCACTTGGTGAGTAATATCCAAGTGTTTGGTTGTTTGGACACTTGGTGAGTAATATCCTCGTGTGCCATTCGACCCTATTTTATCTAAGCAAATGTTTACAAAGTAGGGTAAAACTCTCTCTCCCTTTTCTCTCCATACTTAGTGAAAAATTAGCTTTATGCAAATGAACTCCAAAGCCTAAACTAGCCTTGCATGTAGAGTTAGTCTTTCCTTCCTTGGTGTAATTTGCCAAGACATTCAAAGTATTGACCCAACTTGTTGGATGCATGTTTCATGTGCAGAATTTCGGAGATCGTTGAAAGGTGCGCTCGGATCGTGGGTCTTCACTCAACCTGCCTGTGGCATTGATGGGACTCATGTTGTATATTTTTCACTTTTGTTGTAATAATGTAAACTCTGGATTATTCGATTCATGTAATAAAGACTTGTGTTTTACATGATATTTCATCGATTGTGAGTGCTAGCTATTTGTAACATCCCAAAAATACAACACTTGGATCATCAAACTCTAATCATTAAAATTAGGGTTAACAAAAACTTTTCTAAATAAAATTATGGAAGCATGCATGTGAGTATGCATTTCATTTTTGAATTCTTTTGAACCACCTTGTTTGTGTGTTCCATTGCTTGTAAATGGATGCTTAGGTGAAATAAACATCATCTAAACATTTCCCACACTTTTCCTAAAGACAAGTAAATCAAAACAAATAAAATAAGGGAATGGTCATTTTGACCAATTTAACTCCCATGCCTACTTTGGCTGTCTGAAACTTTAAGAACCTAACAGAAACTTTTCTGGATCTTTGCACCCCTGGATTGTACTCATAACAAAGTATCAAGGCCCACTTTGTGATCATCCAGAAACTTTCAAATGCATAGTTTAAATGACAATTCAAAATTGAATCTTTCTCATATGGGAAGATCCCACTTTTCAAAAACCACTCAAACAAGCTCAAATTTCAAAACCCAAGCATCTGCAGACTCCCCAGCGTTAACCAAGCACACCCACCAAAAATCTTTTCAAAATTCAAAACTTGAGTTCTTGCGGCCATTTCATCAAACAGGTTGCAGACACAAATCATCAAAATCCTAAACACTATTGTGAGCAGTGATTGAAGCCTAACTTGTTCCCTCTGTAGCTCACAACCATCTCAGTAGATCATCTAGCAAGGTAAACCAAGCACTAGCATCACTGTAAGCTGGGCAATGACATAAATGGTGAACATCCGAAGCTCACCATGCCACCCCAGTGGAGACAGCAAGCTAGGAAGGAAACTAGCTGTGCCAACCTTGTCTGGGAGATCACCCATGCCTCACCGCCCCCTCTCGACCAGACCTGCCTCGAAGACGTCGAACACAGCATCCAGGAACGCCGCGCCCGTGCCTCTGTCAATCGTGTCGAGCATGCGCCAGAGCGCCACGCTCGACTGACGCCCACAGACCGCGCGTCGCCCTTGCCGCGTGCATACACGATCACCACCGACCCAGGAGACCGCCAGACATCCCCGTTCGCCGCCCCATTCCGCATAGCCACCGCTCGCTGTCGAAGACGCCGCCTCTGCCGCACAGAGCATCGCGCGTTCCAGACCAAACCGCACCGCCCCTACGCGCGCATTAAAGCCGTAGAGCATCGCCAGGAGACCACCAAGCGATCGCCACCACCGGCCATGCCTCTAGCAGCCCGTAGCCATGTCGCCACCATCGCCTGCCCATCCCGTTCGGTCTCGTCGTCGCGAATATAAATAGAGGCCACCCCCAGCCGAATTGAGCACACCATCTCACTCCCCTCTCCTCACTGATCGTGCCACCCTGTTCCCGGAGCAAGGAGAGTAGCACTTCGCCGGAATTTCACCGGAGCCTGCCGCTGCTGGAGAAGAAGGGCGCCAGCGATTGGAGCCGCCCCAAGAGAAGCTGCCGGTACCAGGAGGTTCGCCGTTGTCGACTTCGTCGTTCGCCCGCCTCGCCGACCCTCGCCTGAACCCCGGTGAGCCCCCAACGTCCCCCACTGGCTGCGCTAGGTTTCTGTCTCGCCGGCGTTGCCCAACGTCGACGATGACCCTCAGCCGTTGGATTAGAACCAGATCAAACGCACCACATCGCCCCATACCGCTTCGCACGCCCTGTCTCACTGACGCGTGGGGACAGCAACTTAAACAGCCCGCGGAAGCACTGCGCTTAGCAGGCCGGCCCAGTATCGCTTCCCGCGCAGCCCAGTTATTTGAATTAAACCTTTTCCGGTTTATTTCAAACACACTTATGTACCCAGTTTCAAAAATCAGTGCACCAAATTGAATGAAACCAATTTTGTTAGAAAGGTTTGGAAATGCTGAATCCAAGCCCGTCGGATTCAAGTCATTTGGATCTGTAGATCATCCTTGGTAAAAATAACAAGGCAGAAGCTTTACTGCACTCAAACATTTTTCAAATTTAAACCACAATAGCTTTTGAGTTGATTCCAACTCTCAAAAATCACATTTAAGCATACCTTTCAGAATATATAAAAATATATAGGTTTACTTACAGAAATAATAACCAAGTAATAAAAGAATGCCACATAGGCATTTCTAGCCACTTTAATTAATTAAAATAAAAGGGTAAAACCTTATTAAATTGTGACACCACTTTAAATCATATTCCCATGGACTAAAATATGTGGTGATGACATGTGTCAACATGACCCATGTTTGGTTTGGAGAATAGTAAATCTTAAGTAGTTTTTCAATGAGTAGAAATTACTTTTCTAAAAATAAAAGGAATTAAACCAAGCTTTAATCTTGTAATGTTAGTGATGATGCTAGATCATCTATAGGACCCTTTTGTGTGATGATTGCAAGTAGTTAAGTATTGTTTGGTGATTGTGTACATCGTATTTATTTATAGATGCTAGTACCGACCAAGGATACGAGGAGGAAGGAGGATACTACGAAGAAGAAGTCGAGGAGAACTTCAACCACTGCTCTGCACAAGGCAAGCTTATACTAATATTGTGCAAGCCTAATACTACTAGTTGAATGTGCAAGCTAACACTTGCCAGATATTCTACTGATGCAAACCCACCATTGCTTGTTACCATTCCAACTATATGCCTTAAGAATATGTGATCATACCCACTTGTTAACCCAATCCTAGTTTTATTTGCAAGCGTCTACTTTATTTCTTTATCAAGGCTTTAACTTAGAGTTGACTTAAGTGACTTATATATCCTAGAAGAATAATTTTGAAGGTTGCATAAAGAGCATAAAATTTGGCCTAAGTTAGAAACCTTGATATCATCCTAAGATATAAGGTTGTACTTAGTTGAAACTCCACTAGTTTACCACCCCTCATTAGTACTTACCCCCACTTGTAGATGCTAGTGCTAAGCATAAAACTTGATCAACTTTAGATGGGAATACTTGGTGAAAATGGTTATGAAAACCTTAGAATGATGGATCATTCTACTGAGATGTTTTGACATATGTTTCTGAACACCAGATGATTTTGGTGAGGAAAATGTTGTGGCATGAGCCTTAGCCCTTTATAAAACTGATGGTTGTCTGGATGCGATACCGTTCCAATATTACCGTACAACCACAATACCCGAAGTTTGGGTAGGGCTTGACTATAAACTTATATACCTTAGTATTAGTTCCCTCACGGCCAAGGTCTGAGTTGAGGCTACCTTGTGAAGATTGTCCACCTGTGTAGTACCCAAGATGACAGTTGGTCATGGTTGGGAGGCCAAGCTCACAGGAGAGGTGCTTATACTAGGGCGTGTAATTGAAAGGTTAGGATTGATTATCCGCATACTGAGTATGGTGAATTCAGGATTTGTTCCTGACGGATGTATCGAATGTTGTGGTGAAAGTGTACAATCTCTGCAGAGTGTCAAACTATTCAAATAGCCGCAACAGAGTTGTGACATGAAATACAAGTTCCCACTTAGGTGCTATAAACTTCAACTAGCTCTCTTGCTTCTTAACTTAGTAGAGATAAATCTGGCCTTTGCAAAACAACCCTAGATCCTAGTGTCCTATTATCCAAAAACCCTTTCACTTGTTAGTATTAGTTTGCGAGTACTTAAAGAGTACTCATGGCTTTGTCCCTGGCTATTCCCATGGCCAGACTATGAAGAGGAGTACCTGGAGGATGGACCCCAGGAAGGTTACGACAACTAGGATCATCTCCCATCGTCAGCATTGCATGTGACCCCGAAGATAGAGCTTCGCCTACGCTACTGTTATTATTACGTATTCCGCTGCTTGAAGTTGTATTAAGAACTGGATCATGAGATCCTTATTTGTGTAAGACCTTATGTATGGTTTGTAATGGATGATGTACTGTGGTATCCCATTATGTTATGTCTCGCAAAAATGGTAATCCTAGGATTGCGATGTATGGCATAACAGGCATCTGGGATTAAAAATCCCGGTGTTGACACTATTGATCCAGGGACTAGCATGTTAATCACAGGGACTTAGGATCCTTACCGATCCGAGGTTGCTACACGTCCTTAGGGTAAGCTTACACATCTCTGGACCCTAATTTCGCCGGCTAATTCGCACTGTAGACCTTGATTCAATGAGCACCGTCGTTGGCCACCGCAGAAGCTCGTCGCCGGTGTATTTCCGGTGACCATTAGGTAGCGGCGTTACCACCAATAGGTTCGCCTTGGTTCCCTCTGTCCAATAGCAACAACCTTGTTCACCAGAGCACAATGGTTCGCCGCCAGCCACCATCCTCTGGTGGTGGAGGCCAGGCTGATGTCAGCATGACATCATGCTGGTGTTATCCTACCACCCCAGCGCAGTTTGACCTGGTCTTTGTCTCACGTAGCATACGACGTGGCCTTGGGCCCATATGTCATTGTCTGGGGGTATAGACAGGGTCGGTAACAAATACATTTTACTAACCTAGGAGCTGAGTTGGACAATGGCCCACTGGTCAGTGACTTGGGCTAGGTATGTGTGCGGTGTAAAAAGTCAATTCTTGTTTAAGAAATAAATAAAATGTTATAAACTCAATTATTAATATTCCAGAAATCAAATAAATGATTAAATCTTGTTTAATTAATAACTTTTGATTTATAATTCAGAAAAATGTGTATAATATATGGAAATTTGTAGAAAAATAAAACCTACAACTTAAAATTATTATCAAATATTATTATAATGATTATTTAAATAAATATTATCTAATAAAGTTTTTATAAATAAAATTGATAATTCAAATTTTAATAATGGTAAATGTTAAAAATATAAATAGAATACCAAAAATCTTAGAAAAATAAGAATTATAATTTAAAGCTATAATCATGCATTATTATTTCACTTACTTAAATATTTATTATTTATTAAGTATTTTTAAAAGTATTAAATCTTATAAAAATCATATATTATTATTTATAAATCATAAATAATAAATATAATATACCAAATTGATCACAAAAATAATATATACATGTTAAAAATATAATATTCCACTTTTGAGTTAAATAAAAATTCAAATATTTTAATAACTCAATGTAAACTTATTTACTTAGTTTAAAATTCATATAAGGATAAATAAAAAATTGTTAATATTTGTAAAAATAGTCAATCAAGTCTAATAAAAAAGTATTAGTCTTGAATATTAATAATAAGTCATAATGATTCAAAACATTAGAAATACTATTATATTGAATTATCCTTCTACAATATGAATAAATTATATTTTAAAAGGATCTTTAATAATTATAAAATCTTCAAGAATGATATATCAATCAAATACAACCTTCTAATGGACTAAATCCAAAGATAATTCATGAGTACTCACTAGTACTATTTATTTATCCACAAACCATAATCATACCTTTAAGAGCCCACTACTTAAAATAGAAGAATAACAATTCTTAATTAACCTTAAGGCAACATTACCAAGTACACCAGGTACAAAGGTTATAAGCATTATTCTTTCAAACTATCTTCATTTTATAGTTAACTTTGGTCCGAAATAGTTAAGTTATAAAGCATCTCAAGCCCAAACTATTCAAGTAAACACAAATAACATCGACCACCACTAACTAACCACAAAGATTGTTTAAACCTTAGAAACGGAATCTTTTCTTCAAAAGTTATTCATTTTGCCACTTTAGAAAATCTATGACAAATAATCAAGATCACATTACTTCATACTTCATTTGTATAATTAGGATCGATAACACTTAAGCTCTTTATAAGTGACTTTACTTGTAAAGTAAAGTTTAAAGATAAACAATTAAAGTGTAAACAATATTGAATAGCACTTCATAGGTATATATTTTATTTCTGCATAAATATGTGTTGTTCACACACACACTCACAAGCCCTAATAAGAAGCACAAGTATTAAACTCATCTAAAAGTACAAACACATTTCAAAGACATCATTTCTAGTATCCAAACCCTAGAACAACGTTATCCCTGGTATTCGCGTTTATAATGTGCATCACATTACTTATGATAAGAGCATATTGCTTCTTTAAACATTAGTCCTTACCGGACCAATGATGATGATTTCAGATTTTGGATCTTATACTGACTCGAAGACCGTGAGTGCATAATCTTGCAATCACAAAAGGCAAGTTCACACTTGCTCATGTCCTTTGTTTATTTTTTGTAAAATATTTTACAAATCCATTGTGTCATCACCTGCATTTGAAAAAGATCAGAAAACAGTATTTTCTATAATAATGTGAACTATTGGTTACTGATCCAGGGTGATCAGCTAATCTAGTAAATCTGACAGTTGGAATACCACTGTTCAGAACTATATCACCTAGGACGTAACAACCAATGTCGCCAGTGATTCTTGCACCGTATTTTACGCGTTAACCATGATATTTGGAATGGGACGGAGAAGTCAGCTGTATCTTCTTCCTCTCGCATGAAGCCGGATGTGTAGGTCATGGCTGTTATCCTCGTAGCATGCATATTAATTGGTAATTCATAGAGGATATGCAGCATATGGGTGGGAACCCTCAACGCCCCACGATAGTTCTGACATCTAAAGGTTTGTACAAACCATTTCCATAATCCAATAGGTGGGCATTTTGTACGCCAAGGAGGCATGCGAGGTCGTGAAGGGGGCAGTGATTGGCTTGGATCATCTTCTAGGTCCCACATCATGGAATTGTGGATGGGAATAAGCTGCCCGGTTGTGCAACAAAGAGTTGATCTCTCATGGGTAAAGTGACACACCTCTGCAGATGTAAGAAGTGTAACTTGTTACTCCCTGTTTCGGGAAGGAGCTGCGAACACGGCGGGAAAGGAACTCCATGAAAGTTCTGGTAAACCTGTGAAGGCTGACAGACATAGTTTTTCAGAATAAAAGCAACCTTTGAAGAATTTTTTATGAAAACTGCATTGCCTACGACCTACGGTCTATGGTTGTAGTTATAGTGCATGAAACACTCCTTTTCTAGTGAATTTGCTGAGTACGCTCATACTCAAAGTATCTTCTTAACCCTTTCTAGATTCTGAATCCGGGATAGACAACATCCACATCAAGTTATGCTCCAGGACTCATCATCCAAAGCTAAAGCTCTTCAATCAAGTCAAGGAATTCAACATATACATCCACTCAAGTGAAGACAAAGTTACTGAGTAGATAGGAATATAATCTCTAGCCAAAGAACTTAATTCTATAGTGTATTGCAATAGCATCAATGCCAATCCCTTAGTTAAAATTCTAGTCTTAATAGTATAACAGTTCTTGCATTGTTTATCTTTGATTCTTCTTCGTAAGAAGTTCCTTCTCTCTCTTTAACCTAGAGTGTTCTCTGGATCTTGTGTAAAGAGTGAGTTGTAACCTTTATCCATGTATTGCACCCATTGTGTTTCTGTTGTGCCATTCTGAGGGATGTAATACTACTGAACGGTGTTTCATTGGTGTTATGTCAACGACTTAGTATACTACATCATGCAATGGTATGCTGGGTCACCGCAGCTGGTATCAGAGCATATGCTTTGACCTTAGGTTGGAAACCTAGTAAATGGGTAGAACCCGTAGGACTTATACTTGCAAGAATAAAGAGTTCTCTAGTAATATGAGGGATATTCACTTGAGAATAATCCTGTCATGTTGCTAGTGTGATAATTCTTTAGTATGATTGCAATCCCGATCATTACCCAAGAGTTTCAACTCTATGTGACTGATGATAATTTCTTATCCACAGTTCCACATGGCACCTCGATATCCACCCCGGAATGTTCAAGTGATGGACAGGACACTGAATGACTATGGAGGGGATTGGACAGATAATCTCCGACAACTTCTATGGAGTTTGGAATGTGAATCGAGACTTTTAGTCAAGATTTTTACAGTTACTATGATGGGCAGGTATTAGCTAAATACCGTGTCATGATCATGTTACCCAAGAAGTTAGGACTTAAGGGAGAAATGCCATCAAGAGATGCAAGGTGCATGGCGTCTGCATATCAGATTGTCGTAGCAGCAGCCATAACCATGATCCGAGAACAAAAATCCCAAGCTCTAGAAGGTAGTACTCATACCATTATACCCCATGAAACCTCAAACCCAGAGCATGAGTTAGATCACTCTACTGTAGTTCAAACTGAGCCTACTCTAGTGTGACACCCCCGGGATCAGGGCTAAACAAATCCCAAACCTCCGTCTAAAATAAGCTTAACCTTGAGCTCGAGAATATCCAGTGAAGAATCGGTAACATGGCAGTGACCCTACTACACAAAAATTTATTACAGCAAGCTCATAACTGAACAGAGAACCAAATTATTACAAGCAGAGGTCACTGACCACAAACATCAAACAACGGAAGACAAATTATGCTATTAAGTATAGCAAACTTAACAAATGGCATAAGAGGCCCGAAGCATAACGATGACGTCCCAGCCCATAGATTCCAGGCTGCTGGCCGGGAACCCCAAGCTACTCGTCGATGTCGATGTAGTACCAAACTGATCTTCAGGGAGCACTTACTCTGCCAAAAGTATCAACAAAGCAAGGGTGAGTACAGGGTGTACTCCGCAAGAATTATGGTTGGTGGAGTTGTTTTGCATAAAGCCACTTTTGTTTATAAAACAAGAGAGAGAGAAAAGAAGCTCGTCTAATCAGAGTGATTTAAAAGGGGATAAGAGAGCGACATCTCCGAAAATATTGATCATCATCTTTTGATATCCACCGAATCATCATCATCTACCAACTAGGATCACCCCCTCGTACCCATGAGGAAGCATCCTTAAGCACACGTTGATCTGCCAAGTTTTACGATTAGGTTATAGTTCTCTATTTTCTTAGAATCTGGTCGCCAAGCGTTCATAACCGTGAACATGGATTTTCGAAAAGATTATTACCCTACAGGGGTGTACAACTTTACCCACACGTACTAACCTTCTCTTAATGCATGATTAGCCCTCTTCCTTGGAAGGCCGGCAGAGGGTGGTTAGACACGACCTTTACCTTGCTTTCGCCGAGACCATGAGGCACGCAATAAGTATGGTTCTGTCGTAACGGGTCAAATCCCGAAGCCGGTACTTAAAGATGTGTGGCTAGGTTGGTTCACCAGGGGCTCCATCGACCCCAAGCAACCCGGTCCTCGCTTCCCTACCTGTTATGATGCACGAACTTCACCCGGCAAATCTTTCAAAAGGTTTTCTATTCATATGTCGAATGGAACGCCCAAACTATGTGACTCATGGAAGCTACTAGGCAAGTTGGTCACTCGTGAGGTTTTCTAGGCCCCGTATGGTTGTACGCTCGTCTTGGTTCCAAAGGCAAGAACTCAGGTCCTAGTAGGGCGAGCATGGGACTAGAAAAACCACATCCCACCATGGCCTCCCATACAAGCCTTAGCATGTTTAACTCATATCACCGATCTCATATCATCATGTTTCCTGTCATACTGGATTATCTGCATCTGATACATCATCTGGATGGACCAGAACTGACAGCTATGCATGGATAAGTAGACACATATAATAGCTCTAGAAGTTCACACAAGCCAAACCTAGTTATGATAGGAGCAGTGGATCAGGTAATATAAGCTCAAAGGGAGTATGCAATAGATAGGATACTCTATCCATCGATAAAAGACCACAGTAGAATCGTATGTAACATGGCAGAATTGAAATGCTTTCAAAATCATAGGATTATATCATGGTGGGGATATGCTTGTCTTTGCTTGTTGATAGCAGATAAGCAGATCTTCGGGAGCCTTGTACTTGAATTGATTGTAGTTGGACAAGTATTGTTCGTCGATCTTTGAACTTCGACGGTGTTGATCTCTGACTTCGATCTCGATCTCGATCTCGTATTCTACCGGGAAGAACCAAACACCGGAAAAAGAGAGAAACAATCAACACATGGCATCGATGCAATTCTCAAGCAAGGATGATGATATGACAAGTTAAATTGTATTGAAAAGTAACCCTAAAGCATGCTCGATAAATTAAACGGGGTTTCGAGGGGTACAAACCCTAACTCGGGAAAACTCTGGATGTATATGAGAGGGGTTACTAAGTTCTTCTAATTAATCTTGTCTTGAAAGTTGTTGAACAATGCATGATTATAGCTTAATTAGATAGTTCTCATTTTTTTGAACATTTTGATATTTTATTTGTATTTTCTGACTTATAAATAATTAGATATTGAATTTACAATATTCAAATCATTTTTTGGAATTATAAAAACCTTATTACACTTTTCTGGAAATAAAAGAAACTGGAAAACATTTTACACCATGGGGTGGCATAGCCACAGACACAGACAGGTGGGGCCCGATGTGGTTGACCAGGTGCTGACCCGCGGCTGGCGTCACGGTGACGTCACCCTGACGTCACCCGACGGTGAGCTCCCAGGTGACGCACGGGGATGGCGGAGGAGCGCGCGGGGCTACGGAGATGGAAGCGTTGGAAAGAGGAGAGCGAGGGGGGCCTGATAGTGGTGGCGCCGCCCTCGAATGGTCACCAGAGAGGGCAGCCCGACAACAAACTGTGGCGGCGGCGGGTCCTCGTGGGGAAGATGCTAGAGAGCGAGAGGAAGGATACTGAGGGAACAGGGAGGTGTAGAGGCTCACCGTGAGCACGACAGCGGTGGTGGCGAGGCCGGGGGAGGTCCAGAACGGCCGGAATCGGCGAGGAACGTGGCGGACGGACTTCGGGGTGGAGGGTTTCATTCAGCCGATTGAGGGCGCGCCAGCTTGCTTGGTTGGTCGGGGACAAACGAGGGTGTCGAGGCAGATCTCCTGGGACAGACGGCGAGGCTCAGGACGGTAGAGAGTGACGGCGGCATGCGGTTACCAGCGAGCTAGGGTTCGGCGTCTTCTGCGTGTGAGCGCCACAGAGCAAGGGAGAGAGGGAAAAGGAGATGGGAAGAGAGGGCACGGCACGGCGAGGTCCTTATCCCCTCCAGAGAGCGGCGGCGGGCATCGCGGCACGGGCGCGCATCGTAGCAGTGGCGGACGGCGGTGCTGCGCCAGGCAGCTGCTTGGCTCGCTAGGGAAGACGACGCGAAGGGGTACTGGGCCGATGGGCCGGACTGGGCCGTGGGGCGTGGCTGGCTGCTGCACGCGCGGAAGAAAGTGAGAGAGAGAGGATGGGCTGGCTGGGCTCGGCCCAGAGAGTGCTGGATGCTATTTTATTTTGCAGAAACTTTTTCCAATTCATGTTTTCATCTCCTGTTTTAATTTCAAATTCAAATACTGTTTTTGTTCATTTCAAAAATACTAGAACTTTACAAATAGTCAAAACATTGCAGAGGCCCTTGTAAACAATTTGGGTTCCAATGTTTTGGTAGTTTTCAAATACAAAACCATTTGAATTATTTTCAAATAGAGGGAGAGGTTTCGTTTTAGGGTTTTGTTTATTCTTTCTTGCATGCATTAATAGAGATGATTCTTATGATGCACAAAACAAACCCTATTATAGATTAACAAAAACTGGGGTGTTCCAGCTCAATCCCCCTTACGAGAATCTCGACCCGAGATTCCAACGGTAGGAAAAGAGACAGAGAGGAAAAGAAATAGGACCATTTCTAAGGATAAGAGGGAATCACTAAACAACACACAGAGTATCTCATGGTCAGCTCATGAATGAAGTGTTCAGAAACAACTCTGAGGTGACGACATGAAACACATCAAGGTAACAGAGGAAACAAGAGGAGAAGGTTTCAAGTTGTTAGATAGATGGTCTTCATAAGGATTGAGACCATGGAACTTACAGAAGAGTTTAAGCTTCTGAGGAAGGTTCCAACAGAAGAACATGACCACAGACTTCGATGGGGAACCTCTACTAAATGGCTTAAGTAGAGAGTTCAGGTTGTAGAGATGTGGACCAACAAAACCAAGCTGTTGAACTACTTTTGACACAGAAGGTTCACTCTTTCATCCAACAGAAGGTCAAGACAGAAAGGTATTTTGGTGGAGAGGACTCATAAGAGTCACAAGAAACATGTAGTAAGAAAACTTCTGATTACCAAAATCATAGTAACTCTTTAAACATGGTTGGAAAACGAAGGAAGCTCTGTATTCATCCAGGTTTATCAAAATCTTTGCAAAATATCATGCTATCAATTTACACAACTAGATGAGTAGGTAAGAATATTCCTGATGACACGAGAAGAAAGAAACTCATTCTTAGACTTCAAATACTTGGCACAACAAAGTGTTTGTCAACATAAAAGAGTCTAGAGGATCGACCGAGAGACATTTAGCAACACTACTTTAAATGTTCTCCTCAATGTTTGAGAAAACAAACATCAGGTATAGGTCGGGCTTCGGATACAAAGGAACCATAAGAACAACTTCTATAATAAATCATAGAAGAAGCCTCATGAAGAGTGGTTGTTAGTGCTGAATCAAGAGAATATGACGAAGGGTCTTTCCGGCTGAGTGTGTCAACCATTACATCAATCTTGCTAGATTTACAAAGAGACCTATGTCAAAACCTTGAATAACACCAACCATCATTGCTGCTTGAAATTCAGCTTTGGTTAGGTGGAATGATACTTCAGACTCAGTATGTCCGAATAGAAGTTTGCAACATTTACCATGAAGGTAAAGTTGCTAGAGTATCAAGATATGGGCTTTAGTGTAAAGCTCCAAAAGACGAGCTAGATTGCTTAGACCCATGTATTTGTAACTTGTCGTGAGACAACTGCACACACACAAGGTACTAACAATAAACACACATGTGTCCTTAGGGAACGAAGATAACTCTACTCGAATCCACGGTGACATCTTTCAACAACTGCACATGAACCAGAGGAGGTTACTTCTAACATCCAGAACACATACTTCGAGATGACTCAAAGACGGTTCTCAAAAAGTTTTCCAACATTAATACCAATTGTTCCATATGAATCCAATCTAACATGGAGAAGATAGTAATATTGTTGATGGGCTCAACAACAAACTTATCGAGACACTCCAAGAAGGTGAACTCGTATGTTGTATGAACAAGGCAAACTATTGGTCAGACCAAAGAACATGAAGATGTACTTAAGTGAAACATCACAAGAAGAAACATCATCAAGATAATCCTTGGAATTGAGTTTGATTTGACGATAACCCAAATCAAATCAAAAGCGGGGAAGATATCATATCCACGAAGGAGATAATATCTTTCTTCAACACGAAAAAAACTAGACATCCCTTTACAGAGGAACATAGTCGGATAAAACTTGTGTCTTACAACTCTCCAAGTTGTTATTTAAGCTCAACCAACTAGTTTCGGGGTATCCAGTAAGGATCCTTGGAGAAAGGAGCAGTTCAGAGAACTTAGTTTCTCAAGAACTTGACAACACGGTCATGTGGCAACATGGCAATACTTCTAGTAGACATCTAGAATAACACGAACCACCGATATATCACTTAGTTCGAGAGGAAACTTGCTTGGTTAGGCAAGCACACACAGTCTCAGAGTTTTGACACAAACCTAACTCTTTGACGAAGAGAGTGTACCAGAATAACGGACTTGGTAGCACAATCATTCTTCGCTTAGTGATAGGGTTAACCTATTCACACTAAGAATAACACAAATGTCCTTAGAGATCAAAAAAAATTGCTAAGAATATCAGATGACCACATTATTACGCACACACATCACTCACGAGCACGAAAGCTCGAGGAAGGGTGGATAAAGATGTGTGAAAGCATCACTTCATTAAGGGGTCATGAAACTCAGCACAACCTCTTAGTATAAAAGGGTGTGATACTTTAAGGTAGAACAGATGGAGGACAATCAATGCCTCTTGATCTGCGGATTACAACACTTTTACCTGGTCCTAGAAATGACGAGGTACTGGAGTTCGTTTCTCCTACAAGTTCCAAAATGGTTTGTCTTGACGGACCAAAAGAGTATTTTGCACCGAAAGACACCAATGTAATTTACTACTTGGCTACCAACTGGTCGACAAAGGTCGGAAAACAACAAGGGGAGAAGAACATGCTCAAGATAGAATCCCGAGATGTGGATGCATAAGTTAACAATCTTCCGAAAACCAATGCATAGAATAGGTAAGGTGTGGTAGAGTCACGAATATAGATGTGAGACTCTTGAGTAGTACCCTTGTCGTGATCTATTGGGTTCCATTAAAGAACATCTGCCATAGCTAGTGATAGGGGAAGTCCTTAATTGTCACAACTCAATCGCGACAAGAACCACAGGCTTGAAGGATAGAATTGTAATACCAGACATTCTGAGGTAATGTGTGAACATTAACGACAGGGGGTCAAAGGAACGGATCTTGGTTTAAAGATCAGCTTCATGTACAAGATTCACAACACCAGGATCCAGCACAATCGGTATCTTCGGTTCAAGTCCAAGGGTTAAAACCCAAAGAAAGGAGTAACTGCTATTTGAGTGACACAACATACAGTACAAGATAGTAATCATGAGGTAGCTTCCAAAAGAAGAAACATCTTCTGAAGTACCAAACAAACAAAAAGGAGGCACACGAGGATAAAAGAAACCTTGAAGCCTAGAACAAAACACTGCGGATCCAGCAATATAATATTGTGGGTACAAAAGGCAGAGAGATCATGATGGAAAGGAATCTCTCAGATGAAGCAGAGCAAGGGGAACAAGGAATTCAAAACACACACAACTCTAGAGTACTCAACACTAGGTCAACTGGTTGAGAAGAGGCATGCCCAGAAGGCACCTAAGCTTTGAAAGACTAGAAGAGATATCAAAAAATTTCCAAATCAACACAAGATAAGATGATCCAGAGTAAGAGAGAAGCTGGATAAGAAGAAAAAGAAGCATACTAGAGTTTTCGCAAATACTTTTCAGGTTTTAAAATAGTTTTCACAAACACTAGACTCAACATCGACCAATAGCAAGGTTTTCCTATGGTCGGTACTGCTCTGATACCAAAAACCTGGGACACCCCCGGGATCAGGGCTAAACAAATCCCAAACCTCCATCTGAAATAAGCTTAACCTTGAGCTCGAGAATATCCAATGAAGAATCGGTAACACGACAGTGACCCTACGACACAAAAATTAATTACAGCAAGCTCATAACTGAGCAGAGAACCAAATTATTACAAGCAGAGGTCACTGACCACAAACATCAAACAACGAAAGACAAATTATTCTATTAGGTATAGCAAACTTAACGAATGGAATAAGAGGCCTGAAGCATAATGACGATGTCCCAGCTCATAGATTCTAGGCTGCCGTCCGGGAACCCCAAGCTACTCGTCGATGTCGATGTAGTACCAAACTGATCTTCAGGGAGCACTTACTTTGCCAAAAGTATCAACAAAGAAAGGGTGAGTACATGGTGTACTCCGCAAGACTTATGGTTGGTGGAGTTGTTTTGCATAAAGCCACTTTTGTTTATAAAACAAGAGAGAGAGAGAAGAAGGTCGTCTAATCAGAGTGATTTAAAAGGGGACAAGAGAGCGACATCTCCGAAAATATTGATCATCATCTTTTGATATCCACCGAATCATCATCATCTACCAACTAGAATCACCCCCTTGTACCCATGAGGAAGCATCCTTAAGCACACGTTGATCTGCCAAGTTTTACGATTAGGTTATAGTTCTCTATGATCTTAGAATCTGGTCGCCAAGCGTTCATAACCGTGAACACGGATTTTTGAATATATTATTACTCTACAGGGGTGTACAAATTTAGCCACACGTACTAACCTTCTCTTAATGCAACATGATTAGCCCTCTTCCTTGGAAGGCCGGCAGAGGGTGGTTAGACACGTCCTTTACCTTTCTCTCGCCGAGACCATGAGTCACGTAATAAGTATGGTTCTGTCGTAACGGGTCAAATCCCAAAGCCAGTACTTAAAGATGTGTTGCGAGGTTGGTTGACCAGGGGCTCCATCGACCCCAAGCAACCCGGTCTACGCTTCCCTACCTGTTATGATGCACCAACTTCACCCGGCAAATCTTTCAAAAGGTTTTCTATGCATATGTCGAATGGAACGCCCAAACTATGTGACTCATGGAAGCTACTAGGCAAGTTAGTCACTCGTGAGGTTTTCCAGGCCCCGTATGGTTGTACGCTCGTCTTGGTTCCAAAGGCAAGAACTCAGGTCCTAGTGGGGCGAGCATGGGACTAGAAAAACCACATCCCACCGTGGCCTCCCATACAAGCCTTAGCATGTTTAACTCATATCACCGATCTCATATCATCATGTTCTCCTGTCATACTAGATTATCTGCATCTGATACATCATCTGGATGGACCAGAACTGATAGCTATGCATGGCTAAGCAGACACATATAATAGCTCTAGCAGTGCACACAAGCCAAACCTAGTTATTCTAGGAGCAGTGGATGTAACATCCCAAAAATACTAAGCTTGGATCATCAAATTCTAATCATCAAAATTTGGGTTAACAAAAACTTTTCTAAATGAAATCATGAATGCATGCATATGTGTATGTATGGATTTTGAAATCCTTTAAAACCACCTTGTTTGTTTGTTTCATTGCTTGTAAAATGTTTCTTAGGTGACATAAACATCATCTAAAATATTTTCCACACCTTTCCTAAAGACAAGTAAATCAAAACACATATATGAAATGAATGGTCATTTTGGCCAATTTAACTCCCATGCCTACTTTGGCTATCTCAAACTTTCAGAACCTAACAGAAACTTTTCTGGATCTTTGCACCCCTTGAATGTACTCATAACAAGGTATCAAGGCCCACTTTGTGATCATCCAGAAACTTTCAAATGCATAGTTTAAATGACAAATCAAAATTGAATCTTTATCATATGGGAAGATCCCACTTTTTCAAAAACCACTCAAACAAGCTCAACTTTCAAAACCCAAGCATCTGCAGACTCACCAGCACCAATCTAGCAAACCCACCAAAAATCATTTCAAAATTCAAAACTTGATTTCATGCGGCCATTTCTTCAAACAGGTTGCAGACACAAATCAAACAAACATCAAACACTATTGTGAGCAGTGATTCTGGCCTAACTTGTTCCCTAGTTAGCTCACACACAGCTCAGTAGATCATCTAGGAAGTTTAACTAAGGACTAGCACCCCTGTGAGCTTGCCATTGCCATCAATGGTGAACAGCCGAGCACCCCCTTGTCACCCCATTGTGGACAGCAGGATAGAGGAAGAACTAGCCTTGCCAACCTTGTCTGGGAGGCAGCCCACCGTCCACCGCCACTACCTGTCCCAGCCGCGAGCGTTGCCAAGCCCTGGACCACGTGCACAAGCCGCGCCCAGACCGCCAGAGACCATGCCGAGCATGAGCCAGAGCACGACCCTCGACCGAATCCCACAGACCGCGCCGCCCTCAACGCGTGCATACACAATCCCCACCGACCCAGGAGACCGCCAGACATCCCCGTTTGCCGCCCCGTGCCGCACAGCCACCGCCCGCCGTTGAAGACGCCGCCTCTGCCGCGCAGAGCACCGCCCGTTCCAGACCAAACCACACCGCCCCATGCCTCAAGACCATGTTTGAGCATCGCCAGGAGACACCGCACCGTCCCCTACCCTTGCCCATGCCATTAGCCGCCTGTAACCTCGCCCCCGACGAGCTCACCGTGCGCCCCGACGGTCCCCTCGCTCGACTATAAATAGAGGCCACCCCCGCACGATTTCTTCACACCATCTCACTCCCCTCTCCTCACTGATTGTGCCACACCGTTCTCAGAGCAAGACAAGCACCACCCCGCCGGAATTTCACCGGAGCCCGCCGCCTCTGGAGAAGAAGGGAGCCAGCGATTGGAGCCGCCCTAGGAAAAGCCACCGGTACCAGGAGATTCGCCGTCATCGACTTCGTCGTTCGCCCGCCTCGCCGACCCTCGCCAGTACCCCGGTGAGCCCCTAGCACCCTCACTAGCCGCGCTAGGTTTCGTTCTCGCCGGCGTTGTCTCGCGTCGACGATGACTCCCAGCCGTTAGATTAGAACTAGATCGAACGATCCACGTCGCCCCATACCGCTTCGCCCAGCCCCGTGTCACTGACGAGTGGGGACACCCACTTAAGCAGCCCGCGGGAGCACTGCGCTTAGCAGGCCGGCCCAGTAACTTTTCTCGCGCAAGCCCAGTTATTCAAATTAAACTTTTTCTATTTCAATTCAAACACACTTATGTACCCAACTTCAAAAATCAACCCAGATCGATTGATTGCACCAAATTGAATGAAACCAATTTTGTTCGAAAGGTCTGTGAATGCTGAATCCAAGCCCGTTGGATTCAAGTCATTTGGATCTATAAGTCACCCATGGTAAAAATAACAAGGCAGAAGCTTTTCTGCATTCAAACATTTTTCAAATTTAAACCATAATAGCTTTTGAGTTGATTCCAACTCTCAAAAATCACATTTAACCATACCTTTCAGAATATATAAAAATATATAGGTTTACTTGCAGAAATAATGTTCAAGGAATCAAAGAATGCTACATAAGCATTTCTAGCCACTTTAATTAATTAAAATAAAAGGGTAAAACCTTATTAAATTGTGACACCACTTTAAATCACATTCCCATGGACTACAATATGTGGTGATGACATGTGTCAACATGATCCCATGTTGGGTTTGGAGAATATTAAATCTTAAGTAGTTTTTCAATGAGTAGAAATTACGTTTCTAAAAATAAAAGGAATTAAATCAAGCCTTAACCTTGTAATGTTAGGGATGATGCTAGATCATCCATAGGATCCTTGTGTGTGATGATTGCAAGTAGTTAAGTACTGTTTGGTGATTGTGTACCTCGTATTTATTCATAGACGCTAGTACCGACCAAGGATACGAGGAGGAAGGAGGATACTACGAAGAAGAAGCCGAGGAGAACTTCAACCACTGCTCTGCACAAGGCAAGCTAGTAACCCTGCAAGCTAACACTTGCAATTTAGCAAGCTTATACTGATATTGTGCAATCTAAGTCTATACCTATGCAAGCCCATACTTGTTACTCTACCTACTATATGCCTTAAGCATATGTGATCATACCCACTTGATAAACCAATCCTAGTTTTACTTGCAAGCTTCTTACTCTATTTCTTTATAAAAGCTTACTTAGAGTTTACTTAAGTGACTGGTAGATATTGGAAAGATGCTGAAGGTTGCATAAAGAGCATAAAATTTGGCCTAAGTTAGAAACCTTGACATCAGCCTGAGACATGAGGTTGTACTTAGTTGCAACTCCACTAGTTACCACCCCTCATTAGTACTACCCCCACCTGTAGATGCTAGTGCTAAGCATAAAACTTGATCAACTTTTAGATGGGAATACTTGGTGGAAAAATGGTTATGAAAACCTTGGAATGATGGATCATTCTATTGAAATGTTTTGGACATGTGTTTCCAAACACTTGAGAATTTTGGTGATAAAAATGTTGAGGCATGAGCCTTAGCCCTTTATAAAACTGATGGTTGTCTGGATGCGATACCATTCCAATTTTATCGTACAACCACAATACCCGAATATTGGGTAGGGCTTGACTGGAAACTTATATTCCTTAGTATTAGTTCCCTCACGGCCAAGGTCTGAGCTGAGGCTACCTTGTGAAGATTGTCCAACTATGCAGTACCCAAGATGACAGTTGGTCATGGTTGGGAGGCCAAACTCACAGGAGAGGTGCTTATACTAGGGCGTGTAATCGAAAGGTTAGGATTGATTATCCGCATACTGAGTATGGTGAATTCAGGATTTGTTCCTGACGGAATGTTGTGGTGAAAGTGTACAATCTCTGCAGAGTGTCAAACTATTCGAATAGCCACGTCCGCGGTTATGGACAGTTGGAGTGGCCATACTATTCCCCCGTCAGACTTTTCAAAATGACCTGTGAAATGAACTAAGACTTTGACTTGACCACAACAGAGTTGTGATATGAAATACGAGTTCCCAGTTAGGAGTTATAAAATTGTGACTAGCTTTAAAACTTAATAGAGATAAATCTGGCTTTTGCAAAACAACCCTAGAGCCTAGTGTCCTATTATCCAAAAAACCCCTTTACCTATTAAGTATTAGTTTGCGAGTACTTAAAGAGTACTCATGTCTTTGTCCCTGGCTATTCCCAAGGCCAGACTATGAAGAGGAGTACCTGGAGGATGGACCCCAGGAAGGTTATGACAACTAGGATCATCTCCCATCGTCAGCATTGCCTGTGACCCCGAAGATGGAGCTTCGCCTACGCTACCGTTATTATTACGTATTCCGCTGCTTGATGTTGCATTAAGAACCGGATCATGAGATCCCTATTTGTGTAAGAACTTATGTATTGTTTGTAATGGATGATGTACTATGGTATCCAATTCTGTTATGTCTCGCAAAAATGGTAATCCTGGGATTGCGATGTTTGAACCAAAATCCGGGTGTTGACAAGTTGGTATCAGAGCCATCCTGACCATAGGAGACCCTAGTTAGACTGGACGTTTGAACCAAAAACTTAGTTTCAAAACCAAAGAAAACAAATATTTACAAAAACTTATTCTCATTCTTATCTCTTTGATTCTTTCATAAAAATTCATGTTCCTCCAAAAACTCTTGCAAAACACATAAAATTTTGACACACTTGATCACTCTGCTAATCTACTCATCCTCTATTTTTATAGATGGACGTGAAGTACAGCAAGTTTTACCAACTTGGGAATGGAGGAGACCTTATCTTTGAGAGGGATCTGGATCAGCTTTCGGAACTTCTGGAGCGTCCGCACCCCGAGTTCTTTGGAGCTCAGCTCAATGATCAAGGAGGAGAAGATCTGCAGTGGCTAATTGTTGCAAGTCTCCGAGGAAAGATTGAACCTCCCACTGCGGAGGGAATTCAGTTTACCTTGAGGGAAAACAACTGGCTCGATGGACTTGCCAGAGTAATGCAGGAAGCTCTTTCCCGTCTGTGTGGGCAGAGCATCAATCAGATCAAGGGTACTCGCTTTGAGTTTTGCCCAAGGCGTGATGCAAATGGACAACCACTGGAAGCCCCATACCACCCCGAGCTGAAGACTCAATTGGACCACCTTAGCTTCATGATGTATGATCGTCAGCAGGAGTTGGACAACTGCCGTGAATATTGCAACCACAAGTCTGCTATCATCAAGACGAAGGATCAGACCATAGCCATGCTAGAAAAGGATCGCAAGTCTTACCGTCGTCAGCTCGACAAGAAGGAGCGCATTATTTCCCGTCTTCGCCACCGCATCTCATCTCTGGAGGAGACCATCCACGAGAGAGACATGCAGTTGGAGGAAAGGGAGAATGCCGGAGAGGATCTTCGTGGAGACCCTTACTCCTATCTCAGCGATGACGATGATTTTCTGGAGGATCAGGCCATGGACTTCTTCACCGATGAGGATGATTTCGCCTTCATCGATGATGATGAAGATGATGAAGCCACAGACTCCGAGGAGTAGTAGCACTGAGCACTAGCGTAGTGAGTAGTAGTCGGTCCCACTTTATCGTAGATTCCAGAATGGTTCTTAACCATCTGTTTTTCCTTGTTGTGGTGTGCATTGTATCGAGTGAATAAATGAATAAAAAAAAGAAAGTTGCTAGAAAAATCTGAGTCAAACATTTAAAACTTTTCAAAGACCCAAAACCTTAGAAATTTCCCTCTTTTCTCATGATCTATATCAATCTTCAGATGCCACGTGGAGGAAGTGGTTCAGCCTCGGACCCGATGTTGCAGATTCTGCAAATGTTGACTTCTGACCGCGAAGCTGAAAGAGCGGAACGTCAAGCCAACCTAGCCACTCTGCAACAAATAGCCCAGCTAGCCAATAACAACCAAGGCCACGGAAATCAGGACAACCATGGATCTAAGCTCAAGAATTTCCAGAATACCAACCCACCCGTTTTCACCAAGTCAGAAGAACCCCTAGATGCCGATGATTGGCTGCAAACCATGGAAAACAACCTAGAAGTCGCCGGAGTGGAAGCAAACGAGAAAGTCCTGTTCGCCACCCATTATATAGCCGGAGATGCCAGGGCATGGTGGAACAGTGTTCGTGCAATGACCAGAGGCCAGATGATGACCTGGGAGGAATGCAAGGTCAAGTTTAGCCGAACCCATGTGCCACCGGGTTTGATCAAGAGATTGAGAGACGAGTTGAGAGAGTTGAAGCAAGGAAGGATGACTGTAGTGGAATACCGTGACAAATTTTTGTCATTAGCTAGGTACGCCCCGGACGAGATAGACACCGAAGCCAAGAAGAAAGAAAGATTCCTGAATGGTCTGCATGACGAGATGCAGACGGTGTTAGTCAATATCCCCTTTGGTGATATTGAAGCCCCTTGTCGACTCTGCTATCCAGATGGAAGGAAATATCAACCAAGCCAATGAGAACCACAAGCGTCGCATGATGCATCAACCAGGAACCCATCAGACCCCAAAGTATCGCCCCAACCCATCTCCAGGATTTGCCCCAAGAACCAATAGACCCCCTATGACCCGTCCGACCTACCCCAACCGTGGAAACCCTAGACCTAGAGGAAATCACAACAACCCCGACAACTCTAGCAATTTCACCCGTGCCCCACCCAAGTTCAACACCAACAATGTTACCGCCAACACCAACACTGCCCCTAGGACTGGAAGCAATGCTGTGCCTGTCGCAGCCAAGGACAAGTCACAAGTGACCTGTTATGACTGTGGAAATAAAGGCCACTATTCCAATGAGTGCCCCAACAAGAAGAATGCTACAACACCCAATACTAACATCCCAGCTCAGCAACAGCGTCGTGTTCAGCCAGGAAGAAGATTTGCCCCAGGGAATTCGCTCAACCGCAATGGCCATCTTTTTCTCATGCATGCTGAAGAAGCTCAGGAAGCGCCAGACGTCGTGCTGGGTATGTTTTCTGTTAATTCAGTACTTTCAAGAGTGTTCTTTGACGCTGGTGCCTCGCATTCATTTGTCACCGAAGAATTTGCCTGCACTAGTAAAATTCAACCAACCAAACTGAAGCATGTTATGATTGTTCAAATTCCCGGATCAACCACCAAGGCTAGGCAAATTTGCAAAGCCGTCCCTATCCGAATCCATGGCATAGATTTTTATGCTAATCTGATAGTACTCAGAACTAAAGGTTTGGAAGTAGTACTAGGAATGGATTGGATGTCCAAACATAAGGGATTGATTGACTGTGCTAAGAAATCCATCACCATGACCGGTACCACCGGAATATTAGTCGCGCATATATCTGAAACCTTACCTCGCTAATTCAAGTGTAACAAGAGTCTAGCCCAACCTACCATTGACCATGTCCGGATAGTCTGTGAATACCCCGATGTATTTCTAGATGTTTTGCCCGGTATGCCCCCAGATCGGGATATCGAGTTTATCATCGAACTAATCCCCGGAACAGGACCCATATCCCAGAGACCCTATAGTATGAACCCGTCGGAACTAGCAGAACTGAAGAAGCAACTGGATTCCATGCTAGAAATTGGATTGATTCAACCAAGTGAGTCACCATGGAGATCACCTGTCTTATTTGTGGACAAGAAAGATGGAGGTAACCGTTTGTGTACGGATTATAGGAAGTTAAATTATGTCACCATCAAGAACAAGTACCCCTTGCCCAAGATAGAAGATTTGTTTGATCAGTTGACCGGTGCCCAGGTGTTTTCTAAGATTGATCTTAGAACTGGCTATCATCAACTCAAAATTCGTGCAGAGGATATTCCAAAGACTGCCTTTACCACCAGATATGGATTGTACGAGTATACAGTCATGTCTTTTGGATTAACCAATGCCCCCGCTTATTTCATGAACCTCATGAATAAGATTTTTATGGACTTCCTGGATAAGTTTGTCGTTGTTTTCATCGATGACATTCTGATTTATTCCAAATCAGAAGAAGAACATGAGCTACACCTAAGGACCATTCTTCGAACCCTTAGAGAGCATCAGCTGTATGCAAAGTTTAGCAAATGTGAATTCTGGTTACAGGAAGTAGGATTCCTCGGTCACATTGTATCAGCCAGAGGAATTGCCGTTGACCCTGCCAAAGTGAAAGATGTAGAAGATTGGCAAGCCCCAACCACTCAAACCCAAGTTCGTGCTTTTCTCGGATTGGCGGGATATTACCGCAAATTCGTAGAAGGATTCTCGAGTATCGCCCGATCCATGACCCAATTGCTGAAGAAGGACAAGTTTGAATGGACCGACAAATGTGAAGCGAGTTTTCAAGAACTCAAAAGGAGATTGATTTCAGCCCCAATCTTGATCATGCCGGATATCACGAAGCCCTTCGATGTGTATTGTGATGCATCCAAGATTGGTCTCGGATGTGTGCTAATGCAAGAATTCAAAGTTATATCTTATCTATCTCGACAATTGAAGCAACATGAGCAAAACTATCCAACCCATGACCTCGAACTCGCAGCAGTATTCCTAGCCCTGAAGACATGGAGACATTACCTAATGGGAAACCGTTGTGAGATTTATTCGGATCACAAGAGCCTAAAGTATATATTCACTCAGAAGGAGTTGAATATGTAAGATCCCTCCTTTATAAAGGAAAAGGATCCCTGTGATTGTAATGCTAGTCCCTGGATCATTGCTAGCATCCACAGTTTAAGATGACGTACACAGATACAAAGGTCATTATTACAAGCATTCCAGAGACAGACATAGTCTTTACAACTCCAAGGCCACAGGCCTAATACAAGAGTTTGAATAAGTAAATAAATAA
The DNA here is from genome assembly GCA_916181665.1 of Avena sativa. Taxonomy (NCBI): domain Eukaryota; kingdom Viridiplantae; phylum Streptophyta; class Magnoliopsida; order Poales; family Poaceae; genus Avena; species Avena sativa. The sequence continues at coordinate 440,804,103 of OV702294.1, read as the reverse complement.
AAGTCTTCATCTTCATGTGCCACAGGAAAACGTGTTGAGTGTAGACTCATGACTCCTAATCCTCATCAGAGTAACCTGCAACATCACAAGTTACAGCCACAGTGGGTCAATACATTGGAATAGTATTGGCAAGTGATACCTTAGTTTAATTTATGTGGACTATATTTCTATATGCAATTTGGCTAAGTGTAGCTTGGCTTGCTTTTCTCAAAATAGGTTTTGCCTATTAGTTGAAATCACTAAGTTTTTCTTTGTCAAAACTTTTCTCAAGGAACCACCAATAGACATTGAGGTCCTTTACCCGTGTTCACCCACAAGTTTTTACTTAGAAATTGGGATGAGGAGATTCTTGATAGCTTCCATGTCTTGATGCTCAAGTTGTCCTTTTCCAGGGACATGGCTAAGTACTTAGGTTTTTCCATCTGCATAGGTTGTGCACTTTCCCCACCAGACTTGATTTTCACCAAGACAGGACCTTTCAGAAGCCTTCCCTTAGACCAAATGGACGCGTTCCAACCTATCATCCCACTACCACCAACTGTCCAAAATGACTAAGTTCTAGCAACTTATATGATCTTGGCAGAGCCCATATTGCCAAGTGGCTGCACTAGAAACTTCTCAACACTTGGCCTCTAAAATCTCTTTGTTCCTGGGTGGCTTTCCACAAGTGAGATACACAAGGTTCACCAGTCCCCTGGCCTTGTGTAACCACTCAACACAAACCATTCCTTCCATTCCACCCAGGTGTTTCATTTACTTAGTTGTTTTATTAGGCAAAACACAAGTCCAAAGACATAGAAATATTTTCATCATAGCATGTATATTTCACCAACCCTTGGTTGTTACTAGCTAGGCTAAGCATGGCATAGATAAGCATCTTAACTTAGAATTTTCCTAGCAATTCTACAACTACTAGGATTTCCCAACATGGCATATAAGCAAAATATAGCATGCAAGACTAACAAAATATTTCTAATGCTTAGTAGAAAACGTAGGAACAAAATATTCATGAATTACCACTTGCCTTGGTAGTTTGGAGAGTAGCTACACTCCTCACAATCACAATCACTAGCACCAAAATCTACACAAAGAACCATAGCCACAATCACATACAAAACATATACACTCAAAAATATATGCATGCATGCAAAATGATATGTGATGATTTTTAAAACTCAACAAAGCAAGTGTACAGTACTGATTCATAAACAAGTTAAAAACTTGCCAAACAACATTTAATTAAACCCTAAATCAATTCTTAAATAATTCATATACACAAATTATCCCTACACAAGTTTCTGCAAATAAAGTCATTTTAACAGAAGCAAAACATTAAACACATTGCATATCTAGAAAGAGCTTGCTCTCCTGATTCCAACGGTATAAAATTTGTTAAATTCTAACGTGGGGATCAAAAGTTATAGCCAAAACAAATTTAAACATCTAATAGATTCAAATTATGTTTTTAAACTCTAACAGATGCCACGCATCTTATTCTAATTGGCCCGTACCACTTCGCGTAGGATCACGCTTCTGAGCCGTTAGATCTACTTAAAACGCACGGCTCAGATCTACTTGTACCGATTCGTTAAGTGATCTAATCCTGCACGCTAGATCCAGATCTGACGGCCCTGGATCAAACGGCCAAAGCTGGGCGGCGCTGGCGGTGGCTACTGGCGGCAGTGAGCTCGGCATACGGCGGCGTGGCACTACAGGTGGTCCTAGGGTCATCGTAGGGGCTTACCAGAACCGTGGCGACGCACTGATGCTCAACCTGGCGGCGGCTTGGCAAGGGGCGCACAGAGTGGGTTGCTGGAGCTCGTCGAAGTTGCGGGCGGCGTCAGGCTTGGGTGGACGGCGACGTTGGTGATGCTCCTGGTCTCCCTAGCACGAACAAGCGGCATCAGGTGATGCACAAGACAGTGGCGAACAACATCGTGTGAGTCAGAGGCGAAGGGGAACAAAGGGCTTACGGAATTTGGTCGCCGGAGTTGAGGGTGTCATCGGGAGCTTGCGGTGTTGAACGGAAACGACGACCTGGGGCAGTATAAAAGGAACCAGCGGTATCAGTAGATGTGCAAGAAAGTGGCGAGGCTTTCTGCAAGAACCAGAGGGAGAGGGGCGCACGGGGCTCACCGTAATTGGTCGCCGGAGAGCTCTCTGTCTGCGGCGGTGCGAGGATGAAATGCGGGCAGCCTGGGGGCGCTCTGGGCTCGGTGTTTGGGGGAAATGGAGAGGGGGCAGAGGGGGTTTAAGTAGGCAAGGCGGGGGCGTGAATTACTCCTGCAATCAACGCGAATTGATGAGCGAATCCACCAGGTAACGCACGACGTGATTTGGGGAAGAACACGTCGCAGTGGGGTGGAGACGACGACGCCGTGTGGGCCTTGGCTGTCAGCGAGAGAAACAGAGGGGGAGTGGGTCATGCCTGTCAGTCACTCAGCGGGTGCGGAAACGAGAGAAAGAAAATGGTTCGCGGGGTTGGGGTGCTGGGCTTAGCTGGGCCAGTTGGGCCAGATTCGACTGAAGGCTTATTTTTTTCTCTTTTAAGCTTTTTCTTTTTCTGTTTGCTTTTCTGAAATGGTTTTCAAATTTCAATTCAAATATGTTTGATTCCAAAACTTTTCAGGATTTTTGTACAATAAATCTTGTACTCAAATAAGTGTCAAACACATCTGTTCACTCAAACACACTTGGGTCTTTAGAAAATAAAATAAAACCATGCCTTTATGAGGTGTGATAATAGGCATAGAATTGGTTTCATTTCATATTTTGCTTTGAGACTTTGCTCAAATTTTTGAATTCACTTGGGTTTGGATTCTAAACCATACTAAATGATTAATAGTACCTTTCTCAAAAACAACTAGCACAAGGGCTTGAGTAAACTTACATAAAATATTGAGCAACAAAGCTTCTGTTTTGAAATGTTTTGTTTGAAATGAAACTCATATGATCATGGATGCATGGATGATATGCATGAGTTTGAAAGATGATTTTAGGGATGTTACAAATCTAACCCCCTTAAGGTGAATCTCGCCCTCGAGATTCGGGTTGGCTAGCAACATATCTTGGGGCCAACTTTCCTTTGACTCCAAACCTTTTCACTCCACGAAGTGGTGACACTCTAAGGTAAGCTCTATCACCAACTTCGTAGGTGACTTCTCTACGCTTAGGGTCTGCGTAGCTTTTCTGGCAGGACTGTGCTATCTTCAATCTGTCTTTAACTAACTTGACTTTCTCTTCGGCTTCTTTGATAAGTTCCGGTCCGAACAAGCTTCTTTCTCCCACACCATTCCATAACAACGGGGTGGTACACTTTCTTCCGTAGAGAAACTCAAATGGTGCCATCTCAATGCTGGCTTGATAGCTGTTGTTATAAGAAAATTCTGCGTAAGGCAGACTTTCATCCCAATTGGCTCCATAGTCTAGGGCACATGCCCTCAACATGTCTTCCAGAATTTGATTAGTCCTTTCTGTTTGTCCATCAGTTTGAGGATGAAAAGCAGTGCTGAATTCCAACCTCGTTCCCAACGACTCATGTAGCTGTCTCCAAAAATGGGAAGTGAATTGAGTTCCCCTATCAGACACAATACTCTTGGTCACTCCATGTAGACATACAATTCTACTCATGTAGATCTTTGCCAACTTAGAACTTGTATAAGTTGTCTTCACGGGTATGAAATGAGCCACTTTAGTTAGGCGATCCACTACTACCCAAATAGAATCATATCCTGATCTGGTTCTTGGTAATCCGGCAATGAAGTCCATACCAATCTTGTCCCACTTCCAATCAGGAATAGGTAGTGGTTGAAGCAAACCAGCTGGTTTCTGATGTTCCGCTTTCACTCTACTACACACATCACACAAAGCAATATGTTCGGCGATATCCTTCTTGAGGTTATTCCAACAAAATCTTTCCTTCATGTCCATGTACATTTTGGTGTTACCCGGATGAATGGAATACGGAGAGTTGTGTGCTTCTTGGAAAATCAGTTTCCGAAGCTCCGGATCTTGTGGAACACAGATGCGTTTCCCATGACATAAAGTACCCTGTTCGTCTTCACGGAACCCTTTGGATTTTCCTTTGCCAATCTTTTCCTTAATCTCTTCAATTTCCTTATCAGTCTTCTGGGATTCTTTTATCTTGTCCAACAAAGTGGGTTGAACATCCAAAGACATGAGATGTCCTTCGGGCACAATCTCCAATCTGAGATCTCTAAATTGGGCACACAAATCATCTGGCAATTCTCCTTTTGTAAGGCCATTCACAAAAACCTTACGGCTTAAAGCATCCGCTACAACATTTGCTTTACCGGGATGGTATTGCAAACTCAAGTCATAGTCCTTGATGAGTTCTATCCATTTCTTTGTCTCATATTAATTTCCTTCTGGGTGAAGATATACTTCAAACTCTTGTGATCTGTGAACACTTCACAACGCTTACCCAAAAGGTAGTGTCTCCATGTTTTGAGGGCATGGACAACAGAGGCTAAATCCAAATCATGAGTAGGATAGTTCACTTCATGAGTTTTGAGTTGTCTCGAGGCATATGCCACAACTTTTCCTTCTTGCATAAGTACTGCTCCCAAACCATGATGAGATGCATCACAATATACTTGGAAATCTTTTTCCAAGTCTGGCAAACACAAGACTGGTGCTGTCACAAGTCTCTTCTTCAATTCCTGAAAGCTGAGTTCACAACCTTCAGACCAAGCAAATTTCTTGTCTTTCTTTAGCAATTCTGTCATAGGCTTAGCTACCTTGGAGAAATTCTCAATGAACCTTCTGTAGTAACCTGCTAAGACAAGGAAACTACGAACTTCTTTCACTGACTTGGGAGATTCCCATTCAGTTACAGCTGAAATTTTAGCAGGATCAACTGCTACACCATCTTTTGTCATAACATGACCAAGAAATCCAACTTCATTTAACCAGAATTCACACTTGCTGAATTTGGCATACAGTTTATGCTCTCTAAGCTTCTCAAGTATCAATCGCAAATGTCCTTCATGTTCTTCTTTGCTCTTGGAGTAGATTAAAATGTCATCGATGAAAACGACAACAAATTTATCAAGGAATTCCATGAACACCTTGTTCATCATATTCATGAAGTATGCTGGAGCATTGGTCAAACCAAATGGCATCACGGTATACTCATACAATCCATACCTTGTAGTGAAAGCTGTTTTAGGTATATCTTGCTCCCTTATCTTGAGTTGAAAATAGCCTGACCGGAGATCAATCTTTGAGAACACACAAGCTCCTTCTAGCTGATCAAACAAGTCATTGATTCTAGGCAAAGGGTATTTGTTCTTGATAGTCACCTCATTGAGTGAACGGTAATCAATGCATAACCTTTGACTTCTATCTTTCTTCTCCACAAACAAAACTGGGGCTCCCCAAGATGAAGAACTTGGTTGAATAAATCCTTTCTGCAACTGCTCTCCGAGTTGTTTCTTGAGTTCTTTCAGTTCATCAACTGACATCTTGTACGGTCTCTTTGCTATTGGTCCAGATCCTGGTATCAAATCAATAAGGAACTCCACATCTCTATATGGTGGAATTCCCGGTAATTCTTCCGAAAACACATCCGTATACTCACTCACAATTGGCACACTGTCTATGCTAACCCCCTTAAGAGAATTTAGCATACTCCTTCTTGCTTCAAAGTTGGTCTTGAATCCGATCCTTTTATTTTCAGGAGTTGTGAGTGAGACAGTATGGTTGGCACAATCTATCACTCCCTTGTGCTTAGTCATCCAGTCCATTCCCAAAATGACATCCAATCCTTGGGAATTTAGTATTATCAAGTTAACGGAAAACTTATACTTCCCAAACTCTATAACTAGATCATGACATCCTGAATTCACTATCATTTCTCCGCCAGGAGAACTTACTTTTATAGGACACCCAATAGTTTCTACTGACAGTTCATTTCTTTCAACAAATGCTCTTGATATGAATGAATGAGATGCACCAGTATCAAAGAGAACAAATGCTGGAACAGAATTGAGTTTGAACTTACCAGCAACAGCATCAGGCTCCTCATAGATTTCCTCCACATTGATGTGGTTCACTTGTCCCTTCTAAAAAGGGTTGGGCTTGTTGGGTCCTTCAACTTTCTTTTCTGGGCATTCATTTGCATAATGCCCCATCTTCTTGCACTTGAAGCATTCAACCTGACTGATGTCCTTCTTGACAGGCTGGCTTCCACTGCCACTTCCATTTCCACTGTGGTGGCTCTTATATCCTCCCTTGTGGTTCTTGTACTTGTCATTGTCATGACTACGGTGGTGCTTGTTGTCATGACGGTTGTGGTTGTGGTGCTTGTTGAATTTCCCATGCTTGTGGGATCATGAGCTTCCACTGTCATCATAATGGGAACGTTTGTGAGACGATCCCGAGTTGTGCTTGTCCGAGTGCTTTCTCTTCCTGCTCTCAACTTGCTTCATTTTGTTCTCTAAAATAGCAGCCTTATCACAAAGAGACTGGTATGTGGGAACATATGCCACAGCCAACTACAGGTTCAGCTCATCATTCAAGCCTTCAAGAAATTTTTCCTTTCTCTTAGCATCGGTGTCAACTTCATCCGGTGCATAACGCGCCAGATTGTTGAACTCCTCAATATATTCAGCCACGCTGCGGTGGCGCTGCTTCAGATTATGGAACTCTTTCTTTTTCAGACTCATCACTCCAGATGAGATATGAGCAGTGCAAAAGCCATCCTCAAAGATAGCCCATGTGACATCTTATATGGGAGTGGTGATCTGGAAGTTATCCCACCAAGTGGCGGCTGGTCCTTCCAGCAAATGTGCTGCAAATCTGACCTTTTTTGCATCAGTACAGCCCACAGTTACCAAGTCCTTGTTCACAGAGCGTAGCCAATCATTGGACACCATGGGATCAGTTGTTCCCGAGAACTTTGCTGGCCTCAATCTCAAGAACCTGGTAAGCATGTCAAAACCTGGTGGGTTGTTGTTGTTGTTGTTATTGTTGTTGTTTTGGTTCTGGATGAGCATCGTCATCATTTGCATCGGCTGAGTTTGAGCGGTCATCAGTTGTTGCATTTCTGGAGTGATGTTGTTGTTGTTGTTGGGGTTGGGGTTTGCACGACGGGGAGGCATCTGTGGTTTGTTCAATAGAGATAAGAATGAGATACCCATAGATGCTTTCATGCACAATACATCACATAAACAATCACAAAGCATGCAACATAACGATAAAGATTCAACAACCAGATAACAAGTTCGCAAAGTAAAACACACACAAATAACAAGCCATCCACCTGTTGGATGGTCAATAACAAGTTCTCAATGACAAGTATGATAATAAATGATAAATGAGTAGTCAAATCTACTCCTCGGCATCAACCTCCTCCTCGACAAAGGTAAGACCTGCGTTCGCCATCGCGGTCTTGTATTCCTCGACGCTAGTGGTCAAGGTCTCTATCTTGGCTTTGAGAGCCCTCTTCTGGGAACGAAGCCTCTCAATCACCGTCTGCTGATGCTCGAGCTCGAAGTCCTTGGCCTGCAGTTCTTCAGTCATGTCCCGGATCTTCTTGTTCCTATCCTGGACTCGCTTCTCTTGACTCTTGAACTTTCTGTCCTGGCTCTCGAACTTCTCCTCCATCTCCTTAACTATCTCATCTTGCTCCGCGAAGAGTTTGTCCTTCTCGTGAAGCTGCACCTGGAGTTCGTCATTGCTGAGCATGACGTTGGTCCTATCGGAGTCCACGTGCCTAATGAGAGCCTCTAAGTCCTGGAGGTATAGACGAATCGGCTCGGCTGTATCCCTCGCAGTGTCCTTGAAGTCGATGGACTCTCCATCCTCATCACGTCTATCGAAGACGTGGAAGTGAGTACCTCTAACCTGTCGGGAGTGTCTCCCCAGCAAACGTCCTATGAGATCCTGCATGACTACCTCAAGGCCTCTCTCCTTTTCATCGTGCATGAGCTTGAAGATGATGGCCTCCGTGGTAGGCTCAGTCTAGCGTCCGAGCTGGTTGACCTTGAAACCCCAGAGGTCTTTCCTCTCAAACTTGGTGAGGGGAAGCACCATGATGGTAGGAAGAGGGAGATTGAGAAAAGTAGTAAGCTCAACAATACGAGGACCAAAGCGAGTTCCCTGGAACTCCTCAACAGTGTTGATGGTAACAGTAGGCATCTATTTATAAGATAGAAAAGTTAGAATAACACAATTCAAGATAAAACAAAAGACAAAACATCACATACATATCCTTGGAAATCAAAACACACAAGTCATGGCATACAAGAATCCAATACATCAACCAAGGTTCAACTTATTTAAGGTAGCATTTGGGAAACAAGGTGATAAGTGGTGGTCCAACTAACGAAGTATGTTTACAATCCTATCTCACTGGATCTGTTGGCTAACATAATGTTTCTAGAAGCAAGCAGTCTATCTTGCTCACATGACTCCATCACTAAGTCTATAATGTCTCCTCTTAAAGTTTGGTTGGTAGCTTCTAACTCTTGGGTATGTTTCTTCTCTTCTTCTAGGCTATTTTGGATGTTGAACATTCTGCACTTGACTCTTTCACCAAGTTCGTTGATGGTCTTCCAAGCTGCATCCCTTGCTGAGTCAAAGAATGTAGGGTGCATCACTGAATTGGTGAACATGCAGAATCCTGAGTCGTTGTGGTTGTCTTCCTTGTTTTTATACAAGTGAAGTTGCACCCACCAGTACTCAACCCCTTCATCCATCACAGGAAAACCTTTGTACACAGCTGCACCATGTATTTCCATTGCAACCATGAGGTCCTTGAGAGCCTTGGGGAATTCTGTCTCACACTCCAAGGTCATTGTCATGAGTGTTCCTTTCCTCACGGCTTCGTTGATGGAGTTCATCTACAATTAGAGATGAGAGAGAAGATTAGAAAAGTTTACGAGAAGAATAGACAAGTGTAGAAGTTGTTGAAAATTTTTCCTTAGTGGTTTCCACTAGGGTCATAATCCTACAGGCAACACAGTGCTCTGATACCATCTGTAAGATCCCTCCTTTATAAAGGAAAAGGATCCCTGTGATTGCAATGCTAGTCCCTAGATCATTGCTAGCATCCACAGTTTAAGATGAAGTACACAGATACAAAGGTCATTATTACAGGCATTCCAGAGACAGACATAGTCTTTACAACTCCAAGGCCACAGGCCTAATACAAGAGTTTGAATAAGTAAATAAACAAAAGTCTTCATCTTCATGTGCCATAGGCAAACATGTTGAGTGTAGACTCATGACTCCTAATCCTCATCAAAGTAACCTGCAACATCACAAGTTACAGCCACAGTGTTTAATACATTGGAATAGTATTGGCAAGTGATACCTTAGTTTAATTTAGGTGGACTATATTTCTATATGGAATTTGGCTAAGTGTAGCTTGGCTTGCTTTGCTCAAAATAGGTTTTGCCTATTAGTTGAAATCACTAAGTTTTTCTTTGTCATTGAGGTCCTTCACCCTTGTTCACCCACAAGTTTTTACTTAGAAATTGGGATGAGGAGATTCTTGATAGCTTCCATGTCTTGATGCTCAAGTTGTCCTTTTCCAGGGACATGGCTAAGTACTTAGGTTTTTCCATCTGCAGAGGTTGTGCACTTTCCCCACCAGACTTGATTTTCACCAAGACAGGACCTTTCAGAAGCCTTCCCTTAGACCAAATGGACGCGTTCCAACCTATCATCCCACTACCACCAACTGTCCAAAATGACTAAGTTCTAGCAACTTATATGATCCAGGCAGAGCCCATATTGCCAAGTGCCTGCACTAGAAGCTTCTCAACACTTGGCCTCTAAAATTTCTTTGTTCCTGGGTGGCTTTCCACAAGTGAGATACACAAGGTTCACCAGTCCCCTGGCCTTGTGTAACCACTCAACACAAACCATTCCTTCCATTCCACCCAGGTGTTTCATTTACTTAGTTGTTTTATTAGGCAAAACACAAGTCCAAAGACTTAGAAATATTTTCATCAGAGCATGTATATTTCACCAACCCTTGGTTGCTACTAGCTAGGCTAAGTATGGCATAGATAAGCATCTTAACTTAGAATTTTCCTAGCAATTCTACAACTACTAGGATTTCCCAACATGGAATATAAGCAAAATATAGCATGCAAGACTAACAAAATATTTCTAATGCTTAGTAGAAAACGTAGGAACAAAATATTCATGAAGTACCACTTGCCTTGGTAGTTTGGAGAGTAGCTACACTCCTCACAATCACAATCACTAGCACTAAAATCTACACAAAGAATCATAGCCACAATCACATACAAAACATATACACTCAAAAATATATGCATGCATGCAAAATGATATGTGATGATTTTTAAAACTCAACAAAGCACGTGTACAGTACTGATTCATAAACAAGTTAAAAACTTGCCAAACAACATTTAATTAAACCCTAAATCAATTCTTAAATAATTCATATACTCAAATTAGCCCTACACAAGTTTCTGCAAATAAAGTCATTTTAACAGAAGCAAAACATTAAACACATTGCATATCTAGAAAGAGCTTGCTCTCCTGATTCCAACTGTATAAAATTTGTCAAATTCTAACGTGGGGATCAAAAGTTATAGCCAAAACAAATTTAAACATCTAATAGATTCAAATTCTGTTTTTAAACTCTAACAGATGCCACGCGTCTTATTCTAATTGGCCCGTACCGCTTCGCGTAGGATCACGCTTCTGAGCCGTTAGATCTACTTAAACCGCATGGCTCAGATCTACTCATACCGATTCGTTAAGTGATCTAATCCTGCACGCTGGATCCAGATCTGACGGCCCTGGATCAAACGACCAAAGCTGGGCGGCGCTGGCGGTGGATACTGGCGGCGGCGAGCTCGGCCTATGGTGGTGCGGCGCTACAGGTGGTCCTAGGGTCGTGGAGGGGCTTACCAGAACCGTGGCGACGCACTGATGCTCAACCTGGCGGCGGCTTGGCAAGGGGCGCACGGAGTGGGTTGCTGGAGCTCGTCGAAGTTGCGGGCGGCGTCGGGATTGGGTGGACGGCGACGTTGGCGATGCTCCCGGTGTCCCTAGCACGAACAAGCGGCATCAGGTGATGCACAAGACAGTGGCGAACAACATCGTGTGAGTCAGAGGCGAAGGGGAACAAAGGGCTTACGGAATTTGGTCGCCGGAGTTGAGGGTGTCGTCGGGAGCTTGCGGTGTTGAACGGAATCGACAACCTGGGGCAGTATAAAAGGAACCAGCGGTATCAGTAGATGCGCAAGAAAGTGGCGAGGCTATCTGCAAGAACCAGAGGGAGAGGGGCGCACGGGGCTCACCGGAATTGGTCGCCGGAGAGCTCTCTGTCTGCGGCGGTGCGAGGATGAAATGCGGGCAGCCTGGGGGCGCTCTGGGCTCGGAGTTTGGGAGGAAATGGAGAGGGGGCAGAGGGGGTTTAAGTAGGCAAGGCGGGGCGTGAATTACTCCTGCAATCAACATGAATTGACGAGCGAATCAACCAGGTAATGCACGGCGTGATTTGGGGAAGAACACGTCGCGGTGGGGTGGAGACGACGATGCCGTGTGGGCCTTGGCTGTCAGCGAGAAAAACAGAGGGGGAGTTGGTCATGCCTGTCAGTCACTCAGCGGGTGCGGAAACGAGTGAAAGAAAACGGTTCGCGGGGTGGGGGTGCTGGGCTTAGCTGGGCCAGTTGGGCCAGATTCGACTGAAGGCTTATTTTTTCTCTTTTAAGCTTTTTCTTTTTCTGTTTGCTTTTCTAAAATGGTTTTCAAATTTCAATTCAAATCTGTTTGATTCCAAAACTTTTCAGGATTTTTGTACAATAAATCTTGTACTCAAATAAGTGTCAAACACATATGTTCACTCAAATACACTTGGGTCTTTAGAAAATAAAATAAAACCATGCCTTTATGAGGTGTGATAATAGGCATAGAATTGGTTTCATTTCATATTTTGCTTTGAGACTTTGCTCAAATTTTTGAATTCACTTGGGTTTGGATTCTAAACCATACTGAATGATTAACAGTACCTTTCTCAAAAACAAGTAGCACAAGGGCTTGAGTAAACTTACATAAAATATTGAGCAACAAAGCTTCTGTTTTGAAATGTTTTGTATGAAATGAAACTCATATGATCATGGATGGATGGATGATATGCATGAGTTTGAAACATGATTTTAGGGATGTTACAAAATATGAGGCAGAGAAGATGGATTGAGCTAATCAAGGATTATGACCTGGACATTCACTATCACCCTGGTAAAGCCAACGTGGTAGCCGATGCCCTTAGCAGATTGCCGTGCCGCTTGAACTCCATGATTTTGAAGGAGCAACCAAGTTTGCATAAGGAGATGGAAGATTTTCGAATGGAATTAGTAAGTGAAGGATTTTTGGCTAGCATAGAACTTCAGTCCGCTTTGATCAGTCAGATTAAAGAGGCGCAGAAGGGAAATGCCAGTATCGACGGAATCAAGCGTCGTATCGGTACAGGCAAAGTACCCGGATTCACCGAGGACGAAGAAGGAGTTCTGTGGTACAAAGGATGCATTTGTGTACCAGCAGATTCGGACTTGAAAGAAGTTATCTTGAAGGAGGCTCATGATACTCTTTATTCTATCCATCCCGGAGGAACTAAGATGTATCAAGATTTGAAAGAGCAATTTTGGTGGCATAAGATGAAGAGAGAAATCGGAAGCTATATCGCCAAGTGTGATATATGTCAGCGAGTCAAGGCAGGACATTAAAGACCTGCTGGATTGTTGCAACCTTTGCAAATTCCGGAATGGAAATGGGATTCTGTAGGAATGGACTTTATCACTGGACTACCTACTTCTATTAGGGGAAATGACTCTATTTGGGTCATAGTGGACAGATTGTCCAAAGTCGCCCATTTCTTGCCCGTCAAAACCACCTATCAGAGTTCGAAGCTAGCGGAGTTGTACATCGCTAGAATCGTCAGTTTGCACGGAGTCCCCAAGAACATAGGATCGGATCGAGGAACTCAGTTTACCTCGAGATTCTGGAAGAAAGTCCAAGAAGGTTTAGGAACCCGCCTAGATTTCAGTATCGCGTATCACCCTCAGACCGATGGACAAACGGAGCGAGTAAATCAAATACTCGAAGATATGCTTAGAGCATGTGTGCTAGAATATGGATCCAAGTGGGAAGACTATCTGCCGTTTGCAGAATTTTCCTACAACAATAGTTACCAAGCCAGTTTGCAAATGGCCCCATTTGAATTCATGTACGGAAGAAAGTGTCGTACCCCTTTGAAATGGTCGGAAGTAGGAGAAAGTCAGATTCGTGAGCACCTCAAGACCGCCCAACCCCGACAGAAGAGTTATGCCGACAAGAGACGTCGAGACCTCTCCTTCAATATAGGAGATTTTGTTTATCTGAAAGTGTCGCCATTGAAGGGAATGCAGCGTTTCCAACTCAAAGGAAAGTTAGCCCCCAGATATATCGGACCTTTCAAAATTTTGAACCGTCGAGGAGAAGTATCGTATCAATTGGACTACCTGAAGAGATGTCAGCTGTGCACAATGTGTTCCATATCTCGTTACTTCGCAAATGTCTCGAAGTCCCCGAGAAGACCGAAGTGTTCAAGAATATCGATCACCTGACCATAGATATCAACGATGACCTGACCTATCCCGAAGTACCCATCAGCATTTTGGAAGAAGCTTTTCGAACTACCCGAACCCGACGCATCAAGTTTCTCAAGATTCAGTGGAGCAACCACACAGAAGAGGAAGCTACCTGGGAACGCGAAGATCACATCAGGACGGAGTTTCCCGATCTCTTCAAATCCTAGGTAATCTTTTCGTCCTTTTTCAAATCTTGGGACAAGATTTTGTTTAAGGGGGGAAGGTTTGTAACATCCCTAAAATACTAAGCTTGGATCATCAAATTCTAATCATCAAATTCTAATCATCAAATTCTAATCATCAAAATTAGGGTTAACAAAAACTTTTCTAAATGAAATCATGAATGCATGCATATGTGTATGTATGGATTTTGAAATCCTTTAAAACCACCTTGTTTGTTGTTTCATTGCTTGTAAAATGTTTCTTAGGTGAAATAAACATCATCTAAAACATTTCCCACACCTTTCCTAAAGACAAGTAAATCAAAACACATATATGAAATGAATGGTCATTTTGGCCAATTTAACTCCCATGCCTACTTTGGCTGTCTCAAACTTTCAGAACCTAACAGAAACTTTTCTGGATCTTTGCACCCCATGAATATACTCATAACAAGGTATCAAGGCACACTTTGTGATCATCCAGAAACTTTCAAATGCATAGTTTAAATGACAATTCAAAATTGAATCTTTATCATATGGGAAGATCCCACTTTTTCAAAAACCACTCAAACAAGCTCAACTTTCAAAACCCAAGCATCTGCAGACTCACCAGCACCAATCTAGCAAACCCACCAAAAATCATTTCAAAATTCAAAACTTGATTTCATGCGGCCATTTCTTCAAACAGGTTGCAGACACAAATCAAACAAACATCAAACACTATTGTGAGAAGTGATTCTGGCCTAACTTGTTCCCTAGTTAGCTCACACACAGCTCAGTAGATCATCTAGGAAGTTTAACTAAGGACTAGCACCCCTGTGAGCTTGCCATTGCCATCAATGGTGAACAGCCGAGCACACCCTTGTCACCCCATTGTGGACAGCAGGCTAGAGGAAGAACTAGCCTTGCCAACCTTGTCTGGGAGGCAGCCCACCGTCCACCGCCACTACCTGTCCCAGCCGTGAGCGTTGCCAAGCCCTGGACCACGCACACAAGCCGCGCCCAGACCGCCAGAGACCATGCCGAGCATGCGCCAGAGCATGACCCTCGACCGAAGCCCACAGACTGGGCACCGCCCTCACCGCGTGCATACACAATCCCCACCGACCCAGGAGACCGCCAGACATCCCCGTTTGCCGCCCCGTGCCGCACAGCCACCGCCCGCCGTCGAAGACGCCGCCTCTGCCGCTTAGAGCACCGCCCGTTCCAGACCAAACCACACCGCCCCATGCCTCAAGACCATGTCGTTGAGGATCACCAGGAGACACTGCACCGTCCCCTACCCTTGCCCATGCCATTAGCCGCCTGTAAACTCGCCCCTGACGAGCTCACCGTGCGCCCCGACGGTCCCCTCGCTCGACTATAAATAGAGGCAACCCCCGCACGATTTCTTCACACCTTCTCACTCCCCTCTCCTCACTAATCGTGCCACACCGTTCTCAGAGCAAGGCAAGCACCACCCCGCCGGAATTTCACCGGAGCCCGCCGCCTCTAGAGAAGAAGGGAGCCAGGGATTGGAGCCGCCCTAGGAGAAGCCACTGGTACCAGGAGATTCACCGTCGTCGACTTCGTCGTTCGCCCACCTCGCCGACCCTCGCCAGTACCCCGGTGAGCCCCTAGCACCCCTCACTGGCCGTGCTAGGTTTCGTTCTCGCCGGCGTTGACTCGCGTCGACGATGACTCCCAGCCGTTAGATTAGAACTAGATCGAACGATCCACGTCGCCCATACCACTTCGCCCAGCCCCGTGTCACTGACGAGTGGGGACACCCACTTAAGCAGCCCGCGGGAGCACTGCGCTTAGCAGGCCGGCCCAGTAACGTTTCCCGCGCAAGCCCAGTTATTCAAATTAAACTTTTTCTATTTCAATTCAAACACACTTCTGTACCCAACTTCAAAAATCAACCCAGATCGATTCAGTGCACCAAATTGAATGAAACCAATTTTGTTGGAAAGATCTGTGAATGCTGAATCCAAGCCCGTTGGATTCAAGTCATTTGGATCTATAGATCACCCATGGTAAAAATAACAAGGCAGAAGCTTTTCTGCATTCAAACATTTTTCAAATTTAAACCATAATAGCTTTTGAGTTGATTCCAACTCTCAAAAATCACATTTAACCATACCTTTCAGAATATATAAAAATATATAGGTTTACTTGCAGAAATAATGTTCAAGGAATAAAAGAATGCTACATAAGCATTTCTAGCCACTTTAATTAATTAAAATAAAAGGGTAAAACCTTATTAAATTGTGACACCACTTTAAATCACATTCCCATGGACTACAATATGTGGTGATGACATGTGTCAACATGATCCCATGTTGGGTTTGGATAATATTAAATCTTAAGTAGTTTTTCAATGAGTAGAAATTACTTTTCTAAAAATAAAAGGAATTAAATCAAGCCTTAACCTTGTAATGTTAGGGATGATGCTAGATCATCCATAGGACCCTTGTGTGTGATGATTGCAAGTAGTTAAGTATTGTTTGGTGATTGTGTACCTCGTATTTATTCATAGACGCTAGTACCGACCAAGGATACGAGGAGGAAGGAGGATACTACGAAGAAGAAGCCGAGGAGAACTTCAACCACTGCTCTGCACAAGGCAAGCTAGTAACCCTGCAAGCTAACACTTGCAATTTAGCAAGCTCATACTGATATTGTGCAAGCTGAGACTATACCTATGCAAGCCCATACTTGTTACTATACCTACCATATGCCTTAAGGATATGTGATCATACCCACTTGATAAACCAATCCTAGTTTTCTTGCAAGCTTCTTACTCTATTTCTTTATCAAAGCTTACTTAGAGTTTACTTAAGTGACTGGTAGATATTGGAAAGATGCTGAAGGTTGCATAAAGAGAATAAAATTTGGCCTAAGTTAGAAACCTTGACATCAGCCTGAGACATGAGGTTGTACTTAGTTGCAACTCCACTAGTTACCACCCCTCATTAGTACTACCCCCACCTGTAGATGCTAGTGCTAAGCATAAAACTTGATCAACTTTTAGATGGGAATACTTGGTGGAAAAATGGTTATGAAAACCTTGGAATGATGGATCATTCTATTGAAATGTTTTGGACATGTGTTTCCAAACACTTGAGAATTTTGGTGATAAAAATGTTGAGGCATGAGTCTTAGCCCTTTATAAAACTGATGGTTGTCTGGATGAGATACCATTCCAATTTTATCGTACAACCACAATACCCGAATATTGGGTAGGGCTTGACTGGAAACTTATATTCCTTAGTATTAGTTCCCTCACGGCCAAGGTCTGAGCTGAGGCTACCTTGTGAAGATTGTCCACCTGTGCAGTACCCAAGATGATAGTTGGTCATGGTTGGGAGGCCAAACTCACAAGAGAGGTGCTTATACTAGGGCGTGTAATCGAAAGGTTAGGAGAGAATATCTGCATACTGAGTATGGTAAATTCAGGATTTGTTCATGACAGATGTATCAAATGTTGTGGTGAAAGTGTACAATCTCTGCAGAGTGTCAAACTATTCGAATAGCCGCGTCCGCGGTTATGGACAGTTGGAGTGGCCATACTGTTCCCCCATCAGACTTTTCAAAATGACCTGTGAAATGAACTAAGACTTTGACTTGACCACAACAGAGTTGTGATATGAAATACGAGTTCCCAGTTAGGAGTTATAAAATTATGACTAGCTTTAGAACGTAGTAGAGATAAATCTGGCTTTTGCAAAACAACCCTAGAGCCTAGTGTCCTATTATCCAAAACCCCCTTTACCTATTAAGTATTAGTTTGCGAGTACTTAAAGAGTACTCATGGCTTTGTCCCTGGCTATTCCCATGGCCAGACTATGAAGAGGAGTACCTGGAGGATGGACCCCAGGAAGGTTACGACAACTAGGATCATCTCCCATCGTTAGCATTGCCTGTGACCCCGAAGATGGAGCTTCGCCTACGCTACCGTTATTATTACGTATTTCGCTGCTTGATGTTGCATTAAGAACTGGATCATGAGATCCCTATTTGTGTAAGAACTTATGTATCGTTTGTAATGGATGATGTACTATGGTATACAATTCTGTTATGTCTCGCAAAAATGGTAATCCTGGGATTGCGATGTATGGCATAACAGGCATCTAGGATTGAAAAATCCGGCTGTTGACAGTGGATCAAGTAATATAAGATCAAAGGGAGTGTGCAATAGATAGGATACTCTATCCATCAATAAAAGACCACAGTAGAATCGTATGCAACATGGCAGAATTGAAATGCTTTCGAAATCATAGGATTATATCATGGTGGGGCTATGCTTGCCTTTGCCTGTTGATAGTAGATAAGCAGATCTTCGGGAGCCTTGTACTTGAATTGATTATAGTTGGTCAAGTATTGTTCATCGATCTTCGAACTTCGACGGTGTTGATCTTTGACTTTGATCTCGGTCTCGTATTCTACGGGAAAGAACCAAACACCGGAAAAAGAGATAAACAATCAACACATGTCATAGATGCAATGCTCAAGAAAGGATGATGATATGACAAGTTAAATTGTATTGAAAATTAACCCTAAAGCATGCTCGACAAATTAAATGGGGTTCCGAGGGGTACAAACCCTAACTCGGGAAAACTCCGGATGTATATGAGAGGGGTTACTAAGTTCTTCTAATTAAACTTGTCTTGAAAGTTGTTGAACAATGCATGATCATAGCTTAATTAGATAGTTCTCAATTTTATGAACATTTTTATATATTATTTGTATTTTTCTGACTTATAAATAATTAGATATTGAATTTACAATATTCAAATCATTTTCTAGACTTATAAAAACCTTATTACACTTTTATGGAAATAAAATAAACTGGAAAACATTTTACACCGTGGGGTGGGCTAGCCACAGACACAATGTAACATCCCAAAAATATTAAACTTGAATCATCAAACTCTAATCATCAAAATTAGGGTTAACAAAAACTTTTCCAATTAAAAATATGAAAGCATGCATATGTGTATGCATTACAATTTGGATTGTTTTGAATTGCCTTGGTTGTGTGTTTCTTTCCTTGTAAAATGATTCTTAGGTGAAATAAACATCATCTAAACAATCCCCACACTTTTCCCAAAGACAAAAAAATCAAAACAAACAAATTAAGTGAATGGTCACTTTGGCCAATTTAACTCCCATGCCTACTTTGGCTATCCCTAACTTTCAGAACTTAACAGAAACTTGTTGGGATCTTTGCACCCCTTGATAGTACTCATAACAAGGTACCAAGACCCACCTTGCGTTCATCCAAAAACATTTTAATGAATAGTTTAAATGACAGTTTAAAATTGAATCTATTCCATATGGGAAGATCCCACTTTTTCAAAAACCACTCAAACAAGCTCAATTTTCAAAACCCAAGCATCCACAGACTCACCAGCACATGCCTAGCACACCCACCAAAAATCTTTTCAAAATTCAAAACTTGAGTTCATGCGGCCATTTCATCGAACAGGTTGCAGATGCAAATCAAACAAAATCAAAACACTATGTTGAGTAGTGTTTTGGGCCTAACTTGTTCCCTCTCTGGACACCACTAGCCTTAGTAGATCATCTAACAACCTTAGCTAATCACTAGCACCACTGTAAGCTGGCCATTGTCATTAATGGTGAGCAGGACGAGACCACCATTGCCACCCCATAGTCGACAGCAAGCTACGAGCAACACTAGCCTCGCCAACCTTGTCTGGGAGCAACCTAGCACCCCACCGCCACTCCCTGTCCTAGCCGCGAGCAATGCCAGCCACTGGACCACACGCCCGGGCCATGCCAACCTTCTCTGCAACCATGCCGAGAGTGCGCCCCATGCGCCACGCTCGACCAGCACCCACAGACCGCGCGCCGCCCTCGCCACGTGCACGCATGATCACAAACGTCCTAGCAACCCCGCAGACACGCCCGTTTGCCACCGCGCGGACCACGCGCGCTGTGCGCCATCAAAACTTCCGTCGGACCAGCGTAGAGCATCGAAGCATTCCGACCAATCAGCATCGCCCCACGCCTCGCCACCATGCCGTTGAGCTTCGCCAGGGAGCACAGCACTGTAGGGTTCGCAGCATAGAAAACAAAAATTTTCCTACGATGTGAACTATGTACCAAGATCTATCTATTAGATACAAACAACGGGCGGATGTATGTCCGTACAGAACATACCCTTGAAGACCTACAAAGCTTAACGAGTTAAACTCGTGGTTGATGTAGACGATCTCTTGTCGATCTCAAGATCGAGAGGAAGTCCTAGCGCCGCAAATCAGCAGCGCATCCGTGCTCGCACACACGTTCGAGGCACCGAGCAACCTCCGCCTCCTCGATCCAGCGATGACTTTCTTGTGATCGTCGAGCCCTCTCGGATCAATAATCAGAAGCGGGATCTGGAGACCCATACTGACTCCCACACATTCAACGATGACTTTCTTGTGATCGTCGGAACCTTTTCTGCTAGTATCTTAATCCCTTTGTTTCACGATATATTACATGTCCGAGATTCGATCATCAGTATCTCCATACCTCGTTATCGACATGCACTCTTTTCTTGTTCCCGTGATATAACATTCTAGTGATCAAATCACTTGCTTGCAAGCTAATCAATGTGATATCCCCGAGAGGGCCTAGAGTATATCTATCCCTCATCGGGATGAACAAATTCCACTCTCGATCCATGAGCCTCAACATAACAATTTATTAGTTCTGAATCCATCTTTATAATCACCCTGTTACGGTGTGACGTTTGATGTTATCAAGAAACTCTTCCGGTGTTAGTGATCTCATGGTCTAAGGATTAGGATCACTTCGTAAGTTGTTATAGCAATATAAACTCAATGAATTTTATCTTAATGCTATACTTTGAATGAATGTTCATCACACCATTACACTAATGTTGTGATCCCTTTATTAACAACATCCAATGTCCATGATCAGGAAACCTTGATCATCTTGTTAATCAACGAGCTAGTTTATGAGAGAGGCATAACTAGGAACTTTCTGTTTGTTTATTAAACACACATGTATTAACGTTTCCGTATTAATACAATTATAGCATGCAAAATAAACATCTATCATATACTTGGAATACACATAATAAACACTTTATTATTGCCTCTCAGGGCATATTCCCTTCAGTCTCCCACTTGCACTAGAGACAATAATCTAGTTACATAGTGATAAATCTAACACCCATTGAGTTCTGGTGTTGATCATGTTTTGCTCTAGGGAGAGTTTTCGTCAACAGATCTGCTACATTGAGATCCGTATGTACTTTAGAAATCTTTATATCTCCATCCTTGACATGCTCGCGGATGGAGTGAAACCGGCGCTTAATATGCTTGGAATGCTTGTGAGACCTTGGCTCTTTGGCATTGGCAATGGCACCATTGTTGTCACAATAGATCACCATTGGGTCCAACGCGTTTGCAACCACTCCTAGTTCGGATATGAACTCCTTCATCCAAACTGCTTCCTGGGCCGCTTCTGAAGCAGCAACATATTCGGCCTCCGTTGTTGATCCCGCTACCACAGGTTGTTTGGAGCTCCTCCAACTAACCGCTCTGCCATTCATGAGAAACACGTATCCGGATTGAGACTTAGATTCATCCAGATCGGTGTCAAATCTAGCGTCGACATAACACTTAGAGACGAGTTCTTCTTCACCTCCGTATACAAGAAACATATCCTTAGTTCTTCGTAAGTACTTAAGGATATTCTTGACCGCTATCGAGTGTTCCGAACCTGGATCCGATTGGTACCTACTAGTCAAACTAATATCATGTGCCACATCCGGTCTTGTACATAGCATGGCGTACATTATAGAGCCTATGGCTGAAGCATAGGGGATTTTGTCCATTATCTCTCTTTCTTCCGCCGAAGCCGGACTTTGAGTCTTACTCAATGTCTTGCCTTGCAACATAGGTAAGAACCCCTTCTTACTTCTGTCCATTTTAAACTCCTTTAAAATCTTATCAAGGTATGTACTTTGCGATAGCCCTATTAGGCGCCTAGATCTATCTCTATAGATCTTTATGCCTAATATGTATGACGCTTCACCTAGGTCCTTCATTGAAAATTTGCTGTTTAGATAACTTTTAACACTGTTTAAAAGATCTATATCATTTCCGATCAATAATATGTCATCCACATATAATATCAGAAATGCCACATTGCTCCCACTCACTTTCTTGTAAATACAAGCTTCTCCATAAGTTTGGACAAATCCAAACTCTTTGATCACCTCATCAAAGCGGAGATTCCAACTTTGTGATGCTAGTTTCAATCCATAGATGGATCGCTGAAGTTTGCACACCTTGTTAGCATCCTTAGGATCGACAAAACCCTTTGGTTGTATCATATACAACTCTTCTTCAATATTACCATTGAGAAACGCGGTTTTGAAATCCATCTGCCATATCTCATAATCGAAATATGCAGCAATTGCTAACATAATCCTAACTGAGTTTAACATCGCTACGGGAGAGAATGTCTCATCGTAGTCAACTCCTTGAATTTGTCGAAACCCCTTTGCGACAAGTCGAGCTTTATAGATGGTCACATTACCATCAGCATCAGTTTTCCTTTTGAAAATCCATTTGTTCTCCACGGCCTTTCGGTCGTGAGGTAATTCCACCAAGTTCCAAACTTGATTTTCATACATGGATTCCATCTCGGATTTCATGGCTTCTAACATTTTTGGAATCCGGGCTCATCATCGCTTCTTCATACGTCGCAAGGTCATCATTTTCATCAACCATGAAATTCATGACAGGATTTCCGTACAGCTCGGGAGCTGCACGCGTCCTTCTTGACCTGCGAGGTTCGGTAGTACCCTCTTTCGGAGTTTCATGATCATTATCATTAGTTCCCTCTTCAACAGGTGGTGCCAACTCCGGAACAACTTTCGGCGCTGCGCTACTCGCCATACTTTGAAGAGAAGGTTCAATAACCTCTTTGAGTTCTACCTTCCGACTACTCACACCTTTCACAAGAAACTCTTTCTCTAGAAAGGATCCATTCTTGGCAACAAAAACCTTGCCCTCAGATCTGTGATAGAAGGAATACCCAATAGTTTCCTTAGGATATCCTATGAAGAAGCATTTTTCTGCTTTGGGTTCGAGTTTATCCGGTTGAAGTTTCTTCACATAAACATCGCATCCCCAAACTTTAAGAAATGACAGCTTAGGTTTGTTTACAAACCACAATTCATACGGTGTCTTTTCAACGGATTTAGATGGTGCCCGATTTAAAGTGAATGCAGCAGTTTCTAGTGCATAACCCCAAAATGACAACGGCAAGTCCGTCAGAGACATCATAGATCGAACCATATCTAATAAAGTATGATTACGATGTTCCGACACACCATTTTGCTGTGGTGTTTCGGCAGGCGTGAGTTGTGAAACAATTCCACACTCTTTCATGTGAGTGCTAAACTCGTAACTTAGATACTCACCTCCACGGTCGGACCGTAGAAATTTGATCTTTCTATTACTATGATTTTCCAGTTCATTCTGAAATTCCTTGAACTTTTCAAAGGTTTCAGACTTGTGTTTCATAAAGTAGATATAACCGTATCTACTCAAATCATCCGTGAAAGTAACAAAATAACGATATCCATGTAAGGTTCCCAACCTTTAATAAGGTAGAGATCCATGTGTTTACAATGCTAGTCCCTGGATCAATTAGCTAGCATCCACAGTTAAGATGTAATATCAAGAAACAAAGGTCATAATACAACTTTATAACCAGGAATAAAATAAATTACTACATCTTACATAGCTCATTTGGCTATCTCATTACAATGCATCAGAATATAACAATAGCATGGGGTCCTTCATCTCCAAAGTGCCACAGGAAGACATGTTGGTTGTAGACTTGTAATCCTAATCAATAGCTTCACTAATATCAAGCAAACCTGCAACATATCAAGTTACAGCCACAAGGGTCAATACATTTTAATTGTATTGGCAAGTGATACTATGGTAATATAGTGGAGTCTATCATCTATATGCATTTGGCTAAGTGGAGCTTAGGCTTGCTTTGCTCAAAATAGTTTTTTCCTTATCGTTTGAAAACTCTAAGTTTTTGCTTTGACAAAAATCACCTAAGGAACCACCAATAGAAATCGGTGAACCTTAAACCCTTGTTCAACCACAAGTTTTTAACTTAGAAATTTGGATGATGAGATTCTTGATAGCTTCCATGTCTTGATGCTCAATTTGTCCTTTGCCATGGACATGGCTAAGTACTTAGATTTTACACTCTGCAGAGGTGGTGCACTTTCCCCACAAGACTTGGTTTCACCAATACAAGATCTTTCAGAAGCCTTCCCTTAGACCAGAATGGACGCGTTCCAACCTATCATCCCCTACCACCAACTGTCCATTTGGCTAAGTTCTTGCAACCTATATGATCCAGGCAGAGCCCATAATGCCAAGTGGCTGCACTTGAAGCTTCTCAACACTTGACATCTCAAATCTCTTTGTTCCTGGGTGGCCATCCACAAGTGAGATACACAAGGTTCACCAGTCCCCTGGCCTTGTGTAACCACTCAACACAAACCATTCCTTCCATTCCACCCAGGTGTTTCATTCACTTAGTTGTTTTATTAAACAAAACACAAGTCCTCAGACTTATAAATTAATCCATAACATGAATATATATTCCACCCTTGTTTTCTACTAGCTAAGCTAAGCATTATAGTAGTAGGAATCTTAACTTAGGAAATTTTACTAAGGTTTCATCTACTAGGATTTCCCATAGCATAGTTTATACTTAGCAAAAATTCCATGCAAGTCCTACTTAGAAATATCACTAATGCATAGTGAAAATAATGGGACAAAAGTATGAAGCATCACTTGCCTTTTTGGTAGAGGGTATAAGTTCACTTCCTTGTTCTTTGCAATGTTCACTCACTTCAAATCACTACAATTTAATCAAGCAAACAATATTTCAATCTACCATTCAAGAAATTCATCACATAAATTGATAAAAACAAAGCAATGCATGCAAGCATTGTTTTATTTGAAAAAGTGGTTTCTAATGGTTCATAAACATTTGAAAACACCTAATGGTCATTTTATAAAGTGGAAAAATCATTTCTATAAGATTTTACTTCATAAACCATTGTTAGATCAAGTCATTATTTTATGTGGTGAAGAAATGCTTTTAATAAGGCAAAATTCTATAGGTTTCACAAAATATGTTTTCAAACCATATAACCTTGTGTTTAGGGTCAGAGAGTTTATTTCCAAAACATTTCTCAAAGGTTTTCTTCCAAAACCATTTTTTTAATAATTAAACTATATTTTCATTTGACTAGAATGTTTTAAATCAAAGATTCATTCTTTTATTTCACCAAATACATTTTTGAAACCACAATTTGTTTCCTATGGTCAGTAGGTTTAAAACACACCATTTGCCAAAAGATTTTATCCTCAAAATCATTTTGGAATAAATTTTATAACCTAAACATGCATACAAAAAATTTCTATAAAACAAACAATATAACATAAAATTTTTACTAAGCAAAGTGCATGGTTGTCTAGGGCTTGTCTTGCTGAATCCATTGATATATAATTTGCAAAATTTGGACGTGTAGATTAAAAGTTATGAATTTTTCGAATTGGAACATCTAATAGGCATTTCTGTTTTTATTTCAGACGGACTGAGCCACGTGTCGCGTTCTTACTCGTCGGTACCGTTTCGCGTGGATCAGCAACGTGAGGCGTTGGATCTAATGATGATCGTGCGACACAGATCGATAAAAACGGTTCAGTTAAGTGATCTATCGTATCCCTACGATCTGCATCTAACGGCTGGAGACGATCTGACCAAACTCTGGCGACGCTCAGCGGCAGCGCGCGGCGGCGACGCTCGGCTAGCGGCGGAGCTGGAGTTAGAGGAAGCAAGGAAGGTGGAGAGGTGGCTCACCGTGATTTCCGTGGCACGGGGATGCTCAACCTTCTCGCGGTTGACGAAGGGGCGCACAGGGTTGCTGATAATTGTTCGTCGGAGTTGCGTCTGACGACGGTCACGCGCTGTCTTCGTCGAGGGCGGCGCTACGGGTCACGAGGGAGCAAACGGAAGGGACAATTAGATGCGCAAGGACGTGGCGATGATGCGTGCGTGAAGGAGAAGGAGAGGGGCAGTCAGGTTCTTACCAGAGGAGTCGCCGGAGAAGAAAGCAGACGGTGGCGGCGCTTGGTGTCGTCGTTGTCGAGGCTCTGGGGCGCACGCGAGCGATCTAATGCCACTGGGAGATGCGCTAGGGCTTGGGGGTCATGTCCGTGTGCTCGAGGAGGCGAGGGGCGACGAGGTACAGCCGGAATCGCCGTTGGAGTTCGTCGGAGGCCGCGGCAGTGCAAGGTTGATTCGAGGCAGCCTGGTGGCGGAGGGAAAAGGGGGTCTGAGGGGAAATGGAGAGGGGGAGGAGGCGGTTAATAGGGCGGTGTCGTGGCGAGGATTAATCGCAGCATTATGGCGAATTCAAGCAGAGGAATCAACGGCAGGAAACGGCCAGGCGTGTTCATCGCGGGGAGGAAGAAGGTGAGGTGGTAGTGGGGTCGTCTCGTCAGCGACAGAGGGGAAGGGGGAATGGGTCCAGGCTGTCAGTGAGGGCGTGGGTTAAGTCTGTGGTGAGAAAATGTTTCGCTCGTGAGAGGGAGAGGTGGGTTGGACAGGGCCTAGTGGGCTCGCTGGGCTGGGCTGCACCTTTTATATTTTTTTTGTTCTATTTGTTTTTCTTTTTCCTTTCTTAATATTCTGTTTTGATTTCATTTAATCAATTCAAGCATCCATTTGAATTCAAAAATTTGCCAAAATTTGTGTAGCTTCAAACACTGATTAATAATTTATTCTGGAATCATTTTAGAATAATTTATTTATTCTTTTTAAGGTCTTTCAATTATTCAAAAATAGGCTCTAGTTTTAATTAGATATGATTTAATAATATTTTTAAATCTCCATTTAAATTATTAAACCTTCCAAATCTTTTCAGTTGGTTTTTATTTGTTTATTTGGGTTCAAATAATTCATCTTGAATTATTTGGAAAATATTTAATTTGATTCATAATTCATTTGAATTGGGTATTTGTTTTAATTCCAATGGAATTTAATATAGTTTTTAATTCCCTAATTTTTATTTGGAAGTTTTCTTTAATCTTAATTAGGTTGAATTAAACCACTTTTATTTCACTTGGGTAGATTCCAAAATACTATTTTCTCATGATTTAATCAATTATCTCTAATAGGGATTTTTATGTGTATTCCAATAAAATAGGATTTGGTCAAAGTCATTTTTATTTTATTTGGAGTATTCTTTATCCCTTTATTTTGTTTGGATTGGGATTACATTCATTCCATTTGTTTATGGATTTGGCCAAGATTTAATTTGCTCTTTAAATATTCTTTATTTAATATTTCCTTCTTCATCTTATAAAATCCATATCTTTTTATTTAGAGATCCAAACTTGGTGATTCCAATTTGTAAAATCTTGTTTAATATTTTCTTATCCTTTTAAATCTCTTTAGGATTATTTTCTCACCATTTGGTATGGATTTATAGATAGATTCTTTATTAGCTTTGGAATTTTAATTTCCTTATCTTATTATATTCATAAGATTTTATTTATGGCTCCAATTTAAGTGAAACCAATTTATATGGTTTTATAATGTTTCCATTTGTCTTTCTTGATCATTTGTAAATGTTTGTTGGCAAATTTTTATATGGATCAAATCCATAGGCTTGGAGATAACTTGGAAATGATTTTTATTCCATTAGAGTTTAGGGTTTGGATTTATTTTCCAAGTGTTTAAATTTCAAGATACATTCATTGAGGAATGTAATTCACTTGATTTGGATTTTGTTAAATTCAAACTTTAAAGTTTGTTCAAGATGGGATTTTAAGTTTCCATTTAGAAACAAAATTTCTTTTTACCCTAAAATTCAACAATAATTTATTTTGTTTATTATTTTTTCACATTACAAGATTTGTATAATCTTGGGATGTGACAATCCACCTCGCGCCAACACACTCATTAGACCACATACATCAGAATGTATGATTTCCAATAAATCTGTCGCCCGTTCCATTGAACCGGAAAACGGCGTTCTAGTCATCTTGCCCATAAGGCATGGCTCACATGTATCAAATGATTCAAAATCAAGTGATTCCAAAAGTCCATCCGAATGGAGCTTCTTCATGCGTTTAACGCCAATATGACCTAGACGGAAGTGCCACATATATGCGGATATATCATCATTAAGTTTAATCCTTTTAGCATCAACATTATGAATATGTGTAACATTATCATCGAGATCTAATAGAAATAAACCATTCATCATCGGTGCATGACCATAAAAGATTTCATTCATATAAATGGAACAACCATTGTTCTCGGATTTAAATGAATAACCACTTCGCATCAAACACGATCTAGATACAATGTTCATGCTCAGTGGAGGCACGGATAACAATTATTCAAGTTTATAACTAATCCCGACGGCAAATGGAGAGGCAGCGTTCCGACGGCGATCACATCAACGCTTGATCCATTGCCGACACGCATCTTTACCTCACCCCTTACTAGCGGTCGCTTGTTCCGCAGCCCCTGATTCGAGTTACAAATATTAGCAACTGAACCGGTATCAAATACCCAGGTGCTACTGCGAGCACTAGTCAAGTACACATCAATAACATGTATATCATATATACCTTTGTTTGCCTTGCCGACCTTCTTGTCTGCCAAATACTTGGGGTAGTTGCGCTTCCAGTGGCCAGTCCCCTTACAATAGTAGCACTCGGTATCAGACTTAGGTCCAACTCGGGGTTTCTTTTCAGGCACGGCAACAGGCTTGCCGCCCTTACTACCCTTCCGTTTTCCCTTCTTGTCTTTCTTGAAACCAGTGTTCCTATTGATCATCAACACTTGATGTTCCTTTTTGATCTCCACTTCTGCAGTTTTAAGCATTGATAGAAGCTTGGGGAGAGACTTCTTCATGCCTTGCATATTATAGTTCATCACAAAGCTCTTATAGCTAGGTGGCAGAGACTGCAGAACACGATGGATGCCTAAGTAAATGGGAATCATTATTCCCAAGGACACAAGATTATCGGCGTAACCCGACATCTTGAGTACATGCTCACTAACAGAGCTGTGCTCTTCCATCATGCAGCTAAAGAACTTTTCTGAAGCATTGTAGCTCTCTATAGCAGCATGTGTGTCGAAAATAATTTTCAACTCACCCATTGTATCAAATGCATTGCCGTTTTCGAAACGCTTTCGAAGTTCCGGCTCTAGCCCGTACAATATGCCGCAATGAACTAAGTTGTGGTCCTCCTAACGAGTATGATAGACATTCTTCTCCTCGTCAGGGGCATCCTCTAAAGGTGGGGGGCCTAGTGGCGCTTCTAGCACGTATTGCTTTTGTGCAGCAGAGAGGATAATCCTCAAATTCATGGACCATTCGGTAAAGTTGCTACCGTTCGTTGCTAGTTTCTCTTTCTCCATGAACACATTGAAATTAAAAGCAAGTGGTGCCATCTACAACAGAATTTGTAAAGTTTAGACTAAGTGTATGATAGATTGAGTTCAACTAATCCATATTACGGATGAACTCCCACTCAAAAACGACATCCCTCGTGCCTTTTTGGTGATTACATGAACCAAATCCACTATACCAAGTCCGATCATCACGTGAGTCGGTATAGTTTCAAAGGCGAGCATCAAATGGGCATCATATCAACTATATGACTCATGCTTAACCTTTCGGTCCGTGTTCCGAGGCCATGTCTGTACATGCTAGGATCGCCAAGTTAGAACCTTAGTATTCGCGTGTGTAACTGTTTTACACCCGAAATATGGTCGTGGATCCAAGAACACCCGATCATCACGTGATGTCTTGGAGCGACGAAACATAATCGGTGCATACTAAAGGAAGAACACATTCTTATCTTGATATTTAAATGAGGGATCATCTTATTATGCTAACAAAGCGCTAAATAAGCAATATAAGATGCTATCAAACATCACATGTTTATTAGTGAAATGTTATGGTTCCCGCAGATGATCTCTATCATGTGCATCGTGGTATGATCACTATCATACCTATATGTGTAAATCCAAGGTCTATGGAGTTTACACGCTATGTGTGTTGTAAGAGTATCATCTCATACTTCTACTTACAACATCACCATATCATAACACTAGCCCAGCAACAATCTAAACTAGACGCCTCTAATTTATCCATTGCAAGTTTTACGTGGCTTAGGGCTTTCGAGATAGAACCGTTCTTACCTACGAACATGAACCACAACGAGGATAACCAAATTGTTGAAAATTCGTTGCAAAATAGATATTGACTATAGTAGGAGAGACAGACACCCGCTAGCCACTTTTGCAAATTAGTTGCATGTCAAGCGTGGAACAGGTCTCATGTGCGAGGACATGTAAAGTTTTTCCGGGCCGCTTCATCCCACTATGCCACCAATATCCAAAATTACAACAAAGGAGCAACAACATGATCATCATCGCCCACATACTCATATGTGTACTACCCGTGTAAAGCATCCACGCATAGATCCGGCTCTGATACCACTGAAGGATGTATATCCGTAGAGAACATACCCTTGAAGACCGACAAAGCTTAACGAGTTCAACTCGTGGTTGATGTAGACGATCTCTTGCCGATCTCAAGATCGAGCGGAAGTCCTAGCGCCGCAAATCAGCAGCGCATCCGTGCTCGCACACACGTTCGAGGCACCGAGCAACCTCCGCCTCCTCGCTCCAGCGATGCAGCGGAAGCACAACTCATTCTTGCCGAATAGCCACCGGGAACATGTATCTCGCTAGTCCGAGACAATGGGGGATAAATTCTAGAGGGGGAGAGAGATCCTTCACGAGGAGGTGTGAGTGAGAAGTGAGAGGAGGGGCTCCTTTTATAGGAGGAGGGGGGAAACCCAAGAGGGTTGCCGGCGCATGGGGGCTGCCCCCTTGCCCTCCCCTCTTCATGTGGGTGGACACTCCACTCACAAGAATCCATTCATATGCCTCCACTCAAAATCCCACTCAAAATTGTCATTAAATTTCCACCAAATTTAATGCAAACTCTCATTAAATAAAACTCTTTTATTTTATTCAGAATTTTGTCAATTACTGTAATGACAAACATTCACAAATAACCCCTTGCTAGAATTATATTTCACATGCATAACCACTTTATGCAATTTCACCCGAAAACCAGTTTCGGTATCTAGTGAAATAAATTCCTGCGCTTGTTTATTCTTTCGGCATGAAACTTTTGCTCCAATTGGATGTCGGTGTCTCTTAAGTGTGTCACCCTACGGTTCGTGAATAATGCAGACATGATTGAGACCCCTCTCGGATCAATAATCAGAAGTGGGATCTGGAGACCCATACTGACTCCCACACATTCAACGATGACTTTCTTGTGATCGTCGGAACCTTTTATGCTAGTATCTTAATCCCTTTGTTTCACGATATATTACATGTCCGAGATTCGATCATCGGTATCTCCATACCTAGTTTGATCTCGTTACCGACATGCACTCTTTTCTCGTTCCCGTGATATAACATTCTAGTGATCAAATCACTTGCTTGCAAGCTAATCAATGTGATATCACCGAGAGGGCCCAGAGTATATCTATCCGTCATCGGGATGAACAAATTCCACTCTCGATCCAAGCCCGTCGGTCCCCTCTCACCACTATAAATAGAGGCATCCCCTGCTCGAATTATTCACACCATTCTACTCCCCTCTCACCCAGAACCACCCCACCTCATTCCCGGAGCAAGGCGAGCAGCGCGTCGCCGGAATTTCACCGGAGCCCGTCGCTGCTGGAGAAGAAGGAAACCATCGATTGGAGCCGCCCCAGGAGAAGCTACCGGTGCCAGGAGAATCGCCATCGTCGACTTTGTCGTTCGCCCGCATCGACGACCTTCGCCTAAGCCTCGATGAGCATCCCACGACCCCCACTGAGCCGCTAGGGTTCGAGCTCGCCGGTGACATGTTCATCGTCGACGACGACCCTTAGCCGTCGATCTTCATTCTAATCCAACGCACCACATCGCCCAGTACCGCTTCGTGTTTAAAGAGACACTGACCAGTAGACCCCCCTGTCAGTTGCGCCCCGCGCTGCAGAGTGAAACTGCACCGGCCCAATAACCCTTCCCGCGCAGCCCACTCGTTTGAATTTAGCTTTTTCTATTTAGATTCAAACTCATTTTTCTACCTAGTTTCAAAAATCAACCCAGCTCGATTCAGTGAACCAAATTGAATGAAACCAATTTTATTAGACAGGTACTTAAATGCTTAATCCAAGCCCATTGGATTCAAATCATTCGGATCTGTAGATCAACCTTGGTAAAAATAACAAGGTAGAAGCTTTTCTGCATTCAAACATTTTTCAAATTTAAAACATAAGAGCTTTTGAGTTGATTCCAACTCTCAAAAATCACATTTGATCATACCTTTCAGAATATATAAAAACATATGGGTTTACTTATAGAAATATTGTCCAAGTAATAAAATAATGCCACATAGGCATTTCTAGCCACTTTATTTATTTAAAATAAAAGGGTTAAACCATATTAAATTGTGACACCACTTTAAATCATATTCCCATGCACTGAAATATGTGGTGATGACATGTGTCATCATGATCCCATGTTTGGTTTGGAGAATATTAAATCTTAAGTAGTTTTTCAATGAGTAGAAATTACTTTTCTAAAAATAAAATAAATAAGACAAATGCTTTAATCTTGTAATGTTAGTGATGATGCTAGATCATCTATAGAACCCTTTTGTGTGATGATTGAAAGTAGTTAAGTATTGTTTGGTGATTTTGTACCTCGTATTTATTCATAGACGCTAGTACCGACCAAGGATACGAGGAGGAAGGAGGATACTACAAAGAAGAAGCCGAGGAGTACTTCAACCACTGCTCTGCACAAGGCAAGCCTAATACTACTAGTTGAATGAGCAAGCTAACACTTTCAATTATGAAAGTAGATAACCTATGCAATGCACTAAGCATGCTTGGTTGGACACATTTGATGACACCCAATCCTAGTCTTACTTGCAAGTTTTCTACTTTATTTCTTTATCAAAGCTTTTTATTAGAGTTGATATAAGTGACTTGTACATTCTAGGAATATAATTGAAGGTTGCATAAAGAGCATTAAATTTGGCCTAAGCTAGATAATATTGATGTCATCCCAAGGCATGAGATGGTACTTAGTTAAAACTCCACTTGTTTACCACCCCTCATTAGTACTCAACCCACTTGTAGATGCTAGTGCTAAGCATAAAACTTGATCAACTTTAGATGGGAATACTTGGTGGAAAATAGTTATGAAAACTTTAGAATGATGAGTCATTCTACTGAAATGTTTTGACATGTGTTTCCGAACACCAGATGATTTGGATGATTAAAATGTTGAGGCATGAGCCTTAGCCCTTTATAAAACTGATGGTTGTCTGGATGCGATACCATTCCAATTTTACCGTACAACCACAATACCCGAGAATTGGGTAGGGCTTGACTGGAAACTTATATACCTTAGTATGGGTACCCTCACGGCCAAGGTCTGAGCTGATGCTACCTTGTGAAGATTTTCCACCTGTGGAGGACCCAAGATGACAGTTGGTCATGGTTGGGAGGCCAAACTCACAGGAGAGGTGCCTATACTAGGGCGTGTAAATGAAAGGTTAGGATTGATTATCCGCATATTGAGTATGGTGAATTCAGGATTTGTTCCTGACGGATGTATCAAATGTTGTGGTGAAAGTGTACAATCTCTTCAGAGTGTCAAACTATTCGAATAGCCGCGTCCGCGGTTATGGACAGTTGGAGTGGCCATACTGTTCCCCCATCAGATGTTTTCAAAATGACTTGTGAAATGAATTGAGATTTTGACTTGACCACAACAGGGTTGTGATATGAGATGCAAGTTTCCACTTAGGTGATATAAAATTTTCAACTAGCTTTCTTTGCTTCTGAACTTAGTAGAGGTAAATCTGGCTTTTTGCAAAACAACCCTATAGCTTAGTGTCCTATTACAAAAAACCCATTCACTTGTTAGTATTAGTTTGCGAGTACTTAAAGAGTACTCATGGCTTTGTCCCTGGCTATTCCCGTGGCTAGAATATGCAGAGGAGTACCAGGATGATGGACCCCAGGAAGGTTACGACAACTAGGATCATCTCCCATCATCAGCATTGCCTGTGACCCCAAAGATGGAGCTTCGCCTATGCTACCTTTATTATTACATATTTCCGCTGCTTGAGTTGTATTAAGAACTGGATCCTGAGATCCTTATTTGTGTAAGACCTTATGTATGGTTTGTAATGGATGATGTACTGTGGTATCCAATTCTGTTATGTCTCGCAAAAATGGTAATCCTGGGATTGCGATGTATGGCATAACAGGCATCTGGGATTAAAAATCCGGGTGTTGACAAGTTGGTATCAGAGCCATCCTGACCATAGGAGATCCTAGTTAGACCAGACATTTGAATCAAAAACTTAGTTTCAAAACCAAAGGAAGCAAATATTTACAAAAACTTATTCCCATTCTTATCACCTTGATTCTTCCATAAAAAATCATGTTCCTCAAAAACTCTTGCAAAATACATAAAATTTGACACACTAGATCACTCTACTAACTTACTCATCCTATATTCTTATAGATGGACGTGAAGTACAACAAGTTTTATCAGTTCGGGAATGGAGGAGACCTTATCTTTGAGTGGGATTTGGACTAGCTTTCGGAACTTCTGGAGCGTCCGCACCCAGAGTTCTTCGGAGCTCAGCTCAATGATCAAGGAGGAGAAGATCTTCAGTGGCTAATTGTTGCAAGTCTCTGAGGAAAGATTGAACCTCCCACTGCCGAGGGAATTCAGTTCACCTTAAGAGAGAACAAATGTCTCGATGGACTTGCCAGGGCCATGCAGGAAGCTCTTGCCCGTCTATGTGGGCAGAGTATCAACCAGATCAAGGGAACCCGCTTTGAGTTTTGTCCAAGGCGTGATTCTAATGGATAGCCACTGGAAGCCCCATACCACCACGAGCTGAAGACTCAGTTGGACCACCTTAGCTTCATGATGTATGATCGTCAGCAGGAATTGGACAATTGTTGTGACTACTCCAACCACAAGTCCCCCATCATCAAGATGAAGGATCAGACCATTGCCATGCTAGCAAAGGATCGCAAGTCTTGCTGCCGTCAGCTCGACAAGAAGGAGCGCATCATTGCTTGTCTTCGCCACCATATCTCGAATTTGGAGGAGACCATCCACGAGAGAGACATGCAGTTGGAGGAAAGGGAGAATGCCGGAGAGGAACTTCATGGAGACCCCTACTCCTATCTCAGCGATGATGATGATTTTCTGGAGGATCAGGCTATGGACTTCTTCACCGATGAGGATGATTTCGCCTTCATCGATGACGATGAGGATGATGAGGATGACGACTACACCGACTCCGAGGAGTAGTAGCACTTGAGCACTAGCGTAGGGAGTTGTATTCGGTCCCACTGTATCATAGTTTCCAGGATGGTTCTTAAAACCATCTATTTATCTTTGTTGTGGTGTGTGTTTGTATCGTGTGCTATGAATGAATGAATGAAAAGCAAGTTGCTAGAAAAATCTGAGTCAAAATTTAAAAACTTTTCGAAGTCCCGAAACCTTAGAAATTTCCCTCTTTTCTCATGATCTATCTCAATCTTCAGATGCCACGCGGAGGAAGTGGTTCATCCCCGGCCCGATATTGCAGATCCTGCAAATGTTGGTTTCTGACCGCGAAGATGAAAGATCTGAACGTCAAGCCAACCTAGCCACCCTTCAGCAGATAGCTCAGCTAGCCCACAACAATCAAGGCCAAGGAAATTAGGACAACCATGGATCTAAGCTCAAGAATTTCCAGAATACCAACCCACCTGTTTTCACTAATTCGGAAGAGCCCCTGGATGTAGACGATTGGCTGCAAACCATGGAAAACAACCTGGAAGTCGCCGGAGTGGACGCTAACGAGAAAGTTCTGTTCGCCACCCACTACCTAGCCGGAGATGCCAGAGCATGGTGGAACAGTGTTCGTGCAATGACCCGAGGACAGATGATGACCTGGGAGGAATTCAAGGTAAAGTTCAGCAGAACCCATGTGCCACCGGGTTTGATCAAGAGAATGAGAGATGAGTTCAGAGAACTGAAGCAAGGAAGGATGACCTTAGTGGAATACCGTGAATTTTTTTTGTCATTAGCTAGGTATGCCCCGGATGAGATCGACACCGAAGCCAAGAAGAAAGAAAGATTCTTGAATGGTCTGCACGATGAGATGCAGACTGTGTTGGTCAATATCCCCTTTGCTGATATTGAAGCCCTTGTCGACTCTGCTATCCAGATGGAAGGAAAGATCAACCAAGCCAATGAGAACCGCAAGCGTTGCATGATGCATCAGCCGAGAACCCATCAGACCCCAAAGTATTGCCCTAACCCATCTCCAGGATTTGCCCCGAGAACCAACAGACCCCCGATGAACCGTCCGACCTATCCCAATCGTGGAAACCCGAGGCCCGGAGGAAATCACAACAACCCCAGCAACTCTAACAATTTCAACCATGCCCCACCCAAGTTCAACAACAACAATGCTGCCGCCAACACCAACACTGCCCCGAGGACTGGAAGCAATGATGTGCCTGTTGCAGCAAAGGACAAGTCGCAAGTTACTTGCTATGACTATGGAAATAAAGGCCACTACTCCAATGAGTGCCCCAAGAAGAATGTCGCAGCCCCCAATGCAAATGCTCCAGCTCAGCAGCAGCGTCGTGTTCAGCCAGGAAGAAGGTTTGCCCTAGGGAATTCGCTCAACCGCAACGGTCGTCTTTTTCTCATGCATGCTGAAGAAGCCCATGAAGCGCCAGACGTCGTGCTGGGTATGTTTTCTGTTAATTCAGTACTTGCTAGAGTGTTGTTTGATTCTAGTGCATCACACTCATTTGTCACCGAAGAATT
Source organism: Avena sativa (assembly GCA_916181665.1). Lineage (NCBI taxonomy): Eukaryota > Viridiplantae > Streptophyta > Magnoliopsida > Poales > Poaceae > Avena > Avena sativa. The sequence goes on along the minus strand of OV702294.1, from coordinate 440,767,277 downwards.
TGCATGCACTAGTAAGATTCAACCAACCAAACTGAAGCAAGTCATGATTGTTCAAATCCCCGGTTCAACCACCAAAGCTAGGCAAATTTGCAAAGCCGTCCCTATCCGAATCCATGGCATATATTTTTATGCTAATCTAATAGCACTCGGAACTAAAGGTTTGGAAGTAGTGCTAGGAATGGATTGGATGTCCAAACATAAAGGATTGATTGACTGTGCCAAGAAAGCCATAACCATGACCCGTACCGCTGGAATATCAGTCAAGCATATATCAGAAACCTTGCCTCGCCAATTCAAGTGCAACAAGAGTATATCCCAACCTACCATTGACCAAGTCCGGATAGTCTGTGAATACCCCGATTTATTTCCAGATGTTTTGCCCGGTATGCCCCCAGATCGGGATATCGAGTTTATCATTGAACTAATTCCCGGAACATGACCCATAGCCCAGAGACCATATAGTATGAACCCGTCTAAACTAGAAGAACTAAAGAAGCAACTGGATGCCATGATGGAAATAGGATTCATTCAACCAAGTGCGTCACCATGGAGATCACCTGTCTTATTTGTGTACAAGAAGGATGGAGGTAACCGTTTGTGTACGGATTACCGGAACTTAAATGATGTCACCATCAAGAAAAAGTACCCATTGGCCAAGATAGAAGATTTTTTTGATCAGTTGATCGGTGCCAAAGTGTTTTCTAAGATTGAACTTAGAACTCGCTATCATCAACTCAAGATTCGCGCAGAGGATATTCCCAAGACTGCCTTTACCACCAGATATGGATTACACGAGTATACTATCATGTATTTTGGATTAACCAATGTCCCCGCTTATTTCATGAATCTCATGAATAAGATTTTTATGGACTTCCTGGATAAGTTTGTCGTTGTTTTCATCGACCACATTCTGATTTATTCCAAATTAGAAGAAGAACATGAGCTACACCTAAGGACCATTCTTGGAACCCTTAGAGAGCATCAGTTGTATGCCAAGTTTAGCAAATGTGAATTCTGGTTACAGGAGGTAGGATTCCTCAGTCACATTGTATCAGCCGGAGGAATTGCCGTTGACCCTGCAAAAGTGAAAGATGTAGAAGATTGGCAAGCCCCAACCACTCAAACCCAAGTTCGTGCATTTCTCGGATTGGCGGGATACTACTGCAAGTTCGTAGAAGGATTCTTGAGTATCGCCAGACCCATGACCCAATTGCTAAAGAAGGACAAGAAGTTTGAATGGACCGACACTTCTGAAGCAAATTTTCAAGAACTCAAGAGGAGATTGATTTCAGCCCCAATCTTAATCATGCCGGATATCACGAAGCCCTTCGACGTGTATTGTGATGCATCCAAGATCGGTCTCGGATGTGTGCTAATGCAAGAAGGCAAAGTTATATCTTATCTATCCCGACAACTGAAACAACATGAGAAAAATTACCCAACCCATGACCTCGAACTCGCAGCCGTAGTCCTAGCCCTGAAGACATGGGGAATTACCTAATGGGAAACCGTTCTGAGATCTATTCAGATCACAAGAGCGTGAAGTATATATTCACTCAGAAGGAGCTGAATATGAGGCACATAAGATGGATTGAGCTAATCAAGGATTACGACATGGACATGCACTATCACCCTGGTAAAGCCAATGTGGTAGCAGATGCCCTTAGCAGATTGTCGTGTCGCTTGAACTCCATGATTTTGAAGGAGCAACCAAGCTTGCACGAAGAGATGGAAGATTTTCGAATGGAATTAGTGAGTGAAGGATTTTTGGCTAGCATAGAACTTCAACCCACTTTGATCAGACAGATCAAAGAGGCGCAGAAAGGAAATGCTAGTATTGACAGAGTCAAGCGTCGTATCGGTACAGGCAAAGTACCCGGATTCACCAAAGACGAAGAAGGAGTTTTGTGGAACAAAGGACGCCTTTGTGTACCAGAAGATACTGAGTTGAAAGAAGTTATTCTGAAGGAAGCTCATGATACTCTTTATTCTATCCACCCCGGAGGAACGAAGATGTATAGATTTGAAGGAGCAATTTTGGTGGCATAAGATGAAGAGAGAAATCGGAAGCTATATCGCCAAGTGTGATATATGTCAGAGAGTGAAGGCAGGACATCAAAGACCCGTTGGATTGTTGCAACCATTGCAGATTCCGGAATGGAAATGGGATTCCCTTGGAATGGACTTTATCACTGGACTGCCTACTTCTAGTAGGGGAAATGACTCTATCTGGGTCATAGTGGACCGATTGTCCAAAGTCACCCATTTCTTACCCGTCAAGACCACATATCAGAGTTTGAAGCTAGCGGAGTTATACATCTCTAGAATCGTCAGTTTGCATGGAGTCCCCAAGAACATTGTATCGGATCGAGGAACTCAATTTACCTCGAGATTCTGGAAGAAAGTCCAAGAAGGTTTAGGAACCCGGTTAGATTTCAGCACCGCGTATCACCCTCAGACCGCTGGACAAACCGAGCGAGTAAATCAAATACTCGAAGATATGGTGAGAGCATGTGTGTTAGAATATGGATCTAAGTGGGAAGACTGTCTGCCATTCGCAGAATTTTCATAGAACAACAGTTATCAAGCTAGTTTGCAAATGGCCCCATTTGAATTCATGTATGGAAGGAAGTGTCTCACCCCTTTGAACTGCTCGGAAGTAGGAGAGAGTCAGATTTTTGAACCTGACATCCTACGAGAAGCGGAAGAGAAGGTTCACAAGATTCGTCAGCACCTCAAGACAGCCTAGTCCACATAGAAGAGTTACGCCGACAAGAGACGTCGAGACCTCGCCTTCAACATAGGAGATTTTGTGTATTTGAAAGTGTCGCCGTTGAAAGGAATGCAGTGTTTCCAACTGAAGGGAAAGTTAGCCCCCAGATATATCGGACCCTTCAAGATTCTAAACCATCGAGGAGAAGTGTCATATCAATTAGAACTACCCGAAGAGATGACAGCCGTGCACAATGTGTTCCATATCTCATTACTTCGCAAGTGTCTCGAAGTTCCAGAAAAGACTGAAGTGTTCAAGAATATTGATCACCGGACCATAGAGATCAACGATGACCTAACCTATCCCGAAGTACCCATCCGTATTTTGGAAGAAGCTTTCAGAACTACCAACACCCAAAGCATCAAGTTTCTCAAGATTCAGTGGAGCAACCACACAGAATAGGAAGCTACCTAGGAGCGCGAAGATCACATCAGGACGGAGTTTCCCGATCTCTTCAAATCCTAGGTAATCTTTTTCGTCCTTTTTCAAATCTCGGGACGAGATTTTGTTTAAGGGGGGAAGGTTTGTAACATCCCAAAAATATTAAACTTGAATAATCAAACTCTAATCATCAAAATTAGGGTTAACAAAAACTTTTCCAATTAAAAATATGAAAGCATGCATATGTGTATGCATTACAATTTGGATTCTTTTGAATGGCCTTGGTTGTGTGTTTCTTTGCTTGTAAAATGATTCTTAGGTGAAATAAACATCATCTTAACAATCCCCACACTTTTCCAAAATACAAACAAATCAAAACAAACAAATTAAGTGAATGGTCACTTTGGCCAATTTAACTCCCATGCCTACTTTGGCTATCCCGAACTTTCAGAACTTAACAGAAACTTGTTGGGATCTTTGCACCCCTTGATAGTACTCATAACAAGGTACCAAGGCCCACCTTGTGATCATCCAAAAACATTTGAATGCATAGTTTAAATGACAGTTTAAAATTGAATCTATTTCATATGGGAAGATCCCACTTTTTCAAAAACCACTCAAACAAGCTCAATTTTCAAAACCCAAGCATCCAAAGACTCACCAGCACGTTCCTAGCACACCACCAAAAATATTTTCAAAATTCAAAACTTGAGTTCATGCAGCCATTTCATCAAACAGGTTGCAGATGCAAATCAAACAAAATCAAAACACTATGTTGAGCAGTGTTTTGGGTCTAACTTGTTCCCTCTCTGGACACCACTAGCCTTAGTAGATCATCTAACAACCATAGCTAATCACTCGCACCACTGTAAGCTGGCCATTGTCATCAATGGTGAGCAGGCCGAGACCACCATTGCCACCCCATAGTCGACTCCAAGCTACGAGCAACACTAGCCTCGCCAACCTTGTCTGGGAGCAAGCTAGCACCCCACCGCCACTCCCTGTCCCAGCCGCGAGCAATGCCAGCCACTAGACTACACGCCTAGGCCATGCCAACCTTCGCTGAAACCATGCCGAGAGCGCGCCCTGTGCGCCACACTCGACCAGCACCCACAGACCGTGCGCCGCCCTCGCCGCGTGGACGCATGCTCACAAATGTCCCAGCAACCCCGCAGACACGCCCGTTCGCGGCCCCGCGGACCACGCGCACTGTGCGCCATCAAAACTTCCGTCGGACCAGCGCAGAGCACTGAAGCGTTCCGACCAATCAGCACCGCCCCACGCCTCCTACCATTTTCCCACGCCGATAGCCCTCTGTACCGTCGACCACGACGATCTCAGCTTGCGCCCGTCGGTCCCCTCTCGCCACTATAAATAGAGGCATCCCCCGCTCGAAATCTTCACACCATTCTACTCCCCTCTCACCCAGAACCACCCCACCTCATTCCCGGAGCAAGGCGAGCAGCGCGTCGTCGGAATTTCATCGGAGCCCGCCGCTGCTGGAGAAGAAGGAAGCCATCGATTGGAGCCGCCCCAGGAGAAGCTGCCGGTGCCAGGAGAATCGCCGTCGTCTACTTCGTCGTTCACCCACATCACTGACCTTCGCCTGAGCCCCGGTGAGCCTCCCACGACCCCCACTGAGCGGCTAGGGTTCGAGCTCGTCGGTGACACGTTCATCGTCGATGATGACCCTCAGCCGTCGATCTTCATTCTAATGCAACGCACCACATCGCCCCGTACCACTTCGCGTTTAAAGAGCCACTGACCAGTAGACCCCCCCTGTCAGTTGCGCCCCGTGCTGTGGAGTGAAACTGAGCCGGCCCAATAACCCTTCCTGCGTAGCCCACTAGTTTGAATTTAGTTTTTTCTACTTAGATTCAAACTCAGGTATGTACCTAGTTTCAAAAATCAACCCATCTCGATTCAGTGAACCAAATTGAATCAAACCAATTTTGTTATAAAGGTACTGAAATTCTTAATCCAAGACCATTGGATTCAAATCATTTGGATCTGTAGATCAACCTTGCTAAAAATAACAAGGCAGAAGCTTTTCTGCATTCAAACATTTTTCAAATTTAAACCATAATAGCTTTTGAGTTGATTCCAACTCTCAAAAATCACATTTGATCATACCTTTCAGAATATCTAAAAACATATGGGTTTACTTACAGAAATAATGTCCAAGTAATAAAAGAATGCCACATAGGCATTTCTAGTCACTTTATTTATTTAAAATAAAAGGGTTAAACCATATTAAATTGTGACACCACTTTAAATCACATTCCCATGCACTGAAATATGTGGTGATGACATGTGTCAACATGATCCCATGTTTGGTTTGGAGAATATTAAATCTTAAGTAGTTTTTCAATGAGTAGAAATTACCTTTCTAAATATTAAATAAATAAGATAAATGCTTTAATCTTGTAATGTTAGTGATGATGCTAGATCATCTATAGAACCCTTTTGTGTGATGATTTAAAGTAGTTAAGTATTGTTTGGTGATTGTGTACCTCGTATTTATTCATAGACGCTTGTACGGACTAAGGATACGAGGAGGAAGGAGGATACTACGAAGAAGAAGCCGAGGAGAACTTCAACCACTGCTCTGCACAAGGCAAGCCTAATACTACTAGTTGAATGAGCAAGCTAACACTTGCAATTATGAAAGTAGACAACCTATGCAATGCACTAAGCATGCTTGGTTGGAAACATTTGATGACACCCAATCCTAGTCTTACTTGCAAGCTTTCTACTTTCTTTCTTTATCAAAGGTTTTTCTTATAGTTGATTTAATGGACTTGTAGATTCTAGGAAGATAATTGAAGGTTGCATAAAGAGCATTAAATTTGGCCTAAGCTAGATAATCTTGATGTCATCCCAAGGCATGAGATGGTACTTAGTTAAAACTCCACTTGTTTACCACCCCTCATTAGTACTCACCCCACTTGTAGATGCTAGTGCTAAGTATAAAACTTGATCAACTTTATATGGGAATACCTGGTGGAAAATGGTTATGAAAACTTTAGAATGATGAGTCATTCTACTGAGATGTTTTGACATGTGTTTCCGAACACCAGATGATTTGGATCATGAAATGTTGAGGCATGAGCCTCGCCCTTTATAAAACTGATGGTTGTCTGGATGCGATACCATTCCAATTTTACCGTACAATCACAATACCCGAGAATTGGGTCGGGCTTGACTGGAAACTTATATACCTTAGTATGGGTTCCCTCACGGCCAAGGTCTGAGCTGAGGCTACCTTGTGAAGATTGTCCACCTGTGCAGTACCCAAGATGACAGTTGGTCATGGTTGGGAGGCCAAACTCACAGGAGAGGTGCCTATACTAGGGCGTGTAAATGAAAGGTTAGGATTGATTATCCGCATACTGAGTATGGTGAATTCAGGATTTGTTCTTGACGGATGTATCGAATGTTGTGGTGAAAGTGTAGAATCTCTGCAGAGTGTCAAACTATTGGAATAGCCGCATCCGCGGTTATGGACAGTTGGAGTGGTCATACTATTCCCCCGTCAGATGTTTTCAAAATGACTTGTGAAATGAATTGAGATTTTGACTTGACCACAATAGGGTTGTGATATGAGATGCAAGTTTGCACTTAGGTGATATAAAATTTTCAACTAGCTTTCTTTGCTTCTGAACTTAGTAGAGGTAAATCTAGCTTTTTGCAAAACAACCCTAGAGCTTAGTGTCCTATTACAAAAAACCCCTTCACTTGTTAGTATTAGTTTGCGAGTACTTAAAGAGTACTCATGGCTTTGTCCCTGGCTATTCCTGTGGCCAGACTATGAAGAGGAGTACCAGGATGATGGACCCCAGGAAGGTTACGACAACTAGGATCATCTCCCATCGTTAGCATTGCCTGTGACCCCGAAGATGGAGCTTCGCCTACGCTACCTTTATTATTACGTATTTCCGCTGCTTGAGTTGTATTAAGAACTGGATCCTAAGATCCCTATTTGTGTAAGACCTTTTGTATGGTTTGTAATGGATGACGTACTGTGGTATCCAATTCTGTTATGTCTCGCAAAAATGGTAATCCTGGGATTGCGATGTATGGCATAACAGGCATCTGGGATTAAAAATCCGGGTGTTGACACACAGACAGTTGGGGCCCGAGGTGGTTTACCAGGTGCTGACCCGCGGCTGGCGTCACGGTGACGTCACCCGATGGTGAGCTCCCAGGCGACGCACGGGGATGGTGGAGGAGCGTGCGCGGGGCTACGGAGATGGAAGCGTTGGAAAGAGGAGAGCGAGGGGGACCTAATAGCGGTGGCGCCGCCCTCGAATGGTCGCCGGAGATGGCGACCCAGAAACAAACTACGGTGGCGGCGGGTCCTCGTGGGGAAGATGCTGGAGAGCGAGAGGAAGGATACTGAGGGCACGGGGAGGTGCAGAGGCTCACCGTGAGCACGGCAGAGGTGGTGGCGAGGCCGGGGGAGGTCCAGAATGGCCGGAATCGGCGAGGAACATGGCGGCCGGACATCAGGATGGAGGGCTTGATTCGGCCGATTAAGGGCGCGCCAGCTTGCTTGGTTGGTCGGGGACGAACGAGGGTGTCGAGGCGGATCTCCTGGGACAGACGGCGAGGCTTAGGGCGGTCCAGAGCGACGGAGGCATGCGGTTACCGGCGAGCTAGGGTTCGACGTCTTCTGCGTGTGAGCGCCACAGAGCAAGGGAGAGAGGGAAAAGGAGATGGGAAGAGACGGCACGACACGGCGAGGTCCTTATCCCCTCTAGAGAGCGGCAGCGGGCATCGTGGCACGGGAGCGCATCGCAGCAGCGGCGGACGGAGGTGGCTGCACCAGGCAACTGCTTGGCTCGCTGGGGAAGACGACACGAAGGGGTACGGGGCCGGTGGGCCGGACTGGTCCGCGGGGTGTGGTTGGCTACTGCACGCGCGGAAGAAAGAGAGAGGGAGAGGATGGGACGGCTGGGCTCGGCCCAGAGAGTGTTGGATGCTATTTTATTTTGCAGAAACTTTTTCCAATTCCTGTTGTAATTTCAAATTCAAATACTGTTTTTGATCATTTCAAAAATACCAGAACTTTGCAAATATTCAAAACATTGCAGAGACCCATGTAAACAATTTGGGTTCCAATGTTTTGGTAGTTTTCAAATATAAAGCCATTTGAATTATTTTCAAATAGAGGGAGAGGTTTTGTTTTAGGGTTTTGTTTATTCTTTCTTGCATGCATTAATAGAGATGATGCTTATGATGCACAAAACAAACCTTATTATAGATTAACAAAAGTTGGGGTGTTACATCTAGCTGTAGAGTATATGGATCGTTATCGGTCTTTGCTAAACACTTATCATAACACTCACCAAGTCTTAGTTCAGGAACTGGATACGGTCATTGAGGATTTTACTGATCCTGGTAAAGCAATGGCACGTAGGAAGAAGTTATATAAAGAAGCTAGGCATCCCAAATACATACCTTCAGGAGAAGTGTATGAGGAAACTGAGTTTGATGATCCAAAATCAGAAAATTATGACTACTACCAAAATGACTTCAAGCCACCTGAAGACCTATGGACCAAGTACAACTCCGAACAACAGGAATGGAATAGAGTTATTCCAAATAACCCAGAGCCAAACAAGTATGAATGGGGAGTAGAATCTCAAGGTGGAACCGTAGGAAATCCTATACCTTGTGATGCAGATATTGGAGAAGAGACCAACTATAACCATAGAGAGCCTTATGGACCATATGGGGGTGATACCAATCCAATCAACTTAGAAGAGTATTCCTATAGCTACTATACCAATATATACGACTGGACTCAAGAAAAGTCTAAGGATCCAACTTACTATGAGGAAGCGTTACCAGAAAACCCGGAATATTCTATAGAGGATTACGCCAACTCTAGTCATTTTTCAATGACTAATCTCAGCCTCGGTACTTCTACTCAAGAATATGCATCTCCTAGATGCTCTTACGCTCGAGAAGGCAGCCGTAGGACTTCACGTCATCATGGACGGAACTCCAGGAAGCACTAGAGGAAGATGAAAGTAAGAAAGGAACGACATCCCAAGGGATGAGTGCTTGAATAATGCACATAGAAGGTAATGCGTATTGTAGTTTGAAAGGTTTGCCGAAATAAGTGAGGATATACTCACAAGAACAAGAAGTTCTTGTAAGATAGTTGTGTAAATAGGTGTGGAGTAAATCGTTGGAACATCTGGTACATTGTAAATTATCTATGACCTATGTATAATACATGGTATATGTTTTATTGTTTATCGACTTTTGGATTGTTTTTTGAATCTTCTTGATTGACTAGATCTATACATGAAGTTAATTAGGTGTGCAAATGCATGATGCAACACCCAGTTATTACTTGATGTCACAGACCTAGATAGGAATGAGAATTCATGTAAGGGAGTGACGAGTCCCAAAGATCAAGACGAAGACTTACATAAAGGATGAAGCAAAAGATAGGGAGTATTAACACCATTTGGAGGATAGATACAACATAGACTATTCTTAGCCAGATCCAAGAAAGAAGTTTGGTGTAGAAGATGTATGGAGCCACAAGATATAATAAACTTAAAGCTCATTGAAAGTAGGTAAGATGCTAAGAAGTTAATGAAATAGTGGTACCAAGTTCATGGAAGTATCATGAATAAGTACAAAGAAGATGCCTTGGAACCAAAATGGTATTTAAGCTCTGACAAATTCAGAGAGAATGCCAGTAGTAGGTCGAAAACTGTAAGGTAATACCTACCACTCAGAATGATCCGTCGTTGGTATTTAATCCATAGTCGGTATTCCGATCCACAGTTGGTATTTTGTCCGCAACTGGTATTTGGTCGACATAGTTAACCAGATCATCTTAATGGTTGCATAAAGAGCATAAAATTTGGCCTAAGTTAAGTAAGACTTAAGGAAGTATAAAAATGAAGGCGATCGTCTTTCGATATGCTTCACAAAGTTAGACTTATCCCAGCGAAAATGTCCAATAGTAAGTACGACATATAATGCTGAAAGATTTGCTTCGGAGATCAACAACTATGTGGGTACACCATACAATCTTTCATCAGACCCTAATTAGTTAAAGTCTAAACTGAACAGAGACCAACATTCTAGTTATAAAGCCAATAAATGTTATTTATACAATTTAAAGACTATTAGTAAACCCTAAGGGGGAGAGTAAACATTATAATGAAAGTTGAAGAAGTACTATAGGTGATAATGAAAGATTATCTAAAGCTTAATAAGGTAAAAGCTTGAAGGTGTTAAAAGGATAAACTTAACCGACTAATTCTAGAAGAAACAACTTTCAAGTGATCGCTAGGAGGTAATAAAGAACATCCAATTGGACAAATATTGAGAATAATAAATTCCAATGGGTACAAACGAATTGAGTTCAAATCTAATCTCGGAAGGAGTACCAGTATCAACTATACTATGACAAGAATAGAAATATACTCTTTTGACAACAAATATGGGCATATAGAAACTTAAAACTTGTTTTAGTGAGACCCTCTAAACTGTATTTAACATAGTAATGAAGTTTGATGATTAAATAAAAAGAATTGAATTAGGATATCTAATCAAGTCATAGAATACTACAAATAATTCCATTTAAGATCATCATGAAGTGGAGAAATGTAGCAACCACTACAAGACAATTTCTTAATCCGAAACGTGAGAGTTTGCGAACTTCGAGGACGAATTTTATTTTAAGGGGGAGAGTCTGTAACTTCCCAGCATTAGAGCCTAGAAATAACCTGAACACAGATGTGTGCATTGCATTCATGCATAGAAAATCTGAATAATTTTTGCGCTTTGAACAAAACTTGTCAAAGTGATTGAAGCTGCTCTTAACTTGATGGAATTGAAGTAGATCATCAAGTTCACTATGATAAGTTTCAATATGACCTTTGCTAAAACCCTATTTCGGTAAACATGATTTGATCTAAGAGTAGATCGGATAAATAAAATGTTACTCATAATACATTGATTAAATGATTAATATCTGATCCGTCAAGGATTCTATCATCAAATTCAGCACAACAACTCACAAATGCCAAGTTAAGATTACAACTAAACTAATATAAATGCAATGACTAATCCTGACCTATCTTATTATTATCTATTCTTACTATGAGTATCATAGTAATACCTAACTTTAACTCTTTAATGAGTTGAGTTGGAAAGATACTAAGTCAAGGTCATTCACCATATATTTTTCTTTCCATATCAATCTTTATGGAACCTATCTCAATATCTGTTGTTCATCAATGTTGAGTAATCAACCATTGATTCAAAAGTTCTTTAACTATCAATACTTGATATATTACTTTTTGATCTTATCATAGCATCTACTTAAATCTTTTAAAGAGGGCATAGTCCATGAATAACCCTTAATTCAATATGAGATACTAAGAAGATAATTTCAATACAATTGAAAAGTGGTATTGATGAAACCTTGGATAGGCAATTGTAAACCTAAGCTATAAATGATTAATGGATTATAATGATCATAGTTGATCACTAAGATTGGACACTTATATCAAGTATAAGTGATATTGGTGTGTAGAACATGATTAACACCCTAGTATAGGTAAGTTATCCCAGAGTAGTTAATATAAGTCACAAAAATATAATGTAAGGTTGGAGTATAAGTTACTAGAATAAATATAAGAAAGTATGATTCAATTAAAGCTAGTATAGCATAAAGATATGGAAGTAGTGTTATATATCCTAAAAGATAGTAAGCTTTAGAGAAAGGTAATCGGATGTATACATCTGATGGAGAAATATTAGTGATAGATGATTATGGAAGGTTATCAACAATAGAGTAGTGGATATAATAAAGTATGGATATGAGGAAACTATAAAAGCTTCAATGCCAAGCTCATTGGATTCATCCATGAGTTTAGAAGAATGATATGTGAATAAGAATATTTTTGTAAAGGAAAGCTCATCATGTTAACCATGATGATAGATAGGAAAAGGTAGTATATCTAGGAAAGGAATTCCATAATTAGAAATCCAGATTGTGAATTATGGAAAGTAGACATTCTAGGTAAACAATTAACTTTAAGTCTTAAACCAAACATAATATCCATTTCATGTTATTGATCCATCATTTTATGTCTATATCACTTTATAGGAATATTTTCCTATAGCAAAACACATAAGCACATCTCTAACATTCCACTTATCTTAATCATATGTATTTAAGAGATATTTTTATCAATTCTTCTCCATAAAATAATTTAGATGTAACTTTCTATTTTAAAAACGTGATGTCCTCAAATATCACAAACAGAAGACAATATGCTTAGTTATTACATCCTTACTCACATCCACAAAGGAATCTAAGTATATTAAAAACCCTAAACCCTCGGGTAAGTATTCACAATTCAAACCCTAAAATTCTTTGTTTATCATAATAGTATATATACATTGCCATTTTCCAAGTCAATGGAAGTAGTAATAACTATATTAATTTCTTTTGTATTCCATGCATCAAATAATGATATAGGATCATTAAACATATAAAAATTCCTATTCAAACTATGAACCAACTAGAGTTAAGTTTTATAAACAAATAAGAAAATATCATATAATAAAGCCATGGTTTAATGTAGAAATTTTTTATATTAAGGGATTCTACATAATATAAAAAGGGTTTTGATAGAAATCAAATAAAGAAATATTACCATTATATGACAAACTCATAAAAGAACCTTAATATACTTTATTAATGCTGCAATCACTCAGCAAATCAATTCTAAAAGGAGAATTCAAATCAAATAAGGAAAATTCAAATCTGAACGTAAAACAGAAAATAGAAAAAGGGAAAAAGTAAAAAAACGAGTCCTGGCCGTGGCCCAACTTCTCTCTGCTTACCTGTCGCCCCTGTGCAGCCCACAACGGCCGAATAAACCAACCCAGCTCATTCTCGTCTCTGGCTAACAGGTGGGACCGATGAGGGACTGCGGGTTAAGAAGAAAGAAATGACAGGGGGTTTTCTGCAAAATCGACTTCGTCGTCTACCTCGCCTACTAGAAGCAGCTCACTGGCCGGAGCTCCGCCGTTGATCGACCGCCGCGCTATGATGCGTGCCGCCGTCCCTGGGAGGAGTCATCATTCGGGTCAGGCCCGACCACCCCTCGCCTCGTGGTAGCCACCGTTGGACGAGCCGTCGTGGTCTGATTCACCTAGGACCAAGCACGGAAGCCCGTGCGCCGGGAATCATGTGAAATCGAGCATTCCTTTTCATCGGCCACCATGGCCATTATCGTCGATTATCCATCGTCACTCCTTCCCAAGTCTCCTCGACCTCTCTACCGTCATCAGGGCAAGCTTACGCATCTCTGGACCGTAATTTTTCTTGCTAATTCGCACCGTAGACCTCGATTCGATGAGCACCACCGTTGGCCGCCGCAGAAGCTTGTCGTCGGTGTATTTTCGGTGACCATTAGGTAGCGGTGTTACCACCAATAGGTTCGCCTTGGTTCCCTCTGTCCAATAGCAACAACCTTGTTCACCAGAGCACGGTGGATCGCCGCAGGCGACCATCCTCTGGTGGTGGAGGCCAGGCTGATGTCAGCATGACATCATGCTAGTGTCATCCTGCCATCCCAGCGTAGTTTGACCTGGTCTTTGTCTCACGTGGCATACGATGTGTCCTTGGGCCCATATGCCATTGTCTGGGGGTATAGACAGGGTTGGTAACAAATACATTTTACTAACCTGGGAGCTGAGTTGGACAATGACCCGCTGGTCAGTGACTTGGGTTAGGTATGTGTGCGGTGTAAAAAGTCAATTCCTGTTTAAGAAATAAATAAAATGTTATAAACTCAATTATTAATATTCCAGAAATCAAATAAATGATTAAATCTTGTTTAATTAATAACTTTTGATTTATAATTCAGAAAAATATGTATAATATATGGAAATTTGTAGAAAAATAAAACCTACAACTTAAAATTATTATCACATATTATTATAATGATTATTTAAATAAATATTATCTAATAAAGTTTTATAAATAAAACTTTGATAATTCAAATTTTAATAATGGTAAATGTTAAAAATATAAATAGAATACTAAAAATCTTAGAAAAAAAGAATTATAATTTAAAGCTATAATCATGCATTATTATTTCACTTACTTAAATATTTATTATTTATTAAGTATTTTTAAAAGTATTAAATCTTATAAAAATCATATCTTATTATTTATAAATCATAAATAATAAATATAATATACCAAATTGATCACAAAAATAATATCTACATGTTAAAAATATAATATTCCACTTTTGAGTTAAATAAAAATTCAAATATTTTAATAACTCAATTTAAACTTATTTACTTAGTTTAAAATTCATATAAGGATAAATAAATTTTTTGTTAATATTTCTAAAATTAGTCAATCAAGTCTAATAAAAAAATATTAGTCTTGAATATTAATAATAAGTATATAGAAATACTATTATATTGAATTATCCTTCTACTATATGAATAAATTATATTTTAAAAGGAACTTTAATGATTATAAAATCTTCAAGAATGATATATCTATCAAATACAACCTTTTAATGGACTAAATCCAAAGAGAATTCATGATTAGTCACTAGTACTATTTATTTATTTATCCAAAAACCATAATGATACGTTTATGAGGAAACAAGAAATCTTGTTCCACTACAAAATTAAGAGCCCACTACTTAAAATAGAAGAATAATCATTCTTAAGTAACCTTAAGGCAACATTACCAAGTACACCAGGTACAAAGGTTATAAGCATTATACTTTCAAACTATCTTCATTTTATAGTTAACTTCGTTCTGAAATAGTTAAGTTATAAAGCATCTCAAGCCCAAACTATTCAAGTAAACACAAATAACATCGACCACCACTAACTAACCACAAAGATTGTTTAAACCTTAGAAACGGAATATTTTCTTCAAAATTTATTCGTTTTGCCACTTCAGACAATCTATGAAAAATAATCAAGATCACATTACTTCATACTTCATTTTTATACTTAGGATCGATAACACTAAAGCTCTTTATAAGTGACTTTACTTATAAAGAAAAGTTTAAAGATAAACAATTAAAGTGTAAACAATCTTGAATATCACTTCATAGGTATATATTTTATTGCTGCATAAATATGTGTTGTTCACACACACTCACAAGCCCTAATAAGAAGCACAAGTATTAAACTCATCTAAAAGTACAAAGACATTTCAAAGACATCATTTCTAGTATCGAAACCCTAGAACAACGTTATCCCCGGGATTCGCATTTATAACGTGCATCACATTACTTATGCATAAGAGCATATTTCTTCTTTAAACATTAGTCCTTACCGGACCAATGATGATGATTTTAGATTTTGGATCTTATACTGACTCGAAGACCGTGAGTGCATAATCTTGCAATCACAAAAGGCAAGTTCACACTTGCTCATGTCCTTTGTTTATTTTCCTTAAAGTATTTTACAAATCCAGTGTGTCATCACCTGCATTTGAAAAATATCAGAAAACACTATTTTCTATAATAATGTGAACTATTGGTTACTGATCCAGGGTGATCAGCTAATCTAATAAATCTGATAGTTGGAATACCACTGTTCAGAACTATATCACCTAGGACTTAACAACCAATGTCGTCAGTGATCCTTGCGCCGTATATTACGCGTTAACCATGAGAATGGGGCGGAGAAGTCAGTTGTATCTTCTTCCTCTTGCATGAAGCCGGATGTGCAGGTCGTGGATGTTATCCTCGTAGCGTGCATATTAATTGGTAATTCGTAGAGGCTATGCAGCATATGAGTGGGAACCCTCAACGTCCCACGATAGTTCTAACATCTAACGGTTTGTACAAACCATTGCCGTAATCCAATATGTGGGCATGGTGTACACCAAGGAGGCATGCGAGGTCGTGAAGGGGGTAGTGATTGGCTTGGATCATCTTCTAGACCCCACATCATGGAATTGTGGACGGGAATAAGCTGCCCGGTTGTGCAACAAAGAGTTGATCACTCATGGATAAAGTGACGCACCTCTGCAGAGTGTATGAACTGTAACTTGTTACTCCCTGTTCTGGGAAGGAGCTTTGAACGCGGCGGGAAAGGAACTCCATGGAAGTTCTAGTAAACCCGTGAAGGCTGACAGACATAGTTTTTCAGAATAAAAGCAACCTTTGAAGAAATGTTTATGAAAACTTGCATTGCCTACGACCTACGGTCTGTGGTTGTAGTTATAATGCATCAAACACTCCTTTTCTAGTGAATTTGCTGAGTGCGCTCGTACTCAAAGTATCTTCTTAACCCTTGCTAGATTCTGAAGCCGGGATAGAAAACATCCACATCAAGTTATGCTCCAGGACTCATCATCCAAAGCTAAAGCTCTTCAATGGAGTCAAGGAAGTCAACATATACATCCACTCAAGTGAAGACAAAGTTACTGAGTAGATAGGAATATAATCTCTAGCCAAAGAAACTAATTCTATAGAGTATTGCAATAGCAGCAATGCCAATCCCTTAGTTAAAATTCTAGTATTAATAGTATAACAGTTCTTGCATTGTTTATCTTTGATTCTTCTCCGTAAGAAGTTCCTTCTCTCTCTTTAACCTAGAGTGTTCTCTAGATCTTGTGTAAAGAGTGAGCTGTAACCTTTAGCCATGTATTGGACCCGTTGTGTTTCTGTTGTGCCATACTGAGGGATGTAATACTAGTGAACGGTGTTTCATTGGTGTTATGTCAACGACTATATTATACTACATCATGCAGTGGTATGCTGGGTCACCGCAGAACCTAGATCTAAAATCGATGTACCATGATCAAAGGAGTTTGATCAGATCGGGACAATAGACGGTTTATGGTAAATTTGATTTGCCGAGCAAAATCCTTAAAGAAAATTGTATAGATTCGGTCTCTCATTTTTCATAGTTTTCTGGATGCCTGGAGATACCCCGAGGGGCGCTGCCCCTTCGAACCCCGTAGGGGGAGACCCCCTAGCCCCGCCCTTAGTGAAGGGAATATGCCCTAAGAGGCAATAATAAAGTGTTTATTATGTGTATTCCAAGTATATGATAGATGCTTATTTTGCATGCTATAATTGTATCAATACGGAAACATTAATACATGTGTGTTTAAGAATCAAACAGAAAGTTCCTAGTTAAGCCTCTCTCATAAACTAGCTCGTTGATTAACAAGATGATCACAGTTTCCTGATGTCGGGGGGATAATCCCCGGGTGGGGAAAGCCAGGCGTAAGTGGGCCGGCTCCAGAAGATGCAGGCCGCCTGGCCTCCAAGAAATACAGCTCTAACCATCTGGCGAGCAAGCCCGGCTAGGCTTATAACCTTCCCGGCTGGCCCGTCTAGCCGGTGGCCAGAAGAACCGGTCGGGTGGCCGTTCCAACCTGGCTCACCTCGGATTCGACGGAGAGCACGAAAGTACTGGAGCTCCGTGCGGGGTACGCTTCTGGCTCTCCCTCGTCATCAAGGAAGTTGGCATGCCGTCATGACCAGCACTACCAGACAAAGATAAAGCAAGACGGTCGTCCGGAGTGGCGAAAGCGGTCCGGGTGACCCTTAAAGCAAGGGTGACGCCCCAAAAGAAGCCCGGGTAACCACTAAAGAGAAGGATGACACTAAAAGAAGGGCGGCCTGGGTCCTGGCCCACCGGCTGGGCCCTGCAGCCGGCCCTGCCCTGGAAACCCATATCCAAACAGTAAACCCTAGGACCCGAATTGTAATCTGCCCCCAGACCAGTATATAAGGGAGGGCAGAGCCAGGGTTCTAGAGAAAAGGAAGAGATAGAGGCAACAACAGTAGAAGAAGAGAAGTGTTAGCATCTAGCTCCCATCTTCCTCTAGCCATCGATAGTAGCTAAGGAAACAGCTCAAGGAGCACTTATACTGAGCATCGAGCTCCCATAGATAGTTCTTCTTGCAGGAGTAGGGGTTTTACCTCGCCAAGAGGGCCCCGAATCTGGGTACGTCCCTGTGTTTGCAGTGCATCATGCCCAACCCGTTGCGTGAGCCACCGAATGCATCCGGGTGTCCCTTCTTTGCCATCCCCGATGGCTCTGTCGTGTTCCACGCCACGACAGTTGGCGCCCACCGTGGGGCACATCGCTTCGGCTGGGATCATCTTCCGCATGGGACTTCCGCTCGTCGCCGGCGAACGCGTGGCCTCTAGCCTCATGCTCACGCTCGGAGCCTTCGACTGCATCATCTTCAACACAGCGTGTTTCGCTGGGAACACCTTCCCCGCCGGCGGCTCCATAATGCATTTTGGGGACATCCGCGTCTACGTCGCCACTGTCGCTGAGGGTTTTCCCAGCGTGGTCACCCCCATCCTCGACGTGCCCCTCGCCCGCGTCCCAGCCGCAGGGGGGTTGCGTCGAAGTCATGATGGTGAACGCTCGCGAAAACCATCGTCAGCCTCAAGAACGTCGGGTGGGAGGAGAAAACTCCACGACAGAGCCGGAGCAAGACCCACTCACCTCCTCCATCCAGCACATGTGCGCTCCGGTTGTCGTCAAGACGGATCTAGCGGCTGCGGCGGGAGCACTCGAAGCTACATGCCAGAAGCTCCTAGAGGAAGCCACCAAGGTCGCGGCTAACTAGCGATGGATGAACACCACCGTGCATGAGTACAACGCTGCCCATGGCTTCGTCTGGAAGATCCAGCACCGAGGGCGCGACCTAGCGTTAGAATTGGATCGTGCCGTGGACTCACATGCAGGTGTGGCGTGAACCGTCAACAGCACTCCCGCCAAGAACATGAGGGCGGCCGAGGCGGCGACCGCTGAGCTGAAGCACCTGGTGGGCGAGGAACTTCATCGCTAGTAGGAGCGTGTGCAGCTCCTCGTGGCCACTGCTAACAAGCAGCATGCTGAGGGCATCCCCAGCCATGTGGGCAACTCCCGCGATATCGTCGTCCGCAAAGGCGCGAACCAAATGGCGCACCGAGGAAGCAAGAACCAGCAAGCCTCTTCTCCAGGAGGGTTCGGGTAAAATAGCCGCCCGTGTGGCGAATCTGGCAACCGTGGTCGTCACAACCGTGACGCCGCAGCCTCTAGTGTTAGTCGCGCAGGCGGAGCCTCCCAGGGGAAAAAGATGCGAGCGCCGGAGGAGGAAGCAGATGCCAACAAGGACCCGCCCGCGTCACGTTTGAAGGGCTGGCTCGGTCCTTGAGAACCAGCTGATGCGCAGGAGCACATCGACCTCCTGGTGCAGTCACGCACCCTGGAGGAGGAGAGTCCGGCTGTCCCAAAGTGCTTTGGCCCGCGCATCCGGAATGAGCCGTTTCCGAATGGATTTTCGCTCCCAAGAGACATGCCAAAGTACAACGGGACCGTCAAGCCTGAGGATTGGTTGGTCGATTACACCACCGCGATGGGAATCGCCAATGGCAATCTCCGCTTGGACGTCCGCTACGTCCCCCTCATGCTCGTCGACTCGGCCAGGACATGGCTGAACAGCCTCCCCGACAACAGCATCAATGTGTGGCTAGACTTTTCGAAGAGGCGTTCATCCGCAACTTCACCGGAACATACAAATGGCCGGGTCGACCTCACGAGATCGCTCTCTACGTGCAAGGCAAGGACGAGTCGGATCGCGCCTACCTCACCCGGTGTACCAGCATGCACAATTCGTGCGAAGGGGTGCGTGAGCACCAGGCGATAGACTTCTTCACCAACGGCTGCCGAGACGGCACCATGCTAAAGCAGAAGCTCAGCTGGGCAGACCCGCAAACCATGGCTCAGGTCATGGCCATCGCAGACAAGTACGCCTCTGCATACGCGGCAATGAAGAAGTCCATCGTGATGGATGACCAGGGCCAAATCGTCACGAACGAGCAGGCAGAGCGTCTCCAGCCGGGCGACCATCATCCCAGGCGGCACGGCCACGACAACCGCCAAGGCAAGAGGAAAGACGACCAGCCGGATAGCCGGTATGGTACCAAGAAGGTAGCCGCGGTGCATGAGGACCCGGCTGCAGGAGACAGTCAGAGGCAGAGGCCGGATGACAGACCACCTCGGCCTAAGTACACCATCGAGTCCATGCTCGATGGGCCGTGCAAGTTTCACAGTGGCGGCAACAATCCCTCCAATTATACGACGCGCTAGTGCAGCTGGACAAAGAAGATGGCCTAAGCCGGTGGACTCCCACCACCACCTCCACCGCCAGCCGGAGGCCCACCGGATAACAGGGAACGACGCAATCGCGTGAGGATGACAAAGATGGTTACCCGCGACAGGTGGGTAATTACCACATATTCCTGGCGGAGCCGGAAACGAAGCACGCCAAGCGGAGACGCGAGGCGGAGGTGAACGCAATCATCCCACCCGTCCCACAGTACCTACACAGGTCCGATCAAGCGATCACCTAGAGCAAGAGGATCAGCCGGCCGTGTTACCAAGCCCTGATAGCTACGCGTTGGTCCTGGACCCCATCATCATCTCCAAGAAGCATTCATGCCGCTTCTCTCGAGTGCTGATCGATGGAGGGAGAAGCATCAACCTCCTTTACCAGAGCAGCCTTGAGAGGTTGGGCATCTGTGAGTCCCAGCTGGAGCCTTCAAGACTTCGTTCCACGGAGCAGTACCGGGGCCGTCGCACTTCCCCATCGGCAAGATCCGGCTGGATGTCATCTTTAGCAGCGAGAACAACTTCTGCCACGAGCCAATTTGGTTCGAGGTCGTGAATCTCTCCAGCGCCTACCACGCCATACTAGGGCGCCCAGCTCTGACCAAGTTCATGGGAGTACCGCACTACGCATACCTCAAAATGAAGCTGCCAGGCCCAAAGGGAGTGATCACCATCGATGGATGCTACAACTGTTCGATCGAATGTGCCTCAGACGACTCCAAGCTGGTCGAAGCAATGATCATCGCTGAGGAGAAGCGCATCATAATGCAGAACATGGCGGCTATGCAGATGGACATGCTGGCTGGAGAGCCCAAACCGGCTGGAGAATCGCAGTTCAAGCCCTCGCAGGGAACAAGGAAGATCCTGCTGAACGAGGAGGACCCAAGCAAGTTCGTCCTGGTCGTAGACGGCCTGGACATCAAATAGGAAAGCGCGCTCGTCGATTTCCTCCATGAGAATCGGGACATTTTCGCATGGTGCCCCAAAGACATGCCAGGTGTCCCGAGGGAACTCGCCGAGCACTCCCTTCATGTTCGACCAGACGCGAAGCCGGTCAAACAATCTCTACGCCGCTTCGCGGAAGAGAAGAGAAGAACCATTGGTGAGGAGATCACCCGGCTGCTCGCGGCCGGCTTCATCATGGAAGTTTTCCACCCGGAATGGCTAGCCAACCCGGTGCTGGTTCTCAAGAAGAAAAAGACATGGCGCATGTGCGTCGACTATACTAGTCTCAACAAGGCTTGCCCCAAGGACCCTTTTGCCCTGCCGCGAATTGATCAGGTCATCGACTCCGCTGCCGGTTGCGATTTGTTGTATTTTTTGGACTCTTACTCGGGCTACCACTAGATCAAGCTCAATGTAACCGACCAAATGAAGACATCAGTCATAACCCCGTATGGAGCATACTGCTACACCACCATGCCCTTCGGATTGAAGAACGCTGGCGCAACCTACCAACGATGCATGCAGAAATGCCTGCAGACGTAGATCGGAAAGAACGTACACGCTTACGTCGACAACGTCGTCATCAAGACCAAGGAACAACACACGCTCCTTGAGGATCTGAAGGAAACATTCGACAACCTCCGCCATTAAGCTGAACCCGGAGAAGTGCATGTTCGGTGTCCCAGCCGATAAGCTCCTGGGCTTTCTCGTCTCCGAGCGTGAAATCGAGGCAAACCCAGAGAAGATCGGAGCCATCGAGCGCATGGAGCTACCACAGAACCTGCGCGACGTATAGAAATTCACTAGGTGCCTCCCCTCACTCATCCGGTTCGTTAGCCGGCTGGGAGAAAAGGCCCTCCCCCTATACCAGCTGATGAAGAAGACAACCAAATTCGTCTGGACAGCTCAGGCGGACGAAGCTTTCCGAGACCTCTAGCGCATGCTCACCTCGCCACCCGTCCTGGCGGCACCATCCGCAAAGGAGCCCATGTTGATGTACATCGCTGCCACAAACAGAGTGGTCAGCGTGGTACTGGTTGTCGAGCGGCCAGAGGAAGGAAAGGCTCAGATGGTCCAGTGCCCCGTATACTATCTGAGTGAGGTGCTCTCGCTATCCAAGCAGAACTACCCTCACTACCAGAAGCTGGTGTATGGCGTGTACATGGCGGCCAAGAAACTCAAGCATTACTTCCAGGAGCATTCCATCCGGGTGGTAGCATTGGCCCCACTCGCGGAGATCATCGGCAACAAAGATGCCACTGGCCGTGTGGTGAAATGGGCCATCGAGCTTGCCGCGCCTAACATCCAATACGAACCGCGCACAGCAATCAAGTCACAAGCATTGGCTGATTTCATCGTCGATTGGGCGGAGACACAATACATGCCCCAGTGCCGGACTCAACTTACTGGAAGCTACACTTCGACAGGTCAAAAATGAGAGGAGGACTCGGAGCCAGAATCGTGATAACCTCGCCCATGGGAGACCGGCTGGAATACATTCTCCAGATCCACTTCAAAGCCTCCAACAATGTCGCCGAGTACGAAGCGCTCATCCATGGGCTCAAAATGGCCAAGCAGATAGGCATTCAGAGGGTGTTGTGCTTCGGAGATTCGGACTTGGTGGTGCAACAAGTATCTGGCAAATGGGATGCGAGGGACACGAACATGGCCCTCTACTACTTCTTCGTCCAGCAGCTGTGCACTTGCTTTGAAGGATGTGAGTTTCACCATGTACCCAGAGCCAACAACGAAGCCGCTGACTCTTTGGCCAGGGTCGGGTCAACAAGACAAGACATACCACCGGGAGTTTCTCTTGAGCACTTGTGCAAGCCCTCCATCACTCCCTCACCAGAATCCGACTCCATCGTGCCCGACATGGATCCAGGAGCAGCCGGTGCCGCCCCGCACCCGGGGACTGCTTCACCCCGCCCGGGGACTGTCGTGCCGCACCCGAGGACTGCTTCACCGCACCTGGGGACTGCTTCTCTGCACCCGGGGACTACCTCGACGCTGCCCACGGTCGACTTTAGCACCCTTCCACCCGACATACCTCCCGATGCTCTAGAGCCGGTCGTCCGCGAGGAGATCAAGCTCATCATACAGACGGTGCACACCATACGGGAGGCCCCCGACTGGGTGAAGCCGTTCATGGATTTCCTGGCCAAGGGTGAACTTCCAATAGAAGAGGTGGCAGCACGACAAGTGCGACGAAGGGCAAGCACCTACACCATCATCAACAACGAGCTGTACAAGCGCAGCGTCGGAGGCATCTACCAGCGATGTGTCAGTCGAGAGGAAGGAGCCAAGCTTCTAACAGACATACACCAGGGCGAGTGTGGCCAACATGCCTCGTCAAGGGAGATAGCGGCCAAGGCCCTTCGGCATGGTTTCTATTGGCCCACGGTGCTGAAGAACGCCGAAGAAATAGTCAAGACATGCAACGAATGCCAGCGATTCGGCCAGTTGAAGCACACACCGTCTGCGGCGCTCAAGACAATACCGATCACCTGGCCGTTTGCAGTCTGGGGCCTAGACATGGTTGGGCCATTCAAGACAGCTTGATCCGGCATGACGCACCTGCTCGTCGTCGTGGACAAGTTCACCAAGTGGATCGAGGTGAAGCCAATCAAGAAGCTGGATGGGGCGACGGTGATCAAGTTCTTCACAGACATCATCATCCGGTTCGGCTACCCTCACAGCATCATCACTGACAATGGAACCAACTTTGCGAAAGGAGTCTTCGCTCGTTTCTATGGGGAAAAGGGGATCCGCCTAGATCTGGCATCGTTTGCACACCCACAGTCCAACGGACAGTGCGAGCGCGCTAATGGTCTGGTGCTAGCCGGGATCAAGCCGAGGCTCATCGAACCGCTCGTCAGGTCACATGGATGATGGATAGAGGAGCTGCCAGCAGTGCTCTGGAGCCTACGCACCACGCCCAATCGCTCAACCGGCTTCACGCCGTTCTTCCTCGTCTATGGGGCGGAAGCCATTCTCCCCACAGACATCCAGTTCGACGCACCTCGCAAGCAGCTCTACACGGAGCAGGAAGCCAAGGAGGCAAGGGAGGATAGCGTGGACTTGCTCGAGGAGGCACGCAAGTTAGCCCTGTCCAGATCAGCAATCTACCAACAAGACCTGCGCCGATACCACGCCAGTCAGATCCGGCCCACCTCTTTCCGTGAGGGAGACCTGGTGGTACGCCTGGTCCAGAGCACCAAAGGAATGCACAAGCTATCCCCGCCATGGGAAGGACCGTTCATCGTCATCCGAGCACTCCACAACAATTCGTACTACCTGATTGACGTGCAGCAGCCGATGAAGAACAAGGAAGATCGCTCAGACGAGGAGACGGAGCGCCCATGGAATGTCAGCCTGCTCCGGCCATTTTACACTTAGAAAAGTGTATATATCTTCCCTTTTTTATGTAACAAGTGAACAAGAATGAGAGCCTTAGCGCAGCGCTAAGGACATCGTCCCAATTCTACGCACCATCTGCATTTTCGTACCGGCTGGCCTAGGCCCCACGATTTCTACAGACGGCATAATATTGCACGCGGCGCCTAGAGTAGCCTCTTCGGTTCCGTCTTCAGTATGCACGGCGGCTGTCGAAACGGCAAGAGCAAAAACTCAAAGCGCACGCGGCAAGAGGATGCCGGCGTCCAGGCGAACTGGTTGCGCCCTACAAAAGTTAAGCCAACAACAGCGAACCGAAGTATCGCGAGGCACGTCAACATAGTAACTCCTTCAGTTCCGGGTGCAGACCACAACCCGGTTGACAGCCGGCAAGGAAAAATGCTAGAAGGGCCAATACTCACTGAGAAAAGGGGAGTTGCTAGCGGCCTAACTCGAAGGGGCGCATGTCTATTTTTCTCCTACGATAATTACACGCATGAGCATATGCACGAGAAAACTAACCCAAAGCAACGCTTTATCTTGGATGACCCGAGTCACAAGTTGGCAGGAAACAAGGTGGCAAAAGAGCTTCGCCCCGGCTGGCTACCCCAGCCGGCCCGAACCTCGGGGACTACACCCAGTGGACACGCTCCCGCGCACCCATAAACTCAAGTCAAGGTAGCCAAAAGAGCTTTGCCATGGCTGGCTACCCCAGCCGGCCCGAACCTCGGGGACTACACCCAGTGGACGCGCCCCCACGCACCCACAAACTCAAGTCAAGGTAGCCAAAAGAGCTTCGCCCCGGCTGGCTACCCCAGCCCGCCCGAACCTCGGGGACTACACCCAGTGGACGCGCTCCCGCGCACCCACAAACTCAAGTCAAGGTAGACAAAAGAGCTTCGCCCCGGCTGGCTACCCCAGCCGGCCCGAACCTCGGGGACTACACCCAGTGGACGCGCTCCCGTGCACCCACAAACTCAAGTCAAGGTAGCCAACAGAGCTTCGCCCCGGCTGGCTACCCCAGCCGGCCCGAACCTCGGGGACTACACCCAGTAGACGCGCTCCCGTGCACCCACAAACTGAAGTCAAGTTAGCCAAAAGAGCTTCGCCCCGGCTGGCTACCCCAGCCGACCCGAACCTCGGGGACTACACCCAGTGGACGCGCTCCCGCGCACCCACAAAACAAAGTCAAGACGGCAAAAAGAGCTCGAACCCGGGTGGCTATCCCAGTCGGTGCGAGCATAAAAGACCGCAAATGACGAAGGCACAAACAAAGATTAGCAAAAGGCATCAAGCCATAAAACAGAGCACGAAGGCTCCACACAGATTACAAAGTCGACGACAGAAGTCAGCCGAAGTGTAGCACATCAGAGTAGCACAATTTTCACAAATACACCCGGCATCCCGGGGATCAAGAGTCAGGGGCTTGCGAAGCAGAAGGAGCAGAAGCTGGATTAGCAGGGGCGGCGCCAGCGTTAGAGGAAGGAGGCTGGCTGCTGGAGGCTATATCAATGGGGTTCCAAGGCGCTGGCTCCCAAGTGGAACGGCCGTGGCTCTCCGGGGGCGCTGAAGTAACGCTCCAGGTCCACGTAGGTGCCGATCTTCACCCTGCAGGCCTGGAGCGCAGGAAGGCTCTCGCGGAGACCCTCGCAAGTCGTCCCGAGGCGGAAGCCACGGTCGATCATGCTCAGGTCGACGCCAGGATACCATGACTTCACCATCGCAAGCGCCATCTCCACCCCGCCTCGAGCATCCCACTCCTTGTGCACGTCTAGCACGTCGATGCCCTTGGACAGCGCCACGGCCAGGCTGGCCATGTCGTGCACGACCAGGCCCGCGTCTGGACAGATGTAGTGGAAGAGATCATTGCCAACGGCACGCAAGCCGTTGCTCTCCTCCTCCACCACCTTGACGAGGTCGAGGGCGGTCAGGTCACGACCAACCTCCTCCATCGGTAGCTTCTCCGTGTCCATCTCGGTCGCCTCAGGATAGTGAGCTGCAGCCAGACACAAAGCAGAATAAACTGACAAGACCAAGCAAGTCACGGCGCAACGAAAGAGAGTAGCTAAAAAACTTACTGATGACCATCTCTGAGATGTTCTGGAGGTGCCGATTGAGCTCCTCCTCCCTGCGGCGAAGAGACTTCATTGTCCCCTCTTGCTGGGCGCAGATCGTCTCAAAGTTCTTCAGCACCTCTGCCCGGATATCAGCCGTCTTCTTGCCCCACTCTATGCTAACCTCAAGCCGGTGTTTGGTCGTGGCGAGCTGATCAAACTGCGCTTGTCGCGCCTTGTTCGACTCTTCAAGCCGGGCAACCTCATCCTTGAGGCGTTCCAGCTCCTTCTCCTTGTCATGGATCATGGATGTAGGAGGATACCCGATGGTCAACAAAAAGTGGGAAAAGGGAGCCAATCGCCAAGACAGATCTGAAGAAGCAATCTTACGGCCAAGGTCCTGGGTGTTCCTCACCGACTCCGTAAACGCTTTCTGTGGCAAGAAAGCAGATGAGCAACATAGGAGCAAACCGGATGAAAAAGCGGAAAACGTTTGAAGGGCAATGACTCACCTCCATCAAAACAAACAATTTTTTGGCCTCGCCAAGGCCCTGTTCCATTCTTTCAACTAGGTGGCGAACCTGGTTGAGCGCGATGGGTGCCGAGTCATAGAGCTGGGCAAGGATCGTAGCCAGCATCAGCACAGCTGGAGCTGGCCTCGAACCCGTGACGACAACCTCGTCATCATTAGCGGCTGCACCCGAAGGCGCAACCACCACCAACTCCCTCCCAGCCGGCTGACCGCCATCCGGCTAGCCGGCATCTGCTGTAGCCTCCTGCGCGGCCCCCGCTCCCTCCGTCACCTCCGTAATGACGGGCCTGGCAGGACTGCTTGGAGCATCGCTCCAAGCCGGGTTCACGCTAGCCCTTAGGAGAGGGAGGGGGTCTCCGGGTCCTGCGCAGCCACAAGCAGCTGGCCCAACCGTGAAGACACAACGGCCTGGTGCAGCAGCCCCGTGGTCGGAGAGCCCTCAGGCGCCCTGGGCGGAGAGGGCATGACCGATGCAGCCGGGCTGGCCGCAGCCGGGCCATCCGTAGCCGGCACGGGCGCAGCCGGCGTCCTCGCCACCTCTTCAACCGGAGGAGGAGGTGGAGGAGGCATGACGGCGGAACCTCCATTGCCAAGCACCATGGCTTCGCTGCAAAGAGCAAAGAGTCAAAGGAGAAGCCAGCAAAACTACAGAGGGGCAAGCAAGGGCAAGAGAGATACTAACCCGGTGACGGAGGGTGGAGCAACAACTTGACGCCCTCGGCACGTCCTTTTCGTCTCAACTTGAGCGGGAACGGCAACAGGTGCCGCCCTCTTTCCCCGGGCTCTCGCCGTGGGTCTTTATCGCGGACCCTCCTCGTCGGTGACATCAACTACGGAACAAGCAAGGAGTAAAGACCATAACCTCAAAATCAAAGGTGAAAGAAAGAGCTGTGGACAGCAACCTACCATGAGGATCCAGGGGGGCATCGTCCGCCCGGACGGGAAACCCTTCGGGATCCGTCTAGGGGTACTTATTCGGCTTCCTATCCTCCAAGAAGGATAGAAGCGGGAAGTCACCCATGCCATCTTCGGCCAGCTGCGCCGTGAACAACTAATCGAAAAGGGGGGCATAAGGCACCCAAGGAAAGCTAACAAATACAAGAGGCGAGGCGCCAAGCAACCAGAAAAACATACGACGGCGGCAGGCGGCCGCGATGGTACGGGGGGCAGGAGTATGCCAAGTTGGCCTTGATGTGGAACTTGGAGATCATGGAGATCTAGTTCCGCAGGTCCTGGATGGGCACATCCTTCTGCGACGTCCTCGTTGGATCGTTGGCGGTCGATAGATGGCACATCTTGTGCGACCGCTTCTGCAGCGGAAGCACGCGACGCACCATCCACGACAAGGTGATGTCCCGCGCGGTGAGCCTCTCCGTCTCCACCATCATCTCCACCCGGGCAGCCATCCGATCGAGGTCCGCCACCGCACCCATGCTCTTCTTCGTCTAGGCCCTCTGTGATGAGGGCACGTCGATGAAGGGTGGGAGGCAGATCCAATCAATATCCGTGGCATTGCTCACATAGAAGTATGTGCGCTGCCACAGCTTGACAGTGTCGGGGAGCTCAAACCGCGGCATCGGCGAGGAAGTCCGCGGGTAGACGGCGCAGCAGCCCGTCCGCGACAGCAGGCCACCCTTGACGACGTTCTGGGCTTTGAAGTGGAAGAACCGAAGAAAGTTCGCCACCTCGGGCCACACCCCAAGGTACGACTCGCAGCAGGCCGCAAAGTGCGACAGCTGCGCCATGGCGTTGGCGCCAAGGTGGTGAATCTGGAGGTCGAAGAAGCCAAAGAGCTGGAGGAGGAATGGTCTGACGGGAGGCCGAACCCGCGCGCGAAGTGCGCGAGGAAGACGACCCGCTCCCCCGGCCGAGGGTTCGGCACCTGCTCCCCCTCCAGCGCAAGCCGGTGCTTCACAAGCAACGACGAGGGAAGAAACCTCCCCCGCCAGTACTTGTTGATGAGCTCATCGGTCATGAAGGACCTGCACCAACCGCCGCGTTGCTCTGGCAGCATCTCGACAGAGGAGGAGGCCGTGGTTGGAGAGAAGAAGGTGGCTGGCGGTGACAGGGAGAGGGCGCAAGAACAAGGAGCACAAGGGAACAAGGAGAAGATGAGCCAGAGGATGGACAAGTGTAGGAACCGATCACTTTGGAGCCCTATTTATCCCTGCAAGCGGCAACGTCGTCCCTTCGGCTTCTGCGTGACGTGTGGCGTCACGGCGCCACAGCTGCGACGCTTCGGCTCCGGATCCCCTGCGCCGTAGTGGTTGCCATAGAGGATCCCGGGCTTCAGCGGGAGGCGAGGCGTGCGCCCTTTCCCTGAGGAAACGCTGCGGAACGTTTGCGTGCGCAGTTGCCAAAAACTAACACAGCGACGCGGAAGTCAAACTGACGCGACATGTGCCAGAGCCGCAGACGTGGGTGACGTCATCAATGACGTCATCTAGCCCAACATTTCTTCTTCAGCTCCTCCAGCCGGTATCTGCCTTTGTTGTTTACACCCAGTGGACGGCCATCGATTCCGTAGCCGGATTGACTCCAGCCGGAAAGCAAAAGCAAAAGCCGCAGCCGGAGAAAGTAAAGCAACCTCTCAGGAAAAGAAGGAGCACGGAAGATCTTGCCCGCCAGCCAAGACCATACGTGCTTGGGGACTAGTGTCGGGGGGACAACCCCCAGGTGGGGAAAGCCAGGCGTAAGTGGGCTGGATCCAGAAGATGCAGGCCGCCTGGCCTCTAAGAAATACAGCTCTAACCGTCTGGCGAGCAAGCCCGGCTGGGCTTATAACCTTCCCGGCTGGCCCGTCTAGCCGGTGGCCAGAAGAACCGGCCGGGGGGCCGTTCCCACCCGGCTCACCTTGGATTCGATGGAGAGAACGGAAGGACTAGCGCTCCGTGCGAGGTACGCTTCTGGCTCTCCCTCGTCATCAAGGAAGCTGGCATGCCTTCATGACCAGCACTACCAGACAAAGATAAAGCAAGACGGCTGGCCGGACTGGCGAAAGCGCTCCGGGTGACCGTTAAAGCAAGGGTGACGCCCCAAAGGAAGCCCGGGTGACCACTAAAGAGAAGGATGACGCTAAAACAAGGGCGTACTGGGTCCTAGCCCACCGGCTGGGCCCTGCAGCCGGCCCTGCCCTGTAAACCCATATCCAAACAGTAAACCCTAGGACCCGAATTGTAATCTGCCACCCAGACCAGTATATAAGGGAGGGCAGAGCCAGGGTTCTAGAGAAAAGGAAGAGATTGAGGCAACAACAGTAGAAGAAGAGAAGTGTTAGCATCTAGCTCCCATCTTACTCTTGCCATCGATAGTAGCTAAGGAAACAGCTCAAGGAGCACTTGTACTGAGCATCGAGCTCCCATAGATAGTTCGTCTTGTAGGAGTAGGGGTGTTACCTCGCCAAGAGGGCCCCGAACCTGGGTACGTCCCTGTGTTTGCAGTGCATCGTGCCCAACCCGTTGCGTGAGCCACCGAATGCATCAGTGTGTCCCTTCTTTGCCATCCCCGATGGCTCTGCCGTGTTCCACACCATGACACCTGATCATAGACATTGGATGTTGTTAATAACGAGATCACAACATTAATGTAATGATGTGATGAACATTCATCCGAAGTATAGCATTACGATCAAAGTCATTGAGTTTATATTGCTATAAACAACTTAAGAAGTGATCCTAATCCTTCGACCATGAGATCATGTCAATCACTAACACCGGAAGAGTTTCTTGTTAACATCAAACATCACACCGTAACTCGGTGATTATAAAGATGGCTTCAAAACTACTAAACTGTTATGTTGAGACACATGGATCAAGAGTGGAATTTTTTCATCCCGATAATGCATAGATATACTCTGGGCCCTCTCGGTGATATCACAATGATTAGCTTGCAAGTAAGTGATTTGATCATTAGAATGTTATATCACGGGAACAAGAAAAGAGTGCATGTCAGTAACGAGATCAAACTAGGTATGGAGATACCGATAATAGAATCTCGGACATGTAATATATCCTGAAACAAAGGGATTATGATACAAGCATAAAAGGTTCCGACGATCACAGGAAAGTCATCGTTGAATGTGTGGGAGTCAGTATGGATCTCTAGGTCCTGCTACTGATTATTGATCGGAGAAGGGTCTCGATCATGTACGCATTATTCGTGAACCGTAGGGTGACACACTTAAGGGACACTGACATCCAATCGGAGCAAAAGTTTCATGCCGGAAAGAATAACAAGCTCAGGAATTTATTTCACTAGATACCGAAACAGGTTTTCGGGTGAAATTGCAGAAAGTGTTTTTGCATGTTAAATAGAATTCTAGCAAGGGGTTATATGTGAGTGTTTGTCATTAAATTAATTGACAAAATGCTGAATAAATACAAAGAGTTTTATTTAATGAGAGTTTGCATTAAATTTGGTGGAAATTTAATAGCAAGTTTGAGTGGGATTTTGAGTGGAGGAAATTGAAGAGGTTTTTGTGAGTGGAGTGTCCACCCACATGAATGAAGGAGGGGAGGGGGAAGGCCCCATAGCCGGCGGCCACCCCCTTGGGTGCCCCCCTCCTCCTATAAAAGGAACCCCTCTCCCTCTCTCTCACTTACACCTCCTCGTGAAGGATCTCTCTCCCCCTCTAGAATTTATCCCCCATGGTCTCGGACTAGCGAGATACATGTTCCCGGTGACTATTCAGCAAGAAAGGGTTGTTCTTCCTCTGCATCGCTGGAGCGAGGAGGCGGAGGTTGCTCGGTGTCTTGTACGTGTGTGCGAGCACGGATGCGCTGCTGCTTTGCCGCGCTAGGACTTCCTCTCGATCTTGAGATCGGCAAGAGATCGTCTACATCAACCACGAGTTCAACTCGTTAAGCTTTGTCCGTCTTCAAGGGTATGTTCTCTATGGATATACATCCACCCATTCTTTGTATCTAGTAGATAGATCTTGGTACATAGTTTCCATCGTAGGAGATTTTTTGTTTTCTATGCTGCGAACCCTTCAGTGGTATCAGAGCCGGATCTATGCGTAGATGCTTTACACGGGTAGTACACATATGAGTATGTGGGTGATGATGATCATGTTGTTTCTCCTTAGTTGTAATTTTGGATATTGGTGGCATAGTGGGATGAAGCGGCCTGGAAAAACTTTACATGTCCTCGCACATGAGACCTATTCCACGCTTGACATGGAACTAGTTTGCATAAGTGCCTAGCGGGTGTCTGTCTCTCCTACTATATTCAATATCTATTTTTCAATGAGTTGTCAACAATTTGGTTATCCTCGTTGTGGATCATGTTCGTAGGTAAGAACGGTTCTATCTTCGAAAGCCCTAAGCCACGTAAACCTTGCAATGGATAAATTAGAGGCGTCTAGTTTAGATTATTGCTGGGCTAGTGTTATGATATGGTGATGTTATAAGTGGAAGTATGCGATGATACTCTTACAACACACATAACGTGTAAGTTCCATAGACCTTGGGCTTACACACAAAGGTATGATAGTGATCATATCATGGTGCACATGATATAGATCATATGCGGGAACCATATCATTTCACTAATAAACATGAGATGTTTGATAGCATCTTATATTGCTTGTTTAGTGCTTTATTAGCATAATAAGATGATCCCTCATTTAAATATCAAGATAAGAATGTGTTCTTCCTTTAGTATGCACCGATTATGTTTTCGTTTCTCCAAGACATCACGTGATGATCGGGTGTTCTTGGATCCATGACCATATATCGGGTGTAAGACAGTTACTAAGGTTCTAACTTGATGAGACTAGCATGTACAGACATGGCCTCGGAACACGAACCAAAAGTTTAAGCATGAGTCATATAGTAGATATGATGCCCATTTGATGCTCGCCTTTGAACGTACACCGACTCACGTGATGATCGGACTTGGTGTAGTGGATTTGGTTCATGTAATCACAAAAAGGGCACGAGGGATGTCGTTTTTGAGTGGGAGTTCATTCGTAATGTGGATTAGTTGAACTCAATATATCATAAACTTAGTCTAAACTTTACAAATTATGTTGTAGATGGCACCACCTACTTTTAATTTTAATGTGTGCATGGATAAAGAGAAACTTGCAACGAACGGTAGCAACTTTACCGAATGGGCCATGAATTTGAGGATTCTCCTCTCTGCTACACAAAAGCAATATGTGCTAGAAGCGCCGCTAGGCCCCCCACCTTTTGAGGATGCCCCTGACGAGGAGAAGAACGTCTATCAGACTCGTCAGGAGGACCACAACTTAGTTCATTGCGGCATATTGTATGGGATAGAGCCGGAACTTCGAAAGCGTTTTGAAAAAGGCAACGCATTTGATACATTGGGTGAGTTGAAAATGATTTTCGACACACATGCTGCTGTAGAGAGCTACAATGCTTCAGAAAAGTTCTTTAGATGCATAATGGAAGAGCACATCTCTGTTAGTGAGCATGTACTCAAGATGTCGGGTTACGCTGATAAGCTTCTGTCCTTGGGAATATCGATTCCCATTGACTTAGGCATCCATCATGTTCTGCAGTCTCTGCCACCTAGCTATAAGAGCTTCGTGATGAACTGTAGTACGCAAGGCATGAAGAAGTCTCTCCCCGAGCTTCTATCAATGCTTAAAACTGCAGAAGTGGAGATCAAAAAGGAACATCAAGTGTTGATGATCAATAAGAACACTGGTTTCAAGAAAGACAAGGGAAAACGGAAGGAAAGTAAGGGCGGCAAGCCGGTTGCCGTGCCTGAAAAGAAACCCCGAGTTGGCCCTAAGTCTAATACCGAGTGCTACTATTGTAAGGGGACTGGCCACTGGAAGCGCAACTGCCCCAAGTATTTGGCAGACAAGAAGGCCGGCAAGGCAAACAAAGGTATATATGATATACATGTTATTGATGTGTACTTTACTAGTGCTCGCAGTAGCACCTGGGTATTTGATACCGGTTCAGTTGCTAATATTTATAACTCGAATCAGGGGCTGCGGAACAAGCGACCGATAGCAAGAGGTGAGGTCAAGATGCGTGTCGGCAATGGATCGAGCGTTGATGTGATCGTCGTCGGAACGCTGACTCTCCATTTGCCATCGGGATTAGTAATAAACTTGAAAAATTGTTATCTGGTGCCAGCACTAAGCATGAACATTGTATCTGGATCGTGTTTGATGCGAAGTGGTTATTCATTTAAATCCGAGAACAATGGTTGTTCTATTTATATGAATGAAATCTTTTATGGTCATGCACCGATGATGAATGTTTTATTTCTATTGGATCTCGATAATAATGTTACACATATTCATAATGTTGATGCTAAAAGGATTAAACTAAATGATGATATATCCGCATATATGTGGCACTACCGTCTAGGTCATATTGGCGTTAAATGCATGAAGAAGCCCCATTCGGATGGACTTTTGGAATCACTTGATTTTGAATCATTTAATACATGTGAGCCATGCCTTATGGGCAAGATGACTAGAACGTCGTTTTCCTGTTCAATGGAACGGGCGACGGATTTATTGGTAATCATACATTCTGATGTATGTGGTCCAATGAGTAGTGTGTCAGGTGGAATCCCGCCTAAATCCCACTTCTAGTTCATTTCTTAAAATCTATTGCAAATTTTTTCTCAAAATTTACACTAGAATGTGGCAAATGAACTACAAGTGGGATTTAGGCGGGATCCCACTTGACACCCTACCAATGAGTGTGTCGGCGCGAGGTGGATATCGTTATTTTGATACTTTCACGGATGATTTGAGTAGTGTTCGGGATATGCCCAAGAGGCAATAATAAAGTGGTTATTATCATATCTTCATACTTATGATAAATGTTTACATACCATGCTATAATTGTATTAACAGGAAACATTAATACTTGTGTGATTTGTAAACATAAAAGAGTCCCTAGCAAAGCCTCTTGTTAAACTAGCTTGTTGGTTAATATATGATCATGGTTTCCTGATCATGAACATAGAGATGTTATTAACAACAGGGTCATATCATTAGGAGAATGATGTGATGGACATACTCCTATAGTTAAGCATAGCATAAAGATCAAGTCATTTAATATAGTTCATTTGCTATAAGCTTTCTGATACATAGTAACCTAATTCCTTCAACCATGAGATCATGTTAATCACCATCACCAGAAGGATGCTTTGATGACATCAAACACCACATCGTAACTGGGTGGCTAAAAAGGTGGCATTGAGTGTTCGGAAAGTATGTGTTGAGGCACATGGATCAAGAGTGGGGTTTGTCCATCCATATGACGGATAGATATACTCTGGGCCCTCTCGGTGGAATGTCATCCAATTAGCTTGCAATCATGTGACTGGCTCACAAGGGATCACATACCATGGGAACGAGAAAAGAGTACTTATCGATAACGAGGTTGAACTAGGTATGTAGAGATACCGACGATCAAAACCTCGGATAAGTAAACTATCATGAGACAAAGGGAAATTGGTATCGTATGTAAATGGTTCATTCGATCGCAAAGTAATCATAGAAATATGTAGGAGCCATATGAATTTCCAGATTCCTCTATTGGTCATGTCCGCATAATTCACGAACCGTAGGGAGACACACTGAAGGATTCGATGTTGTTGAGTAGTTATGGAATGATGAGTAAGAGACCGAATGTTGTTCGGAGTCTCGGATGGGATCCGGTTTATCAGGAGGAGATCCGGAATGGTCCGGAGAATAAGATTCATACAAGGAAAGTCCTGTTTTGGGGTTGGAGAATGGTTCCGGTGTTTTCATCGGGAATGTTCTAGAAGGTTACGGAATGTCCGGCACTCCGGAGGGGAAGGGTACATGAATGTGTCATAACAAGTTGGAATGGTTGCATCATGTACCAGGTGTCATCTCTGAGCAAAATAAAGGGATAAATCAAATCCTAGTTTGAAAAGTCAAACGCCAATTTGAAAAGTCAAACGGCAAGTTTGCTTGGTGGAGGGAGAGTAGGAAACCTACTTGGGGAGGAAGTCCCACTCCCTCCACCCGCAGGCCAAGGAGGAGGAGTTGGAGGAGGACTCCCTCCTCCTAGGCGCCTCCCTCCCACCTATAAAAGAAGGGGCAGGGGTGCCCTCTTCCACACACCTCAAACCCTAG
This sequence comes from Avena sativa, assembly GCA_916181665.1. Lineage (NCBI taxonomy): Eukaryota > Viridiplantae > Streptophyta > Magnoliopsida > Poales > Poaceae > Avena > Avena sativa. The sequence goes on along the minus strand of OV702294.1, from coordinate 440,730,930 downwards.
CTTTGGCGCCTCCACCTCCAAGTGCAGCTGCCACCTAGGGTTTCCCCTCCAACTCGGCGAGTTGGGGCTCTCCCAAGCCCTAGCCGCCGGCCAAGCTTCCTCCCTTGGTGACTCTAAACCCTAGATCGCCAAGGCCTCTCTCATAGTCCACCATACTCGCTCCGGCTTAAGGCGAAGCCCTGCGAGATCTCCCCTCTACTTCCGGTACCACGTCGTCGTGCTGCCGGAATCATGAGGAGAGTGCTAAAACCTCCGCTACCTGCTGGAACAAGGGAGAGGAAGGTCTTCATCGAGTACCGAACGTGTGACCGACTGCGGAAGCGCTGCCGGAACGCAGCGCCGGAAGGATCCTCTACGCAATCTTGAGATCGGAAGTGTACGACTACATCATCCACGGGAATCTGCTCTCGTTAAACGCTTTGGATCTTCGAGGGTTAGTACTCTATTGACTCGTTGCTACAATCTAGTAGATAGATCTTGGCTTGATCATAGATTAGATCTTGATTGTGTGTTCATGCGGTAGAAATTTTTTGTTTTCCATGCTACGAACCCCTACGGTGGTATCAGAGCCGTGTCTATATGTAGATATGTTGCACGAGTAGAACACAATGGTCATTGTGGGCGTTGATTCTTTTGTTGTCGATTGCTTCTTGTGTACTTTGCATCTTGCAGGATGGTGGGATGAAGCGGCCCGGGCTAACCTTACATGACATCGTTCATGAGACTTGCTCCACGTTTGACATGCAACTTGTATTGCATAAGTGGCTTTGCGGGTGCCTGTTTATCCCAACATAGTTAAGATTCAATTTACAATGGGTGATTGACAATGCTAGTATCAATGTTGTGGTTCTTGTTCGTTAGTTAGAATGACACTTATTGAAAGCCCCAAACCACGTAAAACATGCAAAAAAATTAGAGGCGTCTAACTTTTTTTGCAGGGGGTGTGCTGTGATGTGATATGGCCATGATTGTGATTATATATGATGTATGCAATGTTCCTTATTGTAAGTTGGCAACCGGCAGGAGCCATATGGTTGTCTTTAAATTCTGTTAAGACCCACGTGTCTATTCAAAGTAGTTGTAATAGTTGAAGCTGGTGGACGAAAACCATGGAGCAGCGTCATTGACCTTGATGCAATGCCGGTGATGATGGAGATCATATTCGTGTTTGAAGATGGAGATCGGAAGCACAAAGAAGAAAGGCCATATCATATCACATATTATGAATTGCATGTGATGTTAATCCTTTTATGCATCTTGTATTGCTTAGTTTGCGATGGTAGCATTATAAGATGATCCCTTAAGCACACAAATTTCAAGTTTTAAAGTGTTCATCCTTAGTAAGAACTGTTGCTAAAGCACGTTGTTTTGAAGCACCACGTGATGATTGGGTGTGTTAGATTCTGCGAGTGTATACAATGTGAGCAAGCCAGATTTGCTCATGCAGAAGCTAAGGTTTGATCTTGACGAGCCTAGCATGTACAGACATGGTCTCGGAACACGAATCACCGAAAGGTAAAGCATGAGTCATATAGTAGATATGATGAACATGATGATTGTTCGCCATTGAATCTATATCAACTCTCGTGATGATCGGTTTTGATGTGGTGGATTTGGTTCGTGTGATCACTAAAACAATGTGAGGGATATTGTTTTGAGTGGGAGTTCAACGGCAATGTAATTAAAAGTTGAACACTATTTATCATAAATTAAATCAAGTGAATTTGCATAATTGTTGTAGTCATTGGCATCCGTTTACCACCTTGTGTTTAGTTATAATTGAGATGATAGGACTATAGAATTCTGGTTAGTTACTTTACGAACTGGTATCGTATTGTTTTTGAAGTGTTATCTAAAGTTTAAAAGTCCTATTGCAAACTTTCAGTAAGATCCGGTTACTCCATGAAGATTAATAATTGGTATTAAATCAAGAGTGACAATTCCAAGTGTTAGTGTATGAGTATCGTGTTTGTCTCCATGATTCTTGATATTCAAAGGATTGTCTTAATATCAAGGTTATCTAAGATCTGAAAGAGTTGTTTCAGAAACCATGATGTGTGGAAGATATTATGATATCTGAAACGAAGTTTTGGTTGCAACATGATAGAGTATAATATGGAAAAAAGTCATGTTCTCATATTTGATGAGAATTTGCAAAAGGTTGGAGACACTAGTTGTCCTAATCCTCCAAAAGGTTTTGGAGAGCAACATTATACTCGCGATTAACCGTTATAAGCTAAAAGTAGCTTGATCATGGATAAATCCATGATAAGGGTGAATATTTGATGTTACTAAAGAAAGGAATTTGAAAAGAACACCAAACATTTGATGATGGTGATCTACTTCAAAGTGCAAGTCCAAAGACATTGGTATTTAACTATCCATGCTTTGAACACCAAGAGATTACTAAAGAAAGGAATTTGAAAGAACACCAAACATTTGATGATGGTGATCTACTTCAAAGTGCAAGTCCAAAGACATTGGTATTTAACTATCCATGCTTTGGACTATGTGTCATGTATGTGGCTCCACTATTGATATTGATAGATTCTTTCAAACAGAAAAGGAAATACTGAAAGAGAATCTCATAAATATATGGCAGAAAAGAAAAAGGCTAGAATTGTTCAGCTTAAATATATAGATGATATGCATGTTATGACTATATTCTTTGCTTATTAAACAATGTGGTTCTTAAGTATTTGATACTGAATTTGTTGGTGTGAATCGTCATACGAAACAACACAATTCATGAACTACAATGGCCTAAGTAACTAGCAAAAGAATATGTGATGATGTTCATCAAGAACAAATAAAGGGTTATTGTGCTGCTTGTTAAACATCAAAGCTTGCCTTCAAGATTTGTTTTATTAGGTATTATGAGAACAAATGGGTTGTTCAAATAATTGCCGTAATCCATAAAAGATGGATGATTCACAAATCTCGTTTGAAAAATCACATCCATAAAACTAGTGCTAAAAAAGGTCGAAAGACAAATTTATTCAAAGATCACTTAGGAAGTGACATCGCCGTTTAAATTATATTGGAAAGAAAACATGAAGAAACTCCATGTGGATGGAATTTTGGAGTCCTTTTGATTTTTGATCAAATGAAGCTTGTGAAACTTTCCTAGAGATAATTAAAACTTCGTTCATAGGCTAAAAGGGAACGAATGAATAGCTTATTGGAACTTGTACATATTGTTGTATGAAGTCCATTATGTGTAGTCAAGAGCGATGGATTTCAACTTCATATGCTTTCTCCGAAAATTTGAGTGAATATATGAATATTTACTTAATAAGGATGAAGTATGAAACATTTGAAAAGTTCAAAGATTTTCAAGATGAAGTGCAAAATCATTGTAACAAGAATATAAATAGTTTATGATAAGATCATAAAGGAAGATATTTGAGTTACAAGTTTAGCATAATACCTAAGATTTCAGGAATCGTTCCGTGGATTTTCATTTCCCGAAACACCATAAGAGTATGGAGCGTTCGAGATATGTAATTAAACCTTGTTTGACATGGTAAGATCAAAGGTGTAATTCATAAAACTGCCATTATATTTTAAAGATTAAAAGCTTTAGAGACTACCGTTTTCCACTGAAAAGAGCTCCATCATAATCCGTTGAAATGACACCATATAAAGTTATGGTTTGGGATAAAACCCAAGTTGTCCTTTCTTAAACACTGGTATGCTAAGCATAAGAAAGATGTTTGCAACCAAAGTCGGATGAACCTGTCTTTGTATGTTATTTCGAATAACTGTTAAATATTCCTCAATAACATCGGAAACAAAAGTGTTTGTCACTTAGAACGTCAAGTTTCTTTGAGAAGGAATTTTGTCATGAAAAGTTAAGTGGGAGGACAATAGAACTTTGATAAGGTTAAAAGAACCTTAGCTATATGTGCTGAGTTGCGCAGCGCCGAAAAGTGTTTCGGAGGCAGCAACAATGCTCATGGCTCACATGCCTCAAAGGTTGTGGTCACGGAGATCTAAGTTCCTATTGAAACAAGTAGGTCGGGTAAACAATCAAATACCAAGATTTGAGAGTTAAATCATTATTTGATAATAATGATCCGACTACATGCAAAGAAGCGATGATGAGCCCTGACTCCGTCAAATGACTTGAAGCCATAAAATCCGTGATAGTTCCATACACGAGAAATCAAGTTTTGAACTTGAAGGACCCTCGAGAAAGGTACACGACCTTACAGTCGTATTTGGATCTATAAAGAAATAGACATGGATGTTTCACATCTATGAAATAGTCGACATGTTGGGAAAGAGTTCACAACAATGTTCAAAGGTTGACTATGACAAGATCTGATCTTTCATAGCGATATTTAATCTAGACGGATTGATGTAGCAACCACTACATATAATTTTGTTATGTGGTAGTTTAATAAACAAAACAAGTTCTTCTAATAGAATTGTTATCTAGGATATGTGCATAACACGGTCCATAGGGTTTTGTTAATTCAAAGCATGCTAAAAGCATATGCAAACTTCAATGGTTGAAGTGAGCATCGTGGAGTTGGAATCTTCACTATGATGAAGCTGTTAAAAGAGTTTCATCGGAGACGATGAAGGTGCTTGCATTTGCAAGAAATTAAGTGGGAGCGCTAAGACATGTTTCTAATACATTATGTGGAAGACATATTGTTGATTGGAAATAATGTATCTTTTATTAACACAGGATAAGAATTTCATCTCGATGAAAACCCAGATATTTGGCATCAATAGATGCTAATATGGTTGTGCCGAAAGTACATAGATGATATATTGAATGAGTTCAATATAGAAACTACAAGAAAGGTTCTTGTCGCACAGAAAGGATTGGATGAGTTCAATATTGATCATATATTCAAGTGTATTGACACTTGGTAAGTGAAACAAAGATTCAAGTATAGATTGATACTTGATGTATAAAACCACAAAGAGTATTTTATCAATCATGTTGTGATGTGTACAAATCCATATATGTCCTATGCTCTAAATGTTATGAGCGTATACCAGAATGATTCATAAGATGATTATTGGACAATAGTAAAGATATTCTTATGTCTTGTAAAAGAAATAAGAATATATTGTTTTTTAGAAGTGGCAAATAGATGGTTAGTTCATTGTAAAAGTACTACATTGATACTAGTTTTCTCACGAAGTACAAATTAAGTTTATCTCAATCTAAACTATGGGTGGCACAATGTGATGGAAAGTAAGTTCCATAATGGATTTGGATGAGTTCCAAAGTTAAGACATTGTGACAGATACTACAACAAAAGGCTAAGTATATAACTGCTATTATAGCAACAAAAGAGGGCATTTGTGTCAAGTAGTTTGTTATCAAACTAGGTGTAGTTCACAGTGGGATAGTACTATGAAGATATATTGTACGACAATATTATCAACATGTTTTAACCCCAAAGTACTAAAGGTCACACCAAAGGACCAAATTTGTACGAAGCCATCTCATTAGAGAATGAGTGATGCGTAGAGATGCAAAGACATGCAATTACACACGGACCTGGAAGTGTCAGATCCGGAGATCAGTTGACCACTAGCAATCGTGTACATACGACACCAGAAAGCCATCAGTGTTGAATACACAAAGGTTTGAAACTAGATTATTGACTCTAGTGCAAGTGGGAGACTGTTGGAGATATGCCCAAGAGGAAATAATAAAGTGGTTATTATCATATCTTCATACTTATGATAAATGTTTACATGCCATGCTATAATTGTATTAACAGGAAACATTAATACTTGTGTGATTTGTAAACATAAAAGAGTCCCTAGTAAAGCCTCTTGTTAAACTAGCTTGTTGGTTAATATATGATCATGGTTTCCTGATCATGAACATAGAGATGTTATTAACAACAGGGTCATATCATTAGGAGAATGATGTGATGGACATACTCCTATAGTTAAGCATAGCATAAAGATCAAGTCATTTAATATAGTTCATTTGCTATAAGCTTTCTGATACATAGTAACCTAATTCCTTCGACCATGAGATCATGTTAATCACCATCACCAGAAGGATGCTTTGATGACATCAAACACCACACAGTAACTGGGTGGCTATAAAGGTGGCATTGAGTGTTCGGAAAGTATGTGTTGAGGCACATGGATCAAGAGTGGGATTTGTTGGAATTATGCCCTAGAGGCAATAATAAAGATGTTATTATTATAATTCTTGTTCATGATAATGTTTATATTCCATGCTAGAATTGTATTAAGCGGAAACTTTAATACTTGTGTGGTTTGTGAACAACACCGTGTCCCTAGTACGCCTCTATGGACTAGCTCATTGATCAATGATGGTTAAGGTTTCCTAACCATAGACATGAGTTGTCAATTGATAATGAGATCATATCATTGGAGAATGATATGATGGACAGACCCAAACTAAGCGAAGCAATTAGATCGTGTCATCGTGTTCGTCTTTGCGAATCTTTTCTTATGTCAAATATTGTATTCCTTAGACCATGAGATAATACAACTCCCTGGTATCAGAAGAAAGCTTTGAGGTCATCAAACGTCATCCTATGAGAGGGTGATTATAAAGGTGTCTCTCAGGCAATCGGAAAGTATCTGTTGGGTTGTATGTATCGAGATGGGATTTGTCCCTCCCAAGTCGGAGAGATATACTTCGGGCCCACTCGGTAATCGATATCACACTTAACGTATCTCGACGCTAGAATAGATTGGATAATTGGTTTATGAATTTTTGTTCGGAGTCTCGGATGGGATCCGGGATATCACGAGAGGTTCCGGAATGGTCCAGAGAATAAGATTCATATAAGGCAATGCAGTTTTTGGAGTTCGGAATTGTTCCGGGTTAATCGGTATTGTACCGGAAGCTTCTAGAACCTTCCGGAAGGGGACCAACGTGGCCCCACCTTCCGGGAGGGGGCATGGGCCTATGAGGGAGTGTCCTGGTCGCATTGGGCCAGGGGCACAAGGCCCCATAGGGCCCAGCCGATCCTAGAGAGTTTAAACTCGTTTAAACTAGAGATAGGGTTTCTAGAAGGGGGAAAGTCCTTGCCCCCCACTTCTCCCTCCCTTGGCCGCCGGCCCAAGGCTTGGAGGAGGGGCAAGGGCTGGCCGCCCCCCCTCTATAAATAGAGTGCTGGTGCGCCCCCTTCCCCCTACACCTTGTCTCCAAACCCTAGTTGCCCTGCTGCCCTTCCTCTCTCCCTCCCGACTGTTTGTAGGCGAAGCCCTGCTGCAGAAATTCTCCACCATATACACCACGCCGTCGTGTTGTAGATCCAATCTATCTCTCCACCATACTTGCTCGTCCGAGGAAGGAGGATACGTCGAGGTGCTGCACGTGTGCATCTCACGGAGGCACCGCCACTTGTGGTGCTAGATCGGATCGGATCGCGAGGAGGAGAAGCGAGTACGACTACATCACCCACGTTCCGACGAACGTTCCGCTGTGTGAATCTTCAAGGGTATGAATATCTAATCCAATCTCTCTCGTTGTTTGCATCTCCTAGATTAGATCTTGGCTTTCCCTCTGTTCGCTCCGTAGAAAATTTTGATTTACTATGCCGCGAAACTCTTTCAGTGGTATCAGAGCTAGATCTATGCGTAGATGTGTTTCACGAGTAGAACGCCACATGGTTGTTGCAGGCGTTGATGTTTTCTGTTGCAAGCCTCTTGTTTGTGTTCTTCTTATGACGCGGGATAGTGAGATTGAAGTGGTCCAGGCCAACCTTACGCGACGTCGTTCGCGAGACCGGCTCCGCACTTGACGTGTGGCTTGCTCCACACATGCGGCTGGTGGATGCCTGTTTCTCTCACTATAGTTGTCATGGGATTAACACCGGAGTTTGGCAACCATAATATCACCGTTGTGGCTTTCCGTAGGTAAGAATCGTTCTTAGCATCTACTCCCATAAGCCACGTAAAACATGCAACAACAAAGTAGAGGCGTCTAACTTGTTTTTGCAGGGAGTGTTTTCTGTGATATGGTATGGCCCAAGATGTGATGTGTATAATGTATGCGATGATCATGTTTTGTAATGTTTCACGACTTGCATGTCGATGAGTACACAACCGGCAGGAGCCATATGGTTGTCTTTATAATTGTGTATGACCTGTGTGTCAACTTCTTATACGCCATGTAATAGCTTTACTTTATCGCTAAGTAGTTAGCAATAGGTGTAGTTGCTATTTGTGGTGGAGGCAATCATGGTGGAGTGATGGAGATCATGCCGGAACGCACAAGATGGAGATCATTGCGCGAAGATTGGCTATACCATGTCACATAAAGTTATATGCATGTGATGTTTATCCCTTTATGTATCTTATTATGCTTAGATCGCGACGGTAGCATTATAAGATGATTCCTCACTTAAAGATCAAGATAAAAACTGTGTTCTCCCCAAGTATGCACCGTTGCGAAAGTTCGTCGTGTCCAAGCATCACGTGATGATCGGGTGCTATAGACTCTACGCTCACATACAACGGGTGCAAGCCAGTTTTTGCACACGCGGAAATACTTGGGTCTAACTTGACCAGCCTAGCATGTACAGACATGGCCTCGGAACACATGAACCGAAAGGTTAAGCATGAGTCATATGAATGATATGATCGACACTTCGTTGTCCACCATTGAAACCACATCTCTTCTCGTGATGATCGGATTAGGTGTGGTGAATTTGGATCGTGTTCACTAAACAACTTGAGGGATGTTGAATTTAGTGGGAGTTCATCTAGTAATTTGATTAAGTTGAACTAATTATCATGAACATAGTCTAAATTGTACTTGCCAATACTGTAGATCACATGGCTAAGTCCAACTTCAACTTCAACGTTTTTGCTGAGAAGGAAAAGCTTAGAAACAGTGGGTCTAACTTCACCAATTGGTTCCGCAATCTAAGAATCATTCTGTCTGGCGGACAAAAGGACTATGTCCTTGGGAAAGCGTTAGGTGACCCCCCTGCTGCAACTGCACCGGCTGATGAGAAAGCTGTCTATCAGTCGCGCAAAGATGATTATGGTGTGATTAAGAGCACCATGTTGTTTGCTATGGAACCAGAGCTTCAAAATCGTTTTGAAGAGTATCCCGGGCCCTTCGAGATTCTCGAGGAGCTGAAAACCATGTTTCAGACTCAGGCCCGTTCTGAGAGATATGAGATCTCCGAGAAGTTCTTGATGGGGAATACCAATCGGGGTATACCCACGAAGCGGATTTGCCAGCTGGATCGAGCCGACTGAAGCCAAGCCCAGCGCGGGTCGACTCGCCCAATACGGCGACTGGCGCATGCTGGACCCAGACGAGTGGCGTCGACTGGAGGCCCAAGATGGCGACTTCAATACGTAGCCCACCAAAACCCTTGTAAACCCTAACTGGCTGGATATATAAAGCCCACAGGGGCACCCCCACGGGATAGGTTTTTCCACATTAGATTAGACCTAGTCTCTCCCTCCGCCTACGGCGGCTCCCATGTAAACCAATCTATGATCATATACCGGATTGACAGCAGGACGTAGCGATCCTCCACCGAGGGGACATGAACCTGGGTACATCGTGTGCCAATCTCGCTCCCGGATTCTCCTACGTCGCCTTGCTCCCTCTACGTAAGCTACCCCCAGTAGCATATGCCGTGCAATACCACGACAGTTGGCGCCCACCGTGGGGCTAGCGATGCTTGGAGGGTGATAATCCGGGCGAGATCCCTCACCGTCGCTAGCGCTAGATTGCGTCTCGCGTGCCGTCTAAGGAAAGCCGGTCGATCCGATCCAGCCGCCGCGTCCGACGCGGAGCAGGCGGCTCGCAAAATTTCAGACGCGCCACATGCTAGATCGGTTCACGCTGAGTTTTCAATTCAATCTTGTTTTTCTATTTTCCGATTGATTACTTTATTTGGACCTAATCTACTGCCATGTGTGCAATACGTACCAATCGCTTGAGGAATTGAGTCCTGGAGTCAGAACGCATCTCCATGATAGGATTCGTTTTCACGGCCACGCGAGCCACGCGTTTGCGGCTATGCAGAAGGAATTCGCATGCGATCAGCTACGGATGCATTCACCGACCATCCTTAAATCTCACAATGACAATCTCTTTTACTAATCATGTTTTCAATTGATTATCTTATATGAATTTAACCTGTACGTGTATATTTGCTATAAGCATGAACAGTCTGCTCGCCGCCGTGTCCACTCCTTCGGGCTAAACGCCGTACGCGGGGACTCACGACTCGCTGCCCTCGTACACTCTCCACGTTCGGCGACTCGTCCGCCGCGAACTCGCCTCTCACGGCCTTGTCCATCGCCGACTCTCCATTCTACCGACTCGCCATGCTCAGAACTCGCCTAAACGCGGACACGCTTAAACGCGGACTCGCTAGGTTGGGCGACTCACCCGCTGCATATTCGCCGTGCTGAGGGACTCGCCCGCCATGAACTCGTCATCAACGGTTCGCCATGTCGGCGACTCGCCCAGCTCGGACTCGCCATCACAAACTTGTCATGCTAACAGCTAAGTTTCTTTACACTCGTATATGCTATGAAGCCAAAACATATATGCATCTCCATTCATTCTCCAAAGCCGACCATGCAGTCGTATATGACCCTTTTCAGGGACCAAAATCATACTTGGGATCGGTTTCAGTTTTGTTTGATGTTTACTCGCGTTCGTCGAAGTAGTGAGGCTGGGTACCAAAAGGCCGACCTTGTCTCCGGGTTAAACAGTCTGGCATCGCGTCCCTGTTACCCGGCAAGCGTTTGATGCTGGAGGTCTGCCTACTCATGAAAAGACACGCATAAACCTCACATACTGTCCATCGATCCACATAACAAAAGTGCATTTTCTTCAATATCTACAATTCGCAGGTCTTACAATTATTCCATATATTATGCAAGTACATCTTAATGCAGTTGTATCTTTTCTCCTTCTCAGCAAAACAGTGTCTTTCTCGGCACTCGCCGGTCGTTCGACCTCGCCGCTCTCCGCGCTCGGGGCTCAACGCTCGCCGGTCGCTCGACCTCGCCCCTCGCCGTGCTCGGGGACTCGGCGTTAGCCGGTCGCTCGACCTCGTCCCTCGCCGCGCTCGGGGACTCGGCGCCCACCGTTCGCTCAACCTCGCCGCTCTCCGCGCTCGGGGACTCGGTACCCGTCGGTCGATCGACCTCGCCGCTCGACGCGCTCGGGGACTCGGCGCCCGTCGGTCGCTCGGACTCGTCACTCGCCGCGCTCGGGGACTCGACGCTCGTCGGTCGCTCGACCTTGCCGCTCGCCGCGCTCGGGGTCTCGTCACTCTCCGCGCTCGGGGCTCAACGCTCGCCGGTCGCTCGACCTCGCCCCTCGCCGTGCTCGGGGACTCGGCGTTCGCCGGTCGCTCGACCTCGTCCCTCGCCGCGCTCGGGGACTCGGCGCCCGCCGTTCGCTCGACCTCGCCACTCGCCACGCTCGGCAACAACCACTAGTATTTTTCAAAATATGAGCCTTGAGTCGCCTCTACGAGCCAACTCGAGCCTCGGGGACTACTCCTAGGCATGCTGCGTGTACGCGTGGTTCCGCGACCATGGCTCGCCCTCGTCGACTCGTCACCGTGGACTCTCCACCGCGGATTCTCCCTCGCATACTCAACGCGCTTGGGGACTCGCCCTCGCGTACTCGACACGCTCGGGGACTCTCCACCGCGGACACTCGCCCTCGCGTACTCAACGCGCTCGAGGACTTGGCATGCTACACACAGCGCCATTCGCCGGTCGCTCGACCTGGCCACTCGCCGCGCTCCAGACAGCAGCACTCGCCGGTCGCTCGACCTCGCCACTCGCCGCGCTTAGGGAATCGGTGTGCTCCAGACAGTGGCACTTGTCGGTCGCTCGACCTCGCCACTCGCCGCGCTCGCGGACTCGGCACGCTCCATGTTCAGAACTCGCCGCAATTGGCAGCTTCACCCACACCCTACGTCTTTCGCCAACTGGCCATCACCGACTGGCTCACGCCAACCGCCTCCCGCTTCATGGTTCTTTTCTCTGTTCAGGAGCTCGTCGCCGATTCGCCACGACCCATCGTCAAGACTCTCCGTGCCCTGCCTCAAGCCCGCGTCGAATCAACAACGCGCTCGGGGACTACTGATGGGGGAATACCAATCGGGGTATACCCACGAAGCGGATTTGCCAGCTGGATCGAGCCGACTGAAGCCAAGCCCAGCGCGGGTCGACTCGCCCAATACGGCGACTGGCGCATGCTGGACCCAGACGAGTGGCGCCGACTGGAGGCCCAAGACGGCGACTTCAACACGTAGCCCACCAAAACCCTTGTAAACCCTAACTGGCTGCATATATAAAGCCACCAGGGGCACCCCCACAGGATAGGTTTTTCCACATTAGATTAGACCTAGTCTCTCCCTCCGCCTACGGCGGCTCCCATGTAAACCAATCTATGATCATATACTGGATTGACAGCAGGACGTAGCGATCCTCCACCGAGGGACGTGAACCTGGGTACATCGTGTGCCAATCTCGCTCCCAGATTCTCCTACGTCGCCTTGCTCCCTCTACGTAAGCTACCCCCAGTAGCATCTGCCGTGCAATACTACGACAGTTCTTTAACTGCAAGATGGAGGAAGGGAGTTCCGTTAGTGAGCACGCCATAAAGATGACGGGCTACACTCAACGCCTTGAGCAACTGGAATGCACGATTCCAGAGGAGCTCAAGATTGACAGGGTTCTGCAATCACTCCCTCCCAGCTACAAAAGTTTTGTAGTGACTCATAATCAGATTGGTTCCACTGATACGATCACCGAGCTCTTCGCAAAGCTGAAGGCTGCAGAAGTGGACATCAAGAAGGATAATCATGTGTTGATGGTCAACAAGCCCTCCTTTAAGAAAGGTAAGGGATCAAAGAAGCCCTTCAAGAAGGGCGGCGGCAAGCGCAATGCCCCTGCGGAGAAGAAACTCAGGTCTGGTCCCAAGCCGGACACTGAGTGCTTCTATTGCAAGGACAAGGGTCACTGGAAGCGCAACTGTCCGAATTACTTAGCGGACAAGAAGGCTGGCACCATCAAAGGTATATTTGATATACATGTTATTGATGTTTTCCTTACTAGCCCTCGTTGTAGTGCCTGGGTATTTGATACCGGTTCAGTTGCTAATATTTGTAACTCGAAACAGGAGCTACGGAATAGACGGCGGCTTGCGAGGGATGAGGGGACGATGCGCGTTGGCAACGGATCAAGAGTTTATGTGATGGCCGTCGGCACGCTCTCCTTAGTTTTACCTTTGGGATTAGTTTTAAACCTTAATAAGTGTTATTATGTGCCTGCGTTGAGCATGAACATTATTTCTGGATCGTGTTTATTGCAAGACGGTTATTCATTTAAATCGGAGAATAATGGTTGTTCTATTTATATGAGTAACATCTTTTATGGTCATGCACCTCTTGTAAATGGTTTATTTCTTCTAAATCTCGAAAGGGATGAAACACACATCCATAACATTGAGGCTAAGAGATGCAAAGTAGATAGTGATAATACTACTTATTTGTGGCACTGTCGTCTAGGTCATATTGGTGTAAAGCGCATGAAGAAACTCCATTCTGATGGACTTTTGGAGTCTCTTGATTTTGAATCATTTGACACATGCGAACCATGCCTCATGGGCAAGATGATCAAAACCCCGTTCTCCGGTATGATGGAGCGAGCAACGGACTTGTTGGAAATCATACATACCGATGTATGCGGACCGATGAGTGTTTCGACGCGCGGTGGATATCGCTATTTCCTCACTTTTACCGATGACTTAAGTAGATATGGGTATATCTATTTAATGAAACATAAATCTGAAACGTTTGAAAAGTTCAAAGAATTTCAGAATGAAGTGGAGAACCATCGTAACAGAAAGATTAAGTTTCTACGATCCAATCATGGAGGTGAATATTTGAGTTATGATTTTCTCACGCATCTTAAAGCAAGCGGAATCGTTTCGCAACTCACGCCACCCGGAACACCACAGCGCAATGGTGTGTCTGAACGCCGGAATCGAACCTTATTAGATATGGTCCGATCAATGATGTCTCTTACTGATTTTCCGTTATCATTTTGGGGTTATGCATTAGAAACCGCTGCATTCACTTTAAATAGGGCTCCATCTAAATCCGTTGAGACGACACCGTATGAACTGTGGTTTGGTGCGAAACCTAAGTTGTCGTTTCTTAAAGTTTGGTAATGCGAAGCTTACGTCAAGAAGTTGATGCCGGACAAGATCGAACCCAAAGCGGAGAAATGCGTCTTCATAGGATACCCTAAGGAAACTATTGGGTATACGTTCTATCACAGAACCGAAGGCAAAGTGTTTGTCGCAAAGAACGGTTCCTTTCTTGAGAAGGAGTTTCTCTCGAAAGAAGTGAGTGGGAGGAAAGTAGAGCTAGACGAGGTTATTGAACCTTCTCTTGAATTGGAGAGTAGCGCAGCACCTGAAATTGTTCCAGTGCCGCCTTCACCAACAATAGAGGAAGCTAATGACAAGGATCATGAAGCTTCGGACGATGCTGCTACTGAACGTCGCAGGTCGACAAGGTCGCGTGCCCCTCCCGAGTGGTACGGCAACCCTGTCTTGACTGTCTTGCTAGTAGAAGACAGTGAACCTACGAACTATGAGGAAGCGATGATGAGCCCAGACTCTGAGAAATGGCTAGAAGCCATGAAATCCGAATTGGGATCCATGAGCGAAAACCAAGTATGGACTTTGGTGGACCCTCCTAGCGACCGAAAGGCCGTTGAGTGCAAATGGATCTTCAAGAAGAAAACGGACGCGGATGGTAATGTTACCGTCTATAAAGCACGGCTTGTCGCGAAAGGTTTTCGACAAGTTCAAGGTGTTGACTACGATGAGACTTTCTCTCCCGTAGCGATGTTTAAGTCCATTCGGATTTTATTAGCAATTGTTGCGTTTCATGATTATAAAATATGGCAGATGGATGTCAAGACTGCTTTCCTCAATGGCAACATTGATGAAGAGTTGTATATGATGCAACCCGAAGGTTTTGTCGATCCTAAGGATGTTGATAAAGTATGCAAACTTCAGCGTTCCATTTATGGACTGAAGCAAGCATCTCGGAGTTGGAACCTTCGTTTTGATCAAGTGATCAAGAGCTTTGGATTTGTTCCAAATTGCTACGAAGCTTGCATCTACAAGAAAGTGAGTGGGAGCTCAGTGACGTTTCTGGTACTATATGTGGATGACATATTGATTATTGGAAATGACATCAACATGCTTAACGATGTGAAGAGTTATTTGAACAAGTGTTTTTCAATGAAAGACCTAGGTGAAGCTGCTTATATATTGGGCATCAAAATCTATAGAGATAGACAAAGACGCCTGATAGCTTTAAGCCAGAGTACATACCTAGACAAAGTTCTGAAAAGGTTCAGAATGGATAAGGCAAAGAAAGGTTCAGTGCCTATGTTTTCAGGTAAGATATTGAGCAAGGCTCAGTGTCCAGCTACGGTAAATGATAGGGAAGCTATGAGCAAAGTGCCTTATGCCTCGGCCATAGGTTCCATCATGTATGCCATGCTGTGTACTAGACCGGATGTGTCCAATGCTCTTAGTTTGACGAGCAGATATCAAAGTGATCCAGGAGTGGAACACTGGACAGCCGTGAAGAACATTCTAAAGTACCTAAATAGGACTAAAGAAATGTTCTTAGTCTATGGGGGTGATGAACAGCTTGTCGAGCTAGTTTTGACACCGACAAGGATGATTCAAAATCTCAGACAGGATACGTTTATATTTTGAATGGAGGAGCTGTGAGCTGGAGAAGCTGCAAGCAAAGCGTGATCGCGGGATCTACAGTGGAAGCGGAATACATGGATGCTGCAGAAGCATCAAGTGAAGGAGTTTGGATCAGAAACTTCATCACTGAGCTTGGCGTGGTTCCAAGTGCATTGGACCCACTGGAGATATTGTGTGACAACACTGGCGCCATAGCACTCGCTAAGGAACCAAGATATCATCCAAAGACCAAGCATATCAACCGCAAGTTTCATATAATCCGAGATTATATAGCAGATGGAGATCTGAAGATTAGCAAAGTACATACAGATCTGAATGTCGCAGATCCATTGACTAAACCTCTTCCACGTGTAAAACATGATCAGCACCTCAGTGCCATGGGTGTGAGATTGTTGCCAAATGTAAACTAGATTATTGACTCTAGTGCAAGTGGGAGACTGTTCGAATTATGCCCTAGAGGCAATAATAAAGATGTTATTATTATAATTCTTGTTCATGATAATGTTTATATTCCATGCTAGAATTGTATTAAGTGGAAACTTTAATACTTGTGTGGTTTGTGAACAACACCGTGTCCCTAGTACGCCTCTATGGAGTAGCTCATTGATCAATGATGGTTAAGGTTTCCTAACCATAGACATGAGTTTTCAATTGATAATGAGATCATATCATTGGAGAATGATATGATGGATAGACCCAAACTAAGCGAAGCAATTAGATCGTGTCATTGTGTTCGTCTTTGCGAAGCTTTTCTTATGTCAAATATTGTATTCCTTAGACCATGAGATAATACAACTCCCTGGTATCGGAAGAAAGCTTTGAGGTCATCAAACGTCATCCTATGAGAGGGTGATTATAAAGGTGTCTCTCAGGCAATCGAAAAGTATCTGTTGGGTTGTATGTATCGAGATGGGATTTGTCCCTCCCAAGTCGGAGAGATATACTTCGTGCCCACTCGGTAATCAATATCAACACCGCTTGCAAGCATGTGGTTAAGGAGTTAATCACAAAGTGTTATCGGATTACGGAACGAGTAAAGTACTTGCGATGAACGAGATTGAACTAGGTATGTCGGTACCGACGATCGAATCTCGGGCAAGTAAAATATCGCGAGACGAAGGGAATATACATATGGGATTGTTTGAATCCTGACATCGTGGTTCATCCGATATGATCATCGATGAATGTGTGGGAGTCAATATGGGTGCCCAGACCCCGCTATTGATTATTGATAGAAGATCATGTCTGCATATTCTCGAACCCGCAGGGTCACACACTTAACGTATCTCGACGCTAGGATAGATTGGATAATTGGTTTATGAATTTTTGTTCGGAGTCTCGGATGGGATCCGGGATATCACGAGAGGTTCCGGAATGGTCCGGAGAATAAGATTCATATAAGGCAATGCAGTTTTTGGAGTTCGGAATTGTTCCGTGTTAATCGGTATTGTACCGGAAGCTTCTAGAACCTTCCGGAAGGGGACCAACGTGGCCCCACCTTTCGGGAGGGGGCATGGAACTATGAGGGAGTGTCCTGGTCGCATTGGGCCAGGGGCACAAGGCTCCATAGGTCCTAGCCGATCCTAGAGAGTTTAAACTCGTTTAAACTAGAGATAGGGTTTCTAGAAGGGGGAGAGTCCTTGCCCCCCACTTCTCCCTCCCTTGGCCGCCGGCCCAAGGCTTGGAGGAGGGGCAAGGGCTGGCCTCCCCCCCTCTATAAATAGAGGGCTGGTGCGCCCCCTTCCCCCTACACCTTGTCTCCAAACCCTAGTTGCCCTGCTGCCCTTCCTCTCTCCCTCCCGACTGTTTGTAGGCGATGCCCTGCTGCAGAAATTCTCCACAATATACACCACGCCGTCGTGTTGTAGATCCAATCTATCTCTCCACCATACTTGCTAGTCTGAGGAAGGAGGAGACGTCGAGGTGCTGCACGTGTGCATCTCACGAAGGCACCACCACTTGTGGTGCTAGATCGGATCGGATCGCGAGGAGGAGAAGCGAGTACGACTACATCACCCACGTTCCAACGAACGTTCCGCTGTGCGAATCTTTAAGGGTATGAAGATCTAATCCAATCTCTCTCGTTGTTTGCATCTCCTAGATTAGATCTTGGCTTTCCCTCTGTTCGCTCCGTAGAAAATTTTGATTTACTATGCCGCGAAACTCTTTCAGGATTTGTCCATCCATATGACGGATAGATATACTCTGGGCCCTCTCGGTGGAATGTCATCCAATTAGCTTGAAAGCATGTGACTGGCTCACAAGGGATCACATACCACGGGAACGAGAAAAGAGTACTTATCGGTAACGAGGTTGAACTAGGTATGTAGAGATACCGACGATCAAAACCTCGGATAAGTAAACTATCGTGAAACAAAGGGAAATTGGTATCGTATGTAAATGGTTCATTCGATCGCAAAGTAATCATAGAAATATGTGGGAACCATATGAAATTCCAGATTCCTCTATTGGTTATTGATCGGAGAAGTGTCTCGGTCATGTCCGCATAATTCACGAACCGTAGGGAGACACACTTAAGGATTCGATGTTGTTTAGTAGATATGGAATGTAAGTAGGGAGACCGAATGTTGTTTGGAGTCTCGGATGGGATCCGAGATATCATGAGGAGATCCGGAATAGTCCGGAGAATAAGATTCATATAAGGAAAGTCATGTTTCGGGGTTGGAGAATGGTTTCGGTGTTTTCATCGGGAATGTTCTAGAAGGTTCCGGAATGTCCGGCACTCCGGGGGGAAGGGTACATGAATGTTTCATAACAAGTTGGAATGGTTGCATCATGTACTAGGTTTCATCGCTGAGCAAAATAAAGGCATAAATCAAATCCTAGTTTGAAAAGTCAAACGCCAATTTGAAAAGTCAAACGACAAGTTTGCTTTGTGGAGGGAGAGTAGGAAACCTACTTGGGGAGGAAGTCCCACTCCCTCCACCCGCCGACCAAGGAGGAGGAGTTGGAGGAGGACTCCCTCCTCCTAGGCGCCTCCCTCCCACCTATAAAAGAAGGGGCAGGGGTGCCCTCTTCCACACACCTCAAACCCTAGCTTTGGCGCCTCCACCTCCAAGTGCAGCCGCCGCCTAGGGTTTCCCCTCCAACTCGGCGAGTTGGGGCTCTCCCAAGCCCTAGCCGCCGGCCAAGCTTCCTCCCTTGGTGCCTCTAAACCCTAGATCGCCAAGGCCTCTCTCACAGTCCACCATACTCGCTCCGGCTTAAGGCGAAGCCCTACGAGATCTCCCCTCTACTTCCGATACCACGCCGTTGTGCTGCCGGAATCATGAGGAGAGTGCTACAACCTCCGCTGCCTGCTGGAACAAGGGAGAGGAAGGTCTTCATCGAGTACCGAACGTGTGATCGACTGCGGAAGTGCTGCCGGAACGCAGCGCCGAAAGGATCGTCTACGCGATCTTGAGATCGGAAGTTTACGACTACATCATCCACGAGAATCTGCTCTCGTTAAACGCTTTGGATCTTCGAGGGTTAGTACTCTATTGACTCGTTGCTACAATCTAGTAGATAGATCTTGGCTTGATCATAGATTAGATCTTGATTGTATGTTCATGCGGTAGAAAAATTTTGTTTTCCATGCTACGAACCCCTACAAGTAAATACGGTTATATCTACTTGATGAAACACAAGTCTAAAACCTTTAAAAAGTTCAAGGCATTTCAGAATGAAATGGAAAATCATCGTAATAGAAAGATCAAATTTCTACGGCCGACCGTGGAGGTGAGTATCTAAGTTACGAGTTTAGCACTCACATGAAAGAGTGTGGAATTGTTTCACAACTCACACCTGCCGGAACACCACAATGAAATGGTGTGTCAGAACATCGTAATCATACTTTATTGGATATGGTTCGATCTATGATGTCTCTGACGGACTTGCCGTTGTCATTTTGGGGTTATGCACTAGAAACTGCTGCATTCACTTTAAATCGGTCACCATCTAAATCTATTGAAAAGACACCGTATGAATTATGGTTTGGAAACAAACCTAAGCTGTCATTTCTTAAAGTTTGGGGATGCGATGTTTATGTGAAGAAACTTCAACCGGATAAAATCGAGCCCAAAGCGAAAAAATGCGTCTTCATAGGATACCCTAAGGAAACTATTGGTTATTTCTTCTATCACAGATCCGAGGGCAAGGTTTTTGTTGCCAAGAATGGATCCTTTCTAGATAAAGATTATCTCATGAAAGGTGTGAGTAGTCAGAAGGTAGAACTCGAAGAGGTTATTGAACCTTCTCTTCAAAGTATGGCGAGTAGCGCAGCGCCGGAAGTCATTCCGGAGTTGGCTTCACTAGTTGAAGAAGTAACTAATGATAATGATCATGAAACTCCAAAAGAGAATACTACCGAACCTCACAGGTCTAGCAGGACGCGTGCAGCTCCCGAGCTGTACGGAAATCCTGTCATGAATTTCATGGTTGATGAAAATGATGACCCTACGACGTATGAAGAAGTGATGATGAGCCCGGATTCCAACAAATGGTTAGAAGCCATGAAATCCGAGATGGAATCCATGTATGAAAATAAAGTTTGGAACTTGGTGGACTTACCTCACGACCGAAAGGCCGTGGATAATAAATGGATTTTCAAAAGGAAAACTGATGCTGATGGTAATGTAACCGTCTATAAAGCTCGACTTGGCGCAAAGGGGTTTCGAAAAATTCAAGGAGTTGACTACGATGAGACATTATCTCCCATAGCGATGCTAAAATCAGTTAGGATTATATTAGCAGTTGCTGCATATTTCGATTAGGAGATATGGCAGATGGATGTCAAAACCGCGTTTCTCAATGGTAATATTGAAGAAGAGTTGTATATGATACAACCAAAGGGTTTTGTCGATCCTAAGGATGCTAACAAGTTGTGCAAGCTTCAGCAATCCATCTATGGATTGAAGCAAGCATCACGAAGTTGGAATCTCCGCTTTGATGAGGTGATCAAAGAGTTTGGATTTGTCCAAACTTATGGAGAAGCTTGTATTTACAAGAAAGTGAGTGGGAGAAATTTGGCATTTCTGATACTATATGTGGATGACATATTATTGATCGGAAATGATATAGATCTTTTAAACAGTGTTAAAATTTATCTAAACATCAAATTTTCAATGAAGTACCTAGGTGAAGCGTCATACATATTAGGCATAAAGATCTATAGAGATAGATCTAGGCGCCTAATAGGGCTATCGCAAAGTACATACCTTGATAAGATTTTAAAGAAGTTTAAAATGGAAGATAGTAAGAAGGGGTTCTTACCTATGACATAAGGCACGCCATTGAGTAAGACTCAAAGTCCGACTACGGCGGAAGAAAGAGAGAAAATGGACAAAGTCCCTATGCTTTAGCCATAGGCTCTATAATGTACGCCATGCTATGTACAAGACCGGATGTAGCACATGCTATTAGTTTGACTAGTAGGTACCAATCGGATCCAGGTTCGGAACACTAGAAAGCGGTCAAGAATATCCTTAAGTACTTGCGAAGAACTAAGGATATGTTTCTTGTATACGGAGGTGAAGAAGATCTCATCGCTAAGTGTTATGTCGATGCTAGCTTTGACACCGATCCGGATGACTCTAAGTCTCAATCCGGATACGTATTTCTCATAAATGGCAGAGCGGTTAGTTGGAGGAGCTCCAAACAACATGTGGTGACGGGATCAACAAAGGAGGTCGAATATGTTGCTGCTTTGGAAGCGGCTCAGGAAGCAGTTTGGATGAAGGAGTTCATATCCGAACTAGGATTGGTTGCAAACGCGTTGGCCCCAATGGTGATCTATTGTGAGAACAATGGTGCCATTGCCAATGCCAAAAAACCAAGGTCTCAAAAGCATTCCAAGCATATTAAGCGCCGGTTTCACTCCATCCGCGAGCATTTCAAGGATGAAGGTATAAAGATTTGTAAAGTACATACGGATCTCAATGTAGCAGATGCCTTGACTAAAACTCTCCCTAGAGAAAAACATGATCTACACCAGAACTCCATGGGTGTTAGATACATCACTATGTAACTAGATTATTGTCTCTAGTGCAAGTGGGAGACTGAAGGGAATATGCCCTGAGCGGCAATAATAAAGTGTTTATTGTGTGTATTCCAAGTATATGATAGATGTTTATTTTGCATGCTATAATTGTACTAATACGGAAACGTTAATACATGTGTGTTTAATAAACAAACAGAAAGTTCCTAGTTAAGCCTCTCTCATAAACTAGCTCGTTGATTAACAAGATGATCACAGTTTCCTGATCATAGACATTGGATGTTGTTAATAATGATATCACAACATTAATGTAATGATCTGATGAACATTCATCCGAAGTATAGCATTACGATCAAAATCATTGAGTTTATATTGCTATAAACAACTTACGAAGTGATCCTAATCCTTAGACCGTGAGATCATGTCAATCACTAACACCGGAAGAGTTTCTTGTTGACATCAAACGTCACACTGTAATTGGGTGATTATAAAGATGGCTTCAAAAATACTAAAGTGTCATGTTGAGACACATGGATCAAGAGTGGAATTTGTTCATCCTGAGGACGGATAGATATACTCTGGGCCCTCTCGGTGATATCACATTGATTAGCTTGCAAGCAAGTGATTTGATCACTAGAATGTGTGGGTGTCAGTATGGATCTCCAGGTCACGCTACTGATTATTGATTGGAGAAGGGTCTCGATCATGTCCGCATTATTCACGAACCATAGGGTGACACACTTAAGGGAGACTGACATCCAATTGGAGCAAAAGTTTCATGCCGGAAAGAATAACAAGCGCAGGAATTTATTTCACTAGATACCGAAACAGGTTTTCGGGTGAAATTGCAGAAAGTGTTTTTGCATGTGAAATAGAATTCTAGCAAGGGGTTATATGTGATTATTTTTCATTGAAGTAATTGACAAAATTCTGAATAAATAAAAAAAGTTTTATTTAATGAGAGTTTGCATTAAATTTGGTGGAAATTTAATAGCAAGTTTGAGTGGGATTTTGAGTGGAGGAAATTGAAGAGGTTTTTGTGAGTGGAGTGTCCACCCACATGAATGAAGGAGGGTAGGGGGCAGCCCCCATGGCCGGCGGCCACCCCGTTGGGTGCCCCCACCTCCTATAAAAGGCCCCTCTCCCTCTCCCTCTCTCTCACTTACACCTCCTTGTGAAGGATCTCTCTCCCCCTCTAGAATTTATCCCCCATGGTCTCGGACTAGCGAGATACATGTTTCCGGTGGCTATTCGGCAAGAAAGGGTTGTGCTTCCTCTACATCGCTGGAGCGAGGAAGCGGAGGTTGCTCGGTGTCTTGTACGTGTGTGCGAGCACGGATGCGCTGCTGCTTTGCGGCGCTAGGACTTCCTCTCGATCTTGAGATCGGCAAGCGATTGTCTACATCAACCACGAGTTCAACTCGTTAAGCTTTGTCGGTCTTCAAGGGTATGTTCTCTATGGATATACATCCGCCCGTTGTTTGTATATCTAGTAGATTGATCTTGGTACATAGTTCCCATCGTAGGAAATTTTTTGTTTTCTATGCTGCGAACCCTTCACTTAGTTGTAGCCCTTTTGTATCTCGTTAAGGTAACTAGGTGCTGCGATTTCACATGATCCAGTAGAATGCGGTTCTATGCATAACTTGTTTTTGCAGGATGTATGTGATCAGTATGGCCCATATATGTATGTGATGCATGTATGAAATTTATCATGACATGCGTGTCGTGAGTAGGGCAACATTGCTGGAGCCAAATGTGTTGTCAATTTTTGTAATGGCCTGTGTTCCAACTTGTGATGATCCCAATACTATGTAATTTTGATTACTAGATGTTAGGAGTAATAGCTTGTATTAGTTTTTGGAGGACTCATCACTTGGAGGATGGCTCAAGTGGAACATGATGACGGAGATCATCGTGCGGACATGTTCTATGGTGATGGAGATCACCATGAGAAAATGGGCCATACTGTGTCACATCTATGTGAATGCTATTCTTATGCGTTTTACTACTATGCATGCTGAGATGATAGAAGTAGAACAATCCCTCACAGAGTTTAAGTTAAACCATGCCCTCCAAACCAAACCTTGCACCATCCTATGCCCTGTACAATCGTTGGTGGGCCTATGAAATTAGGGTGCCACAGTTTTCCTTGGCTGGATGGGTTTGTATCGGATACCTACACGCATAAGGGTTGTTGAGCTTGACAAGGTCATCTTAACAGTTAAGGACCTTGGGCCATAAAGGTTGGGCACCTAGTTTTTACATAGAGATCAAGATTATGGAATAATTCATTTCCAAAATCTCTCTAAGACTATGGATTTGATCCATAAAAAAATTTGTCAACAAACATTTATAAATGATCAAGATTGATAAATAAAAATATTATAAAACCATAGAAATTGGTTTCACTCTATTGGAGCCATAGATAAAAACTTATGAATTTAATAAGATAAAAGGAAATAAATTTTCAAAGCTAATAAATCCCTATCTAAGATCCATGCCAAATCTTGAGAAAATAAATCCTAAAGGAATTTAAAAACATAAAAAAATATTAAATAAAGTTATGCAAATTGGAATCACCAATTT
This sequence comes from Avena sativa, assembly GCA_916181665.1. NCBI lineage: Eukaryota > Viridiplantae > Streptophyta > Magnoliopsida > Poales > Poaceae > Avena > Avena sativa. Next base: position 440,706,577 of record OV702294.1, on the reverse strand, counting down.
TGGATCTTTAAATAAAAAGATATGGATTTTATAAGGCAAAGGAAGAAATAAATAAATAAATAAGAAATGTTTAAAGGACAAATTAAAACATGGCCTAACAAATGAACTAAAAGATTATTGAATAATAAAAGGAGTAAAGAATTATTTAAATAAAATCATAAGGATTGATTAATAGCCAATTTTATTTAAATAAAGAAAAATTCTCAATTTAAATGAACATTAAATCATATTTAAGTATTTTAAATAATAATTCAAAGTGAATTGTTTGCACTATTGAATAAATAAAATCTACTAAAAAAGGTTTGACAAAAATTAGATTTCAAATAGATTTTGAAATCATATTTAAACCCTATTTAAAATAAAGACAAATGTCTATTTAAATAAATAATAAACCATGAAGGAATAAAATTAATTATTCTAAAATGGACTTTAAAACACATTTAAAACAGTATAGAAACTAACTTAAAAGTTTTGAAAAGATTTGATGAATAAATTTTTTTTCAAATAAGAGTTTGAATTCAAAACAGAATAATAGAAATAGAAAAATAAAAAGATTCAGAGAAGAAAAAATAAGAAAACGAAGCCCGCCCAGAAAACAGGCCCAGTCCAGCCCAACTCGTGGCCCATCTCTTCCCGAAGCGTTTTCTTTTCTCACCCGAACTCGCACCCGCGCAGTCGCTAACCTCCTGACCCCACGCACACCTCCTCTCTGTCGCTGACCAATGGACCCCACCTGCTAGTCGTCTTCTCTACCCTGCGAATCGTTCTTTTCCCCCTCTCTCGATGTTTTTGTCTTTGATTTCGCGAGTTTAATTTGTGTTACTGCCGCACTAATTCTGCCCAGTGATGATGCTCGTTAACTCACCTCGCTTCCCTCTCCCTTTCCCCTCTGTCCTCATTCCACCGGAGCCCCAGGGCTGCTCGAATTGCTCGCTCAAACGTCACTGCTCCGATGAACTCAACGACCGATTTCGGCGATGTCGACCCTTCCCTTGCCTACCAGTACCCACGAGCCTATTCCCCATCGACGTGCGCACCTTCCCCGCGGCCGTGCATGCTCCACAGCGTCAGCTTCTTCCTCGTCTGAACACCGCCACCGTCTGTCTCAACTCTGGTGACTCCACACAGTGAGCCCTGACCTCCCCTTCCCCTCTCTTTGATGCACCTGTGCACGTGACTCTCTTGCGCATCTAACGGTGTCCTCCGCTTGTCTTAGCGCGCCCTCAATCCTCGTCTCTGTCAACAACCAAGCTTGCCTGACGTCAGGCGCAACTCCGGTGAGCAATCGCCGCTGTTTCCGTGCGCCCCTTGACAGAAGGAAGCCACCTTGAGAGTCACTGCAAGCACGCGAGCATGGTAAGCACCTCCATTCCCTCTCTTGCTTCCTAGTTTGCCGTCAATGTCATTGACAGAGCCGCACCACCACACAGCTACCGTCGAGCGCCACTAGTACCTGGTCACTATGCTCCAGCCATTAGATCTTAATCGCGTGGCTCATATTAGATTTAATCGAACCAGTATCAAGCGTTGTGTTCCATGCGATTTAAGTAGATCCAATGCACCGCATCAGTCGATCCCAGCGAAGCAGTATCGTCCAATGATATTAAGACACGTAGCTGTCCTGTTTGATTAAAATTCCAGAAATGATTTTAGATTGTTTAAACTTGTAAAATTCATAACTATTATTCTTCTTGGCCAAATTTTGCAAATTTTATATCGATGGATTCAGAAAAATGAAAAATTTCTAACCATGGCATTAGTTTAATATTTTGCTTCTGTAAAATTAGTTGTTTTTGTAGAAACATATTTAGGCTTATTTTGTGTATAAAATTTATTCTAAAAATGTTTTTAGGGTAAAATCTTTGTAAACTGGATTGTTTTGAACCTACTGACCATAAGAACGAACTTGTAGATTTAAAAGTATATTTTGTGATACTAGGGAATAAATCTTTGAATAAAATCATTTATAGTTAAATAAAAATATTGATTATGGTTTAAAAATGCTTTTTGAGTAAAACCTTTGGAAAATGGTTTGATTCAAACTCCCTGACCTTAAACACCAAGTTTTATTATTTTAGAAAAATATATTTGATGAACCCTAGTAAATTATTACTTTGTTAAAAGTATTTGTAGCAAATAAAAATATTGTTTTGATTTAAAAATGGTATTTAGGTGAAACCTTTTTGCAAATGGATTAATATTAAACCCTTTAACCATAAACACTAACATTTGTGTTTAAAGAATATATTTGGCTAAAACTACAAAATATTACTTTGATTTAAATCAACTCTAGCAAAACAAAATGATTTAAATGGCCCATTTTCACTAACTTAGTTTCAAATGATTTTGCCACATTTATAAATGACCTTTAGGTGTTTTAAAAATGTTTATAGCCTATTAGAAACCAATTTTCCAAATAAAACAATCTTTTGCATGGTTGCATGCATTGCCTTCATTATATCATTTTAGGTGGTGAATTGTTTGATGCTAGTTTGAAAATATGCTTGCTTGATTGAATTGTACTGAAATTTGAAGAGTGTGATTATTGGAAGATCAAGCAGTGAACCAAAATCTCTACTAAGAAGGCAATTGACACTATCATCCATGTCCTACTATTTTCATTACACTTAGTGGATTTTTGTAGTATGCATGATAGGACTACTATAATACTATGCTATGCTATGTCCTATTAGGATATCCTTATATCTTCCTTAGTGGAAACATTTTAGTTGTAGTATGATTAGCCCTGCTATAGACTTGGGGTGGAATACATGTTATGATTATAGGAAGTGTTGGAAAAATATATGTTTTATATAATAAAACAAGTACTCAATGAATCAACTGGGTGGAAGGTGGATACTCAATTGTGGATAAGGTGGCAACAAAGCGAACCATGTTTATATAGCTATCTTTTTGTATGTGCACTAGAAGAAAACCACCCAGGGACTTAGAGATTACACATGTTTCTCGTACAGTGGCTTCCATGTATAGCCACATGCTAAATGGGCTCTGGCTTAGTCAATTACATAGTGGAAGACCCTTGCATTGGCACCTACTCAGGTTAACCAGATTCATGTATTGGAAATATATCCTTACATTGGTGCCTGGTAGACATGCTAGCATTATGTATTGGGAGGACTTCTATGGAAAGACTTTGTCACATTCTTGATCTGCCGGTACACCATTTGGTGTGTACTTATCCAGCGGCCACTGGTGGCATCAAGGCGAGATTGTGTCATGTGGGTAAAGTGTACAACTTCTGCAGAAGATCAAATTCTAAGTACTTAGCCGTGTCCCCGGTTACGAACAACTCTAAGCAACTAAGGCCTGAAGCTATGGAAGATCTCGACATTCCAATTTCTCAAAGTAAAACTTGATGGTGTCAACAAGGGATTAGAAGCACTTGGAGTTTGCCAAGGAGTTCAAAAAGTTTGATAAAAGATCAAAAAACTATTTTGAAAAGATAGGATAAAACTATATTGCTTTCTGCAAATGAGCCTAAACCCTACTTAGCCAAATATGCATATATTGTTAGGTTCCACTTACTTCTACATAGTAGTGAAACTTTCCAATACAATTCAAATGTATTGACCCTTGTGGCTGCAACTTATTATGTTGCAGGTTTGTTTGATGTTAGTGAAGTGTGTTGATTAGGATTACAAGTCTACAACCAACATGATTGCATGTGGCACTTTGAAGATGAAGGACTCCATGCTATATAGTTATTTCTGCTGCATTGTAATGAGATAGCCAAATGAGCTATGTAAGATGTAATGAATTATTTTATTCCTGGTTATAAAGTTGTATTATGACTTTTGTTTCTTGATATTACATCTTAACTGTGGATGCTAGCTATTGATCCAGGGACTACCATTGTAAACACATGGATCTCTACCTTATATCAGGTTGGGACCTCTACAGATGGTATAAGAGCACTGTGTTGCCTGTAGGATTGTAACCCTAGGATTGGACAAAACCCCTTAGAAAAATAGGAGTTGTATTTGTTTTAAAACTTATTTACAAACAATCTTGTAAACTCTTTCCTCAACCTTTTGGTTTTGATTCTACATCTCTTCCTTTTCAACTTGATGGATAAAGCCTCCACCATGACCAATGACTTCAACTTTAGTTTCACCAAGGACTTCACCTTGGACATCACTAAGGACCACAAAGGAGAACCTAGAGACATTAGATTGCCTACCAGCTATCTAAGACATTGATATCATGTTAGTGTATGGATCATATTGACCTATGAGGTATGACTATACTTGGTTGATTATTTCAAGAAAACTTGTTGTTTCCTTCAACTCATGAGTTGAACTCATAAGTTATTAAGTGAATAGTTGCTTGTTGATTGTTTGATAGAACTTGGTTATTTTGAGTGGTGTGTTAGAACTTCTTTAGATATATCTATCATTACTTATCCCTATCAAACCAACAGATGCCTCCCCATCGTGCCAACCCCAACCAAAACAACAACAATAACGTCACTCCTGAGATGCAGTAGTTGATCACATCTCAAGCTCAACTAATGCAGATGATGGCGCAGTTTATGCAAAATCAGAATCATAACAACAACCACAATCAGAATAATCCTCCAGCACTTGACATGCTCACCAGATTTCTGAAACTGAGGCCTGCCAGGTTCTATGGAACAACTGATCCAATGGTAGCCAATGTTTGGTTACATTCGGTGAACATGGACTTAGTGACTATTGGCTGCACCGACGAGGAAAAAGTTAGGTTTGTAGCATATCTGCTCGAAGGGCCAGCGGCAACATGGTGGGACAACTTTCGGATCACCACTCCCCTTGAGGATGTGACTTGGGCTATTTTTGAGGATAGTTTCCGTACAGCTCACATCTCATCCGGAGTGATGAACTTGAAGAAAAAGGAGTTCCACAATCTAAAACAGTGTCACCTCAGTGTGGCTGAGTACATTGAAGAATTCAACAATCTGGCACGCTATGCACCGGATGAAGTTGATATAGATGCTAAGAGGAAAGATAAATTCCTGGAAGGACTTAATGATGAGTTGAACCTGCAGCTGTCTATTGCCTATGTCCCAACTTATCAATCACTCTGCGACAAATCCACCATCTTGGAAAACAAGATGAATCAAGTTGAGAACAGAAAGAGGAAGCATAACCTCAAGTATCACTCAGGATCATCACAAAAGAAGTGTTCATTCAAAAAGAGCAATGAAGATTCTGGACCACATCAGCATCACCACAACAACAATGGAAGTGATAATAATGGGAATGATACTGACAATGGAGATGACCTTTGTCATAACAAACATGGCAAATCCAGGAAGAAGGACATTAGCCAGTTGCGGTGCTATAATTGTAAGGAACTTGGACACTATGCATCAGACTTTCTGAGAAGAAAAAGAAAAAGGATGCTAGAAACTCCAATGGAAATGATTCCAATGTGGCCCAGAAAGGACATGTGAACCACATCAACATGTATGGAACCCTTGAAGAAATAGATGATGTGGATGGTAGGAATTAGTTAACTCAGTTGAGTCAAATAAGAATACCTTGTTTGGATATCAATTATTGAACCCATAGTCAAGTGAACCATCAATGTAACCCTATAAGATTTTTTAAGGGTGGTAGTACACTAGTTGTCTTGAAGCCAACTTGTAACCTCTAGCCTTCCCAAATCTCGGGATGAGATTTCTTTTAAGGGTGGTAGGCTGTCACATCCCAAAATTTTCCAAATTTTGAAATACAAAAAATAAATAAACAAAAGAAATGATTGTTGAAATTTAGGGTGAAAAGAAACTTTTTGTTTCTAGAAGGAAACATCAAAACCCTAAAACCCTAATGGAATAATTCATTTCCGAAATCTCTATAAGACTATGGATTTGATCCATATAAAAATTTGTTAACAAAAATTTATAAATGATCAAGATTGATAAATAAAAATATTATAAAACCATAGAAATTAGTTTCACTCAATTGGAGCGATAGATAAAAACTTATGAATTTAATAAGATAGAAATAAATTTTCAAAGCTAATAAAGCCCTATCTAAGATCCGTGCCAAATCTTGAGCAAATAAATCTTTGGAATTTAAAAAGATAAACAAATATTAAATAAAGTTATGCAAATTGGAATCACCAATTTTGGATCTTTAAATAAAAAGATATGGATTTTATAAGGCAAAGGAAGAAATAAATAAATAAGAAATATTTAAAAGCCAAATTAAAACTTGGCCAAACAAATGAAATGAAATATTATTGAATAATAAAAGGAGTAAAGGATTATTTAAATAAAATCATAAGGATTGATTAATAGCCAATTTAATTTAAATAAAGACAAATTCCCAATTTAAATGAACATTAAATCATATTAAAGTATATTAAATAATAATTCAAAGTGAATTGTTTGCACTATTGAATATATAAAATCTACTGAAAAAGGTTTGACAAAAATTAGATTTCAAATAGAATTTGAAATCATATTTAAACCCTATTTAAAATAAATACAAATGTCTATTTAAATAAATAATAAACCATGAAGGAATAAAATTAATTATTCTAAAATGGACTTTAAAACACATTTAAAACAGTATAGAAACTTACTGAAAAGTTTTGAAAAGATTTGATGAATAAATCTGTTTTCAAATAAGAGTTTGAATTCAAAACAGAATAATAGAAATAGAAAAAGAAAAATATTTAGAGAAAAAAAAAGAAAAAAACGAAGCCAGCCCAGAAAACAGGCCCAGTCCAGCCCAACTCGCAGCCCATCTATTCCCTAAGCGTTTTCTTTTCTCACCCGAACTCGCACCCGCGCAGTCGCTGACCTCCTGACCTCACGCGCACCTCCTCACTGTCGCTGACCAACGGACCCCACCTGCCAATCGTCTTCTCCACCCGCGACTCGTTCTTTTTTCCCTCTCTCGCCATTTCTGTCTTTGATTTCGTGAGTTTAATTCGCGTTACTGCCGCACTAATTCCGCCCAGTGATGATGCTCGTTAACTCGCCTCGCTTCCCTCTCCCTTTCTCCTATGTCCTTATCCCACCGGAGCCCCAGGGCTGCTCGAATTGCTCGCTCAAACGTCACTGCTCCGATGAACTCAACGGCCGATTCCGGTGACGCCGACCCTCCCCTTGCCTCCCACTACCCATGATCATGTTCCCCATCGAGGTGCGCACCTTCCAGCACCTTCCCCTTGGCTGCGCATGCTCCACAGCGTCGGCTTCTTCCTCGTCTGAACACCGCCACCGTCTGTCTCAACTCCGGCGACTCCACATGGTGAGCCCTGACCTCCCCTTCCCCTCTCTTTGATGCTCCTGTGCACGTGACACTCTTGCGCATCTAATAGTGTCATCCGCTTGTCTTAGAGTGCCCTCAATCCTTGCCTCCGTCAACAACCGAGCGTGCCCGACGTCAGTAGCAACTCTGGTGAGAAATCGCCGTTGTTTCCGTGCGCCCCTTGACAGAAGGAAGCCACCTTGAGCTTCACTGCAACCACGCGAGCACGGTAAGCACCTCTGTTCCCTCTCTTGCTTACTAGTTTGCCGGCAACGTCACTGACAAAGCCGCGCTGCCGCACAGCTGCCGTCGAGAGCCGCGCTGCCGCACAGCTGCCGTTAGATCTTAATCGCCTGGCCCAGATTAGATTCAAACGAACCGGTATCAAGCGATGTGTGCCGTGCGATTTAAATAGATCCAACGAACCGCATCAGTCGATCCCAGCGAAGCGGTATCGTCCAATGGGATTAAGACACGTAGCTGTCATGTTTGATTAAAATTCTAGAAATGATTTTAGATTGTTTAAACTTGTAAAATTCATAAATATTATTCTTCTTGGAAACATTTTGCAAATTTTATATCAATGGATTCAAAAAATGCAAACTTTCCAACCGTTCCATTAGAAACATATTTAGGATTATTTTGTGTATAAAATTTATTCTAAAAATGTTTTTGGAGTAAAATCTTTGTAAAATGGATTGTGTTGAACCTACTGACCATCAGAACCAACTTGTAGATTTAAAAGTATATTTTCTGATACTAGGGAATAAATCTTTGAATACAAGCATTTCTAGTTAAATAAAAATATTGATTATGGTTTAAAAATTATTTTTGAGTAAAACCTTTGGAAAATGGTTTGATTCAAACTCCCTGGCCTTAAACACCAAGTTTTAGGATTTTAGAAAAATATATTTGATGAACCCTAGTAAATTATTACTTTGGTAAAGGCATTTCTAGCAAATAAAAATATTGTTTTGATTTAAAAATGGAATTTAGGTGAAACCATTTTGCAAATGGATTAATATTAAACCCTTTAACCATAAACACTAACATTTGTGTTTAAATAATATATTTGGCTAAAACTACAAAATATTACTTTGATTTAAATCACTTCTAACAAAAAAATGATTTAAATGGCCCATTTTCACTAACTTAGTTTCAAATGATTTTGCCACATTTATAAATGACCTTCAGGTGTTTTAAAAATGTTTATAGCCTATTAGAAACCAATTTTCCAAATAAAACAATCTTTTCATGCTTGCATGCATTGCCTTGATTTTATCTTTTAGGTGGTGAATTGTTTGAATGCTAGTTTGAAAATATGCTTGCTTGATTGAATTGTAGTGAAATTTGAAGAGTGTGATTATTGCAAGATCAAGGAGTGAACCAAAATTATGTGCTAAAAAGCCAAGTGACACTATCATCCATGTCCTACTATTTTCATTACACTTAGTGGATTTTTTTAGTATGCATGATAGGACTACTATAATACTATGCTATGCTATGTCCTATTAGGATATCCTTATATCTTCCTTAGTGGAAACATTTTAGTTGTAGTATGATTAGCCCTGCTATAGACTTGGGGTGGAATACATGTTATGATTATAGGAAGTGTTGGAAAAATATATGTTTTATATAATAAAACAAGTACTCAATGAATCAACTGGGTGGAAGGTGGATACTCAATTGTGGATAAGGTGGCAACAAAGCGAACCATGTTTATATAGCTATCTTTTTGTATGTGCACTAGAAGAAAACCACCCAGGGACTTAGAGATTACACATGTTTCTCGTACAGTGGCTTCCATGTATAGCCACATGCTAAATGGGCTCTGGCTTAGTCAATTACATAGTGGAAGACCCTTGCATTGGCACCTACTCAGGTTAACCAGATTCATGTATTGGAAATATATCCTTACATTGGTGCCTGGTAGACATGCTAGCATTATGTATTGGGAGGACTTCTATGGAAAGACTTTGTCACATTCTTGATCTGCCGGTACACCATTTGGTGTGTACTTATCCAGCGGCCACTGGTGGCATCAAGGCGAGATTGTGTCATGTGGGTAAAGTGTACAACTTCTGCAGAAGATCAAATTCTAAGTACTTAGCCGTGTCCCCGGTTACGAACAACTCTAAGCAACTAAGGCCTGAAGCTATGGAAGATCTCGACATTCCAATTTCTCAAAGTAAAACTTGATGGTGTCAACAAGGGATTAGAAGCACTTGGAGTTTGCCAAGGAGTTCAAAAAGTTTGATAAAAGATCAAAAAACTATTTTGAAAAGATAGGATAAAACTATATTGCTTTCTGCAAATGAGCCTAAACCCTACTTAGCCAAATATGCATATATTGTTAGGTTCCACTTATTTCTACATAGTAGTGAAACTTGCCAATACAATTCAAATGTATTGACCCTTGTGGCTGCAACTTATTATGTTGCAGGTTTGTTTGATGTTAGTGAAGTGTGTTGATTAGGATTAAAAGTATACAAACAACATGATTGCCTGTGGCACTTTGAAGATGAAGGACTCCATGCTATATAGTTATTTCTGTTGCATTGTAATGAGATAGCCAAATGAGCTATGTAAGATGTAATGAATTATTTTATTCCTGGTTATAAAGTTGTATTATGACCTTTGTTTCTTGATATTACATCTTAACTATGGATTCTAGCTATTGATCCAGAGACTACCATTGTAAACACAGGGATCTCTACCTTATATCAGGTTGGGACCTCTACAAGATGTCACCCAACAACAAGAGTCATATGTGATATGATTAGCAAGTGTTGCTTACTGATTTACCTTGTCTTCTAGCAATGATGCTAAAGCTCACTAGTTGACTTGTTAATTGTGGATCTTGAATCACTTAGTATCAATAGAGGGATATTGATTTAAGTGGGAGTATATGCTATTAAATTGTTTAATATGTTTTACTCTTTCATGGTTACATGGCTTAGTATTTTGCATGTTTTATGTTGTAGATCAATGGCACCGAACACTGCATCACCTTTTTCTTTGCGTTCGATTCTTGACAAAGATAAACTAAATGGAACAAACTATTCGGACTGGATTCGTAACTTGAGAATTGTTCTTAGGTCTAATAAAAAGGAAACAGTTCTGGATTCCCCAATCCCCGATGAACCTTCTAAAAATGCATCTGCTGCCCTCAAGAATGCCTACAAGAGAGCATGTGATGATTCTCTTGAGGTTATCTGTCTTATGCTTGCATGCATGGAACCTAAACTCCAAAAGAAGTTTGAGGATCAGGAAGCGTACGATATGATCGTCGCGCTTAGGGACATGTTCCAGACTCAGGCTTGGACTAAGAGGTATAATGTCACCAAGTCCTTTGTGGAATGCAAGCTAGAAGAGGGAGCATGTGTAGGCCCCCATGTGATCAAAATGGTTGGTTACTGTCAAACTTTGGAAAATCTTGGTTTTCCACTAGGCTAAGAGTTGGCTACTGATTTTATTTTGGCGTCTCTTCCATCTAGCTATGGGCAGTTCATTTCGAACGACCATATGCATGGGGTGGAGAAGGGCCATAATGAGTTATGCGGGATGCTAAAAACTGCAGAAAGTGACATGAAGTAGTGTGCAGGGCATAGCCATGTGATGGATGTGCAGAACAAGCCTAGCTTCAAGAAAAAAGGTACTTCTTGGAAGAAGAAGGGCAAGGCTAAGGATACGATCCCTAAGCCTGCACCCAAGCAAAAGGATGGACCTGTAGAAGACACTGATTGCTTCTTTTGTAATGAACATGGCCACTGGAAGAGAAACTGCAGCAAATACCAGGCTTCTTTGAAGAAGAGTGGAAGTAAGAGTACTTCCCACTCAGGTACGCTTGTTGTAAATGTTGTGGACATTCTTCTTGCTGATTCCTATGTTAACTCTTGGGTATTTGATACCGGATCGGTTGCTCATATTTGCAATTTGATGCAGGGGCTAATAAGGACTAGAGAAGTGCAAAAAGGCGAAGTGGATTTTCGCGTCGGAAATAAAGCAAGGGTTGCTGCATTGTTCGTCGGCGTCATGCAACTTCACCTTCCGTCAGGATTTATTATGGAATTGAATAATTGTTATTACATTCCAAGTATGGGGCGAAACATTTTATCACCTTCATGTTTGATGAGGGATGGATATTCATTTGCGAGTATGAACAATGGTTGTGTAATCTCTAAGAATGATATGTTTATGGCTAATGCTCCCATTGTGAATGGGTTATTTATTTTAAATCTTGATGATGCAACTTTTTACAATGTTAGTGCTAAAAGCCTTTGGCCTAATGATTTGAGTCCTACCTATTTATGGCATTGTCGTTTGGGGCATATAAGTGAAAAGCGCATGAAGAATCTCCATGGTGATGGTCTTCTAACTTCGTTTGATTTTGAATCATACGAGACATGTCAGGCTTGTTTACTTGGAAAGATGTCCAAGTCGCCTTTTTTAGGTTTACCCGAGAGAGCGACAGACTTGTTGGAACTCATACATACTGATGTATGTGGACCAATGAGCACGACAGCCAGAGAAGGATATCACTACTTCATTACTTTCAGTGATGATAGTAGATATGGTTATGTCTACTTGATGAAGCATAAGTCTGAAAATTTTGAAAGGTTCAAGGAGTTTCAGAGTGAGGTAGAGTATCAACGTGTCAAGAAAATAAAGGCCTTGCGATCTGATCGTGGAGGAGAATATTTGAGTCACGAATTTAGCAATCATCTTAAGAGTTGCGGAATTGTTCCATAGCTCATGCCACCCGGAACGCCTCAAAGAAACGGGGTCTCTGAACGGCGCAATCGAACTTTGTTGGACATGGTTCGATCGATGATGATCCAGTCGGATTTACCATTATCATTTTGGGGATACGCTCTAGAAACATGAATTTTCACACTTAATAGGGTACCATCTAAATCCGTAGTTAAGACACCATATGAGATGTGTACTAGAAAGAATCCTAGTTTGTCTTTTCTAAAGATTTGGGGTTGTGATGCATTGGTCAAGCGACTTCAGTCGGACAAGATAACACCCAAATCGGATAAGTGCATTTTTGTGGGATATCCGAGGGAAACCTTAGGGTATTACTTCTACAACCGAGAAGAGGGCAAAGTGTTTGTCGCTCGTAGCGGTGTTTTCCTAGAGAAAGAGTTTCTCACAAAAGGAATGAGTGGAAGGTCGGTGCGACTTGAAGAAGTTCAAGATAAGCCAATCGGGGATGCTTCTACAAGTGATGCTATTGTAGCAGAACAAGTTGAGGAACCCATGGCAATAGAAGCACCACAACCACGAAGGTCGGCGAGGCTCCGCAAAACATGGGAATTATTATTGTTAGACAATGATGAGCATGCGACCTATGTAGAAGCGATGGTGGACCCAGACTCTGAGAAATGGCTGATCACCATGAGATCCGAGATAGAGTCCATGGGAGACAATCAAGTTTGGAACTTGCTTGACCTGCCTAATGGTTTTAAAGCCATCAAGTGCAAATGGATCTATAAGAAGAAGATTGATATGGATCGAAATGTTCACATCCATAAAGCTCGACTTGTTGCAAAAGGTTTTCGATAAGTTCAAGGAGTTGACTACGACGAGACTTTCTTGCCCGTCGCGATGCTTAAATCTATACAGATCATTCTAGCCATTGCTACACATTTCGACTTTGAAATATGGCAGATGGATGCCAAGACGGCTTTCCTAAATGGAATCCTAACTGAGGACGTGTATATGATGTAGCCCGAAGGCTTTCCTATTTATGGGCTGAAGCAACCATCTCGGAGTTGGAACATTCGATTTGATGAAGTTGTAAAGGAGTTTGGATTCATCAAAAACAAACAAGAACCTTGTGTTTACAAGAAGGAAAGTGGGAGAGCGCTGGTATTCTAATCTTATATGTAGATGGCATATTGCTAATTGTAAATGACATTACTATGCTCGAGTCTGTTAAGACCTCGTTGTAAAATAGTTTTTCAATGAAGGACTTAGGAGAAGCGTCATATATTCTGGGCATCAAGATCTATAGAGATAGATCAAGGAGGCAAATTGGATTAAGCCAGAGTACATACATTGAAAAAGTGTTGAAACGGTTCAGCATGGAAGAGGCTAAGAAGGGGTTCTTGCCCATGTCTCACGACATAAAACTCAGCAAGACTCAGTGTCCTTCGACTACTGATGAGCGTGAGCGCATGATCAGGATTCCATATGCTTCGACTATTGGATCCATCATGTATGCAATGATATGTACTCGCCCAGATGTTTCCTATGCTCTAAGTGTTACAAGGAGATATCAGGCTGATCCAGGTGAAGGTCACTGGACAGCGGTAAAGAATATCCTTAAGTACTTGAGAAGGACTAAGGATGTGTTCCTAGTTTATGGAGGTGAGGATGAACTCAGTGTAAGGGGTTACACAGATGCGAGTTACCTTAACGACCCAGATGACTCCAGATCGCAATTTGGTTATGTGTTTGCCATGAATGGTGGTGTTGTGAGTTGGAAAAGTTCCAAGCAAGATACGGTGGCCTCCTCTTCAACAGAAGCTGAATATATTGCCGCCTCAGAGGCTGCTAAGGAAGCTGTTTGGATTAGGAATTTCCTGATCGCTCTCGGTGTGGTTCAGGGCGCATCCAATCCCATGGACGTTTAATGTGACAACAATGGTGCTATTTCACAAGCCAAGGAACCTAGACAGCACCAGAAGAACAAACATATTCGCATGCGTTACCATCAGATTCGAGATTCATTGAGGATGGTAGTGTCATGATATGCAAAATACGTACGGACTCAAATGTTGTTGATCCTTTTACAAAGCCACTCCTGTAGCCTACGCATGAGGAGCATGCAAGAGCAATAGGTATTAGATACTATCTAGATTGACTCTAGTGCAAGTGGGAGACTGGAGAAAATATGCCCTAAAGGCAATCATAGAGATGATTATATTTCTTGTGTATCCATGAGTTATTGTAATTTTCCTTGAATATACATATCAGGCAAGTTGTATTGATTGGCAATTATGTGAATTGTTTGTGAAACTCTTTACTTGTATGGTTATCCAAATAGTTGTCCCTAGTCGGAGTTCATGTAAGGACACACGTGAATATTAGACTACCACATCGATTGGTTGATGACTATGTTTCGCAAGTCATAGACATGGAGATGTCAAACTAATGATGTGTACACATGTTATGAACATGGGGTTGGACTGACCCAACTTGAGACTAGCAATTAGACTTGCAGCTCTCTCTACACATCGTGTACGTTTTGTCCTTATACCTGAGATTGTCGCATGTACTTGAGATGTGGATGGACCTAATTTGGGGCTATCAAATGCTGCTCCGTAATTGGGTAGTTATAAAGGTAGATTTCGGGTTTGTCCTAAAGCATGCTGCAAGGCATTGTCAATCAAGATGGGATTTTCCCCTCTCTACTTGAGAGAGATATCTCTGGGGCCCTCGATTGATCGGATCTAGAAATGCATGGTCGTGCTACATATGGTTAAGAGTTAACCTAGTAAAGGGATTTCGAATCACAGTATCGACAAAGGGAGGTCAGCTTGGAGCTAGACCAAATATCGTGAGGCAAAGGGAAAGACATGTACTAAACCTTGTGATGGTTCGTCCGATATGATCTTCATATACGTTTAGGAGTTGGCATGTCTTGCTAGAGGATGCTACCAACTATTGACAGAATAAGTGTATTCGTGTCATGTCTATACGTATATGAACCTATAGAGTCACACACTTAAGGGGCTGGAAAACGAATGAGGATTAGATCCGAATTAGACCAGGCTTAGGCTAATAATGGTCTTCTAATGTAGAATCCCACTAGGGACACCTATATCAGAGAGGGTAGGGCGTGCTGACCAGGGTTAGACCAATCTCCCCAGACGCCACCCCTCACTCCTGTGTTGCACGCGCGGACCTAGCAATCCGGCGTCTGACGCTTCCACCCCGCACGTGTGCATACCTCGTAGGTGCTGTAGCAATAGCACTTGGACGAGCCGTGCAAGGGGAGATGCTCGTGGGACGAGGATAAGGAGGAGACGTAGAACGTCTACACTGCCTCTATGCGCTTTATCAAGTTCCACAACTGCGCGTCTAGTGGTAATCCCGTGATCTATGACAGCAGTATTCCTGGTTTACGCGGTAGAAAATTTTGATTTGCGCTAGTGTAGCCTACATGTATCCCTTTAGCTATGGTGACTGGTTCATAGTCATAACATGGTGTGAGCATTTGCCAAGTCAACCCAAATAAAGCATCAAAGGAGAATACCACAATACTATGCTTTTGTATGCTAAAACAACGCATGATTCTTTTAAGGCACATTAAACAATATCAATTGTTTGGAACAAGTCATGGTACAACAATAATCACTAAGCATAAGGTCAAAACAACATCTAGCATGACATGATAAAGTCTAGGCCATAGTCAAAACAAGCTCCCTTTTGTACCACTTAAGCATGAAGCTTCCTACTCTTTTCCAACACCAATCGACTTATTTGAAACAACTCACAAAGATAATAATCAATAAATATCAGTGAGCTTGTCTCGCAAATCCACAAAGAAGAACTAAAAATTTCTAGGCTGAAAGCACAAGAAAACTAAGGCTAAACACAGTGCTAGCAAAAGTGAACACTCATAGAACAATAAGAATGAAAACTAGAGTGTTCTAGGCAATGAAAACAGAGTGTGTCTCTCTCAAAAATAAGTGTGTTGGGATCCAACCAACTTATTGCAGAAAACCAAGAAAAAGAAAACTAAAAAAACAAAGACGCTCCAAGAACAACACAATAGTGCATGAAACAATAAAAACGAAGTGTCTAGAAAGACCTGAGATTTTTATTGATGAAGAAGGGGATGCCTTGGGCATCCCCAAGCTTTGATGCTTGTACCTCTTAAATATTTCTTGGGGTGACACGGGGTGGCATCCCCAATCTTGAGCTTTTGTCCATTCTTCATCTCATTACATCATTCTTCCCTTACACCTGAAAATTTTCCTTCATACAAAACTTCACACAATCTTCATTAGAAACATTAGTGCATTCAAAAGTAATAGACCTTTGGATTTAGTTTTAAAATAGCAAAACTTTCATTGAAGACACAAGCTACTGTATAAATTCCCTCAAAAAGCTCTATTTACTAAAGAGAACTCAAAAGGAAATCAATAACAAGGCAAATGCAAACAATGGCAGAAATATGTCAACACAGACCAGCAAGTAATAACCAATTTTTCTAAGACCTTCTGTTGCTCAAATCAAAAAGTGTTGTACTAACGAAATTTATCTAACAACCTGGGGGATTTATTCAGAAAATTACATCTCAATCCGATGTACAGAGATTTTTGAAGAATTTTTATAGTGAAGCACAAAAATCTGTTTCGGGATAGCACTTCCCCAAATCTTACTTCCCTCTCATTAGAGGTTATTCTTGGCACAAAAATCACACAAAAACGATAAGGAGAGGTTATTACAGAATTAATAACTTCCAAGACTCAATAAAACTATTGGGTTATCTCCCATGAAGTACTTTTCTTTAACGCCGTTAAGTTAGGCATGATAGTTTGAGAAGATGCTCACATAAGAAATATGAATTGAAGTAAGAGAGAGAATCAAGAAGAAAATTCAAAACACATTTAAGTCTAACCCACTTCTTATGCATAGGAATCTTGTAAAGAAACAAGTCATGAAAGCACAAAGAAACAAGCATAGGAAAGCAAAATGTAACATCCCAAAAATACCAAACTTAGATCATGAAACACAAATCATCAAGATTAGGGTTAACAAAAACTTTTCTAAATAAACTCATGAATGCATGTATATGTGTATGCATGGATTTTGAATTTCTTTAAAAACCACCTTGTTTGTGTGATCCATTGCTTGTAAAATGTTTCTTAGGTGAAATGAACATCATCTAAAACATTTCCCACACTTTTCCTAAAGACAAGTAAATCAAAACAATTATATTAAGTGAATGGTCATTTTGACCAATTTAACTCCCATGCCTACTTTGGCTGTCCCAAACTTTCAAAACCTAATAGAAACTTTTCTGGATCTTTGCACCCCTTGAATGTACTCATAACAAAGTATCAAGGCCCACTTTGTGATCATCCAGAAACTTTCAAATGCATAGTTTAAATGACAATTCAAAATTGAATCTTTATCATATGGGAAGATCCCACTTTTCCAAAACCCACTCAAACAAGCTCAACTTTCAAAACCCAAGCATCTGCAGACTCACCAGCACAAATCTAGCAAACCCACCAAAATTCATTTCAAAATTCAAAACTTGATTTCACGCGGCCATTTCATCAAACAGGTTGCAGACACAAATCAAACAAAACAACAAACACTATAGTGTGCAGTGATTCTTGCCTAACTTGTTCCCTAGTTAGCTCACACACAACTCAGTAGATCATCTAGAAAGATTAGCCCAACACTAGCACCCCTGTGAGCTTGCCATTGTCATTAATGGTGAACAGCCGAGCACCCCAATGTCACCCCATTGTGGACAGCAGGCTAGAGGAAGAACTAGCCGTGCCAACCTTGAATGGGAGGCAGCCCACCGTCCACCGCCACTCCCTGTCCCAGTCGTGAGCGTTGCCAAGCCCTGGACCACGCGCACAAGACGCGCCTAGACCATGCCGAGCGTGCGCCAGAGCGCCACCCTCGACCAGCGTCCACAGACTGCGCGCCGCCCTCACCGTGTGCACACACGATCACCACCGACCCAGGGGACCGCCAGACATCCCCGTTTGCCGCCCCGTGCAATACAGCCACCGCCCGCCGTCGAAGACGCTGCCTCTGCCGCGCAGAGCACCGGCCATTCCAGACCAAACCACACCGCCCCATGCCTCGCGACCATGTCGTTGAGCATCGCCAGGAGACACCGCACCGTCCCCTACCCTTGCCCATGCCATTAGCCGCATGTAACGTCGCCCCCGACGAGCTCACCGTGCGACCCGACGGTCCCCTCGCTCGACTATAAATAGAGGCCACCCCCGCACGATTTCTTCACACCATCTCACTCCCCTCTCCCCACTGACCGTGCCACACCGTTCTCAGAGCAAGGAGAGCACCACCTCGCCGAAATTTCACCGGAGCCTGCCGCCTCTGGAGAAGAAGCGAGCCAGCGATTGGAGCCGCCCCAGGAGAAGCCACCGGTACCAGGAGGTTCGCCGTCGTCGACTTCATCGTTCGCCTGCCTCGCCGACCCTCGCCCGTACCCCGGTGAGCCCCCAGCACCCCTCACTGGCCGCGCTAGGTTTCGTTCTCGCCGGAGCTGTCTCACGTCGACGATGACCCCCAGCCGTTGGATTAGAACTAGATCGAACGATCCACGTTGCCCCATACCGCTTCGCCCAGCCCCGTGTCACTGACGAGTGGGGACACCCACTTAAGCAGCCCGCGGGAGCACTGCGCTTAGCAGGCCGGCCCATTAGAATTTCCCGCGTAGCCCAGCGATTCAAATTAAACCTTTTCTTTTTAAATTCAAACACACTTTTGTACCCAACTTCAAAAATCAACCAGATCGATTCAGTGCACCAATTTGAATGAAACCAATTTTGTTGGAAAGGTCTGTGAATGCTTAATCCAAGCCCGTTGGATTCCAGTCATTTGGATCTGTAGATCACCCATAGTAAAAATAACAAGGCAGAAGCTTTTCTGCATTCAAACATTTTTTAAATTTAAACCATAAAAGCTTTTGAGTTGTT
Organism: Avena sativa; assembly: GCA_916181665.1. NCBI lineage: Eukaryota > Viridiplantae > Streptophyta > Magnoliopsida > Poales > Poaceae > Avena > Avena sativa. The sequence continues at coordinate 440,687,604 of OV702294.1, read as the reverse complement.
TCCAACTCTCAAAAATCACATTTAACCATACCTTTCAGAATATATAAAAATATATAGATTTACTTGCAGAAATAATGTTCAAGTAATAAAAGAATGCCCCATAGGCATTACTAGCCACTATAATGAATTAAAATAAAAGGGTAAAACCTTATTAAATTGTGACACCACTTTAAATCACATTCCCATGGACTACAATATGTGGTGATGACATGTGTCAACATGATCCCATGTTTAGTTGGAGAATATTAAATCTTAAGTAATTTTTCAATGAGTAGAAATTACTTTTCTAAAAATAAAAAGATTTAAACCAAGCCTTAACCTTGTAATGTTAGAGATGATGCTAGATCATCTATAGGACCCATGTGTGTGATGATTGCAAGTAGTTAAGTATTGTTTGGTGATTGTGTACCTCGTATTTATTCATAGACGCTAGTATCTACCAAGGATACGAGGAGGAAGGAGGATACTACGAAGAAGAAGCTGAGGAGAACTTCAACCACTGCTCTGCACAAGGCAAGCTAACACTTGCAAGATACTATACCTATGCAAGCTTATATTGACACTGATGCAAGCCTAATACTACTAGTGAATGTGCAAGCTAACCCTTGCCAGATACCCTACTGTTGCCACAAACCCATACTTGTGATATGACTACTATATGCCTTAAGCATATGTGATTATACTCACTTGATAAACCAATCCTAGTTTTACTTGCAAGATTCTTACTTTATTTCTGTATCAAAGATCTTACCTAGTTGTTACCTAAGTAAATGGTAGATACTAGAAAGATATGTGAAGGTTGCATAAAGAGCATAAAATTTGGCCTAAGCTAGAAACCTTGATATCAGCCTAAGATATAAGGTTGGACTTAGTGAAACCCCACTAGTTACCACCCCTCATTAGTACTACCCCCACCTGTAGATGCTAGTGCTAAGCATAAAACTTGATCAACTTTTAGATGGGAATACTTGGTGGAAAAATGGTTATGAAAACCTTGGAATGATGGATCATTCTATTGAAATGTTTTGGACATGTGTTTCCAAACACTTGATGATTTTGGTGATACCATTCCAATTTTAGCGTACAACCACAATACCCGAATATTGGGTAGGGCTTGACTGGAAACTTATATTCCTTAGTATTAGTTCCCTCACGGCCAAGGTCTGAGCTGAGGCTACCTTGTGAAGATTGTCCACCTGTGCAGTACCCAAGATGACAGTGGTCATGGTTGGGAGGCCAAACTCACAGGAGAGGTGCTTATACTAGGGCGTGTAATTCAAAGGTTAGGGTTGATTATCCGCATACTAAGTATGGTGAATTCAGGATTGTTCCTGACGGATGTATCGAATGTTGTAGTGAAAGTGTACAATCTCTGCAGAGTGTCAAACTATTCGAATAGCCGCGTCCGCGGTTATGGACAGTTGGAGTGGCCATACTGTTCCCCCGTCAGACTTTTCAAAATGACTTGTGAAATGAATTGAGACTTTGACTTGACCACAACAGAGTTGTGACATGAGTTACAAGATCCCACTTAGGAGTTATAAAATTGTGACTGGCTTTGGAACTGAGTAGAGATAAATCTGGCTTTTGCAAAACAACCTTAGAGCCTAGTGTCCCATTATCCAAAAAACCCCTTTACCTGTTAGTACTAGTTTGCGAGTACTTAAAGAGTACTCATGGCTTTGTCCCTGGCTATTCCCATGGCCAGACTATGAAGAGGAGTACCTGGAAGATGGACCCCAGGAAGGTTATGACAACTAGGATCATCTCCCATCGTCAGCATTGCCTGTGACCCCGAAGATGGAGCTTCGCCTACGCTACCGTTATTAGTATGTATTCCGCTGCTTGATGTTGTATTAAGAACTGGATCATGAGATCCCCATTTGTGTAAGAACTTATGTATCGTTAGTAATGGATGAAGTACTATGGTATCCAATTCTGTTATGTCTCGCAAAAATGGTAATCCTGGTATTGCGATGTATGGCATAACAGGCATCTAGGATTGAAAAATCTGGGTGTTGACAAGTTGGTATCAGAGCCATCCTGACCATAGGAGACCCTAGTTAGATTGAACGTTGACCCAAAAACTTAGTTTCAAAACCAAAGAATAAAAATATTTACGAAAACTTATTCTCATTCTTACCTCTTTAATTCTTTAATAAAACTTCATGTTCCTCAAAAACTCTTGCAAAATAGATAAAATGTTGACACACTTGATCACTCTGCTAATCTACTCATCCTCTATTTTTATAGATGGACGTGAAGTACAGCAAGTTTTACCAACTTGGGAATGGAGGAGACCTTATCTTTGAGAGGGATCTGGATCAGCTTTCGGGACTTCTGGAGCGTCCGCATCCCGAGTTCTTCGGAGCTCAGCTCAATGATCAAGGAGGAGAAGATCTGCAGTGGCTAATTGTTGCAAGTCTCCGAGGAAAGATTGAACCTCCCACTGCGGAGGGAATTCAGTTTACCTTGAGGGAAAACAACTGGCTCGATGGACTTGCCCGAGCAATGCAGGAAGCTCTTTCCCGTCTATGTGGGCAGAGCATCAATCAGATCAAGGGTACTCGCTTTGAGTTTTGCCCAAGGCGTGATGCAAATGGACAACCATTGGAAGCCCCATACCACCCCGAGCTGAAGACTCAATTGGACCACCTTAGCTTCATGATGTATGATCGTCAGCAGGAATTGGACAACTGCCGTGACTATTGCAACCACAAGTCTGCCATCATCAAGACGAAGGACCAGACCATCGCCATGCTAGCTAAGGATCGCAAGTCTCGTCGCCGTCAACTCGACAAGAAGGAGCGCATTATTGCCCGTCTTCGCCACCGCATCTCATCTCTGCAAGAGACCATCCACGAGAGAGACATGCAGTTAGAGGAAAGGGAGAATGCCGGAGAGGATCTTCGTGGAGACCCTTACTCCTATCTCAGCGATGATGATGATTTTCTGGAGGATCAGGCCATGGACTTCTTCACCGATGAGGATGATTTCACCTTCATCGATGATGCGGAAGATGATGAAGCCACAGACTCCGAGGAGTAGTAGCACTGAGCACTAGCGTAGTGAGTAGTAGTCGGTCCTAGTGTATCGTAGTTCCCAGAATGGTTCTTAAAACCATCTGTTTTTCCTTGTTGTGGTGTGTGTTGTACTGTGTGCTATGAATGAATGAAAAAGCAAGTTTCTAGAAAAATCTGAGTCAAACCTTTAAAACTTTTCAAAAACCCAAAACCTTAGAAATTTCCCTCTTTTCTCATGATCTATATCAATCTTCAAATGCCACGTGGAGGAAGTGGTTCAGCCCCGGACCCGATGTTGCAGATCCTGCAAATGTTGACTTCTGACCGCGAAGCTGAAAGTGCGGAACGTCAAGCCAACCTAGCCACTCTGCAACATATAGCCCAGCTAGCCCACAACAACCAAGGCCATGGAAATCAGGACAACCAAGGGTCTAAGCTCAAGAATTTCCAGAATACCAACCCACCCGTTTTCACCAAGTCAGAAGAACCCCTAGATGCCGATGATTGGCTGCAAACTATGGAAAACAACTTAGAAGTAGCCGGAGTCGAAGCCAACGAGAAAGTCCTGTTCGCCACCCATTATCTAGCCGGAGATGCCAGGGCATGGTGGAACAGTGTTCGTGCAATGACCGGAGGCCAGATGATGACCTGGGAGGAATTTAAGGTCAAGTTTAGCAGAACCCATGTGCCACCAGGTTTGATCAAGAGAATGAGAGACGAGTTCCGAGAGTTGAAGCAAGGAAGGATGACTGTAGTGGAATACCGTGACAATTTTTTTTCATTAGCTAGGTATGCCCCGGACGAGATAGACACCGAAGCCAAGAAGAAAGAAAGATTCCTGAATGGTCTGCATGACGAGATGCAAACGGTGTTAGTCAATATCCCCTCTACTGATATTGAAGCCCTTGTCGATTCAGCCATTCAGATGGAAGGAAAGATCAACCAAGCCAATGAGAACCTCAAGCGTCGCATGATGCATCAACCAGGAACCCATCAGACCCCAAAGCATCGCCCCAACCCATCTCCAGGATTTGCCCCAAGAACCAACAGACCCCCAACGACCCGTCCAACCTATCCCAACCGTGGAAACCCTAGACCCGGAGGAAATCACAACAACCCCAGCAACTCTAGCAATTTCACCCGTGCCCCACCCAAGTTCAACACCAACAATGCTACCTCCAACCCTAACACTTCCCCGAGGACTGGAAGCAATGTTGTGTCTGTCGCAGCCAAGGACAAGTCACAAGTGACATGTTATGACTGTGGAAATAAAGGCCACTATTCCAACGAGTGCCCCAACAAGAAGAATGCTACAGCCCCCAACGCCAATGTCCCAGCTCAGCAGCAGCGTCGTGTCCAGCCAGGGAGAAGATTTGCCCCAGGGAATTCACTCAACCGCAATGGCCGTCTTTTTCTCATGCATGCTGAAGAAGCTCAGGAAGCGCCAAACGTCGTGCTGGGTATGTTTTCTGTTAATTCAGTACTTGCAAGAGTGTTGTTTGATTCTGGTGCATCGCATTCATTTGTCACCGAAGAATTTGCTTGCACTAGTAAAATTCAACCAACCAAATTGAAGCATGTGATGATTGTACAAATTCCCGGATCAACCACCAAGGCTAGGCAAATTTGCAAGGCCGTCCCTATCCGAATCCATGGCATAGATTTTTATGCTAACCTAATAGTACTCAGAACTAAAGGTTTGGAAGTAGTACTAGGAATGGATTAGATGTCCAAACATAAAGGATTGATTGACTATGCCAAGAAAGCCATCACCATGACCAGTACCACCGGAATATCAGTCGAGCATATATTTGAAACCTTACCTCGCCAATTCAACTGTAACAAGAGTACCATTGACCAACCTTACCTCGCCCAACCTACCATTGACCAAGTTCGGATAGTCTGCGAATACCCCGATGTATTTCCAGATGTTTTGCCCGGTATGCCCCCAGATCGGGATATCGAGTTTATCATCGAACTAATCCCCGGAACAGGACCCATAGCCCAGAGACCCTATAGTATGAACCCGTCAGAACTAGAAGAACTGAAGAAGCAACTGGATTCCATGTTGGAAATCGGATTGATTCAACCAAGTGCGTCCCCATGGAGATCACCTGTCTTGTTTGTGTACAAGAAGGATGGAGGTAACCGTTTGTGTACGGATTATCGGAAGTTGAATGATGTCACCATCAAGAACAAGTACCCCTTGCCTAAGATAGAAGATTTGTTTGATCAGTTGACCGGTGCCCAAGTGTTTTCTAAGATTGATCTTAGGACTGGCTATCATCAACTCAAAATTCGTGCAGAGGATATCCCAAAGACTGCCTTTACCACCAGATATGGATTGTATGAGTATACAGTCATGTCTTTTGGATTAACCAATGCCCCCGCTTATTTCATGAACCTCATGAATAAGATTTTTATGGACTTCCTGGATAAGTTTGTCGTTGTTTTCATCGATGACATTCTGATTTATTCCAAATCAGAAGAAGAACATGAGCTACACCTAAGGACCATTCTTCGAACCCTTAGAGAGCATCAGATGTATGCAAAGTTTAGCAAATGTGAATTCTGGTTACAGGAAGTAGGATTCCTCGGTCACATTGTATCAGCCGGAGGAATTGCCGTTGACCCTGCCAAAGTGAAAGATGTAGAAGATTGGCAAGACCCAACCACTCAAACCCAAGTTCGTGCTTTTCTCGGATTGGCGGGATATTACCGCAAATTCGTAGAAGGATTCTCTAGTATCGCCTGACCCATGACCCAATTGCTGAAGAAGGACAAGAAGTTTGAATGGACCGACAAATGTGAAGCGAGTTTTCAAGAACTCAAAAGGAGATTGATTTCAGCCCCAATCTTGATCATGCCGGATATCACGAAGCCCTTCGATGTGTATTGTGACGCATCCAAGATTGGTCTCGGATGTGTGCTAATGCAAGAAGGCAAAGTTATATCTTATCTATCTCGACAATTGAAGCAACATGAGCAAAACTACCCAACCCATGACCTCGAACTCGCTGCAGTAGTTCTAGCCCTGAAGACATGGAGACATTACCTGATGGGAAATCATTGTGAGATTTACTCGGATCACAAGAGCCTAAAGTATATATTCACTCAGAAGGAGTTGAATATGAGGCAGAGAAGATGGATTGAGCTAATCAAGGATTACGACCTGGACATTCACTATCACCCGGGTAAAGCCAATGTGGTAGCCGACGCCCTTAGCAGATTGTCGTGCCGCTTGAACTCCATGATTTTGAAGGAGCAACCAAGTTTGCACAAAGAGATGGAAGATTTTCGAATAGAATTAGTAAGTGAAGGATTTTTGGCTAGCATAGAACTTCAGCCCACTTTGATCAGTCAGATTAAAGAGGCGCAGAAAGGAAATGCCAGTATCGACGGAATCAAGCGTCGTATCGGTATAGGCAAAGTACCCGGATTCACCGAGGACGAAGAAGGAGTTTTGTGGTACAAAGGACGCATTTGTGTACCAGCAGATTCGGAGTTGAAAGAAGTTATCTTGAAGGAGGCTCATGATACTCTTTATTCTATCCATCCCGGAGGAACTAAGATGTATCAAGATTTGAAAGAGCAATTTTGGTGGCATAAGATGAAGAGAGAAATCGGAAGCTATATCGCCAAGTGTGATATATGTCAGCGAGTCAAGGCCGAACATCAAAGACCCGCTGGATTGTTACAACCTTTGCAAATTCCGGAATGGAAATGGGATTCTGTAGGAATGGACTTGATCACTGGACTACCTACTTCTAGTAGGGGAAATGACTCTATCTGGGTCATAGTGGACAGGTTGTCCAAAGTCACCCATTTCTTGCCCGTTAAAACCACCTATCAGAGTTCGAAGCTAGCAGAGTTGTACATCGCTAGAATCGTTAGTTTGCATAGAGTCCCCAAGAACATAGTATCGGATCGAGGAACTCAGTTTACCTCGAGATTCTGGAATAAAGTCCAAGAAGGTTTAGGAACCCGCCTAGATTTCAGTACCGCGTATCACCCTCAAACCGATGGACAAACGGAGCGAGTAAACCAAATACTCGAAGATATGCTGAGAGCATGTGTGTTAGAATATGGATCCAAATGGGAAGACTGTCTGCCGTTTGCAGAATTTTCATACAATAACAGTTATCAAGCCAGTTTGCAAATGGCCCCATTTGAATTCATGTACGGAAGAAAGTGCCGCACCCCTTTGAACTGGTCGCAAGTAGGAGAGAGTCAGATTTTCGGACCCGACATCCTACGAGAAGCAGAAGAGAAGGTTCACAAGATTCGTGAGCACCTCAAGACAGCCCAATCCCGACAGAAGAGTTACGCCGACAAGAGACGTCGAGACCTTGCCTTCAACATAGGAGATTTTGTTTATCTGAAAGTGTCGCCATTGAAGGGAATGCAGCGTTTCCAACTCAAGGGAAAGTTAGCCCCCAGATATATCGGACCTTTCAAAATTCTGAACCGTCGAGGAGAAGTATCGTATCAACTGGAACTACCAGAAGAGATGTCAGCTGTGCACAATGTGTTCCATATCTCGTTACTTCGCAAGTGTCTCGAAGTCCCCGAGAAGACCGAAGTGTTCAATAATATCGATCACCGGACCATAGAGATCAACGATGATCTAACCTATCCCGAATTACCCATCCGTATATTGGAAGAAGCCTTTCGAACTACCAGAACCCGAAGCATCAAGTTTCTCAAGATTCAGTGGAGCAACCACACAGAAGAGGAAGCTACCTGGGAGCGCGAAGATCACATCAGGACGGAGTTTCCCGATCTCTTCAAATCCTAGGTAATCTTTTCGTCCTTTTTCAAATCTCGGGACAAGATTTTGTTTAAGGGGGGAAGGTTTGTAACATCCCAAAAATACCAAACTTAGATCATCAAACACTAATCATCAAGATTAGGGTTAACAAAAACTTTTCTAAATAAACTCATGAATGCATGTATATGTGTATGCATGGATTTTGAATTTCTTTAAAAACCACCTTGTTTGTGTGATCCATTGCTTGTAAAATGTTTCTTAGGTGAAATGAACATCATCTAAAACATTTCCCACACTTTTCCTAAAGACAAGTAAATCAAAACAAATATATTAAGTGAATGGTCATTTTGACCAATTTAAGTCCCATGCCTACTTTGGCTGTCCCAAACTTTCAAAACCTAACAGAAACTTTTACGGATCTTTGCACCCCTTGAATGTACTCATAACAAAGTATCAAGGCCCACTTTGTGATCATCCAGAAACTTTCAAATGCATAGTTTAAATGATAATTCAAAATTGAATCTTTATCATATGGGAAGATCCCACTTTTCCAAAACCCACTCAAACAAGCTCAACTTTCAAAACACAAGCATCTGCAGACTCACCAGCACCAATCTAGCAAACCCACCAAAATTCATTTCAAAATTCAAAACTTGATTTCATGCGGCCATTTCATCAAACAGGTTGCAGACACAAATCAAACAAAACAACAAACACTATAGTGTGCAGTGATTCTTGCCTAACTTGTTCCCTAGTTAGCTCACACAACTCAGTAGATCATCTAGAAAGATTAGCCCAACACTAGCACCCCTGTGAGCTTGCCATTGTCATTAATGGTGAACAGCCAAGCACCCCAATGTCACCCCATTGTGGACAGCAGGCTAGAGGAAGAACTAGCCGTGCCAACCTTGTCTGGGAGGAAGCCCACCGTCCATCGCCACTCCCTGTCCTAGCCGCGAGCTTTGCCAAGCCCTGGACCACGCGCACAAGCCGCGCCCAGACCATGCCGAGCGTGCGCCAGAGCGCCACCCTCGACCAGCGTCCACAGACCGCGCGCCGCCCTCACCGCATTGTAGAGGGAGTGTCCCAACCTTTATAACATAAGGTGGTGTCCCCTGTGTTTACAATGCTAGTCCCTGGATCAATAGCTAGCATCCACAGTTAAGATGTAATATCAAGAAACAAAGGTCATAATATAACTTTATAACCAGGAATAACATAATTTTATTACATCTTACATAGCTCATTTGGCTATTACATTACATTGCAGCGGAATAACTGTAAGTAAGGGTCCTTCATCTTCAAAGTGCCACAGGCAGATGTTGGTTGTAGACTTTGCAATCCTAATCAATCAATCTTCACTAAAATCAATCAAACCTGCAACATACAAGTTACAGCCACAAAGGGTCAATACATTTGAATTGTATTGGCAAGTGATACTATGGTGGTATAGTGGAGTCTATCATCTATATGCATTTGGCTAAGTGGAGTTTGAGGCTTGCATTGCTCAAAATAGTTTTTCCTTAACATTTGAAAATACTAAGTTTTTGCTTTGACAAAATCATTTTTATCAATCAAAGATTGAAGATCCTTTACAAGGCATCTCTCAATCAAAGATTGAAGTCTTCAAACAACCCTTGTTCAATCCACAAGTTTTAACTTAGAAATTTGAATGATGAGATCCTTGATTGCTTCCATGTCTTGATGCTCAATTTGTCCTTTACCAGGGACATGGCTAAGTACTTAGATTTTACACTCTGCAGAGGTGGTGCACTTTCCCCACAAGACTTGGTTTCCCAAGACAAGATCTTTCAGAAGCCTTCCCTTAGACCAAAATGGACGCGCTCCAACCTATCAAACACTACCACCCACTGTCCATATGGCTAAGTTCTTGCAACCTATATGATCATGGCAGAGCCCATATTGCCAAGTGGTTGCACTTGGAGCTTCTCAACATTTGACATCTCAAATCTCTTTATTCCTGGGTGGCAATCCACAAGTGAGATACACAAGCCAGTTCCATGGCCTTGTGTAACCACTCAACATAAACCAATCCTTCCATTCCACCCAGGTGATTCATTAACTTAATTGTTTTATTAAACAAAAACATAAGTCCTCAGACTTAGAGATTTTTCCATAGTGTGAATATATTTTCCACCCATGTTTTCTATTAGCTAGGCTAAGCTTGCTAGTACTAGGAATCTTAACTTAGGAAAATCCTACTAAGGATTCATCTACTAAGTTTTCCTATAGCAAGGTTTATACTTAGCAAAATCCATGCAAGTTTTACTTAGAGAAAAATCACTAGTGCATAGTGAAAGTAATGGGACAAAAAGTATGAAGCATCACTTGCCTTTTTGGAAGGGAATGGTGGTTCACTCCTTGATCTTGCTAGTCTCACACTTTCTAACTTCACTACAAGTCAATCAAGTAGACACAAAATCAACTAGCATTCCAAACCAATAAATCAATCAAACAATTTAACACACACAAAACAATGGGATCTAAGTCATGCATGTAAGCATGCAAAGGATGGTTCTATTTGTAAGGATGGTCTCCACTAGGCTTCTAAACTTTGTAAGTTCCAAATTGGTCATTTACCAAAATGGAAAAGTCATTTGCAAATGGGTTTTATCCATAAACCATTTTCAAATCCTTTCATCATTTTATGTGGTGAAAAACATTTTTCTCACTACCACAACCTTAAGTGGTTTCACCAATTAAGTTGTTGTTTCTTAAAACTTGGTGTTTTGGTCAGTAGGTTTGGTCCAAAACATTTCCTCCAAAGTTTTTACTCAAAAACCATTTTCATAACAAAAACCATTATTTTCATTTGGCTAGAAATGACTAAATCAATTAATCTATCCTAAATTTCACCAAAATCATTTTTAACTCTATGGTTTGGTTCCTAGGGTCAGTGATTTTACAGCAAACCATTTTTCAAAGGTTTTAACCTTAAGAACATTTTTAAACAATTTTTCTAATCTAAATAAGCATACAAATGAATCTGCAAATTCAAACAAGCTAACAGATACTATTTGCTAAACTAAGGGCATGGTTGTCTAGGGCTTGTTCCACTGAATCCATTGATATAAAATTAGTAATTTTTGGACGTGTGGTTTGAAAGTTACAGAGGTTTGAAAATGGCATCAAATTCTGATTTCAAATTCTATTTCAGATCGTCTGATGCCACGCGTCATGTTTTAATTCGCCGGTACCGGTTCGCATGGATCGGTCGCTGTGGAGCGTTGGATTAAAGTGTGATCGTGTGGCTCAGGTGGACACGTAACCCTTCGGTTTAAATCTATTCTCACGCGTCTGATCAAGATCCAACGGCTGTGGAGTGTGCGACCAGGGAGGGGCGGCGCTGGCGGTGGCAGCGGCGGGGTCTGTCAGCGGCGGAGCCGGTGATACAAGAAGCGAGGAAGAGGGGGAGGATTCTCACCGGGTTCAGGAGGTCACGGCGATGCTCAACGTGCCGATGGTTCGACGCGGGGCGCTCGTGGGTGAGGACAATGGCTCGCCGGAGTTGCTTCGGCGGCGGTGCTCTCGGGTTGTTGTTGCCGGCGTCGTTTTGGACCGCGCTAGGACAAAATAGAGGCATGGTTAGGTGCGCATGAGGGTCGCGAGTAAGGGAGCATCATCGGGATGGAGAGGGGAGGTCGGGATTTACCTCGGGAGGTCGTCGGAGTAGCAAACAGACGATGGCGATGGCGGTAGTTGTCGTTGCCGAGCCTGCAGGGCACTTGCGGGCGAGCTGAAGCTACGAGGGGGTTTGCCAGGATATGGGGAACTTGTTTGCGTGCTTGGGGAGGCAAGGAGAGGTAGGGTATGGCCGGAATTGAGAGTTTAGCTCGTCGGAGACGGCGGCGGTGCAGAAGAAAATTGCAACAGCCTGGTGGCTCTCGAGGCGTGGGGTTTGGGGGCAATGAAAGAGGAGAGGGAGGTGGTTATCACACGTGATCACTGCGAGGTTTTAATCGCGGCATCAAGGCGAATTAAGCCCGGGAAATCAATGGCAGGGGCGGGTGAGAACGGTCGATGCGGGGTGTGGACGATGAACAGGAAAGAGTGGGGTCTACCTGGCAGTGGGAAAAGAAGTGAGAGGAGGGTCCACTGGTCAGCCTCTGTGCGGGTCAGAAACGGAGTGCGAAACTTTTTTCTCCGGGGAGGGAAACTGGGCTGGTTACTGGGCATGTTGGGCTGCTGGGTTGGATCGACCCTTTTCTTATTTTTTTCTGTTTCTGAATCCTTTTCCTTTTCTAATTCTATTTCCTGTTTTAAATTTCAAAACAATCAAACAAGGTTCAAATCAATTCAAACCATTATCAACAAACTTTGTTCTTTGAATCTGGTTCTGTTTAGTAGCATAAACCAACTTCCAAAATAAAATAATATTTTTATTCTTTTTAGGACCATTCATTAATTAAATAAAATGGTTCATTAGTTATTTAATAAAATAGGGTTTGATTTAATTAATAGAATCTCCAATTGAAATCCAAATGTTTTCAAAACCAAATCAGTAGGTTTTATTTGGAAATAAAGAATATTTGGAAAACTTGTTTAAAATAAAATAACCTTTTATTTTAGGGTCCATTAATAATTAAATATAATAGACCTTCATTATTAAATCAAATAGGATTTGTTTTATTAAAAACTTTATTTTTAAAATATAAATAAAACCAAAACACTTCAGTAGGTTTTATTTGAGAATAATAAAATACTTAGAAAACTTATTTAAAATATTTTAATAAGTTTTGATGTTTCAATTAAAATGGTAAAACCTTTTATTTAGATAAATTTGGATATTAAATCCTTATTAATTTATTTAAATAAACCTCTGCTATTTTTATCAAAAATGTTTTAATCCAAAAGCTTGGCCAAGGTTTAATTTGGCTTTATAAAATAATCCTTATTTATGAATCCACCTTTTCTTTTGAAAACTAAATCTTTTATTAAAAGATTCCAAAATAGTAATTCTAATTATTTTATTTTCCTTTAATAAAAGTTTATATTTTTAAATCCCTTTAGGATTTATTTGATTCAAATTGGTTTGAGGTTCCAATTGAATTCAAAAAGTTTCTTCTGGCCCTGGAAATCAAACAAAATTTTATTTTATTCATTTATTTTCACATTACAAGATTTGGAAAATCTTGGGATGTGACAGGCTACCACCCTTAAAATAAATCTCGTCCCGAGATTTGGGAAGGCTAGGGTTACAAGCAAGTTCAAAAACAACTAGGGTACTACCACCCTTAAAAAATTCTCAAACTAAAATTACATATTCTCCTTCTTGGGATCCTAGGAAAACTTCTCTAAGCAAACAGTTGCATTTATGTCCTTAATTTCCATGCTTGACTCATGGACCAAGGTTGAGATCCTTCATAGACTTGTTTAACTTGTTCTCCATCCTTTCTGGACAATTGTTTGCATAGTGGCCTAGTTCCCTGCATTTGAAACATGTGACAAGGCTGAGATCCCTCATAGGCTGGTTTATCTTATGCTTCATCTTTTCTGGACAGTTGTTTGCATAATGTCCTAACTCTTTGCAGTGTTTGCACATCACTTGGCTGATATCTTTCTTTTCCTTGGGTATCATTACATCTTGTTTGTTTCCTTGGTTCTTCTTCTTTTCTGGGCATTCACTGGAATAGTGTCCCTTCTCTTTGGAATTGTAACATTGCACTTGGCTTATGTCTTTCTTCTTCTTTTTGGGTCTCTCCAAAGCTAAGAGTTCTTCTAGTTCATGTTCTTCATAGGTGGGAGATCTTTCTCTCTTCTTGGGGCATTGATCTTTATGCTCTTTGGGTGCATGATCCTTATCTCTAAGAATATTGCTAGCTTGGGTTCCTTCTAGATTAGCATCTTTGTCATCCTTGTTGTCATTAGCTCTTTGGGAAAAGTTTTCTCTCATGTTGATCATTTGAGTAACTAATCCTTTCAACAATTGGGATTGAAGTTTCAAAATCCTTTGTATGGCTGGGTATAGTCCATTGTTGTTGGCTAAAAGTTGAGTTGTCTCTTGGCTCAACTGGTTTTGGGTTGCTATAAGTTTTCTCATGATGTCCTCTTGGTTGTTGTTGTTGTCATCATCCTTGATGTTGGAGTTTCTTGGAGTAGTCATCTGTTTGGGTTGGGTAGGGATTAGAATAGGCAAGATATTTCTAAGGAAATATTTCTAATCACATCACAATTCACACAAACAATGTGCATGCAATCACAAACCAAACATTTCACTCAAACAAAGTTCAAGCACATACTTAGGCAAAAAAAAAATATTTTTCTTACACCACATAAGTTGGTGGTTTGACTTAACTATAAATGGTGGTCCATCTACATGGTTCACTTGTGATCTTTCCTTCCTTCTTGGTTGATTCTTCTTGCATGAGATCTTGGTTTCCTTGGAAAATCTTTTGGTCACAATAACTTCTAGTGATGTGGGCTCCTTCTAACTTTTGCATTCCCTCAGTCTCTGAATCTTGAGTAATATTTCCTTGTCTCACTTGTAGTCCTTAGTGGTTTCCAAGTTGGAGGTCCTTGGTGAATATGCTGAAGATGTTGAAGTCATTAGAGTTGAAGAAGTTGAAGTCATTAGAGTTGAAAGTGTTGAAGAAGTCCTTTGCACATGGTGTAGTCTTTGGCCATGGGGTAGGTTTTCCATCAAGTTTGAAATAGATGAGATGTAGAGTTGAAACCAAAATGGTTGAGGAAAGAGTTTACAAGTGTTTTTGTAAATGAGTTTTTGATCAAAATACAACTCCTATTTTTTCTAAGGGTTTTTGTCCAATCCTAGGTTTACAAATCCTACAGGCAACACAATGCTCTGATACCATCTGTAGAGGGAGTGTCCCAACCTTTATAACATAAGGTGGTGTCCCCTGTGTTTACAATGCTAGTCCCTGGATCAATAGCTAGCATCCACAGTTAAGATGTAATATCAAGAAACAAAGGTCATAATATAACTTTATAACCAGGAATAACATAATTTTATTACATCTTACATAGCTCATTTGGCTATTACATTACATTGCAGCGAAATAACTATAAGTAAGGGTCCTTCATCTTCAAAGTTCCACAGGCAGATGTTGGTTGTAGACTTTGCAATCCTAATCAATCAATCTTCACTAAAATCAATCAAACCTGCAACATACAAGTTACAGCCACAAAGGGTCAATACATTTGAATTGTATTGGCAAGTGATACTATGGTGGTATAGTGGAGTCTATCATCTATATGCATTTGGCTAAGTGGAGTTTGAGGCTTGCATTGCTCAAAATAGTTTTTCCTTAACATTTGAAAATACTAAGTTTTTGCTTTGACAAAATCATTTTTCTCAATCAAAGATTGAAGATCCTTTACAAGGCATCTCTCAATCAAAGATTGAAGTCTTCAAACAACCCTTGTTCAATCCACAAGTTTTAACTTAGAAATTTGAATGATGAGATCCTTGATTGCTTCCATGTCTTGATGCTCAATTTGTCCTTTACCAGGGACATGGCTAAGTACTTAGATTTTACACTCTGCAGAGGTGGTGCACTTTCCCCACAAGACTTGGTTTCCCAAGACAAGATCTTTCAGAAGCCTTCCCTTAGACCAAAATGGACGCACTCCAACCTATCAAACACTACCACCCACTGTCCATATGGCTAAGTTCTTGCAGCCTATATGATCATGGCAGAGCCCATATTGCCAAGTGGTTGCACTTGAAGCTTCTCAACATTTGACATCTCAAATCTCTTTATTCCTGGGTGGCAATCCACAAGTGAGATACACAAGCCAGTTCCATGGCCTTGTGTAACCACTCAACATAAACCAATCCTTCCATTCCACCCAGGTGATTCATTAACTTAATTGTTTTATTAAACAAAAACATAAGTCCTCAGACTTAGAGATTTTTCCATAGTGTGAATATATTTTCCACCCATGTTTTCTATTAACTAGGCTAAGCTTGATAGTACTAGGAATCTTAACTTAGGAAAATCCTACTAAGGATTCATCTACTAAGTTTTCCTATAGCAAGGTTTATACTTAGCAAAATCCATGCAAGTTTTACTTAGAGAAAAATCACTAGTGCATAGTGAAAGTAATGGGACAAAAAGTATGAAGCATCACTTTCCTTTTTGGAAGGGAATGGTGGTTCACTCCTTGATCTTGCTAGTCTCACACTTTCTAACTTCACTACAAGTCAATCAAGTAGACACAAAATCAACTAGCATTCCAAACCAATAAATCAATCAAACAATTTAACATACACAAAACAATGGGATCTAAGTCATGCATGTAAGCATTCAAAGGATGGTTCTATTTGTAAGGATGGTCTCCACTAGGCTTCTAAACTTTGTAAGTTCCAAATTGGTCATTTACCAAAATGGCAAAGTCATTTGCAAATGGGTTTTATCCATAAACCATTTTCAAATCCTTTCATCATTTTATGTGGTGAAAAACATTTTTCTCACTACCACAACCTTAAGTGGTTTCACCAATTAAGTTGTTGTTTCTTAAAACTTGGTGTTTTTGTCAGTAGGTTTGGTCCAAAACATTTCCTCCAAAGTTTTTACTCAAAAACCATTTTCATAACAAAAACCATTATTTTCATTTGGCTAGAAATGACTAAATCAATTAATCTATCCTAAATTTCACCAAAATCATTTTTAACTCTATGGTTTGGTTCCTAGGGTCAGTGATTTTACAGCAAACCATTTTGCAAAGGTTTTAACCTTAAAAACATTTTTAAACAATTTTTCTAATCTAAATAAGCATACAAATGAATCTGCAAATTCAAACAAGCTAACAGATACTATTTGCTAAACTAAGGGCTTGGTTGGCTAGGGTTTGTTCCACTGAATCCATTGATATAAAATTTGTAATTTTTGGACGTGTGGTTTGAAAGTTACAGAGGTTTGAAAATGGCATCAAATTCTGATTTCAAATTCTATTTCAGATCGTCTGATGCCACACGTCATGTTTTAATTCGCCGGTACTGGTTCACACGGATCGGTCGCTGTGGAGCGTTGGATTAAAGTGTGATCGTGTGGCTCAGGTGGACACATACCCCTTCGGTTTAAATCTATTCTCACGCGTCTGATCAAGATCCAACGGCTGTGGAGTGTGCGACCAGGGAGGGGCGGCGCTGGCGGTGGCAGGTGGCGGCGGCGGGGTCTGTCAGCAGCGGAGCCGGTGATACAAGAAGTGAGGAAGAGGGGAAGGATGCTCACCAGGTTCAGGAGGTCACGGCGATGCTCAACGTGCCGATGGTTCGACGAGGGGCGCTCGTGGGTGAGGACAATGGCTCGCCGGAGTTGCTTCGGCGGCGGTGCTCTCGGGTTGTTGTTGCCGGCGTCGTTTTGGACCGCGCTAGGACAAAATAGAGGCATGGTTAGGTGCGCACGAGGGTCGCGAGTAAGGGAGCATCATCGGGATGGAGAGGGGAGGTCGGGATTTACCTCGGGAGGTCGTCGGAGTAGCAAACAGACGATAGCGACGACGGTAGTTGTCGTTGCCGAGCCTGCAGGGCACTCGTGGGCGAGCTGAAGCTACGAGGGGGTTTGCCAGGATATGGGGAACTTGTTTGCGTGCTTGGGGAGGCAAGGAGAGGCAGGGTATGGCCGGAATTGAGAGTTTAGCTCGTCGGAGACGGCGGCGGTGCAGAAGAAAATTGCAACAGCCTGGTGGCTCTCGAGGCGTGGGGTTTGGGGGCAATGAAAGAGGAGAGGGAGGTGGTTATCACACGTGATCACTGCGAGGTTTTAATCACGGCATCAAGGCGAATTAAGCCCGAGAAATCAATGGCAGGGGCGGGTGAGAACGGTCGATGCGGGGTGTGGACGATGAACAGGAAAGAGTGGGGTCTACCTGGCAGTGGGAAAAGAAGTGAGAGGAGGGTCCACTGGTCAGCCTCTGTGCGGGTCAGAAACGGAGTGCGAAACGTTTTTCTCCGGGTAGGGAAACTGGGCTGGTTACTGGGCCTGTTGGGCTGCTGGGTTGGGTCGACCCTTTTCTTATTTTTTTCTGTTTCTGAATCCTTTTCCTTTTTTAATTCTATTTCCTGTTTTAAATTTCAAAACAATCAAACAAGGTTCAAATCAATTCAAACCATTATCAACAAACTTTGTTCTTTGAATCTGGTTCTGTTTAGTAGCATAAACCAACTTCCAAAATAAAATAATATTTTTATTCTTTTTAGGACCATTCATTAATTAAATAAAATGGTTCATTAGTTATTTAATAAAATAGGGTTTGATTTAATTGATAGAATCTCCATTTCAAATCCAAATGTTTTCAAAACCAAATTAGTAGGTTTTATTTGGAAATAAAGAATATTTGGAAAACTTGTTTAAAATAAAATAACCTTTTATTTTAGGGTCCATTAATAATTAAATACAATAGACCTTCATTATTAAATCAAATAGGATTTGTTTTATTAAAAACTTTATTTTTAAAATATAAATAAAACCAAAACACTTCAGTAGGTTTTATTTGAGAATAATAAAATACTTAGAAAACTTATTTAAAATATTTTAATAAGTTTTGATGTTTCAATTAAAATGGTAAAACCTTTTATTTAGATAAATTTGGATATTAAATCCTTATTAATTTATTTAAATAAACCTCTGCTATTTTTATCAAAAATGTTTTAATCCAAAAGCTTGGCCAAGGTTTAATTTGGCTTTATAAAATAATCCTTATTTATGAATCCACCTTTTCTTTTGAAAACCAAATCTTTTATTAAAAGATTCCAAAATAGTAATTCTAATTATTTTATTTTCCTTTAATAAAAGTTTATCTTTTTAAATCCCTTTAGGATTTATTTGATTCAAATTGGTTTGAGGTTCAAATTGAATTCAAAAAGTTTCTTTTGGCCCTGGAAATCGAACAAAATTTTATTTTATTCATTTATTTTCACATTACAAGATTTGGAAAATCTTGGGATGTGACAGGCTACCACCCTTAAAATAAATCTCGTCCCGAGATTTGGGAAGGCTAGGGTTACAAGCAAGTTCAAAAACAACTAGGGTACTACCACCCTTAAAAAATTCTCAAACTAAAATTACATATTCTCCTTCTTGGGATCCTGGGAAAACTTCTCTAAGCAAACAGTTGCATTTATGTCCTTAATTTCCATGCTTGACTCATGGACCAAGGTTGAGATCCTTCATAGACTTGTTTAACTTGTTCTCCATCCTTTCTGGACAATTGTTTGCATAGTGGCCTAGTTCCCTGCATTTGAAACATGTGACAAGGCTGAGATCCCTCATAGGCTGGTTTATCTTATGCTTCATCTTTTCTGGACAGTTGTTTGCATAATGTCCTAACTCTTTGCAGTGTTTGCACATCACTTGGCTGATATCTTTCTTTTCCTTGGGTATCATTACATCTTGTTTGTTTCCTTGGTTCTTCTTCTTTTCTGGGCATTCACTGGCATAGTGTCCCTTCTCTTTGCAATTGTAATATTGCACTTGGCTTATGTCTTTCTTCTTCTTTTTGGGTCTCTCCAAAGCTAAGAGTTCTTCTAGTTCATGTTCTTCATAGGTGGGAGATCTTTCTCTCTTCTTGGGGCATTGATCTTCATGCTCTTTGGGTGCATGATCCTTATCTCTAAGAATATTGCTAGCTTGGGTTCCTTCTAGATTAGCATCTTTGTCATCCTTGTTGTCATTAGCTCTTTGGGAAAAGTTTTCTCTCATGTTGATCATTTGAGTAACTAATCCTTGCAACAATTGGGATTGAAGTTTCAAAATCCTTTGTATGGCTGGGTCTAATCCATTGTTGTTGGCTAAAAGTTGAGTTGTCTCTTGGCTCAACTGATTTCGGGTTGCTATAAGTTTTCTCATGTTGTCCTCTTGGTTGTTGTTGTTGTCATCATCCTTGATGTTGGAGTTTCTTGGAGTAGTCATCTGTTTGGGTTGGGTAGGGATTAGAATAGGCAAGATATTTCTAAGGAAATATTTCTAATCACATCACAATTCACACAAACAATGTGCATGCAATCAAAAACCAAACATTTCACTCAAACAAAGTTCAAGCACATACTTAGGCAAAAAAAAATATTTTTGTTACACCACATAAGTTGGTGGTTTGACTTAACTATAAATGGTGGTCCATCTACATGGTTCACTTGTGATCTTTCCTTCCTTCTTGGTTGATTCTTCTTGCATGAGATCTTGGTTTCCTTGGAAAATCTTTTGGTCACAATAACTTCTAGTGATGTGGGCTCCTTCTAACTTTTGCATTCCCTCAGTCTCTGAATCTTGAGTAAGATTTCCTTGTCTCACTTGTAGTCCTTAGTGGTTTCCAAGTTGGAGGTCCTTGGTGAATATGCTGAAGATGTTGAAGTCATTAGAGTTGAAGAAGTTGAAGTCATTAGAGTTGAAAGTGTTGAAGAAGTCATTTGCACATGGTGTAGTCTTTGGCCATGGGGTAGGTTTTCCATCAAGTTTGAAATAGATGAGATGTAGAGTTGAAACCAAAATAGTTGAGGAAAGAGTTTACAAGTGTTTTTGTAAATGAGTTTTTGGATCAAAATACAACTCCTATTTTTTCTAAGGGTTTTTGTCCAATCCTAGGTTTACAAATCCTACAGGCAACACAATGCTCTAATACCATCTGTAGAGGGAGTGTCCCAACCTTTATAACATAAGGTGGTGTCCCCTGTGTTTACAATGCTAGTCCCTGGATCAATAGCTAGCATCCACAATTAAGATGTAATATCAAGAAACAAAGGTCATAATATAACTTTATAACCAGGAATAACATAATTTTATTACATCTTACATAGCTCATTTGGCTATTACATTACATTGCAGCGAAATAACTATAAGTAAGGGTCCTTCAACTTCAAAGTTCCACAGGCAGATGTTGGTTGTAGACTTTGCAATCCTAATCAATCAATCTTCACTAAAATCAATCAAACCTGCAACATACAAGTTACAGCCACAAAGGGTCAATACATTTGAATTGTATTGGCAAGTGATACTATGGTGGTATAGTGGAGTCTATCATCTATATGCATTTGGCTAAGTGGAGTTTGAGGCTTGCATTGCTCAAAATAGTTTTTCCTTAACATTTGAAAATACTAAGTTTTTGCTTTGACAAAATCATTTTTCTCAATCAAAGATTGAAGATCCTTTACAAGGCATCTCTCAATCAAAGATTGAAGTCTTCAAACAACCCTTGTTCAATCCACAAGTTTTAACTTAGAAATTTGAATGATGAGATCCTTGATTGCTTCCATGTCTTGATGCTCAATTTGTCCTTTACCAGGGACATGGCTAAGTACTTAGATTTTACACTCTGCAGAGGTGGTGCACTTTCCCCACAAGACTTGGTTTCCCAAGACAAGATCTTTCAGAAGCCTTCCCTTAGACCAAAATGGACGCACTCCAACCTATCAAACACTACCACCCACTGTCCATATGGCTAAGTTCTTGCAGCCTATATGATCATGGCAGAGCCCATATTGCCAAGTGGTTGCACTTGAAGCTTCTCAACATTTGACATCTCAAATCTCTTTATTCCTGGGTGGCAATCCACAAGTGAGATACACAAGCCAGTTCCATGGCCTTGTGTAACCACTCAACATAAACCAATCCTTCCATTCCACCCAGGTGATTCATTAACTTAATTGTTTTATTAAACAAAAACATAAGTCCTCAGACTTAGAGATTTTTCCATAGTGTGAATATATTTTCCACCCATGTTTTCTATTAACTAGGCTAAGCTTGATAGTACTAGGAATCTTAACTTAGGAAAATCCTACTAAGGATTCATCTACTAAGTTTTCCTATAGCAAGGTTTATACTTAGCAAAATCCATGCAAGTTTTACTTAGAGAAAAATCACTAGTGCATAGTGAAAGTAATGGGACAAAAAGTATGAAGCATCACTTTCCTTTTTGGAAGGGAATGGTGGTTCACTCCTTGATCTTGCTAGTCTCACACTTTCTAACTTCACTACAAGTCAATCAAGTAGACACAAAATCAACTAGCATTCCAAACCAATAAATCAATCAAACAATTTAACATACACAAAACAATGGGATCTAAGTCATGCATGTAAGCATTCAAAGGATGGTTCTATTTGTAAGGATGGTCTCCACTAGGCTTCTAAACTTTGTAAGTTCCAAATTGGTCATTTACCAAAATGGCAAAGTCATTTGCAAATGGGTTTTATCCATAAACCATTTTCAAATCCTTTCATCATTTTATGTGGTGAAAAACATTTTTCTCACTACCACAACCTTAAGTGGTTTCACCAATTAAGTTGTTGTTTCTTAAAACTTGGTGTTTTTGTCAGTAGGTTTGGTCCAAAACATTTCCTCCAAAGTTTTTACTCAAAAACCATTTTCATAACAAAAACCATTATTTTCATTTGGCTAGAAATGACTAAATCAATTAATCTATCCTAAATTTCACCAAAATCATTTTTAACTCTATGGTTTGGTTCCTAGGGTCAGTGATTTTACAGCAAACCATTTTGCAAAGGTTTTAACCTTAAAAACATTTTTAAACAATTTTTCTAATCTAAATAAGCATACAAATGAATCTGCAAATTCAAACAAGCTAACAGATACTATTTGCTAAACTAAGGGCTTGGTTGGCTAGGGTTTGTTCCACTGAATCCATTGATATAAAATTTGTAATTTTTGGACGTGTGGTTTGAAAGTTATAGAGGTTTGAAAATGGCATCGAATTCTGATTTCAAATTCTATTTCAGATCGTCTGATGCCACGCGTCATGTTTTAATTCGCCGGTACCGGTTCGCACGGATCGGTCGCTGTGGAGCGTTGGATTAAAGTGTGATCGTGTGGCTCAGGTGGACACATACCCCTTCGGTTTAAATCTATTCTCACGCGTCTGATCAAGATCCAACGGCTGTGGAGTGTGCGACCAGGGAGGGGCGGCGCTGGCGGTGGCAGGTGGCGGCGGCGGGGTCTGTCAGCGGCGGAGCCGGTGATACAAGAAGCGAGGAAGAGGGGGAGGATGCTCACCGGGTTCAGGAGGTCACGGCGATGCTCAACGTGTTGATGGTTCGACGAGGAGCACTCGTGGGTGAGGACAATGGCTCGCCGGAGTTGCTTCGGCGGCGGTGCTCTCGGGTTGTTGTTGCCGGCGTTGTTTTGGACCGCGCTAGGACAAAATAGAGGCATGGTTAGGTGCGCACGAGGGTCGTGAGTAAGGGAGCATCATCGGTATGGAGAGGGGAGGTCGGGATTTACCTCGGGAGGTCATCGGAGTAGCAAACAGACGATGGCGACGGCGGTAGTTGTCGTTGCCGAGCCTGCAGGGCACTCGCGGGCGAGCTAAAGCTACGAGGGGGTTTGCCAGGATATGGGGAACTTGTTTGCGTGCTTGGGGAGGCAAGGAGAGGTAGGGTATGGCCGGAATTGAGAGTTTAGCTCGTCGGAGACGGCGGCGGTGCAGAAGAAAATTGCAACAGCCTGGTGGCTCTCGAGGCGTGGGGTTTGGGGGCAATGAAAGAGGAGAGGGAGGTGGTTATCACACGTGATCACTGCGAGGTTTTAATCGCGGCATCAAGGCGAATTAAGCCCGAGAAATCAATGGCAGGGGCGGGTGAGAACGGTCGATGCGGGGTGTGGACGATGAACAGGAAAGAGTGGGGTCTACCTGGCAGTGGGAAAAGAAGTGAGAGGAGGGTCCACTGGTCAGCCTCTGTGCGGGTCAGAAACGGAGTGAGAAACGTTTTTCTCCGGGGAGGGAAACTGGGCTGGTTACTGGGCCTGTTGGGCTGCTGGGTTGGGTCGACCCTTTTCTTAATTTTTTCTGTTTCTGAATCTTTTTCCTTTTCTAATTCTATTTCCTGTTTTAAATTTCAAAACAATCAAACAAGGTTCAAATCAATTCAAACCATTATCAACAAACTTTGTTCTTTGAATCTGGTTCTGTTTAGTAGCATAAACCAACTTCCAAAATAAAATAATATTTTTATTCTTTTTAGGACCATTCATTAATTAAATAAAATGGTTCATTAGTTATTTAATAAAATAGGGTTTGATTTAATTAATAGAATCTCCATTTGAAATCCAAATGTTTTCAAAACCAAATCAGTAGGTTTTATTTGGAAATAAAGAATATTTGGAAAACTTGTTTAAAATAAAATAACCTTTTATTTTAGGGTCCATTAATAATTAAATACAATAGATCTTCATTATTAAATACACTTCAGTAGGTTTTATTTGAGAATAATAAAATACTTAGAAAACTTATTTAAAATATTTTAATAAGTTTTGATGTTTCAATTAAAATGGTAATACCTTTTATTTAGATAAATTTGGATATTAAATCCTTATTAATTTATTTAAATAAACCTCTGCTATTTTTATCAAAAATGTTTTAATCCAAAAGCTTGGCCAAGGTTTAATTTGGCTTTATAAAATAATCCTTATTTATGAATCCACCTTTTCTTTTGAAAACCAAATCTTTTATTAAAAGATTCCAAAATAGTAATTCTAATTATTTTATTTTCCTTTAATAAAAGTTTATCTTTTTAAATCCCTTTAGGATTTATTTGATTCAAATTGGTTTGAGGTTCCAATTGAATTCAAAAAGTTTCTTCTGGCCCTGGAAATCAAACAAAATTTTATTTTATTCATTTATTTTCACATTACAAGATTTGGAAAATCTTGGGATGTGACACGCATGCACACACGATCACCACCGACCCAGGAGACCGCTAGACATCCCCGTTTGCCGCCCCGTGCCATACAGCCACCGCCCGCCGTCGAAGACACCGTCTCTGCCGCGTAGAGCACCGGCCGTTCCAGACCAAACCACACCGCCCCATGCCTCGCGACCATGTCGTTGAGCATCGCCAGGAGACACCGCACCGTCCCCTACCCTTGCCCATGCCATTAGCCGCCTGTAACGTCGCCCCCGACGAGCTCACTGTGCGCCCCGACGGTCCCCTCGCTCGACTATAAATAGAGGCCACCCCCGCACGATTTATTCACACCATCTCACTCCCCTCTCCCCACTGACCGTGCCACACCGTTCTCTGAGCAAGGCGAGCACCACCTCGCCAGAATTTCACCGGAGCCCACCGCCTCTGGAGAAGAAGCGAGCCAGCGATTGGAGCCGCCCCAGGAGAAGCCACCGGTACCAGGAGGTTCGCCGTCATCGACTTTGTCGTTCGCCCGCCTCACCGACCATCGCCCATACCCCGGTGAGCCCCCAGCACCCCTCACTGGCCGCGCTAGGTTTCGTTCTCACCGGAGCTGTCTCGCGTCGACGATGACCCCCAGCCGTTGGATTAGAACTAGATCGAACGATCCACATTGCCCCATACCGCTTCGCCCAGCCCCGTGTCACTGACGAGTGGGGACACCCACTTAAGCAGCCCGCGGGAGCACTGCGCTTAGCAGGCCGGCCCATTAGAATTTCCCGCGCAGCCCAGTGATTCAAATTAAACCTTTTCTTTTAAAATTCAAACACACTTCTGTATCCAACTTCAAAAATCAACCCAGATCGATTCATTGCACCAATTTGAATGAAACCAATTTTGTTGGAAAGGTCTGTGAATGCTTAATCCAAGCCCGTTGGATTCCAGTTATTTGGATCTGTAGATCACCCATAGTAAAAATAACAAGGCAGAAGCTTTTCTGCATTCAAACATTTTTCAAATTTAAATCATAAAAGCTTTTGAGTTGTTTCCAACTCTCAAAAATCACATTTAACCATACCTTTCAGAATATATAAAAATATATAGATTTACTTGTAGAAATAATGTTCAAGTAATAAAAGAATGCCCCATAGGCATTACTAGCCACTATAATGAATTAAAATAAAAGGGTAAAACCTTATTAAATTGTGACACCACTTTAAATCACATTCCCATGGACTACAATATGTGGTGATGACATGTGTCAACATGATCCCATGTTTAGTTGGAGAATATTAAATCTTAAGTAATTTTTAAATGAGTAGAAATTACTTTTCTAAAAATAAAAGATTTAAACCAAGCCTTAACCTTGTAATGTTAGAGATGATGCTAGATCATCTATAGGACCCTTGTGTGTGATGATTGCAAGTAGTTAAGTATTGTTTGGTGATTGTGTACCTCGTATTTATTCATAGACGCTAGTACTGACCAAGGATACGAGGAGGAAGGAGGATACTACGAAGAAGAAGCCGAGGAGAACTTCAACCACTGCTCTGCACAAGGCAAGCTAACACTTGCAAGATACTATACCTATGCAAGATTATATTGACACTGATGCAAGCCTAATACTACTAGTGAATGTGCAAGCTAACCCTTGCCAGATACCCTACTGTTGCCACAAACCCATACTTGTGATATGACTACTATATGCCTTAAGCATATGTGATTATACTCACTTGATAAACCAATCCTAGTTTTACTTGCAAGCTTCTTACTTTATTTCTGTATCAAAGCTCTTACCTAGTTGTTACCTAAGTAAATGGTAGATACTAGAAAGATATGTGAAGGTTGCATAAAGAGCATAAAATTTGGCCTAAGCTAGAAACCTTGATATCAGCCTAAGATATAAGGTTGGACTTAGTGAAACCCCACTAGTTACCACCCCTCATTAGTACTACCCCCACCTGTATATGCTAGTGCTAAGCATAAAACTTGATCAACTTTTAGATGGGAATACTTGGTGGAAAAATGGTTATGAAAACCTTGGAATGATGGATCATTCTATTGAAATGTTTTGGACATGTGTTTCCAAACACTTGATGCTTTTGGTGATGAAAATGTTGAGGCATGAGCCTTAGCCCTTTATAAAACTGATGGTTGTCTGGATGCGATACCATTCCAATTTTAGCGTACAACCACAATACCTGAATATTGGGTAGGGCTTGACTGGAAACTTATATTCCTTAGTATTAGTTCCCTCACGGCCAAGGTCTGAGCTGAGGCTACCTTGTGAAGATTGTCCACCTGTGCAGTACCCAAGATGACAGTGGTCATGGTTGGGAGGCCAAACTCACAGGAGAGGTGCTTATACTAGGGCGTGTAATTCAAAGGTTAGGATTGATTATCCGCATACTAAGTATGGTGAATTCAGGATTGTTCCTGACGGATGTATCGAATGTTGTGGTGAAAGTGTACAATCTCTATAGAGTGTCAAACTATTCGAATAGCCGCGTCCGCGGTTATGGACAGTTGGAGTGGCCATACTGTTCCCCCGTCAGACTTTTCAAAATGACTTGTAAAATGAATTGAGACTTTGACTTGACCACAACAGAGTTGTAACATGAGTTACAAGATCCCACTTAGGAGTTATAAAATTGTGACTGGCTTTGGAACTGAGTAGAGATAAATCTGGCTTTTGCAAAACAACCTTAGAGCCTAGTGTCCCATTATCCAAAAAACCCCTTTACCTGTTAGTACTAGTTTGCGAGTACTTAAAGAGTACTCATGGCTTTGTCCCTGGCTATTCCCATGGCAAGACTATGAAGAGGAGTACCTGGAAGATGGACCCCAGGAAGGTTACGACAACTAGGATCATCTCCCATCGTCAGCATTGCCTGTGACCCCGAAGATGGAGCTTCGCCTACGCTACCGTTATTATTACGTATTCCGCTGCTTGATGTTTTATTAAGAACTGGATCATGAGATCCCCATTTGTGTAAGAACTTATGTATTGTTTGTAATGGATGAAGTACTATGGTATCCAATTCTGTTATGTCTCGCAAAAATGGTAATCCTGGGATTGCGATGTATGGCATAACAGGCATCTAGGATTGAAAAATCCGGGTGTTGACACAAAACAAATGCAACTTCAAAATTTTCAACATAAAGAGGGGAAAGTTAATATTATTAAGATACATAAAACCATGTTTCCCTCGCTCATAATAACTTTTAGTAGCATAATGAATAAAATTAACAATATAACTACCACATAGAACATTCTTATCATGAGACACATGCATAAAAAAATTATTACACTCCACATAAGCATAGTCATTCTTACTAATCGTAGTGGGAGAAAATTCAACAAAATAGCTACCATTATTATTCTCATTACCATAATCATCAAATATAGTAGGCATATTGTAATCATAATTAATTTTCTCCTCAATAGTATGTGGACTAAAAATATCATATTCATCAATGTAATCATCATATATTGGAGGTTTGGTATCATCATAAGCAATAGAATAGCTATCTTCCAAAGCTGGGGAACTATAAAGATCATTTTCATAAAAAACTAGCTTCCCCAAGCTTATACGTTTCCATAGCATTAGCAATAATAGTGTTCAAAGTATTCATACTAATAACATTTCTATTAGCATGCAAATGAAGCTCCATAGGTTTTTTCATTTTCTCTTCAAACACTTCATGTCCCAACTCAAGATAAATATTATAAATCTCTCTAATTTTTTAGTTATTTTCCATTACGCCTAACTAGTGAAAACAAGAAACAAAAAGACAAAATTGCAGAATCTAAAGGAAATAACTTCGAGCACTCACATCGGAGTATGTGAGTACCTTTTACCTTACCTCCCCAGAAACGGCGCCAGAAAAGAGCTTTCTAGCTTGCTGTTGACGTGGGAGAGAGTGTGTGAGTGCCTTTTACCTTACCTCCCCGGCAACAACGCCAGAAAAGATCTTGACATCTATGCACTTCTATTCTTGTAGACAGTTGTTGGGCCTCCAAGTGCAGAGGTTTGTAGAACAGCAGCAAGTTTCCCTTAAGTGGATCACCCAAGGTTTATCGAACTCGGGGAGGAAGTGGTCAAAGGTATCCCTCTCATGCAATCCTACAATCAAGATACAAGAAGTCTCTTGTGTCCACAACACACCCAATACACTTGTCATGTGTATAGGTGCACTAATTCGGCAAAGATATAGTGAAATACAAGTGGTAACGGTGCAATAAAAGAGCTTCTGACGGGGAGGAAAACCCCGGCAACTGCCCCTAAAAAGACTTTGGAGGCGTGGAAGAGACTAAAGGCAAACTGAAACAAAGGTGGAAGCAAGCAAACATGTAACAGATCTAGATGCAAATGGTATTTCAATGTTTAGAAACAAGGCCTAGGGATCATACTTTCACTAGTGAACACTCTCATATAAATATATTCTCTTCATGATACTACCCTGAACTACTCTCCGGTTGGACACTCTAATCCATGGTAGGGCTATAACAGCACTCCTCAAAGTCCAACTTCCCCATCTAGATAACCCCACACTGTCACTGTTGGAGATATGCCCAAGAGGCAATAATAAATAGGTTATTATCATATCTTCATCTTTATGATAAATGTTTACACACCATGCAATAATTGTATTAACAGGAAACATGAATACTTGTGTGATTTGTAAACATAAAAGAGTCTGTAGTAAAGCCTCTTGCTAAACTAGCTTGTTTGTTAATATATGATCATGGTTTCCTGATCATGAACATTGAGATGTTATTAACAACAAGGTCATATCATTAGGAGAATGATGTGATGGACATACTCCTATAGTTAAGTGTAGCATAAGATCAAGTCATTCAAATAGTTCACTTAGTATAAGCTTTCAAATACATAGTAACCTAAATCATTCGACCATGAGATCATGTTAATCACCATCACCGGAAGGATGCTTTGATGACATCAAACACCACACCATAACTGGGTGGCTATAAAGGTGGCATTGAGTGTTCAGAAAGTATGTGTTGAAGCACATGAATCAAGAGTGGGATTTGTACATCCATATGATAGATAGATATATTCTGGGCCCTCATGGTGGAATTTCATCCAATTAGCTTGCAAGCATGTGACTGGCTCACAAGAGATCACATATCATGGTATCAAGAAAATAATACTTATATGTAACAAGGTTGAACTAGGTATGCAGAGATACCAACGATCAAACCTCGGATAAGTAAAGTATCATGATACAAAGGGAAATTGGTATCATATGTAAATGGTTCATTCAATCACGAAGTAATCATAGAAATATGTGGGAGCCATATGAATTTCTAGATTCCTCTATTGGTTATTGATCGGAGAAGAGTCTCGGTCATGTCTGCATAATTCACGAACCGTAGGGAGACACACTTAAGGATTCGATGTGGTTTAGTAGATATGGAATGTAAGTAGGGAGACCGAATGTTGTTCGGAGTATCGGATGGGATCCGGGATATCACGACGAGATCCAGATGGTTCGGAGAATAGGATTCATATAAGGAAAGTCCAATTCCAAAGTTCAGGAATGATTCCGGTGTTTTCATCAGAATGTTCTAGAAGGGTCTAGAAGGTTCACCGGACTGGAAGGGTAAGGGTGCATGAATGTGTCATGACTAACTGGAATGGTTGCATCATATCCTAGTTCAAAGGTATCTGCAAATAAAGAGTGAAATCAAAATCCGAAACTGAAATTCAAAAGGCAAGTTTGAAAAGTCAAACTGGGACAATGTTTCCTAGTGGAGGAAGAAGAGAATCCTTCTCTCCCTCCACCAGAAGCATAGTAGGAGAGGGAGTTGGGGAAGGATTCAAACTCCCCTCTCGCAAGCTGCCCCTCCCTCTCATAAATAGAGGGGAGGGGCTGCCCCTCAACACACAACACCACCACCCCGCCTCCAAGCCGTCGCCGCCACGCCGCGCCACCAGCCGCTCCGTCGCCTCGCACCGCCGCTGGCTCGCTGTCGCCACCCTAGCTGCCGCCAGCCATGCCTCTTCCTTTTCAGACTCTAAGCCCTAGATCACCGGAAACCCTAATTCTCCACCATAACCCGCTTCGGCTTAGCCGAAGCCCTGCGGGATCTTCCCTCTACTTCTGACACCACACCGTCATGCTGCCGGAATCGCGAGGGGAGAACTACAATCTCTGCTGCCTGCTGGAACAAGGGAGAGGAAGGTCTTCATCGAGTACCGTACGTGTGACCGACTGCAGGAGCACTGCCGGAACACGGCGCCAGAAGGATCGTCTATGCGATCTTTAGATCGGAAAGTGAACGAATACCTCATCCACAAGAATCTGCTCTCGTTAACCGCTTTGGAATCTTCGAGGGTGAGTACTCTATCGAGTCGTTGCTATAATATAGTAGATAGATCTTGGCTTTTGTGTGTTCATGCGGTAGAAATTTTTTGTTTTCCATGCTACGAACCCCAACAGTGGTATTAGATCCGTGTTTATATGTAGATCTGTTGCACGAGTAGAACACAATGGTCATTGTGGGTGTTGATGCTTTTGTTGTCGATTGCTTTTTGTGTACTTTGCATCTTGAGGGATGATGGGATGAAGTGGACCGGGCTAACCGTACATGATATCGTTCATGAGACTTTCTCCACACTAAACATGCAAATTGTATTGCATAAGTGGCTTTGCGGGTGTCTGTCTCTCCCAACATAGTGAAGATTCAATTTACAACGGGTGATTGAAAATACTAGTATCAACGTTGTGGTTCTTGTTCGTAAGTTAGAACGACACTTTTTGAAAGCCCCAAACCACGTAAAATATGCAAATAAAATTAGAGGCGTCTAACTTTGTTTTGCAGGGGTGTGCTGTCATGTGATATGGCCATAATTGTGATTATATATGATGTATGCAATGATCCTTATTGTAAGTCGACAAATCCAACGCCTCATTCTCCGAAGATTGAGGAACAAGAGGAGATCCATTAAAAGAAATCTTTCTCAACCGGCAGGAGCCTTATGGTTATCTTTTAATTTCGTTAAGACCCGCGTATCTATTATTCAAAGTAGTTGTAATAGTTGATGCTGGTGGACGACAACCATGGAGTGGCGCTATTGACCTTGACGCCACATCGATGATGATGGAGATCATGTTCGTGCTTGCAGATGGAGATCGGAAGCACAAGAAGAAAGACCATATCATATCACATATTATGAATTGCATGTGATGTTAATCCTTTTATGAATCTTGTATTGCTTAGATCGCGACAGTATCATTATAAGATGATCCCTCTCAGAAAATATCAAGTTATAAAGTGTTCATCCTTAGTAGGCACCGTTGACAAAGCTTGTTGTTTCGAAGCACCACGTGATGATCGGGTGTATTAGATTCTTCGAGTATATACAACGGGAGCAAGACAGATTTGCTCATGCGGAAGCTAAGGTTTGATCTTGACGAGCCTAGCATGTACAGACATGGTCTCAGAACACGGATCACCGAAAGATAAAGCATGAGTCATATAGTAGATATGATGAACATGTTGATTGTTCGCCTTTGAAGCTAGTGATGATCGGTTTTGATGTGGTGGATTTTTTCATGTAATCACTAAAACAATGTGAGGGATATTGTTTTGAGTGGGAGTTCAACAGTAATATGATTAAAAGTTGAACACTATTTATCATAAATTAAATCAAAGTGAATTTGCATAGTTGTTGTAGTCATTGGCATCCGTTTACCACCTTGCGCTTAGTTATAATTGAGATAATAGAACTATATAAGTCTAGATAGTTTCTTTATGAACTGGTATCATATTGATTTGAAGTATTAATCTAAAGTTTAAAAAGTCCTATTGCAAACTTTTAGTAAGTTTCGGTTACTCCGTGAAGTTTAATAATTCGTATTAAATCAAGAGTAACAATTCCAGTGTTAGTATATAAGTATCATTTTTGTCTCCATGATTCTTGATGTTCAAAATATTGTTTTAATATCAAGGTTATAGGAGAGCTGAAAGAATTGTTTCAGAAACCATCATGTGTGAAAGATTTTATGATATCTGAAACGTTTTGGTTACAACATGATAGAGTATATGTAACATCCTAAAAAAAATTCTAAATTTTGGAATGATAGAAATCAATTAAAATAAAGTGATTGAACTATTTGATCTTGTTGACCACTTTGAATGAAAATAAACTTTTGAGGATTTGTTTAGAATTTCCTAAGCCACATTAAAAAGAGTGGATTAACATGACTATGCAAATATAAATATTGGTTAGAAAATTTTATACAAATCCAAGAAAGTATTGTCTTGCATTTAATTCACGTTCATTTTGTATTTTTGTAACACTTGAATCTTTTCGGAACACTGTTCATTTTCACGAGAGGGGAAGTAATATGACGTTTCCAAATATAAGAAACATGAAGGAAATATCCTACAGTTTTAACTGGATTTTGTTGTATTTGGACTATTCAAAAAAATATTTTTTTGGCCCAACAAAAATTAACCGAGAGAAGATAACATGACTTCTTCATTTTTATTTGGATGCTAAAAGTGGTTATTCTATGTTTATAATTGAACATGTAGCTTTTATGTGCATTTAAAGATATGTTTGAATTAATTTTGTGCATATAAAATAATGTCCTAGAACTAATTTTGTTTTGTTTTAAAATGCATATATGGCCATGTGAGGCCAAAGTGCATACAAAGATTTTTGTATATTAAATTTTTAGCTAGAAATATATCTCATGAGCCCAACGTATTTATCTATTTTTTTTCTTTTCTGGTTTTATGTTTAAAACGATTTTAGATACCTATACGTGTTCTGCTAAATAAAAAAAACAGAGAAAGAAAAAAAGATACAAAGATACCTATACATGACTAGGACTCGTGCGCCCAAACAATACAACAATAATCAAATCGGCATACGCATAGTGACATATCTAGTCCCTATTTAATTCTTCTATTTATTTTCAAAGAATCAGCGTACCGATCTGGATCAATACACCCACACGCTCAAATAGTCCAACGAAACAGGCCATCTCTCCCTCTCCATTTTTTTTTTCTTCTTGTTCTGACGCCAGGCCCACCCACGAAGGAGACCAACAGTGCCCACGGTTTGTCTTCCTTATCTCGACAGACTCCGTGATGAACACGAGCTTTAACAAAAATCCCAAGAAATTCTTCCAAATTCGTTCGATTTCTTGCCCTCTCGGCCACGCAAAATACCCCATAAATACCCCCTTCTCCTGCTTGTTCCGTTTTTCCACGAATCGCTAGACTCCGAAATCTCCTGTGGCCAAAATCGATCTCGCCGGAAACCACCATATGGTCGGAGCTCGAAGTCAAGATTCCAGGACTCCTCTCCCATCCCTCCTCCTTTTGATCTTCTATTTCTGTTCCACCGCAGCCCTCAGCATTTTTTTCCAATATGCAGCAGATTAAACAGACTCACGTGCCAGGGGTTCGCCGGACAGCCGCCGCAATATCGTACCCGAGCTAGGCGGAAGTTCGCAGGAGCCGTACGGATGGAAAACCCCCGCCACCGCCAGGAGCCGCACCGGTACTCTCTGATCACGCTGACAAGATGGCTGCATCGGTTCGTACCTAGTGCATGCGGTTTAGATTAGATCAGTTTTAATCTCAGAGCTAAATCGGTAGCATGCAATCGGGTACTCGCATGTCCAGTTTTTTTTTCTCTCAACTTGCATGTCCGTACTCTGTAATATATAAGAGTCAGAACGGCTACAACTAAGAAAAATAAATTCAGATCGGATGCACTGCATTATTCTTGTCCCAACTTTTAAATTTAATATCTTTTGACCTGTAGATTCAAACTAGGTGATTATTATTGCTTTAGATTTATAATTACATTTCCTATCCAGTGGTACTAGTTTTACCAATTATAAAGTTCTCGGATCTGTATTTAAATATTTAAAGTTTGAACCGTGTATTAAACTATCTTTAGATCTAGAGCTCCGTTTTTGGTTGGTTCTTTTTGTGTTCGGTTCGAAATTGAAAGATATAACTATCAATAATATCAAACTCCTAAAATATACATGTTTAGATATGTTTCGTTGCGAGATGAATCTAGCTTTATTTTTGACCATAATATGAAATCTACAATTTCTCTCGAAACTAATCCTTGCAATTTGGTCACACATCCTATAGCGTAGAACAATTTGAATATACTATTGTATATTATTAAATAAATAATTTGGAGTGTTGCATGTTTGGTTTGTGATCATCATTGTTGTGTTTGCTATGATTGTAATTGTTTTGATTCGAACTACTTTTTTTTCTCTCGTGTTAGATTGTTCGGAGAGTGCGATTGCTGCGAAGGAATTCAATCGTCACACATATTATTAACATAAGGCAAGTTACACCTCTCGTTCATATAATGTCCCAGTTTTGATTCTATGCATGTTAGATCTTCAAATTCTGTAGTATGCATGTGTAGGATATTCTAGTAGAGTTTTTCCTTAGTATTATTTTGCAAGTGCGATGAATTTTTGTAGTAAGCCATACTTAGGATTTTCCCCTTCCTAATATGTTCCCCTGTTTTGCTAAGTACTGCTTGCTATGCTATATATATAAAGTATCGTTGGGAGGCTAGAAAGACAAGAAAATTCTCTAAGTATAAAGGGTCTCTTGAGCGATAATTTCTTCTCAAATACACTTCAAAAATAAAAATAAGTTTTCTTCTGGGCGGAATGGTTGTCGGGTCAACGAGTGAGATTTTGGTGGAGGACGACCGCCTAGGAATCAAAGAAGTCTGTCATGTTTTAGAATTCAGAAGCTTCCAGTGCAGCCACAATACATATGGGCTCTGTCTTGGCCTAGTACTTAGTGGGAAACCTCACCTGGGTACCAGCATCTGGAGGTTATTGGCACGGTTGGATCCAGAAGGTAGAGGGGCTACTAAGGGAAAGCCTCGCCATGGTCTTGTCTGTAAAAGGACTTGATCGTGGATTGTGGGTAAAGTGCATAAACTCTCGAGAGTATTACAAACTGATCGATCAGCCGTGTTCACGGAAATAGAACAACATTGAGCATCTGAAGGACGGAGCCTCTGAATGATCTTCCTCTCTCTCCCTTTCAAAAACTTAAAGTTTTTCTAAAAATCCAAGGCGTGAGTCATATCGCTATTGGGAGGGTTTTGGGAACTTGGTGAGTATTATCCAAGTGTTTGGTTGTTTGGACACTTGGTGAGTAATATCCTCGTGTGCCATTCAACCCTATTTTATCTAAGCAAATGTTTACAAAGTAGGGTAAAACTCTCTCTCTCTTTTCTCTGTACTTAGAGAAAGTTAGCTTTATGCAAATGAACTCCAAAGCCTGAACTAGCCTTGCATGTAGAGTTAGTCTTTCCTTCCTTGGTGTAATTTGCCAATACATTCAAAGTATTGACCCAACTTGTTGGCTGCACGTTTCATGTGCAGAATTTCGGAGATCGTTGAAAGGTGCGCTAGGATCGTGGGTCTTTACTCAACCTGCCTATGGCATTGATGGGACTCATGTTGTATATTTTTCGCTTTTGTTGTAATAATGTAAACTCTAGATTATTCGATTCATGTAATAAAGACTTGTGTTTTACATGATATTTCATCAACTGTGAGTGCTAGCTATTGATCCAGGGACTAGCATGTTAATCACAGGGACTTAGGATCCTTACCGATCCGAGGTCGCTATAGTATAATATGGCAAAAGTCATGTTCTCATATTTGATGAGAATTTGCAGAAGGTTGGAGACGCTGGTCATCCTAATCCTCCAAAAGGTTTTGGAGAGCAACATTATACTCACAATTCACCGTTATAAGCTAAATTAGCTTGATCATGAATAGTTTCATGATAAGGATGAATATTAGATGTAGATAAAATGTTTACTACACTAAAAGATTACCAAAGAATGGAATTTGAAAGAACACCAAGCATTTGATAATGGTGATCTACTTCAAAGTGCAAGTCCAAAGACATTGGTATTTAACTATAATCTAAGAAATATTTGGCAGAAAAGAGAATACTAGAATTGTTCATCTTAGTTATATAGAAGATATACATGTTATGGATATATTCTTTTCTTGTTAAATAATGTGGTTGTTAATTATTGGATACTAAATGTGTTGTGTGAATCATCATACGAAACAACACAATTCATGAACTGAAATGGCCTATGTAACTAGCAAGAGAATATGTGATGATGTTCATTGAGAACAAATAAAGTGTTTGTGTGTTTCTCATTGACATCAAAGCTTGCCTTCAAGATTTGTTTTATAAGGTATTATGAGAACAAAATGGTTGTTCAAAATAATTGTCATAATCTATAAAAGATGGATCATTTGCGAATCAAGTTGGATAAATCACATCCATAAAACAAGTGCTAAAAAGATCGAAAGACAATTAATTGAAAGATCACTTAAGAAGTGAAATCGTCGTTTAAATTATAGTGGAAAGAAAACATGAAGAAACCCATGTTTGATGGGATTTTGGAGTCTTTTGATTTTAACCAAATGATACTTTTAAAACTTTCCTAGAGATAATTAAAACTCCGTTCATAGGCCAAAGGGAACGAATGACTAGATTATTGGAACTTATACATGTACATGTATGATGTCCATTATATGTAGTCAAGAGCGATGGATTTCAACTTCATATGCTTTCTCTGAAAATTTGAGTGAATATATGAATATTTACTTAATGAGGATGAAGTGTGAAACATTTGAAAAGTTCAAAGACTTTCAAGATGAAGTGCAAAATCAATGTGACAAGAAAATAAAGAATTTATGATAGGATCACAAAGGAAGATATTTGAGTTACAAGTTTAGAATAACACCTAAGATTTGAGGAATCGTTCCATGTATTTGCATTTCCCGAAACACCATATGAGTATGGAATAATCGAGATATGCAATGAAACCTTGTTTGACATGGTAAGAGCAAAGGTGTAATTCATAAAACTACCATTATATTTTAAAGATTTAAAAGCTTTAGAGACTACCACTTTTTCACTGAAAAGAGCTCCATCATGATCCGTTGAAATGACACCATATAAAGTTATGGTTTGGGATAAAACTCAAGTTTTCCTTTCTTAAACATTGGTATGCTGTGCATAAGAAAGATGTTTGCAACCAAAGTCGGATGAACATGTCTTTGTATGTTATTTCAAATGACCGTTGAATATTCCTCCATAACACCGAAGACAAAAATGTTTCTCGC
This sequence comes from Avena sativa, assembly GCA_916181665.1. Lineage (NCBI taxonomy): Eukaryota > Viridiplantae > Streptophyta > Magnoliopsida > Poales > Poaceae > Avena > Avena sativa. The sequence goes on along the minus strand of OV702294.1, from coordinate 440,649,997 downwards.
TTAGAATGTCAAGTTTCTTTGAGAAGGAATTTTCCGTGAAAAGTTAAGTGGGAGAACAATAGAACTTTCATAAGGTTAAAAGAACCTTAGCTATATGTGCAAAGTTGTGCAGCGCCGAAAAGTGGTCCGGAGGCAACAACAATGCTCATGGCTCACGTGCCTCAAAAGTTGTGGTCATAGAGGTCTAAGTTCCTATTGAACCAAGTAGGTCGGGGAAACAATCAAATGCTAGGATTTGAAAGTAGATCATTGTTGTTTGACAATGATGAACTAATTGTATGCAAAGAAGCGATGATGGGCCCTGACTTCGTCAGATGGCTTTAAGCCATAGAATCCGTGATAGTTCGATACATGAGAATCAGGCTTTGAACTTGAAAGACCCTATGAAAGGTGTAAGACTTTATAGTCGTCTTTGGATCTATAAAGAAATAGACGTGGATGTTTCACATCTATGAAATAGTTGACATGTTAGGAAAGAGTTGACAGCAATGTTCAAAAGTTGACTATGACAAGATTTGATCTTCCATTGTGATATTTAGTCTAGACGGATTAATGTAGCAACCACTACATATAATTTTGTTATGTGGTAGTTGAATAAACAAAACAATTTCTTCTAATAGAAATATTACCTAGGACGTGTGCATAACATGGTCCAAAGGGTTTTGTTAATTCAAAGGATGCTAAAACCGTATGAAAACTTCAATGGTTGAAGTGAGCATCGCGGAGTTGGAATCTTCACCATGATGAAACTGTTAAAAGAGTTTAAATTCATCAGAGACGATGAAGATGCTTGCAATTTGCAAGAAATTAAGTGGGAACGCTAAGACATATTTTTAATACATTATGTGGAAGACATATTGTTGATTGGAAATGATGTATCTTTTGTTAACACAAGTTAAGAATTTCATTTTGATGAAAGACTTAGGCAAAACCCGAATATTTGGCATCAATGTCTATATGGATAGATTGAGATGCTAATATGGTTGTGCCGAAAGTACATAAATGATATATTGAATGAGTTCAATATAGAAACTACAAGAAAGATTATTGTCGCACAGAAAGGATTAAATCGAAATTCAAGTGTATCGACACTTGGTAAGTGAAACAAAGATTCAAGTATAGATTGATACTTGATGTATGAAATCACAAAGAGTATATTTATCAATCATACTATGATATGTACAAATCCATATATGTCCTATGCTCTAAATGTTATGAGCATATACCAGAATGATTCATAAGATGATCATGGGATGATAGTAAGGATATTCTTATGATCTTTTTGAAGAACTAAGAATATATTATTTTGTACAGGTGACAAATAGATGGTTAGTTCATTGTAAAAGTACTACATTGATACTAGTTTTGTCACAAAGTACAAATCAAGTTTATCTCAATCTGAACTAAGGGTGGCACAATATAATGGAAAGTAAAGTTCCATAATGGATTTGGATGAGTTCCAAAGTTAAGACATTGTGACGGATACTACAACAAAAGGCTAAGTATATGACTACTATTATAGAAGCAAAAGAGGGCATTTGTGTCAAGTAGTTTGTTATCAAACTAGGTGTGGTTCACGGCGGGATAGTACTATGAAGATATATTGTACGACAATATTATCAACATGTTTTAACCCTAAGGAACTAAAGGTATCACCAAAAGACCAAATTTATACAAAGTCATCTCATTAGATAATGAGTGATGCGTAGAGACGCAAAGACATGCAATTACACACAGACCTGAAAGTGTCGGATCCGAAGATCGGTTGACCACTAGAAATCGTGTACTTACAACACCGGAAAGCCATAGGTGTTGAATACACAAAGATTTGAAACTAGATTATTGTCTCTTGTGCAAGTGGGATACTGTTGGAGATTGTAGAGGCCTCAACCTGATAAGGTAGATTCCTCCTGTGTTTTGCAATGCTAGTCCCTGGATCAATAGCTAGCATCCACAGTATAGATGTAATATCAAGAAACAAAGGTCATAATATAACTTTATAACCAGGAATAATATAAATTTTATTACATCATATATAGCTCATTTGGCTATTACATTACATTGCAGCGGAATAACAATAATCATGGGGTCCTTCATCTTCAAAGTGCCACAGGCAGATGTTGGTTGTAGACTTTGTAATCCTAATCAAACAATCTTCACTAAAATCAATCAAACCTGCAACATACAAGTTACAGCCACAAGGGTCAATACATTTGAATTGTATTGGCAAGTTTCACTACTTTGTATATTATGAGTGGATCTTATCATTACATGCATATTGGGCTAAGTAGATTTTAAGGCTTATTTTGCATAAAGCAATATTTATCCTATCTTTTCAAAATGGTTTTGGTCCTTTGTCAAATTCTTTTTCCAAGATCCTTGAACTCCTTGGTAGAAACTCAAGTGTTCAAGTCCTTGTCAAAAATCCCTTGAGCTACTTGGTAACCCCAAGTGCAACAAGTTTTATGAAATCTCATGAGTTCCTTGGTAACCCCAAGTACATCATGCTCTTGAGCACCTTGGTAACCCCAAGTGCAACAAGCTTAACAAAATCTCTTTGAATTCCTTGGTACCCCCAAGTGCATCAAGTTTTTATATTAGAAATTGGAATGTCGAGATCTCCCATGGTTCAAACTTTAGTTGCTCAGTATTGTCCATAACCGGGGACACGGCTAAGTACTTAGATTTTTATTAACTTCTGCAGAAGGAGTACACTTTACCCACATGACACAATCCCATCTTGTTGCCACCAGTGGCCTACTGGATTAGTGCTCACCAAGATGGAGTACTGGCAGACTGAGAATGTGACGAAGTCTTTCCAAAAGGTCCTCCCATACATCATTGCTAGCTTGTCTTCAGCCCCCATGAAGCGTTCCAGATCCCCATGTCCGGTAACTAAAGACAATGTATGGGTCTTCCTATTGTAGTTGACTAAGCCAGAGCCATAATAGCATGTGGTTGCACACGAAAGCCACAATTGGAGAAACATGTTCAATCTCTAAGTTTCCTAGGTGGTTTTCATTTGGAGCACAACACAAAGGGATTGCCATAGACATGGTTCCTTTTGTTGCCACCTTCTCCAAAACTTCAAGTATCCTCCACCTAGGTGGTTCATTGAGTCCTTGTTTTATTATGTAAAACACAAGTCCTTTTCTCAACCTTTGTAAAATCTCAACATGTATCTCTTTTCAAAACATAGCATGGCTAAGCATGTACAACTTCAATATTTTCACTAAGGAGTGTATAGGGAATCCTATTAGGATTAGCATAGCTTAAGTATAAAAGTATTTTTATGCATGTTTCAAAATCCACTAAGTATAATGAAAATAGTAGGAATTTTGATGATAGTGTCACTTGCCTTTTTGGTAGGGAATGGTGGTTCTCTCCTTGATCTTGCTAGTCTCACACTTTGCTAAATTCACTACAAGTCAATCAAGCAAACACAAAATCAACTAACATTCCAAACCAAAGTCAAACAGACAATTTCACACTCACAAAGCAAATGGAATCTAAGTCATGCATAAGTATGCAAAGGATGGTTCTATTGCAAGGATGGTCTCTATTAGGTTTATAACTTTGTAAGGTTCCAAATTGGTCATTTACCAGAATGGCAAAGTTATTTGCAAATGGGTTTTATCTCAAGACCATTTTAAAATCCATTCATCATTTTATGTGGTGAAAATTACTTTTATCAAAGCAAAACTTTATGTTTTTCACCAAGTGAGTTGCTCTTGGCAAAGCTTGGTGTTTTGGGTCAGTAAGTTTGGTCAAAACATTTTCCCAAAGTTTTCCTTGCAAAAACATTTCCATAATAAATCAATAATTTTTATTTGGCTAGAAATGGCTAAGTTAAATAATTCAACCTAATATTTTACCAAAATCATTTTTAACACCAAGGGTTGGTTCCTAGGGTCAGTATGGTCACTACAAACCATTTTGCAAAAGTTTTAATCTAAAAATCAATTTTAAATATTTTTTCTACTCTAAACAAGTACACAAATGTTTCTGCAAATACAAACAAGCTAACAGATACTATTTTCGAAACTAAGGCCATGGTTGGCTAGGTCTTGCTCTCCTGAATCCATTGATATAAAATTTGTGATTTTTGGACGTGTGGTTTGAAAGTTACAGAGGTTTGAAGTTTGCAAAATATTCTATTTTCAAATCAGTTTTTTAAACAGGTCAGTGACACGCGGCAGTATTCTACTGGACGGTACCGGTTCGGCCGGATCGACAACGTGGACCGCAGGATTAAAGGGGCAGGTGCGGCTCAGATCAAGACGTACCCCTTCGTTCAGTCAATCTATCGTGGCCATGCGATTAAGATCCTACGGCTACCAGGTGCTTGCCAGGAACGGGCGGCGCTAACGGCGGCTGCGCGGCGGCGTGGCTCTGCTCACGACGGTTTCGGTGATACAGGGAGCTAGAGGAGGAGTGGGCTGGCTCACCGTGCTCGTAGACGCCTGGGGAAGCTCAACGTGTCAGTATCTCGTCGAGGGGCGTACGGGGGCGAGGTGGATTGCTCGCCGGAGTTCCAGCTGGCGTCGGTTGCGCGTGGCCGTGGTCGAGGGTGAGGCTGTAGGTCACGCGGAGGCAAGACAGGAGTATGGTCAGGTGCGTAAAACCAAGGCGAAGATGCTCGCGTGATCGAGAAGTAGAGGGGCGGTCGGATTTCACCTGGGGAATGCGCCAGAGTTGGAGACAGACGCGGCGGTGCTCGGAGTTTGTCGAGGACGGTGTTCTGGGGCGCCCGCGGTCGAACGAAAAGCACTGGGAGGATTGTCTGGGAGTGAGGAGTCTGCTAGTGTGCTTGGGGAGGCTCGGGGTGGTGTCGTGTCACCGAAATCGGGGAATAAGCTCGTCGGAGACGGCGGTGGTGCAGACGAGATTGGCGACATCCTAGGGGCAGAGAGGAGGAGTGGTCTGGGGGAAAAGGAGGAGGAGGCGCTGGCGTTTTATCAAGCATGGTTAAAGCGAGGTAAAGGCGTGGCGTTATAGCGAATTGAACGCGCGGAATCACAGCAGGTAACGGTGGTCGAGGGAGGAAGAAGGAGTCGCGTGGGTGGGAAGAAGAATAGTGACAAGTGGGGTCGGTCAGTCAGTGGAAAAGAAATGAGGGGGAGGGTCCACTGGTCATTGGTTCTGTGGGTCAGAATCTGGGTGCAAATTATTTTCTTTCGGGGAAAGGAGCTGGGCTGGTTGGTGGGCTTCCTGGGCTTGGCCGGCTGGGCTGGGTCCAAATCCATTTTTTTATTCAGTAACTTTTTCTTTTTCTGTTTCTATTTACTGTTTTGAATTTCAAACAAATAATTCAACAATCAAAACAAGACAAACAAACACCAGACTTTGAAAGATTGAACTTGGTTCTGTTTATCAACATAAACCTAAATTCAAAAATAAAATAATATTTTGAATCTCTTTAGGTTCTATTTGTTAATTAAGTAAAATGGTCCAAGGTTTTATTAATAAAACAAGGTTTGGTTTATTTAATAAAATCTTCTTTTGAACACCAAATCTTTTATTAAATGATTTCAAAAAATAGTAGTTTCAAAACATTTTTAACTTCTTTTAATTAAATGTTTAACTCATAAAATTCCTTTAGGATTTTATTTAATTCAAATGGGTTTGAGGTTCCATTTAAATTCAAAAGTTTCTTCTGGCCCTGGAAATCAGACAAAGTTTTATTTTATTCATTTATTTTCACATTACAAGATTTGGAAAATCTTGGGATGTGACAGGCTACCACCCTTAAAATAAATCTCGTCCCGAGATTTGGGAAGGCTGAGGTTACAAACAAGTTCAAAGCAACTAGGGTACTACCACCCTTAAAAAATTTCAAACAAAAATTACATCTTGTCCTTCTTGGGATCCTGGGAAACTTCTCTAAGCAAACTTTTGCATTGAGTCCTTTGTTCCATACTTGACTCATGGGCCAAGGTTTAGTTTCTCCATAGGCTTGTTCAACTTGTTTTTCATCCTTTCTGGACAGTTGCTTGCATAATGTCCTGGATTCTTGCAGTTGAAACAATGAATGTCCTTGAGTTCTTTGCGTTGTTCTTGTGGACAAGTTGCTACATAATGGCCTGGTTCTTTGCAGTTGTTGCACCACACTTGGTCAATCTCTTTATTCTTCTTGTTCTCTGGGCATCCACTGGAGTAGTGTCCCATTTCCTTACATTTACGACATTGTGCAAGGCTCATGTCTTGCTTTTGTTTCTTAAATTTCTTTAGTCCTTTGAATTGGGTTGTCTTGTTTGGAGGTATAAGTGGTCCTTTTCCTTTGGTAGACTTGGATCCTTCTTGTTTCCTTTGTTCCACCATGGAGTAGATTGGGCATTGGATATGGACATGGTCATTTCCTTCACAAAGGTAACAAGTAGCTTGAGAGGTAGGACATTGTCCAACAGGATGATCTTCTCCACAGTTGGGGCATTGACCTTCATGCTCTTTGGAAGTGTGATCCTTGTCTCCACAAATAATGCAAGCTGGGGCTCCATCTAGAACAATATTCTTGTCATCCTTGTTATCATAAACTCCTTTGGGATAGCTTTCTTCCATGCTGATCATTTGATTAGTCACCTTAAGCATCAGTTGGGATTGTTCCTCCAAAAACCTTTGTAGTGCTGGATCTTTGTCACTATTGTTGGCTATGAACTGAGCTGTCAGTTGGTTCAACTGGTGTTGGGTTGCTATGAGCTCTTTTATGCTGACAGCTTGGTTGGTGTTGGTGTCATCAATCTTGGAGTCTTTTGGAGTAGTCATCTGTTTGGGTTGAAGGGAGGTTAGAACAGGCAAGTTATTTCTAAGGAATTAATTCTATTCACACACATCACAATTCACACAAGCAATGTGCATGCAATCACAAACAAACACTTCACTAAATCAAGGTTCAAGCACATACTTAGGCAACAAAATATTTTTGTTACAACACATAACTTGGTGGTTCGACTTCACTAAATTATGGTGGTCCATCTATATGGTTTACTTGTGATCCTTCCATTCCTCTTGGTTGATCCTACTTGCATGAGATCATGGTTTCCTTGAGAAAAAAAAAACTCTTGGTCACATTTCTTCAAAGTTGTTGATGGTTCCTTCTTATTTTGCATTCCCTCAGTCTCTAAATCTTAAGTAAGATTTCCTTGTCTCACTTGTAGTCCTTGGTGATATCCATGTTGGAAGTCCTTGGTGAATATGCTGAAGATGTTGAAGTCATTAGAGTTGAAGATGTTGAAGAAGTCCTTTGCACATGGTGTATTCTTTGGCCATGGGTAGGTTTTTCCATCAAGTTGAAGTAGAAGAGAAGTAGAGTTGAAACCAAAATGGTTGAGGAAAGAGTTTACAAGTGTTTTTGTAAATAAGCTTTTGGAACAAATACACTCCTATTTTTCTAAGGGTTTTTTGTCCAATCCTAGGTTTACAAATCCTACAGGCAACACAATGCTCTGATACCATCTGTAGAGGCCTCAACCTGATAAGGTAGATTCCTCCTGTGTTTTACAATTCTAGTCCCTGGATCAATAGCTAGCATCCACAGTATAGATGTAATATCAAGAAACAAAGGTCATAATATAACTTTATAACCAGGAATAATATAAATTTTATTACATCATATATAGCTCATTTGGCTATTACATTACATTGCAGCGGAATAACAATAATCATGGGGTCCTTCATCTTCAAAGTGCCACAGGCAGATGTTGGTTGTATACTTTGTAATCCTAATCAAACAATCTTCACTAAAATCAATCAAACCTGCAACATACAAGTTACAGCCACAAGGGTCAATACATTTGAATTGTATTGGCAAGTTTCACTACTTTGTATATTATGAGTGGATCTTATCATTACATGCATATTGGGCTAAGTAGAGTTTAAGGCTTATTTTGCATAAAGCAATATTTATCCTATCTTTTCAAAATGGTTTTGGTCCTTTGTCAAATTCTTTTTCCAAGATCCTTGAACTCCTTGGTAGAAACTCAAGTGTTCAAGTCCTTGTTAAAAATCCCTTGAGCTACTTGGTAACCCCAAGTTCAACAAGTCTTATGAAATCTCATGAGTTCCTTGGTAACCCCAAGTACATCATGCTCTTGAGCACCTTGGTAACCCCAAGTGCAACAAGCTTAACAAAATCTCTTTGAATTCCTTGGTACCCCCAAGTGCATCAAGTTTTTATATTAGAAATTGGAATGTCGAGATCTCCCATGGTTCAAACTTTAGTTGCTCAGTATTGTCCATAACCGGGGACACGACTAAGTACTTAGATTTTTATTAACTTCTGCAGAAGGAGTACACTTTACCCACATGACACAATCCCATCTTGTTGCCACCAGTGGCCTACTGGATTAGTGCTCACCAAGATGGAGTACTGGCAGACTGAGAATGTGACGAAGTCTTTCCAAAAGGTCCTCCCATACATCATTGCTAGCTTGTCTTCAGCCCCCATGAAGCGTTCCAGATCCCCATGTCCGGTAACTAAAGACAATGTATGGGTCTTCCTATTGTAGTTGACTAAGCCAGAGCCATAATAGCATGTGGTTGCACACGAAAGCCACAATTGGAGAAACATGTTCAATCTCTAAGTTTCCTAGGTGGTTTTCATTTGGAGCACAACACAAAGGGATTGCCATAGACATGGTTCCTTTTGTTGCCACCTTCTCCAAAACTTCAAGTATCCTCCACCTAGGTGGTTCATTGAGTCCTTGTTTTATTATGTAAAACACAAGTCCTTTTCTCAACCTTTGTAAAATCTCAACATGTATCTCTTTTCAAAACATAGCATGGCTAAGCATGTACAACTTCAATATTTTCACTAAGGAGTGTATAGGGAATCCTATTAGGATTAGCATAGCTTAAGTATAAAAGTATTTTTATGCATGTTTCAAAATCCACTAAGTATAATGAAAATAGTAGGAATTTTGATGATAGTGTCACTTGCCTTTTTGGTAGGGAATGGTGGTTCTCTCCTTGATCTTGCTAGTCTCACACTTTGCTAAATTCACTACAAGTCAATCAAGCAAACACAGAATCAACTAACATTCCAAACCAAAGTCAAACAAACAATTTCACACTCACAAAGCAAATGGAATCTAAGTCATGCATAAGTATGCAAAGGATGGTTCTATTGCAAGGATGGTCTCTATTAGGTTTATAACTTTGTAAGGTTCCAAATTGGTCATTTACCAAAATGGCAAAGTTATTTGCAAATGGGTTTTATCTCAAGACCATTTTAAAATCCATTCATCATTTTATGTGGTGAAAATTACTTTTATCAAAGCAAAACTTTATGTTTTTCACCAAGTGAGTTGCTCTTGGCAAAGCTTGGTGTTTTGGGTCAGTAAGTTTGGTCAAAATATTTTCCCAAAGTTTTCCTTGCAAAAACATTTCCATAATAAATCAATAATTTTTATTTGGCTAGAAATGGCTAAGTTAAATAATTCAACCTAATATTTTACCAAAATCATTTTTAACACCAAGGGTTGGTTCCTAGGGTCAGTATGGTCACTACAAACCATTTTGCAAAAGTTTTAATCTAAAAATCAATTTTAAATAATTTTTCTACTCTAAACAAGTACACAAATGTTTCTACAAATTCAAACAAGCTAACAGATACTATTTTCGAAACTAAGGCCATGGTTGGCTAGGTCTTGCTCTCCTGAATCCATTGATATAAAATTTGTGATTTTTGGACGTGTGGTTTGAAAGTTATAGAGGTTTGAAGTTTGCAAAATATTCTGTTTTCAAATCAGTTTTTTAAACAGGTCAGTGACACGCGGCAGTATTCTACTGGACGGTACCGGTTCGGCCGGATCGACAACGTGGACCGCAGGATTAAAGGGGCAGGTGCGGCTCAGATCAACGCGTACCCCTTCGTTCAGTCAATCTATCGTGGCCATGCGATTAAGATCCTACGGCTACCAGGTGCTTGCCAGGAACGGGCGGCGCTAACGGCGGCTGCGCGGCGGCGTGGCTCTGCTCGCGACGATTTCGGTGATACAGGGAGCTAGAGGAGGAGTGGGCTGGCTCACCGTGCTCGTAGACGCCTGGGGAAGCTCAACGTGTCAGTATCTCGTCGAGGGGCGTACGGGGGCGAGGTGGATTGCTCGCCGGAGTTCCAGCTGGCGTCGGTTGCGCGTGGCCGTGGTCGAGGGTGAGGCTGTAGGTCACGCGGAGGCAAGACAGGAGTATGGTCAAGTGCGTAAAACCAAGGCGAAGATGCTCGCGTGATCGAGAAGTAGAGGGGCGGTCGGATTTCACCTGGGGAATGCGCCGGAGTTGGAGACAGACGCGGCGGTGCTCGGAGTTTGTCGAGGACGGTGTTCTGGGGCGCCCGCGGTCGAACGAAAAGCACTGGGAGGATTGTCTGGGAGTGAGGAGTCTGCTAGTGTGCTTGGGGAGGCTCGGGGTGGTGTCGTGTCACCGAAATCGGGGAATAAGCTCGTCGGAGACGGCGGTGGTGCAGACGAGATTGGCGACATCCTAGGGGCAGAGAGGAGGAGTGGTCTGGGGGAAAAGGAGGAGGAGGCGCTGGCGTTTTATCAAGCATGGTTAAAGCGAGGTAAAGGCGTGGCGTTATAGCGAATTGAACGCGCGGAATCACAGCAGGTAACGGTGGTCGAGGGAGGAAGAAGGAGTCGCGTGGGTGGGAAGAAGAACAGTGACAAGTGGGGTCGGTCAGTCAGTGGAAAAGAAATGAGGGGGAGGGTCCACTGGTCATTGGTTCTGTGGGTCAGAATCTGGGTGCAAATTATTTTCTTTCGGGGAAAGGAGCTGGGCTGGTTGGTGGGCTTCCTGGGCTTGGCCGGCTGGGCTGGGTCCAAATCCATTTTTTTTATTCAGTAACTTTTTCTTTTTCTGTTTCTATTTACTGTTTTGAATTTCAAACAAATAATTCAACAATCAAAACAAGACAAACAAACACCAGACTTTGAAAGATTGAACTTGGTTCTGTTTATCAACATAAACCTAAATTCAAAAATAAAATAATATTTTAATCTCTTTAGGTTCTATTTGTTAATTAAGTAAAATGGTCCAAGGTTTTATTAATAAAACAAGGTTTGGTTTATTTAATAAAATCTTCTTTTGAACACCAAATCTTTTATTAAATGATTTCAAAAAATAGTAGTTTCAAAACATTTTTAACTTCTTTTAATTAAATGTCTAACTCATAAAATTCCTTTAGGATTTTATTTAATTCAAATGGGTTTGAGGTTCCATTTAAATTCAAAAGTTTCTTCTGGCCCTGGAAATCAGACAAAGTTTTATTTTATTCATTTATTTTCACATTACAAGATTTGAAAAATCTTGGGATGTGACAGAGATATGCCCAAGTGGCAATAATAAAGAGGTTATTATCATATCTTCATCTTTATGATAAATTTTTACATATCATGCTATAATTGTATTAACAGGAAACATTAATACTTGTGTGATTTGTAAACATAAAAGAGTCTGTAGTAAAGCCTCTTGTTAAACTAGCTTGTTGGTTAATATATGATCATGGTTTCCTGGTCATGAACATTGAGATGTTATTAACAACAAGGTCATATCATTAGGAGAATGATGTGATGGACATATTCCTATAGTTAAGCGTAGCATAAGATCAAGTCATTCAAATAGTTCACTTGCTATAAGCTTTCAAATACATAGTAACCTAAATCCTTCGACCATGAGATCATGTTAATCACCATCAACGGAAGGATGCTTTGATGACATCAGACACCACACTGTAACTGGGTGGCTATAACGGTGGCATTGAGTGTTCGAAAAGTATGTGTTGAGGCACATGGATCAAGAGTGGGATTTGTCCATTCATACGACGGATAGATATATTCTGGGCCCTCTCGGTGGAATATCATCCAATTAGCTTGAAATCATGTGACTGGCTCACAAGGGATCACATATCATGGGAACGAGAAAAGAATACTTATCTGTAACGAGGTTGAACTAGGTATGCAGAGATACCAACGATCAAACCTCGGATAAGTAAAGTATCATGAGACAAAGGGAAATTGGTATCGTATGTAAATGGTTCATTCGATCACGAAGTAATCATAGAAATATGTGGGATACATATGAATTTCCAGATTCCTCTATTGGTTATTGATCGGGGAAGAGTCTCGGTCATGTCTGCATAATTCACGGACCGTAGGGAGACACACTTAAAGATTCGATGTTGTTTAGTAGATATGGAATGTAAGTAGGGAGACCTAATGTTGTTTGGAGTCTCGGATGGGTTACGGGATATCACGAGGAGATTCAGATGGTCTAGAGAATAAGATTCATATAAGGAAAGTCTAATTCCAGAGTTCGGGAATGATTCCGGTGTTTTCATCGGAATGTTCTAGAAGGGTCTAGAAGGTTCACCGGACCGGAAGGGTAAGGTTGCATGAATGTGACATGACTAAGTGGAATGGTTGCATCATGTCCTAGGTCAAAGGTATGTGCAAATAAAGAGTGAAATCAAACTCCGAAATTAAAAGTCAAAAGGCAAGTTTGAAAAGTCAAACTGGGACAATGTTTCCTAGTGGAGGAAGAAGAGAATCCTTCTCTCCCTCCACCATAAGCCTAGTAGGAGAGGTAGTTGGGGAAGGATTCAAACGCCCCTCTCCCAAGCTTCCCCTCCCTCTCATAAATAGAGGGGAGGGGGCTGCCCCTCAACACACAACACCACCACCCCACCTCCAAGCCGCCGCTGCACCGCTGCCCGCCGCCGTCCACGCCTCCTCCTTTCCACCCTCTAAACCCTAGATCGCCGGAAACCCTTATTCTCCACCATAACGCGCTCTGGATTAGGCGAAGCCCTGCGGGATCTTCCCTCTACTTCGGACACCATGACGTCGTGCTGTCGGAATCGCGAGGGGAGAACTACAACCTCCGCTGCCTGCTGGAACAAGGGAGAGGAAGGTCTTCATCGAGTACCGTACGTGTGACCGACTGCGGGAGCGCTGTCGGAACACGGCGCCAGAAGGATCTTCTACGTGATCTTGAGATCGGAAAGTGAACGACTACATCATCCACGAGAATCTGCTCTCGTTAACCGCTTTGGAATCTTCGAGGGTGAGTACTCTATCGACTCGTTGCTACAATCTAGTAGATAGATCTTGGCTTGTGTATGTTCATGTGGTAGAAATTTTTTGTTTTCCATGCTACGAACCCCAATAGTCACCTTGAGCGCTAGATGGTTCCAACAAACACCACAATTTCATAGAGAAAACCAACTCAAAATATACTCATGATAAATATTTATGAAATCTAGCCTAAGTTCCACCACGGTATGCATGTTGTCACTTTCACACACGTGGGGAGAGTAGAGATCTATTGATGCACTTGAGTATTTATGTAGACTCTAGCCTAAGTGCCACCACGGTATGCACGTTGTCACTTTCATACACGTGGGGAGAGGAGAGATATATTAAAGCACTTGAGTATTAAAGTAGATCTACTTGATTACAAAGCTCATGATCACAACATGATCATGCATAGAGAGAGAGATGAACACATAGCTACCGGTAGAGCCCTTAGCCTCGAGGAAGAACTACTCCCTCTTCATCATGGGAATCAGCAATGGCGATGGAGATGGTGGTGGAAATCGATGGAGATGGCTCCGGGGGCACTTCCCCGTCTTGGAAGGGTGCCGGAACAGAGACTTTTGTCCCACAAATCTCCCCTTCGGTGGTGACGGCGCTGTGGGACTTTTTCGTGGATTTCCGCCCGTGTGATGCGCTTGGTTGATGTAGGAGCGCTTCATCGGGAAACCCCAAGAGCAAGGTGTGATGCAGCACAGCAGCAAGTATTCCCTTAGTAAGAAACCGAGGTTATCGAACCAGTAGGAGGAAGGAAACGTCACACAAGTGTTGCAAGCAACGTGGAAACCTGCACAACACAAACTCAAGACTTTGCCCCAACGAACAGTGAGGTTGTCAATCTCACCGGTTGTTGTAACAAAGGATTAACCATATGGTGTGGAAGGTGATGAATGGTTTGCAGCAAGTAAACAGTAACAGTGGAAGATGTATCAATGGTAAAGATTGGACCGGGGTCCATAGTTCACTAGAGGTGCTCTCCTTAGATAAACAACATGGCATGAAGGGTAAACAAATTACAGCGGGGCAATTGACAGGAACTGAGCAAGGCATAACAATGCAATACCAGACAAAAAGATCCTATGAGATTCGATTGGGCAATACAACAATATACATAGACCGCCATCCAACTGCATCTATGACTATAAGTCCACCTTTAGGTTATCATCCGAACCCCTCCAGTATTAAGTTGCAAGCAACAGACAACTTCTTTAAGCAAAGTGTGTAAGGTAAAAAATCCACTTGTTCCATTAACAAGAGACCGTTGTTTTCTCCCAAGTGGCAACAACACATCTACAACCGAAGAGATTTCTGTCACTTCCCTTGGAAACTAGAGGCATGAACCCACTATCGAGCATAAATACCCCCTCTTGGAGTCACTAGCAACTACTTGGCCAAGATAGCTCCTAACAACGGAGAGCATGCAAGATCACAAACAACACATACATGATAGAATCAATAAGACAAAACCATTAATCAATATGACATAGTAATCTCAATATCCATCGGATCCCCGCAAACACAACATGCATGATTACAAATAGATTAGATCTTGATCATGAAAGGAGATCACAAGATCTATACATGAAAGCACAAGGAGGATACACAACCATCTAGCTACTACATGGACCCGTAGTCCAAGGTGGAACTACTCACGCTTCATACCGGAGAAGAAGGCCTCCGGGATGATCTCCCCTCCGGCAGGGTGCCGTGAAGAACTTCAGATCCCCCCCGATCTAGGGACGATGGTGGCGGCGGCTACAGACAGTTTCGTGGAGTTTTGATCGGGTGCCTAGGGTTTCTGCATCGGGGGCTTCTTATAGGCGAAGGGGCGAGCCAGGGGGCCACCAGGGCGGCTGCACCCCCCCAGGCGCGGGGTGGGCCCACCCACCTGGCCAGGGGGCGTGGCCCCCTGGTGAGACTTTTTCGTCTCGTCTTATGGCTTCGTGTTGCCCACGGTAAAATATTGACTTTGGCTTTTCTCCCGTCCAATTCCGACAATATTAATTTTCTGCCTTTCTGGAACCAAAAACAGAAGAAAACATGCAACTGGCACTATGGCAACTTATTAATAGGTTAGTTCCAGAAAACATATTAAAACACCTCAAAGTGTAGACAAAGCAAAGCAAAGTAGATACTAAACAGGCATGGAACATCAAAAACTATAGATATGATTCTGACGTATCAAGCATCCGCAAGCTTAACTCCTGCTCGTCCTCGAGTAGGTAAGTGATAAAAAGAATAATTTTTGAGGTGACATGCACCATGAAAACCAAGATCAAACCATTTTCAAGCATTGAAAGCTGGGATCAAATAACTCTAAACATGTGCATGAAAGATGGAATTCTAGAAATAAGACAAAGTAACTATGCATGCAACGTGAAAGGCTACAAACAAAGATCATGAATAACATGCATTGAAAAACGTTTGTTTGTTTCACATATAGAAAACATTGCATATTGGCAATCATCTTGTCCCTCATAGAGTAGCAAATAGATGCATAGGACACCTTCAAAGTTCATAAGAGTGACTAGATACAAATAGCACAAGAACAAGCAATATCAACAATATGCATCAATCAATAAGTTTTGGGACACTGCACATAGAATTAAGAATGGCAACTATGCTCTCTTAATGGTGCCTAAAGGTAGAAGGTGGAGACTTAATATAATAGTGGAAGAAAGGCCCTTCATAAAGGGAAGCAGGGATTTCAATTTTCAAAAAGAGCTTCCAAAAAGTATGGTACTTGTTAGCTTTAAGCCCTCATTGCCCCTATCATAAGCATATTGAAGTGATTAAGGTTAAAGTTAACAAACTATGGAGTATATGCTTGACAAAGTATAAGTTGGCAATGTCATGTCCCTTGAATACGAGGGCTACACCTCATGCTACTCAACTTTAGTCACTCGTAAGTTCTTGTCATAGTAAGTACATGCGTATCATATAGAAACGCCAACGGGGTACCCCTTGCACATGGTACAGGAGCTATACCATAACCAAAATGATAAGGCAAGCAGACAATGAGCATCTCAGCGATCTTTTTATTTACTGTGTGCATAGCTTTTTATTGAGGATCCTTCGCAGATAGCTCATTATGGTGATGCTACAAGTTTCCACCATGATTAAGCATGGCTTAGGCTAGCGGCCCAGGCGTTTCTCTAACACAAAAAACATAACTCCATGGACTTACAAGATCCCTCTTTATTTTACACCGGTGACATCCATAGACAAAAGAGCGTGATATCAACTGTGTACAAAGTATAAGTGCAATGTTGAAAACGTTCCCCATGACAGCATGGTTCTGCTAATTCTAACGTATAAGTGCAAGCATATACAACATAGACGACACAATGGTTCAAGTTTATTAGGGGCAAAGAATATAAAGTGTGCCATCAAGTTCGTGAGGGCTTTAATCACTAAGTTTTCACATAACAAAATACTTTTTAATTGGAAGATAGCTGAAAACAATAATATACTTTGAATGGTGTAACACACCATGCATAGGAGTTTATAGTGGACACTTTGGAATGACTGGGTTTCTTGGGAGTTGGAGGCATGAGTAGAACTTACTCATACAAGTGGAGGCTAGCAAAAGACTGGGAGCAACCAATTAAGAGAGCAATATTGGCCATAATCATGCAGAGCGACAAAACATTACTATTCAAAGCATAGAGTGGTACTACAAGTCAATGACTAAATGATCATAGAGGCTATGGTGACTTGCCATAGTCATAACATTGTGTGAGCATGTGCCAAGTCAACCTAAACAAAGCATCAAAGGAGAAAACCACAATACTATGCTTTTGTATGCTAAAACAACACATGATTTCTTCAAGGCACACTAAGCAATCCCAATTGTATGGAACAAGACATGCTAAAGCAATAATCACAAATCATAAGGTCAAAAAACACCTAGCATGTCATGCTAAAGTCTAAGTCACAGTCAATGCAAGCTTCGCTTGCACTTCCAAGCAAGAACTTTCTACTCCTTTCCAACACCAATCGACTTATTTGAAACAACACAGCGAGAACAGGGGTCCAAACTACTTTATTCAAGCAAAATAAACAAACTAAGCAAGGAGAACGAAAACTAAGACGCTCCAAGAACAACACAACAGTGCATGAAACAATAAAATGAAGTGTTTAGACAGACCTGAGCTTTTTATTGATGAAGAAGGGGATGCCCAAGGCATCCCCAAGCTTTGACGCTTGTACCTATTGGATATTCTTGGGGTGACACTGGGGTGGAATCCCCAAGCTTGAGCTTTTGTCCATTCTTCATCTCATTACATTATTCTCTCTCTACACCTGAAATTTTTCCTTCATACAAAACTTCACACAACCTTCATTAGCAACATTAGTGCATTCAAAAGATAATAGACCTTTGGGATAAGCTTTGAAACAGCAATACTTTTCACTAAAAACACAAGCTAATGTAGAAACTACTTCAAAAATCTCAATTCCCCAAAAGAGAACTCAAAAAGGAATCAATAAGAAGCAAATGCAAATAATGGCAGAAATCTGTCAAAACAGACCAACGGGTAGAAACCGATTTTTTCCAAAATGTTCTGTTGCTCAAATCAAAAAGTGTTGAACTAATGAAACTTAGCTAACATACTGGGGGATTCATTCGTAAATTGTCAGCTCAATCCGACTTACAGAGACTCCTCGTGAATTTTTATGGTTGAGGATATAAATCTGTTTCGGGACAGCAACTCCCAAATCTTACATCCCTCTCATTAGAGGTCATTCTTGGCACAAAAAGCAAACAAAAAGGATAAGTGATGACCCACAAGTATAGGGGATCGCAACAGTCTTCGCGGGTAGTATTACCCAATTTATTGATTCGAAACAAGGGGAGCCAAAGAATACTTGCAAGCCTTAACAACTGAGTTGTCAATTCAGCTACACGTGGAAATAGTTCTTGCTCACAGAAGTTTATCAGTAGCAACAGTTTGTAGTAGCAATAGCAATGCAACAGCAATAGTGAAACAGGAGAAATAGTAATAGTAACGGTAAACAGTGGGATATGAGTGCGGTAGGCATAGGGACGCATGGTTGGGCGTTGCATGGACGAGTCTAAACATGTAACTTCAAGATCTAGGGCATTGCAGATAAATAATAACAAGCATCCAAGTACTAAAAAATCCTAGGCATGTGCTCCATATATAGTCATACGTTCTCGCAATGAGAATTTGCACAACATCTTCTGTCCAGCCAGCCTGTGGCAGCGGGGCCTCTAGGGAACTACTGGCAATTAAGGTGCTCCTTTTAATAGAGCACCGGAGCAAAGCATTAACACTCCGTGAAAACATGTGATCCTCACTAGCCATCCCCTCCAATTGTCCCAATTATTTTCACTTCGGGGCCTTTGGATCTGGACAATGATATGTGTACACAACTTGCAGATAAGATCACAAACAATACTATCATAATGATTCAATAATAAGTTAAGATCTGAGATCATGGCACTCGGGCCCTAGTGACAAGCATTAAGCACAACAAGTTGCAACAAAGTCAAATAGCATTAATAGAGATACTAGGCACTATGCCCTAACAATCTTATTCGATTATATGATAGAACTCATCCAATCCATACCATCCCCAAGCCTACAGCGGGGGATTACTCACTCATGGATGAGGGAAACATTGATGGTCGATGGAGATGTATTGGTGACGACGATGGCAATGATCCTCTCCAAATTCCCTGTCCCGGCAGGGTGCCAGAAAAGAGTTTCTGGATCCGAATCTTGGTTTCTGATGGTGGCGGTGGAGCGGAACTCTTTTTTGGAAAACTGTCGACCCCCCTCGGTTTTTAGGTCGAGAGGCAACTTATAGGTGCAGAGGGAGGCCGAGGGGGTGCCTGGGGTGGCTGCACCCCCTAGGCGCGACCAGAGGTGGGCCCGCGCCTAGCAGGGGTGTGGGCCCCCCAGGCCCGTTCTCCATCTCGTACTCTAGCTCCGTGGATCTTCTAGTGAAATATAATTTTTGGCATGTTTTCCAGGATTTTTCCTAATAGTTGATTTTCTGCACAAAAACTAGACACCAAGGTAATTCTGCTAAAAGCAGCGTCAATCCGTGTTAGTTGTATCCAAATCACAGAAGTTTAGAGGAGAAACAATAGCAAAAGTGTTCGAGAAAGTAGATACGTTTTGGACGTATCAACTCCCCCCAATCTTAGCTTATTGCTTGTCCTCAAGAAATTCAGTTGAAAACTGAGTGTGATAAAAGAACTTTCACGAACACATTTGCTTCATATGATGTATATATTCTCAGCACAGGAGTAGATGCTTAAACCATTCATAATTAGAAGTATGCAACTAAGTCTACTCAATAGTCATTGCAATCTATGAAGGGAAACCAACTCAATAATAATAAGTAGCATGAAACATAAACATAAGCAACATTGCAATGCTCATAGTAAGGTATGATAGAGTGGTATCTCGCTTGCCTTTGTTTGTAGAGCACAATATAAATGCCAAGGCGCCTCTAAAGTTCAAGTGAAGACTATAGGTAAAGATATCAGAGATACAAGCATCAAATTCATCACATAATTAACCAAGTTTTGGAACAAACACAAGAATGACAACTATGCTCTCAAGAAGGTGCTCATAGAATAAGTGGTGACTCAACAAGGGAGTGAAAATGGTTTTTTGAAAAGTTTGAAAGGCTTCCTAATGCTGAAAGAAAGGTACTCATTAGCTTTGATCTCTCATTGCCCCTATCATAGGCATCTTCATGTGGTTAAGGTGAAAGTGAGGTCCACTCTGAATCATATGCTTGACAGATCATAGACTAGAAATCCCATGTCCCTTGAGTACGAGGGCCACACCGCATGCTACTCAACTTTGGTTACTTGTAAGTTCTTGTCATTGTAAATACATGCATATCATAGAGAACCGCCAACCGGGTACCCCTTGCACATGATACAAGAGCTATCCCATGATCAAAATGACAAAGCAAGCAGACAATGAGCATCTTGGCGATCTTTTTATTTTTATGTGCATAGATTTTTATTGAAGATGCTTCATAGAATGCTCATTATGGTGATGCTACAAGTTTCCACCATGATTAGGCATGGCTTAGGCTAGAGGCCCAGGCGTTTCTCTAACACAATGTATAGACTCCATGAACTCACAAGCTCCCTTTTTATTTTACATCGTCGACATCCACAAGCAAAAGAGCAAGGTATCAACTGGATGAGATATCCAAAAAGTGTTGAAAGCGTTCCCCGTGATAGCACGGTTCTGCTGACTCCCAGCATATAATTTTCAAGCATATAACTTTCATGGACAAGTCACAATGGTTCAGGATTATTAAGCGCAAGGAATAAAGTGTGCCTTCAAGTTCATGAGAGCTTTACTAACTTTCTCAAAACAGACAAACATTTTATTTGGAAGAAAACAAGGCATATTAAATATGCACTGAAATAGCAAATGATGCTAATAGGTAGGTATGATGGACACAGTTGGTAATATTGATTTTGGGGAGTTGGAAGCACAGGTAGAGCTAGTACTCAGTGCAAGTGAATGCTAGCAAAAAAGAGGGAACGACAACCGAGAGAGCAATAATTTTCATAATCATGCTTGCAACAAAACAGGACTAATTATGGCATGAAAGTGATACAATAACTATGAGGCAAAATAAATCATCGAGGCTTACTGACTATTGATTAGTCATATGCATGCGTGAGCATGTGCCAAGTCGATTCACATGAACAGTCAGAGGAGGATACCACAATATCATACCAAAATATGAATAAAACAATGCAAGAAAACATTCATATGGCATGCTACAAACTATTAGCAAGCTGGAGCTAATCAAAGACAAGCAAGAACTACTGAGCATTCAAAATGACATACACCTTACACAAACAGGCTAAGCATGCTCACAATGATGAGTATATGTACAAAAATGAAAACAAATAGAGTTCATTACCAGCCTGTTACCACAACTCAAGTTGTCTTAATCTTCATTATTGACCTTCACTTGTGTGACTTGAATAATAACATGAAACCAAAATCCACTGAGGACGGCTGATCCCTGCAAAGAACTCACAAAACCAAAGAAGAACAACAAATATTTTTGGTGTTTTTGATTTTTTAAAGAAAGCAAACAAAGCAAAAACAAACAAAGAAAAAACAAAGCAAAAGAAACCAAAAACAAAAACTAAGACGCTCCAAGAACAACACAACTGTGCATGAAACAATAAAAATGAAGTGTCTAGAAAGACCTAAGATTTTTATTGATGAAGAAGGGGATACCTTGGGCACCCCCAAGCTTTGAAGCTTGTACCTCTTGAATATTTCTTGGGGTGACATGGGGTGGTGTCGTGGTATTGCCGACGAGTACACCATGGAGGGGTCCTCACAGTGCGTGTTTAGAGACGTGGGGTAAGGCGGACGGTTGACGGGTACGAGGTAACACAGCTTACCCAGGTTCAGATCCCACGACGGTGGCGAAATCCTACTCCCGCTATAAATCTAATGGCAATACGTCGAGTTACATAGATAGGTTCGCTATGCGAGGTTGTATGAGATTGTCTATGATCGTGCCCTAAAGGATCCCATAGGCCCGACTTATATAGTCGTCAGATCCTAGGGTTACAGGGAAAAGTCCTAGCCGGACAGGTTACAGAGTCCTACACCGTCTATCACCAGTCTCGTGTATCTTGCACTCCAAGGCTCCGGGTACGCTGGTGACTCCACCGTAGCCTTCCTTTATCCGGCATGGGCCTCCCTTCTGGATCCACCTAACTGGGCCGCCCAGCAGGCCATAGGCCACGCTACCGACTATGGGCCACCCGGGTTAGTCGGATAAGAGACATGCTATGAGGATACCCATATAGCATATCCCCAACAGTAGCCCCCGGAGAACTCCGAGATCTTGCGCAGTCTTGCCTCTTCACATGGAATGCTCCGTCTAGATGGATGTCGGCAAATCGTCAAGCAACATCTTGTAGTCCTCCCAAAGAACCCTGCAAAGTTTTCTCCGTCTTCTATTAGTAAGTCGGAGAAATGCTGAATCTTCCATCGTACTCTTCCGTAGTCGGATTCAATCCGTCCATGCCGGAATCTTTCATGCGACGGCACATCTACCGTGTCAGTTCTGACGACGTAGGCTTAGGTCAGCGACGCCTCGTAACTCACACATGCAGAGAACGCAATCATATCCGATTTTCCCGCGCGAGCGATATGAACCGTTGGCGGCGACGGTTGGAGACGTGGCGAAATTACCGCGCACGTTCATGAACACGTCGTCTACGCGGCAACCGTCCGATTAGCTGCACGAATATTGATGCAGAGTAGGATAAATAGTAACCGTGGGACACTTGCCACTTTTTCACCCCCATTCTCTCGCGTCATCGTCTTCTTCCTCCAGCCGCACGCCTCCTCGAGCTCTCCGCAGATAACCTCGAAGAAACCCTACCCTCTCCTTGCACCAGTCGCATCCTTCCAATCCTCCATGGCCAGTAGCAGCTCCTCCCCGTCGATGGCGGCGTCGAGCGAAGCCACGGCGAAGCCGGCGAGCTCCGTCGTCGTGCCCCCAAAGGGCCTGGTCATCCCCGCGTCGGCGGTGATTGAAACCACCGGCGGTGACCACAATCTGGCGGCGCTAGAGCCTCTGGAAGAAGAGACGGATTCCCACAAGGGCGACTTGCACGGCTCAGACATCACCGGCTGCGACATCCAAGTGATGGTCGCCGAAGGCTACCTCCCCGTGACGGAGGGGCTCGCCTGGCGGGCGGCGCCGGCCGGCGAGGTGACACCTTCTCCCCAAGCCGGAGAAAAGGTGTACCTCAAGGCTCAGCTGGTACGCAGCGTTTCTCTGCCCATCTCCCACTTCTTTCTGTCCGTCTTGAACCACTTCAAGGTCCAACCCCACAACCTCTCCCCCAATAGTATCTTAGTGCTTAGCAACTTTGCGACACTTTGTGAGGGTTACCTAGGGATTAGGCCTAGGCTAAACTTGTTCGTGTACTTCTTCACCGTCAAACGTGAAGCCGGACACAGTAGGGAGGAGCTTAGGAACTGCGGCACCATAAGCTTCAAGATCCGACCTGGCCGGCAGTTCCCCGACATCGTCGGCCACGAGTCATGCAAAAACTGGCAGCGGACGTACTTCTACGTCCCCGACATTCCTTTGGCGGGCCGAGAAGTGACGTACCCGGACTTCGTGGATGGAGCCGCCGCTGAAGTTTCCACATGGAGATCCCATGCCTCCCTTCCCTCCGACCTCGACGCTTCTCGCGCAATAAGGCGGATCAAGTGGTTCGTAGAGACGGGTTTGACCGGCTTGGACCTAGCCATGTGCTGGTTCATTAGGCGGATCCAACCTCTGTAGCACCGCACGAAGTATATGCACGAGTACACCGGCGACCGAAGGGATACCCTCCGGATCTCCGAGGACAACTTCTCGAGCGACTCCGTCAAGTTCCGCCTCAAGGACATCGTCAAGGTGAAGGATAAGAAGCGCGACTTCACCCTCACCTACGACATGTTCGTAGACGGAAAGTACCCAAAGGTAGATATTTATTTTCCGTGTATGACATTGCTCCAGTTTTTCCATCTTGCTAATACCATCTTGTCTAACACGATGATTTCTCACTTAACAGCTTAGCGATCTAGAGGAGGGCAACCTGGCTGCCCAAATCTACGATCCAAAGATGAAGGAAGTCAAGGTCGTGTCCGAGTCCGACGACGATGCCCCGTTGGCACGAAAGCGGAAGAGCTCCACCTCTGACGCTGCCGACGGAGGTAAGAAGAAGAAGACGGAGGGTGGAGCCTCCAAAAATAGTACTGCCGCCCTGGAGGCGGAAAAGAAGAAAGCCACCGGGATGTTTGCCAAAGCTCCCCCCTAGTGTAAGCTTCTCATTCTCCGACATTGTCTATTTATCTGTCTTGCTCCTGTACTTATGCATTTTTCACGTTTCAGGAAGAAAGCCACAACTAGCCTCAAGAAGTCCTCCAAGACTCTTGGGGCTTCTAGAAATATCAAAGATATGCTGCATCGCGACTCCTCTCCCGCCATCGCCCCTGCCACTCCTGCCGTCAAGCCCTCCTCCGCTCCGACAAGCTCCCAAGTCCAGGAGGCACCAGGCCCTTCCGCCATGGAAGTGGACTCTGGCGCCTCAACCGAGCTTGCTGTTGTCGGCGAGCAGGAGACGCAGGAGAGTGCTGCTCTTCAAATGGCTGAAGCTCCGGCTAAGGATGCCATCGGTAGTGTCAAGGTGGTGGTGGGAGCTGGTACCTCTGCCGAAGGTGGCGCCCCTACTCCCCATAAACCCTTCGAGTTCCCAAAGATAGTTAACCCGACGCTTCTGCTGAGTAACACTACTATGGTTGCTGGAGGAGTGCCATCATCTCCGACGTGCGGTCTCGAGGAGCTACTCCGACAAGCGGATATCTTGCAAGGAAATAGCATTTCCTTCGGCAAGCTGCTAGCCGAGAGTGCTACAAACCTCAAGATCATTGCACTTGTATGTTTTTACTTTTCCTTTTGCATTTCATACGAGTATCCCACTTTAGCCCCCGAGGATGTAGACGGAAAACCATAGGTTTTGCATCTATATGCTCTAAGAGTGACTAAGTTAGAAAAAACTCTCACTGTAGCCCCCAAGCATTTAGATGGAATGAATTATTCCGACTAGATGCTTTAAGAGTAGCACAAGCAGTGTTCATGATTTTCAATGCTGTAGCCCCCAAGCCTCTAGTTGTAACTGAATTAGTTTCGACTAGATGCTTTAAAGAAAAGCTAAGCATTTTCTGAGTTAAAAACTTTATACTATAGCCCCCAAGCCTCTAATCGAGAACTGAATTAGCTCCGACTAGATGCTTAAAGAAAAGCTAAGCATATTGCTAAGTTAAAAACTCTCGCTGTAGCCCCCGAGCATCTTGGTGGAAAATCTCCGACTAGAAGCTCCAAGCAGACCAAACAACGATTTAACTTTCTATTTGTTTCCACAGAACGAGAATGCTCGGAGCAGCATGGCCAATGACAAGTACCAGAAAATGCGCGCAGATCTCGAAGCCGAAAAGGGTAAAATCGCCATCTTGAAGGAACAGATCATCAAAAACAAGAGTCTGTTTTCTTATGACGCATTTCTGTCTTATTTTTGTGCCCACAATCTCTGAGTACTCACTATGTACTGTGTTTTCTCCGACTTGCAGAACATGTCGCCAAGGCCAAGGATATTGTCGAGCAGTCCAAGCATATCCAGCAACTGGACAGCGAGAACAAGATCCTGAAGGAGGAGAGCAAGGAGATGCTGAAGATGCACGAGGACTCCATGAAAGCCCTGTAGGATTCCGCCTCCGTGGAGATCAATCTCTTGAAGGAGGAGCTTGCGATCCTAATGGATCATCATCAAGCTGCTGATGAGCAAAACCTTCGCCATAGCGAGGCGTTTAAGTTCCTCCAACAAGAGAAGGAATCCTTGGCGGACATCCTTTGGCAGGCCAAGGCCAGCATCTTCAGTAAGTTTCCTCCGCCTTATGTTCCTGTAGTCTGGATACTTAGAGTTTATCGAACTCATACACTCCTTGTCAGAATTTGCAGCTCCTATGGGTTTAACCCGCTCGCCTCCTTCAGACAAGGAATGTATGGTTCTTGCCGGCAACTTCATCAACACCGCCATTACCCAAGCCAAGGAGATTGCCAAGCCCCTCCAAATATATATCAAGGCATCAGACTCCGTGACGAAGTACTCGGAGATCCTGCGCCGAGCCCCCGAGCGTGTCACGAGCTAGAAAGCTTCATGTGCACGGGCTGGCGCAAGGATGGCGCTGTCTATGGTGAAGGCACATTATGAGATGCCGACATCGACACGGTAACCTCAGGTATCCCCGACGTGGATGATGACGGCAAGGAGATCGATCACGAAGCCATCATGTCATCACTCGCGGGGTATGATACCAGGGTTGCCGAGTTGGTGGACATTGACGTCTTCGTGCCCAGGAACCTCATCGACAGCGTCAACCAAGATTCCTCCGAGTCTCATCATAGCGCCGACGCCGAGGGTGATTCTCCGGCTGGTGATGATGCGGCCTCCAAGTCCCCTGCGCCCAAAGAGTGAAAAACACTTTGTAATTCTTGTTTCACCTTTGATGTGTGCATGGAAAAAACTTGGTGATGTAATCTTAAGGCGGAAAAAAGTGGTTGTCGTATCCTGCTACTTAAGAATTAATTCCCAGTATGTATATATTTTTTAAGCAAGTGCTGGCTTATCCATTACTCTGGTTCTTATGCTTGACTTTTCGTGAGTCGGAAGACTCGTTGTCGGAACCATGCGCTTAGGTGATAATGCCAAATGGCAACGTCAGTAACCTGAGCACAAAATCGCCGACAATAAGTGCCAAAAGTCACTACTCCAGAATCCACATAAAAACGACAAAGAACGGGTAGACCAGAAAACTTAATCTAACGCCCGTAGGCGGAATTTTCACAAGTGCAATCGCAAGACTTGTGCATAAAAGTTTTACGTGATCCAAAAATGAACACTAATGGAGGTAAAATACTCAGCAATATGAGTGAACCAAAGAGCTTTATTTCATTGATCATATAAGAGGTATACAATTAGATAAAAAAATGCTAAGTGTAGAAAGGACATAGTTGTGCTATGTTCCATGGCCGATCAAGCTCCGGGTAGTCATCATCCGGGTCACGTCGCTTACGCTTATGATCCTCGTTGGGTCTATCCTTGAGTTCACGATTGTCGACAAGGTAGTAAGACCCATTGAGCAGCGCCTTGCTTATGATGAACGGTCCTTCCCATGGCAGGGATAATTTGTGTGACTTCTTCTGCTTAAGTCAGAGCACCAAATCCCCCTCTTTAAATGAGCGATGCCGAACGCGGCGACTATGGTATCTGCGTAGCTTCTGCTGGTAGATGGCAGATCTTTGGCATGCCAAAACGCGCTCCTCCTCGAGAAGGTCCACACTAGGCGTCTGGATTCTTCAGCGTCATCTTCATCGTAGGCGGCAACCCTTGGTGCATCGTGGAGGATGTCGGAAGGTAGGATGGCTTCTGCTCCATATACCATGAAGTAAGGGGTGTAGCCGGTGGATCTGTTGGGTGTAGTTCGTAAAATCTACAACACAGATGGCAATTCTTCCGCCCAGGCTCCAGATGCTCTATGTAGCGGTGCCTCAAGACGTGGCTTGATTCCCTGCAAAATTAATCCATTGGCTCGCTCAACCTGACCGTTGGATTGTGGGTGTTCCATAGATGCAAGGTCAAGTCGGATGCCTTTGTCCCAACAATAAGCCTCTACTTCTCCGAG
Organism: Avena sativa; assembly: GCA_916181665.1. Taxonomy (NCBI): domain Eukaryota; kingdom Viridiplantae; phylum Streptophyta; class Magnoliopsida; order Poales; family Poaceae; genus Avena; species Avena sativa. The sequence continues at coordinate 440,622,633 of OV702294.1, read as the reverse complement.
TGATAAGTTGCTTCCGTTTTCTGTGATGATGCTATGTGGGAGACCAAATCTCACCACTAGATCCCGGACAAACCTGAGGGCAGTTGCCCCATCAAGCTTTCTAATGGGTTTAGCTTCTATACATTTGGTAAATTTGTCAACTGCTACAAGCAGATGCTTAAATCCACACGGTGCTCTATAACGGCCCCACCAATTCTAGCCCCCAGACTGCAAACGGCCAAGTTATTGGTATTGTTCGCAATTCTTCAGCAGGAACATGTGGTTGTCGGGCATAATACTGGCATCATGTGCATGTCTCAACCAGCTTGTCGGCGTCCGCGTTTGCGGTCAGCCAGTAGAATCCTTGCCGGAAGGCTTTCGCGACCAAAGATCGAGGAGCGGCGTGATGCCCGCAATCTCCGAGATGGATTTCGCGTAGGATTTCCATACCTTCTAGCTGGGAAACGCACTTTAGGTATACACCAGTAGTGCTCCTCTTGTAGAGTTGCCCATTGATTATGGTATAACCCTTTGCTCGTCGTACTATTTGCCGTCTTTCGACTTCGTCGTTGGGCAAAGTTCCGTGCTCGAGATACTCCATGAATGGTTTTGTCCAAGCCGGAGGGATCTTTTTCACCATGTTGACGAAAGAGTCAGCTCTATCCGGGTTGTTAATGTTGGCACCCTTCACGGATGGTGTGCGTAGATGCTCTAGGAAGACTCCTGGTGGAATTCACTTGCGCCCTGTTCCCAGTTTAGACAACAGATCAGCCGCCTCGTTTTGTTACCTAGGTACATACTTGACTTCGTAGCCTAAGAAGCTTTTGGCTATCTCGTCCACTTCGTCTCGATATGCCGCCATCATGGGGTTCCGTGCATTCCAGGTGCCAGCGACCTGCTGGGCAACCAAGTCAGAATCTCCACAGCAAACTATGCGCTTGATGCCAATATCCTTGGCTACACGTAGTCCGTGAATGAGTGCTTCATACTCCTCCATGTTGTTTGTAGCCTCAAAGTGGATCCGCATAACGTAGTGTAGCTTGTCTCCTTTTGGTGACTGTAGCAGTACACCAGCCCCGGATCCGTTGAGCAACTTTGATCTGTCAAAGTGCATCCCCCAGTACTCTGGTTCTGGAAACGGAGTAGCATCTGGCATTTTCGTCCAATCTGCAATAAAATCTTCCAAGGCTTGTGACTTGATGGCGTCGCGTCTCTTGTAGGTGATCTCGAAGGCGGCAAGTTCAATGCCCCACTTCGCGAACCTTCCTGTAGCGTCGTTGTTATTGATAATGTCGGACAGTGGAGTCTTGCTCACCACTGTGATTGGGTGTTCCTGAAAGTAATGCCTCAGCTTCCGTGAAGCAAGGAATACTCCATAAGCTATCTTTTGGTAGTGCGGGTAACACTGCTTGGACTCCGCGAAGACCTCGCTTACATAGTAAACTGGTCGTTGAACTCCGTGCTCATAGCCTGGTTCTTTCCGCTCTACCACGACGACGATGCTGATAACCCGGTTGGTTGCCGCCATGTAAATTAACAGGGGCTCCCCAGGCTCGGGTGCTGCAAGGATGGGAGCTGAGGAAAGAATCTCCTTGAGCTGCTTTAATGCTGCATCTGCCTCGTCTGTCCACGTGAATTTGTCCGCCTTCTTCAGCAACTTGTACAGCGGCAAAGCCTTCTCTCCAAGTTGGCTGACGAACCGACTAACTGCTGCAACACAACCTGTTAGTCGTTGGATGTCCTTTAGGCATGTCAGACAGTTTATGTTTAAGATGGCCTTGATTTTCTCCGGGTTGACCTCGATTCCGCGTTGGGAAACGATGAAGCCCAACAATTTGCCGGCTGGAACCCCGAAGACGCACTTCTTAGGGTTGAGCATCATGTTGTATTTCCGGAGATTATCAAAGGTTTCTTTCAAGTCGGAGATTAAGTCGTTTGACTTTTTAGACATCACCGCGATATCGTCCACATAGGCGTGAACGTTCCGACCAATTTGGTCATGAAGGCAACGTTGCATTGTCCGCTAGTAAGTAGCACCTGCGTTTTTTATCCCAAAGGGCATCGTGACGTAGCAGAACGTGTCGTATGGGGTAGTGAACGAAGTGGCCAATTGGTACGACTTCCTCATCTTGATCTGGTGGTATCCTGAGTATGCATCGAGAAAACACAAAAGTTCCGAGCCAGTCGTCGAGTCAATGACTTGGTCAATGCGAGAGAAAGCAAACGTATCTTTGGGACATGCTTTGTTCAAGCCGATGTAATCAACGCACATTCTTAATTCATTGGTTCCCTTTTTGGGGACAAGTACAGGATTGGCCACCCATCGGGTGTGAAGGACTTCTCGGATAAACCCAGCCTTAAGTAACCTAGCTATCTCTTTGCCAATGGTGCGTCTCTTCTCATCTCCGAAGCGTCGTAGAGGTTGTTTCACTGGTTTACATTTTGGATCTATGTTTAAGCTGTGCTCGGCACGTTCCCTAGGTACACCTTTCATGTCGGCAGGTTTCCAGGCAAAGATGTCCCTATTCTCACGGAGGAACTCGACGAGCGCGCTTTCCTATTTGGGATCCAGGTTCGTCCCAATGGCGACGGTCTTGGAGGCATCGCCTACCACAAGTTCCACCGGCTTGGTCTCGATGGCGGCCTTGAACGTAGGAGCGGAGTCAGAGATCTGCTTCTTCGACGCGGGCATCTCTGAGTCATTGACCTTGCTCTGGATCTCCTTGAATTCTTCTCTATAGAGGACAGCTTCTGCAATGGCTGCTTCATTGATCTTGCAGTCCCTTGCCTTGGTAAAGCTTCCGGATACGGTGATGACACCGTTTGGTCCGGGCATTTTGAGCTTGTTGTAGACGAAGCATGGCTTGGCCATGAACGTGTGGAATATGTCTCAGCCGAATATGACATGGTACACGCTTGAAGGGGACCACTTCGAAGGTCATGCGCTCTTGGCAGTAATTATTAACGTCGCCAAAGGCTACCTGAAGTGTAATGCACCCAAGGGACCGAGCCTCCCGACCAGGAACTACGCCATGGAAAACGGTGTTGGTCCGCCCTAGGTTTGCCTCCATCAAGTTCATCTTTTGCAGTGTATCCAGGTACATGATGTTGATGCTGCTTCCACTATCCACCATGCACTTGGTGAACTCCACGCCGTCAATCAGTGGGTTGATGACCATGGCGTATTGGTTCTCCGTGGGCACAAGGTCTGGGTGGTCCGTCCTGTCCCAAGTTATTGGAACCTCCGACCAGCGTAGGTATTGGGGAACTGGGGGGAGAGTGGCCATCAGGATCCTCAGAGAGGTCTTCTGTTGTCGGACGGTGGGGGTGCCAAGGAAAGTGTGGTAGACTGGGGCCTTCTTTGCGAAGGGGTTCTTGCCTTTGTCGTCGCTCTTGGCGGCGTGCTTGGGGTCAACGTCCTCGTCCATGTCACTTTAATCCTTGGACTCCTCCTCCTTCTTCTTCCCCTTGCCCTTGCCTCGCGGTCTATTCTTCTGACTTTGCTTGTAAACGGACTCTGGGTCTTCCTTGAGGTCGTTGACAAACTTGCAGTGTCGATTGGTATGGGTGGCCTTGCCGTTGGCATCGAGGTGTACGAGGCACGGCATATCGCGGTACTCTTCGTAGGTCTGGGGGACGCGGAGCGGCGCCGAGTTGGTTTCACTTCCTCGTTGCTGCCTGCGGCCTGCTCCCCTTCCTCGGCCATGTTGTCCGCCTTCTCCTCGTCCTGCGAAAGTCATAGCGACCATGTAGGTAGATTGCTTTTCTTCTGGAGAGGTTTTCCGCTTTGTACTGCTGTTTCTCCGAGCTTGAGTTGGAACGGCCGTTGCTGGCAAAGAGCCACAAGCATCATCGTCGATAGCTGCGAACTCACTAGCTAACTGAATCATCTGATTCAAGTCAAGGCGATGATTGTCCTGCAAGCGCTTCGGCTTATGTCGGAGCAACGTGCCCCTTTCCAACCCATCGATGAAGGCGGCCATGGCGGTCTGAGCGTGCACTCCGGCTCAGGAATTTTTCATATCCAGCCAGCGGGAGAGGTAGGCGCGAGATGTCTCGTATTTTTCTTGCATGCACCGTTGCAGATCGCCCATAGTGCAGGGACGCTTGTATGTACCCTCAAAGTTTTTGGTGAATGCTTCTTGCATGTCCGGCCAGTTGTAGATAGACCTCTCCGGCAAGTCATCGATCCATTGACGGGCCATGCCCGCCAACATTAATGGGAGGTATTTGACGGCGACGTTGGGGTTGCCTCCGGCAATCTCCACCGTGTTGCCGTAGTCCTGCAACCATGTGGCAGGCTTGGCTGTGCCGTCATAGGGCTTGATGGTCTTGTCAATCCGGAAACCTTTGGGGTAAGTTGTGGACCGTATTGCAGGTCCAAAACAACGTGGTCCCAGGTATGGTCCTTCCCGGGCCTCGTGGATATTATCGATCCGCGAACGTGCGTCGTACGGCTCCGGGTTCTTCTTCTTGTTGTCAACAGGGGATGGGCTGCGTGAACGACGCGGGCCTCTTCCGCCATGGTGACTTCTTGGAGGCGACGGAGGCGGAGGTGGCGGCAGGTTAGCCTTCTTGCTGTTACCCTCCTGTGACGCCTCACGCCTGTCGTGGTTGCTTGTCGGACGCGGAGGATCGTGGTGTGATCTTCTCTTCTGTCCTTGGTGGCGCTCTTCATCATGACGGGTCTATGCCGCGTTGTCGCGGATGACGATGCCACACTTCTTTGGTGGGGGCATATCCGTACGATGGTGAGCCTTGTAATCTTCCTGACGTCAGGGGGAACGGGGCGGTGGCGATGGGCGACGAGGTCGGACTTTTTCTCCGTGGTCGGAGGATATGGGGATAGCATCCTTCCTGTTACGCGCATCCCTCCGTCTTTGTTCTGATGAACCCGTCTGTGACCCGATATCCTGAGGAGATCTGTCCCTTGGCGGTTTGTACTAGCTAGATCGGCAAAGTGCTGGGTCAGACTCGAGCCTCTAAGAGGTGGCCTTTTCCTGCTGCTTTACCGCCTTGGCCACTAGGTCGTAGACCTGTTGCCTCAGGCGATCTATCCTGCTCCAGAAGGGACTTGGCGACGGCGAGGTTAAGGAGTGGGGTGGGCATCACCTGCTTGCCTTCACTATCAATGTATGGCTTGGCCTATGCCGGCTTCGAGGGAGCCCATCCTAGGTTGCGCTATACGCCAGGATCGTTGATGACGCGAGCTGGAGCTTTCTTAGCCTTCTGCTGCTGTAGCAGAGTCTTGTACTCGGCCTCCATTGCTCTAGCTTTCTCTATGGACTTCTGCGTGTTGACCAGATCTCGATCTAGTTTAGCGCCTTGATCCATGATGGCTTGCGCCTCCTCCAGCAACTGCTGGCGTTTCTCGTCAAGCTGAGTCACGTTCCGGATATGAGCGACGGTTAGTGGCTCGACGAGGAGATTGTCGTACATCACTCTATCATCTGGAGTAACATGGGATGCTGCCGACGTGGAGGCTGGAGGCGTCAAGTTTGCAGTGTTGTTGTTGCTCGGGCCGGTGCCGAGTTCCTGCGGCTGCTGCACTGGGTTAGGCGGAGGAGGCATGACTTTTGCGCGATCATCGTCAGCAGCAATAAGTGGCCCCGTCCCCTTTTCCAGTGTTGTAGGAGGAGCTTGCCCGGGTTGATCTTCATCCATCGCTGTCCCAATGGTGACAAACACCCCTCGAGACATCACGGTGTTGTTAGCTTGCTCGTCGCGCGAGTACTCCTCCTCCATCTCCTGCATAGCGGAGTCTAGCTCTTCTGGACTGAAGTCTATCTCCTCTGAATCTGCACTAAAATCAGCATAAAGCGCGTCATTGACAGAGTCGGAGGGTGCCAGGACTTCCTCGATGATGGGCGGTGGAGGTGCAACGGCCTCGACGATGACTGGAGGAGGTGGTGCTACTACGACGATGACGGCCGGAGGCGGTGGCGGCGGCTGCTGAAACGGAGGTTCTTCGTCTCTGAGCGCAAGCTCCATCTGAGCTGCCGCGTTAGTTGCCGCATAACTGTTGACGGTGCTCACCATCTCTTCGAGGGCAAGGTGTCCTGTTGCCTGCTGCCGTCTTAAAGAATGTCGTAGAAGCGTGCCGCGGTCCAGTCCTTCCACGAAGTGATACAAAGCATTATCATCGGGGTAGTTGGCCAGATCGGCTCGTATACGGAGCCATCTGGCTAGATATTCGTGGGGGTTTTCGCCCTCCCTCTGAACGCAACGCGCCAGATCGAAGATGGTAACCACGCCAACGAAATTGGATCTCTGCTGTCTAGACGCGCGGACAAAGCCGACGGATTTGCAGTGATCTTCCACCTTTATATCCTGCACAGGGGCGGTTTGGTTGGGCCTTGAATTTTTCCGATCTTTGCCGGCAAACTCCGAGGAGAGGTCCAACATTGATCCTTCCGTGAACGTGCCCGTAGGCGGTCCGTGCGGGTCTTGATGCTTTCCGATCTTTGCCGGCAAACTCCGAAGAGAGATCCGACATCGATCCTTCCGCGAACGTATCCTGCCTGTAGGCGGTCCGTGCGGGTCTTGATGCTCCTCCGACTCCCAGGGAACTAGTTCCCGAGTCGGTTTTGCCGATGAAGAGGTGGATGTCTCCGATAGGAACGATCGAACACCGTGTAGGGTTCGTCTTCGCCGGGATCCAGAACTCGTCAGGGGGACGATCGGAACGTTGCCGGAGAAGAGAACACGGCCGATGGCTACGGTTTCGCCGATTCCCGCGAAGATCTTGGTCCTCGCCCGCTGAAGAGCCTGAAGCGCCTCTTGCCCCACGGTGGGCGACAACTGTCGTGGTATTGCCGATTAGTACGCCATGGAGGGGTCCTCACAGTGCGTGTTTAGAGACGTGGGGTAAGGCGGACGGTTGACGGGTACGAGGTAACACAGCTTACCCAGGTTCAGATCCCACGACGGTGGTGAAATCCTACTCCTGCTATAAATCACTATAATGGAAATACGCCGAGTTACATAGATAGGTTCGCTGTGCGAGGTTGTATGAGATTGTCTATGATCGTGCCCTAAAGGCTCCCATAGGCCCGACTTATATAGTCGTCAGATCCTAGGGTTACAGGGAAAAGTCCTAGCCGGACAGGTTACAGAGTCCTACACCGTCTATCACCAGTCTCGTGTATCTTGCACTCCAAGGCTCCAGGTACGCTGGTGACTCCACCGTAGCCTTCCTTTATCCGGCATGGGCCTCCCTTCTGGATCCACCTAACTGGGCCGCCCAGCAGGCCATAGGCCACACTACCGACTATGGGCCACCCGGGTTAGTCGGATAAGAGACATGCTATGAGGATACCCACATAGCATATCCCCAACAGGTGGCTCCCCCCCCCCCCAAGCTTGAGCTTTTTTCCATTCTTCATCTCATTACATCATCCTCTCTCTACACCTGAATTTTTTTTCCTTCATACAAAACTTCACACAATATTCATTAGCAACATTAGTATTCAAAAGATAATAGACTCTTAGGCTTAGCTTAAGAACAGCAAAACTTTTCACTAAAACACAAGCTACTGTAGCAATTCCTTCAAAATCTCAATTTCCCAAAAAGAACCCAAAAGGGAATCAATAAGAAGCAAATGCAAATAATGGCAGAAATCTTTCAAAACAGACCAGCGGGTAGAAACTGATTTTTTCAAAGACCTTTTGTTGCTCAAATAAAAAAGTGTTGAACTAACGAAAGTTAGCTAACATACTGGGGGATTTATTCATAAAATATCAGCTCAAAACGACTTACATAGATTCCTCACAAATTTTTATGGTGGAGCACAAAAATCTGTTTCGGGACAGCAACTCCCCAAATCTTACTTCCCTCTCATTAGAGGTTATTCTTGGGACAAAAAGCAAATAAAAAGGATAAGGAGAGTTCATTACTAAAGTAATAACTTCCAAGACTCAAGAAAACTTTTGGGTTATCTCGCAATAAGTACTTTTCTTTAATGCCTTAAAGTTAGGCACAACGAAGAGCAAGGATTGGAAAGGAGAAAAATAAAAGTGAGCAAGTATAACCACTGTAAAAACATTTTTTTGTTCATTAAAATCCCTTTGTTAACAAGGTTGATCAAGTCTTGTTACCAAAACAATCTTATATGAAACAAAACTTTGCATTTCACTAAATGATTACGTTAACTCAATCTTGATAGCAATAGTCCCAATCATAATAGTTTCAAAATTTTCTTGTGGAATGGGACAATATATTTCTCCAACTTTGATGCTCTCAATATTTTCAATGGAATTCAGGCAATAGCTTTTATCAATCTTCTTGGGGAAATAAACAGTATGCTCTTTGTCATTAATACCGAAAGTTACTTTTCCTTGATTACAATTGATGATAGCACCTGCAGTATTAAGAAAAGGTCTCCTAAGAATAATAGACATATTATCATCCTTAGGCATTTCAAGCACAATAAAATCAGTTAAAAACAAGCAATTATGAGCCACTTGAATAGGAACATCCTCACATATACCAACAGGAATAGTAGTTGACTTATTAGCCATTTGCAGAGATATATCATTTGGTATCAACTTTTCTAGCTGGAGCCTCTTGTAGAGAGAAAAAGGCATAACACTTACTCCAGCTCCCAAATCACATAAAGCAGTTCTAACATAATTATTCTTAATAGAGCAACGAATAGTTGGTATACCTAGATCACCAAGTTTCTTTGGAACCTTACCATTGAAGGAATAATTAGCAAGCAAAGTAGAAATCTCCTCATTAGGAATCTTCCTTTTATTAGAGACAATATCCTTCATATAGTTTGAATAAGGAGGCAACTTAATAGCATCAGTCAAAGGAATTTGCAAAAATAAAGGTTTCATCCACTCACAAAACTTGTTATAGTGTTCTTCCTCATTTGACTTGTGTTTCTTACCTAGAAAAGGCATAGGTTTCTACACCCAAGGTTCTCTCTCTTTACCATGTTTATTAGCAATAAAATATTCCTTTGTGTACCTAGTTTTCTTAATGTGCTTCTCAGGTTCTTCCTCAACTTCCTCCTTATCAGGAGCATCATTTTTATCATTACCACTCAGTTTTAGCATCAGAGACAGATATACTATTAGGATCTATAGCAGGTTCAAGTGGTTCCTCAAATATTCTATGTTTCTTTTTCTTTCTCTTACGAGGACTACCAATACTATCATCTTGTTGAGAATCCTACTCAATTCCTTTGGGGTGTCCTTCAGGATATAAAGGATCTTGAGTAGCTATACCACTCCTAGTTCTAATTCCATAAGCATGTTTATCTCCTGAGGCATTGACTAGCATATCCTTTTGTACCTTAGAAAGTTGATCAAGTTGGGTTTGAACCATTTGAAAGTTTTTACAAAGCATTTTAATATCATTTGAAGTTCTTTCCACAATATCTTTCAACTCATTAATAGCTCTAGAGTTTTCCAATAAATGATTCTGATTTTTTTTATTAAAATTACCTTGTTTAACAATAAAAATGTCAAGTTCCTCTAAACATTAATTAGGAGGCTTACCATAAGGAATATCACCTTCATCAAAGTGTTGGAAAGAGTGTACCTCAATAGTAGATGAGTGGGGAATTGGCTTACATAGTTCTTCTATAGGAGGTAGATTCTTCACATTTTCAGCTCTAATACCTTTTTCCTTTAGACACTTCTTAGCTTCCTTCATCACTTCATCATTTAATGCAATAACTCCCCTCTTCTTTGGTGTTGGTGTTGGAACTGGTTCAGGCACAACTGGTTCAGGAGTAATAGGCTTAGGTGTATTTAGCTCAACTGAAGTCCAATCATCATAATTCTTGCTTATCTTAGCCATTAATTCTTCAGCGTCTGTAGGAGTTCTTTTCCTGAAAACACAATAAGCAAAGCTATCTAGGTATGTCCTAGAATCATCAGTTAGTCCATTATAATAAATATCAAGAAGCTCATTCTTAGGTAATGGACATCCAGGATGTGCATGAATCAAGGCACAGAACCTTGTCCATGACTCAGGCAATTTCTCTTCTTCTCCCTGTTTAAAATCAAAAAGTCTCTACAAAGCAGCATGTCTAGCATTGGGAGGAAAATATTTCTGGAAGAAAGAAGCAATCAAGCAATCAGGGCTATTAATGGAACCAGGAGGTAATATATTAAACCAAGCCCTAGCTTCTCCTTTTAGTGAAAAAGGGAAGATCTTAGTAACAAAGTACTTGCGCATCTTAAAATCATCAGAGAATAAAGCACTGATAGTAGAAAGCTCATTCATATGAGCTACAACACTCTCATTTCCAGTCCCACAGAAAGGTTCTTTCTCAACAATATCTAAATAAGATAAATCAAGAGAGAAATTATAATCTTTATCTTTAATATCTATGGGAGAGGTGGCAAAATTAGGATCAGAGGACAACTTAGGAATAATGGTGCGTCTAGCAAGGAGAATCTTAATAGCACTAGTACCATGTGTGTTTCGGCACTCTTCAACAAATTCATTAGTGAACTCAATGTAACCATCATTAATATCATAACTCTCACTAGACTCAGGTGAGATAACATGTGTAACAGTGTCTTCACTAGGAGTTTCGGTATTTCCTATACTAGCCATAGTAGCATCTAGGAAAGGACCTAATGAACCACTCGCATCAAGCATAGTAGAAGTAACATCATGAGTATCAAAAGCAGTTTCAGATTTAGCAGTAGTAGCAGTGTGTGTAGCATGAGTATGTGGTGGTGGTGTAACAAGCTTACTTATAACAGACGGTGAATCAAGAGTAGTAGAGGTGTTTAGGACTGTACCTCTTCTTGTAGTGGATGGTAAAATAGGTAACTTTCCATCACGAGTCTTCCCCATGATGAACGGAGTAGCAGTGAACAATAGTAGATCCAAGTGAACTTACAAATAAAGCTATGCTCCCCGGCAACGACGCCAGAAAATAGTCTTGATGACCCACAAGTATAGGGGATCGCAACAGTCTTCGCGGGTAGTATTACCCAATTAATTGATTCGACACAAGGGGATCCAAAGATTACTTGCAAGCCTTAACAACTGAGTTGTCAATTCAGCTACACCTGGAAATAGTTCTTGCTCACAGAAGTTTATCAGTAGCAACAGTTTGTAGTAGCAACAGCAAAGGAACAACAACAGTGAAACATGAGCAATAGTAACAGTAACGGTAAACAGTGGGATATGAGTGCGGTAGGCATAGGTACGGATGGTCGGGCGTTGCATGGACGAGTCTAAACATGTAAATTCAAGATCTAGGGCATTGCAGATAAATAATAACAAGCATACAAGTACTAAATAATCCTAGGCATGTGCTCCATATATAGTCATTGGAGATGCGTTGGTGATGACGATGGCGATGATCCTTTCCAAATTCCCCGTCCTGGCAGTGTGCCAGAACAGAGTTTCTGGATCTGAATCTTGGTTTCTGATGGCGGCGGAGCGGAACTCTTTCTGGAAAACTATCGAACCACCTCGGTTTTTAGGTCGAGAGGCAACTTATAGGGGCAGAGGGAGGCCGAGGGGGTGCTTGGGGTGGATGCACCCTCCTAGGCACGGCTAGAGGTGGGACCGCGCCTGGCAGGGGTGTGGGCCCCCTAGGCCCCTTCTCCGTGTCGTACTCTGGCTCCGTAGATCTTGTGGTGAAATCTAATTTTCGCCATATTTTCTGGGATTTTTCCTGATAGT